>CM064420.1:50148706-51398706 GCA_032690845.1 Eleusine coracana subsp. coracana
GGTTATTAGAACTAACCTTTTATATGAGTTTGTGAGCTTATATGATAGGCTATGTTCTGGCATCAAGCTAGAAGATCAAGCTATAACATCAAACTGTTTATTTGATGAAGATGACAACAAATGTTGAGGATCAACATGGACAAGATTGTAGATTGATGACAATATGGTTGACTCAATAAGTTATTTGATGAAGATGCTTGATAAAGGATAATAGTGATCGATGTGTTGATGAAGGTGTCGGTAGACATAATCAACACCTATAGTTGAAGCTAAAAACACATCATAGAAGATGATTGAATATCAATAGTTGATGGTGTCAACATGGAGATGTGTAGGCTTAGCGCGATGAACTGTAAAAGACTATGTGAAGCTATAGATTATCTACATCACTCATATGAAGAATGGTTGAAATGTGAAATGCAAGAAGATGGGATTCATGTGTTTACTCACATCAAGTGAAATTTAAAGTAAAAGCAATGATTGAATTTCACATGTTGAAGAACATCAAGTGTGATGAACAAATGGAAGTGGTCACATACACTTCATGATTTGACGAACATCAAGCCCAAAATATCATGTGGATGTGCTCAAAGAAAAGGAAAGATTACGGTCACACTTTATGAGTTTATGAACATCAAATCTAAAATCTCAAGTGGACATGCTCAAAGCAAAGGTATAATAATGTTGGACATATATGCTTATCGATAGTTGATCAACAACTAAATGTTCAAATGGTGAAATGCTCGTGCGTTGGCAACCCTTAAGATATGGAAATATTATGACATGAAGGTGTTCCTATTGGCATAGTCTTCTATTTACTTTTGAGTATAGGAATGCCGTACTATCAAGAGGGATGCAACGTTGATAGCTTTGTTTATGTCTTAGTGCTCAAAATGATCTAACATACTTTTGTGAGAGTTTAACATTACTTTGGGTGCATTTAGGGCTTGTTCTTAGTGAGTATGGATAGCCCTCTGAATTATCTTTCCATAGAGTCCAAGATCACCTAAATCAGACATCAGGAGCAAAAGTTATGACATTTTTTCTAGGTACTCCCGGACTTAGACGGGTCCTGCCGGACTAGGACGGCTCAGCCTGGTCCAGAACCATTTCGGTTCTATTTTCGCCTCACCCAGACTAGGACGGCCAAACCTAGACTAGGACGGGTTCTGGGGTTCGCCGGACTAAGACAGGATTACCCGGACTAAGACGGTTGAGGGACCAACAACGGTAATATTTGTTCTGTTCTGAGTTGGTCCCGACTAGAACGACCCCCATGGCCAGACTAAGATGGCTATTGACAGAACATCACGGCAAGCTTTTGAAAACTTCTTATATATACCCCCTTCATCCCCAACGGTTGCTGCCAGTTCCATAGCAAAGAAACACACATTTGAGCCAAGAAACAACCTCTCCACTCCCCATTGCTTAGTGCTAGACCTTGTGGGTGAGATTGGGTGAGAAATTGAGAGAGAAAGAGCAAAACTCCTTTGTTGAGCACTTGAGTTCATAGCAAGCAATCTTTCTGGCATGTGTTACTCTTGGGGATTCGTCCCCTAGATGGGAAGGTGTCGCCCGGTGAGCTCCCAAGCTTTGTGGTGAGCCTCAGGAAGTTTGTGAATGTTTCGATTCACCTCCACGAGGGAAGGATTCAAAGGAAGGAGGAAAACCCGAGCTTGAACTTTGTGATTGCTCGGTGAGGATTTGGGTTGAAAGAGACCCGGTTCTTTGGAGCTCCTCAACGGAGACGTAGGATTCTTGAAGAATCTGAACTTCAGGAAACAAATCATCGTGTCTCATATTTGGTTTGCAAGTTCTTTACCTTATTCTTTATATTTGTGCTTGATTTTCTTACACTAATTTATTCTATCATTACAATTGTTGTTGATCAATTCATTCGATGTATTTGCTTATATATATGTCTAGAACAACTTGGTAGAAGTTGATTTGTACCTAGATTGTCAAAAACGTGTTTTTTTGTTCATCTTTCTGTCGCGCCATCTAGACTAGTCTAGGAACCCTAAGGACTAGTCTGGGTCCTGAATTTGTCTACAAATCTTAAGTACTAGTGCAGCGCTAGGACTAGTCCGGCCCTGCTCGGACTTATCCGGGTTCATCCGCTGCAAATTTGTTTTAATCGCCTATTCACCCCCCTCTAGGCAATATTAATGTCCTTTCAATTGGTATTAGAGCCTAATCTCCTATTTACGCTAAATCGCTTGGAGAAATAATGTCACGGGATGAAATGGATCAAAATATTTATGATTGCTCAAATGATTTGCTTTCATGTATATCATATCCTTCTTATGAAGTCCCTTATTTTTATGGCTCCAATTATGCTCATTGGAAAACTAAAATGATTTCATATTTTCGTATTATGAGTACTAAAATATGGGGCATTGTGGATATTAGATTTTCTCATGCCTTAGATGTTGTTCCACAAACATAGGCACAAGAAAAAATGTCTATATCTGGATACATATGCATATAAAACTTTATTTAGTGCGTTGAGTTTAGAGGTTTCCAATGAAATTTACAGATTTGTGAGTGCTCATAGCGTGTGGATTGAACTTCAAGAAAAATATGAAGAGTCCAACACTAGAAGTGATGATGCTTGCCTTGACAAATTGATGAACAAAGATGATTGCTCTACATCAAGTGCTCATGAAAATGATGATCATTCTTCAACAAGTGTTTTTATTGATGAACCACCAACTCCATCAACATCACCTCATTGCCTTGTGGCTAAAGGTAACATGAAACATAAAATTGATAGTGATGATAAATAAGATGATCATGAGTACACATATAATGAGCTTGTTGAATTTTTGCATGGCATGGAAAAATATGCGGAGCATGAGAAATCTAAAATGAGTACATTAAAGGAGGAAAATTCTTCTTCAAAGAAGATGTTGGAGGAGCTAAGGAATTCTCATGAGGATCTTAGTGAAACTCATGAGAAGCTCAAATAAGCTTATGATTCTCTTGCTTCTAATGTGTTAGAAAATACCAAAGTGGACATAGGCATTACATGTGATTTCATTGATGAGTCCACTTCTTCTGATGTATTATGTGATAACCCTTGTTGCTCCCAAACAAATGTTTCCCCAAGCACTACATGTGACTTGGATTGTGTAGGTGATCATTTAAAGCAAAAGGGTCATGAACTTGAAGAAAATTCCAACAAGATGAGCAAGTTCATCAAGAGGAAGAACATGGGACAAAATCTAAAGAAGAACACCATTCACATTATTTGTTTCAAGTACAAAAAGAAGGGTCATGATATTAGGGATTGCTCATGAAAGAAGGAAGTAAAATATATGAGCAAGAATGAAAAGGACAAGAAGTTGGCTCATGTCAAGTGCTTCAAATGCTTAAACATGGGACACTATGCCTCCATGTGTTTGAACCAAGGTTGATGATAATGCCGCACTTCCAAAGAAAAAAATAAGAAAAAGCAAGAGGAAGTGTTATTGTTGCAATGAGAAGGGTCATGAAATTGTTTCATGCCCTCATAAGAAGAATGAAGAATTTATGTTATCCAAGAAAAAGCTCACCACCATGGAAGCAAACAAGGAGCAAGATGGGAAGATGTCTTGTAAGTAAAAGAATCAAATTTGCTACAAATGTCGGAACAAGGGACATATAAGCAACAATTGTCCTATGGGTAACAATCCTAAGGCTATTCCTTTGAATGATCATTATTTGCTTAGCAAGTCTAGAAGTGGTACTATTATTGCTAATGTTGTTAGTTCACACAATGGTACACAAAGGCCATTTGGGTGCCTAAATCTCTTGTGACTAACATACAAGGACCAACATGACTTGGGTACCACAAAGAGCTTGAATGAGTTAATAGGTAAATGGAGATGCATTGAAAACTTGGCTCACTTGGTATTAATCATATTGCACATTTTATGTCAAGATCCTTGCTAATTGGTATTTGTCATCAGTTATGGAAAGGATGTCAAGTATGAATAATATTGCTCTACAACCTCAACCAATGCCATCTCGATCGGTAACATGTATTTACATTGAAAGTATCTAGTCTCTAGCCTTGTGTAGGCTTTTATTGTTCTTGCATATCTTATGTTGCTTGGATGCTTAATTTGTATCAATTTGAGATAAGATATGGTTAACATGCATTTGGGGAGCACTATATCATTCAATATTTATTGCAGCCCTAAAATGCAAATAAATTCCTATTGATGCTATAATAGGTTTTGAAATAGCCTCTTTGACAAAGAACCCAAAATGTTAGAAAACCTTTTGCAAAAATAGCTATCTATTTCAAACCTATCATTTATGTGAAACAAAGTGTGCTTTATGAATAAAATGTTTTTGGCCTCAAATATAGATTTTAGGATCTTGTATCTGATTTAAAAGGTTTGTTTTCATAAAACCATTTTGAGAAGGAATCAAAAATAAATATTTTCTTGAACTCTAGAGTTTGTTATTATTGATCTTTTTGGTATTCAAAACATTTTTCTATGACCAATGGTTTGAAATATATTTGATTTTACAAAAAACATTCTTGATCTTATTTGGTACTATTTTAGCATCAAGTGAGTCTTGCCACTAGAACCATATATTTTGTATAGATCGGTTCGTGGAGGTATTTGTGACTCGTACAAGAAAGGTCAATTCAAATGAGTCATTTTTGGTTAAATTTGCCTCTTTGGATTTTTGGTCAACATTTGAGCCAATATTGTAAAATGTCTGAGATTATGAGTAACACATGCTCCGTTTGTTGCTATTTGTAAAAGAAGTTAGTTGGCAAATACAATTTGCTTGAGAAGACACATGATGAGCTTAATTGTTTTTTTATGATTATTATTGCAATGAAAATTAAGTATAATTAGGGTGTTAATTATATTTAATTAAGTAATCAAAGTATTCTTTGAATTGTTGCATTCATGCTGGAGTAGAAATGCAGTAGGTTTTTACTGAGTGAAAAAGTATTTGAAATTTCGAGTAGAAATCATTTACCACTTAGTTAGAATTTTAAAACTGTAATTGGAAAAAAATAAAAGTAATTTTTCTTGGTTCATGGGCCATTCTCCCCCCCCCCCCGGCCTATCCTATCTCCTCTTTTTCGGCCTTGGGCCAATTCTCTCCCCCACGGCCTACTCCCCCTCTCCTACTCTTCTCTCTCTCTCTCTCTCTCTCTCTCTCTCTATCTCTCTCTCTCTCTCTCTCTCTCTCTCTCTCTCTCTCTCTCTCCCGGCCCAGCAGCGCTCACTAGCCCACCCGCCACCCACTTCCCCCTCCCTGTTTCGGCAATGGGCCGACTCCCCACCGCCTGGCCTAGCAGTAGTGCAGCCCGCACGCGTAGTACGCACACCCCACGGTCCAGCCCTGCCCGCACACCCTGACAGCTCGGTCCCACCCTGTCGTCTCCTTCCTCCAGTCCCAATCTCTCCCCCGCCACCGATCAAAACCGACATCGACCACCCGCCCGCCTCCTGCCTCCCCGGCTCCCAAAACTAACCCCGGACGAACCCGCGCAACCCTCTGCCTCCCCTTCCCTACTCTTGGCCCTTACCACGCACTCAAGCGCACTCACGTGCGATAACGGCCGCTGCCGGCCATTAATGGCCGACGAGCTCGCCCCGCTCATTTCCCCCTTCTTCCCCCCTATAAATTGACCCCCTCGACATCGCCCTGCCCCGCCGCTTCCTCCCCTCGCTCCTCCTCCATTCCCTGACCCTCGGAGCGCTCTCTGCGGAGCATCGAAATCCTCCGACGCCACCTCGATGTCGCCAGCCGCCTTGGAGCCTTCCCCCGCCTTCGCGTCGTCTCGGTGAGGACCCCCGACTCCCCCTCTCTCCTTTCTGCGCCTCGGCACCTTGCCCCTGCTACCGGAGGGCCGCCCATGGCAAACTCCGGTGAGCCTCACCCTGCTTCGCCACCTACAGCGCTGTCGGCCACCAGTCGTTCTCGCCGGTCCCCTCTCTGCCGTCGGATTCCCAATCTGCGGCCCAGATTAGAAGATCAAAGGGGTACCCCCTGGCCCATCATGGACCCATGGACCCGGGTCAAACCCCGGTCAATGACTTCTATAGACCTAGTCCACTAGTTTTAGGATTTATTTTAATTTGAGAAAATCCAGGAAAATGCTAGTTTTTCACCTAGACCCCTATGCTTTGCCCTAATTAGATTTCAACCATAATTTTTCTTCTTAGAACGTTTACTTATTTATCATTTAGCCCCGAACTTACTTTAAATATTATTTTAGCCCAGGAATTTTATAGAAACGCCCCTAAGCTTATATTTAATTAAATTTTTGACCCTATCTTTTTACACTTAGCCCCCTATACTTAATAATAATTATGTTTAGGTTCTAAAATTTTGCAAAAACAACCTTACTTTTTAGTAATTATTTTTCAGTCCCAATAATTTACAATTTAGTCCCTATAATTTTATAAAAGTACAAATAGGTCCGTAAACCTTGCTGTTTTTACCTTTTAGCTCCTAGAAGTTCAAACTAGCATAACTTTTTAACCGTAACTCCGATTTAGGTAATTTTTGCGCTCACAGAATCGTAGGAACCCGTACTATCTTTTAGTACTGTTTTCATAATCATTAGGAAATTTTTGGTGCACTGTTCTTTATTTGTTTGTGTTTTACTTTTCTGGTATTTATCGATATTTGATGAGGAGCAGCTCCAGAATTTCCAGGATCTTGATTTTGAGCAGCAGCCAGCGGGAGAACAAGGCAAGTGTCCTTGACCATATTGCACATATTAAGGATTTTAGTTTATTTTTCATGCATGCTTGTCTAAAATTGAATCCCGTGTCATTTACCCTTCCTTTCCTTATCGCCTGGGTTATGGTATAGTGTATGGGATTTTGGGTACGTCGTGTTAATGCAGTACTTTGGGGGATTAAAATTGAATAATAATAAACTTGACTAATTTTCACTTGAACCTAATTATCATTTGGGTAATTTAGATGACCCATGTAGGAGGATGTTGAGGATGGTGCGGGTATGCACAAGTACGCGTAATGTACTATTTGGTTTGTGATAGTGCTTGCTTGTGGTCATACAAACCAGATTCTTGGTCTGCTTGTGGTCATACAAACCAAATTCATGGAGCGGCCACCCAGGAAAACAACATAAAGCATATGGCTCATATGGGTAGGTGTGGTTTAGTAATAGATGTCTTCCCAGTTTTGTGAGCGTTCGAGGAAGGAGGATGAGAGGGTTGCTTTGGGCCTCAGGTGATGAAGGGTTACTTCTAGCCACTGTGCCAGAGGGGGCCTCTGTCGGGATGGTTAATCCCGCATCGGTGAAACCTTAGCGTGGACATTTTCCAAGCTGGGAAGCACTTTGAAAGATCATGTGGTGATCTCTTGGCCTCACACCTACGGTAGTGTGTTGGCAACAGGGAGACTTTAGTTACTGAATAGTGATAAAATCACCAACGTGTGGGTAAAGTTGTGCAACCACTACAGAGTGTAAAACTGTTATAACAACCGTGCACACGGTCAAGAGCGGCCTAGATCCTCACACAATTTGATGGATGATTGGGTGAATCTGGTGGGTAACCAGATTTGGGTGGTACTGCAGGTGGGTAACCTGTAGTGTTCTGGTATGAGTGGGTAACTCATAGTTTTGCTAACGGTGGGAAACTGATAGTGTTGGACAGGTGGTTAACCTGTTGGGTTACTTTTCACCTAGTAAATAGGATGCTTGTATAATTGAGTCATAGGATGCGTAGTGCAGTAAACCCGTGTCAAGCCTATTTCTTGTTTTAGCCTGCATGTCATTACTTTCCCCCACTTGCTGAGTACTTTATGTACTCACGCGTTTTAGTTTTCCTTATGTTGTCACTATATTACTGCTACTAAGATGACGTTGGCGAGATGGACTGTGTGGATGAGGACTACTACGACTAGGCGTGCGACCCCCAATGGACTGCTTTTGGCACTCCCAAAGTGCCCGTTTTATATGCGAATATTACCCTAATTAGAGCATAATTGATACTAATTTAGGCCATTTACCTATGATATTGTCGATATATTTGTATATGCATTGTTTTGGAGCTTTATTACAGAAACAGGTAAAATTGGTGATTAAAGTGATGCTGGAGAGGACAGGAATCCAAAACCGACAAAAAGCACTGAAGAAGCCTAGTGCATGGATCGACGCAGTCCATGAGTCAGTCAGTGCAAGGGTGTTTCAGTCCATAGAACTGACCGAGGCTCATTCCACATGTTTATGAAAGTTTATCTGCGCAAGACACTTGAAGATATTTGCCTAGAAGATTTATGGAATTTCAAGATCTTGACGTGCAGTACAAGACATTATCTCGAAGGAAAAGGCCCACATGGCAGCTGTGGAAGACAGAGGAAACGACTCGGAAAAGAAACCAGAGAAGACACGGCTTGCATCAATCGGCGCAATCCTGCGCTGATCGGCGCAACCGTCTTATTTGCTAGAAACCAAGTCTTTTACAAGTAGAACCTCTATAAATACTTGTAAACCCTGGTCGCAACAAGGGGGCGGTAGAGGCGACAGAGGGACAGCAGATCAGTGAGTTAAAGCCATTGAGGCTTGCCTCGTTAGAATAGATCTCTAGTTGAGTTTCAAGAAACATTGGTGTTAAGAGTTGATCCGTCAAGGTAGGCCATCTCGACAGGGATGAATCTTACTCTATGTATCTCAAGGATGATTGAATATGTTGATGATGGTTTTGGTGATTTGTCTATCTTGATTCTATAATCATGCATGTGCTTATTCCAATTGATATTATCTTGATCGTGGTGATTAGGATAGTATTCGGACATTGTATTGATTATGGTTGCTTGATGATGCTAGTAGTGTGCTTTAGCGGTGAAAGCACTAAGCCTGCGCAACACTATTGGATAGTTAAGTAGGGTAAGATACTCGCGCGATTAAGGGTTTCCTCTCGGCAGAGATAAATCGGGAGCCTCTCGGAAAACAGGGTGGTCTTATTCATTATAGGTTTTCATTTATCCATGTAATTACCCACTATGATGCTATTTAATTAGACTTTTCAGTTACGATTTCACTAGTAGATATCTGGCTACTCACTTAACAGCATAGGTTTACAAGGTATGTGGTGCACTTTGGCTTAGATTTACTAGTGTGTCGATCGGCTCGATGCCTGCGCCGATCAGCGCAATGACAGATTTACTGTCTGGCGCACCTTTGCGCTGGCCAGTCTCCTCTCATGCAACCTGAATTTGACAGTAGCTTTGATTAGATCTTTTACTATTAACTTTGTTTAATTAGCCCTAAGGTCCTTATGGATTCGATAAACCTTGGAATACTCAATTCAAGGGAAAAGGTGCTACAATCATGCACCGTCCTCTTGCGGTATATAAGTGGGTGCGTAGTTACAACCAACAAGCTTTCCTTTTTCTGTCGCCATTGCCGGGGACCATAGCAGGGTTTTAAACATTATTTGATGTATTAGTGTTTAGTTATTGTGCTTTATTTTACTCGTCTCTTTAGTACATATATTTTGTTAAGTGAAACTAACAGGTATGGACGGTCCTAAGTCAAACAAACGCTCTAATTACATTGATGATCCAGAAAGACTCTTTCACAAGAAGAGAACAGTGGAGAAGAGAAGCAAGTCACTTGGAGATTTAGCTGGAGAAGCAGTCCGCGCCACCCCTCGTGCATTATTCACAATAGAATCCCTAGATCAAGAAGAAGAGGAGATGGTAGAGGTACCTATGGTTAATCGTCTCAAGCCTCAATTGACTAATGTTGTCAAGACAGATTTCCAAGAAGCTCAAGATCAACTTCCATATCAATTGGAGAGATATGTTGGAATAGTGGCGCAACAACCATTCACAGGTTCGGAAGATCCCAATCATCACTTGCAACACTTCCTTGAGGTTTGCAGTATATTCAAGATAGCGGGATTGACCGGAGACCAAGCACGTGTGCGCTTGTTCCCCTTCTCTCTAGTTGGACGCCCCAAACAATGGTACAATGGATTGGAAAACACAGTGAAGACGGTGTGGAACATGCTAGCAGCTGAATTCTTGGCCAAATACTTCTCTCCTGGTAAGACTCAAGCTTTGAAGAATAAGATTCTTGGATTTACAAATAATGTTGATGAGGGCGTTGGAGAAGCATGGGAGAGATACAATGAATATATGGATGCATGCCCTCATCATGGTCTGACGGTTGGAGAAGTTGTTGAGAGGTTATACACAGGATTGAATCTTCTATCTCATCAACATTTGGATGCTTTTGCTACAGATTCATTCATGTCAAAAACTCCCACCGAAGCTAAGAATTTGATCAAGTTGCTAGTTGAAAATCAATCATGGGATGGTGAGAGAAGTTCAAGAAATTTGCAACCTTCAAAAGGAGTGGCGAAGAGTGTGATTGAGAGAACTCATGAAGACTTGATTATAGATCACCTTGACGCTATTCAAAGGAGGTTGGACAATAATCTTTATATGCCTAAGGAAGAGCTACTCAAGCTAGTGGAATCACGCTCCACTTGTGGTGAGTGTGGATTTGGTCATGTGCAGAAAGATTGCCCTGAAGAGATGAAGATGCTAGAATATATGAAAAATAGTATATGGAAGCACCAATATCAGCAACAAAGGAGTTCTTTCTCTCCTAGTTCGTCCATGCAAAATTCTATCCCACTTCATCTCCAATGTCATGAGTTCTTCCAAGCTCAAGAGAAGATCAATAAGGACAATCAAGCTAAATTCAAGGAGATTGATCGTGTCCTTAAGGGAATTAATGACAAGGTGATAGAAATTGGGAGCTCCAATAAGCAGATTTTGAAGCATACCAAGATATGCAAGCCATTCAAGTCAACAAAGAGGCTATTCCTGGCAATACAAAGTCCGCAGCTAAGTTGAAGGCAATAGCTACGCGGTTAGGAAAACAAATAGAAGATCCAGAGCACCCTGCGGGAGCAAGGAAGCCCCACGTCGATCGGCGCACACCTGGCGCCGAACGGTGCGACGGTCCTGGTCTGAAAATGGGCATGGCGACAGAGGAGCATGGCCCTGCCACGTTCCTGGATACTCAACTGCTGACGAAGACAGAAAGAGCATGGCAACACGACGAACAACTTGCATGGTTCATCGATATTATGAAGCATCTTTACATCAATGCCCCTTTTGTTGATGCTATTCAAGTACCCACCTATGCCAAGTACATTAAGGACATGATGCAAAACAAGAAGTTTCTAGCTTCTTAGGAGGTTGTAAAGGTTACTAAAGAGCTTACGGCGGCAATCAATGATGTTGCACTTGAGAAGAAACCCGACCCTGGATCACCAAGCATCAAATGCATGATTGGAACAAGGATATTTGATAGGTGCTTATGCGATCTTGGAGCAAGTGTAAGTGTTATGCCCTGTCATATATTCACAAGTCTCAATTTGCCTGAATTGGAGCCTACGGGTATGTGTTTGGAGTTAGTCGATTAATCGGTACACTTCCCTGATGGAATTGCTGAGGATGTGCCTGTTCAAATTGGAGATCGCATCGTCCCTGTTGATTTTATTGTGCTTGATATGGATAAGAGGATGAGGACCCCGTTGATCTTAGGCAGACCCTTCTTGAGGATAGCAAGAGCAAGTATTGATGTTGGGAGTAGTGAGATAAGCTTCGATATAAGTGGGACTCCCTACTCTTTTAAGTTTCGCCCAAAGGGATAAGAGTGCCGTACTGTTGATGAAATGAAGAGATACAAGACACCGTGGCAACGAGACATCAAGAGTAATTGGAGGGGATGTACGGATAGGTCGTTCGAGCTATATGAATCATGGAGATAAGAGAACCTTGTAGTGTCGTGGCCCCACATCCCGTACCGCGACACTAAGGATTGATTGATTGCGGGGAGGTCAAGCTCTTTGACCTCTAAATAACTAGAGCGCTCTTGGGAGGCAACCCAATGATCGAGGGATTTAGAAGTTGATTAGTGCTGGACAGGAGGGCGACCCGGTGTTTTTAATTTACTTTCTTATAATAAAAACAGTGTGTGCTTAATTCTTGTGTGCTCTTTCATTGTCTGTTTATTTGTGCAAAACTGTGTATATACATAGTGTAGACTAACAATGCCGGAATTAAAAAAAAGGACCAAAAACAGGAAGGAACAGTGCTTGCACCGATCGGTGCACATCTGCGCCGATCGGCATTATTGCCCAGGTCAGAACAGAAGGCTGACGATGCCCAGAATTGAAGGGGTGCTAAAAATCAACCAGCACAGTAATTTACAGAGACGGAGCTATTTTCAAGGTAATTAAAAATCTTTTTGAATTAATTTTTGTGTGCAAAATGGTTGCTAAATGACGTAGGAAAGGATGAAGAGTAACATCTAGCGAAGAAGCGAGGGGCCAGGAGCAAAAATGGACGTCGTGTCGAACGGCACGCGTCAGCGCCATTCGGCGCGGTCACCAGATGTGCCCCGCTATGTATGTCAATACTAAATGAACATTAGGAAAAGTGGAAAAATAGGTGAAAGAGATGAACGCGAGGTATCAGGATCAACGTCGGACCAAAAGACGAGGTGCAAGGGACTTGCGCCGATCGACGCCCTATTGCGTCGACTGGCATAGGTACACATGCGGTTCCCGAATGGGCGACAAAGGCGGCAGGCGTTGATTTTGAGGAACAGATATGATTGCTATGTAGGTGTGCGGTGCAGAGGAGACACGGAATTGACCAAAAGCTGAAAAAGAGATGGTGCACTGATAGGCACGGGCCCGCGCTGATTAGCGTAGTTGACAAGATATCGGGATTCCGTGTTGTTCCCTTGCCAAATTTTGATATTTCTGGCGGTCCCTTCTCCCGAAAGTTTCCCACACTATAAAAGGGAGGCTTGGCGCCCCCAGTTTGGCACACCATACAGGTAATCTCTCCACCTTCCCCACTACCCACGATCTCGCACACGTTCTGCAATCCTCGCAGATGGATCATCTCCGCTCCTCTGTCAGCAAGTTGGGCAAGAGGCTGCACCAGGGAAGCAGTTCCGATGGCAGCGGCGAGTCGAGCGGTGACTCCTCGGTAATGGGGCGGGCTCCAGCGCTCGCGATAACAGGTCAATGGGTGATGCATCCACCGGCTCGACAGCGGTGAACTATGAGATCCGTATCCGCCACTCTGTCTCTGGCGTGGCCCTTCCAACGGGGTGTGCTCCGAGGAGCCAAACGGCGGCAAGCCGTGGGGTTCCCACATCACCACCACCGCCGGCATACGTGCCGCGCATAGTGGAGGAGGGCTTCACCCTCTAGAGCATGGAGGAATAGCAGCACTACGTCACGGTGACGGGAAGGTTCGTCCCCAAATTCGACTTGGACGAGACCTTCCTCACCACGATCAGCATGTGGGAGGACATAAGGAGGATGCTCGACAATCTCGGCTGGGTGGACTTCCACCTCCTTCCCATGGACTACAACCTCGACGTCGTCACCGAGGTTGCCTCTACGATGAGGCTCGGCACCGACGAAGCCGGCAACAAGGCCGTCAACTTCCGCGTCAGTGACATCAGCTACACGGTGACCATGGAGATGACGGCTCAAGCCTTCGGCTTCGACGACAATGCCGACGTCACCGACATCTTGGGATGTGGGAAGTTGGACTCCTTTTGGAGGCGGCTCTCGCTCGTGGAACAGATGAAGCATGGCAACATCCACAACCCGACCATTCAAGTCTTCCATCGGTGGTTGGTGGCGCCCACAGGCAACAAGGTCGATTCCAGCAACATCACCGATGCGGACTTGCGGTGGCTCTACAACTCCATCATCAGTCTGTCTCATTGCAATCCCATGTTGGTGATGGTGTGGGGTTGGATTGACAAGAGGTGAAGGCGAGCAAGAAGTTGGCCTTCAGGGCCTATCTTCAATGCCTAGCAGGCCTCGCCTGCGATGGCGATGGACCTAGAGGGAGCAACGACAAGTGGGAGTACGCGACGGAGATCGGTGAGAATATGACTTGTGGCAATATTGTCATGAGAAGTTTTCGTGTCGGTTTCCATGTCGGCGGCACCAACATCAAGCTCCTATGTGCGAAGCTAGGAGTTTTCGTCCAACACAAGCTAGAGGGAGGAAATTGGCTTGAGGAAGGTCTCATGGAGGGGGGCCGAGTTCTCAAGGCCCGTCGTGGGCGGATTTGACAACCAGCGATATCTACAGCAACCAGCGGCGAGTGGGACTCCTGGAACTCATGCCAGGAGCCTCAGCAGTACCAGCCAGGGTGGAGCGACGTAGCGGGCAGTTCACAGCCCTCGGCGCTCCCTACTTCAGTGCGGGTATCGACTATAGGTACCAAGGACATGTACCTGTGGTGCCTCCTGTGCCCGGTGCAGACTTTTTTGTGCCCATGCAGGGGTACATCAACAACAACATACACTACATCGAGCGCCTAGAGGATGCCACGTCCCAATGGAGGGACAACCACGAGGCAATAGTGGAAGAGTTCGAGCGACTCAAGGCGTGGTGCTATGGCTTCGATCAGCCACCGCCTCCACCTTCATTTGACTAGAGTGCCTAGGAGTTGGCACATGTATCAGTTTCCCGGTTTGCATTTTCTTTTTTTTTTTTGCAATCTTTTTCGTTATTTGCTTATGTGTGTGTGAGCGGGTTGGGAAACCATGTATCGGGGGTGTTTACTTTCATGCAAGTGTGTTAGTAGTAGTTAGTAGTACTTTTATTTTTATGCAAGTGTGTGCAAAAATCATCACCATGTATTCGAGTTTTGATCTTAATATACTGGTGGCGGTTATGCTCTTTTAGGATAATTGAATTATTTATTCTTTCTTGACAAGTGTTGATGAAGACCAAATAATGTTGAGCATTGAATAAAATTTTAAACTTACACTTAATGATCATTCGGCAAATATGTCTTATGTGGAGCAATTTTGAGTACCCATGTGCTTCATTTGTATTGTCCAATTTGTGATAATAACTCAGTACCAATCTTTTCATAAATAAAATTTCATGTTGTGAACTTTGAAATTTGTTCTTTTCAAGATTCTTACCTACCAATGCCATAATTAGAGCAATTCTCATGAACCTTTGATTTGTAGACAAACATTAAATTGATGGTTGAGTTCGGTTAGGATTTAATTCTTTTTGGTATGAACTTTACTAAGATGGCAAATCTTTGTGTATCTTTTTCTAGTCTTGAATTACTCATGCAAAAAATTCAATTCCGCTGAGTATCCTACCATAAACCCAAAATATCTTGTTGAGTATCATTCCTTGACCACATCCTATATTTTTGGTTATATTTAATTCTTGAATAAATATTGAAGCCAGACGAATCAAATACCAGCAAATGTTGGTAAATTTGGGTTGAGAGCCTATCGGCGCACCCTAAACCAATTGACGCAGCAGAGAGCAAAATAAAAAAAGGGGAGAAACAAAAAGTGATAAAAAAGCTCTGCTGTATGCTAAGGGACCAGCAAAATTTTAAGTGTGGGGGGATGGTATATGACATGCTTATTCTCGAAATTCATTCTAATATAGCCATGAATCATTCCAACCATGTGCAATCTAATAATGGGAGTTCTTTTTCTTCCAAGGTCAAATCTTTGCTATGCGCATGTCCACATATCCCAAGTGTGAGTCCTTTTTTAAAATTTTTCTTTCTTAATGGCCATCTTGATAAGTTTCTATAATTCCAACAAAGAATAATCTCCTAGCTTTACAATATATTATTGATTTATGTTTCCAATCCTTGAATTACCTCACCTAGCTACTCATATAAGCCTTACACAAATATTATTTGATCATGATGATGTAGAATATAGGTTGAGTAATTTGAAAGATGAGTTGTTGTCTTGGATTAGTTGGAGGATAGATTCTTTATGTTCACAACAATCTTTTAAGTGATTTACATGTGTGGAATAGTTATAATTTGTGAGTTGGACATGATTTGTTGCTTTGGGGAGAAACTTTAAGCTTTATGCCCATATTTGAACTATTTTGCTGAATACCAATATGAAATACACCACAATAGAAAAATGCTCAACATTTGTTGATTTGAGATATCTTTTATGATAGAAAGAGTATGTTCTTTGATTTTTCTTTCTTTTACTTTACTCGGGACAAGCAAAGGTTTAAGTGTGGGGGAACGTTGGCACTCCCCAAATGCCCCTTATATATGTGAATATTACCCCAATTAGAGTATAATTGATACTAATTTAGGTCATTTACCTATGATATTGTCTATATATTTGTATATGCGTTGTTTTGAAGCTTTATTACAGAAACAGGTAAAATTAGTGATTAAAGTGATACTAGAGAGGATAGGAATCCAGAACCGACGAAAAGCACTAAAGAAGCCCAGTGCACTGATCGGCGCAGTCCATGCGCCGGTTGGTGCAAGGGTGTTTTGGCCCACAGAAGTGACCGAGACCCATTCCACATGTTTATGGAAGTTTATCAGTGTAAGACACTTGAAGATATTTGCCTAGAAGATTTGTGGAACTTCAAGATCTCGACGTGTAGTGCAAGACTTTATCTCGAAGGAAAAGGCCCATATGGCAGCTGTGGAAGAAAGAGGAAACGACTCGGAGAAGAAACTAGAGAAGACACGGCTTGCGCCGATCGGCGCAATCCTGCGCCGATCGACGCAACCGCCTTATTTGCTAGAAACCGAGTCCTTTACGAGTAGAACCTCTATAAAGTAAACCCTGGTCACAACAAGGGGGCGGCAGAGGCGACAGAGGGATAAGAGATCCGTGAGCTAGAGCCACCGAGGCTTGCCTCGTTAGAATAGATCTCTAGTTGAGTTTCAAGAACCATTGGTGTTAAGAGTTGATCCGTCAAGGTAGGCCATCTTGACGGGGATGAATCTTACTCTATGTATCTCAAGGATGATTGAATATGTTGATGATAGTTTTGGTGATTTATCTATCTTGATTCTATAATCATGCATATGCTTATTCCAATTGCTTTGTTCTAGGCTAAGTAAGTAGATATTATCTTGATCGTGGTGATTAGGATAGTATTTGGACATTGTATTAATTATGGTTGCTTGATGATGCTAGTAGTGTGGTTTAGCGGTGACTGTACTAAGCCTGCGCATCACTATTGGATAGTTGAGTAGGGTAAGATACTCACGCGATTAAGGGTTTCCTCTCGACAGCGATAAATCGGGAACCGCTCAGAAAGCAGGGTGGTATTATTCATTATAGGTTTTCAATGATCCATGTAATTACCCACTATGATGCTACTTAATTAGACTTTCTGGTTATGATCTCACTAGTAGATATCTGGCTACTCACTTAAAAGCATAGGCTTACAAGGTATCTGGCGCACTTTGACTTAGATTTACTAGTGTCCTGATCGGCTCGACGCCTGCGCCGATTGGCGCAATGACATATTTACTGTCTGGCGCACCTTTGCGCTGGCCACTCTCCCCTCATGCAACCTAAATTTGACAGTAGCTTTGATTAAGCCTTTTACTGTTAACTTTGTTTAATTACCCCTAAGGTCCCTGTGGATTCGATAAACCTTGGAATACTCAATTCAAGGGAAAAAGTGCTACAATCATACACCGTCCTCTTGCGGTATATAAGTGGGTGCGTAGTTATGACCAACAACTGCCTATGGCGTTATGGAGTCTTTCGCTGTTTTCTTTTATCTTCTTGATGTATTCCAGACTATGTAATAATGGTATGATATTATAATAATGACATTAGTTATTTACTTCTACTTCACTTTTGTCCTGTATGCGTGAAAACTTAATCCTGGGCATGTATACAGAAGCATTCGGTTTTGGCCTTAAAACCGGGTGTGACAGATTGGTATTAGAGCCATGTCGACCATAGGACGCAAGCCTAGTTAGAAATGGTCGTTTTAAGGTTTTTAACAAAACTATTTTTTAATATAAATTATAATCTGCTTACTTATCCCTTTCATTGACTTTCTTGTCTTTCCTCCATTTCTATTAAATATTTTTCCAAAACTCGATAGATGATATGATCTATTTTCTAAGGTCTTCCTTATAGAGTTATAAGTTCGTTAGTTTTGTTTAGCTCTATTGAGCTTCTCTGTTATGTTTTGGTGTGGTGTGCCATGTTTGATTTGGATCTTTGATTGAGTGAAAGATTTGTTTTTCAAAAAATTTATTTTTAGAACTTAAGACTTGGGTTAATATTGGGAGTTCTATCATCTATCCAACTCTTTATTGATGTTATCAGAATTCTCATCAGATGGTGAACACTAGGCGCAACAATGAGGATCCGCCACCACCACCTCCTCCTCCAACTATGGAGAAAATTCTTGCTATGTTTCCACTGTGGTCAGACGGGGCACTGTGCTAACAGGTGTCCCTAGAAGCACGCAAATCAGACTCCAGCTCAGGGTGCAAATTCTACAACAGGCCGCAATGCTAATTCTGCACCAACTCCAGCAAGGCAGAATCATGTTCGTGTCAATCATGTGGCTATTGAGGATGCTCAGGAAGCTCCGGATGTTGTACTGGGTATGTTCCTTGTTAATGATAATAATGCAGTCGTGTTATTTGATTCTGGAGCATCGCATTCATTCATATCTGCTAGTTATGTACAAAAACATAATCTTCCCATAGCTATGCTAAAGAATAGAATGGCTGTTAGTTCCCCTGGTCGAGAGATGAATGCAAAGCATGTCTGTCCTAAGGTGAACCTTAATATAAGGGGGGTAGACTTTTCTGCAAATCTCATAGTCCTTGAGTCTAAAGGAATTGATGTGATACTTGGCATGGATTGGCTAAGAAAGCATAAGGGACTTATTGATTGTGCTAAGAAGGCAGTCAAACTTACAGATAGTAGTGGAAAGGAATTGGAGTATGTAGCCGAACCACTCATCACTAGCAAAGATGCAACTAATCGTATTGTGTTGAATCAACTTGATCCTACCTCGATTGAAGACATTAGGATTGTCAATGAGTTTTCCAATGTTTTTCTAGAAGATTACCAGGTATGCCACCAGACCGTGACATTGAGTTCGTTATTGAATTAGTCCCTGGTACTGCTCCTATTTTTAAGAGACCATATAGAATGGTTGCTAAACAATTAGCTGAACTCAAGGAACAACTCCAAGAGTTGTTAGATAAGGGTTATATCCATCCTAGTGCATCTCCATGGGGAGCCCCTGTTATCTTTGTTCCCAAGAAGGATGGTACGTAGAGGATGTATGTTGACTACCATTCTCTCAATGAGGTCACCATCAAGAACAAGTACCCCTTGCCTAGGATTGATGAATTGTTTGATCAGCTTAAAGGAGCATGTGTTTTCTCCAAGATTGATCTCTGGTCGGGATATCATCAATTGAAGATCAGGGCAACAGACATTCCCAAGACCTCTTTCATCACTCGATATGGCTTATATGAGTATACGGTTATGTCATTTGGATTGACCAATGCTCCTGCCTACTTCATGTATCTAATGAACAAGGTTTTCATTGAGTATTTGGATAAGTTTGTGGTGGTGTTCATTGATGACATCCTTATTTTCTCAAAGAATGAGGAGGAACATGAAGAACATCTTCGTCTAGTATTGCAGAAGCTAAGAGAGAATCAACAATATGGCAAGCTTAGTAAATGTGATTTCTGGTTGAAGGAAGTCTCATTTCTTGGTCATATTATCTCTAAAGGAGGAGTGTCTGTGGACCCCAGCAAGGTTAAAGATGTGTTGAGTTGAAATACACCTTAGAGTGTTACAGACATCAGAAGTTTCCTTGGACTAGCAGGATATTACAGAAGATTCATTAAGGGATTCTCCAAGATAGCCAAGCCCATGACTGAGCTGCTAGAAAAAGGAAAGACTTTCGAGTGGACACCAAAACATGAAGCCAACTTCCAAGAATTGAAGAAAATACTTACCACAGCACCTGTCCTAACCATGCCTAACATGGAAAAGCCATTCTCAATCTATTGTGATGCTTCAGGGCAAGGTTTGGGATGTGTGCTCATGCAAGAAGGCCATGTTGTTGCCTATGCTTCAAGACAATTGAGAAAACATGAGGATAAATATACAACCCATGACCAGGGTTCAAATAACCCAGTTAACCGGCCAGCTCGGTTCGGAGAAAAACCGACCGGTTAACCGGGATAACCGGCCACTTAACCGATTCGCTACAGTAATAGGGTCGGTTATTGGTGGTTAACCGGCCGGCCAAGGTAACCGGACCAGACCGGTTATGCAGTTAACCGGGAAAACCGGTCGGTTAACCATGGTTATTTAAACCCTGCCCATGACTCGGAGTTAGCAGCAATGGTTCATACTCTCAAGATCTGGAGACACTACATCATTGGAAAAAGGTGTGAGATATATTCAGACCACAAGAGTTTGAAGTATATATTCACCCAGCTAGATTTGAACCTCAGGCAGTGAAGATGGTTGGAACTCATCAAAGACTATGATTTAGGAATCAACTACCATCCAGGCAAAGCAAATGTTGTAGCAAACGCATTGAGCAGAAGGTCTTATCTCAACATGTTATCAACACGAGAGTTGCTACCTGAATTCTGTGAAGAATTTTAGAAGCTTAGCCTGGGATGGGTATCCAACACCGAAGTTGTTGCAATGGAAGTTGACTCAACTCTGGAGCATGACATTCGTAAAGGACAACTTGAATATGCTAAGATCCAAGAAATCAAGCAACTAACTGAGAAGGACAAAGCTCCAGGTTTCATAATAGATAATGAAGGAACCTTATCGTATAAGAAAAGGTTGTGTGTGCCGGATATCAAGGAGATCAAGGAGTTAATATTAAGAGAAGCCCATGATTCAGCTTACTCCATTCATCCAGGAAGTACCAAAATGTATCATGACCTCAAGAGTCGATACTGGTGGTATGGAATGAAGAGAGCTATGAGTGAACATGTTACACTCTATGACACTTGTCAATGAGTCAAGGCAGAACATCAAAGACCTGCAGTACTCTTGCAACCCTTGAAGATACCAGAATGGAAACGGGAAGAAATTTACATGGATTTCATTGTGGGATTACCCAGGACACAAGCTGGATATGATTCGATATGGGTTATTGTGGATCGCTTGACCAAGGTTGCTCGTTTCATCCCTGTCAAGACCACATACACCGCACCCAAACTTGCAGAGTTGTATATTTCCAGGATAGTATGTTTGCATGGAATACCAAAGAAGATAGTGTCTGATAGAGGAACTCAATTTACCTCAAAGTTTTGGGAAAAGTTACATGAGTGCATGGATACAAGGTTAAATTTTAGTTCAGCCTATCATTCCCAGACGGATGGACAGCCAGAAAGGGTGAACCAAATTCTTGAGGATATGTTGAGAGCTTGTGCACTCAAGGACAGCAAGAGTTGGGAGAAATGTCTACCATATGTAGAGTTCTCCTACAACAACAGCTGTCAGGAAAGTTTAAAGATGTCTCCATTTGAGTTCTTATACAGACGTAAATGTCGAACTCCTTTGTTCTAGAATGAGACTGGTGAGAATCAAGTCTTTGGACCAGAGATTCTCCGAGATGCTGAAAGGCAAGTTTCATATTGTCATGGAGAACTTGAAGCTTGCACAGTCTAGACAGAAGAGCTATGTCGATCATAGAAGAAGAGACTTGAGCTTTGAAGTTAGCGATTATGTCTATCTCAAAGTGTCTCCAATGAGAGGACTTCACCATTTCAAGGTTCGAGGAAAGCTTGCACCAAGGTACATTGGTCCATTCAAGATCATAGAGAAAAGAGGTGAAGTTGCTTATGAGTTGGAACTGCCACCACAGTTATCGGAGGTGCACGATGTTTTTCACGTCTCATAGTTGCAGAAGTGCCTCCGAGTTCCAGAGGAGCTAATGCCTATAGAAAAGTTGGACATTGGTGAGGATCTTACTTGTCAAGAATATCCTGTCAAGATTCTAGAAATATCACAAAGAGTCATGAGGAATAAGAAGTATCGTATGTGCAAAGTGCAATGGAGCAATCATACGGAAGAAGAAGCCACTTGGGTGCAAGAAGACCAGCTCAAGGCAGATTTTCCGGACTTCTTCTCCGACCAGCCCGAATCTCGAGGGCGAGATTCATCCTAAGGGGGGTAGGTTTGTAACACCCTATTTTTCATATTTTGCAAATTATTAATTAATTAATTATAGTTAGGGTGTTAATATTTTTCTTTAGCTACAAAATTATTTTCTTAATATATTTAATTAAGTAATCAAATTATTCTTTGAATTGTTGCATTCATGCTAGAGTAGAAATGCAGTAGGTTTTTATTGAGTGAAAAAGTATTTAAAATTTTGAGTAGAAATCGTTTACCACTTAGTTAGAATTTTAAAACTGTAATTGGAAAAAAAATAAAAGGATTTTTTCTTGGTTCATGGGCCATTCTCCCCCCCCCCCCCCCCCTCCGGCCTATCCTATCTCTTTCCCTATCCTTTCTCTTTTTTGGCCTTGGGCCAATTCTCTCCCTTGCGACCCAATCCCCCTCTCCTGCTCTTCTCTCTCTCTCTCTCTCTCGGCCCAGCAGAGCTCACCAGCCCACCCGCCTCCCACTTCCCCCTCCCTATTTTGGCATTGGGCTGACTCCCCATCGCCTGGCCCAGCAGCAGCGCAGCCCGCACACGCAGTACACACATCCTGCGGCCTAGCCCCGCCCGCACTCGCTGACAGCCTGGTCCCACCCTGTCATCTCCTTCCTCCAGCCCCTCTCTCTCCCCCGCCACCGATCAAAACCAATGTCGGCCACCCGCCCGCCTCCTGCCTCCCCGGCTCCCGAAACTAACCCTGGACGCACCCGCGCAACCCTCCGCCTCCCTTCCCCACTCTCAGCCCTTACCACGCACTCAGGCACACTCACACGCGATAACAGATGCTGCCAGCCATTAATGGCCGACGAGCTCGCCCCGCTCGTTTCCCCCTTCTGCCCCCCCCCCCCTATAAATTGACCCCCTCGGAATCACCCTACCCCGCCGCTTCCTCTCCTTGCTCCCCCTCCGTTCCCCGACCCCCGGAGCCCTCGCCGCAGAGCTCCAAAATCCTCCGATGCCAGCTCGACGTCGCCAGCCGCCTCGGAGCCTTCCCCCGCCTGCGTGTCGTCTCGGTGAGGACCCCCGACTCCCCCTCTCTCTTTTCTATGCCTCGGCACCTTGCGCCACCTACCGGAGGACCGCCCACGGTAAACTCCAGTGAGCCTCACCCTGCTCCGCCGCCTACAGTGCCGCCGGCCATCAGCCGTTCTCGCCGGTCCCCTCTCTGCCGTCGGATTCCCAATCTGCGGCCCAGATTAGCAAATCGAAGGGGTATGCCCCCTGGTCCACCATGGACCCGTGGACCCGGGTCAAAACCTAGTCAACGACTTCTGTACACCCAATCCACTTGTTTTAGGATTTATTTTAATTCGAGAAAATCCAAGAAAATGCCAGTTTTTCACCTAGACCCCTATGCTTTGCCCTAATTAGATTTCAACTGTAATTTTTCTTCACAGAACCTTTACTTATTTATGTTTTAGCCCCATAAATTATTTTAAAAATTATTTTAGCCTTGGAATTTTATAGAAACACCCCTAAGCTTATATATAATTATATTTTTGACCCTATCTTTTTACACTTAGCCCCCTATACTTAATAATAATTATGTTTAGGTCCTAAAATTTTGCAAAAACAACCTTACTTTTTAGTAATTATTTTTCAGTCCTAATAATTTACAATTTAGTCCCTATAATTTTATAAAATTACAAATAGGTCCCTAAACCTTGCTATTTTTACCTTTTAGCCCCTAGAACTTCAAACTAGCATAACTTTTTAACAGTAACTCCGATTTAGGTAATTTTTATGCTCACAAAATCGTTGGAATGCGTACTATCTTTTAGTACTATTTTCATAGTCATTAGGAAATGTTTGGTGCACTGTTGTTTATTTGTTTGTGTTTTACTTTTCTGGTATTTATCGATATTAGACGAGGAGCAGCTCCAGAATTTCCAGGATCTTGATTTTGAGTAGCAGTCAGTGGGAGAACAAGACAAGTGCTCTTGACCATATTGCACCTATTAAGGATTTTAGTTTATTTTTCATGCATGCTTGTCTAAAATTGAATCCCGTGTCATTTACCCTTCCTTATTATTCCTTGTCGTGTGGGTTATGGTATAGTGTATGAGATTTTGGGTACGTCATGCTAGTGCAGTACTTTGGGGGATTAAAATTAAATAATAATAAACTTGACTAATATTTACTTGAACCTAATTATCATTTGGGTAATTTAGATGACCCAAGCAGGAGGATGTTGAGGATGGTGCGGGTATGCACAAGTACGCGTAATGTACTATTTGATTTGTGGTAGTGCCTACTTGTGGTCATACAAACCAAATTCGTGGTCTGCTTGTGGTCATACAAACCAAATTCATGGAGCGGTCACCCAGGAAAACAGCGTAAAGCATAGGGCTGATATGGGTAGGTGTGTTAGTAATAGATGTCTTTCCAGTTTTGCGGGCGTTCGAGGAAGGAGGACGAGAGGGTTACTTTCGGCCTCAGGTGATGAAGGGTTACTTCTAGCCATGGCGCCAGAGCGGACCTTTGTAGGGATGGTTAATCCTGCATCAGTGAAACCTTAGCGTGGATGTTTTGCAAGTTGGGAAGCACTTTGAAAGATCATGTGGTGATCTCTTGGCCTCACACCTACGGTAGTGTGTTGGCAATAGGGAGACTTTAATCACTGAATAGTGATGAAATCACCAATCTGTGGGTAGAGTTGTGCAACCTCTACAGAGTGTAAAACTATTATAACAGCTGTGCTCACGGTCAAGAGCGCCATGGATCCTCACACGATTAGATGGATGATTGGGTGAATCTGGTGGGTAACTAGATTTGGGTGGTACTATAGGTGGGAAACCTGTAGTGTTCTAGTATGAGTGGGTAACTCATAGTTTTGCTATCGGTGGGTAACCGATAGTGTTGGATAGGTGGTTAACCTGTTGGGTTACTTTTCACCTAGTAAATATGATGCTTGTATAATTGAGTCATAGGATGCGTAGTGCAGTAAACCCGTGTCAAGCCTATTTCTTTAGCCTGCATGTCATTACTTTCCCCCACTTGCTGAGTACTTTATGTACTCACACGTTTTAGTTTTCCCTATGTTATTGCTATATTACTGCTGCTCAGACGACGCTGGCGAGATGGACTGCGTGGATGAGGACTACTACGACTAGGCGTGCGATCCCCGGTGCACTGCCTATGGCGTTATGGAGTCTTCCGTTGTTTTCTTTTATCTTCTTGATGTATTCCAGACTATGTAATAACGGTATGATATTATAATAATGACATTGGTTATTTACTGTTACTTCACTTTTGTCCTATATGCGTGAAAACTTGATCCTGGACACGAATATAGAAGCATTCGGTTTTGGCTTTAAAACCGGGTGTGACAGATAGAGAGCTTCTTTTACATTTTATATGCACATGTATAGGGGGAGCTCCCTCTATGTTTGTTGTTTCATTTGTTGGAACTAACTGCTCTAGTATATGACTCATGTTTATGTTGACATATACAAGAGTTTGTTTTTATTATCTTTCATCATGATATGATAGTGTTGTCATCAATCACCAAAAATAGGAAGATTGAAATGTCTAGGTCTCTAGCCTTGGATAAATGATGAGTTTTGGTGAAAGATGACAATGGTTGTTGGAATTAACCATTTATATGAGTTTGTGAGCTTATATGATAGGTTATATTCCGGCATCAAGCAAGAAGATCAAGCTATGACATCAAACCATTTAGACTTAATTGCAAATCCCACCCCATAAATCAAGTCTAGTTTGATATTCCACCCCTTAACTGAATTTGATGCAAAACCCCACCCACCTCAGATATTGTAGACCGAAACTGCATCCCGCTATACGCACGTTCTCAGTTGATTCAGTTTGTTTCTGCCACGCTATTGCCACGTCAGATGAGCTGGACCAAAACCGAGAATGGGCTGATTCAATCGTACAAGATGAGCAGGGTTTGCGCATTGGGCGGGGTGATGGCCGTGGCGCTCGAATAATAGGGAGTTGCCGCTCGGATAGAAGAAGGCTAAATCCTCCGATCTGGTGTGCCCTCAAAACATGGTCGCCATTTTTTCTAATTGGAGTTCTGATTATTGCAAGGATCAAGCCAAAGTACAAGGTGCCTTGTGGATTAATTCTCGCTGATGAGATATCACATGAGCCACGGGGTGGGAATTTGATCTTCGTGCATGGTGCTTTGTGTGTAGAACGTCTGACAAGCTTAGCATATCTGCAATCATCATCACTTCCAACATTGTACATCCGAGGCCTAGTTACAGAAGAAAAAAGAGAAGGGAAAAAATGACCAGATCATGTTCTGAACGTTGGAACCAATTGCGACGTAGGTGATGAGCTGACCAAGGAATAGGATAATCACCTGCGGTCATCGGCTTCCTGTTCCCGTCCAACTGGCCATGGCTGCCAGATCAGCCTTCTCGTGCGACTCGCCTTGTCCGTCTCTAGTGCGGGTGACTTAAAAAACAATTGTTTCTGACATGGCCAACATGACTCCACAGTAGCAAAAAGGGGCCAAATCAGCTGGCCATGAACATGGCAGGGGGAAATTTGACCTACGATGTTTAGGTGGGTGGGATTTTGCAACAAATAAGTTAATTGGGTGGAATTTCACACTAGAGTTGGTTTATGGGGTGGGATTTGCAATTAAGCCAACAATTTATAATAAGTGTTGAGGATCAATATGGACAAAATTGTAAATTAATGACAATATGCTTGCTAAAGGATAATAGTGATCAATGTGTTGATGAAGGTGTTGGTAGACATAATCAATACCTATGGTTGAAGCTAAAAACACATCATAGAAGATGATTCAATATCAATAGTTGATGGCGTCAACATGGTGATGTGTCAATAACTAAAGTAGAGATTGTTGGCCAATAACTCGAAGCTATGACCATTAAGACAAGAAGAAAATCAAGACACTTGAGAAAAGGAATACATCAACTTGATTATTGAAATGATAGTGAGTATATTGATGATAATGGATACAATATAGCATTACATGGAAAGGTTGTGAAGGTTGCGCAAGACTTGGCTGCGATGGACCATGTGCAAAAGTGAAGGGCAAGCAAGAGGCTTGGCGCCGAAGAACCAAAGGCAATGGTGACGAGCACGTGTAGGCTTAGCGAGATGAACCGTGCAAGACTATGTGAAGCTATGGATTATCTACATCACTCATATGAAGAATGGTTGAAATATGAAATACAAGAAGATGGTATTGATGGGTTTACTCAGATCAAGTGAAATTGAAAATAAAGCAATGATTGAATTTCACATGTTGAAGAACATCAAGTGGGATGAACAAATGGAAGTGGTCACATACACTTCATGATTTGATGAACATCAAGTCCAAAATATCATGTGAATGTTCTCAAAGAAAAGGAAAGATTATGGTCACAGTTTAGTTTATGAACATCAAATCTAAAATCTCAAGTGGACATGATCAAAGCAAAGGTATAATAATGTTGGACATATATACTTATCGATACTTGATCAACAACTAAATGTTCAAATGGTGAAATGCTCATGCGTTGGCAACCCTCAAGGTATGGATAGATTACGACATGAAGGTGTTCCTATTAGCATAGTTTTCTATTTACTTTTGAGTATATGAATGTCGTACTATCAAGAGAGATGCAATGTTGATAGCTTTGTTTATGTCTCAGTGCTCAAAATAATCTAACATACTTTTGTGTATACCAGTGGGATTATAGATAGGTTGGGTCTCAGAAGATTGATAGTGAAAGAATTGGTGAAATCGGAGGTCGAGCGGTGAAGATACAATGTTTAGGGGTGGACAAAGGAAAATATCGTGATGGGAGTGGAACCATGGTGGGTGGCAAAAGGTTACTTGTGTCGGGCCGATCGCGTGGGTATGGGAATCGCCTGAAAAGTAGCTACGGGTGGAAAGATATTATTTTTGGAATGTTTAGAAGCTTATTTGCAATTATGATAAGGTCGTGGGGACTTGTTTGTAATTACAAAGATATCAGGAGCTAGGTTGTAAAAATGGAATAGAATTCAGATGAAGGAGAGGGGCTTTTATGCGAAAAGACAAGGACATGGGATTTTCTAGTATTTCTAGAATTATTTCTGTATAGGAAAATATGTGGTCCGGGTGCATGGTTTGGTGGACCAAAGGGCTAAAATGCGAAGTGGTGTTTCTTCTTCATGTCCAACAGGGGAGTGCTCTTCTCACCATTGCCGAAGCTTGGGCTCAAATCCGCAGGGGGGGGAGAGAGGGGAGGAAGAATGCCTGGGAAGCGGGGGAATTCGGTACACAAGCTTGCCACGCGCCCATCTGAGATGAAGGCCGGGGGGGGGGGGGGGGCGCAAGGGCGGTGGCGCAATTGCAATGAAAGCGACCATGGATGGGAGCTCAGGAGGAAGGGGGAAAGCTCGATTGTGGTGGTGGTGGTGGTGGTTTAGTTTCTCGACGGCGCCCTGAGGGAAGGCGGGATGGTGGCGCCTTTTTATAGGTGCGCGCGGGCGAGGCGGTCACCCCGGAGCAATATGCCCATTAGGACGCAGTCGACCGGCCGACCAAGCCTTGATGGCGACGCAGCAAGGGCTGATCGGCACAATAGCTGTGTCACGGACCGGGGGAGGCGAGCTGCGACGCTGTGGGCCAAGGCGACGGCTTGGGGTGAGCAGTGCGCTTGCAGGAGCGTGAAATGACACAACGGGGCCGGCGGCGTCGGGTAGCGTTGGTGGCGTTTGTGCACAGTGGCGTGGTGGCGCATCACGTGTTATGGCGGCTGGAGGCGTTGTGCGGTACAGGTGAGCAGCGGTGACTTGGCCTGTTGCGCAGAGGCAGCTTGCCACTCATGGCGAGTAGGTGGCCGACTCTCTTAGCGCGGTGCTGGCGGGTCCGGGAGCACTGCGTGACGTACACTAAGGTGGCCAACAGCTTGGGCCAAGTGGGGGCGCGGCAGTGCGACGACACTAGGAAAAAAATTCGGCGAAATTTCATCGAAATATCCGATATATCATATTTATTATCGGTGAGGTTCGATATATTTTTTATCAACGAAACTATATCATTGACTATGTTTATTCAACGAAAACTACTTCTATTATATATGTAACTATGATAGTTTAGAGATTTAAGACTATTTTTTTAAAATCATGTAAAATTTTTTAAAAAATAATTTATTTTATTCACCAAAATTACTGATATTTTTGAAATATCATGTTTATTGCCACCGATATTTTTTTTTACCGAAATTTTTTCCTACGACGACAGAGACTCGTCGAACGCGTGTTAATGGCGTCGAAACGGCAGGGAGAGGTCGCGTCCGCCTGCGCTCGGCGCTACGACAAAGGGAGTTGGGGTGGCGCCGCCGGGTAGGTGGAGGTAATGGCGGCGTCGCGGAGCAGGTGGCGAGAAGCTTGGCGGGACCGGGGCGAGGCCAGCGGGGTCGGCCGCGCTGGCGGGGTTAGCGGCGCTGTACTGTGCAGCCGGGGCGACGCGAGGTGTTGTAGAGCGATGGTGTGCAACGATGCGAGGAGGAAGATGACCGTGTGTGTGGGCTGAGCACGCGCGCAGGCAGGCTGAGCTGGTGGGTGGAGCGTGGCCCAGAAGAGAAGGGGCAGGAGGGGGCGTGCTGGGCCGGGGGAGAAGTGTGGCCCAGGAGGGGAAGGGGGCAGGGGCGCGCTGGGCTGAGGCGGCATGCGGCCCAGGTAGGCTGGAGGGAGGCCGCCGGGTGGGCCAGGAGGTGTGCACGCGGCTCAGGTGGAGTGCGGGTAGGCCGAGGGAAAGAAGGAGAGGCCCATGCGGGAGTGAGAGGAAAAAGAGAGAGGGAAGGAGGGAAAGGGAGAGTTGGGCCGGACCGAGAGCAGGAAGGGGAAAGGAGGAGTGGAGGGGATTCGGCCCAAGAGTTGGGAAAGGTTTAATCTTTTCTCTAGGATTTTGGGGGTTTGGACTTTGAAAAGGAGTAGCACACAAAATAAATAAATGCATAAGTAAAAACAAACAACCACGTTAGTAAGATTATTTTTAAATTACCCAAAAATTTCTTTTACCCTATTTCTCTTGTTTGATTATTTAGTGAGATTTTGTTTTTGAAAAATCATGAGACCATATTAACTTTGAAAAATTAAATTTTGCCGTGATTTCATCTAATTAATTTGGTATTAAGATTTTGCGGTATTACAGATCTATCCTACTTAAAAGAATCTCATCCTTAAAATTGGAGGGTGCTAGGGTTGGAAAAGAATTTGAGACCGGGTGTGGAATTTAATCGATAGAAGAGGGGATTCCTGAACGAGATCGAGAGGGGGGCGAAGGGCACAACACAACTCGATTATTCAACTGGACCGATATAGATATGGCACCAAAGTTACATTCACACTCCAACGAGAAAATCATGGAGCGGGCTATGCCACAGGCTGTGAGAAGACCTTCCACACGAGGTAGACCATTAACAGCAGGTAGGCGACGACAACCCAAACCAGTACATCGAGGCTGAGGTACATGGCGGCTGCAACTTGATGTGTGGTGTGGCTGCACGGAAATGGTGATTCTGACAAGGATCGGCACGCATACAGGCGTACAAGGGAGTGGGGAAAACTATTGAAGCTGTGCGAGATGGGGAATCTGTTTTCGGTGAGGTGATGGATGCGAAGGGGTTACTGGCGGTGGTGGATCGCAGGGAATCTATCTGGTGGCTTTGTAGGCTAGATGCGGTGGAGGTGGTGCCAATCGAGAAGTACTCCAGCGACGGGGTAGGTAGGGTTTGTGGAGAGACGAGTGATCTGTGTCTGAGAGCGAGGTTGGGCAAGTTGGGCCGGTGAATAGAAATGGGCCTTGTTCAATAAAGGGGAGAGCTTTGATGAAATCTTTGATTAGTAGGGAGGGATCTACCCTACTTAAAAGAGTTTTGTCGGGGGTCAATGCTTTGGTTTTGGGTCAACAAGATTTAGTAGGGTACTACCCTACTTAAAAATCTTGGTTGGGGTGGTATGTTGGTGAGTCTCTAGCATCTACGGATGGTACTCGCTAGGTTCTAATATATTTATATGGCTATTTTCTTGGTAGAATATTTGGTATAGGGTCTGGTAGGGGTCAAGGCTGTTGGCCAAGCAGTGAAGAATGTGCTCGGTGAGCTTCACTGACTGGTAAAGGGATTTGCTAGCGGTGAGATTTCCTAATCTTGTCAAGGTTGTGATTGCGGCGGCTAAGTTGCTTTCTGCCTTTGTGGCACGGGTTTTGGTTTCTTCAAGTTTGAGACGCAAGGCTAGGTAGTGTGCATCGGTTTCTCTTTCGTGCTGGATGCGCATTTCAAGGTGTTGGGTTTGTTGGTCACAAAGGCCGTCCAGCATGTGGAGATATTTGATGGTGACAACAAGGGTTGGGTCTTGCCCAATAGAGTTTGACTCTATCAGGGATTCTACACGGGATTTCCAATGGGGTAGGTCCTTATTGGCGATCGAGAGGTACCTCATGCTTGAGTATGCAAGAAGGGGCTCGTAGAGTTGGCACAAGAGTTTCAAGGCTTTACGGGCAACAAGTTGGTAGGTGTCTGGGAGGTGTGATCCAACAGTGGTTACACTGAAAGGCTGTATCATCGGGTAGTCTGGGCTGGTGTCAATGTGAGCGGAGATGACACAACTTGGGGTGCTGGATTTATTGTGCTCTTTACCAACAAGTCGGGGATGGAGCTTGAAGCCTAGGGCAACCATAGCGGTGTAAAGGAGTTGTAGGAAGCCAGGCTCATGTTGGCAGTCGGTGATAACCGAAGGTTGATCTCCGGTGGATGGGACTGATGCTGGTGTATTAAGGTTGGAAGGGGGAAAGTGTTGGCTTGGTGAGAATCCATGAGTATCTGGGGATGTGGTAGGTGATATTCACGAGGAGGTTGTTGGTGATAGAGTTGATGGATATGGATGGTGTTTGTAGGCTTCTTTTGTAGGCGGGGAGAATAGGTGGCTTGTGACTTGTGGGAGAATCCTTGGTTCTATAGGTTATGGGCCCACTTTTAAAGCAAGAAAGGAGTATGTGTTGTGCATCAGATACCATGTAGTCATAATGGCGGGGCATCATACTGTGGTGCTATCATTATGACTTTGGCCATAGTGTCATTGACTTGAGGCTCGGCGTACGAGGCCATTACTTCAGTTGCATTCCCATTTTATGGTCAGGGTAAAACTTGCCATGAATTGCGGTGGCACTGGGTCAAAGGTGGGTTGGAAAGAAGGCGTGAAACTTTTGGTGCTTTTGGTGACATAAAGAATTGAGGCTGGGAAAAGAAAGGGAGTGTGACTTTAGTGCTTCTGGTGAAAGGAGGGGTATCCAAGCTTGCCAGAAGCCGGGGGGATACGAGATACGAGACTAAAAGTAGATCTGTAGATCAGTTTTTCTTTATTCTTGTATATTATTTACTCGTTTAGAACTCGCAACTATTTTTGTGACTTCCAGTTGCATTTGTGTTATTTGTTGGTTTAAGAACACAACATCACTCAATCAAAAATCCAAATGAGCAACAAGGATTCACACAATCATGGTCAAATTACATACTTAGGCATACTATACGGAGTACTATTGGCGATATGCGTGGAGCATAAACAAGTCTACAATAAACGGGCCGGGTACTATTGGTTTGGCGTGACTATGGGTGCACGGTTCGTAGTGCTAGTACCACTGAAGTTCAAACCAAGACGGCTTCGTTCCCATGACGATGTTGTTGATTCCTGTCGAGCTTCACTCGACAGTGTCTTCAAGCTTCCGGGTTGGTGAATGGTACGGAGTGGAAGTCCCTTCTTCCTTGGGCACTAGCTGAGTCAATGGAATTGACTCAAAAGTTTCTCCATTGAGGGAATCCTAGAAAGGTTCCTCTCTTTTGACTTCAATTGACAGGGGACTAAATGAAAATCTTCGCTTCGCGGTGAGGGAGGAACTGACGGGGCTTCCTTCAAGGATTGGGCCTTTTTCTTTTCTGGTGATGTGAAAGTCCTATAGGCTGCACGGCCAGTGGGGTAGGCATGGTTGAGGGCGCGGGTGTGGCGGTTCTCCATGCTTCTCAGGGCTGCTTCGGCTGTAATAGCGCGGCGGTGAGCTTCTGCTGCTTGAGCTTCTACTTCTACGAGGTTGACTTGTTGTCTTCCATATTGCTCTTGACCTGCTTTGGCTCACTTGATGCATGCTCGCAGTTGTTCTGCTTGCTGGTCAAATAGCTCATCAAGAGCGAGGAGTTACTGCGTAATGGCGACGACAGTAGGATCTCCATCTTGTCTTTCTAAGCTGTCGACACAAGGTTTCCAAGCAGGTCGGTCTGTGTCCAAAGGTGGAAAGTATTGCATGTTGGTGTGGCTGATGGGCTTCTTTGAACAACTGGCATAGATATATCACAGAGCCTTACGAGCGACTAACTGGTAGGTGTCCAAAAAGCAGAACCCATTAGTCGTCACTCTCCATGGCTTCATGCTAGGAGCTTCTGGACTGGCGGTGATCTGGACTTTGACAGTGCAACACTCGGTGCTGGATTCTTCATACTCTCGTCCGACATACTCAGGGCACTCTAGGATGCCAAACTTGGTCGTGGTGGCATGTAGGATTTTGGGAAAACTAGGCTCTTCTAGGCAGTAGCTGGTGGTCCAGGTGATGTCTTCCATGGATAAGGCAGGGATAGGTTTAGTTTGGCCAATGGGATGGGAGGGTCTTGTTGGCAAGGAATGATTGAGGGGGATGAGAAATGGTTGGTCCAAGTAGATCAAAATTAATCAAGGCAGTACATATGATAAAGTCAATAAAACAAGATCTATCCTTAGTACGGATAAAATCTATAGAGTGACTCAAATAATAGGTCTAAATCAATTCCATAAAACCTACAGATAATGATAGTAAATCAGACCTAATGGAGACAGTACTGCAATGCAAAGTTGATAGAACAAACGAGATAAAGATCTAATTGTCAGATAACTAGTAATTACAAAGATAACAACTAGAATATCAAATCAATGATAAAGTTCTAATTGAAGTCAATGGAATTACCAAAAGTGACGAATCCAAGTCTCTCGTCGAGATCGGAGCCGATGCAGCCCACGCGAGACGAGAATTCATCGAGTAGGAAAAGGGTGGTGATGCGCCGAATTGTATTGAACGTGTGTTAGTTTCTCGTACAAACCTATTATATATTTATAACCCCGTGCAAGGGGTTCTGGCCCGAATTGGTCAGGGCTCTTCGGCTTCCAAATAAACAAGGATCTTATTCCTAAACAAAATCTGTATTAATAAATAAAATACGAAACAAACCCTAATGGGCCCATTTCATTACCTTGAGCCATTTGACTTCTTCGATTTGGTTTACTCCAACCCTGCATCGCTATCAATTTGGCTTGGGTCCAAATTCCGGGGCTAGGTTTCTGCCAAATCCTATCATAACCCCAAATATTTTCCATCGCCTACGCGGGTACGAGCCGCCCGTCCCTGGTCAAAGTCGTGGCATTCAATCGACTACATAGAGTCATTGATCCCATTGGTGTCATTGTTGATCCGTCGCCTCGAATCATTGCTGGTGCTTTCTGACGCCGCCATATTCAATCATTGCTGCTGCTGTCTCAAATCGAGCTAATGAAGATGCCCAGGATCCATGCTGTTGTTCCTTCCTCTGCCTCAAATCGTTGCGGTTCGATTGGTTGCTTCTGTTGGTGCGTCTGTGGATTTTGGGGCTGGTGATCCGTTGCTGCCACTAGTCCACATCAATTTCATCATCCGTTGTTGCTACAAGTCTTCACTAGTACCACAGTGGTAACTGTAGTTTTTTTTCTTTCATCCTATTATCTATTGCTGATTCATCAAATATTGATAGAATTCATCATGTCACAACCTTCTAGTGTTACAATTCCTTTGAAATTAGATGGTCACAATTACCATGAATGGGCTTTTTCTAATCAAACTATTCTAAGGGGCTACGGTCTTGCTGATCACTTGGTTGATGATGCACCTGTTGATGAGTCAAAAGATAGCTCTAGTGCTAAAGAAGTTAAGGCATGGCACACAGATGAGGGAAGGGTGATGAGTATCATTGTTGCTAGTATGAATCAGTCCTTGATCATGTGTCTTTCTTCCTTCCAGACAGCCAAGGCCATGTGGTCCTATTTAGAGAAGCGCTATGTTCAAGGAGAACATATCCAGTGTTACTGCGGGTTCCCGTGTTACCGTGTTACCAAATACAATAGCACCTTCAAATATGCATCTAAAATCACAACAAAAATATGGATAAATAGATGATGCAACCATCTAACATTATGCAAAAGTAGAGGTGCAACTAAAACTTGTGCAAAGAGAAATAAGAAAGAGAAATCAGCCTATGAACAGTAGCGGGTTGCAGATCTGTGGTGAACAGTTACAATTCACACTATTCATAAGCTGATTTCTCTTTTTTGTTTGTCTTTGCATAAGTTTTAGTTGTACATCCATTTTTGCATGATATTAGATGGTTACATACTATATCTATACATATTTTTGTTAGAATTTTAGATGCAACTGTTTAAGTGTTATTATGATTGGTAACATGGTAACACTTAAAGTAATGGTAACACTGGATACATTCTCATGTTCAAGATAGCGGTGCTCTCCTTCGTACTCTCATGCAACAAATTCATATTCTCGAACATGGTGAAATGTCCATTGGTGAGTATTATCCTGCATCCGATCATCTCATGGGTCCAATGATGTCCATGGTGCCTCAGTGCGTAGCTGCTGCCTGTACAACACAAACATTCATTGAGAAGTTCTTTACCTACATATTTGTCTTCGAAGTACGACAAGAATTTGAGTCCATCTGTTCAAGATTGCTTCATGGCTCTATCTAACCATGGCACAAGCTTTGCCTGATTTGATTACCGAAGAGACTCGGCTTCGGTCTGCGTCATCCACTCATATGTTTGTACCATATAGTGTGTTGGCAGCTTATCAGAAGGGTAGTTTATCCAATGGTGTTTCTTCAAAACCATGATTGTTTCATCAAGTATCCAGAGAAGCTTGCTGCATTTTGTGCTCGTCGTGGTGCTAGTGAGCGTGGTCGACCTTCCACTTCAGGAGACATTGTGTCTGTTGCTGTTGTCTTATCGGCAGTTATTGTTGGCATTTCTAAACAAACAATTTCTAAAAATTGTGGACAATCATCCTCAGATTCACGGTTTTGTCCCTCAGCACCATAATTCATATCATTTTGCTACACTCAGTTTTATGTTAGACTATTTACTTTCATATGTCCACATCCATAATCTATCTCTTTTAGTTATCTATGCTTGTGAGAGTCCTCTTTATTGGGCAGCTATTTTTTCTATTTTTATTAGCTGTCACATCAATTTAGCTAACATCATATCATCATATTCTACTACTTGCCATTTGCAGTAGTACATCACAACCATCGCTCAGATTATTGTTTTATCAAGTATCCAGAGAAGCTTGCTGCATTTTGTGGTCGTCATGCTGCTGGTGAGCGTGGTCGACCTTCTACTTCATGAGGCAATGAGTCTGTTGCTGTTGTCTCATTGGCAGTTATTGATGCCACTTCTAAACAAGCAATTTCTGAAAATTGCGGACAGTCATCCTCAGATTCATGGTTTTGGACCTTAGCACCATAATTCATATCATTTTGCTACACTCAATTTTATGTTATACTATTTACTTTCATGTGTCCATATCCATAATCTATCTCTTTTAGTTGTCCATGCTTGTGAGAGTCCTCTTTGTCGATCAGCCATTTTTTTCTATGTTTATTAGCTAAGTCACATCGATTTAGCTAACATCATATCATCATATTCTACTACTTGCCATTTGCAGTAGTACATCACATCATCATATTCCACTACACTGGCGACGCTACATGGTGTTTCCCTGGAGCACTGGCACCAAGATAAATCAATATTTTAGCACTAATTACCTGAGTTTTGACCACTTGTGCACCAGATTCAGCCAATGATGTGCATATTTGGCACCACCTTCAGTGTAGTCTAGCTTTGCCACTGTTCCACTGCCTGCCATTTGTAGTAGTGTCTTATATATCATATATCTTTTCACTATATACCATTTGCTTTAGTGACATATTTATCTCTTTGGCTTGACTCGACGACCAAGGCTCCACTCTACAACGACTTGAAGAATTAGATATTGGATGTTTTCTCTTTTAATGTAATAAGTTTTAGTGTTCATCTTCTTCAAATGCAATGCTATTGCATATGCCTTGCATTTGAGGGGGGTGTTAAGGATATAGTAGTAGATTAGGACTCTAATTGTAGAGTCCTTATCCTAGTCTTTATTTAAGTCATCTCCTCCCTATATATGTAACCAATATCAATACAATCTATATTATTCCTAACACATAGCACGTCAAGTGCATCCCCAGGAAGAAAACTTTTGTTTTTCTCGAAAATATAGAAGAACTGTGTTTCTATGTATTAATAGGAGAAGAGAAAGCAGTCCAAGTTACAACAAACCCTCATATCTTGGACAGGAGATAAGAAGGTCTTTGTTACACCAAAGAACACATGTCCTGTTATTAAACTACCCTACCTGACCCAGGACCTCCTGAGACCCTCCTTTGGGTATCACCAAGACCTAAAACTCGGAGGTTTTCAGCCCCCGCCAAACACCAAAGGTGGTGTTCATCTTTGAAGGATCTCATGACCTCATTGACTCCATCTTTGAAGGATCTCATGATCTCACCAGACTCATCCCCTCAAAAACACTTGCATTGTGATGCTTCCAAATACTCCAAGCGCCCAAGATGATTAGGCAGTCGATGCCCTTCCTACAGTCCTTGCCCGTATGGCGGATCACCCGACGCCACCATTCTGCAAACCACTGCTCATCTGCTGTTGGGGGTAGCTGTAACATGCCAAGGTGTGCCATTAAATAATGGCACCAGAATTCCCTAGCAAAAACACAGGTAGTAAGCAAGTGCTGAACTATCGCATCCTTCTGATCGCATAAAGGACACCGCATTGGGTGTGGCAGCCCCCTACTTGCAAGCCGATCTGCAGTCCAGCCTTATTCGGATCACGAGCCACAAAAAAAGTTTGCATTTCCAGGAAGCAAGCTTTGCTGCAGCTGATTAGCCACAGTGATGGTGCTGTTGTTATCATAACCTTATATATAGATAGTATGGATCAGAACCTAACAAAATGTTAAAAAAAATGTAGTGCATCCCAAATGGTTGCTTGAATAGGAAACATGTAAATGCAACAACAACAACTAAGATTTTAATCCCAAGCAAGTTGGGATAGGTTAGAGATGAAATACTGAAGAATTGGCAAGATTGAGATGCAAATATTCAGAAAGATAATATCACTTCCATATTTAGGAACCTGTCATGTTTGAGGCTCCTAGAGAGTGTTTCCTTGCAATGAGTGTTTCCATGCCGTGTTTTAAGCTCTTCCCTCCGTGCAACAATTGGGTACCTGGCACAATTGGGATGTCTATTTTGAACCAACCTATTTCTTACCCCTTGAGCATTTGCTGATAGTATTTGTAGGTGTCTTGCTAAAACTCTGGCAACACTTCTATAACTCTAAACCCTAGCTAGATGACATAAAGCTTTACTTGTTTCCTTTCTATTTGTTGCCCGAGTATGTGCATAGCATCAGGCGCAAGCACTACTACAATAACCCTCTGCAGCAGCGGGCCAAAATGGGCCATAGTGGCGGACATATTTTTCGCCACTAGGCTTCTGTCACTACTTGATTACATACTTAGTAGAGGGCTAATGCCTGCTATAGTGCTAAGTGCTATGAAACAAAAAAAAAGGCGTCAGCGATAGTCGCCACGGCGCGTCGACGCCACGACCGGTGCCTTGGCCGACGGTGGAGGAGGCACGGCTTGGCTATTGCCTTGGTCATCATCGAAGAGGAGATGGCAGCGGTGTCGGCAGAGCGGAGATGGAGGCGGATCTGGCTTAGGGGAAGCGATGGCGGAGGAGGAGCGGAGATGGAGGTGGCGGTATGGCACGCGAGCAGAGATGGAGGCGGCGGCGGAGGGGGCAGAGCGGTGCGCAAGCAGGGCGGAGCGGCTAGGGTTGCGCGTAGGTTGCGGTGCTGCAGATATTATAACTGAGCGGAGGCGGCAGTGGCGGGCCAGCCTGTCAGGCCCACATGCCAATGTATTGCGTCATATAGTGGCGGTCTCTTCCTTCATAGTCGTGGTTCCCTTTGGACCGCAACTGTCTTACGTGAGTTAGTGGTGGGCTACATGGTAAGACCTTGCATAGTTGCGGTTCTTTCTAATGCCTGCTGCTGAGGAATTTTTGGCGTCCGCCACTACAGAGAATTTTTGTAGTAGTAAAGGTGATGGCCAAATTGGCTTAATGAATGGCATCAAGGGGTCAGGTTCTTGAATTTTGGGGATATGGTACCTGAATGGGTTGTGCAAGCTAGGAGAACGCTGGCTAGAGACTGCCGACGGAGATGAGAGCATGAGGGAGATGAAGTATTGCGTCTGCACCACCATGATAGAACCCAATTCAGCATAAGATGCTAGTATGCGACCACGTCTACGACACCATGTGTCCCAGCCCCCAGCGGGAACAAAACAATACCGCTGAAGATCACTTGGGAAAGAGATCTTGCACCTTTCAGCTGTGGACCGACATGAACGAAACATACAGACAGCGAGACATTTCTGTTGCTGAGCTTCCATAACACCGTTGATGCCATCAGTCCTGTTGGGCCAAAAATGAAGAGTGGCGTGACTATTGCGAAAGGGTTTCACTTTCACCCACCGCCGGCTATATGACATAAAGCTTTAATTGTTGATCGTTGAATGGGAAGTGATAATCGCCTAGAGGAGGATGTGGGTGGATTCGTCATGCGCTGAGCGCACGGTGGGTGTGCCTAGAGCGGGTCTGTCTCTAGGCAAGGGAAGCGCGATGCCCCGAGAGGTGCCGGAGGTGTGAGAGTCAGCAGAGGATGTGTACGGGCTGGTCATGATAAAAAAATAAACAGGAGTTTTTCTCTGGTTCGGTTTTCAAGAAAAGCCGAAAATAACAAATCCAGAATCAGACATTCTCCCGGGCACTCCAAGTCCAAGCACACACGATAGTTGCTCAGGACAGAACAATGTTGACATGCACGCGAGACCGGACGAAAAGTGGTAAAGGAGGACCGTTCCAAGGGCACACTAGTCACTATCTCTACTCATATTAATTTAGGTGGAAACATTCACGCTATTAAAAAAATCTGCCATACACCCACAAAGTTAGAGATTGAATTCAAATCGGTTTCGTAACTTCCATATGAAACACCGAATTCAAAAAATTATAAATCCTCGTCCGGAGTTCAAATGAGACAAACTTGGACTCTATCTCGTAGCCCTAAAAAAATTTATACAACTTTGATATTTAATGGAAGTCAAGATTTAGTCGTTTTGGTTTTCAAATTTACGATACAAAAATATTTGTTCTAATTCGGACTCTTCTGGAATAATGTTAGACAATGCATATTTCTTTTGCTACAATAGGATGAGTGGAAGTGTTTCAAGTTGGCCCCAACATGAAAATAGCAATAGCAAAACCCATGTTGTGACAATGTTCATCCATGTGTCATCCACTTCCTAATTAATAGGACTCGTCTAAACTGAAGGACCGAGAAGGCGACCAGAGGGGGGGGGGGTGAATGGGAGTCAATCAAAATTCTCCAAGAGAACTTGGCCTATATCCCAAAAGGAAAAAGAGCCATTCGGATGGGTATTTCTCAGATCTTCATCGGACAAGTCCGATGGTCATCGGACATGTCCGATGAAACAAGTTGGTGCAGGTTCTGGAGTCCGAGGGACTAATCCAATGCCTCGGACAAATTGGTCATCGGACAAGTCCGACAGGAAAGTCCGACAAATTCAGAACAGCAACAGCGAACCGCAAAGAAAAATTGCAAAACCTTATCAAACAAACTCCAAAAATCACGAAATTTGGACCAGATGATCCTCAATACATCACGACCCTTATCATGGGACATCAACTCAATTGGCTCAAGAAATCATCACGAATTTCAGATCTCGTGCCAAGAACACCAAAAAGGAGAAAATTGAGAAATCATTCAAATCGAAGGTGCTAGAGCCAATAATTCCATCAAGGATCCATAGAGGATTATCCTAGCTCATCCTAGCAACAAGTTTCTCAAGAAATCCGGGCCAAAAACTCGTCCAAAAGTGAGATCGAAAATCATCACGAAAATGCTTCCGAAAATAGGAAAAAGGGAATTTCGGGATTCAAGTGAAGAGGGAAATCTTGAGCACGAAAATACTTCTCATATCATAGAAAGGTGCTTACAAGATTCATAGGTACAAGGCTAGGAAGCCACCCTCTTCCTCCCACTATTTGGAAGAGCAAGAGATGTCTCTCACACACCCACTACTCTCCTCTAAAACATGAAGTCCTCTCCTAGCACTTTGAATAGAGTCCTAACACAAGGCCAATGGGAAGAGAGGCCCCTCTCCCACTAGCCACACCTCTCCTTATATAGGCCTTGGGTCTATTATCCATATGACTACTCTACCATTGACCTACATAACACACCCACCTACCACCGGGGGCATAACCGTCCATCTTTCACCTTATCATCTAAATGCCATCGTACACTTCACGTCTTTGCTTCATCTCGAAGCAAGCTCCGTGATAGTGCCACGTGCACCACCAACCACCACAACCGGTTTTGAGGCCCAAACCGGGAAACCGCCTTGCACGCTTCTCAAAGTGCGACTTCTCGATGTTAATGCGTGTCACCTTGTCCCGTGATCCTAACCACCGACAAGTCTCTCCTAGTCCCTGTCCATCGGGCCCCCTTGTCACTTGCACCGGCATCCCGTTCGCCTTGACTTGGTCAACACGTCGTCCTCATCACCACCACGGTTTTGAGGCTCAACCGCGAAACCGTCTGTGCTTCTTGCCTCTCCATGTGTACGGTGTGGATCACCTTTGACTTCACCCGGCATCCCGATCGTCTGGCCCCAAGTCCCCTACTTGTGCCCGATCCTCTCACCGTTGATCGCCAAGCTGACTCCAATGACCTACACATCATGAGACAAGCAAACACATTTCCCATCTCCTACAACATCACCAATATCTCCACCAACTCCGGTTAGTCATAACCATGATATGCAAACCTATGCAATCCCTGGATTCCCGTATTTCAACTCAAACACCAAATCCGCTCAAGTCAATTACTCATCACAAGTATAGCAAACCATGGCACATATCCACATGGTTTCTCAATCTCCCCCTTGATGAGTACATTGACAACACCAAATGCACAAAGATTAGAGATTGAAATGCGAAGCCGAATAAGCACATCCAAATGGCCAAACCCAAAGAAAAGGTGAAAACAAGCCATCTAGCAAGTAGGGATCACAAAACCAAGAGTTGGCAAGGAAAGCGGCTTGAGACGCAAAGAATGTGAAAAGTGCAAGAAACCGCTCAAGATCATGATATGCTCCCCCTCAAGTTGTGGTAGGTCTCATGTAGTGTAAAATGGATCATATGAGTTTCTTAGCATTATTTGTGCATGACCCCAAAATTTTCTCCCCCTTTGGCAATGAACTCATCAAAGAGGCAAAAGAACAAGCAAACATGCAATGCATGAAAATGCAAACCTAAGGAGCTTCAACAATTATGCAAACAAGCATTTAACTTTACTAACCATAACCATAGTGTCATGAAGTGTAAAGGCAATAGCTCCCAATCATCCAGATATCAAAAATAGATAGCAAGGCATAAACACCATGAGCTATGCAGGCTAAGCAGAAAGATTGACTAGCTTAGATAGAATCAAATTTGCTTATCATGAGAAAAACTGCCACCACATGTGTAACTACTCTCATCCAAGACAAAACAAGCACCAAGTGAATCATAAGAATCTAGCCAGTTTCAATCTCAACAAGGGCAACAAGCACTTGCAGAAAATGATCTCCACAAACGCTCACATATGAAACAGAGACTCAGTTGATCAAGTGATTATAGTTTATCCTCATGTGTCCTCTTATCTATGCGGAGGGTCGCACGACTGGGTACGGCAAACACCTCGAGGCTTCAAGTCATAATGTTTGAATTTAGCATTATTGAGTAGTTCTTGATCAAAGCTCTTAGCGGATTTTTTTTAAGATTATGCACAAGACAAAAGAGCATGCCTTTGCGGCAAAAGGAACACATGTTCTCACAATGTTTCATCATGAGCTAAACATTTGCAAAGCCTTCCATTTCGCAAACACAAGGTGCCAAAGCCAAGGCATCCTCTAGACTAGCCTCAATGCAAGCTTCAACAAGGATAAAAGCAATTACACACATGGTGAGCAAGTTTTAGCAATATTAGATCATAAGATTCACAAGAAGCTCAGTTTACCTTTAAGATTAGCAAGTTGCTCACATGAGTCTATAACAAGCCATCTAGAAAATCTAAGCATGAGAGATTACCATCACATCCACACAACTTAGCTCAAGCTCAATCATAGCAAAGAGAAATACAAGAAAGTATAAGAATCAAAGCTTATCTACCAATGCATATATTATATATGAGATGCAATGCGAAAATGGTAAGATACATATATACAAGAGAAAACCAACTCCCCCTCAAATGATGCCATAGGGATGACAAACACCAAGTCCCCCCCGAAGAAAAGCATGTCTTGAAGCATCTAGGGGCTTGGTGAGGATATCAGCTAGTTAGTTTTTGGTATCAATGTATTGGAGCTCAACATCCCCCTTCTCAACATTGTCTCTCAGGAAGTGGAATCGCACATTGATGTGTTTGACCTTACCATGTTGGACTGGGTTTTTGGCTAAGCATATGGCACTGGAGTTATCACACATGAGTGGAACACCCTTAAAAGTCAACCCATAGTCTCTCATGGTAGATACAATCCATAGGATTTGTGAGCAGCAGCTAGCAGCAGCTACATACTCAGCCTCTGTGGTGGATTGGGCAACACTCGACTGCTTACGAGAAGACCAACAGATCAAAGAAGTACCCAAGAAATGGCAAGTACCAAAAGTGCTCTTCCTATCAATTCTACACCCAGCAAAGTACATATCTGAATACCCAATGAGATCAAGAGATAAAGATGCAGAGTACCAAAGACCGAACTCAAGGGTGTATTTGAGATACCTGAAGATGCGCTTGACAGCCTTGCGATGAGTCACCCTTGGGGAAGCTTGAAAGCGAGCACAAAGACACACAACAAAGTGTATGTCGGGTCTTGTCGCTGTTAGGTACAAGAGGGAGCCAATCATGCTCCTGTACTCCCTTTGATCCACCGCTTCACAGTCTTCATCAGGGTCAAGAGCCGTTGTAGTGGACATTGGTGTAGACAACGGCTTCACATTGACCATGTCGAACTTCTTCAGGAGATCCTTCATGTACTTGGCTTGATGTATGAAAGTGCCTTGCTTGCACTGCTTGATTTGAAGCCCAAGAAAGAAGGTGAGCTCTCCCATCATCGACATCTGAAATTCACTTTCCATAGCTTCCTGAAACCTGGACACAAGAGCATGAGAGGAACCACCAAAGATGATATCATCCACGTAAATCTGAACCATTAGAAAGTCATTGCCATGCTTGAGAGTGAATAAGGTTTTATCAACACACCCCATGACATACCCATGCTCTAGCAAGAAGGTCTTAAGCCTAGCATACCATGCCCTAGGTGCTTGCTTTAGCCCGTACAAGGCCTTCTGAAGCTTGTACACATGGTTTGGGTATTTGTGGTGCTCAAAGCCAGGGGGTTGCCTCACATACACTTCTTCCTTTATGAAACCATTTAGGAAAGCACTCTTGACATCCATTTGATAGAGTCTAATGCCCTTGGAGGCAGCAAATGCAAGCAAGATCCTAATGGCTTCTATGCGAGCAACAGGAACAAAGGTTTCACCATAATCTAAGCCCTTCACTTGGCTAAAACCTTGAGCAACTAGCCTAGCCTTGTTTCTCACAACCTCACCATCCTCCCCATGTTTATTTTTGAACACCCACTTGGTTCCTATGACATTGACATTTTTGGGAGGCTCTACAAGGGTCCAGACTTTGTTTCTCTCAAAGTTTTCCAACTCCTCATGCATGGCATTAACCTAATGTTCATCAGATAGTGCGTGTCCAACATCCCGGGGTTCAAAGGTTGCAACAAAGAGAGAATTGGTAAAGCAAGAGAGATGTGTAGACCTTGACCTTATTGTCCTCTCATAGAGATTACCAATCATTTGTTGAGGTGGATGTCGGTGCTGAATGTGGTGAGGAGCTTCTCTCTCAGAGAGTACCTCCCCCTCAACCATAGCTGGAGCTTGCTCGATAGCTGTTGAAGTAGATGTAGAAGCTTCAGGACCCTCTGCTGCAATGGTGGTGGCAGCAGGAACAAGCTCGGATGTGAGATGGAATGAGTCATCATCGTCATCATCCAAGCCCTGTAGGTCCTCTTCTACAAAGATGCTCTCCTCGATCTCCTTGGTACCTGCAGACTCAATCACATTCCTTGCACAAGAGTTTGATTCATCAAAGGTTACATCGCAGGACTCTACGATGGTGTTAGTCTCCAAATTCAAAACTCCGTAGGAATGACCATGAAGAGAGTAACCAAGAAAGATGCCATCAGAAGATCTCGACTCAAACTTATCAAGATTGCCGCGCTTGAGAATAAAAGCACTTGCAACCAAAGGCACGCAAATGAGAAACCGAGGGCTTTCTCCCAAAACGCAGCTCATAAGAAGTCACATTAAGAATTAAGCACAAGAAAATCTGATTGGAAACATAGCAAGCAGTGCTAATGGCCTCAGCCCAGAACCGCCTCGGAGTCCTATGCTCATCGAGCATCGTCCGGGCCATCTCCACTAAGGTTCTATTCTTTCTTTCAACCACACCGTTCTGCTGGGGAACCCGAGGTGCTGAAAACTGATGCTCAATACCATGCTCAAGACAGAAAGCATCAAAGGAGGAGTTCTTGAACTCGATGCCATTATCACTGTGAATTGCTCGTAATGCACCAGGGAGTTCCTTGAACAACCTCAAAGCTAAGCTCCGAAAGTGATGAAACACTTCATCCTTGCCCTCAAGAAAGTAGACCCAAGAGTAGCGAGAGTAGTCATCAACAATAGCAAGAACATACCACTTCCCACCCGCTGAACGAACCCGATAAGGACCAACAGTGTCCATGTGAAGCAACTCTCCTGGGCGTTCAGTCATCACCAAATTGATTGGTGGATGAGAAGCGGCAATCATTTTCCCATGACGATAAGGAGCACAAACCAAATCCTTATCAAATTTGAGCTTAGGCAATCCTCGGATCAAACCTAGGCCACTCAAGCGACATAACAAGTTAAAGCTCATGTGACCCAGTCTCCTATGCCATTTCCAGAGCTCAGAAGAAGATTGAGGAAACAAGCACTTGTGAGAACCAGGAGAGCCAGCAAAATCAGCCTGAAAAACTCTGCCAATACGAGAAATCCCACAAACCAAGGAACCACTCGAATCAAGAACACAGGAAGCATTCGACTGAAAACACACTTCCAAACCAACATGAAGAAGCTGAGAGACAGAGAGGAGATTGTACTTGAGAAACTCAACCAAACCAATATCATTGAGAGTGAAGTTCTCATTTACCTTTACCGCGCCTCTTTCCTTCACTCTTCCTCTCTTGTCATCTCCAAAGGTCACATACTCTCGACGCTTTAAGGGAGTGAGGCTGGAGAACCACTTTGCATTTCCGGTCATGTGGCGCAAACACCCAGAATCCATCAGCCACTTGTTCTCCAAGCCTCCACCTGCAACCTACAAAGAACGAGAAGTGAAAGTCGATGGCTCAGTGCTGGGGTTAGTCAAAAAGCATTTGGGAATCCAGCACTTAACCATATGACCGGTAGTAGTCATCACAGTTCTTTGCACTTTATCATTCGAACATATGGGACGAGAACCACGATGGGGAAAACATGGCCTGTCAAAGCGTCTCGACTCAAACCTTGAGTTGTGAGGATAGAAATCATCTGTGTGAAAGCCAAATCCATACGAGTGACGCTCACCACGATGGGGAAAACATGGGGTGCCAAAGCGCTGCTGCACAAAGCCTCTGTTTCGTGAATCAAAGCCATATAGGGAATGACCTTGTCCACGATAGGCACGAGAAAAAGGGCTAGGCTGAAAGTCAACAAAATCATCATAAAAAGCATCCCTAGTCAACTCAGCTTGCTTCCTTTCAATCCTCTTACGCCTATAACAGAATTCATCCAAGTGGCCCTTGCGACCACAAAACATGCAAATGTAGACACCCTTAGGATTAGGCTTGGTTTGCATTGCAGGTTTGGATTTTGGCTTCTCTATTTGCTTTGGGTTGAAGGAGGGTTTTGGATTGGGTGGATAGTATATGTCAGTGGGTTTGATGGTGTTTTCCTCATCCTTATAGCTGGAGCTAGGTACAAACTTACCCACATTCTCACTCTCCTTGTCACACCTCTCAAATCCCAAACCCAAGTTATAGGTTGATCTAGAAGCACTCTCCTTCACTCTTGCCAAATCACTCTCAATCTTCTCTTCACTCACTAGGGTTCTCTGGAGCCTAGACACAAGATAGTCATTTTCCTGGACTAGTGCTTTGTTTCCTCCCTAGTGATTACAAGCTTGTCCTTAAGAGAGACACATACCTCACAAGGTGGTGGAAGGACCTTAGAGCGAGTCTCATGAAGCAACTTGGACTGAAGCTCTTTGACTTTGAGGGACTAACCTTCCAACTCATCTGTGAGCTTGGGGCACTTCTGACATGCACCCAAAAGAGTTGGTCTAGCTTTGAACTCATCAAGCTCCTTGAGGGCACTCTCAAGCTGACTGGCAACTAAGCATGCACACTCTCCCTCTGTGCAAGATCACTCATCACAACTTGACAAGACTCACACTCAATAACAATGTCCTCACGAGCAAGCTTGGACCTAAGCGAAGCAATTTCAAAATCAGCACTCTCCAACTTAGACTTAAGCTCTCTACCCTCACAAACAGCACTACGAAGCTTATCATCTTGCATGAGTAGAACATCGCGCAAATGATCAAGTTCAGAAGAGAGCTCATCAAGAGTGGGAGGTACCTCGCTTGTGTCGGAGTCGGATCCAGAGTCGGTGTCATGGTCGTTCTTTGCCATGAAGCAAAGCTCGGTGAAGTCATCCTTCCTCTTGACTCGTGGCTTTTCAACCTCCTCCTCCGAGCTTGTAAGGGCTTCGCTTGATGTGAGGTCGACGTCGCTCAAGGCGGCAACGCAGGCGCGTGCAATGGCCTTGGCGAACATCTTGGAGTTCTTGCCCTTCTTATAGAAGTGGTTCTTCTTCTGCTTGAAGTCTTCAGTGTTGTTGTCGCGGTACCCGGCCTTCTTCTTCTTCTTGGGACAATCAGCAATGAAGTGTCCCGGGTCACCGTATTTGAAGCAGGTTCTTGAACCACCTCCTCTTCTCTCCTTCCGGTTGTTGTAGAACTCCCTGAACTTCCTTGTGAGCAAGGACAGCTCCTCGTCAAGAATGCACTCCATCTGTTCATCGGAAGCTGTAACAAGAGAAGACAAAGCAAACTCTAAGGAAGACTGATCAAGTGAGGAGTTAGTTCCATGAGAAGCACTTCATGAGATTTGGACGAGATTGCCTAGACAGTTCATGAGATTTTAGCTTTCTATATAGTTGCTCATAGTTCAGGGTATTGAATTCAGCAGTTTCTTCTAGAGCAGCAATTTTAACCCCCCAAACATTTTTATCAAGTGAGTACAGCAGTTGCTTAGCTCTATCATTGTCATTGTACACAAGGGTACCACAAGCCCTCAAGTTGCACACAATTGCCTCAAACCTATAAAAAGTGTCATCTAGTGACTCGCCCAGTTTTTGAGCAAAGGTTTGGTACTGTCTATTGTAAGAATCCTTACGCATAGACTTGACCTGGTTGGTACCCTCATGGTAAGTGCAGAGGTTATCCCAAATAGCATGAGCAGTGTTAAGGTGTGCAACCCTATCATGTTCGCTCCTACCAAGTGCAGAAAGCAGAATATTGACAGCTTTGGAGTTGTTCTCATACCTGAGTAACTCACCTGCAGAAGCAGTGTTCAGGTCTTGTGGTATAGCATACTCCTGATCAACAATCTCCCAAATTGCACGTCCTTGACTCAACAGATACGCCTTGGTCCGTGACTTCCAGTAGGGGAAGTCCTCTCCATTGAACATCCACAGCTTGATAGCACGCTTCTCCATGTCGCCTTCAGATCACAAAGCCGATGAAGGTCAACTAGTGATCAAACCGCCTCTGATACCAATTGAAGGACCGAGAAGGCGACCAGAGGGGGGGGGTGAATGGGAGCCAATCAAAATTCTCCAAGAGAACTTGGCCTATATCCCAAAAAGAAAAAGAGCCATTTGGATGGGTATTTCTCAGATCTTTATTGGACAAGTCCGATGGTCATTGGACATGTCCGATGGAACAAGTTGGCGCAGGTTCTGGAGTCCGAGGGACTTATCCGATGCCTCGGACAAATTGACCATCGGACAAGTCCGATAGGAAAGTCCGACAAATTCAGAACAGCAACAGCGAACCGTGAAGAAAAATTGCAAAACCTTATCAAACGAACTCCAAAAATCACGAAATTTGGATCAGATGATCCTCAATACATCACGACCCTTATCCTAGGAGATCAACTCAATTGGCTCAAGAAATCATCACGAATTTCAGATCTCGTGCCAAGAACACCAAAAAGGGGGAAACTTGAGAAATCATTCAAATCGAAGGTGCTAGGGCCAATAATTCCATCAAGGATCCATAGAGGATTATCCTAGCTCATCCTAGTAACAAGTTTCTCAAGAAATCTGGGCCAAAAACTCATCCAAATGTGAGATTGAAAATCACCACAAAAATGCTTCCAAAAATAGGAAAAAGGGAATTTCGGGATTCAAGTGAAGAGGGAAATCTTGAGCACGAAAATACTTCTCATATCATAGAAATGTGCTTACAAGATTCATAGGTACAAGGCTAGGAAGCCACCCTCTTCCTCCTACTATTTGGAAGAGCAAGAGATGTCTCTCACACACCCACTACTCTCCTCTAAAACATGAAGTCCTCTCCTAGCACTTTGAATAGAGTCCAAACAAAAGGCTAATGGGAAGAGAGGCCCCTCTCCCACTAGCCACACCTCTCCTTATATAGGCCTAGGGTCTATTGTCCATATGACCACTCTACCCTTGACCTACATAACACACCCACCTACCACCGATGGCATAACCGTCCATCTTTCACCTTATCATCCGAATGTCATCAGACGCTTCACATCTTTGCTTCATCTCGAAGCAAGCTCCGTGATAGTGCTACGTGCACCACCAACCACCGCCACCGGTTTTGAGGCCCAAACCGGGAAACCGTCTTGCAAGCTTCTCAAAGCGCGACTTCTCAATGTTGACGCGTGTCACCTTGTCCCGCGATCCTGACCACCGGCAAGTCTCTTCCAGTCCCTGTCCATCGGGCCCCCTTGTCACTTGCACCGGCATCCCGTTCACCTTGACTTGGTCAACACGCCGTCTTCATCACCACCACAGTTTTGAGGCTCAACCGCGAAATTGTCCGTGCTTCTTGCCTCTCCATGTGTACGGTGTGGATCACCCTTGACTTCACCCGGCATCCCGATCGTCTGGCCCCAAGTCCCCTAGTTGTGCCCGATCCTCTTGCCGTTGACCGCCAAGCTGACTCCAGTGACCTACACATCATGAGACAAGCAAACACATTTCCCATCTCCTGCAACATCACCAATATCTCCACCAACTCCGGTTAGTCATAACCATGATATGCAAAACTATGCAATCCCTGGATTCCCGCATTTCAACTCAAACACCAAATCCGCTCAAGTCAATTACTCATCACAAGTATAGCAAACCATAACACATATCCACATGGTTTCTCATAAACAAAGTCAATCACAATCATCATTAATATTTCATCAGGAAAAGTTCACCGTTAGGATTAATATCACCTTACATGACTACTAGTAAATCGCCTTTGGGGCAATATCACCATATTCAATTCGATGAGAGAAATATGTATAAATGTTAAAATGAGTGCGTACTACTAATGCTATCCATTTGGTCATTATGATGATCTGAACACAAGATAAAAACATATAGGCCAAATTGTTACTGGGCCATTCTATACGATTTCAAAGTAGCATAGACGTTGATCTAGGAACAAACTACCATGCAGTGTTGACTATGCCTTCTTCGTATATTTATCAGTCAATTGTGATTATCCAAGTAGAGCTGAGCAATTGATATTGATACGATCTTTGATCATTATTGTAATATCATGCATCCTATGAAGACTACTACGGAAGGGAAGAAACATGTGGACTCAAAGCTCCCAAATATGTCTTGGTGGATAGAATTACTAACGCAACATTATACAATGACAGTAGCAATGGTGCTACAGCGCCTATGTTCTCGTGATGAATAGGGTGCCGTTCTTGGAGCCAAGCCACAAGTGGTATGATCGGGGCCTTGATACTTGTGCAATGGAGGCCTTGGCATGTAAAGAAGCAATACAATTTGCTAGCTAGGCAGAATGAAGTGCAGAAACTACAACTTGAAACACTGACCGTCTAGCTAGAGCTCAGTGTTCTAACTATCTCCGAATCGAAGCATTTCTAGAGCAGCACGTCCCCAACAATAATGCTCCCGAAACTCTAAGTGAATCATCACTGAAACAAGTGCCATAAAAAAATTTGAACATGATGATCTCAGCCCAGACCGAGCATGCATGGATGCAAAAGGTATACAACTGCCGACTGACAGCAACATCATGGAATAATTTACGGCAATTTGTCAATGACAATTGACATCCCATACACTATGACAAGAAGGATCCCTAGACGACGTGGATTGGGCTCGCCAGGGGGACGAAGGCGGTGGCTCACACGTGACTCGGTGGCGGCACTCTCGCAGATCGCACAGAGGAGGATACGATAAAACTATTTGCTCTCAGTATCATATGAAAAACAGATACGAAACAGGATACCATATATGAGACAGTGGACACCATACGTCTCCGTGAGCCGCCGCTGTAGCTCCTCACATGGCCGCGTTGAGGGCACGGAGCCGTCAGGCCGGCGACACCGCTGCCATTAATCCGCGTCGTGTGCTGCAGCAGCAGGTGGATGAACTTCGCATGGTACTGGCTCGTCCACATGTTAACATGCAAGCAAGACAGGATCTTGCGGACCGACCGCCGCGACACCTGGTTCCTCCTCTTCAGTGGCGGACCTAGGATTTCAGCAAGACTCGGGCCACACTTTGACCAATATCTAAGCATATAATAAAAACTATCCATATAACATGACAAAATTATAAAAAATCATATTTGGAATACAATCTTGATATAAATATGTCAAAATATAAAGCAATAAAATAAAATACCTAAGTTAATGGGTGTTTGGGTCATCTGAGCCTTCTATGTCTCCATCCACATTTGCACCTGAACCTGAATTTACAAGAAAAAGTGTGAAATAATTAAATAGAGGATGCAAAAAAAAAGTAAATTTTGAGTATGCATCATTAACTAATATTATTACATACCAGCGACTTGTTTAGGTAATTTTTTCTTCTGAGACTTTAGTTCTTGAAAGTGATGTAAGATGTCTTCATTTTTTATGCCGGTAAATACATCTCGCTCAATATAGCAGATCATTCTATGATTCAACCATTCATTACCCATCTTATTCCTCAATTCAGTTTTGATAATTTTCATAGCTAAGAAGGCTCTTTCCACTGTCGCGGTTGCAACAGGCAAGATCAAAGCCAATTCAATGAGGCGGTAAACCAAAGGAAAAGTTTTGTGCCTATCAGTTTGTACCATTTTCACTGCAAGATTACCAAGATCAACACAGCTAGTGAAGCTAGGATCAGCTCTCACATCAGCTACAAATATCTCAAGTTGGTCTCTAAGGACTACACACTCATATTGAGAGAAATCAACAACATAAATCTTAGCAAGTTCAATCAATTTATCCTCATCAAAATTTGCAAAAGAATTCCTTGGATCAAGGCATGCTATGCATCTCAACAATTGAGTAGATCTCTCAGCAAAACGATTGTTCAATTCCACAATGATCTTGTCATGCACCACAAGGAAGATTTCATTTTTGAAATGATGGTAGTATGTTACCTCCGGTCCACCACGACCCCTTGAACGACCTCTAATTGTTAGAGTGTCCTCCATATTTGGCATAATGATGCAATGCTCAACACAAAAGTTCTTTACCTTCTCAAATAGCTCATCCCAACCTTGATCCCTTATTTCATTAATTTTTTGAACTGTGGTCTCAATCAATCCAATAGCTCAAACAATGTTCTGATCTTTCCTTTGCAAGCATTGTGACAAATTGTTAGTTTTTCCCAATAATCTGATCATAAGATGCAATATGAGCACAAATTCAAAGCTCTCCATTTGCTTTAATAAACCAGAAGCTGTTGTTCGCTTATCTCCAATAGTTGCATCTTCAGCCACATTCTCCAATACCTCTAAAACTGCATTCCACATGAGAACAAGATGACACAAAGTTTTATGATGTGATCCCCATTGAGTATCTCCAGGTCTTGCAAGGTTTGTTTCCTGATTCTTCCCTCTTCCTGTAAAAAATCTACCAGTCTCCAATTGGTTCACAATATTCTCATGGTGTTCTTGAGCCAATTGATCCCTTCTCTTGCAGGAAGCATTAACCGTGTTGACAATCAAAGTGGTATAGTTGAAAAAATCAAATACAGAAGAACAACACTTGGCGACTGAAAGAACCACTAATTGCAACTGATGCGCAAAACAATGTATATAAAAAGCATATGGATTTTCATCCAATATTCGTCGTTGCAACCCATGAAATTCACCTCTCATGTTCGATGCTCCATCATATCCTTGCCCTCGCAATCTAGATATAGATAAACCATGGCGAACAAACATGGCATCTAAAGCTTCCTTTAGAGAAGATGATGTTGTGTCAGCAACACACTTAACACCAAGGAACCTCTCAATAACCTGCCCATGTGCATTGACATACCTACAACCGAGGAGATGCTGTTATTATTAATTACTATATAGATATTTCAGATATAACATAATATACTGAAAATAAATATTAACCTCAAAATCACAGCCATTTGTTCCTTTATAGATGCATCACGGGACTCATCAACTAGTACAGCAAATTTTCTATCCCCAATATCCTTAACAATTGCTTTGCTGGTTTGTTCCGCACAAGCTTTGCATAAGTCTTTCTGAATTTTATGTGAAGTCATTTTATGGTTTCTAGCAGCATTATTAAATAGTCGAGCAACATTTTCATCCTTGTCTTTATACCATTCAATCATCTCTAAAAAGTTACCCTTGTTAGTTGACTTAGAAGACTCATCATATCCATGGAAAGCATGTGCCTGTAATAGGAGAAATCTTGTAATTCCTAACAAAATAACCATACGGCCTTTATATTCTTCATAAGATTTCTCGCTTCCAGTATTCATAGCATGGTCCACACTTTGCCTCTGATTTTTATAGGCCTCGTAATCCCTTCTAGAATTATTGTGAGCAATGCTCTTAGCATGGCAATCAAGCATCTGAATTCCATTCTTCCAATAATTAAATCCGGCAGTTGTAAAAGCTTCTGTACCAAAGTTTTCAACCCTCGGTTGTTTAAACAGGTAGCAGTAAAAACAATAGGCTTTATCCTTTGCAATACTGTATTCCAACCATGGTCGATTCTTAAACCATTCATCATGAAAGCTTCTTGGTCGATTTCCTATTATTGTCCGTGGATATGCATAGCCTTTTGGTTGGCAAGGACCCAGCAAAACATATTCTCTTTTAACATCATCTCTAATGTTTGGATCAATTTCTTCAATCTACTTCCGGAGTCCAGGATCAGCGACAATGTCATCATAATTATGCTGATCATCAGGCTCATGATTAGCCTCATCATCAGTGGTGTCAAGATCAGAGGGATCAGTTTGCTGCACATTACCAGAAGGATTACTTTGCTGCGCATTGACAAGGGGGTCAGCTTGCTCCATATTGCTAGGTGAGTTATTTTCCTCTACATTAGCATTCCTTCTGCTGCTAGTTCCTGATGCCGATCCTCCTCTTTCTTCTACAATTTCTAAAACTTGATGGGATGTCGTTGCTGCAGCAAAATATGATTCTAATATCCTGCTCCTCTTCATTTCTAAATTCTTAATGCTACCAATGATGTGCTGCTACTACAATAAAAATTTCAAATGATGTCACGAGCAGGAAGGATCAATGTCACATCATATTAAAAAAATACAAAATTACCGTGAGAATAGGCCTTGTCAATTGGCTAATTGGGTTTAGAGCCGTCTGGTTGCTTTGTCTTTGTGTGTCGTCCGACAAGAACAAGCGAAGTCGCCGGCCGGCTCTCCATCTTCACGATCGCCTGGTCAACACTTCGGCAGGAGCACAGGTTGGAGGCGGCAAACCAGCAAATGAGAGGAAAGGAACCGTGCTTAGGGTAGGGCTCGTGTAAATCAATGGCGGCGGCAGTTACGGCACTGCTTTTGGTTGCCGACGTCTCCTGAACTTTTGGGCCTCAGAGCGCCTGGACTGAAGCAGACTCGGGCAAAGGCTTGATTGTTGGGCCAGCTTGCTGGGTTTTAAAGGTAGGGGTCTTTTGCTAGCTGGGCCACGAGTTGGGCCATGGCCTATGTGGCCCGACCGGTAGGCCCGCCCCTGCTCCTCTTGTTGATCCTATCGCTGCCATTCCCCGCAGCAGCTCTTTCACGGACTTGCACCAGGTGTTGTTCATGTTCTGTGGCAGCTTCACGGTCACTGGTTGCTTCTGGATGCATTTGCACGTCACGCATGCGGCAGCAGCTTGGTCTCTACATGGACGCCAAAACTTATAGTGTCCAAGCGTGTGTGGCCGGCCGGGGCATGATCAAAAGCGACATCGTGCAATGTACGGACGCGAAACGATGATAGAAAGATACAGACTCTAAGTACGCAGACACGAAAAAAAATTAGTAGATGACCGCACCTCCTTTATATCAGACGTAAGTTTGGCCTCGGAGCCTAAAGTAGCGGAGTAGATGCCGCCAAAGATCGTTAAGGTCTCTGCAGCAGGCTCACGGTAGGAGGAAAAAAGATGTACTTCTTGGTGGCGAGCTCATCGCAGCAGAGAAAATGGCTTCGAAGCCTTCGCGGCACCTCGCGTGAGTGCTTTATTGTCATCTACGACACTGAGCTCAACTTGAAGGACGTGGATGAAGAAGCAAGAAAAAAGCGAAGCTGGGTCGAGCGATGCCGGAATCTAACCAAGAACGAAACGAACCCAAAGGCCTGATAGTCTAACGTGGCGGCATAGGACTGTTTTGTTATGCACGAAATGGAAACAAACCAGGCTGCTTACGGACACCTCCGGACACGAAAAAAATTGCTAGATGACAGCACCTAAATTAATAGATTGTGTATAAATTATTAAAAACAAATTAATATTGATATCTATATTTTAATAGACACATTATCATAAATATTTTTATTACATTGCAAAAACCAAAATTTAAGATTATGTAAATTTCTTTTTGACCTGTGCATGATAGGATTTATCAAGTAGCCATGGCCCAGCGCAAAAGCACCCGCTGGGATGGTCTCGCCAACTAGGCCTCCCTCTGCCTCTAGCGGCCCATGAGTGCGGCCTTGCTCCCGCTCTGCTGGGCCTCCTTCGGCCACCGCCAGCCCACGGCCTGGCGCTGGGCTGTCTCCTACTGCATGCGGTGGGCCCGAGCCTTCTCCTGCGTCGCCTGGCTCCCGCGTTGGTACACACCATGCCAGCACCGGCTCGGTCGCTGCTCCTCGACTGCCATCTAATATCGTCGTCATCTCTCCAGAGGATAACACGCATGTCATGACCACGCGCGGCAAGCGCAGTTTTCACCAACCCAAGGTTCCCTTTGATCTGCATGTTGCAGCTCTATCACCTGTGCCCATGACTTATGGTGGTGCGCTTGCTCATCCAAATTGGCAGGCTGCCATGACTGAAGAAATCTCGGCTCTCCTTACAAATCACACTTGGAATCTAGTACAAGGCACGTTGAGTTCTTCGTTGTTTTACTTAACGTCCGAGCATTGATTTTGATGAGACTTTCAGTCCTATGGTTAAGCCTTCTACTATCGGCCCGGTGCTCACAATCGCTCTCTCTCATGATTGGCCTGTCTATCAGCTCGATGTTAAGAACGCCTTCCTACATGGTACTCTTGATGAGACTGTTCATTGTGTTCAGCCTACTGGATTTGTTGATAGTGATTGACGAGATTTTGTTTGCTGCTCAACAAGTCTCTTTATGGTCTAAAGCAAGCTCCTTGCACCTGGTACAGTCGTTTTGCTACTCATCTTCTCTCCTTGGGATTTGTTAGTGCTCAGTCCGACACCTCGCTTTTTATCTATCATCACGGCAGTGAGACTATTTACTTGATTCTCCGTGTTGATGATATGGTTCTGATGGCCTCTTCTTCCTCACTCATTCCTCGTGTCATCGATGCTCTTCAATAAGAATTCTCAATGAAGGATTTGGGCTCTCTACATCATTTTTTCGGTCCCTCAGTCACTCGTCAAGATTGTATTTTTTTCACTCTCTGAATGTCAGTATATCCTTGAGATTCTAGAGTGCGCTAGCATGTCGTGCTCCATGCCAGTTGACACATACGCCAAGCACTCCGGATTTGAGGGACCACCGGTTGCTGATCCATCACATTATTGTAGTCTTGCTAGGGTCCTATAGTATCTCACATTTATTGCTTACATATGCATGACCCACACAAACCACATCTTGTGCTGATAAAGTGCATTCTTCGCTACTTGCATGGAACCTTGGATTACAGTTTTCGGCTCGGTCGCACTGATGTTTCTTATATGGTTGCCTACTCTGATGCCGATTGGGCGGGCTGTCCTAACACTCGTTAATCTACATCTGGTTATGCTGTTTTTTCTCGGTGATAGCCTTGTCACTTGGTCTTCTAAATGACAACCTACGGTATCTCGATCTAGTGCTGAGGCTGAGTATCGTGATGTTGCTAATGTTGTGGCTGGAGACGACTGGCTTTGATAGTTGCTCCAAGAGTTGCATATCTCTCTTCAGCATGCCACTATTGTTTACTGTGATAATGTTAGTGCAGTGTATCTCTCAATAAATTCGGTGCAACATCAACGCACAAATCATATCAAGATTGATCGTCACTTTGTCCGTGAAAGTGTTGCAGTAGGCGCGGTTCGCGTGTTGCATGTTCTGACTTCCTTGCAATATGCTAATATCTTCACCAAAGGATTACCGTCTTCTGTTTTCATCGAGTTCCGTTCTCAGTATGAATGTTTTACCCTGTGGCTAGCCACGTTCAGACTATGGAGGAGTCTTAGTCATATATATGTTTAGACTGCGGAGGAGTGTTAGTCATATATGTAGAAAATAATGGAAGCGATGCACAGCACGGCATGCCTTTGTGTTAATTTATAGTGCGTAATACATGAAATCAGTTACAACAGATAAACACGAATCTATCTACTTGAACTACAAGTTAACTATACACGTACATGGAGATCAGATATACAACTACCATGTTATAACAGCAACCAGTTATACATTACGGGATTGTTCAGCATCTTTATCTTGTCCTTCAACACCCCCCGTCAATCGCAACTGAGCTAATTTGAGATTGTACCGAAACTTCATTAGCTTCTGAACTGTCAGCGCCTTAGTGAAATCATCAGCCAACTGATCATCAGTTCCAATGAACCTCACATCAAGAAGCTTATTAGCAACTCTTTCTCGAACAAAATGATAATCAATCTTCACATGTTTTACTCTACTATGGAACACTGGATTCGATGACAGATATGTGACTCCCAAGTTATCACACCATAGACAAGCTGCTCTTGGTTGTGATACTCCTATTCCCCCAACAATGACTGAATCCACATTACCTCTGTTGTTGCATTGGCAAGTGACTTGTACTCTGCTTCAGTGCTTGAATGTGTAACAGTGGCTTGTTTTCTTGCACTCCATGACACCAGATTTGAGCCAAGAAATACTGCAAAGCCTCTAGTTGAACGTCGATCATCAAGACACCCGGCCCAATCAGCATCTGAAAACGCACTGACAAGAACATTTCATGATATTCAATCCAAGTGTACTAGTGCCTTGCACATATCTGATAATCATCTTCACAACTGTCATATGTTCTGAAGTAGGCGTATGAAGAAATTGACAGACCTTGTTAACACTAAATGAAATGTCAGGTCTGGTCAGTGTTAAATATTGCAAAGCACCAACCAAGCTTCTGTATCTTGAAGCTTCTTCTCTATTCAGTAGTACACCTTTAGTCAATGACAGTTTTTCAGAGATAGCCATTGGTGTATGTAACAGCTTGCAATTCTGCATACCAGATCGCTTCACTATATTTGTCTCATATTTGCTTTATGTAAGAAGTAGACCATCATGCATCTTGTTCACTTCAATTCCCAGAAAATAATGTAGGGATCCTAGATCCTTAAGTGCAAAGTCACTTCTTAGATTCTTTTGTAACGCATCAACAGCTTTAGTAGATGAACTGGCCACAATGATATCATCTACATAAATGAGTAGATAAATTGTCACTCCATGCTTTCTGAAGATAAACAGCGATGTATCTCCTTTGTCTGCTACAAAACCATACTGAATCAATTTGGAGCTTAGCTTTGAGTACCATGCTCTTGGTGCCTGTTTCAGTCCATAAATAACTTTGGCAAGCTTGCACAAATGATGTGGAAATCTCGGATTCTAAAATCCAGGAGGCTGCCTCATGAACACGTCTTCGAACGCATGCAAGAAGGCATTGTGTACATCTAACTGACGGAGTGTCCAGCCTTGTGAGACAGCAAGAGATAGAGACAACAAGGGATAGAACTAATCTAATTGTTGCAGCCTTAACCACCGGATTGAATGTGTCTTTGTAATCGATCCCATACCTCTGTTTGAAGCCTTTTGCAACCAGCCTAGCTTTATATCGATCAATGGTGCCATCTGTTTTCTTCTTGATCTTGAAAACCCACTTTGAGTCTATTACATTTATGACACCCTTGTGTGGAACCAAATGCCAAGTTCCATTTTTATCCGTGCCTCATATTCTGCATTCATAGCTGCTTTCCACTTCCTATCTTGCAAAGCTTCTTCTAGTGAATCAGGTTCACCTGTGATTGTCAACAATCCTTGCTTGCAATGACTAGGGTGTGGCACCATGTCTGGAAAAGACTTGGTCTTGACAATGTTATTTTGAAGCCTTGTTGTCGGACGTAGAACATGAATAGGAGCTTGAGGACTCTCCTCTGGATGTGCAGCTTCACTGTGATCATCGGATTCGGTCACCGCAGACAATCTAGGAGCAGACAACACCGGAAGGACCCCAGCATGCACAGGTTCCTCAGGTTCTGCACCATGCACAGGTTCCTTAGGTTCTGCCATAGAATGTTCTAGCTGGGACTCTGCTGCTGATGGCAGTGACCACACGCGTACCGGCGTACGAGGCTGCGGATCCGAGGAAGATTCTGGGCACGCACTCACAGGGGAATGTCGCAAATCAACCCCGGTCGCCGTGTTTGGATCCCCTGCGCCCCTGGATCCATAGCCGAAGAGTCCTGCATATGGGTGCCCGCAGCAGAAAGCTCAACAGAAGCTTGGGATTGGTTAGGAGGATCAATCACCTGTCCATCAACAATATCAGCCCCAGTTTGTGTGTTGTGCAAAGTAGGGGGAAGGAGGAGATTTCGGCTTTGAGGTAAGCTCCAGCATTTGCATGAAGGGCGGAGAACGGGAAGAGAGTTTCATCAAACACCACGTCACGAGAAATATAAACCCGGCCAGTTGAAATATCTAGACACTTATAACCCTTATGCAAAGGACTATAACCGATGAAGGCACACCGTGTGGAGCGAAAAGACAGTTTATGTTTGTTATATGGCCTAAGATTGGGCCAGCAGGCACAACCAAAGACACGAACAAATGAATAATCAGGTTTGGTGCCGTGAAGCATTTCAAGTGGGGTTTTGAAATTGATAACACGAGATGGTGTTCGGTTAAAGCGGCGACAAATGCCTTGTCCCAAAATTTCGATGGCATCGATGCTTTAGCAAGCAGAGAGAGACCAACATCAACAATGTGACGATGTTTTTGTTCAGCAGCGCCGTTCTGTTGTTGTGTGAGCGGACACGATACAAGATGGGAAATACCTAGACGTGTAAAGAAGGGATAGAGTTTTTGATACTTGCCTCCCCAGTCTGTCTGAATGGCACAAATTTTCTTATTGAACAAACGTTCAACAAGTTGTTGGAAAGTGCAGAATTTTTCAAAGACTTCAGACTTATGACACAAAAGATAAATCCATGTAAACTTACTATGATCATCAATAAAGTTTACATAAAAGTTATTATTCCCAACCGAATTTGGAGCTGACCCCCACACATCCGAAAAAATGAGATCTAAAGGACTAGTAGACACACTAGACGACTTAGGAAAAGGCAATTGATGCATTTCCCCAATTGACAAGCATCACACACTGATAACGGTGACTCTTGATCACATGGAAGATTCTTGTAATTGACAACCTTATTGACTACCACCATGGAAGGGTGCCCTAACCTATCGTGCCACCGAGTTGATGATGTCCTCGATGCAGCAAAAGCTAACCTATCGTGCCACCGAGTTGATGATGTCCTCGATGCAGCAAAAGCAAACGATCCTGATGATGAACGCTCCAAAGACGGAAGAGGATAGAGGCTTCCTCGGCATCTACCTCGAAGAAGAACTTTCCTCGTGACAAGGTCCTTTACCAAGAAAAACTTTGACTGAAATTCAATAAACACATCATTATCTAAAGTGAATCTATGAACGGAACAGAGATTTTTAGATGCTTGAGGTACGTGTAAGATGTTGTTCAAAAGAATAGATCGAGACGGGGTAGATATTGTTGAATGAGCGATATGAGAGATCTCCATACCTGACCCATTCGCTGTGTGAAAACAATTCTTTCCTTCGTACTTCTCCTTAGTGGTGAGCTTATCTAGCTCACCTATGACGTGGTCAGACGCTCCAGAGTCGAACAGCCAGTTCATGTCAACCCCGTAAGCCGCCACTGCAGAGCTGGCACTCTTGTCTTCAGCCTTGAAGTTACGATCAAACCTCTTCCAGCACCACAGCACCGTGTGTCCCTCCTTGTCACAGAGCTAGCAACGAGGTTTGGTTGATGGAGTCCCCAAGTTGCCAGCTCCGCGACCAGCGCCATTGCGCTCGGCGCCGTCATAGCCGTGGCCAAAGCCACTGTGATGGCCAGCGCGCACACCACAGAAAGCAGCATCCGTGTTGATCTGGTACTGATTCTGCTCCTGCTGTTGACGTGTCAACCGTGCCTCGGTTGACAGAAGTTGGGAGTAAAGATCGCTTAGGCTGATTGGATCAGCCTGAGAGGTCACGTTCTCCACCAGGGGATTGTACTCTGCATCAAGACCAGCCAGAATATAGGACACAACATCATCATCTTCAAGTTGCTAACCAGCCGCCGCCATCTCATTAGCAAAGCCGCGCATGTTGCTGAAGTATGCCATGGCCGTCGTGTCCCCTTTGCGTGTACTCGCCAGCATGTCCCCTTTGCGTGTACTCGCCAGCATGGAACGAAGATGAATGATGTGCGCCCTGGATTGCGATGCATACATCCCTTGGATGTGGCGCCATACCTCTGCAGCCTTGGTCAGGGTCACCACCTGACCAAGCACCTCCTTGGACAGAGACATCAAGAGATAGCTCAGCACTTGTTGATCCTGAGCAAGCCATGTAGCATGCGCAGGGTTCGGAGATTCGACAACATCATTGCCGCTCTTCTCCTTCATGAACACTTCTGGTTCCTTGGTGGTGCCGTCGAGGTAGCCCATGAGTTGAGCACCACGCACCGCTGGCAGGACCTGCGCCTTCCAGAGAATGTAGTTGTCCCTAGTCAACTTCTCATGGACGGGACGGGCAAGGGAGTTGGAAACAGTGGACAACAATGAGTTCACCATGTAGATGGGTTTTGGTTTCTCATAGAAGAAGATGAGCTCTGATTACCATGTAAAAAATAATGGAAGCGATGCACAGCACGACATGCCTTCATGTTAATTTATAGTGCGTAATACATGAAATCAGTTACAACAGATAAACATAAATCTATCTACTTGGACTACAAGTTAACTATACACGTACATAGAGATCAGATATACAACTACCATATCATAACATATACATTACAAGATTGTTCAGCATCTTTATCTTGTACTTCAACAATATATACGACAGTGCTTTCTGTTAGCCTGCTTTACTTAATCATGCCCATATCTCCTCGGTCCTTGTTTCTATAAACCAAAGGCTAGATATGGCTGGCCTCTTGGCCCATATAACTGTACGCTCAATTGATCAATGCATTGTGGCCCATATAACGGCTGCGCGTGCATGGGCCTAATTGGCGGCCCATTCATGGGTCGACTTGGCCCATTAGCCGCTGGGCCGCCAGTCGCAGCCGCGCCACACCGAGCCGGAGCCGCCAGCCGAGTCGCTGCTCGCCGTCCCCGCTAAGCCGGGCGAGCTGAGCTGCGCGCATTAGTGCTAGCTGGGCAGCGCTGCGCTGCGCTTCAGGGCCGCACATCGTGCAATAAGGTCATGGGCCAAATTAGTTCAGAACAAGCCCATCTGAATTGTGAATTCATTTTATTAAGTTTTAAGTATTCCTTTTAGTTAAATTGCTTAATTAATATTCTATTTTAAGTTAAGTTATTTATTAAGCATTATATTTTTTCAGTAGTTGGTGTTTTAAGCTATTATATTTTAATGTAAGTGTTAAATCCACCAATATGTTTTGAGATGCCTCTAGATAAATGAAACCACCGGGAAATTTATTTAGAGTAAACTTGTGATTATTTCTGACCACTGTTGTTTAATCATGAGTATTAAGATGAATTTTGTTTGTTTTCCCCATTGGTGATGCAAATTATAATTTTAATTGTATGATTACAATTAGACCACCGTAGGGTTATTTTCATGCACTTATTTGCATTTCATTGTATATGATTACTAAGTTGAGTTTTCTTGCTTTGCTTTTCAGTGAGTAATGTCAATGTTGTTGCCTCCTACCTCAACAACATCGAACCGCTCAATGGAGCAAACTATCTGGACTAAAAGGGTAAGGTCATTACATGCTTGGCGTGGAATGATCTCGATGTTGCACTGAGGGCGGATAAGCCTGCCCCTCCCGCTGATGGAGCTGCACCTTCTCCTGCTTTTGAGAAGTAGGAGAGATCTGATCGGATGGCTTATGATGGTTATTCTTTAGACCATAAGTCCTGGTATTAAGGGTGCCATCCCCACTAAGAGTGCAACTGGAGTTGATCTGACTACTAAGGAGCTACTGGCCACGATTGAGGAGAACTTTAAGAGCTCCTCTAAGATTTATACTAGTACACTCATCATGAAGTTGGTTGGTTGTCAGTACAATGGTCAGACTGGTATAAGGGAGCACATTCTTCATATGTGTGACATGACCAATAAGCTTAAGGATATGAGGATGGAGAGCTCTGATGGTTTCCTTGTTCATTTCATCATGACCTCACTCCCGCCTCAGTATGCTCCATTCAAGATCTGCTACAACATCAACAAGAACAATTGGTCTATCACTGACCTTATAAGCTATTGTGTTGAAGAAGAAGAGAGGCTCAAAACTGAGAAGATGAAGGAAAATGTTGTGAACATGGTTGGCAACCTCAATCCCAACAATCCTCCTAAGAATTAGCATGAGGCAGGCAGCAACAAGCAAGGCCAAAGGAAGAAAAAGAAGAATGGGAACAAAGCTGGACCCAAGAACTACAACAACTCTAAGGGTGGTAAGACGTGCTCTTTCTGTGGCTCACCCAAGCACCTTCAGAAGGCTTGTCCAGGCTTTAAGGAGTGGTTGAAGGAGCAAGGTAATAAGTTTGATGTTGTTTCTTTTATTGATGAGTTATTCTAGCGGATTTTCCCCTAATACTTGGTGGATTGACTCAGGTGCCACTATGCACATCTCTAATTCATTACAGGTATTCCATTCGATCCGAACTATAAGAAGGGGGGAGCAAAGCCTAAGAGTGGCTGATGGGAGCGTTGTCCAAGTTAAAGGCGTTGGGAGCTTCCTCTTAGAGTTGTCGGGTGGCTTCCAGCTTAATTTAGAGGATGTTTTTTATGTTCCTAGTTTAAAGAGAAATTTAATTTCTGTATCAGCCTTAGATGATTCAGGACATGTTTGTGAGTTTGGCAATAATAAATGTGTTATTAAGTTTAATTCAATAAATGTCGGTCTTGCAGTTAGGCAAGGCAAGCTTTATATGCTCTCTCTTGATGATTCTGTGATGAATGTTACTAGTATTTCACATAAGCATAAGCGTGATGATGAGACTTCTTCGAAATTGTGGCATTATCACCTCGGTCACATTTCAAGGGGGAGAATAGAACGTCTCATTAAAGATTAAATACTTTATGAATTAGACTTCTCCAATTCAGAGCAGTGCATCGACTGCATTAAGAGAAAATATGCTAAAACAATTAAGAAAGGAGCTACTAGGAGTTCGGGCATTTTAGAAATAATTCACATAGATATCTGTGGCCCGCTCTCAGTAACGTCAGTAGATGGCTATGATTCTTTTATAACATTAACTGATGATTATTCTCATTAAGGACATATCTACCCCATTAAGAAGCATTTAGATGCGCTAGAAATATTTAAGATTTATAAGTTGGAAGTTGAGAAACAACATAACACTTCCATTAAAATAGTAAGATCAGATCGTGGGGGAAAATATTACGGGAAACATGCAACATATGGTCAAATTAAGGGACCGTTTGCTAACTATTTAGAAGAAAATGGCATAAGAGCGCAGTACTCCATGCCAGGAGAACCACAACAAAATGGAGTCGCTGAGCGACTGTAAGGACCAAAGGTGTACCGAGAGGGGGGGGGGGTGAATCGGGTAAGCCGCTCACAAACCCAAATACTTCAATTTACACTACTTGAGTCTAACAAGAGAAGCAACCTAAATAATTCTAGTAGGCCAAGACCCTACACATGCTAGTGTTCATGATAAGAGAAAGCATGGAAGCCAAACACACTAGCCTATGTAAGCCACAATTCAACCTAGTTACTAGAGCACATAATTGCAGAATAGTAAAGAGGGGGTCAAGGAGTGCTCATGATTTTTTTCCCGAGGTCTCAGAAGGATGGCGTCTTCCCCTACTCCTTGTTAGACCACTCCCGTTGGAGTTCCGTTCCATCCCACCACCAAGTGGAGTTCTCGACCACGAGCCTGCAATCACTCCTAGAGTGAAGATATGGTGTGCGTCACCACTGCACAAAACACAACCTCGCCTCCCTCGAGAACTTGCCGGACTCCCGGAGCCGACATGGGCGCTCACTAGCGATGCCCCTTTCAACGGCGGGCTCAAACCGTGTACAAACGTGTGACGGCTTTTATAACCAATCACAATAGGCTCGATCACCGACACCTAACTGGTCTATGTCTCACCATAGACCAAGAGTAACAATCTAAATCACACCCTCAAGGACACCATAGCCTTAGATGTGCAAGATGCTCAAGTTACTCTCCACTAGCACTCTCAAGATATGCAATATCTCCTCCTAGTGCTCTCCTCTTTTCCTCTTGGACCTTACCAAATGCTCTCAGGTATTCCATTGGCCAATAGAGGTCACAAAGACCCCAGGAACGAACTTATACAGGCTCCCAACCTCAAACTAGCTGTTGCTCCACGAAATCAGCTTTCTGGGCCTATTGACCAGATAGTCCAGTCACTACCTGACCGGACAGTCGGATCATTGCAACGCAGTGCTCCAAAAGCTCTGACCTCTGCTGACCGGACCGTACCATCACCTGACCAGACCGTCCGGTCCATTTCTCTCTCCAGTCTAGGAGCCTTCATGCAACAGCTTCATCTCTGCCCTGTGCAAGTCCTACTAACCGGATTGTCCGATCAGTAGACCAGACCGTCCGATCTGTACAGACTCTGGCACAGACAGATTCCTTGCTTCTTGCTGAAAGTCCCAAACAACTCCCCATAGTGACCGTATAGTCCCGTCACCTCTGACCCCTCTGTCCGCTCTCTATGTCCAGAAGCTAAAACTTGTCATCGTTGCTTGACTTCATTTCCCGGCTTCTCCGAACAACTCCTTGGCTTCTCCACTGTCAACTAGTGCCTGTGATTTCACCGTGCAACCTTGCACATCACCGACTAGACATGACCTAAGAGAATGACCTAGACCGTCTTGATAGTCCGGTTTTTCCTATGGACTCAAATCCCTAACAACTAGACAAGTGTACCAAACACTTGCACCATATCTTGTTCTCCGCTTTGATCCATCTTCATTAACCCTTGGACTCCATCAAGTTCACAAGCCTCCATGGTTGTGGTCATTGTCATCAATCGCCAAGGCAATCATCATCCATATGATTTATAATTGGGTTTAGAGATGATTCCTACATAAACAACACACATATAGATATTAGCCCACAATCTCATAGTTGTCATCTATCACCAAAATATTCATACCTTGGGGATCCAATCATCAATGGTCATGAAGCTTATAATCTCCCCCTTTTTGGTGATTGATGACAACCACTACTTAATCAAAAACTTAATCAATAAACAACCAGGCTAAGAGACCTACACAAAGATTGAGAGGAACCATAACAACATAGGAGAGAAACGTATAAGGTCCTACTCAATCAACATCATCTAGAGATACAAGGAAAAGAGAGAAAAGCATACTCTAGATGAAAATTCATGCATGTCATGGCAATATATTAAAGGAAAGCATAAGACATGCAATGCAAGACATAAATGATGAGATGCAACAGGTTAGCATGACTATGCATAAGAATTAAGAACAAGCAATCATCATCATTATGATATCATACACAGGCATACAAGATAATTAATAAATACAAGGCACTGCATATAAGAGTAAACCAAGTGAGATTAAAATGAGACAAACACAAGTAAAAGAAAACCATGACTCATGAAAATCCACGAACATCAAATAACTCCATCAAAAGAAGATCCACATGTATCTAACTCCCAAAAATCCACGAATGCTCCCCCTAGATACAAACTACTCTCGATCGCACAGGATCATACTCCCACTCCCCCTAGAACTAGGACTCTTCTCCCCCTTTGGCAACAAGCACCAAAATGTGGAAAAGATGAACATCTAAGTGCTCGTGGTCGAAGGAAGTGGTGCAACGACGTCCTCTGAAGGCTCTGCTCTGGGCTGCTCCTATGTTGGATCCTACTGTGCTCCCTGAGCCTGTGCCGCCTGAGCATCCATCTGCTCGAAGAAGTCAAGGTCCATAGGCGACTCAGACCCTCTGTCCTGTGCTGCTGGTGTGACTGTGGCAGTCTCCTTAGCTGAAGTCTGGAGTAGAATGAGATCCGCCATGTCCTGCTGCGAGAAACCTCCACGGACAAGATCCTCTGCTGCCTGAGGAGTAAGAGTGGTAACTGTGGCAATAAGAGGTGGAGCTGTTGTTAGATGACAATGACCACAAACATGGAGGCTTGTGAACTTGATGGAGTCCAAGGATTGATGGAGATGGATCAAAGCGGAGGATAAGCTATGGTGCAAGTGTTTGGAACACTTGACTAGTTGTTAGGGTTTTGAGTCCATAGGAAAAACTGGACTATCAAGGGGGTCTAAGTCATTCTCTTAGGTCATGTCTAGTCGGTGATGTGCAAGGTTGCTCGGTGAAATCACAGGCACTAGGTGACACTGGAGAAGCCAAGGAGCTGTTCGGAGAATTTGGGAAACAAAGTCAAGCGAGGACGACAAGTTTGGGCTTCTGGACATAGAGACCGGACAGAGGGGTCAGTGGAGACCGGATTGTACGGTTACTATGGGGAGTTGCCCGAAACTTCTAGCGAGGAGCAAGGAATCTGACTGTGCAGGAGCTATAGAGACCGGACGGTACGGTTAGGTGACCGGACCGTATGGTCAGTTCAGCTGAGGAACAGTGCAGAGAGGAAGCCAACGTTCTGGAGTTCAACAACAATGTCCGATGTGTTGGACATGCCCGACAGTTGTACAGACCGGATGGTCTGGTCTACTGACCGGACAGTTCGGTCAATATGAGAAATTTGCCTGGACATAGTTGAGCCAACGGCTAGGAGAGCCGTTACCAGAGTGACCGGAGGGTCCGGTCTGGGAGAGACCGGACTGTACGGTTAGTGTGTCCAGAAAGGTGAATTCATGGAGCAATAGCTAGTTTGAGGTTGGGAGCCTATATATCTCTGTTGCTGGGTCCTTATAGACCTCTCTTGGCCAGTGGCATACCTGAGAAATTTGGTAAGGTCCAAGAGGAAAAGAGGAGAGCACTAGGAGGAGATATTGCATATCTTGAGAGTGCTAGTGGAGAGTAACTTGAGCATCTTGCACATCTAAGACTAGGGTGTCCTTGAGGGTGTGATCTAGATTGTTACTCTTGCTCTATGGTGAGACCTAGACCGGTTAGGCGTTGGTGATCGAGCCTATCGTGATCGGTTGTGAAGGCCGTCACACGTTTGTACACGGTTTGAGCCCGCCGGTAAAAGGGGCATTGCTAGTGAGCGCCCATATCGGCTCGGGGAGTCTGGCAAGTTGTCGAGGGAGGTGAACTTGTGCTTGGTGCAGTGGTGACGCACATTGTGTCTTCACTCTAGGAGTGATTGCGGGCTTGTGGGCGAGAACTCCACTTGGTGACAGGAGGGACCGGGACTCCGACGGGAGTGGTACAACGAGGATTAGGGGAAGGCGCCACCCTTCCAAGGCCTCGGGAAAAATCATGAGCATTCGTTGACCCTCTCTTTACTATTCCGCAATTGTGTGATCTAGCGACTAGGGTGAATTGTGGCTTGCATAGGCTTGTGTGATTGGCTTCCACACTTTATCTTATCATGAACACTAGCATGTGTAGGGTCTTGGCCTACTAGAATTGTTTAGTTTGCTTCTACTGTTAGACTCAAGTAGTTGAAGTTGAAGTAATTGGAATCATGAGCAGCTTACCGATTCACCCCCCCCCCCCTCTCTGTACGCCTTCGGTCCTTACAGCTGTAGTTGTAACTGACTCTGGAGCTGGTTGGGAGTCTGCACGAGTGGTGTGAACAATCTCTGAGATTAAGCTCCTAACTATTAAGTACTAAGAAGTGGAAGGTCCGGCCATCTGCGAAGTCAAAGAGTGTGAAGGAGAAACAAACAACACAGACACTGAGAAAGCTGACAGGGGGAGAGCTGAGTTGAAGAGAGTGTTTGTCATGTTCCCCCTGTCGGTATGACCCCTGAAAGTGACAGTCCACTGGACTGATCTATCATCAAGGCAATGAAGGGTCCTGGCTTAGTAGCTGCTGGTACTGTGGAAGCACTGAAGGTCCTAGCTGCTGACTGGCCTACCTCTGGGTCAACTCCGTCATCTGTGTCATTAGGGCGGTAAGAAGTGTCATCTGCTGCCTCTGTATCTCTGCCTGACTCCTGATGACATCCATCATCTGACGTCTGTCCTCAGCTACACTCTGATGAACTCACCCAGGCGTCCTGCAAGCGCTGTCACAGTGACAGCGTTCTCTGACTGTGAACCCATCGGTAGGGGAGGTGCTCCTATACTGGCTGACTCAGGAATCACCGTCTCTGGCTGAGCTGCCTGCTCATGAGGTACTAGTGGTGACTCCTACTCCTCCTCCCCTGTCTGCTGGCTGGAGGCTAACTGTGATCCCCTGGGGACTCGAGGTGCATAGCTGGTGGTCGCCTCAGGGAATGCCTCGTACTGCTCCTCCATCACTAGGCCCATCCTCCTCAAGAGATAGAAGATATAGGGGCCGTAGACCAAGTGACATCCTCCCACTCTCTCAGAGATACCCCTCCATCTCTCCAATCAATAATTCCGCTAAGTCAAACTGTTGTCTCCTTAGAATCGCTGCGACTGCCCAATGGTGTAAAAGTGTGAACTCCTCTCTGTAGCCAGACCTAGGGATGATAGTCCTCGTGACTATCGCTCTCACCACCTTGGCCACTACGGTGAGTCTCACAGGGCCTCTCTCAAAGCCTAGTGTGTGGGGGGTGGGAAAGCAATCAACACCATATTGTCTAAGGGTAGCTTCCCTCCCAGAGGTCTACGGGGTGGTGCAAGTGTACCGTAGGCACTCCTGTAAAGATAGAAGTCTAAAGTCAGGAGTCCTAGGTTTGCTATCAGATCCTGTCTCGTGACCCGCTATGGTTGCCCTCTGAACAGAAACCAGAACTCTGAACGATCGGCAACCCACAGTGTGGTGTAGAACTCTAGCACCACGTCCTCCCTGTACCAGTGTGGAGCAGTAACTAGCTCTGCTAGCCCTGGCAAGTACGTGAAGTACTGCTCTATCTCTATGCCGGTGGCTCTCCTCATGGCCTCGTAAGTCATGTACTGCTGCGGCACGAAGAGTCTATCCTTGCCCTTCAGGCCAAGGTAGCTCTGCCAGTCCAGTACCTCTCTCCAGCAGCAGGGTCTCTAGGGACTGGAACCCACTGCTCGAAGGGAACCAAGCAAAGCGCCTTAAGGTCCTTTGTAGGAACCTTAAGTATATCTGGCTCTCCGACTGCCTGTGCCTGACTCTACAGCCTCCTCGTGTGCACTGCACAGGTGCATCTCGGGTCTCCTGCCAGGTGAGCTGCCCTCTAGGGAACAGTTTGCTCAGCCTGCTACTCGGTCTCCTTAGACTCTGACTCCTCAGAACCTGACTCTAAGGTCTCCTCCTTTGACTCCTCCTCCTGTTGCCTGGAGAATCCCTGCTCTGTAGTTCTCGACGACCTCTCTTGATGAGAAGTCAGAGTACGCTGCAGCCACGGCGGTGGTACAATTTCAACTACCAGAGGTGCAGTCCTCTGTCTAGTGCTCCTCCTGAGTCCCTGTGTGTCACGAGACTGCTCTAGGATCAGTTGTGTCCATGGTGTCCTCCGTGACTGCTCCATGGCATCTAGGTGCCTAGCAACCCTCCTGGCTGTCTCTAACTCTGAATCCAACCTCTGTCTCTTCTGGCTCTTTGGCTTCTCATGCATCTTCCCTTTGCACTTGTCCTGTCCTGACCCTGCCATCACTGTTGCTGCAAACTGCTATCACTGCACACATGTAGGTATAGACAGGATGCGCATAGACCCTAATACATCTATAAGCAAAGCACCGCTAGGAAAGAATGTGCAATAGAAATCCTAGCACTGAATGAAGGACATGATCACTAGTCAAATATGTAAAGTAACAATAGTGATCATCGACTATATGTGGCTGGTGCAAAATATCTAGTATGCAGTCAAATGATAGGCAATAAATCTAACTGCAGACTAAACAGGAGACATCCCAAGACATGCAATTAATAGATAATCAATGAATCAATTGCATCCAGGTTGAGCCAATTAATTAATTTATGCAACTAATGATGGGAATTAGTACCAATTGCATCAATAAACCGAAATTGCTCGCTAATTAGGGCATATATCGATGAAAGGAAGATAAGTCCAATACCCTGAGGAAGAATCAAAGCCAATCGCCAAAGAACCCCTAACCGATCACCTCAAAGAAGGAATTTTTGAGCTTGCCGATAATGGAGGTGGAGGAAAAAGGGGGCAACTTGCCCTAGGGTTTTTGTGCTTGGCGATGTGGGCTGGGAGCTCGCGTGCGCACACGATGGGGAAACGGAGGCGGCAGTGATGGGTTGTTGGCGAGGCAGGTGGTGGTGAAGGTTGGTGCGGCGGCTCGGCGACGGCGGCTCTGGTGCGTGGCGGTGCTGGGGTCGCGGGCGCGCGTGGGGGCGAGGGCGAGCACAAGCGGCGGTGAGGGCGAGCGGTGGCGTGGCTGTGCAGCGGTGAGGATGGATTGGGAGAGCACAGCGGTGTCGGCGAGGTGGAGTGGGCGGCGCTCTTGGCCTCGGGGTCGAATGGGAAGAGAACAACCGAATCAATTTTGACCTAGGTCAAACAATCAACGAACGGCCGAGATCTAAAGAAGTTGATCAACGGTCTAGATCAGGAATGGCTTCGCGCGATCAACTAGAGTGACTGGACTGTACGGTCTCTGGACCGGATGGTCCGGTCTGTTCTAAGGTCTGCCAGAACCAACGCAGACCGGACAGTCTGATCTCTAGGATTGCTTTGTCTGGTCTCTTTGACCCAGCATGTCAGAACATTGTGCCTGTGGGCACTGACCGGACTGTACGGTCCGAAGAGCGGACTATACGGTCACTCCCAGAAATTTGATGAGTCAAGGATTTTCTCCATTTTTCAAGTGCCCTCGCTAAACACACAAATAAGCACTGTACTTGGAATATAGAGAACTCTCAAACACTCTTTTTCAAATAGTGGAACTCTATGACCTTAGAATTTTTGCAAATGCCAAATGAAGAATCGAGCAATAAAGAACCAAGGCAAATAAGAACCAAATGGGTATGTATGAGCCTTAGTCCATGAACCGCACGAGTTGATTTAACCTCAGAGTTCATAAGAGCTTGCTCAATGGGCATAAAGCACAATCCTTTCCTTTGGTCACACTTATGGAGATGTAATCTCATATAGAGCATGAGGCACAAATATCTCCAAGTGGGACAAGCCTCCTTTGTGTTTCCTATATGATGCATGCAACAAGCATTTTACATATGCAACAAAAGTAAACATGCCATGTGAATGCAAGCAATATTAAAAACAGGACACAAAGGAAACCTAACAATGTCAAGTTTGAATCCCTCCCAAGCTTACTCACTATAAGCCATACCCTTGCCTTGAGAGAAGTCAAACCACCATCTCAAGCACTCTCCCTTGCTTATTGCTATCTTGGATGGGTTAGACATTGACTAATTTTTATGTGTTTTTCTTTTAGTTATTTACACATGCATGGATGCAAAGAATAGTAGTGACAAAGGAGTCTTAATTACCATGCAATGCAAGAGAAAGAAAAAAATACTACGACTACCACGAACAAACACGGTTACCTCCCTCATAAGTAGATAGGTCGTTGAGGTCCATGTCACTTGTGGTGGACCACACATGATCTTCATGAAAGCGCTCGGTCCACCACCACCATCATCTATGTCTTGTTCTTGGGCACCCACTTGTATGTAGCCAATCTCTTAAGATCAACAATGCACTTAGGCACCCATATGCTCTTGACCTTCCTCTTCTTATGTAGAGAGAAGAAACAAATGGACCTCTCTTTCTTGAGCTTGTGATATTCCTCCAAAACAAATGGCTCAAGAGAAGAAAACTCAACCGAGGTTGTTAGTTCATCACACATAGTAGAAGCATCACTCTTACATGAACTAGAGGAGGGAGAGGCAAGGTTCTCAACATTGATGGCCTCGTAAGTAATCTCTAGGGCCTTGTACTTCTCAAGAAGCTCTACATGATGTTGACTTTTGCTAAGCCATATTAATAAATCATTCCCGGCACGGGGCCAGAAACGGTTCACTAATATGTCCCAGAGTCAAGTAGGTACAATCCGCAAGCGCACGGAGAATACCGTTGTAGCATTTCACCCGGAAGTATTCAGGGTATCGTATTTGTTTATCCCAAAGGAAGGGTATGATCAAGAAGCGTTACTAACATATAAGATCATGTTAACAATTAGCAAGGATATCTAACCAAGACAGGCGGGTATATGATAATAACCGGGTAGTGTGACACACACAGAAGATTCCTACTAAATAAATAAAGTCTAGTGGAGGAAAGACTAGGCTAAGCTACTCCTACTATACATTCCTATACAGTTGCATAGCCTAAGTAGAATACATACAGACCCACACTCAGGTTCAGCAGTCAATAGTATAGCACTTCAGGCACGGACTTACCCCTGCATCCACAGGCGACTTCCGCCAAGAGCCTACGCACTAGCCTAGCGGGGAGGATTTCAAAGGACGGACAGGGCTGTCACCGCCTGCCGCCTACCTCAACGAACCAGTAGACTAACGAATAATTGATGCAAATCAGTCACCCAAATACCATACTTGCATGACCAAAGAGCACTCTGCCCCTCCGCGATTACTATTAACGAGGCAGAGCTACCGTACGAATACGATCACCAAACCCATGCTATACTTTATCAGCTAAAACTAAACATAGAGACTATAACATATAAACTAGACTATAGTGACGGTATATAACTAGCATGACAATAGTAGTATAATAAATATAAACTACTATCACACAAGTAGACTATACTATCACATATATGGATCACAATATCAAACAAGAAACTCATGACCCAAGCACAACTATATAGAAAAGATATATATATTGATAAGAGCAAAGTCTTACAAAAGGGAAAAGATACAAGAGCCATACCAATTCCAAGTGAAGACTTGGGACTAGAGAGCTCTAGACTCAGCCTAACTCCACTAAAAGTCCAAGAACTACTACTAGCAAGAGAGAAATGCTTCTTGTGGTGTGTGTTGAGTGTGAAGGCACACCCTCCTATTGATAGCCTCAATAGGTCGGCAAGGGAGAGTAACCGCCACGGAAGGCATCTCAAACCGTCATCAGGAGTCGCGGAGGAGCCAACACGTGGAAGCCCAGGCGGAGAGGGCGCCCGGCCGGGTCGGCCGACCTGACCAGGTCGGCCGACCTGGGGGTGGCCCCTCCTGGCCTGTGCTTTCTCCAGGTGGCTGTCCTGTGGGCCCTGACGTTGGTTTGCACGGTATTGCAGGGAGTTACGTCGGTTAAGTGCTGAAAATGGGCCCTTCAATCCGTGTGACGTCCATGTGGCACTCTCTGATTGGTCGAAAGTGTGTTTTCTTGCCTTTTGAGGTGTTTCCTTCACATTTCCTCCTGCATGCACAAAGTTCTCCAAGTACAAGTGGAACTATATTATTTTGCTAAAGCATGCGTGTATGAAATGCCAAATTCTCCTTTATTTGAGTATAGTTGACGGTTAAAAATGGTACTTAACAGCCGTCAACAAACTCCCCCAAGCTTACCCTTTGCTCGTCCCGAAGCAAAGATAAACTTAAGTTGTTGATCAGGAGTTGCTACAATGTCCTACTCCTCAATAATACTATGCGCATAACAAAGTACTCTTCCTAGAATTAAATATGTTGGCACATAACTCTACCCATTTACCTCGATCCATGGGGCTTTTACACCTCATTGTCTTGGGCGGTTGAGAGATAGAACAATTGCAGGGCACCAATCACTTGCTCTAGATTCCGCTATGTTATTCCGGAGGTTTTCAAAAGATTTTGAAAATAAAAACCAAGTTCCTCAAATGATTCTCTCGGATCACTCAATATGTGTATGATTCCTCACCAAGGCAAAGTGTTGCCTATAATCACCTACTTCTAAATAAGGCTTTATGTGGAGCTCAAGGTAGGGATATATGAGGCACTCATGTTCACATAATATTGCTATGTCAAAAGACCGGATCCAAGAAAAACATCAATTCAAACAATCTTGATCAAGATGTGCAAGTGTGTGGGAGAACGGAGGAATGGTGGATGGGAAGAAATAACTCCTTTTTGAATTTTCCTTCTCTCTTTTGGAGTTTCTAGGCTATGGCTATCTTTTGCTTGCTCTCTTTTTTGAGCATTTTTTTTTGCATAGCCATAGTCCTAGTTTGCAATGAATACTTTGAGAGAGGAATTTTGCAATGGATATATGGAGTGTTTCTTTGGATGGATGGATGGATAGTGGCTTTCTTCCGGTGTAGAAGAATAGCTCACGGTGGATATGGTGGATGCTATCTTCTTGATTTAGAAGGATAGCTCATGGCGGTGGATGTGTGTATATGATCTTGATCAAGAAAGCATGAAAAGAGTTCTACTAGGGTCACAACAATTTTGACTAAGCTCAATGTGAAACAAGCAGCATATGTGTAAAGGTTTTCAAATGTAAACACTACATATGGCTGTGGTGGGAATTTCATCATTGAGGAACTTATCAATTTGTCATTTTGAAAAATAAAACTCCGGAATTCAAGCTTTACATTGAGCAAGATCATAGCAGCCCTATCTATCATATCATACCTCTCAACAACTTAGAACTAGAGAATGCATATGCTACCCACAAGATTCAAGTTCAAGGCAAGATTTACCAACAAACCTAACTCTTGAGAGAGTACTAAGTTGTAAACTAGCATTAGAGAGGAATAAAGGACAGAGCAACTATTCATCATCTCAACATAGGAAAATTATACACATTCATACCGCGCATGAAAAAGGGAAATATTTTTGTTCTTTTTATGTTTTGCAAATTTTTATGGATTTTCAGATTTAGCAAATGCAAGAAATAAAGGGAAGGGGAAAGATACAAGTTACCGTGAGAAGGGGGGGTCCTCCCCCAAGCTTGTTCTTGCTCATATCTGCTGGTTCGGGTCGTAGCCTTGGGAGCGGAAGAAGGCATCCCAATTGTTCTGATTCTGAGCCATCATCGCATTCAGCTGGCGGAATTGGTTGTCGCTGAAATTCTGCCATTGCTGGGTGTCGGTGACATGTTGCGTGAGAGTTTGTTGCATGCTCTCGGTGCGCAAATCAATGTCGTTCACCCTCCTTGTCAACTCGGCCATCCCATAGTTGAGTTCACGGAACCCACGGGATGAGAATGACCGAGTGGCAAAGGATGGCGGTCCGCTTGAACTTGATGACGTCTGCATGGGGTAATCGTACTGAGATTCCCATGCTCCAGCCTGCCATGTTGATGCACCCGCCTCGTCTTGTGGCGGGGGCTGCTCCCATACCGGATCTCCGGTCGGAGTGTGAAACTCCGGTGTAGGCTCCATATGCCTACGGGAACGTGTCGGTCGCCCTGAAACACTATGCCTGCGAACTTCTCCCACTGGCTCAAGTGGGAGGGTTAGTGCCCGATAGTGATACAAACGAAGACCCGGGTTAGGTAACGGGAATTCATTTGTATACCCGGGAAAGTGATAGATCAAGGTATTATTTGGACCATGTTTCAAAGTATGTCCTTGCACAAAATAGTCCTCGCCTAGAAATTCTCTATCTACCGTCAAATATTCAACATGAACATTCTCAAGCAGACCACACTTCTGCGCAATGCGAGTAACTAAAGAGGTGCACTCAATTGGTCCTGTCAACTTTATATTGTCTAACCATTGATCAATCATGCATTCCGCGGGTGACACCCTAATTTTCTTAACCATGGCATAAAGTATTTTCAATTCATCTTGCCGGACAACCCTAATGTCACCTCGAGGAAACAAGGTCATAGCCAACCACACATGCATAAATCTAAGTGTAGGATTATGGATGGCACTTGTTCTAGGCTTGGGACCCCACTCGTTTCCGGAAATCTTTTTCCAAAAACTTTCTTTATGGAACCCCTTTAGCGCTTTATCTAAGTCTAGCCTACATTTAGGATTTAGACCTAGCATAGCATGAAGATCACCCCATGTGACCAAGCGCTTTTGCCCAAACAAGCGAAAAGAAATGCCTTCATCATACTTTCTAAGGGTGCATAAAAACTGCATAGTAAGCAAACGAGAACCCGGCTCATCTACTTCTACGAAATTTAGCCAACCCATAGTGCGAAAAATAGAGGCAAATTCTTCTCTCATACCTATTTTCTCGAGGAAGTCCGGATCGAAGCGTCGGGTGTGGGCGAATGGCCGTTCTCTCATGAGCGCGATGGCTTGGCCCTCGCGGTCATCCTTGATGTCGAGATGCTCCTCGGTGATGAGCAAGGCCGGCCTTTCCTCCGGAATTTCAGCTTCGGGGTCACCATGCCCCGGACTTGGTGTGAGCTCGACGGAGGATGCTTGACTCGTGCTTGCACGAGTGCTTTTTCTCCGCTTGATTCCGGCGACTTGCTTCATTCGTTTGAACATGGCTGCACACAAGAACAAACACAAGACAAGAACAAAAACAAGATCGAACAAGTGTTCGGGTGAGCGTTAGTGAAAACGACAAACCCGAGCTTCTCCGAAATTGGTTTTCTTCTCACAACAACTTGCAAATGTACTAAAATAGAGGGGAAATATTTTTTTTGGGTTTTTGGGGCTGTAGTAAAGTTGAAGAACACGAAATTTTAGGAGAGCAACAAGTGAGCAAAGGAGGGGAGTCAAAGATGAGCTTGGAATGGTGAAGCTCCTCCTCCTGGGCGGTTTTTATAGCAAGATGGCCGTTAGAAAGGGACAGAGCAACGGCCATATAGCTGTTTGGAGAAAGGAGCACAGGAAAAGGTGGGGCCAGGGGGTCGGCCGACCTCACCAGGTCGGCCGACCTGGCAGGTGGGCCTCCTGGCAGCCCCCTTTTTCCTATGTGTTCCCCAACGGCTAGGGGATTTGTCCCCTGCTGCCTTTTTGCTCAAAAAGCTCGACAAAAAATCTTTTCAAAATGGAAAGCCCAAAAACCTATTTTCTAAATTTTCAGAAATGCAAATGAGTTTTGAAAAATTTCAAGGTGGCTGGAAAAATTCAAAAATGCAGAAATGCAGTGGTCGGAAAAAATCAAAATGTGGTGGAAAGCAAATATGCAATTAAAAGAGCAAATATGGATAAATACCGGTTTAACCTCCCGGCGAGGACTCACCTTTTAAAGTCCGACGAGCGGGACTTTTCTTCGGCGTTCAGCTCGATGAAGCGTTGTCCGGTCCCGGAGATGAAGACACGGATGATGTTTCTTGTTTCACTCGCCACACCTTCTTGGTCTTTGTTGCGGTCGGTGGCTTTTCGGGCTTCGGAGGCTGCGGTTTTGCAGGCTTCACAGCCTGTTTCTTTGCAGACCTCGGAGGTTGCTGCCTTGTGGACTTCGGAAGCTGTTGCTTAATGTGTGACCTTTGCCCCCTTGCCTTCATCAGTTGTTGCTGTGCAACCTTTTCCTTCTCAAGGAAGTTCTTCATGAATGTGATGAGGCTGTCCTTCTTTGGCGGAGTGACCTCCACTTCCTTGATGTTGCTTGGGTTCGGCCCGTACTTGATACGGATCATGTTGCACTGTTCTTTCCGTGGCCGAAAGTCAAACTTCTCCTCCTTGCCATTGATGTGGAAGCAGATTTCTCCGGCTCCTACATCGATGCGAGCATCCGCAGTGCTGAGAAATGGGCGTCCCAGGATGAGCGGTGTGCTCTTCCCGACGTCCATGTCAAGCACTACGAAGTCGACGGGGATGAAGCAATCCCGGATTTTCACCGGAATATCTTCGGCGATCCCTGCCGGATAGCGGACCGTTGAATTGGCCAGCTGCAGCTGCATCGGCGTGGGGGATAGTGTGGTGTAGTTGAGCTTGTCGAAGACATCCTTCGGCATGACGCTCACACTTGCCCCAAGATCACATAAGGCATGGTCGAAGTTCTGTGTCCCGATCGAGTAGGTGATCGTGGGACACCCCGGATCTTTCTTCTTCTCAGGAAGCCGGTTGAGTATAGCAGCGCTACACTCTTCCGTCAGCTTAACAATTTCTGTGGTCGGTAGTGGGCGCTTGTTGCTGATAAGATCCTTGAGGTAGCGAGCGTACGTGGGTACTTGTATCGCATCCAGCAAGGGCACGTTGATGTGCAGCTTCTGGATCACCTCAACGAAACGTGTGAACTGCTCGTCCACGGTGGGCTTCCTTCTTCTTTCAGGAAACGGCATGAGGTTCGTGTCATAGAACTCATGTGGGGCCGTTTTCCTGGGCGGCAGTTCTTCTTCTTCTGCCGGCTTCTCAGCTGATGTGTCCTTTCCTGCATGGTTAGGGTATGGCGGATCCCGAGTGGACTTACCTCCTCTCGTGGTAACCGCATTAACATTTTCTAAGGGGGTCTCGGGTTGCCCCGGGATTTTCCCCGACTCAGCAGTAGGAACAGCAGCAGCTAACTGAGCTAATTGGGTTTCTATCATTTTATTAAAGCTCAGCTGATTCTTGAGAGCGGAGGAAACACCCTCTATCTTAGTGTGGATGCTCTCAAGAGTCCTATCAGTGGTGGCAAGCTTTTTACTGATGTTATCATTAACCTTAGCTTGACCAAGCACAAGATCTTTCAAGGAGGGCTGATTATAACCGGAATTAAAACCAGAGAAGTTGCCAGAGTTACCTCCTTGGTAGTTGGGACATGGTGGACCCCAACTTTGACCTCCTTGTGGACGGCAGCCGTTGTTGTTGTTGTTGCCCATGAACATTGCGTCCTCACGGGTCTCAGGGCAGTCATTGCCCGAGTGTCCCGTGTTGCCACAGACCTCGCAAGTCATATGAGCGTCTAGGGCTTTCACTTCTCCATTGGCTTGTTCGTCCATCTTCTTCATGAGAAGGTCAATCTTGGCGGCGAGCATGTCAACCTCCTTGACGGAGTGCATGCCTCGCTGGCGAGGTTGGAGGCGCTCTTCATTCCAACCTTGGTTGGACACCATCTTCTCGATCAAATCTTTTGCCTTGCTCACAGTGAGCGAGAAGAAGGCTCCACCAGCAGCAGCGTCGAGGTGGTCGCGGGCCGACGGAGTAAGCCCGTTGTAGAAGTTATGGATGATCAGCCAATCATCCATCCCGTGGTGGGGACATGCCAGGATGTACTCCTGGAGCCTCTCCCATGCCTTAGGAATCGACTCCTTCGACTCCTGCTGGAAGCTTGAGATCTTTCCGCGGAGGGCATTGGTCTTGCCCAGCGGGAAGAACTTTGCAAGGAACGCAGCTGAACACTTCTCCCAAGTGTTCACAGCTTCAAGGTTTGCGTAGAACCACTGTCTCGCTCTCCCAAGGAGAGAGAATGGGAACAGTCGAAGGCGAACAGCGTCGGGGGTGACGTCCTTCATTTTGAACGTGTTGCAAATCTCCAGGAATTGCTGGAGATGAGCACTAGCGTCCTCAATGGCTTTCCCACAGAATGGGCTAGCCTGCACCATGGTGATGAGACCGGTCTTGATCTCGAAGTTCGCATCTCCCACATTGCCAGCTGGTCCCGTAGGGATGTTGGCAGCGGAGGGAGCGGAGAACTCGCGGAGGGTCTTGTCGGCCATTTGCTTAGAGCTTGATGGTGCGGGAATGACAGGTTCGATTGGCCGAGTCTCCTTACGAGGAGGGGTGAGCCTAGCTCGTGTCCTTCTCAGGAGTGACTTAGGATCTTCAGTGAAGTTTGTCGGCAAGTCGAAACCAGTCATACACTACCCTGTTTTCATACAAAATGCAGAAAACAAAGCAAGGTTAACCTGCTTAGGAGATAGCCTTAATAATTGCAACACTACTATATACATTAGTAATTTTTCTTGAATCATACGCCTTCCCCGGCAACGGCGCCAGAAATGCTTGTTGACTTTTGCTAAGCCATATTAATAAATCATTCCTGGCACGGGGCCAGAAACGGTTCACTAATATGTCCCAGAGTCAAGTAGGTAAAATCCGCAAGCGCACGGAGAATACCGCTGTAGCATTTCAGCCGGAAGTATTCAGGGTATCGTATTTGTTTATCCCAAAGGAAGGGTATGATCAAGAAGCGTTACTAACATATAAGATCATGTTAACAATTAGCAAGGATATCTAACCAATACAGGCGGGTATATGATAATAACCGGGTAGTGTGACACACACAGAAGATTCCTACTAAATAAATAAAGTCTAGTGGAGGAAAGACTAGGCTAAGCTACTCCTACTATACATTCCTATACAGTTGCATAGCCTAAGTAGAATACATACAGACCCACACTCAGGTTCAGCAGTCAATAGTATAGCACTTCAGGCACGGACTTACCCCTGCATCCACAGGCGACTTCCGCCAAGAGCCTACGCACTAGCCTAGCGGGGAGGATTTCAAAGGACGGACAGGGCTGTCACCGCCTGCCGCCTACCTCAATGAACCAGTAGACTAACGAATAATTGATGCAAATCAGTCACCCAAATACCATACTTGCATGACCAAAGAGCACTTTGCCCCTCCGCGATTACTATTAACGAGGCAGAGCTACCGTACGAATACGATCACCAAACCCATGCTATACTTTATCAGCTAAAACTAAGCATAGAGACTATAACATATAAACTAGACTATAGTGACGGTATATAACTAGCATGACAATAGTAGTATAATAAATATAAACTACTATCACACAAGTAGACTATACTATCACATATATGGATCACAATATCAAACAAGAAACTCATGACCCAAGCACAACTATATAGAAAAGATATATATATATATTGATAAGAGCAAAGTCTTACAAAAGGGAAAAGATACAAGAGCCATACCAATTCCAAGTGAAGACTTGGGACTAGAGAGCTCTAGACTCAGCCTAACTCCACTAAAACTCCAAGAACTACTACTAGCAAGAGAGAAATGCTTCTTGTGGTGTGTGTTGAGTGTGAAGGCACACCCTCCTATTGATAGCCTCAATAGGTCGGCAAGGGAGAGTAACCGCCACAGAAGGCATCTCAAACCGTCATCAGGAGTCGCGGAGGAGCCAACACGTGGAAGCCCAGGCGGAGAGGGCGCCCGGCCGGGTCGGCCGACCTGACCAGGTCGGCCGACCTGGGGGTGGCCCCTCCTGGCCTGTGCTTTCTCCAGGTGGCTGTCCTGTGGGCCCTGACGTTGGTTTGCACGGTATTGCAGGGAGTTACGTCGGTTAAGTGCTGAAAATGGGCCCTTCAATCCGTGTGACGTCCATGTGGCACTCTCTGATTGGTCGAAAGTGTGTTTTCTTGCCTTTTGAGGTGTTTCCTTCACATTTCCTCCTGCATGCACAAAGTTCTCCAAGTACAAGTGGAACTATATTATTGTGCTAAAGCATGCGTGTATGAAATACCAAATTCTCCTTTATTTGAGTATAGTTGACGGTTAAAAATGGTACTTAACAGCCGTCAACACATGATCACCCTTGAGTTTGTCATAACTCTTGTTTAGGGCCTCATGAGATGTGACAAGGTCCTTGAGCTCTCTCTCAAGGTCAACAACACGGTCCTTAGCCAACTTACACTCTTTTCTTACCACTTCTAACATTTTGGATTTCTTGATGGTGATGTCGCGGGCTTGCTCAAGCATACTCCACAACTCGGCACATGTGTGTTCCTCATCATCGCTATCATCGCTGCTCTCATCCTCACTCTCCCCAAGTTGTCTCGCGGCCATGAGGCATGTGGGAGGTGGAGGAAGAGCTCATGGAAGTGTAGTCTTGATCATGGCTAGGTCGGCCACTTCTTCATCACTTGAGGAAGAGGACTCATCACTTGAGTTATCACTTGTCCACTCTCCAACAAGGGCCTTGCGAGAGAACTTCTTCTTGTAGTCTTGAGCTTTGCCTTTGCCTTTGCTCTTGACCTTGTTGAAGTGTCTATTCTTCTTTTGCTTGGCCTTGCGGTCTTCTTCTTCTTCTTCTTCTTCTTCTTCTTCTTCTTCTTCTTCTTCTTCTTCTTCTTCTTCTTCTTCTTCTTCTTCTTCTTCTTCACTTGAATCTTGTGACTTGAATGCTTCTTTCTTGGGCTTTGGGCACTTTCAGACAAAGTGATTCTTTGAGCCACAATTAAAGCACTTGCCCTTGGACTTGGAAGCAAACTTATTCTTGAAGTTCTTCATCTTCTTCATGAGAAGAGCCAAGTCCTCGGTCAAGTTACCTTCATCATAATCCTCAATGATCACCTTCTTCTTGTTTTTCTTGCTCTTGCTAGATTCTTGCTTGTCAGCCGGTAGAGCAAGGTTGGATGGTTGAGGATCATCCATCCCCAACTGGTAACTCTTGAAGGCAGTGATCTTGCCAAGTACATCCTTCATGGTCTTGGTTTTGAGGTCACCTTGCAAGATGAAGGTGCTGATGGACTCATATTTAGGGTCCTTGAATAGCCTCGAGAATTTTCTTATCACCTCAATAGGCTTCATCTTGAAGTCATTCCCAAGAGCATTGATCTCCTCCACTAGTATATAAAAACGAGAATAAACAGTGTTAGCCCTCTCATGTGGCAATCTAGTGAAGTAATCATACTTGTTCTTCAGCATATATTATCTTTCCTCTTTGACATCACTGGTGCCCTCATGGAGCCCCTGAATCTCAGTCCAGATACCATGTGCTATGGAACTAGCATCCAACTGAGCAAAAACATCCTTAGAAATGCAAGCAAACAGAGCATTCTTGGCCTTAGCATTGCACTTAATAAAATTAGACTCAAGTAGGTTCACATCCACATCGGACTTATGAGTGACCGACCATATCTCTGGATCAAGGGACTGAAGGTAGGCTTGCATGCGAGGCTTCCAATAAGCATAGTCCTTCCCATTGAATATGGGAACATTCCCCGCCTGTCCCGGCATCCTTACTCAAGACGGTAAAGCCTCAAAGATGAGCACTTGGCTCTGATACCACTTGTAAGAACCGAAGGCGTACCGAGAGGGGGGGGGGAATCGGTAAGCCGCTCACAAACCCAAATACTTCAATTTACACTACTTGAGTCTAACAAGAGAAGCAACCTAAACAATTCTAGTAGGCCAAGACCCTACACATGCTAGTGTTCATGATAAGAGAAAGCGCGGAAGCCAAACATACTAGCCTATGCAAGCCACAATTCAACCTAGTTACTAGAGCACACAATTACGAAATAGTAAAGAGGGGGTCAAGGAAAGCCCATGATTTTTTCCCAAGGTCTCGGAAGGATGACGCCTTCCCCTACTCCTCGTTGGACCACTCCTGCCGGAGTTTTGGTCCCTCCCGCCACCAAGTGGAGTTCTCGCTCACGAGCCCGCAATCACTCCTAGGATGAAGACACGATGTGCATCACCGCTGCACAAAGCACAAGCTCGCCTCCCTCGAGAACTTGCCAAAGTCCCCGAGCCGAGACGAGCGCTCACTACCGATGCCCCTTTCAACGACGGGCTCAAACCGTGTATAAACGTGTGACGGCCTTCACAATCAATCACGATAGGCTCGATCACCGACACCTAACCGGTCTAGGTCTCACCATAGACCAAGAGTAACAATCTAGATCACACCCTCAAGAACACCCTAGCCTAAGATGTGCAAGATGCTCAAGTTACTCTCCACTAGCACTCTCAAGATATGCAATATCTCCTCCTAGTGCTCTCCTCTTTTCCTCTTGGACCTTACCAAATGCTCTCACGTATTCCACTGGCCCAAAGAGGTCACAAAGACCCCAGCAACAAAGTTATATAGGCTCCCAACCTCAAACTAGCCATTGCTCCACAAAATCTGCATTCTGGGCCTACTGACTGGACAGTCCGGTCACTGCCTGACTAGACAGCCCAGTCACTGCAACACAGTGCTCCAACGGCTCTCTCTACTGATTCCTCTGCTGACCGGATCGTACGGTCACCTGACCGGGCCGTCCGGTTCATTTCTCTCTCTAGTCCAGGAGCCTTCACGCAACAGCTTCCTCTCTACCCTGTGCAAGTCCTTCTAACCGGACCGTTTGGTTAGTAGACCGAACCATCTAGTCTGTACAGACTCTGGCACAGACAGATTTCTCGCTTCTCACTGAAAGTCCCAGACAACTCCCCATAGTGACCGTATAGTCCCGTCACCTCTGACCCCTCTGTCTGGTCTCTATGTCCAAAAGCTGAAACTTGTCATCCTCGCTTGACTTCGTTTCTCGGCTTTTCTGAACAATTCCTTGGCTTCTCCATTGCCAATGTGATTTTACCGAGAAACCTTGCACACCACCGACTAGACATGACCTAAGAGAATGAACTATACCCCCTTGATAGTCCGGTTTTTTCCTATGGATTCAAAGCCCTAACAATTAGACAAGTGTACCAAACACTTGCACCATAGCTTGTTCTCCGCTTTGATCCATCTTCATCAACCCTTAGACTCCATCAAGTTCACAAGCCTCCATACTTGTGGTCATTGTCGCCAAGGCAACCATCATTCATATGATTTATAGTAGGGTTTAGAGATGATTCCTACATAAACAACACTCATATAGATATTGGCCCACAATTTCATAGTTGTCATCTATCACCAAAACATTCATACCTTGGGGATCTAATCATCAATGATCATGAAGCTTACAATGACGTAATCGCCCGTTATTAGATATGGTGTGTAGCATGCTTAGTCATTCTAATTTGCCTGTTGAGCTGTCATTGGAAGCATTAAAAATAGTTGTTCATATTCTTAATTGGGTTCCATCTAAGTCAGTTCCCAAGACACCATTTGAGCTATTGAATGGGAGGAAACCATCACTAAATTATTTAAAGGTGTGGGGTTGTCCCGCTAAGGCTAAGCTATTTGATCCACAACATAAGAAACTGGATTCTAAGACGGTGAGCTATCATTTTATCGGATACCCAGATAAGTCAAAGGGATACCGATTCTACTGTCCTGGTCGCTCTACTAAGTTCGTTGAAACAAAACAGGCTGTGTTTCTAGAGGACTCAGGATCCAGTGGAAGTTCTGCTAAAAGGGATATAAGTCTCGAAGAATTACGGGTTGATCTTCCAACTCCGAATTTTCTAGAGCCTATGGAGGTATATCAGTTTGTATCACCAATTATTCCTCAACCTAGCAGCACTGTGGCAGCCACTCAGGCACAGGCGCCGCCTGCAGGGTCTCGTGCACCAGACACTGATGCACAGGCTCCAGCTCAGGAGGAACCTGCACCAGAAGAACAGCCTCAGCCTGATCCTGAACCGACTGTGAATGAACCATTAAGACGCTCACATCGGGAAAGGACACGGGCAACTCCTGACATTTATGAGACATATTTAAGTGAGGATCAGTATGATGTTGGGAAAATAAATGATCCTGCAAATTTTAGAGAGGCAGTTAAAAGTGAGAATTCCACTAAATGGATTGAAGCCATGGAAGAAGAGCTTAAGTCTATGAGTTCTAATCAGGTTTGGAATTTAGTAGAAATTCCTAATGGAGTCAAAATAGTAGGCTGTAAATGGGTCTACAAGACTAAACATAATTTCAAAGGGAAGGTCAAAAGATTCAAAGAAAGACTCGTAGCTAAAGGGTTTACACAGAAAGAAGGGGTTGATTATAACGAGACTTTTTCTCCTGTGTCTACAAAAGATTCTTTAAGAATAGTCATGGCACTTATAGCTTATATTGATATGGAGTTACATCAAATGGATGTTAAGACTACATTCTTTAACGGAAACTTAGATGAGACTATTTATATGGCTCAACCGGAAGGTTTTGCTATTAAGGGTAAGGAACATATGGGATGTAGATTAAGAAAATTCATTTATGGACTTAAGCAAGCATCAAGACAGTGGAACCTTAAATTCGATGAAGTCATTAAGAGATTCGGATTTATGGAGAATGATGCAGATAAATGCATCTATATTAAGAAAAAGGGTGGAAAATTGATAATTCTGGTACTGTATGTGGATGACATACTATTAGCATGCAACGATAAGAATATGTTATATGAGACTAAGAATTTTCTGTCATCTCACTTTGACATGAAGGATCTTGGTGAAGCCTCGTATATACTTGGTATTGAGATACACCAAGATAGAGCCCAAGGAGTACTAGGATTATCTCAGAAAGCTTACATTGAGAAAATGTTTAAGAGATATAAGTTAGATAAGTGCAACACGTCACCTGTTCCGATTCAAAAGGGCGATATGTTAAATGGAAGCCAGTGCCCTAAGAATGACTTAGAAAGAAAGAAAATAGAGAACATTCCCTATGCATCAGCTATTGGAAACTTGATGTATGCACAAGGTTGTACGCGTCCAGACTTGGCATTTGTAGTTGGAATACTTAGCATATATCAGTCTAATCTAGGATGGGCTCACTGGGTAGGTGTCAAGAAGACATTAAGATATCGCCAAGACACCAAATATTACATGCTCACATATAAGCGATCAGATAATCTTGAGATTGAGTGCTACACTGATGCTGACTTTGCTGGTGATGAAGATGAAAGGAAGTCAACTTCTGGATATGTCTTCACGCTAGCAAGGGGAGCAATTTCATGAAGAAGTTGCAAGCAGAGTGTAACCGCGGCATCAACGATGCAAGCAGAATTTATGTCATGTTATCATGCTACAGGACAGGTAGTATGGCTTGAGAGTTTTATTCTGGGATTAAGAGTTGTTGATAGTATCTCGAGACCTATAATAATATACTGCAATAATCAATCCATAGTATTTTTTACGCAAACTTCTAAGCATATAGATCTTAAGTATTGTGTCGTGAAAAAAATAAATCAGGACAATACGCTAAAGATTAAGCATATAAGTACTAAGGATAATATAGCGGATCTGCTCACAAAAGGTTTACCACCAACTCTTTTTTAGAAACATGTCCTAGGCATGGGCCTGGTAAATACCTTTTGATCAGTCCTGATTTTAGGGCCATTTATTTCTCCAACTAACAGTAACAGTTCTGACAAGGTTTGTCAGTAAGACTATGGGTAATGTTGTCCCACTATATCGTGGTGCTGTTGATGACACATTGGTCTGGTACTTGCTGATTTTCTAAAAGAGTTTTAGTTTAAGTTAAGAGTAAGTCTAAGTTGTTGACCTTTTGGTCAGGGGGAGAATGTTGGTTTTATTTTGGTAGATCATAAGGTCACCAACAGAACCGAAAGAAAATCTAATCTCTAATGGATTTCGGATCTAGACCAATATGGTTAGTTTTGATTCTACCTTGATCAGAAAGCAAAATTAGAGATAGAATCAGACTAGACCCTATTGCTACAGTACTATATAAGGAGGAGTCTCCCCACAGGAGCCCTACATTAAGTTCCACCCAAAACCGATCGCTTAGGATACTGGAAGCCATGGAAGTCCTACGTCTAGCCCAGAGGCATCACCGCTTCGCCCTCCCAAGAAGACTCTCAAGGAGCGTTTGCGTTACATCCCCGACGACGCCCTTATCATTGAGTCTGTCACCTCTGCACCGACATCAATAAAGTCAAAACGCCAGTGCCGGTAATAGATCGAACCTATTTTCTACATCAGTTTTAGTTTTACTATTTTTTGCATCAGTTTTAGTTTTACTAGATATGATCTTAATTGACTAGTTGACCTGAGTTCTAAGATTAATTAGTTCTAATATATTATACATGACACACTTATTACCGACTAGAAATATGGTGATGGTGTGAAGGAGCTCTTGAGACATAGCGAAGAGAGCGACAAAGCATGGATGTACTTCAGACTTTGGTGAGCAGGAGAGAGCGAGAATGAGAGAGCTGAAGAGACATGACAGACTTTTGTCCCACATCCAGTTTTTTTTTCTAATTATTGCCACATCGAGATGTGTTGGCGGCCGCGTGGCCTGGGCTCTCCAACTCGTGTTAGCTGACACTTACGAAGCGATAGCTCAGATGCGAAAAGAGAAAAAAGACGAAAGGAACGGCAAAACGAACTTTGTTTTTTTTATTATCACATTATTATGGGTCACTAAGCACAAATATGACTTTTAGTGGCGGCAGCTTAAAGATCGTAGCCGCGCTATCTAAAATGAGTCGCCGCTACAGAGTTCAGGGAGCCTATCTCGAGCCTAGCCATTGCTATAGAGTCCTCTTTTGCGGCAGTTAGCATTGTTTATCGTCGCTAAAGATGATCATTGTATATAGGGGCGGTTGATAATGTCATCGCCTTTAAAAATTGCCTAGACTATAGAAGACATGCTCATGCAGCTTCCATCCTCACTCGAACGGTGGCAGCTCAAAAATTTAGACAATCAAAATCAAGGAGGAAAGGTTTTAAGTTTATTTCTTTTTTTTAATCTTTTACTTTATAAGGTAAGGAGAACTTATTAATTTTTTATTTTTATTTTAAAATCAAGTTGAATTTAGGGTTTTAAGTTTGTTATATTTTTATCAAATTTTAGCTCAATTCTTTTTATTTGTATGGTTCTAATAGGTTGGAGTTAAAGTTTATGAGAGCATAAATCAAGTTTCATCACAACAAAAAACTTAACTATACATAGCCTTTTTTATATGGATCAAAATTTAGATCTAATTTGTTTACTAGAGAGAGAAAGGAGGAAGAGTTAGGACATGAGGATGTTAATTTTTTTAACTCTTGATAAAAGTTAAATAATATAGAGAATAACTTTTTTATATTTTATCTTTTATAATTTTTTTATTGCATGTATTTTATTTTTCAATATATTTAGTTTACATTTCAATAATTTTCACTATATTTAATTAATTAATTGAAAATATTTTTTCAATTTTTGTATAATAGATTATTTGGGATGGATATATTTTGAATATACAAGCCATGAAGACCAACGCCATTATTTATAAAAAAAAGTCTCTTAATTTTTCCTCCCGTTGTAACACACAGCCACTTATACCTATTAAAGAAAGAAAGAATTACCACTACTTGTACTATCACGTTAGCTTGCGGGACCCGCCACTACTTTGTGCAGGGTGAAAGCTCGCCAAAGGAGAAATATGCGGAGTTGTGCGTCCACGTACTATTTGCGATTCAGTGGCCTGTTAATTCGATTTAGGAACCTATAATTTAGAGGAAACCATGGGCGCTGCGAGTAACGGGCTCTCTCTACGGCTGCAGAACGAGCGTGTTCTTGGGCGACAGGGGAAAAGCAGAACAACTTTGACGAAGGATGGCACATGGGAGATGGAGTGGAGAATGCTTTGCTTTCGATGAGATGAGAGGACAAAGTCCGGAGATGCATTGACAGGCACTGGCTCCAATAACATGGTGTTCTATGCTCTGCCACGCACCTCAACGAATTAACACAAGTAAATATGAAAATTGCTAGAACACAAGAAACCAGAGCCGTGAAGCAGAAAGCCAGAGACTACATGAGGTTGAAAGATTGTTGATAACTGCTCGTATTTCTTCTAAAAAAAGTTGAAAGATTGTCCTTCTCTCCGGTCTGCACCTGTAGCTGTAGGTGTTAATTCAACACATCTGCACTTGGTGCCACGTGAACAAAACACACTTACCCAAGAGACGAACCACGACCTGACACATCGCAAAAAAAAAAAAAGATATACCCTCACGTACCAGGCACGGCGAGAGCCCTGCTTTGGATAGAACCTATTTCCCCCTGCTGTTGAGAGGACCTAGTGCAGATATGATTTTTTTTATACAGTGGCAATATTGAAAACACTATACCGCCGGCTGGTGGCCGGCAGATCTGACCCCTTTATTCGATAACGCACTCAACTCAGTACGCAGTGCCTCTAGTGCAGCCTGTCGGCTGTGTCACCAAAGCACTCAACGCCAGCCATATTAGCAAAGAAGCTCTCGCCATTCAGGGCCGAAGCTACGTGAGGTCACCGGTGTCAGTTAACACCAACGATTTTCAGCCAAACCAGTGAAGAATCACGCTGTTAGTCGTTGTTTCAGAAGCCAACAAACAACAGACCCTGATACACTGCAAAATCTTCAGTTCAACTCCTGAATATCCACCATCATTTTCAAAGCCAAAACGCCACATAAGACGGCGAAGATCAACCATGTCCATCCACTTCTCAGATTGCAGCACCATGCCGCCGGCCCGATCTGCCTCAGCCATCGTAGGGCGCGCAGTGGAAGGGCACCATCTGCTACACATCGAAGGCTACTCACGCATCAAGGAGGATAAAGCCACCGGCAACTTCATCAGGTCTTGCCGCTTCATTGGCGGGGATCGCCATTGGCGCATCGATTACTATCCCAACGGTAAAACTGCCATATACGCTGAGTTCATATCCATTTTCCTTGTCCTCGACGATAGGGACATCTTTCCCTTCCAGGCACGAGCCAGATTCAGTTTGCTTGATCAGGACGGGATACCGGTGCCATCTCACACCCGAACCACAAGCTTATGCACGTTTTCCGATAACCGTATGCTTGGGCTTGGGAATGGGCATGGGCCGCATGGCTTCTATGATTTCATCAGGAAGGACATCCTGGAGAAGTCAGAGCATCTCAATGATGACTGTTTCAAGATCAGGTGCGACGTCATCATTCCGAAGGAGGTCCACACAGAGGACAGGGTGGCTACACCAGCGCTTAACCCTGTTCCCGTACCGCCGTCCGATCTGAGTCACCATCTCGGTAATCTACTCGACACTAAAGATGGCGCTGATGTCACTTTCCAAATTGCCAGTGAGACGTTCTGTGCGCATAAGTGTGTACTTGCAGCACGGTCACCTGTCTTCAAGGCACAGTTCTTCGGCGGCATGACGAAGCAAGGCATCGACACGGAAGTCATACGCGTGCATGACATGGAAGCTGAGGCATTTGAGGCTTTGCTCTCTTTCTTGTACACTGATACGTTACCTGAATTTCCAGGTGAAAGGCAATCCGCAATGAATCAGCATTTGCTTGTGGCGGCCGACAAGTATAATCTGGAGAGACTGAAACTGATCTGTGAAGATAACTTGTGCAAGCATATTGAAACGGGCACTGCAGCAACGATCTTGACATTAGCGGAGCAGCACAACTGCAACATACTGAAAAAGGTGTGCACCCAGTTCCTCAGCTCCCCATCGGCTCTCAAGGAAATGGTGGAAACTGATGGCTTTGAACATTTAGCCAGAAGCTGCCCCTCTGTTTTAAAGGAGCTAATATCCAAAATTTCTACCTCTACATGAGTTGATATGGGACATGGAAGCCTTCTGGAAGAGCAAACCAACTGCTGGTATCAAGTACACCTATTAAGAGAAGCCATGCTACCGGTACTCTGTAAGCAATAATTTAGAACACTTCCTGTGACGATGTGCTTAACGGCCGATTTACTTGTAAACCTCCACGTCAACATGGGCAGTTCCCTTATTACTATGTCCATTCATGTAATTTGTGCAGACAAAGTAGTGTTGCTTTGTTCCTTGTTTTCTGTGTCTAGAACAACTTACCCCTACAGGCGGAGTTTTTTTTATGTCTAGATCAAGAATGGTCACACTACTACATAAGTCATTTTTAGTAACACGTAACAACCGGCTTTAGTGGCAGACTTTGTGTCCGCTATAACATACTCCCTCCATTTCAAAATTGTTATCGTTGTTGATTTTTTTTGTTACTTTTGATCATTAATTTTCTTCAAAAAAATTTATATATTTTTTCATAATTTGTTTTATCACTAGATAAATTTTAAATAACTAATAACTTATATTTGAAAATATTTTTAATAAGACGAATGATTAAAATTAAGAAAAAAATTAATGACAACAACAATTTTAAAACGAAGGTGGTAGGTTTTACTAATTTTCACTATAATTTGTGATAGACTAAATGCCGGTAACTAAAAATACATCACAAAACTAAAATAAAGCAGCAGTGGTGGACAAATATCGTCACTGCCAATCCACGGCCCGTCACTGCTCAACAACCAACCCTTAAATCCGGGCCTCCAGGAATGCAATTATTTTCTATCTATTTTTCATTTTTATTTTATCTATCTAATTTACCGCCCTATTTGCTTCTCCCTATAATTCGAATGTGTGCGTGATTTACCAGGTCCTACTTTTAGATCGATCTATCAATGTTGAACAAAACAGTAACGATTTTATTGGTAACATGATCGATTCAAACTATCATTAGGCAGTTAAGAGAAATTTATAGGTCTAACGAATGAGTTGGTCGATAAAAATAAAATGTAACATACTTTTGTCGACATGTTGAGTGTCAAAACAGACGCATACATGTCACTTTTCTTTTGCACCTGTTACGATTTTTCATTTCCTAACCATGAGTGCAGTAGACATGGCCTATTGATAAATTGATACACCCACACGTATTTTAACCATGATATACATTTTTTGGTACACCTTCATATAAGATTTGCCTAACTGCATGTGTCCTACATATTTAAAAAAGAAGCTGTTCTGGATTCATAATTGATTTTACAAAACAAGTAATATGCTAAAAAAATAAGGCTTAATTATAAAAACCACCCCATAAACTATTTAGAGTTTAAGATTCCCACCCATAAGTCATTTAGTTGCAAATCTCCACACACCCAATAAGTTTTGTTACAAAAACCACCCCAATGTGCATATGCTTAATTAATTTAACATGTTTTTATTTATTTATAATAGCTAATAATATTTTATGAAACATAATATTTTTGAAAATGTAATCTTCATTTTTTCCAATAGAGAATATGCAACAAAAATATTGATTAAAGTTCGACAGTGTTCCATTAAATTTCAAATCTGAATACATTTTTATGGAAATAAGAGAAATAAAACTCACTAAAAATCTTTAACAATGTTAAACTTATTTACTTTAACTTATTTTTAAATTTATGTCAATGGAAATATATAAAATTAATTAAACATGTGTCAACTGGGGTGATTTTTGCAATAAAACTCATTGGGTGGGTGAAGATTTGTAATAAAAAGGTTTATTGGTGGGAATCTCAAACTCTTAAGTAGCTTATGTGGTAGTTTATGCAATTAAGAAAAAAAATAATATTTAGTTAGGATGAGTTGAGCTAGCAACCTCATAGGTTGAGCACTTTTACTCAACAGCAACAACCACTTTGGTGAGCAAATACTATTGATTAGATTAATTCCAATACGTCTTTAATAAGAATAGAGAAGAAAATATCTTCTAAATAATGAATCATTGGCATGTTAAATCATGTCCTAAATCATGTTCTTTTAAAGAATGGGAGACTACCAAGTTTACTTAAGTATAATATTCTATTTTTTCTAACAAATATTACGAACAAATCCAGTGTGACATCCTGGTCCAAAGTTTAATAGGATTGATAGGATACTCTGTCAACAAGTTGCAACTTATTTTCTGAAAGCTCATCTGTACAGAACTTCAATGTTAAGCGTGCGTAACCTCGAGTGATGATTGATCGACCGGGAAGTTTCTTCCTGTGTGCGCACGAGTGAGGACAAATTGCATTGAAAAAATATGTGTTAGCCTGTGAGGATAGTCTTGAGGTCCAAAAGAGCTGACAGGTGTAAACGGACCCGGTCTCGGAGGGACGGGACATTACATCCACAATATCTTATTTTCAAATAATAGATAATATATTACACCTACAGGTGGAAGAGATTATCAATATTCACTCAAATGGATGGTCCATATTTATTTAGGACTCCTTGATAGAATACTCGGATCAACAAGTTACTATTTCTTGATAGATTACTGTGCTTAGCCTGGAGTAATTTCGGATGGCTTCCATGTCTCATATCAGATCATGTAGAGGTGTGCACGAGTGAGGCTAAAATATATAGAAAAGACTAACGTTGTTCTGTGAGGGAAGTCTTAAAGTTCTATAGAGCTATCAGGTATGAGTGGATCTGGGTCCAGGTCGAAACGTTACATTCCATCTTATTAACTTATAGTTTGTTTCCAATCTAAATTTATTCCAAGTTCAATATTTAGAGATATTACTTTTAATAATCGTTAAACAAACATTACATTTATAAATCAATTTGTTTTGCTATATGTCTCACTTTCCGGAAATCTTAAAGTACATATCTTATCTTTTCATAGGTTGCATCGTCACCACTGACTCAGATCCACTTATAAATATAAAGATGTCAATAATATTGTATTCAATCATATATGTATTTTCCAGGAAGATCTATTTTTCAATCATTGATATAAGGATATCAATAATATCATTGAACATATCTTAGTTGATCTATTGTTCTCATGGAGATAGCGTTGAATGGAACACGAGACACCGCGTTGACCTGTCAGTGCTCGTTGATGCCCACTGCGCGGCCATCAACCATCGATCAAATCGTCGCACGTGGTTACTAACATGGTAAAACTATAATCTATCTCTCTATCTATATACTATAAACTAGGAAAGTGTCTATGTGTTATTATAGGTTTAAAAAAATAAAATATTCTTTATAATTTAAATGTAAATTATATACACAATATAATTGTTGATATTTTTACATAAAAGATCACTTAGTATATTATTTTATATATCATAAGTAATATTTTTTCTATTATTTTTCACCGTATTTTTATTATAAATATTTTTGTACCTCTATTATTAGCGATTTTTATATATAGTGTAGTTTGAGTGTTATGTTATAAAATTAAGTGAAATAATATTAAAAGTACTCAAATATGAGAAGTATCAATATGAACCCCAATTCATCATGTAAAGAGGGATTCTCACAAGCTCATGACACGTGATACCATTGGACCTCTATAAAACGTGTCATGCAAGACCAATGTCGTGATCCAATGGCTAAAGATTTTTAGAAACTTTATCCGATAGGAAAAATCAATTCACGCAGAATTGAAATAGCACTATATTGCGAAGTGATTTTGAACTTGAAAACATGCTCTAATGAGAAAATTTAAAACATGAAAGTTGTAGATCTCATTGAGACCTTTTCGAAACATATATGAATCATATTATTTGAACTGCAGAGATAGGAGGTATGAGCCCTACACAGAGACCTGTGTAGAGGAGTTCGAATCAGAACAAATATTTTTGTATCATAAATTTGGAAATAAAAACGGCGAAATCTTGACTTCTATTGAATATAAAAGTTGTATAACTTTTTGAGAGCTATGAGATAGAGTTCAAATTTGCCTTATTTTATCTCCAGACGAGGGATTTATAATTTTTTAAATTTAGTGCTTGATATAGAAGGTACGAAACCGATTTAGATTCATTCTCTAACTTTGTGGACGTACGACGGATTATCAACGTGTTCATCTAAATTAATAGATTATAGAGATAAGTAAGTAGGGAGGCTAAAGTTCCTATCGATTTCTGCTCACTGCAAAGAATACCCAGCCCAGCATAATCAGCCGTGATAAACTAGATTGTGGGTCCGATTAGTCCACAAGTCCCACAGTCCAAGACAATTGCAAACTGATTAATGGGTCCAGGTTTCTAATGTAACACTGTTCACGGTTTTTACTACTACGTATCGTCCTGTTTTGATTAACTTTTTGCACCAGCGATACTTGCTACCCGGCTGCAAACAGAGGCGCAGGTATTTCCTTGTTTAATACATGTTTCCTTGTTTCTCTGGGTAATACCCGGCTGCAACGATACTTTTTCCACGCACGATACTTTTGAGCTTTCCTTCAGTAATACACGTTTCCTTCTCATTCAAAATTTTTTGAACACGGCGTAAAGGCGGACTCATCATAGAGGAAATTTACCTAGCCTCAAGTTGTTCCTTTGTTTCTCTTGTTGCGTCTTCTTCCTTTGATTCTCTTGTTGTGTCTTTCTGGTTGGCGGGATATCTGCTTGATCCTGATCTTCATCAGGCAATAGGAACGGCGAAAATTGCTTGATCCTGATCCTTAACTAGCCTCAAGTTCTGCCTTTTTCAACCATGAATGCTCTCTTCTGATTCGTCGAGAGTGGTTGACACGGGTTGAACACAGTGGAACCGTTGAAACAGAAAACCACTAGGTACAGTTTTTCCTAGATCACGGGCCTTGACGACGGGATCAACCACGCGAGGTAACCGGCTTCTCCCGTATCAACAATCTAGAGCATGGCAATGATCCATTTTTTTTTCTGTGCTACCTTTGTTCTTGTATTGAGTCCGTTTGTGTTTCTGTGTTTTAGTTTCTTCAGCGCCATGGAAAGTTCAACCAGACCTTTGATTGACCTAACATTACAAGAAGATGGTACTCTGAACAGCACGAGTAGGCCAACACTGAAACACTCACCTTCGATTGGCTTAACAAATGTCGTTCAAAGTGTTAAGTTGCAATTTTTGTTTCTTTTGGACCATGGTATCCCTTGTTTTGAAGTTGACCATGTTCTGCTAAACCAGACGCCAACCAAAAAGGGACGAACGATGATTCCACCAAAAGACGCATATCACCAAATCTGATGTTGCTGCTGCTGATAAGGAAAATCATCACGGTTTCATGTCTTCTTCTATTATTTTTATACTATAAAGGCTAAAGTTCCTATCGATTTCTGCTCACTACAAAAAATATCCAGCCCGCCTAATCAGCCGTGATAAAAACTAGATTGTAGGTCCGATCAGTCCACAAATCCTGCAGTCCAACACAATTGCAAACTGACCAAAGACAGGTACAATACTACACGTAGTCAGTCTTATAGATCGTCTCATACATTGTCATATAGGATTTTTTATAATGTGGAAGAGAGAGAGAGAGAGAGGGTGGTGAGAGAAAAAGGTAGTTGTTTCATGTAGCAATCATCCCATACACTAAATTTAGGAGTATGAGATAACTCTCACACCATTGTACGGGTTCTAATAGTCTTTTAATCTTTAAATTTTCTTTTTTATATCTATAAATTAAGGAGTCATATAATTAATAGAAGACAAATAATAAGATCATCCATTATATAAATCGTTTCATAACCCATCTTAAAATTACGTGGCATACATGAGACAACTTATAAAACAACACCATTGTGCCCTTCTAATGTAACGCTGTCCACGGTTTTTACTACTACATGTCGTCCTGTTTTCATTAACTTTTTGCACCAGCGATACTTGCTACCCGGCTGCAAACAGAGGTGCAGGTATTTCCTTGTTTAATACATGTTTCCTTGTTTCTCTGGTTTGACCTATACTTTTTCCACGCACGATACTTTTGAGCTATTGTTTCCTTCAGTAATACACGTTTCCTTCTCATTCAAAATTTTTTGAACACGGCGTAAAGGTGGACTCATCATAGAGGAAATTTACCTAGCCTCAAGTTGTTCCTTTGTTTCTCTTGTTGCGTCTCCTTCCTTTGATTCTCTTGTTGTGTCTTTCTGGTTGGCGGGATTTCTGCTTGATCCTGATCTTCATCAAGCAGTAGTAACGACGAAAATTGCTTGATCCTGATCCTTAACTAGCCTCAAGTTCTGCCTTTTTCAACCATGAATGCTCTGTTCTGGTTCGTCAAGACTGGTTGACACGGGTTGAACACAATGGAATCGTTGAAACAGAAAACCACTAGGTACAGTTTTTCCTAGATCACGGCCCTTGATGACGGGATCAACCACGCCAGGTAACCGGCTTCTCCCGTATCAACAATCTAGAGCATGGCATGATCCATTTTTTTTTTCTGTGCTACCTTTGTTCTTGTATTGAGTCCGTTTGTGTTTCTGTGTTTTAGTTTCTTTAGCGCTATGGAAAGTTCAACCAGGCCTTTGATTGACCTAACATTACAAGAAGATGGTATTCTGGACAGCACGAGTAGGCCAACACTGAAACACACACCTTTGATCGACTTAACAAATGTCGTTCAATGTGTTAAGTTGCAATTTTTGTTTCTTTTGGACCGTGGTATCCCTTGTTTTGAAGCTGATCATGATCTGCTAAACCAGACGCCAACCAAAAAGGGACGAACGATGATTCCACCAAAAGACGCGAGTTGTGTAGGGAGTGTGTGAAAGACATTTCAGGAGAGGAGAAAATCTGATGCTGCTGCTGATAAGGAAACCATCGCGGTTTCATGGCGTCAAAGAAGCTGCCTGTATCTGATCCTGTTTAGGTGAAATCTGATGCTGCTGCTGATAAGGAAACCATCGCGGTTTCATGGCGTCAAAGAAGCTGCTTGTATCTGATCCTGTTTAGGTGAAATCTGATGCTGCTGCTGATAAGGAAACCATCGCGGTTTCATGGCGTCAAAGAAGCTGCCTGTGTCTGATCCTGTTTAGGTGCTAAATCGACATATTAAAATTCTTTGCTTTTCTTTTGACATACATGTTCAAGTCCATGCATACATGTCTAATGAAATAATTGATATCCCAATCAAATTACATGTGTTTTAATTATCATTGGTCTTATAAACTAAGTGCTACTATCGTTTTCAAGTGAGAATAACAAATTGTCTTACTAAATATTAATGGAAACATTTCAAGTGAGAAAAACAAATTGTCTTACTAAATATTAATGGAAACAACATGTGTGTGTCACACGTGTAAAGTACTCGCTATACTTCTAAAAGAAGTCATTCTGAGGTCGTTCTCTCGAAAAACAAAAAAACATTTCAGTTGTAAGAAATTGAACTAGGAACCACTTTTGATATATTGTAATAACCACTCAGGTGAGCACATATATATTATTGATTTTAGCTGATTTCAAGACATCTTTAATAAATAGAGAGGAAAAATATCTTCTAATTAAATACTCCTTGGTATTGTAAATCATGTCCAAAATAATATCTAATGAGAAGTATTGAGGAAGTACTAGTAACGAATAAAAGCTAACAAAATCTACTTGCTAGTACAGCTTATTCCACCGTGAACGGCATGCGGACTGTAGGGACGAGCAAGAGGTCGGAGCGGCGGCGTGTGGTGACCCCTAACGCCTCCGTCATGTCCAGCTCACCGGGCTCCATCCCGTCCGGCAGCGCCCAGTCGAAGTAGTAAAGAAGAGAGGCGAGCGGGAGCACCATGTTGGCCAGACCGAACCCTATCCCTGGGCACATCCGCCTCCCGGCACCAAACGGGACGAACTGGAAGTCCGCCCCTTTGAAGTCAACGTTGCAGGCCTCGAACCTCTCCGGCATGAACTCCTCCGATGCGTCCCAGTAAGCCGGGTCCCTGCCGATCGCCCACGCGTTGACCAGCACCATGGCGCCCACAGGCACGTCGAATCCGAGGACCTGGCACGGGTTCCCACACTCCCGTGGCATCAGCATCGGTACCGGAGTGTGCAGCCGGAGCGCCTCTTTGATGATGAGGCCAAGGTAATGCAGATCGCCTAGGTTCTCCTCTGTGATGGTCTTCTGCCCGTCGAGCACACGGCGGACCTCGTCTTGCGCCTTGCGCATCACTCTCGGGTTCCTCATCAGCTCCGCCATGATCCATAGGATTGTGGTCGCCGTCGTTTCGCTGCTTCCACCAAAGATGTCCTGTAGTAATAATAAGAATAAGGATCGTCATACATATATAACACAGGTGTAACTTCGATATCCAGAGGTCGATCTTCCGTTGCAGAGTATATATGATAAAAATATAAGTATATCTTACGATGATGACTGCCTTGATGTTGTCAGTGGTGAGGGGTGGATCCAGGGTGTCCTCCCTCTGTATCCTTAACAGCACGTCGAGCAGGTCCTCGTCGTCACCGGCAACGGATTTGTCGGCTTGGTGCTGCTGAATGATCGTGTCAATGAACGCCATCATGCTGTCGTGCTCGTGCCTCATGGTGCGCGGCATCGAGCTGAGCATCATCGCCAAGCGAGAAGACGGGAAGAGGTCCGGCAAGCTCTGCCCGGGCACGATCTTGAGCCTGCGGTCCAGCAGCCGCTGGAACGTCTCCCTGTCCTTGAACCTGCTGCCGATGATGGCCCGCACTGACGCGTCGGACACGTACGCCGAGACCACCCTGTTCAGGTTGACCGCTTGCCGGGAGGCCGCGACGGAGCGGACGAGCCGGCGGGCCTCCTCCTCGCGCAAGGCTCGGAACGACCGGACCCGGCGCGAGCTGAAGAGCTCCGCGGCGCAGATGCGGCGGAGCTGCCGCCACTCCTCGCCGTAGGGCGCGAACAAGATGCCGTAGCTCCGCCCTTCGCCGAGCAGGATCTTCGCCGTCGGGGTGTGGGGCCGCGACGCGAAGGCCACGTCGTGGGTCCGCATGATCTCCCGCGCCGCCTCGGCGGAGGAGGCCACCACGACGGGGACTTCGCCGAGGCGGAGCAGCATGAGCGGGCCGTGGCGCCGCGCGAGGTCGCGCATGACGCGGTAGTGAGGGACCGCTCCCGCCCCCGCGAGCGCGAGGTGGTGGACGTGCCCGATCACCGGGAGTGCCCATGGAGACGGAGGGAGCCTGCTGCCGCCCCTGGAACTGGAACGGCGGAAGTAAAGGAATGGCAGGATGATGAGTAGAGGAAACAACAACAGGTAGAGCGGAAGGTCAGCCATGGCGATCTGTGATTTGGGTAGTTTGAGAGTCAATACCAAAACCAGTGTGTTCTGCCGGTTTTAAGGTATCATATTTCGCACTTCGTTTACACTGCCAATGTCAGTATTATATTCTATACACATTGTTTCTTCTACCTACACGCTAGTACGTTCTATATTGATCTCGCGCGAAACGAGAGCCCAAAAAATATACCAACCTACCTGCTGCTTCTGCAGAAGAAAAGAACATAACGCCACTTAATTACTTATCCGATCCATTGACCGGGCAGAACACGACTTAACAATTGTGTACAACGCAGAGGGATCCCAAGTATTTTTGTTTTTTCAATAAACACATATAGATGCACAAATAGTCATCACAAACACGCATCACTATGAAAAAAAATCAATCTTTGTCGTGCGTCTGAAATTTTAGCATATATTTTGTTTCGGGCACACAGAAAAGATGATGTTTACCGTGTACTAAATTAAAACACACGACAAAATCTTTGTCATGTGTAAAAAAATTTGACACATGGCAAATGTGAGTGTTTGCTGTGTGTTTTTCTTGGTAAACGGCAAACATGCTCTTTGCTGTGTGTTTTTCTCTTACCACACAGTCAAGTTAAATTTAAATTATATTTTAAAACTATAAATTAATTTAAATACAAAACTTTAAACTATAAAATTATATAACTTTTGAATATCTACAACTTTTATTTTGATCATTTTATCATTACTTAATTTGATGTATAACAATATTAGTAAAATCTAATAGTCTCATATAGTTTCTTTTTTCAAAAATACGCAGGAGAGCTGCGTATCTTTTGTATTAAAAAGAAAAGTTTTAGACGAGGACCTTACAACGCGATTCGCCGTGGCAATCGCCTGGTAGGCTTACAAAGGGTGCAAGAATTACCTAGCTGGAAGCCTACCTAGTTACATTGTGACATAAGTCATACTCTCGCGACAGATAGCAGCCAATGCACTTTGCTTCCGCGGCCATCCAGAGTTGTGCTTCTTCTTTGATGCGCCCAATTATCTCCTCGCTGCTAGTGACTGTGTTGTTGAACACCCGACCATTCCTCTCCTTCCATAGGTGCCATGCTGTGAGTAGGAACATGAAATCTAACCCCTTCCGAGGCAGTTTACTCAAGCCTCCACGAAGTTTTCCCCAAGTCTCTTCGATGTCGTTGATGTCCATGCTGAACCGATTCTGCAGGTTCATGAAACTAAGGATTCGCCCCTAGACCTCGCGTGCAACAGCGCAGTGCAGAAGTAGATGGTCGATGGTTTCGGCCTCGTGTCCACATAGGACGCAGGCGTTGTCATCCTGTAGGCCATGTCGCTTCCTCCTTGCTGCTGTCCATGTTCGCTTGTTCATGGCCAAATACATGAATAGCTTTACTTTCTGGGGTACCCAGGTCTTCCATAGGATCTTGGCTCCCGCCATATGTGTTGCCCCACAAAAGAACATACGGTATGAGCTCTTTGCCGAGTACTGCCCTGTGATCGTCCATCGCCAGGTTATGCGATCTTCAGTGTCCGGCTGTAGTTGGACCTAGTGGATAAGCAGCCAGATTTGTATGTATTGCACCATTACCAGCACTATTAGGGGCCCGGTTATGTCTCTAATCCATGTCTTGTTCAGCAGACCTTGCTCAACCGTTCTTGTCTTGGTAGTCCTCTTGCCAATCGCTCGAAACAGGTCCGGCGCCATCAGTTGGATTGATGTGCCATTGATCCAGCGATCGGTACAGAAGTATGTCTTCCGGCCATTTCCCATGTGTATTTCAATGGAAGCCTCAAACATTGCCCTCGCTTCCATATCGCAGTCTATCGGCAGGCCAGCCCATGGCCTTGTTTCATCTGTGCGTTGAAGCCACAACTATTGCATTCTTAATGACAGGCCAACGATGCGTAAGTCTGTGATTCCTAGTCCGCCATGGTCCTGTGGCCGTGTGATCCTTTGCCATGCCATTGTGCATTGGCCACCTGACGCTTTCGATTTCCCTGCCTAGAAGAATCCTCTTCGGCATTTGTCGATTTCAGATATTGCCCATGCCAGCAGCTTGATTGATATGAGCGGGTAGATGGGAATGGCTGAGGGAGTTGATTTCTCCAATGCCAGGCGACCTGCCTTGTTCATCAGTCCAGCTTTCTGTGACACCTCGGGTGTGAACATACCAGCAAGGAAAATACTAGGCAAAACGAATAACCCTAAAATATGGCCTCTCAAAAATTTTCGAAAACCATTGAACATTCTTTGATCAAATTAAAATATCATTGAACTATAAGTCAAATATTTTCAATGCAACTTAGTGCTCCCAAACATTTATGCTGTAGGGTAGGGGTAAATATAATTTTTAGCTAAATTCCAAATTTTTATTCCATGATTAAGTGCCCTAAATAAATACCTAAAGAATTAAAAAATACCATGTTTGAAAAATCTCTATTTAAATACCAATGCGACTTGTTGAACATACTCATTTTCTAAATTACGAGCATATCATGACGAACACACTCATATTTTTGTTTTTGCAAACTCAGCTCCGTATTAATGAATATGCTAATAAACAGAGACTTAATTTTTGGACAATTTAAGAAAAAGAAAATTCATGTGGGTCCCACCTGCCAGCTGCTCACTCCGGTCTTCTGCTTCCTCCATTGGCCGCCAGAGCCGGCGCCGCGCCGCTGGCCAATGGCCGGCTACTCCGCCCCCACCTGGTCTGAAAACCATCTCCAAAACCAGCGTCCAGCCCCCGGTTTCTCCCAGCCCTGCCTCTTCCACGCGCTCCCTTCTTCTCCCTCACGCTCTTCCCTCCTGTGTCAGCTGAGCCCGAGCGCGCCAAGCCACCAAATGGTGCCTCCTCCACGAGGCCCTCCCCCACCCCATACAAGCATTCCGTTCCCTTCCTCTCTGAGGCGCCGGCAATCGAGCACCTCATCGCCGTCTTCGACCGCCGCCTCCCCACTCTGTTCTTCCGCTCCGTCGAGGTATTCCTCGATTCCTCTCGCCTGAACGTTGCCCTCCCCACAACAAAACTCCTTGACAAGATTCTCTTGCAGCTGTGTCCCTGGAACGCCGACGCCCGTCATGGCCACTGCCTACTAAAGCTCGTCGCGCTTCTGCTCTGTTTGCTCCAGTCACTGTATTTGAATCTTCTTCATTGTCGTCCGCCCTTGGGGGCATCCTCCACGTTGTCCCCTGATCCTCTGATTCCTGCTGGCCTGCAGCTCGTGTGCTCTGGGTTGATTCCCCCTTTTGGCACCTGCGGAGCTCCCCGATGAAACTGACATCACACGGAGATGTTCACAAAGCTGATGAGACGTCCTGTGCTAGCCTTCCGCTGACTTCCTTGTTATGGCGAAGAGATGGAGCTTCACTTCAACAACTCAGGCAAGAAGCAGAGAGCATCAAAGCTGATGTGCGTTTGTCTTTCCTGGTGAGCTCTTTTCCTAGTAAACCTCCGTGTATGGCTTTTGAAGCAGAGGCAGCCAAGAAGCTAGTTGCTATGCCAATGTTAATAGTACTAGTTAATCTCTGAAATTTACAAATTCATTCAAAAATAATTATATGTCCTATCGAGATGAAGCAAAATTCACTAGCTCTGTCTAATGACAAAGTTCCTGATAAATATATCGTCTGTCCTGCAATTGTCTTCGAAAGTTAGTTTATTTTACTAATCATGACAATACACATAATTAAATAATGCAATACACTAAACCAATGAAGTCAACTTGATAAATCTTTCATCCTTATGCTTAATCAAAGAAAGTGATTGTCAGCCCTAATTTTCAATATTAAGCAATTCTTTTGTTCCAGGGAAATCCTTTTTAAATGTTTATTATAAATCAACTGAAGCTTGGGCTTATCAATCATTTTCATACCATTCATTTTATTGTGCCCCTGAGATCATCACTTGCACACTCTATCTATTGGTCAAGTCCAATAGATGCATTTATATATTAATGTTTGAGCAAAGTATCTAGGTTAACAACAAATAAAATTCTCTAGGTCCTCTGGAGATGTACTATTTTACTAAAACACTAGAAGTACATGCATGCTTATAATTTTATCAGATCTGAAATTAATAGAAAAACACAAACAGAATTATTTTGGGGGCCTCCGTAATGGATATAACACTGAAACTTGGTGTGGGTTCCTTTCACTATCCCTGGTTACCATGTTAAATCTTACATTTTGATTTAATTTATTTTGAGTATATTAATTAATTAGCTTCTGCACTAATTCAATTATTTAAATTAAGTGACTCATTGCATGTCAGTGTCACTTGGCTCAAAAATCACTACGGATATGTCTACCTATAATAAATTGTCCATGAGCCTAAGTCATCCAGAACCAAGCTAAATTACTTATTCTGCCCATGAACTTGTTTATTCACTTAGCTATATAGTTGCACCACTTAACTCTATTTCGTGCCTAGCAACATTCCCAACACTTTGAATTCTTGTTTAGTCCCTTATCCACTTACTATGTTTCATATACACATGTGTGCTTCAGTTTCGGCACATATATACTTTAATTACCTGTGCAACATATTAACAAAACAAAGTCAAGGAAGGAAATACACCCACTCTAAATCTCTAGTCCCCAACTGAACCTGTTCTATTATACGCCTTAAAGTCTTTGACCAGAAAGTCCCATGAACCATCTCTCATGCATATTATCATATCACATCATATAGATCCTAAGGTGAACAATGTGAAGGTCGAGGCCATGTAGGAGCCAGAAGGGCAAGGAGGTGACCCCGCTAACCAGAAATAGGCTCAAGGCAAGTCCCGGTGCATCCCACCAAGTTTTAACCTTTTTATTTTATCACTAGTTAGTGTGATATAGTCTTGCTTGTGCATTAAGTTTATAAGAGTTGTTTAAAAATCTAGCATTGCAATAGGTGCCTTTTACCTAATGATAGCCTCAGGACGATAGTCGCTCCGCTTAATTTAGGACGATCATTCATCGAGTGGTATGGAGACCACTCATAGATTAGAATATATTATCACCTAGGAATGATGTCAGATGAAGGAAAGTTGGGATGGGAGAGTCACTTAAGGCACGTGTCGTGTCCGGTCCTATGGGATCAAGTTTGAACAGTACCAAACGCATGCTAGTGATATGGACACTAGTAAACCGATGTAGCTTGATTTCCGTAGTGGTTGGACGATACCCCACTCTTCTTTTAGTGATGAAGATGGTTATGGTGGAATGTGGGTATGTGTTGGAAGGGAGAGTGCATGGGCTACCCATGGATGGCTTCGACGGGAGCATCGCTTGGGGTAATATGTACTCGGGAAAAGTGGGACCCAGACCAACCCTGTTGTATCTCACGAAAGGTTGTCGTACGTGACTTCTCGGAGTGTGCATGCGCCGTGTATTTGGGTTTCTCCTGCAGGATGTAAATCGATTCGAGTCGCTGCCGCTCACAGTAACGAGTACCACTTGATCGCTACTCCGGAACGTTGTTGGAAGCTATTAATATGATGAATGGGTTCAATATTATTATATAAAATTATTATAAATTGTATTGCAACCATGATTGTTGTAGTTATAGTGTAAACTAAATTTATCATTCCCCTTGATAACTTAACTTGATACTAAAACTTGAAAACTAAGGATTTACTCTTAGGCTGGATTTTTGGCAACATAAACCCTACCCTTAGCCTGTGCATGTCTAGGAGTCGGCTGTAGATGGCCATTTTACCGGGTCAGTCTTGCTGAATATATTAGTTACTCAGGGCGACGTTCTATGTGGTTTTCAGATTACCAGGGTGGAGACTGCCACTGCGATGGGAGGTTCCACTGGGAAGGCCAGTGTCCTGAGTGCTGGAATATTGAGTGGGAGCCATGCACCAATGATGTTGAGGAGTAGGTTTGTGTGCACTGGTACGGTGTCAAAGGCATGACACCGACCAAGACCGGCTACTACTACTATGTATCGTCATGAGAGGGCGATTGTATCTTACTTATTATGTCCGACCTTTCACTATTTTGCTTCCGCACTTTTAAAACTCTGATTTGTAACTTAAAATTGGATTTATGTAAAACTCTGTACTCTATCTATATTCTTGTTGCAGCTATATTATTCTATCATGTGTTATACTATTGGGCGTCACAGCGCGTGTCACCACCCGAGAAAGATCCTAGAACAGAATCGTCTCCGTGGTAAGGCGGTTCTGTTACACTTTCCATGTTGGCAGCCTTGCCCCGACAATGTCAATCACTGGTTGTAGGTGCGCCTTCTTCAGCCTCCCGTTCGTCAGTGGCATTCCCAGGTAGGTGATCGGGTACTCGGTTAGTTGGCAAGGGAAGGTCTCCTGCATTCTCTGTATTTCCTCCTCGGTGCTGCAGATAGGCACTACCGTGCATTTCTGCTTGTTGGTTCTCAAGCCCGTTGCTGCTCCAAATAAGTTCAAAATTTCCATTGTTGTGGTCAGGTCCTGCTCTGTTGGTGCGAGGAAGAGCATGGCGTCATCATCATACAGCGAGCAATGATGTAGGATTGCTTTGTTTCCTGATGAGTGGAGCAGGCCTTGAGCGGCTGCATGGTTTAGCAGGCGATGTAGTGCATCCATGACCAGGAGAAATAGCATCGGTGATAAGGGATCACCTTGCCTTAATCCCCGTGCTAATTTTATAGTTCTTCCAGGCTCGTCGTTGACGAGTACGCGAGTTGAGGCCATCGATAGCAACATTGTTATCCAGTTGCGCCATCTCAGGCCAAATACAGCGTGTTCCATTACTTGTAGGAGGAATGGCCAGACAACTGTATCAAACGCTTTTGCGATGTCAAGTTTAAGGAGAAGCTTGGGGATTCGTCGTTGCTTGAAAATCTTTGCCGTTGTTTGGACAAACTTGAAATTGTCATGAATTGATCGTCGTTGGATGAATGCAGTTTGGTTGACGTCGATGAGGGCATCGAGCTATGGGGCTAGCCGCCTTGCCATGGGTTTGGCCATCATCTTGTCGAAGCTATGAATGAGGCATATAGGTCGGTAGTCACCTGCCGCTTTGGCCTCCATTTTCTTTGGGATCAGCGTGATCAAGGCGTTGTTCAATCGGTGAAGGCCACGGCGGTCTAAACGTGAGAAGGCGTTTACTGCCGCCATGAAGTCCATTTTGATGACTGGCTAGGCTGATCGAAGGAACTCTGCTGTGAATCCATCAGGGCCATGGGACTTGTCACCTGGGAGGGATTTGATTGTGTCCCAAATCTCATCCTTAGTGAAAGGTTGTTCAAGTCTTTCTAGGTTGGTCGTGCACAAGCCGATAGCTGTGAGGTCGATTGATTGTGTTCTATTCACCTCAGCTCCCATGATGTTTGTGAAGTGTTGGAAGAAGGCTTCGGCCTTCTGTTCCTATGTGATAGCGAGCCCTTGCTCTGTTTGTAGGCCCAGAACCCTGTTTTTCTGTCGTATGTAGGTGGAATACAGCTGAAAGAATTTCGTGTTGGCATCGCCATCATGCAGCCAGGTGATGCGTGAACGTATTCTCGCAATTGTTCGCTCCAAGGAAGCTAGCCCGAGGCTTTTCTTCGTCAGGTCTCATCATAGATGCAATTCGTTCGGCGTCAGTGACCTCGTCTCTTGGGCTTTGTCTAAACGGAGCACTACCTCTCTTGCGACGAGTATTTGTAGTTTGATACACCCAACGTTCTTTTGGCTCCAGCTTTGGAGTTCCCTAGCTAGGTTTTTGAGCAATGCCTCGAGTCATCGCATTGGTTCTCTGATTGTAGCAACGCAGTTCCACCCTCTTTGGACCACCTGGATATATCCTGGTAGCTTTAGCCAGAATTTCTCAAAATGAAATCACCGTTTGTCGCTGCTACCTGTGTTGGAGGATAGGAGCAGAGGGCAGGGGCGGAGCTACATGTATTCTTGTGGGTGCAGCTGCACCCACTAATCTAGAAAATTTCAGTGCTATTAGTTCTAATTCATCACATATGCACCCCCCTCAGCTCATCACCATGCACCCACAAGGCCACAAAACCAAGAAAAAACAGCTCTGATAGACCCCCCCCCTCTAACAAGCTCTAGCTCCGCCACTGGCAGAGGGAAATGGTCTGAGATGTCTAACGATAGGGGTTGAAGGAGACAGTCGGGGAACTCAATTTCCAAGTTCACCGTGACTAGGATCCTGTCAAGTTTCTCTAGTGTTGAGTTGTCCCACTCATTACTCCAGGTGTACCTTCGCCCGTGCAAGTGCACGTCTCTGAGCTCCATTTCTCCTACAAAGCGTCTAAAATGTCGCATGTTTTGCCTGTTGATGTTGGTGTTGTTCTTGTCAGCGGCGTCAAGGATGAGGTTGAAGTCGCCTGCGATCATCCATGGCCCGGCTATTCCGGTTCTGATGGTCCTGAGTTCGTCTAGAAACGCTATTTTGTCGATGTCAGGTTGAGGGCCGTAAACGGAGGTGAGATGCTAGCATATTGCACCTGTGGTTATGCTGACTATAGTTGAGAACTCGCCCCTATGTGTGGGTGCCATGGATATCTCTAGTGATCGGTAGGCTATCAAGATCCCACCCCTTGTGTCAATTGCATCGAGTTGGAAAAAGCAATTAAAGGATGTGTCAAGGGCCTCGTAAATTAACTGCCGGTTTATTTCATTGAGCTTAGTCTCTTGGATGCATACAATTAAAGCGTTAGAGTCAGTTACAACACCACACAGGGCATCACGTCGACATTTTGCATTTAGCCCGTGCGCATTCCAAACAAGTAAGTTGAAATTATCCATTAAACGTTCAGCCGTAATGAGATTAGCCTTGGCTTAGGAAGCCATTGCTATCTCGCCGGCCTACAACGTGGCCTCCATTAGGTTGGGGTCTGAGAGGTGTGCTGCAGCCGGGAAGAGGTCTCGGATGGCGTCGAGCATCTCTTTTGTGAGTGGTTTCTCAAACATGGTTGCGTACTCTCGAGATGCGGCTTCTGACGGTGGCTCATTTTTCTTGAGCACGCCCATCTTCCTTATGAGAAGGACTTGCCCTTTTTTTGATGCTTTCACCGTTGGGTTGCCTTGTTTGGCAATTCTGTTGCTCCTTCGTGGTAAGCTTGGAGCTTCGTCAATGATCAGCGCCCATGGGGTCGCGTTTCTTTTCTGTTTGAGCGCGAGCGGGGTTTGCACTGTAGTTGTGATGGTGGCGATGAAATTTGTTGTGGCTGTAACTGCCGCTTTATGCTCACTTGGTCCATGGGTCGTTGAGGTCCCCCCCTGATCCTTATTGTTGTGGCTCCTTCGGTGCCTCATCCTGACTGGAAGCCTCATGCTTTTTGAGCCGGCATCGGCGTAGCTGGCTCCCTCCTCTGAGCCGTGAGCCACGACCGAGACGCCCGGTGGAGTGAGCCTTTCTGATCGATGCTTTCCTGCCTTTTCCTTTGGGGGGTTTGCTTGGAGTCTTGTGCATTTGGTCCCCCTCAATCAACTCTGGGATCCTGCACGTGCTGAGTGGTGGGATGGGACTAGCTTCCAAGGTGTGATCCTCTTCTATCTATGGGGGTGTGCCTGCCAGTTCGTTGATTTTCAAATCATGCGGTGCAGCTTGGTACTGCAACTGTGGCTCCTCTGGTAGCAGTATGGGGTGGGCGGCTGTGTGTTGTCTGCTGGCTACAACCCATACTTTGATGCATGTGGGGTCATCGGCCCTTTCCACGTGGTCTGGCCAGAATGGAGGAGGCAGGAGGAGAGAGGCGTCCTCTGTTGTAGTCAAACTGCTCATTTGTCCTTCGGCAACTTCAACGTTGTCGCTTTCCTCTCTGGGAAAGTTGTTGTCCAGCTGTAATGCTTCCGTCTACTTTGCTTTTGGTCTCCACCTTTTGGACCGCCATGGTTGCATCTTCTGAATTGCCTGACGCTTGGTTGCTGCTCTGGCGGCGGAGCCGGGTTATACACCGGCTTGGCTGTTGAAGCCAAACATCCATGGCCCTGATCCTCGAATCTCCCCATAGCTTCTGTCGGGGTGGCTATCGTGGCCACTGTCCCCATCGGAGGAGGGAGGTGATGGTCTACCCGAGGAGGAGGATGAGTGTGGGATAAAGTTGGCGATGGTGCGGATGTGGATGATGGCAGTAGATTGCCAAAGATTTGCCGCATGGAGGCACTGGAGTGTTGCACCTCCTGTTCAGGTTCCGCCACCACCAGCTCTTTCTCCGTTGGAATGCAGAAAGTGTTGTCTATCCAAACTATGAGCTGGAACATGGACATGTGTAAGGACCAAAGGCGTACCGAGGGGGGGGGGTGAATCGGTAAGCCGCTTACGACTCCAAATACTTCAATTCCACTACTCAAGTCTAACAAGATAAGTAAACCTATGCAAGTCTAGTAGACCAAGACCCTACACATGATAGTGTTCATGAAAAGATAAAGTGCGGAAGCCAATCACACTAGCCTATGCAAGCCACAAGTGAAGTTCTCGGAAGGAGGTCTCGGAAGGATGGCGCCTTCCCCTAATCCTTGTTGGACCACTCCCGCCGGAGTTCCGGTCCCTCCCACCACTAAGTGAAGTTCTCACCCATGAGCCCGCAATCACTCCTCGAGTGGAGACACGGTGTGCGTCACCGCTGCACAAAGCACAAGCTCGCCTCCCTCAAGAACTTGCCGGACTCCCCGAGCCGGCAGAGCGCTCACTAGTGATGCCCCTTCCAATGGCGGGCTCAAATCGTGTACAAACATGTGATGGCCTTCACAACCGATCACGATAGGCTCGATCACCGACACCTAACTGGTCTAGGTCTCACCATAGACCAAGAGTAACAATCTAGATCACACCCTCAAGGACACCCTAGCCTTAGATGTACAAGATGCTCAAGCTACTCTTCTCTAGCACTCTCAAGATATGCAATATCTCCTCCTAGTGCTCTCCTCTCTTCCTCTTGGACCTTACCAAATGCTCTCAGCTATTCCACTGGCCAAGAGTGGTCTCCAAGACCCCAGCAACGAAGTTATATAGGCTCCCAACCTTAAACTAGCCGTTGCTCCATGAAATCAGCTTCCTAGGCACACTGATCGGACAGTCCAATCATTGCTTGACCGGACAGTCTGGTCAGTGCAACTCGATGCACAACTAGCTCTACCCCTGCTGAAACTCCAACTGACCGGACAGTCTGGTCACTGGACCGGACCGTCCGGTCCACTTTCTCTCTCCATTCCAGGAGCCTCCGCGAAATGCACCTCTTCTGCCTCCCTGCACTCCTACTGACCGGACTGTCCGGTCAGCGGACCGGACCGTCCGGTCTATATGGAGTCTCCTGCTGACAGAATCCTGCTCCTTGCGCTAAGTCCTAGAAAACTCCCTATAGCGACAATACAGTCCTGTCTCCACTGACCCCTCTGTCCGGTCTCTATGTCCAGAAGCTGACTCGTCGTCCTCGCTTGACTTGGTTTCCTGACTTCTCCAAATAGCTACTTGGCTTCTCCACTATCACCTTGTGCCTGTGATTTCACCGAGCAACTTTGCACATCACCGACTAGATATGACCTAAGAGAATGACCTAGACCCCCTTGATAGTCCGGTTTTTCCTATGGACTCAAAGCCCTAACAACTACTCAAGTGTTCCAAACACTTGCACCCCATAGCTTGTTCTCCGCTTTGATCCATCTTCATCAACCCTTGGACTTCATTAATTTCACAAGCCTCTACGCTTGCGGTCATTGTCATCCATCGTCAAGGACACCATCATCCACATGATTTGCAATAGAGTTAAGAGATGATTCCTACATAGACAATAGTCGTGTAGATGTTAGCCCACAATTTCATAGTTGTCATCTATCACCAAAACATCCATACCATAGGGATCCAATCATCAATGGTCATGAAGCTTACAATCTCCCCCTTTTTGATGATTGATGACAACCACTACTTAATTGAAAAACTTTAATGAATAACCAGACTAAACAAGCTACACAAAGATCGAGAGGAACCATAACAATATATGAGAGAAACACATAAGGTCCTACCCAATCAAACATCATCTAGAGATATAAGGAAAAGAGTGAAGAGCATACTCTAGATGAAACATGCATGCATGTCATGGCAATATATTGAATGAAAGCATAAGGACATGCAATGCAAGGCATAAATGATGAGATGCAACAAGTTAGCATGGCAATGCATAAGAATTAAAAACAATCATTCATCATCATGATATCATACACAGGCATACAAGATAATCAATAAATACAAGCACTGCATATAAAAGGAAATAAACCAAGTGAATCAAAATGAGTCAAACACAAGCGAATGAAATCCATGACTCATCATAATCCACGAACACCGAATAACTCCTCAAAAAGAAGAACCAAATGATCTATCTCCCAAAACCCTCGTTGCTCCACCTAGATACAAGCTACTCTTGATCATCACAAAATCACACTCCCACTCCCCCTAGACCTAATGTCTTCTCCCCCTTTGGCAACAAGCACCAAAAAGCAAAAAAGCGGGAAAAGATGAACATCTATGCGCTCGTGGTCGAAGGAGGTGGTGCAGCGACGTCCTCTGTGGGCTCTACTCCTGGCTATTCCTGAGGTGGATCCTGCTGTGCTCCCTGAGCCTGTGCCGCCTGATCATCTAGCTGCTCAAAGAAACCAAGGTCTACAGGCGACTCAGACCCGTTGTCCTGTGCTGCTGTAGTGACTGTGGCAGTCTCCTAAGCTGATGTCTGGAGTAGAATGAGGTCTGCCACGTCCTGCTGAGTGAAGCCTACATGGACAAGATCCTCTACTGCTTGAGTAGTAAGAGTAGAAACAGTGACAGTAAGAGGTGGAGCCAAAGCTGTTGCTGACTCTGGGGCGGTCTAGGAGTCTACACGAGTAGAGTGCACAATGTCTGAGAACAGACTCCTGACTGATACGTGCTGTAAGCTGGAGTGTCCTATCATCTACGAGCTCGACGAGTGTGAGGGTGAGACAAACAACGCTGACATAGAGAAGGCTGACACAGGAGAGAGCTGTGCTGAAGAGAAAGTCTATCCTGCTCCCCCTGTCGGTAAGACCCCTGAGAGTGATAGTCCGCTGGACTGTGCTGTCATCAAGGCTATGAAGGGTCCTGGCTGAGTCTGCAGCTGCTGAAACTGAGGAAACACTGAAGGTCCTGGCTACTGACCGGCCTGCCTCTGAGTAAGCTCTGTCATCTGAGTCACTAAAGCGGAGACAAGGGCCATCTGCTGGCGCTGAAGATCTGCCTGTCCTCTGATAAGCTCCATCATCTGACGTCTGTCCTCTGACACACTCTGTATAAACTCACCCAACTGTCCTGCTAGTGCTGTCACTGTGACAGTGTCCTTAGACTGCAAACCTGTCGGCTGGGAAGGTGCTCGTGTACTGGCTGATTCAGGAATCACAGTCTCTGGCTGAGCTGCCTGCTCGTGAAGTACCGGTGACTCCTCCTCCTCCTCTCCTGTGTGCTGGCTGGAGGTCGACTGGGATCCCCTGGGGTCTCTAGGTGAGTAGCTGGTGGTCACCTCAGGAAAAGCGTCGTACTGCTCCTCCGTCACTAGGCCCATCCTCCTCAAGAAATAACAGATGCAGGGACCATAGACCAAGTGACGTCTTCCATCTCTCCAATGAGAAGGTCTGCTAGGTCAAAAGTCTACCTCCTCAAGATGGCTGCTATAGCCCACTGGTGTAATAGCGTTAACTCCTCTCTGTAGCTAGACCGAGGAATGATAGTACTGGTGACTATCGCTCTCACCACCTTGGCCTCTGCTGTAAGTCTAGCAGGGCCTCTCTCAAAACCTGGAGTGTGGGGAGGTGGGAAAGCAATCGACACAAGGTCATCTGAAGGCAGCTTCCCTCCCTGAGGTCTACGAGGTGGCTCCAGTGTACCGTAGGCACTCCTATAAAGCTAAAAGTCTGAAGCAAGAAGTCCTAGGTTGGCAATCAGATCCTGCCTGGTGACTCGCTATGGCTGCCCTCTGAACAAGAACCAGAACTCTGAGCGGTCTCTGGCAACCCACAGCATCACATAGAAGTCGAGGACCACGTCCTCCCTGAACCTGAGTGGAGCAGTGACTAGCTCAGCTGGTCCTGGCAGGTACGAGAAGTACTGCTCCATGTCTGTGCCTGTGGCCCTCCTCATGGCCTGGTAGGTGGTGTACTGTTGTGGTACAAGCACCCTATCTGTAGTCCTCAAGGCCACACAACATCTCAGGCCCTCTCCTATCCTCCTCTAGAGCACCATCCAGTACCTCTCTCCAATAGCGGGGTCTCGAGGAACTGGCACCCACTGCTCGAAGGACACGAACTGAAGTACCTTAAGGTCCTTTGCAGGAACCTTGAGGATGTCCGGCTCTCCGGCTGCCTGTACCAGTCTTTGTAGCTTCCTCGTGCACACCTCACAAGTGCACCTCGGGTCTCCTGCCCGATGAGCTGTCCTCTAGGGAACAGTCTACTCTGCCTCCTCCTCTCACTCCTCCTCCTCAACCAGCTCCTCAGACTCAGACTCTGAGGTCTCCTACTCTCCAGTCTTCTCCTCCTCGGACTCCTCCTCCTGCTACCTGGAGGATCCCTGATTCGCAGTTCTCGATGATCTCCCCTAACGGGAAACTGGAGTATGCTGCGTCCACGACGGTGGTACCACCCTGACAGCTAGAGGTGATGTCCTCTGCCTAGTGCTCCTCCTCATACCCTATGCCTCACAAGGCTGCTCTAGGATCAAGCATGATCCCGGAGTCCTCCGTGACTGAACCATGGCATCTAGGTGCCTGGCCACTCTCCTGGCTCTCTCTGACTCTGAATCCAGTCTCGGTATCTTCTTGGTCTTGGGCTTCTCAGGCATCTTCCCCTTGCCCTTGTCCTGTCTTGACCCTACCATCTCCATCTGTTGCTGCTGTCACTACACGCACATAGGTGTAGATGGGATAAGCATAGAGTCCTAATACATCTATAAGCAAAGCACCGCTAGGAAAGAATGCGCAGTAGAATCCTAGCACTTAATGAAGGACATGATCACTAGACAATTATTCAAAGTAATAACAGTGATCATCGACTATATGTGGCTGGTGCGAGTCATCTAGTGTACAGTCAAATAATTGTAATAAATCTAACTATAGACTAGACAGGAGACAAACCCTAGAATTGTAATTAACAGTCAAGCATGTAATTAATTGCATCTAGGTTGAGCCAATTAATTAATTAATGCAACTAAAGATAGGGACTACGTCTAATTGCATCAATTAACTAAATACTTGAAATTAGGGCATAATTTGATGAATGGAAGATCAGTGTGATACCCTGAGGGAGGAATCCAACATGCCGAGAAGAACAAACACCGCGGGACTTGCTCCGATCACCGGAAAAGGGTCAAGACTTGAACTTTGCCGGTAATGAAGAGCGAGGGAGAGGGAGGCAATCGGTGGGAATCGAGCTTAGCTCTAGTAGCACTGTGTGCGTGGGAGGAGACTGAGGCGGTGCGGCTGTGCACGAGCAGCGAAGGAGTAGGGCGACGGCTGCGCCTCTAGAGCTCAGTGCGGCGGCTTGCGCGTGGGGCAGAGACGGCGATGCGCGGCGGCGATGGTGCTTCTGTGGTCACGGACGCGCCCGTGGGTGAGGGTAGGTGCGAGAGCGGCGGCGCTGGCGCGGGAGCAAGGAGGTGCGGCGAGTTCGACGATGAAGGAGGCGGCGATGGCGTTGAGGACACGAACTTGGCATCGGGACGATGAATAGGGATACACCCAAGAGATTTTGACCTAGGTCAAAGGCGACACGGATGACCGAGATCAATTAAGGACAGATCGACGGCTCAGATCAGGACTCGCATCACGTGATAAAGCGAACTGACCGGACGGTCCGCTCACTAGACCGGACTGTCCGGTCACTTCGGGATATCTGAAAATCAAAAATCTGGAGAACCAGAAAGGGTGCAGACCAGACTGTCCGGTCTTTAGAACTGTTCTGTCCGATCTCCATTTTCTTTCTTCCCGAAGTACTGTGTATTGCTACATAGACCGGACTGTACGGTCATATGACCGGACCGTACGATCACTTCCAGAAATTGCTGAGTCAAGGACTTTCTCCATTTTTCAAGTGCCCTCGCTAAACACACAAAAGAACACCACACTTGGAATATAGAGGGAACTCTCAAACACTCATTTTCAAATAGTGGCACACTATGGCCTCATAGTTTTCGCAAAAGCCAAAAGAAAGATCGAGTAAATAAGAACCAAGGCAATTAAGAACCAAAGGGTATGTATGAGCCTTAGTCCGTGAACCACGTGAGTAGATTTAATCTTGGAGTTCATAAGAGCTTGCTCAATGGGCATGAAGCACAATCCTTTCCTTTGATCACACTTACGGAGTTGTAATCTCATATAGAGCATGAGGCACAAATATCTCCAAATGTGACAAGCCTCCTTTGTGTTTCCTATATGATGCATGCAACAAACATTTTACATATGCAATGAAAGTAAACATGCCATGTGAATGCAAGCAATATTAAAGAACAAGACACAAAGGAAGCCTAACAATGTCAAGTTTGATACCCTTCCAAGCTTACTCACTATAAGCCATGCCCTTGCCTTGAGAGAAATCAAACAACCATCTGAAGCACTCCCCCTTGCTTATAGCTATCTTGGATGGGTTAGACATTGACTAATTTTTATGTGTCTTTCTTTTAGTTATTTACACATGCATGGATATAAAGCATACTAGTCACAAAGGAGTCCTAATTACCATGCGATGCTACAGAAAGAAAAACACATTACAACTACAAAGAACATACACGGTTACCTCCGTCATGAGTAGATAGGTCGTTGAGGTCCATGTCACTTGTGGTGGACTTCACATGATCTTCATGAAAGCACTCGGTCCATCACCACCATCAACTAGGTCTTGTTCTTAGGCAACCACTTGTACGTAGCCAATCTCTCAAGATCAACAATGCACTTAGGCACCCATATGCTCTTGACCTTCCTCTTCTTGTTTGGTGGTTCCAAGGCCTTAGCTTTCACCTTGCCATCCTTGTTCCTAAAAAGCTTGAAATGTGTGTTCTCATGGAACAAGTTAGCGTTAGGCAAAACAATGGAATTTCTCACCATGGTACAATCCTTGGTGTTGTGGTCATCCTTGCAACACCTCTCGCAATAGTAGTCGTCAGCAAGAAGGGGTTCGATCCATGTGGGAATGGAATCACTCGTCCCTATGATGTTGATGGTGGCGGGATATCAGCCAAGTCCATGGTGGGAGACATTGTTCACAAGGTTCCTCCCAAGGATCTTCTTGTTGACGGCTGTACCTCGTGTGAACCTCTCAAAGTCGTCCATCACCATCTTCCTCTCTTCCTTGAGCTTGTGATATTCCTTCAAAATAAGTGGATCAAGAGAAGAAACCTCAATCGAGGTGGTTAGTTCATCACACATAGTAGAAGCATCATTCTTAGATGAACTAGAGGAGGGAGAGGCAAGGTTCTCAACATTGATGGCCTCGTAAGTGATCCCAAGGGCCTTGTACTTCTCATGAAGCTCTATATGATCACCCTTAAGTTTGTAACAACTTTTGTTTAGGGCATCATGAGATGTGACAAGGTCCTTGAGCTCACTCTCAAGCTCACCAACACGGTCCTTAGCCAACTTACACTCTTTTCTTACCACCTCCAACATCTTGGACTTCTTGATGGTGATGTCGCGGGCTTGCTCAAGCATGCTCCACAACTCAGCACACGTGTGCTCCTCATCATCACTATCATCGCTGCTCTCATCCTCACTCTCCCCAAGTTGGCTCGCGGCCATGAGGCACATGGGAGGTGGAGAAAGAGCTCGTGGAGGTGTAGTCTTGATCATGGCTAGACCGGCCACTTCTTCATCACTTGAGGAAGAGGACTCATCACTTGAATTGTCGCTTGTCCACTCTCCAACAAGTGCCTTGCGAGAGAACTTCTTCTTGTAGTCTTGAGCTTTGTCTTTACCTTTGCTCTTGTCTTTGTTGAAGTATCTCTTCTTCTTGTGCTTGGCCTTGGGATCTTCTTCTTCTTCTTCACTTGAATCTTGTGACTTGAATGCTTCTTTCTTGGGCTTTGGGCACTCTCGGACAAAGTGATTCTTTGAGTCACAATTGAAGCACTTTCCTCTTGACTTGGAAGCAAACTTGTTCTTGAAGTTCTTTATCTTCCTCATGAGAAGAGCCAAGTCTTCGGTCAAGTCACCCTCATCATCATCTTCTTCATCATCATCCTCAATGATCACCTTTTTCTTTTTCTTCTTGCTCTTGCTAGATTCTTGCTTGTCAGCCGGTAGAGCAAGATTGGATGGTTGAGGATCATCCAACCCCAATTGATAGCTCTCGAAGGCGGTGATCTTGCTAACCACTTCCTTCATGGTCTTGGTCTTGAGGTCACCTTACAAGATGAAGGTGATGATGGACTCGTACTTGGGGTCTTTGAATAGCATAAAGAATCTTCTTATCACCTCGACGGGCTTCATCTTAAAATCATCCCCAAGTGCATTGATCTCCTCCACAAGTACATGAAAACGAGAATAAACAGTGTTAGCTCTCTCATGTGGCAATCTAGTAAAGTGATCATACTTGTTCTTCAGCATATAGTATCTTTCTTCTTTGACATCACTGGTGCCCTTATAGAGCCCCTGAATCTCAGTCCAGATACCATGTGCTGTAGTACTAGCATCTAGCTGAGAAAAAACATCCTTAAAAATGCAAGCAAACAAAGCATTCTTGGCCTTAGCATTACACTTAATGTAGTCAGGCTCAAGTAGGTTCACATTCGCATCGGACTCGTGAGTGACCGACCATATCTCTGGATCAAGGGACTAAAGGTAGGCTTGCATGCGAGCCTTCCAATAAGCATAGTCCTCACCATCGAATATGGGAACACTCCCCATTGGTCCCGGCATCCTAACTCAAGGCGGTGAAGCCTCAAAGATGAGCACTTGGCTCTGATACCACTTGTAAGGACCGAAGGCGTACCGAGAGGTGAGGGGGTGAATAGGTAAGCCGCTCACGACTCCAAATACTTCAATTCCACTACTCAAGTCTAACAAGATAAGTAAACCTATGGAAGTCTAGTAGGCCAAGACCCTACATATGCTAGTGTTCATGATAAGATAAAGTGCGGAAGCCAATCACACTAGCCTATGCAAGCCACAAGTCACCCTACTCACTAGAGCACACAAATGCGGAATAGTAAAGAGAGGGTCAAGGAATGCTCATGATTTTTCCTGAGGTCTCAGAAGGATGACGCCTTCCCCTAATCCTCGTTGGACCACTCCCACCGGAGTCTCAGCCCCTCCCGCCACCAAGTGGAGTTCTCGCCCATGAGCCCGCAATCACTCCTTGAGTGAAGACACGGTGTGCATCACCGCTACACAAAGCACAACCTTGCCTCCCTCGAGAACTTGCCGAACTCCTTGAGCCGGCACGGGCGCTCACTAGCGATGCCCCTTCCAACGGGGGGCTCAAACTGTGTACAAACGTGTGACGGCCTTCACAACCGATCACGATAGGCTCGATCACCGACACCTAACCACTCTAGGTCTCACCATAGACCAAGAGTAATAATCCAGATCACACCCTCAAGGTTACCCTAGCTTTAGATGTGCAAGATGCTCAAGCTACTCTTCTCTAGCACTCTCAAGATATGTAATATCTCCTCCTAGTGCTCTCCTCTCTTCCTCTTGGACCTTACCAAATGCTCTCAGGTATTCCACTGGCCAACAGTGGTCTCCAAGACCCCAGCAATGAAGTTATATAGGCACTCAACCTCAAACTAGCTGTTGCTCCAGGAAATTAGCTTCCTGGGCACACTGACTTGACTGGACAGTCCGGTCAGTGCAACTCAATGCACAACTGGCTCTGCCCCTGCTAAAACTCCAACTGACCAGACAGCCCGATCACTGGACCGGACCATCCGGTCCACTTCTTCTCTCTATTCCAGGAGCCTCCATGAAATGCACCTCTTCTGCCTCCCTGCACTCCTACTGACCGGACTGTCCAGTCAGTGGATCGGACCGTCCGGTCTGTATGGAGTATCCTGCTGACAGAGTCCTGCTCCTCGCACTAATTCTTGGAAAACTCCCCATAGTGACCGTACAGTCCGATCTCCACTGACCCCTCTGTCCGGTCTCTATGTCCAGAAGCTGAAACTCGTCGTCCTCGCTTGACTTAGTTTCCCGGCTTCTTCGAACAGCTCCTTGGCTTCTCCACTATCACCTAGTGCATGTGATTTCACCGAGCAACCTTGCACATCACCCACTAGACATAACCTAAGAGAATGACCTTGACCCCCTTGATAGTCCGGTTTTTCCTATGAACTCAAAGCCCTAACAACAACTCAAGTGTTCCAAACACTTTAACCATAGCTTGTTCTCTGCTTTGATCCATCTTCATCAATCCTTGGACTTCATCAAGTTCACAAGCCTCCATGCTTGCGGTCATTGTTATCCATCGCCAAGGACACCATCATCCACATGATTTGCAATAGAGATGCTTCCTTCATAGATAACACTCGTGTTGATGTTAGCCCACAATTTTATAGTTGTCATCTATCACCAAAACATCTATACCACGGGGATCCAATCATCAATGGTCATGAAGCTTACAACATGTCCGTCTTCTCTACTGTGCGTGGGTCGAGCTTCTCTATCCAGCAGCACGAGGATAGGAGCTGGTATGCAGCGTTGAGGTTCCACACATGGGGAGGGATGCCCTCAATTTCCAGGTTCACTCGGAAGTAGAGTGTTCCCTGGTTGGCCATTGCGAGGCGTGTCCATTGCTTGAAGATCAGTCTTGTGCCCCCCACCAGAACCCCGTCGACGGCCATCACTCGGTCACGTGCCACCTGGGATCTGAAGATGATCAAGAAGTTCTCGGGAGCGAACGCCCGCATCGAGAGGTCATCCGACGAGAGCCCCAGAGTGCTCTGCACTATGGCCTATGCCATCTCTACCAAGATGTCGGTATGCCCATTGCCGGAGTGGGCTATGAGTGCCCAGTGGAGTCTTACCTCCACAGCTGTGATCTCCTCTGAATGGGGGATGAAGCAGGGTTGGAGCTCTGGCCTTCTTGAGGGGTCACCGGGAGGGAAATCGTCATTGTAGTGGCCGGTGCTGGGCCCTGGTGTCCCTCCTAACGGCAGTGGCCACTGCTCTGGGCCTGACTAGGTCATTGGGGTCGGACGGCACTAGCGAGGGCGTGCGCGACGAGGCACGGTCAACAGGAGGCGTAGCCGCACCACCTTCGTTCACATGGATGATGCGGCACTCAGACAAAGCCTTCTCCCCCCCCCCCCCCCGTGTCGGTAGTGCAAAGAGGACCTCGAGCTGGACGGGCCCTTCCCTTGCCGGGCGTGTGTCTGCTGGCGCCTGTCGGCCTCCTGCTCCGTGCCGCAGCCGGGGCAGGGCGGGGGCGCTTGCAGTTTTTGGCAACGTGCCAGCGCCCGTTGCAGCGATGGCAGCGCTGCTACCTCCGGCAGTCAGCCCGCACATGGTTGTATGACCGGCAGTTGAGGCAGCGGCTAGCGAAGTCTGACGGTAGTCGTCCGCCCGCCTGAGCTTGCGGAGGAGGCATTGGTGGGCCACGCCACGGCCTGCAGTGCCTCTGACGCTTCACTTCCTGCCATCCTTCAGCTACCTCTTCTTGTGTGAGCTTGGGCCGCCTCAGCTCCTATTGTATCTCTGCTCATCAAGGCACATTCTTGACTCCGATGCCTTGCGCCACTCCAACGCACGCTTGCAATGGTGCTGGAAGGGGATTGAGGCTGAAATGATGATGGATCTTACCTTGGGTTTTTGCTGCTGCTTCTCCGCCACTCCGCATGGCGGCCTGCGGTTGTCGCGGTGTCCCTCACCTCTGCCGGAAGCAGAGCGAGAGCACGGGCGAGGAACTCGCGGCGCTTGCGCTTCGTCCTATCGTCACCACGGGCTTGGAGGCGGGGAGAACTCTAGGCGGGTCTTCGCGGATCCGACCACGACGTCACAGAAGGAGCGCCTCGACGGGAACTCTGACGCCTTCGAGAGGGAGCCGTCCTTCCACCTCTACTCCTTGGGGCGGCCATGGTAGTTTGGATCTAGGAAGAAGGGCTCGACATCAGGGGAGAGAGGGGTGGGCTTGGGCTTGGGGGAGGGACCCAGGGAGGAGAGGGAGGAGCCATGGGGGTGGCTGCCCTTTTCATTGATGTTGTTCTCAGAAGCCAAGCAGGCAGGGTTGGTTGTTGTTCTCATATAGTTTCATGAAATATTCGATGAGGCATATAAATTTGTGAAGAATATTACTACCACTTTATCGAATGAACAAATCACCAAAACAAAAGATGTAAATCTTCATAAGTTATACAACTTTATAGTTCAATACTTTTTTATTTGAACATGTTTGAATTATGAAAGAGAGTCTTTACCGAGTGCAAAACATAAGACACTCGACAAAGTCAATGTTTATCAAGTGTATTATATTTTGCACTCAATAAACCCTCTCTTTACGGAGTGCCCGATAGAATGCACTCGAGAAAGAATAAACAATAAAAAGATTGAAGTAGTTAGTAATCACAACTAATGTGTGGTGCAGTGGTAGGGGGACTACCCGTGAAGGTGAGATTGTGAGTTCGATTCTTGGCGGGCGCACCTTGCGCGTAGGCGGGTTATGGTCTACTGCATGCATGCTGTTAAAGCAGTAAAGTAAGCGATGGCATCCAAGCCGTGTCCTTGGTCTCCTACTTTTGTGTCAGGAGTTGCATGCAAGGAATCTTTTGTGTCCTCTACTTTTTGTGTCAGCAGCTGCATGAGTACTTTGTCCACCATCAACTGGTCAAACCAACCTCTGCAATCGTATATATACTAGTCTCTACGATGGTATAACATGATAGTATATGTACAATAGTGGTCGTATATTTTTAGGTCACCAGTCGTATATTTTCTACCGAGGTTGTATATTTTCAGGTCGATATTTTTTTTATTACCAGGTGGTCAAATCAACATCTGCGATCGTATATCGTGGTAGTATATGTACAATCATGATAGTATATATTTTTAGATCAATAGTCGTATATTTTCTTGACCACCAGCTAGTCAAACCAACCTCCATGATAGTATATTTTCAACCTTGGTCATAGATTTTCAAGTAAACAGTGATATATTTTTTATCATGATCATATATTTTCAGGTTCACGTTATTTTGTATACTGTGGTAGTATATTTTATGATATACTATCAGCCTGACGAGATATACTATCATAAAAGTAGAGATATTCTATCACGATGTCCATAACACCATTAGTAGAGATATACTATCACCAAGACAAGATATACTCATAGAATATTATCGTATACACTTCAAAAATATAGTCATAAGTATATAAATACATATATATATTCATAAGTACATAGATTTACATTCATAGAGATATACATTTGTGATAAAATACTATCCTAAAATCTCATAGAGTATATATACTACCTTACAATGCACACTGTAGTATAAATTCAGAGAGAACAAAAGTAAAAATACTACCCTAAAATACTATGAGAGTTTCAACTGAACAAGATCTGTGAGCTGCACGCAGACAAAAAGGTATCACACTTGGGTATCAAAATCTGGTAAAAAAGAGAAAGTAAATTGATTACTATATATACTCCTCTATTCCGCATATTGTTAGTCTTAAAGTAGATTACAAGAGGTAATATATATACTACATCATGAGGTAAGTATATATACTATTTGAGATTACAAGAAAATAGATTCTTTATAAAATATATCAACATCAATAGAATTCGTATACTATCATGGATATACTATAACATTGAAAACAATATTATTCTGTAACAAGTGCAATAGTATATATACACTTACCTGGTTCATTTATAGGAGCTATAAAATACTGATCTCAAACAATAGTATACTGATTTAGTAATATATGATGTAAATCTGAAAACAAAATTGAAATAAATCTATAACAAAACAAATAAAAATCAAATGATTGTCAGAGGCAACATCCAACATCTGAATATATACAGGTGAAGCAAACAATCAAGAAAAATATATTCCATATCAATATTTAGCAAACACAATCAAAATTGATTATTTGTGTATTGTAGGATAGTATATATACAATATGAAATTGCAGAACAACAAGCAAGAAGCAGTATATAATCATAGACGTACTATCATAAAATATAAGAAAATAGATTACAAGAGGTAGTATATATACTATTTGAGGTTACTATAAAATAGAATATTTATAAAATACAACAACATCAGAGATGTACTATTGCATTGAAAAAAATACTATTCTACTACAAGTTCAATAGTATATATATACTACAGAAAGTATATATACTTTGTGCTTGCTTCCTTCCTTGTTCACGCATCTGGAAATTGTATATGTACTAGAAAATAGTATATATACTACAAAAAGTAATATACTATCAACAATTATATACTATCATCTAAGTAATATACTATCAAGGCTGCTTGCTCTATCAAGAACATAGAGCACGATATGCTAGTTCCTCCTTCACTGAAAAATCATAAGACCCATTAGAACAGCTCTAAAAATCATATAATTTTAACAGCATGCTCACTCCATCATAAGGAATCCATTCCAACCAAAAGCCCTAAGAAAGATTGAGCATTTAACACCAATTTCAGAATAATCGCATAACCGTAAAGAATGAGGAAAAGATAAGAAACCTGAAATTAAATTGTGTTATTGAGAAAATTGATTTATTCCATGACACACGAATGTTCTCACATGTCCTAGCACCTGAATCCCCAAGAAAATCTAAGCCCAAACGCTGTCAAAATAGAGATTAAAAATTCACCCAAAAATAGCTCCAAAAATAGGATAAATAAGAAATTCGTAATAGTGGTTGTGCACACAGATCTGGACCTTGCGCATGTGGATGGAGCCTGTGCAAGGTGTTGTGGACGGCCAGCTAGAGGAAAAGATGAGAACCGTCACATGTGCAAGGTGATGTGGACGAAGTTCATCGGGAACACAGCAGTGGCCTTCAAGTAGTGACGCACATCAGTCTGTGTCTGACCGGCCACCATGAATGTACCGACCTCATCTGCATGTAGCAGCGCCTCCAACATGGCGGCGGCATCATTCCCATAAAGAAACAGTGCCGAGGATGAGCGCCCCCAAGCTTCCCTGATGTGCTCCTCTGCCTAAATCTGCTACTGCCTGTGGAGATCCTCGAGCTCGAGCGGACAACACAGGTTAGAGCTCAAGCAAACGAGAGGAGAGGAGAGGAGAGGAGGAAGAGGAGAGAGAAGACGAGATTCAAAATGAGGATGGATAGAGAGAAAGACACAGGATTACTCGAATATATATTGTGCTGATATACTACTTCAGAGCGAGATATACTACCGCGGAATAAAATATACTATCGCGGGCTGAGTTGGTTAGGTTGCACCAACTCATCGCGCTGCGCTCCATGTAGAATAGCTTATTCTATACCCTAGATCTAAATCCATGTATTTAGTTTCGAAATGAATTGGAGAATTTAGTATGTAAGGGTTTGATCCCTTAGAATCTAGCATATTCTCCTTTGGTGATAGAAATCTACGATAAACCCAAGAATTTAGTGTGCCAATCAGTTAGAGAATTTAGTGTGCCAACCAGTGGAGAATTTAGTGTGCCAAGCATTTGTAGAATTTAGTGTGGTAAAAGTTGGAGAATTTAGTATGTCAAGCATTTACTAGAATTTAGTATGTCAAGCATTTGTAGAATTTAGGGTTTGGGTTGTGTTTGTATCAGTTGGTTGGGTGTGGGTGTAGAATAGCTTATTCTACACCCTGGGTGTAGAATAGTTCTACCGTGTGTGTGTGTGTATATATATATACACACGTGAAATGAGGGTGATCATTGCTGCCAGTGGCAACGCAAGGTGTAGTTACCCTGGTGCCTAACTACCTTAAAAATTACCATGCACCACCCTGATCATCGATTGCAGCATAGTTAGATTGACTGCACTCGTGATCCTCTATATTCATCCTCTAAAAGAAATATTTTATCCTGGTCATCCAGATTCTCTACTCTAAACTCATTTCTCCCACACTCGTCATCCTCCATATCTCATACTCTATACCAACTACTCCTTATTTTATTCCATCATCTCCAACTACCATCTTTATTTTCTATTTTTCTTTTATTTTTTTCTCCTTTATCTCTTCCCTTCCCTCCCCCCGCGTGCCGCACCCCACCCTGCCACACCCGCGCGCCGTCGCCTCTCTCCTCTCTCTCCGCCTCGACCTCTCCGCCGGCGCTGCCGGGCCAGCCTCTCCTTCTCCCCCGCATCGTCACCATCGGCCCTGCCACCCCCACGCGCTGCCGTGCCTGCTTCTCCTTCTCCCCCGCACCACCCCCGCGCGCGTCCATCTCCCAACGTGCCGCCGAGGCCCTCCTCCAGATCCGGCCGAGCGCCACCTCCCCGCGCGGTCCTCTTCTTCCCTGATGGCCCCTCCCTCCTTCTTCCCTGGCGACCGCTCTCTCCCCGTGCTGCCGTGCCGGCGGTGCCGCCACCCCACGGCCGTCGGCAACTCCGTCTCCGCCCCTCCCCCTTCTTCTTCACCACGGGCCGCCGTCGGATCTGAGGCAAGTTGGCGGCGGCGCAACAGCCGCCCTTCTTCCTCGGCGGCGCAACGACCGTCCTCCCGTGCAGGATGGTTGGCTTCGACCGCCCTCGCTCGTCTCTGTGGGCCCCGCGCGAGGGATAGCATTCGTTCGCTATCACGCTTGATTTGGTGGATCCGAAACCATACGCGAGGATAGCGAACGTGGTAGCGGAGCCCCGTGCGGTGCTATTTCCGCTATCGGGGTACTGGAGGATGGTTTCCAGTACCCCGGTGCGGACAGTCTTATTTTGCTAGTACTGTATGATTTGGGGGACAGTTGCACATCGAAACGGAGCCACTTGAATTCAGGACAGCTATATTGGATTTTAGACTAACACCTGATGCAAGTCCAATCTCCGGCCCACCTGTGTCCCACTCCCACCCAAAGCTATTGGCTAGGGTCGCCGGTCGCATCACCGGCCCAGCTTTTCCCGTCTCTTCCCCCTCCCGTCCACGAACAAGAAACCAGCGGCAAAACCCTGTCTAGCGACACCTGATTCTGCCGCCGGAGACGTGGGGTCCATGCCTTCCGACTCTGCTGTCGTCAGTGACACCGTGACCGGGTACCACGTGTTCACTGTTACTCGCGCACAAAGGAGGAGACCCCCCCCCCCCTCCCCCCCCGGCGAACACATCAAGTCTCGCCCCTTCACAGTGGGAGATCACCCCTGGCGCATCAAATACTACCCCAATGACCACTCAGTTGAGGATGCGGAGTTTATTTCTGTCTTCTTCATTCTCGACAAGAGTGTTGTCGACCCGTTGAAGGCCCGAGTCAAGTTGAGTTTGCTCGTTAGGGAAGGGAGGAACCCGGTGCGGTCTTACACCAGAGACACAAAAGTGCAAGAATACTCCGTCCATGGCAGTGGGTTCGGCTTCAACAATTTCATCAAGAGAGATAGGTTAGAGAAGTCGGAGCATCTCTTTGACGACTGCTTAAAGATCAGATGAGACGTCATTATGTTTTCCAGGAGCTCTGCATGGTGGACAGGCCCGCACCATCTCCTCGCGTCGTGGTGCCTCCATCTGACCTCAACCGGCACCTCAACAATCTCCTAGCAGACGAAGATGGCTTCGACGTCTCCTTTCAAGTTGCCGGTGAGATGATCCGCGCGCACAGATGTATTCTCAGGGTGCGGTCGCCAGTCCTCAAGGCCAAGCTCTTCGGTGCGATGCGAGAGAGCACAGCTGCAGCAGGGGAACTTGATAAGAATTGACGATATGTTGCCTCAGGTGTTCAGGGCTTTGCTGCATTTTGTATACACTGACTCACTGCCAGAACCAGAGATGGAAGGGCATGAAGACGCTGTGATGGCTCAACATTTGTTGGAAGCGGCTGACATGTACGACATGACAAGGCTCAAACTGATGTGTGAGGACATGTTGTGCAGGCACATTGAAGTGAGCACTGCCGCGACCACGGAAGTCTTGGCTGAGCAACACAACTGCAAGGGACTAAAGGGTGCCTGCATGGAGTTCCTTGAATCATCTGACAACTTGAAAGCCGTTGTGGCGACCGACGGCTTTAATCATTTGGCAGCAAGCTGTCCTGCTCTCATGAGGGAGTTGATGTCCAAGATTGTTGACTATTTACCAAAGAGAAGGAAATTGGGAACATAAGCGCCTTTAGTGTATATAACTCTCTTGAAAAAATTTAGTGGCTTGGAGCCTTGGACTAGTAAGTTTTATGAAACACTATAGCTTTGATTCTTCCTATATATGTGTACCCTTATGCTGAAATGTATGCCATGCATTTTTTTCGCTATATGTTTTAGAACCCGTATATCTGTGTTTGGTCATTTTAAACATGACACGAGGCAGGGATCGTTTGATCTAATTTCCTAGTGCATAGTTCAATTAGTTTTCTCAAACCCTGAACACTTAACATTTAAGGTCACTAGTTCATCTCTCTCTTTTGATGCCAGCAAGCATTTCGAGTTTTCATGATTGCTTTCACATTTTAACTACTTGGAAGTATCTCCTTTTTACTTTTGGAACATAACTTGGATGCATCCTTCCTTGAGCACAAAGCTTGATCCAGATGATTGTTTAGGTGTGTATTTGCTCTGAAGCCTATTGCCTAACAACTGTTCCTGCCTGGATTTATCTCATACTCTCTAGCTCCCAGATTAATGCATTGCAGTACAGTGCTTTTTTAAGCTTCTTAGTTTCCAACAAAACAATAAAAACAAGTTCATAATTAGGTTAATAAAACACAGGTAATACTTTCTGTTGGATTGCTGCTTGATTTTCAGAAATCGATTTTTTTGTTTCCAACAAGTTGAGTGGCATATAGACACGAAATTCCTATAATTTGGATCTGACAATATGGCATCGGTTACTGGCACAGAAGAAGATTCTTTTTCTGGGAATAAGGAAAAGATGGGAGATCGATTTATATCAGTTTTGTATCAAAGCAAACTGTATGCTTGTGCCCTTATGATATTCCAGGAAACTAGCGTGTCCTATCGAATTGGCATTCATGCTCAAGTAAATCAGTATGATGCCTTTGTGGTCAACAAACATGAGGGCAATGGCACTTCTCAACTCAAATAAACTTAACAACGGTATTTTGCAAGCCTATCAAAGATACTAAATGCAGCAGCCACGGCTCCGTAGTTTGTGTTTGTCTTTTTGGTCACCTTAACAACGGTATTTTGCAAGGCTATCAAAAAATATTAAACCTGCTTTTTTATAACCTTATACAAGTTGCTAATAAACCTAACTCAAGCACTCATGTATGTCACAGAGATTTGATCGTTGAATCTACCTGCTTATACCGTCTAGTCTTGCTCCCTCGAACATTAGTCATGCATCATATAATGATATAAATTAAGACTATAGTAAAGGACTATGTCTAACATGGTAGTATAGCATAACTACACGAATGGATCATATAATCAGACAAAAATACATGATCCAATCATTAAATATATAAAATGACTAAATATATTAAATAGAACAAATATTATAAACGAAGAAAGATACAAGAGCCATACTACAACTTCAAGAAGGTTTGGGAACTGAAGAAGACACTATTGTAAGCCTAAATCCAGTAGAACAAGAGAGTAACTCAAAATACAAACAAAGTGATGTTTTAGGTGTGTGTTATGGAATAAAGTCATACCTTTCCATTTATAGGGGTCCAAAGGTGATTCCAGGTTGGTAACTCCCACCCTAACAGGAACAACCGCTTTTGAAGAGTTAGTGGGGAGCCTTCATAGAAAGTTGGGACCCATTGGGCCCACTCATTGTTCATCCAAACAGAGGTGGGGCCCAGTAGCCTCTCGGCTCCTCTAACACATTGGTAGGTGTCCCCACTTGACTCCTCCACATAATGAACAGAGGTGACCCAGTGGTCCCTTGGCTCGTCTAGTACACTAGTGGGTCCCCTCCTTCCCCCCTTGACTCCTCCATGTGTTTGGCCTTCTATATGTAGGTTTCATGCTACATATCGACCATTTGATCTATGGGAATCCCTGTTGGCGAGCTCCAATTGGTTGAACTTGTGTTTTTTGGCCACATAGGTGTGTTTCCTCCCTTGTTTCGTTATTTCTCCTACATGTGAGCATTTCTCTAGGTATAAGGTAAATTTTATTAATTCTAACTAATATGCATGGTTGTTATATGGAATCCTTCTTTATTTTGAGTAATCTTGGTAATAAAAAATAATAGTTAACGGCCTTCAACAAACTATATGGTAACACCTGCTCCTTCGTCTCTGTGGTAACTTTTCATGGAAGATGATCAAGGACCCCCATGTGACACTTTGTGTCACGTTCAAATATTCAACATCAACCCCAGCAGGCCAAGGGAGAAGAAAAATAAATAACAACACATGAAAGTTAAAGTTTGAAATCAATTTAAATTAAAGTCAAACTTGAGTTGAACTAGAAGTTCAAATTCCATTACATATGTGACCCTAAAAATTTTCATATTTGTGATCCACATACAAAATTAGAAATGTGGAGAAAAATTGAGCAAATTATCTCACTCCTAACTAGGTCAAATTAATACATCGTGCGTTTCAAACTTAACATTTTAAATTCTAAATGTGAACATTAAACAATATCATGCCTATAAATTATTTCCAATCTTGATGAACAACATATATTTTTGGTTTGAATTAATAAGGTCAGGAATGGCACCTTTTTGAATTTATAAGAGAACCAAGTTTGAAAAATAATTCTGGAAATGCCACTTAGAAAATTTTCTTGGTCGGCTTATCACTTAAGCATTTTAAAAATTCAATATCTTCAAATTTGTTTCACTTCTTGACCAACATCATCCATATTTAAGTTCTCCACATTACGATCTCTCTCTCTCTCTCTCTCTCTCTGTGTGTGTGTGTGTAAGTGTGTGTGCGTGCCAATTTGCAACTTAGTTCAAGGTCATCTGGCAATTCAAGTTTCAAATTCAAAACACTTACATGTCTTTTGTCCTAAAGAATCTTCTGGCTGTTGGGGCTCGCCAACTACCCAATGCTTGCCTAACGGCATCACTCAGGTCAAGCTTCCTCAGAGCATCTCCAAGAGAGCCCCATAAACTCTTTCTAAATCTAATTAATAGGGTTTAATATAAAAAATCATCTCCAACAGCTCTCTAAAATAACTCATATATTTATTCTCTCGCTAAATGCTCCTCATTTGTAGCTATAAACAAGGGGAAAATTGGGGTCCCTAATCCTTGTACTTAAAGAGAATTAATGTTGTTGTGGTCCCAGCATGAGAAAATTTTAGAGCAAAGGTGCGAAGGGATATTCCTAGCCGCAGGATCAGGATCTAAACACCCGAAGACAGTTCAGAATTCCACCTGTATTTATTCACAAAAATAACGCCTTAGAGAAAATAACATCGTGCGAAAAACTCCCTCCAGGTTTCCTCAATCTCTTCGTTCTTCCTAGAAAGAAATGCAAGGAGATTGCTGATCTATGGTGGTGGGAATGGGTGAGAGAAATGAAGGACAAATCTTTGAGGAGGAGATCGAGGAATGTCCTAGGCCATCTACTTCTATCACCATCGCTACTAAGAGAAAAACCAATTTTAGTCTCAAATTTTCCTTGTACGAGCTCATCATCATGAATTTATTTCTACTAAAAATTCAATCATGTTGTGTACCTATAATTGAATTAAATCAGGTCACTACCTCTTTAATCCTGTGTACCCATTTAGCCATTCCTATTAGCGATCCTGTCTCCCGAGAGGATTAGATCCATCCAGTCAGGATTCAAGAACGATAGAAAAACTGGATGGTTGCTAAAAGAACCATCCAGGGAGGTTTTCGTGAAGAGTGGGATTTTTCTAGGGGGTTTTCTACAAAGCTGTTTAAGTTGAATTGAGGTGGAGCTCGGCTTGGTCCAAGGCAGTTGGATCACGATCCAACGGATGGGAACATTTGTTTGCATAATTGCACTCAATTAACATTTTTGCTGAATTTTTCCTCGAGATGTTGACTTGGTTCAATCAGAAGTTTTGGTGATCTATTTTTAGGGAGAACTGTTGGAGTAGATAACAAAACTTTTTTCTAATAATTTTTAGGATGCTACTAAAAACACTTTTAAAATCAATTTTTGTGGAGCTTTTGAAGATTCAGCAGCTTGTCACCTCCTCCATCATCGCTCGTCTCATCTGCCAAGACTTGCTCAGTTCCACCGCTATCAGCCCTAGGCGCACGATCTCCCTAGCCATGTCTCCATCAAGGTCGGGAAAGTGACTATGTCAGCCCCTTGATTAGCCCAAACAGGAGAGAAAAGGAGAGACGTGTGACACACCCAGTGTCACCTTGGCATCATAGACCGTCAAGGAAAGAAAGCAAAAATAAGGAATAGCAAATTTTTAAAACTTAAGTTTGAAGTTTCTTTGAAATTGAATCAAATGAGCATTTAACTAGAAGGTCAAATATTCTAATATGAATACCCAATTAAATTTCATAATATGGATCCATGGCTCAAATCAGAATTTTGGAGAATTTTGGGTGATTTTATCTCATGGACAAGTTGGTCAAACAAATCAAACAAAGCAATGAAACAAGTCTATTTTAAAAGTTCAATTTTTTTTAAAAAAAATAATAATAATTATAAGCAACCATTGAACCAGATCATACTCCTAAACTAGATCCAATCTTTGTGAAAAATTTATAATCTTGGTTTAAACTAATAAAGTCAGAAAGTTCTCCTTTTGGAGTTTATACCAAAGACAAGTTTGAAAGTGAAGTTCAAATTTAGAGAGTTCAGAATTCCACCTGTATTTATTCACAAAAATAAGCACCTTAGAAAAAATAACATCGTGCGAAAAACTCCCTCCAGGTTTCCTCAATCTCTTCGTTCTTCCTAGAAAGAAACGCAAGGAGATTGCTGATCTATGGTGGTGGGAATGGGTGAGAGAAATGAAGAACAAATCTTTGAGGAGGAGATCGAGGAATGTCCTAGGCCATCTACTTCTATCACCATCGCTACTAAGAGAAAAACCAATTTTAGTCTCAAATTTTCAGACAAGTTTGAAAGTGAAGTTCAAATTTAGAAACCAAACTGAGTCACCTTTTCACTTAAGCATGTTTGAAATTCAATAACCTCTATTCAGTTTCTTCCCCTGAACTACATCGTCCATTTTTAGTTGCCACTCATCTTTCTCTTCATGTACGTGAAACCCCATTTGATTTAGACTGTGTATGATGCCATAAATCAAATTTACAAACAATCTAAATGTTAAGGAAATTTCAGACAGTTTTTCTCCAAGTCTGCTTTGGTTGTTAACTTTTTTTCCAAATTCCATAATTTTCTGATACCTTGGTTTACAAAACTACATCATAGAGTTTATGATGCTACACCTATCTGTCTCCAGATATGCCAAGTCCCATATACTTTGAACCTTGCTTGATGTTTCAAATCCCAATCTCAGTATGCCTAATCATTAAGCATTTTTGGAAAATTCCTGCACTCAAAAAACTCGCCAAGTGCCCCTTATCATTTGGCACTTTTCAAAATTTAATAACTTTCAAACAATTTCATTCTATGATCTATATCATTCGTGGATTGTTACTACAACTATTAATCTTCATGTATGCTAAATATTACTTACTTTTTGATTTCGTTGATGCCCTGGGTTGGGTTTGCAATCTGTCTATGTGTTATGCATTTCCAGACTCCAAAATTTACTTAAGTTTTCTGATCAGCTTAGCATTTTCAAAATGCAATAACATGTAAACAGTTTGGCAAATGCTTGTGAATGTTGTCCCCGTGGTTCATCAGGCTTTATTCTGAGGATGTGCCAAGTTTCAAGTGATTCTAGGTTAATTTGATACCCCAAATGTCCAGTGGAAATCGCCTAATCGTTAAGCTTTCTAGATGATCTTCTGCCAAGCTGGTCCCATTCGTCAGTGACACCACGGCACCCTGCTCTGCTTGCCGCCCATTGCCGCCAGCCCTCGAATGCCGCGTGGATGCCGGCGAGCGGCCGACGGCGTGTCCCGACACGTTGAAAGCCCCGTCCTACCCCTCTGCCGAAGACTCCATCAAGGAACTCCTGGCCGAGGTTGTTTGCTTCCCTGCATTTCCTCCCCATCGCCATTGCTAGCAGCTCAAGAGAGCTCGAGTTCGTCACTGCCGCCGCTGTGCTTCTCCAGCCCCGAGTCTATTGTTGCAAGTTGCGCCATGCCTTGTTGGTCCTGTCCTCAGCCCCTCTTCCTCTCCCGTCCACTGAGCTCAGTGAATCGAGCCTTCTGCCCCAACCACGTCTGGGCGAGCTGCTGCCATCTCGACACCATTTTCTCCAGTTCCGGTGAGCCCAGACCTCTCCTCTCATACCTCACAGGTGATTGACCCTCCTGCACATCGATTTGGGTCATTTTACCCCTGGTTCCCAAAGCTTTAGCACGCCAGATTGTGTTTTTCTGTTGCCGCAGCACCCCCGCCAGCTCTGTTCTCGTGAAGAACAGGAACGAGCTAGCTAGCCCTCTAATTAGTAATTAGTACTAGTTTATCTCTCAAATGTGAAAATCCATAGAGAAAAAAATAAAGCTTAGTAAAATGCAAAATAAAATGTGTTGACTTCCTCTACATGTGTAGGTTTTAGTAAAAATGATAAGTCTGAGGACATATAAATATTTATTTCTAAGTGAAATTAATAAGAAAAATATAAATAAATTGATAACTAATTTTCAGAGTATGATTAAATCTCAAAGTTCAGCATGCATGTTCAATTCATCATCTGCATCCATCTCATCAAGTGGCACACTTAATTTTCTAGTATTTTGTCTGTAATCATTTTTTTACCTTGCATTTTTTTTAATTAATAGAAATTCTTGGAGCATGTTCTTACCTTTAGTGGTAAACAATTCACTTTCATCATTACCTACGACATGTAAATTGTTTATAAAATATTGTTTTTCAGAATCGTGTTAAACAAATTAAGAATATCAATATGCTAAAATACTAGCTTGAGCATCTAATTGATTAATTTAAGCTTAATCCTTTTTATCCAAACATACTAACAAAATTTCTCTGTTTTTTTAGGATTTGGTATGAATTACTTGATCACTGATCATGTTACATGTTCATGCTAGGCTACCTATCAATTAAGTTACTGCACAGTTGCATGAAAATAATTGATCCTTTATAATTAGAGAGTTAATAAAGAAAATAGACAAATGTAGATTACTCACCTCATCATGCCATGCTGAGTATTCTTGCTAAATGCCTAGTCAACTTTGTTGTTAAATAATTCCATACTCATGTTATCATGCTATAACATGATCTTTTTTATTTGGTCATGCATGTTAACTAAAGGTTATCAAGAAATTAGATTGCATATTTTCATATCTTTCAAGTTGCATAAATAAGATAATAGCACTATCTTAGCACTTTGCTAGTATTAATTATTTATTTTATTGTGATGCCTTACCCCTACACTGCTCAAGTTGCTCGCGTCATTGTTAGTCGTAATGCATAGTCACTCTCGCATTATTAAGGAAACAAAATATATATATAGTAAAATAATTTAACATGTAATGGTGAAATTAAATATCTACTCACATGCATCATGTCATTACGTCCATTTATTAATGAAGTTCCACGAATCTACTTATCATATTCTTGACTTGCATAGTGCATCATCTTACTAGGAAACGAGTCGGTAACGAAGACAAGGAGGTTGGTGCTGCAAAGATAAATGATAGATTGGCTACGAGTTTGTGTATGCTAACATTGCTCAGAATCAAGGCAAGCCCAGGTGCACTCTTATGTTTTTAAATTTTTATTTTATATCACTTGTATGTGTGTCATGATTGTACATTACGTGTAGTAATTGATTAGAACCCTAGTTGCATTTAGGAAAGAATAAAACATATGGGTATAGGTCTTCTTGGCCAGCCATTTGATAAATGTGCTATGCTTAATATTGAATCATCGGTAGCAAAAACGAGTGGTATGGAGACTACTTGATGTAGGATGGTCTAGGACTTTATTACTTGTAACTCTCACATGATAATGATGGATCAATTTGAGACCAAACGGAAAAGTCTATGTGTAGGTTGAGGTGATAAGGTTGACCCTTGTTTGCCATAGCTCTGTTTGTGTCAGCTGGGAACTGTTTTGAGTGTGGCTCCGTTGAGCAAGTTTGAACTACCAAGTGCATGCTAGTGATATGGGCACTAGTAAACCGACGTAGCTTGATTACCGTAGTGGTTAGACGATACCCCACTCTTCTTCTGGTGATGAAGCGGGTATGGTAAAATGTGGGTATGTGTTGGAAGGGAGAGTGCATGGACTACCCATGGATTGCTTCGACGGAAGGATCACATGGAGTGATGTGTACTCTGGAAAAAGTAGGACCTGAACCGACCCTGTGGTATCTCGCGAAAGGTTGTTATACATGACTTCTCGGAATGTGCGTGTGCCGTGTATTTGGTTTTCTCTTGCAGGATGTAAATCGATTCGAGTCGCCGTCTCTCGCGGTTATTGAGTATCACTTGTGATCGCTGTCACATCGTAGTAGTTGTCACATCGAAGAAAAATAAAATGATGCTGATGATTATACTTGATGTATTTGTATTAATTGTATTGCAACCATGTTTGCTATAGTAGTGTTGCACAATATTTATTTTATGTAAGAACCTTGTTAATTTGGCTAAAATATGAAAATAAGGATCCATTATTAGTGCCATTTTTACAATTATTCCAATAACCTTTGGTCATCCCCTGTATACTAGATGTCGGTCTTAGCGTGCCATTTTAACGGACAGGGGCGGAGTCAGGAATTTTAGATAGAGGGAACCGACCAACTAGGTAAAGAACATCATTATATAAAATATGTAGTCATAACCAATTAACTATATATTTGAATAATTTTATTTATATATATTAAATTTAAAATCCTATTAATTAAAAAAATAGTAAAAATAAATGTTTATATAAGATGTAACCTTTTTTATCTGAAACGTACTCAACGTTTCTTTATATCATAAAAGTTATTGATAAGTGAATTAGTGATGAATTCAATTACAATCTCCTTCTCAGTGTAGATTACGAGATAATATCTTAAAAATTCATCTCTCATTTTATTTTGAAGTCTTATCTTAACAAATTTCATTACTAAAAATACATGCTCCTGTTTGGGCTTGGAACTTCAGATGTGCGAGCAGCTGGCTGCTCGCGGCAGGCGATGGCGACGTAAACTCACGTGGAGGCGACGTAGATTAGGAGGCAGCACAGACTCACGTGGCGGTGGGAAGCAGCGTAGACAAACAATCACGATCTTGATTCTCTCATACAAAACTACTCTCGTGATTAAATTAGAAAGGCCCTCATATGGGCTCATAAATCACCGTGGTATATGGCTCTAAAACAATTACTAATGATAGCTATTAATAAAAGCCCATAATATATTATAATATTTAGTTTTTTCCCCTATTATACACTCTGTTATAGGGACTTTGCATTGGTGTTAGGAGGGGCCGTGGCCCTTGCTGGCCCCTCCCTGCCTCCGTCACTGTTAACAGATAAGTGTTGCTTAGTATTAGTTGTTTAGGGCTTTGCTCTATGTGATTTTGTACGGGGTTCTTCTTGTTAATGGAGCACGTCTACGGGTTTGATGTGCTTTATGATAGAACTCTAACGTGAGATATATTGCTTTTACTATTTATGTTACCAAATTTCGAATCTATTTACATACTCAAATCTGAATCAAAGTTGTAATAATTCAATTCTAACATTACACTATTCTTTTATATTCATATATGTATATTTTTGGACTCTTACTTGATAATATCAAGGTGTCACCCGATGACTATTCCTGACGTCACAGCGATACAGCGGTGGTAGATCACCTCGGATGGACAATTGCCGCAGCGGAGTCACAAACCCTAGGTAAAAACTGCTGTGGGTCCGACTGTTAATGTGGGTCCTGAGAGAGGACTAATGAGATTTTAGCATGATTTACCAATTACCATGGCTATGGCTAACCGAAAAGGCCCAGGCTACAAAAGTATATCGCCACAGCCCATCTCAGAAGGAAGCGACCTCTCTTCCCCCAACTACAATAATCCGCTGCTCTCCTACAAACCCTCGGCCGCGTGTTGATCCACGCCCACGGCGCCCGAGGAGTGAAGACCGAGGAAGGGGAAAATGTTCGCCGCGTCTTCCGCATCAAGCCGTGGCAAGCCATCGCGGTCCTCCTCGGCCATCCTCGCCGACATCGCGCGCGGGTACCAGGACCTCAAGATCGACGCCTGCTCGCTCGCCGTCGCCACCGTAGGGGAGCTCTTCCTGTCCTGCCCCTTCACCGTCGGCGGCCGCCGCTGGAGCCTCATGTACTACCCCAACGGCGACCGCGAGGAGACGGCGGGCCACGTCTCCCTCTACCTCCGCCTTGACGAGGACGCCGCCGCCATCAGGCCGGCGACCGTGCAGTACTAGTTCATCATGTTGAAAGAGCGGCGCGAGGTCCTTCCTTCGCAAGCAGGAGAAGAAGCTGCACATCATCCCGGTAACCACAAGCCGCTTCAACGCCGCCCATCGCGCGTGGGGGTGGTCGACGTTCGCCAAGAAGGAGGCCCTGGCCCAGCAGCTGCGTCTCCTCAAGGCCAACCGGTTCACAATCAGGTGCGAAATCGTCGTCCACAACGGGTTCCGCGCTGTGGAAGAGCAAGCGGCGCCGCCCAAGGCCGCATCAAACACCGTTCCCCCGCCCGACCTGCAAAGGCATCTCGGCGACCTCCTCCGGACTGGGCGGGGCGCCGACGTGGTGTTCGAGGTCGGGTCCGAGACGTTCGCGGCGCACCGGTGCGTGCTCGCGGCGCGGTCGCCAGTGTTCAGTGCCGAACTCTTCGGCGCCATGGTGGAGAGCGGCGCCGCCGCAGTCGTCCGGGTGGAGGAGATGGAGGCGACGGTGTTCCAGGCGCTGCTCTGTTTCGTGTACACCGACTCGCTGCCTGTCACGAACAAGGAAGACGAGGACGTCATGTACCAGCACCTGCTCGTGGCGGCGGACAGGTACGACTTGCAGAGGCTCAAGTTGATCTGCGAGGACAAGCTGTCTAAGCGCATTGGTGTGAGCACGGTGGAGATCATTCTTGCGCTAGCTGAGCAACACCACTGCGATGGCCTCAAAAAGGCATGCCTGGATTTTCTTCGTGGTCCGGAAAATCAGCTGAGGGCAGTCGTTGCCACTCATAGCCAGTGATGGATTCAGGCATGAACTAGCTCCCCCCTTGTTCAGAACATCTAATTGCAATGCTGGTAGTTCATTGGCTGTTTTGCTAATTTTCTTTAGCAGTTGCGGTTCCTGAATTGTTTCAGGATTCTGTTATTACTAGTTATCTGTGTACATTCCATGCTAGTGACGATACAGAAGACAAAAGCACTGTCATTAATTATTAACTTCACTTCTAGGAATCTGTCTGTGTTGGTATTATGCGGCCATATGTTACTGGATCAATAATCTCTTGGCACCCCTGGTTGTTTTTGGATGAAGATGCATGCTTATTAGTTATTACCACTTTACCTTGTGGTTCATCTATTGTTGTTCTCTTTAGTGATGTCATCATATTCTTTTAGCAATTGTTATTCATGTTTTTTTCACAAATATGATATTAAGTGACACCATCCATCGGAGACGCAAACTCTAAACTAGCAAATGTAGGCTCGTGGTGCATGCTTTGCTGGTTGATTGTTTCTAAAGCTCTATTGATACATTGATACTGACTTTTCTGTCAGATGGCATTGTCTCTGTTAAGGAGATGCTTCAGCTGCTCACAGATCAAATGTTATACGTATTATCATATACCTTTATGGTATAATTCCTTTCCTTTGGCCTGATACTTGTGCACATAATTAAAACAAAGTTGGAAGCGAAGTAACTTAATTAGGAAGACATTGGGTTAGATATCACAACTCGCCTGATAAATATTCTAGGCATCTTATTGCATCTTCCTCAAGCATCGCTGGTCAATTCTTTTAATTGCATAGCATTGTGCTAGATTAAGGGGCTAATTGCCCGGTTGCCACCACATACTTATGTTTGCTGTGTTCATTTATATGATTTTATCAATGCATTGAGGATCTCTACTTAGTTAATTGCTATCAGATAATAATGGTTTGTTCCTTGCACAAAATTCTTTGAATGATCACCATAATTCCAATTTGCAAGGCTGCCAAGTTGAGTGATCCTTTATCAATTGCGTTTGGCTCTATTCTATTACTTTGTCATCAATCACCATGCTGTTTTTAGCAAAAGTTGTTCCTGTTTACTACAAATATGATGTCATCCCATATATTCCCACATGACCACATTCATCCTATCCTAGCATATGTGAGGCCCTGGAATAGGAAAGTGCACGTATTTAGGCTGACTCCAATAAGAGAAGCCAATTTGGAGAGGCAAAATCAACTTTGCCTTGCATGTACAGTAAATGGGAGGGCAGCTATTTGGTGGCATCTCCAATAGGTAATGCATTTCCCGCTATCCAACGATGACAGTTTTATCTCCCGCGCTTTGGTTTCCTCCTGCATCTGATTTTCCCACGCAGCGTGAGACAATCGCTGATCAGCCTGGGTGGTGGCGCTGACTGGCTCGCACGTCGCCCAGGCCCTGCACGCGCGCTCCGCCGCTGATAGCGCCACGCACCACTGCTCGGCCGAGCGTCGGCCAGGTCCTGCTTGCCCGGCTCCGCTCGTCTCGTCGCCCACCTTGCTGGGAGTCTGGCGTGCAGCACGCCGGTCACCGGCCGGCAACCGTGTCGCCGCTACTCATCATCACCGGCCGGCAACCGTGTCGCGCTCCGTTGCTTTGCCCACGCACCAGCGGCCAGCAGCTGCTTGTTATAAAATTAGGCATTTTCAAGTTGAATTTAATCCATGTTATTGATGACAAGTTTTACTAATTTGCAATTACCAGTTACGATCGCAATCAGACTAGTCAGCATAAGGAGAATAAGAGTATATCCCGCGGAGGGACCAGTGCCGGAGGCACCGACGGCTCCATTCGTGCCAGTCGTCATGGTACGTTGCTTGAAGTAGTCAAACTTAGTTGACAAGGGTTGAACGTTGTTGCCGTGCAGTCCCTCGAACGGCACCGGGAGGAAGTCGTGTCGTGGATCGGGGACGCGCCGGGAGGAAGTCGACGAGGCTAAGCAGTCGCGCCGTCAAGCGCTCCCTAAAAACCTGATCGCCCGCACACCCGAACAAGTGTCGCCTTACGGGAGAGGTTCCGGAGGCCTGCTCTCCCGAAGCTCCGTGTGCGTAGATCGCCGGGACGGGGAAGAACTCGAAAGGCAACTCGACAGAGAATAGGAATGTATTCTGGAATAGGGCAGTACCAGGATGCACATATATATAGCCTCAGCGTTTTGGAAACTGCAGGCGAGAAAAGAAAATAGAAAACTGCCGGCGATGAAATGGGAAACCAACGCATGCAGTAGTCAAAGCAGGATTTTGGTTTCCTCGAATCTTGACTTTCCGTTTCCACGCTGCAAAACTTCCAAACGCGTGCGCGGCAGGTAGGGCACGGTTTGGCTCAGCTCGCTCGCTCGCATGCACGCCTCGCCACGCCACAGCGCGGCGCGGCGCGACTCGGCTCGGCTCGACTCGGCTGGGCTCGCTCGTACGCACGCACGCCACGCCACGCCACGCCTCGGCTCGGCTCGACGGCGGTGGCGCGCGCGCGCGTGTGGCTCGCTTCTTGCCCCTCTCAACTTCTCTAATAGGTGTAACAAGAGTCCACCTATTAAGTCGAGTCAACACACAGTAAATACTCCATGTGGGATTAAATTATTATATTTAATATGGGCCTAGACTTTATTAGTTATTTAATAAAATATGGGCCAGCACATATTATATCTAACAATCCCCACCAAGTCTAGAGTTCATAAAAAATGTTCTCGCATTCCCTTCTATCGTTTGATATACTAGTGTTTCGATGGAGACTGTTAAGTTGAACATCCATCTAGAGTAGAAGCTACGCCTTTTCACAACTGAACAATGGACTAGACCTTGAATTGACAGTTTTATGCAAACAAGGTTTCACCAAGACTCTTTACTGATACTAAGTTGCCAAGAGCATCCCCTCTGGTTGGAACGTATAAGTCATACTCCTGGCCCTTTCATGAGCATCTAGAGATTCCCACCATCTCATAGACTGTGACTAACAATCAGACTCATATAGGTGCATTCCTCGGGAGATATCCTGTAGGTTGATATCTCTGCTTCTCATAAGCCATTGGAACACATTAAGGTAAAGGAAAACCAGCCTACCATACAGCATAGGAAAGAAGTATATCTGAGATGGACCAATAAAGGGTCTTTTCTCTCAAACTAGTTTTAGCTTGTTTCGCCATTCCACTTCACGGGATCTCCGATCAAATGGAATAGGTTACCACTGAAATAGTTTATCAGGTGGGTCTTATGCCCATCTCACTCGATGCACTATCTATCACATTACGTGACAGCCCCTTTGTGAATTATTCTGCCAGATTTTTAGACGTATGGACATAGTCCAATGCTATTACTCCAGAGTTTCTCATTTTCCTGACAGATTTCAGCCGCCTTTTAACATGCCTGGATGACTTCATGTTGTCCTTAGAACTGTTCACCTTGACTATCACAGTCTGGTTATCACAGTTCATGGAAATAGCTGGTATAGGTTTTTCAACCAACGGTAAGTCCATAAGGAACTCACGAAGCCATTCAGCCTCAATTGTGGCGGTGTCTAATGCTGTTAGTTCTGCTTCCATGGTTGACCTCGTTAAGATGGTCTGCTTGCAAGACTTCCAGGAAACAGCGCCACCTCCAACTAGAAACATATATTCACTCGTGGCGTACATCTCATCAGCATCGGATATCCAATTGGCATCACAATAACCTTCTAGTACCCCTGGATACCCGTTATAGTGAATGCCATAGCTCATTGTACTCTTTAGATAACGCATGACTCTCTCAAGAGCATGCCAATGATCATCTCCTGAGTTTGATACAAACCGATTCAATTTGCTCATAGAAAAAGAGATGTCAGGCCTTGTAGCGTTAGCTAAGTACATGAGTGAACCTATGATTTGGGAGTATCTTAATTGATCCCTTGCTATTCTCCGATTTTTCCTTAATAGCACACTAGGGTCATAAGGTGTTGGAGCAGGCTGACAATCGCTAAACCCGAAGCGACTCAAGACCTTCTCCACATAGTAGGACTGCACCAGTGTCACCCCACCATTACCTTCTCTAATCAGCTTGATGTTAAGTATAACATCAGCTTCTCCCAAATCCTTCATCTTAAAATTATTAGACAGAAAATCTTTTACCTCCTTAATTATATTAAGGTTGGTCCCAAAGATTAGAATGTCATCAACATATAAACACAAGATAACTCCCTCGCCCCCACCATACCGATAATATACACATTTGTCAGCTTTATTTACAGCAAAGCCGACCGATATCAAAGTTCTTTCGAACTTCTCGTGCCATTGCTTAGGTGCTTGTCTTAGGCCATATAGAGATTTCAACAATTTACACACGAGTCCTTTTTGACCATCAATTACAAACCCATTAGGCTGATCCATATAGATCTCCTCCTCTAACTCTCCGTGTAGGAAAGCTGTCTTAACGTCCATCTGGTGGATGAGAAGACCATGTGAGGCTGCCAGGGAAATTAATGCTCGAATTGTGGTCAAACGAGCGACAGGTGAATAGGTGTCAAAATAATCTTCACCTTCCTTTTGTGAATATCCCTTTACCACAAGCCTTGCCTGTACCGCTCGACGGCACCATCTGGCCTCAGCTTCTTCTTAAATACCCATTTACATCCTATAGGTTTACAACCATAAGGGCGCTCAACGACTTCCCAAGTACCATTAGACATAATAGAATCCATCTCACTCCTTACTGCTTCCTTCCATAAGTCAGCTTCAGGAGAGGAGTATGCCTCCTCAATAGTACTAGGAGTGTTATCCACAAGGTACACAATAAAGTCATCACCAAAGGATTTTGCAACCCTATGTCTCTTACTCTTTTGAGTGACTCCATTGTCATCCTCCTCAGGATTACTCACATGGGGTTGTTTACTGTATATAACCGGTATAAAAATCTCATGGGGAATTATAGAATCATGACTAGAAATGCTATGTTCATTCTTTATTGGAAAATTACTCTAAAAAATATAGCATCTCTGGACTCAAAAATTGTACCGACTTCCATGTCAGGTACTCTGGATTTAACAACTAAGAATCTATAACCCACGCTGTTAAATGCATAACCAAGGAAAACACAATCAACAGTTTTAGGTCCTAGTTTGCGCTTTTTGTTAATTGGCACGTTCACCATGGCCAAACAACCCCAAGTGCGCAAGTATGAAAGATTTATTTTCCTCTTAAACCATTCCTCGAATAGTGAAATTTCTTTATTCTTTGTTGGCACTCTATTCGGGACATGACTCACCGTCAAAATCGCCTCACCCCACCATTCCTTAGATAGTCCCGCGGTCTCTAACATAGTGTCAACCAAATCAGTTAGAGTGCGGTTCTTTCGTTTGGCGATCCCATTGGATTCAGGTGAGTAAGGAGGCGTTCTCTCATGAATAATTCCATGCTCAGTACAGAAGTCAGAAAATTCATTGGAAAAATATTCTCCACCGCGATCAGACCTTAACCGTTTGATTTTCCTCTCAAGTTGGTTTTCTACTTCAGCTTTATAGATCTTAAAGTAATGCAACACTTCATCTTTTGTTTTCAACAAATAAATATAGCAATAACGGGAACAATCATCTATAAGAGTCATGAAGTATCTTTTGCCGCCTTTAGTCAATTCGCCGTTCATTTCGCACAAATCGGTATGAACAAGTTCTAATGTTTCTAAGTTCCTCATCTCCACAGCCTTATGAGGCTTACGAGGTTGCTTAGATTGCACGCATGCATGATATTTGGAACCTTTGACTAAGTTAAATTTAGGAATTAAATTCAAATTTGCTAACTGCGTCATACAACCAAAGTTAACATGACAAAGCCGTGAATGCCAAATATTCGACACATCCGAAATCAAGACATTGTTCACAACATTATTAAAGATATTGTCATTCAAAGAGAAGCGGAACAAGCCTCCGCAATCATAGCCTTTTCCAAAAAATGTCCCATACTTAGAAAGTACGCATTTATTTGACTCAAGAACAATCTTAAAACCATCTCTACATAGTAGAGAGCCACTAACTAGATTTTTCTTGATGGAGGGGACATGCTGGACGTTCTTCAAAAGCACAGTCTTTCCTGAAGTAAGATTGAGAGCGACCGTACCAACACTAAGAACACGCGCATGCGATCCGTTCACCATCAAGAAAGCTCCAGTCACGCCGGCCTGATAAGAAGAAAACAAAGAAATATCAGCACACACATGTACATTAGCTCCAGTGTCCATCCACCACTTAGGCAAATGACAAACTGAGAGAACAGTAGGTAAGAAATTACCATGCCCTGATGTTCCCGCAGTCTCACTAATTACCACATTTGCTGATTTCTTTGGCTGAATGAATTTGCGGTCCAGGCATGCACTTGCCCAGTGCTTAGTGCTACCGCAAACAAAACAACCCTCAAGCTTTTCTTGAAAGTGGTAGTTTGCTTTGGCTTCTCTTTCTTGTCTTGCTTCTTCTTCTTGTTGTGAGACGCATTGGAATTATTTTTCTTCTGCACCACAATTGCGCTAGAAGACTCAACTCCTTTTCCACGCGTGTCTTTTGCTCTTGCTCTCTCCTCAACATCCAGAGTCCCAATAAGCAGCCACGCTGAACTCTTGCCTCTTGTGTTTTAGAAAGGTAGCAAAATCCTTCCAAGAAGGTGGTAACTTGGAGATAATACCTCTAGCCACAAACTTGTCAGGCAACACGCATAGAAATTGTTCGAGTTCCTTTGCCAGTGCTTGTATCTCATGAGCTTGTTCGACCACGGAACGGTCCTCGACCATTTTGAAGTCAAACAATTGTTCCATGAGATACAACTCACTCCCAGCATCAGAAACACCGAACTTAGCGTCCAATGCATCCCACAACTCTTTGGCAGTTTTACATGCGATGCGAGAGCGCTAATCACACCACCTCGAAATAGGTTATCGGCAGCCCCGAACGCTTTCTCCTCTTCAGGAGTAAATTGTTCGGGCTTCCCCTGTGCGGTGTGATAGCAATTCATCGCTGTCAACTATAGTATCATCCGTGCACATCACCTCTTGTAAAACGTACCATTAAAACTATCGGGTTTCAACGCAGCAGCAAATCCTCTAACAGAAAAATGCCTATCAGGTTTTTGGATTGTTAGAAAATTAGGCATTTTTAGGTTGAATTTAATCCATGTTATTAGTAGGATATAGGTAATGACAAGTTTCACTAATTTGCAATTACTAGTTATGATCGCAATCAGACTAGTAAGCACAAAGAGAATAAGAGTGTACCCCGGCCGGGGAGGGACCAGTGCCGGAGGCACCGGCGGCTCCATTCATACCAGTCGTCATGGTACGTTGCTTGAAGTAGTCGAACTTAGTTGACACGGGTAGAATGTTGTTGCCATGTAGTGCATCCTCTTGCTGCTTTCTGATACGCTTTCTGCTTTCTCCTCCTCCCGTAGTGCATCCTCTTGCTGCATTCTGATACGCTCCTCCGCTGTTCGACTAGCATATTCTGCCTCCTCCTGCGTGAGCTGCCCACCGGCAGTCTCTCCCTCGGCCACAACCTCTTGCCCACCTTTGTTGACCTCATCGGATGCCTCTTCAACAAGGCCCTCAACTCCTTCCCGAAGCGGGCGCGCCCCAGCCGTGGCCGACGTTTCCAGGCGGGCGATCTCTACTGCCGCCCTACTCCGGGTTGTTGCCTGTTGCGATAGGCCCGAGTCCAAAACAAACAAGTGATGGGCTAGCCGAGGGCTGGACTGGTCGAAGGTCCCTCAGACAAGCTACGACAGGAAGGAACAAAGCCAAGCTACAACACTTATGCCGAAGGGCTTATACTAGTGCCCTTCGGCTAACGAACTCTGTATTATCTGGTCAGAATCATACAGGAAGGTTCTGGTGGTAGGGGCACGTCCTGTCTCGCTCAGAGGTGCAGGTGAGCATTTATAGATCTACGCTCACCTACCCTCCAGGCATATTTACAGATTTGCCCCGGACCTTACATTACACATCTTACTACTTGACCTAAGGGTATTATAGTACTTCAATCTTCATCTGGTACACGCCCCCCAGCTGTCATTCTCTAGCGCCTGCGCCCGGGGCCCGCCACGTCGTACGGCCTTCGGCCGTACCAATCTTCGGACACCTGCTGGGTAGAGGGCCTTCTGGGCTGCCAGTCCAGCTGGACCTTGCTTCTTATTGCTGGGCTGTCTTCTGGGCTTGGAGAGACTAAGGGGTGGCCATTCCCCCAACAGTCTTCTCTCTAGTTTTTATAGTTGAGCACTGCTATAGAGTAGACTCATTTTGTTAGACTTTTGTACGACCAGGAAATCTAATGGTTAAAATCACTTGGGTGGAGATTCACCTATCAATCAAAAGGCTTAAAACACTTGGTTGTACAAAAGTCTAATAAATGGGTCTACTCTGAAGCATTTTCCTTTTTAGTTATTGATGATAGGACAACATTTCTAGTTCACATCAGTAAAAAAAAGTGGAGGGAGTAGCTAGATGTGGCCTCTTATTATATCCACTTACTTTCAGTTGTCTCTTTTTCTTACCTGATACTTGTTCACATAATAATTCGGGATCGATGATCTTATGATTGAAGTTATATGCATATGTGCTTCTGGCCTGTCTTCGTTCCATGTAAAGAATACTTCCCATGGAGCAGCTAAGTGCTAGTCTGCCAGCTGAGTTGAATGATTATGCAGAACTAGCAGCTCAGGGATCTTGCAAGTTGTGATGCATATTTTCATCTGTTGGTGCTTCCTTTTAACATGAGTTCTCCCTGTTTCCTAGACTTGTGCTAACTACGATGCCACTTCCATCATCTATCCTTGGGCCCTAAGGTCATAGCAGAAATAGTCTTGTTATTCATCTGTTTCCTTGTGATGCAGTGCATCTTGAAGGTAGCTAAAGGTTCTAAACTAGGGCTGACTGTTTAGTGGTGACCATCCACTCTTAGGCCTTGTTCGGTTTTGTAGGATTGAAATAGATCCAAAAATTGTTATAGGCCGGGAATCAGATTCCTCGATTGTTTTCGTTGTGGACCTCTAAAGACAAAGAATCAATCTAGATCACAAAGCATACAAAATCATTGAAATGGACCAGATTCATTCCATATTGGCTTGTAAACAAAGAACTATTTTTTTATTGAGCTAGACCAAATCAATCCAGTTGAACGGGCCTCATTCCAGCCCGTTCCGAAAAAAATGAACAAGGCCTTAGAGTTCTCTCCCTCCTTGTTTTTTTCTTCCTTTTGTCTTTCTTTGCATTCAAAACCGATTAGGCCATTGGTGGCTCAAAGGAAGTTGGTCCAAACCATATTGGCCCAAGGTGGAGTAAAGCAAACACATCAGGCCTCACTTGCGGCTAGAGAGCTGCTTGCGTAGCCACGTGAGTCCTGATGTGTTTGCTTTACTCTTGCACCAGGTGTTAGACATGTCAGATACCAGACACCGTGCCTTAAGAGCATTGGACATGACCTGACGCTAATGCTGGGATCGCCCCACCGATAGAAAGGGAGAACTTGCTAATTTGCTTCGTTATATCTCTACTCCTTATTAATTTTAGGTGAGTCCACCTGTCTTGATCCAGCCGCCTTCCTTTGGTATAAAATAAATACGATACCCTGAATACTTCCAGGTGAAATGCTACAATAATATTCTCCATGCGCTTGTGGATTACCTGCATTCGTTAAAAATACCAACAACGGTCACTATACATTATGGTGACCTCCCATTCCTCCTTACGGCGACCACTGATCTGCTGTGACTCTGTGCATGAAATCATCTCGTGGCCATTGTACATTCCGACGACATCGTCATCTCTTATATAGATAGCATTTTCTGACCACTCCTTTCTTCGGACTCATTGTAGCTTATGGTGACCTCACTGTAGCTTCAACAGAAACTTATGAGTCCTGGCCATCGACTTCTCTTCTGAGTCACGGTACCTACGATGACCTCTTCCTTCAAATTACGATGACCTCTGAAATATATATAGAGACAAACTCCTCTTTGTGTAACTTCCTCTGGGTTCAGCGTATCTTATGGTGACCTCCCGGTACCTTATGGTGACTCCATCGACTCTGTCGTCCATTCACCGTACCTTATGGTGACCTCGTCATACACAACGGTGATATAGATTGAAGCTAAAACTCCTTGTCCTCCTTCACTTTGTTTCCTTGCTTTCAACCTTGGTCGATCCTTATTCACTGCCACTTCTAGTGTCCAAGAGCATCACTTGAGCATCCCAATATCCCTAACACTAAAGAGACCGAAGCGAATGACTCGTTTCCTCTTGATAGTCCGGTTTTTCCTATAAATTTGTTGGTGGTTTCTAGATGCCTATTTTATCTACCAAAAAGGATGTTTTGCGTCTTAATTTGGTGGTTTGGACTAACAATTAACCCCATATTTGCATATATTTGTAGTTGTTCTGTTTTGGATGTAATCGCAGAAAATAGGTGTAAAACAGGGCAATTATGGATAAAGAACTAAAGAGTAACGAAGATGGGTCAGATACGGAGCTGTGCCAACCGGCGCGGGCCTGCACTGATCGGCACAGAAGGAAAAGATGATGAAAACACGACCCAGTCCGAGAAAGACAAAGGCCCAGCCCAGTATGAGTTAGAGTCGGTGAAAGTTGACCTAATCCCATCGAGTATAAAAGGAAGATAATTATCAGAGCCAAGGTGGACGACAATCGCGAGAATCAGTTATTAGAACTAGGGTTCCAGGATATTGGCGGTGAAGGTTGTTCAACACCGACGAGACCCACCAGAAGGGAGGTCGTGCCGATCGGCGCAAGCGTCGCGCCGATCGGCTCATGCACATTCCAGCGCTATTTCTCATCCCTCTGCTATGTCTAGCGGAAGGATGAGTGAGTAGTCTCATATTCTCTTCTCCGGTGCGGAGATCTGGTCATGTAACTCTCATACTTATTGATACTCTCTCGATGAATTTAGTCTATATGATGAACTTAATTGCACATCTATCTATCCTTTTCATTAGTGTATCGGCCAATACACTTTTGCCCATTACATAGTGCAAGAAACCAGTGGGGAGCTAATAGCCTCTGTGGTGATAGCTGGGGTGAACAAAACCACCATTTCTTGTAGAATATTAGAGTCATCACTTGAATTGATAAGAATAAGGTTGCATGCTAGTGAACCAATCCTAAGGAGAGAATCCTTCATTATCCTGTTACATTTTCAATAACATTCACCCTCCACTCTCTCACCGTCATCATTCACACCAACCAACCCATTGCAATTTGTTAGTAACCCTTTAATAGTAATTGTTCCGCTCGTTTCTTGTGGATTCGATAACCTTGGAATACTCCGAGGGAAAAAGAGCTATAACTGTACATTGTCCTCTTGCAGTATATAAGCGAGTGCGTAATTACGACCAACAAGCCCTTTTTCTAGCGCCGTTGCCGGGGAACAAGCCAGTTCTTTTGCTATTAATATTTTACTAACGTCTAATCCTATCTTTTCTAGTTGTTTTTGTTTTTGTGTTTTGTGTGAATTTTTAGGATGAGTACAACAGGACCTTCTCCAACGCTCAGGGAGCTTTCTCTATCATCTCCAGATGTGTTGGTGCCTTAATCCTCAGATGAGAAGGCCACTGCCTCCTCGTATGTGTTGAACCCCATTATCATTAGCATGGCTGAAGCAAACAAGTTCTTTGGAGCGAAACAGGAGAACCCGTATACTCACTTACAAGATTTGGAGGCACTTTGCCAAACATTCCATCATGAAGGAGTGCATCAGGATCTTTATAGGTGGCTGCTTTTCCCATTCTCTTTGGGAGGAAAAACCAAAGAGTGGCACAAGGCAGCATCTCAAGAAGCAAAAGATAAGTGGAGTGAGTTAGTTGGAAATTTTTGTCTCCACTATTTTCCTTTGCCCAAAGTGTAGAAGTTGAGAAAAGAGGTGGTGAACTTCTTAAAAAAAGATGAAGAATCTCTCGCGGAAGCCTGGACGCGTTTTCAAACATTGTTGAAATAAGGACCTGACCTCGGCATTGATGAGAATATGTGTGCTCAAACCTTCTACATGGCCATAAACAAGGCATCGAGGATGCATTTTTACGGATCGGCCAGAGGAAGTTTTCTAAGATTGACAGCCAAGGCAGGGATCGAATTGTTAGGTAAAATTGCCGAGAATGAAGCTTTGTACAAGCATTGGGAAGAATATCTGGAACCAAATCGGCAATGCCCAGAAGTTATGCAGAAGGAAGAGTCGTCGGCTGAACAGATCTTGATGTCCGAGAGTAGAGCAATAATTACTTCAGAGCATAAATTTGAAGAAATAGAGCCCATCAGACCCGCCTCTGTGGATCTGACGTGTGCGCCGATTGGCGCAGTCTCAGAGCCAATCGGCGCAGTCGCGATGATAGGAGAACCGATCACCGTGACGACTCCGTCGAGTTACAAGGAATATACCAAGATAGAAGCCGTGATTCTGGATAACAACCTGAAGGAATTTGAAGGCAACTTTGCTAAACCAAAGGGGGATAGAACATTGGCGAATGCTAAACACTTGACGAATTTGAGCCGATGGACTGGATTCCTATTGATTTTTCACACGAGTTCCTCAATATGAGAAGATCCTTCAGTTCGCAATACATTTCCGAAGCCAGAATTGAGTATAATTTCCCAAGTAATCGCCTCAAGTCAGAAATTTTTTATCAAGAGATTATTGGGAGAGTTTTATGGAAGCTTTACAAGGATGATATAGAGCTTGAAGGAACGGAGGAGAAACAAGCGAAGAGATTGCTATACAGTTGCTTTGAGCCATCTCCCTATGAAGGATTATGTGGTGTGTTTGTCGTAGGTCTCACTGAAGAGGAAGAAGAAGAACTGTACATACCATGTGAGATATCAGGGAAGAAATTTCCAAAAGCCTTGTGTGACTTTGGTTCCCGTGTTAGCTTGATGACTTACGATGCATTCATGAGCATGCCTTATGGAACTCAACAACGGATGATGGGGACTAAACTTGAGCTCATCATGGTGGATGGAGGAAAGACCAACCCACTAGGAGTGATCAGGAATGTTGAAATTGAGATCAGCTTAAAAACAATACCGGTAGATTTCTTCGTTCTAGACAATAAAGCAACTGGGGTTGAAGATATCATTCTGGGAAGGCCATTCTTAAGATTAATACAAGTTGTTCTGGATACTGGGAAAGGTCAAATTACGCTACACCTAGGAGAGGAAGTAGTGCAATTTAAATTTAACGATCCGTCTCATCAAGACCCTTCTTACTATCAGGAATTCTACCCAGAGGAAGACGAGAAGATAGGGATGGATATGGGAGACCCACTGGACCACATCCTACGCATGACTGACAAGTATGCTACCAGCGCCGATTGGTGCGACGCTTACGCCGATCGGCTCAACAAGGAAAATCCTGATTTTGAACCTCTCAAGAAGCTGGATCCAGATGAAGTGCCAGAATTAGAATAGAAGGAACTTCCAAAGGAGCTACGCTATGAATATCTAGGGAAGAATAGAACATATCCAATTATTGTGAACAACGCCCTAACAAAAGAAGAAATAGAGAAGCTGCTTGCTATGCTCAAAAGGTATAAGAAAGCCATTAGTTATATATTGGATGACATCAAGGGAATCAACCCCGCATTTTGCACCCACAAGATTAATTTGGAGGAGAATGCTAAACCAGTGGTTGAAGGGATGCGGAGGTTGAAGGAATCAATGAAGCCAGCGGTTAAAAAGGAGATTTTGAAGCTGCTTAATGTAGGTATGATCTACCCTGTTGCTGATAGTGAATGGGTTAGTCCAGTACATTGTGTGCCCAAGAAAGGAGGGTTGACAGTAGTGCCTAATAAGAACAATGAGTTGATCCCTCAAAGGACTGTAATTGGATGGAGAATATGCATAGATTACAAAAGTATGAACATGGTGACAAAGAAAGATCATTATCCTCTTCCGTTCATTGATGAGATGCTTGAAAGGTTAGCAAAGAATTCATACTTTTGTTATTTGGATGGATATATCTTTGTATAGTAGAGTCATTATTATTATGTCTCTAGACATGTATAGAGGCATTTTCTAAAATGCCTCATACATGCCTTGCCATGCATTGTCTCTATGAATATAGTGACACTTTATAAATCATCTTTATGAAATTGGTGACAACTTTGTAGAGGCATTACACAATGTCTCAATAAACTTAGAGGCATTATTAATACAGTATTTAACTATGTGAAAAAAAATACAATGTTGATGTGAAGTTTTGAACTCAAGACCTCATGGTGAAATAACAACATGTTAAGCTTTGCTAGCCAACTCACCTACCCATGATATTACATATATTTTCATAGTTTATTCTTCAGAAGTGCTGCAAACTAGTGAAATAATGCCTCTAGAAAAGCATAAGGTGCCTCTAGTAATGTCTCTACAAGATATAGACATTTTAAACATGTCACAAGAATGTCTCTATGCTAATTATTTTTAGACACTTTGCAAAATGCCTCAAACATTGCCTCGATTGCTGATATGACACATTATTTTTCTAAATTTTCAAAAATTATGTCTCTACTTTTGAGACAAATTCTAAATTGCTGCAAAAAGATGTCTCTGCAACATATATAGAGGCATATTAGAAAAGTGCCTCTAACAAAGTGTCACTATGAGAGGTTTTTGTTGTAGTGTAGTGGTTTCTTTCAAATACCGGTAAGACCAGAAGATCAGTAGAAAACTAGTTTTACTTGCCCTTTTGGGACATATGCATATAGAAGGATGCCATTTGGTCTTTGCAACACGCCTGCAACATTTCAAAGATGCATGAATGCAATATTCGCTGAATTCATAGAAGAGATTATGCAGGTATTTATGGATGACTTCTCCGTGCATGGTGCTAATTTTGATAGTTGTTTGGAGAATTTGGACAAGGTTTTGAAAAGGTGTGCTGAATACGGCTTAGTTCTTAATTGGGAGAAGTGTTACTTCATGGTAACAGAAGGGATAGCACTTGGCTATGTCATATCTAATAGAGGGATAGAGGTAGATAAAGCAAAGGTATCTACAGTTGAGAAATTACCTCCCCCTACTGATCTTACAACTTTGAGGAGTTTTCTTGGACATGCCAACTTCTATTGCAGATTTGTTAAGAATTATTTGAAGATTGCTAAGCCCCTGACAGAATTGTTGAAGCAAGATACATAATTTATTATGAGCGATGAAAGACTCTTTGCCTTCAGAAGATTAAAGAAAGCTCTATGCTCTGCACCCATTATGCGTCCACCTGATTGGAGTTTACCTTTTGAAATTATGTGTGATGCAAGTGACTATGCAGTTGGAGCTGTTCTTAGACAACGGAAGGAAGGTAAAGTGCATGTTATTTATTATGCTAGCAAAACTTTGAATGAGGCGCAGATCAATTATACAACAACTGAGAAAGAGATGCTAGCTGTTATATTTGCTTTTGAGAAGTTTAGATCCTACATTATAAATTCTACGGTAATTGTATATACTGATCATGCTGCTATAAGATACTTGGTTTTAAAGAAGGAGTCTAAACCTCGGTTAATGTGATGGATATTGATGCTGCAAGAATTTGATTTGGAGATAAGAGATAAGAAAGGAGTAGAAAATTCTGTAACAGATCATTTATCTCGTCTTGAATCATCATCAACTGAGCCAATAAGAGATGAAATGCAACAAGAGCAGTTGTTTGCCGTATTTGATCATAGAGAGAATTGGATGATGGATATTATCAAAGGTTTCAAGGGACAAACTGATCTGATGAACAAGAACATAAGGAAAAGAGTTAAGAGTGAAATGAGAAAATTTATATGGGCCGACCCATACTTGTATAGGTATTGCGAGGATGGAGCGGTACGGAGATGTGTACCCAGAGAAGAAAGAGCAAGCATTTTAGCAAAGTGTCATTCTTTGTATTATGGGGGACATTATGGCTACTTCAGAACACAGGTAAAGTGGGTCGAAGCAATGGCATGCAAGGCCAATACTACAAGAGAATCAAGGAGTATACTTCAAGAGTAGATATTTCCTAGGTATGGAGTACCAAAGATAATAATTACAGATGGAGGATCCCACTTTACAGGAGGAGAATTTACTAGGTTTTTAACTAAATTTGAAGTTGAACATAGAGTTGGAACAGCCTACCATCCCCAGACGAATGGACAAGCAAAAACGTCAAATAAGCAATTAAAGGGGATTCTACAAAAGATTATTACAAAGGAAGGAAAAGATTGGGCTACAAAGCTTAATAGAGCGTTATGGGCATATAGGACGGCATTCAAGACACCAATTGGTATGACACCGTATTAATTCATCTATGGGAAATCATGTCACCTACCGGTGGAATTGGAACATAAGGCTTATGGGGCTATAAAGGAAATGAATTTGGATCTTGATGCCTCCGGCGTGAAAAGAAAGATACAAATAAGTGAATTGGAAGAGATGCGATTGCGTGCATATGAAAATACGGCCATATACAAAGAGAAGACAAAGAAGTGGCACGATAAGAAACTTTTGAAGAAGGAATTCAAGGAAGGAGACAGGGTGCTCCTATTTAATTTGTGATTCAGACTGTTTGGTAAAGGCAAACTGCGAAGCAAATGGGAGGGACCTTATCTTGTGAATACAGTATTACCTTTGGGAGCTCTAATCATAATGGATGGCAAGAGAAACAAGTACATGGTGAATGGACAACGTCTAAAGGTATATCTAGAACCTGATACATTTGAATTAAAATCTTTTGATGTGTATTTTACTGCTTAGTGCCCCGTATGGTCGAGCTTAACGACGTAAAACAAAAGCTCTATATATATTTTGATTTTCTGTATTTTTTCTATTTTGATTTGGTAATTTAGTGTACCGTGCTGACCGGCGCGTTGTTGCACCGATCGGCGCGGTGGAGTCTTTTTGGTCTCTGAGTCAGTTTTGGACCTTGCATTTTTAAGGCTCATTAAATTCCATGAATAAGAGATAGAGTCCTAGTCCAGTTGGAGATCAAGGGATATAAATATGAGAGGACAACAAACCCACGGATCAACTCGTATTACATCGTCACCCGAACAAAACCTTAAGAGCAGAAGCGATGGAAAGCGGCGCATCGGACAGCAACCAAGGCGGCGCCAATCGGTGCGACCCTTGCGCTGATTGGCTTGGTGGCAGATTTTTGCAGCCCTCTGCAAATTGGTCCTGGGAAGAAGTCGATGAAGTGTTGACGCCAACACTAGATGATCCTCTCGTCTGGTCAAACCTGCGGAAGAAATTCATGAAGTAAAGCAAAGCTGATGCGTGGAATGCCGACAAGGTGAAGATGGACAATGAACTTCGGCAGATGATGAGGAGAGTATTGGTGCGCAAAGGAAAATCTGTAGCACCTATTAAAATTGAAGTTGTTTCTCAAAGGTATACCATAGAAAGTCTTCTTGATCTTGCTAAGCCCTTGTCGTATAAGGATTTTCTATTTTTTGAAAGATCATTGACTAAGCAAGATAAGGAAGAGCTAGATGAGGAGTGCTCTCTCACAATCCATAAGTGCTGACTTTATAGTGAACATGACATTGTCGCCAAGTACGAACTCAAGCTGCAAGAGGAAGCCAAAGAAGCCATGTACGAGCGGGATGCGGAAAAGGATCTTCAAGCTAAAAGGGATGAATCCTTTCCCAAGGTTCTTATCGATTGGGAAAGTTTTCAAGAAAATAAGATTCATAGGAACAATTGTATTGAGGGTTGTAAGTGTTTCTTTTGTGCTAAAGATCTTCAACGCAAGGTTGAACTCTAGTTGGCGGAAGATCCAACTTTTGTACCTAGAGATTTATTATATGATGATGGCTATCGCGTAGTTCCTGGAGGGAGGACGCCTAAGGAGATTAACGATGAGATTTTACAAAGACAGCAGAATAAGGCGATTCGTGAGAGTAATCTAGATCAGTTAGCTAAGTATATGAAGGAAGCTGCCAGCTGCGCCAATCAATGCAACACTGAAGCCGATCTGCGTGATTTGAAGATGGATGAATTTATTGATCTGACAACTCTGCCAAGTGAGGACGAAGAGCCTGCTGCAAAGAAGTGTAAGACTATACCAGAGGTTCGCAGATCTACTAGACTATTGGGTAAGTCAATTCAAAAGTATTCTGAATGGGATAGCGACTTTGATCCGTCATACTATATGGAAACTTTGGAGAGTGGCAATCCTAGTGTGTCTGGAGATTTTATTGATGATTTTGATAGGCGAAGAAGCTTTGGTAGTCCTAAGTTTGAAAATTGGGGGACACATGAAGAATACAGTAATGACAGGGCAGCAGGAACTTCAATGAGAGTTAATAGTAATGCAGTGGGAGGTGGCGGAAGTCGCAATGGTGGAAGAACACCACCGCGCCAATCGGCTCAGCCTTTGAGCCGATCGACTCAGAGGAGTTTGAACAGTGCCTCCCCTTACAGCGTTGAAAATCATAACCTGCAATCACCTGCTTGTTGTCCTGTCTGCCGAAGAAACATTGAGCGCCTGTCTGTCCTTACAAAGATCGTGCTTACAGGCATAAAAGGGATGTGGATCGCAGAATCCTGGATACAATCGAGATGAATGAAGTAGACTACACTTTTCTCATAAGGAATATAAGGCGAATTTTCTGAGTCTTGAACAGGCATGGTCTGCATGATTAGTGTGTTGAGTTTCTTCTCTTGCAATGAGGACATTGCAGATTTTGAGTGTGGGGGAAGGGCTTTGCCATTAGCTAGTCATAGTTTTTAAGTGTTTTTGAGTCTAATTTCTCGTTTGTTTTTCTTGTGAGTGTTTATTTTAGTTTGTGTGTGTGCTTAAGAGAGTCATGAGTCATGTTGAGAGTTGCCAAGGTCTTTTATATAGTTTGAATTATTGCATTGTCTTTAATAAAGTTAGTGTCAATTGTCAAATTGAAAGTGCCCCATACTATTTATCTTGTCTTTTTGATGATCGATTGGTTGATTACTTGAATTAGTTGGTTACCACTTAACTTTTGAGCTTTGTATTTGTGAAAATTTCTTTTGACTCATCATAAGCTAAAGCAAAAGCAAGGTCTAAATATGCCTACATAGCCGAGGGAATGAGAGCAAGCTACACATTTGAACTAATTGGATTGTAAGTAACTTTGTCAACTTTTTGCTCATAATTTCGACGAAGTTAGGAAAGTATGATCTATTTGTTTATCTATGTATTTGTAGCCATTTTTATCCATTTAAATTCCTTGCTATCTTGGAAACCATATATCTTTGTTTCTCCCTCCTCCTTGATACAATCTATATTCTCAATAGAAGGGAATTCAGAAAATTTCCATTGCTGGTACATGACAGAAATTGCTGATTATATCGGGAATAGAAAAAGAGTGAAAGAAAAGAAAAAAATATAAAAGACCGCACCGACCGGCGCAGTGTTGCGCCGATCGACACTGTTGCAAAAGAAAGAAAAAATAAATAAATAAATAAATAAGAGATAAAGAGAAAATATATTCCCTGAGAGGCAGTAAGGTCATCAAAGAAAGCAGCTTTCTGATTATTTCTAATTCTTTGCCATTGTTATCATTGAAACATTTTTTCTTTCTTTTTCTTTAGATCCTCTATATTCCTCTTCTCCATTAAGTTCTTTTCCAAGAAAATTCTTTCTTAATGGGCATGATTGAGCACATTGTTGACATGGTTAATATTATGGTATAATTTAGTTATATAGCCCTCCAAGATCCACGTATAATCCTTGATTAGATAGGAGAGGGAACGAAATACACTTGAGAGATCTAGAGAGGACCAAATGCTTGATGTTTGATTCTAAAGATGAGTTGAGGAGAACTAAAATTGTTTTTGAAAAGGTTTTGTGGTGATTTGATTAAGTTCCAGTATGATATGCCGATTAGTTAAAAGGAGATGAGAGAAAATCTTTGCGGTGGGATAACGAGTAAGAATGATGATTGAGATTGATTGCTTGAGAGATGGTGTGAAGATACTTGTTACATATTTGATTTTGTATTGCTCAAGGACTAGCAATGATTTGAGTGTGGGGGAACTATTGGTGGTTTTTAGATGCCTATTTTATCTACCAAAAAGGGGTGTTTTGTGTCTTAATTTGGTGGTTTGGACTAACAATTAACCCCTTATTTGCATATATTTGTAGTTGTTATGTTTTAGATGTAATCGTAGGAAACAGGTGTAAAACAGGGCAATTATGGATAAAGAACTAAAGAGTAACGAAGATAGGCTAGATGTGGAGCCGCGTCGACCGGTGCGGGTCTGCGCCGATTGGCGTGGAAGGAAAAAATGACGAAAACACGACCCAAGTCGAGAAAGACGAAGGCCCAGCCCAGTATGAGTTAGAGTCGATGGAAGTTGACCTAATCCCGTCAAGTATAAAAGGAAGATAATTATCAAGAGCCAAGGAGGATGACAATCACGAGAATCAGTTATTAGAACTAGGGTTCCAGGATATTGGTGGCAAAGGTTGGTCAACACCGATGAGACCCACCAGAAGGAAGGTCGTGCCAATCGGCGCGACGCTTGCGCCGTGCGCATTCCAGCGCTATTTCTCATCCCTCTGCTATGTCTAGCGGAAGGATGAGTGAGTAGTCTCATATTCTCTTCTCCGGTGCGGGGATCTGGTCATGTAACTCTCATACTTATTGATACTCTCACGATGAATTTAGTCTATGTGATGAAGTTAATTGCACATCTATCTATCCTTTTCATTAGTGTATCGGCTAATACACTTTTGCAATTTATTAGTAATCCTTTAATAGTAATTGTTCCGCTTGTTCCTTGTGGATTTGATAACCTTGGAATACTCTGAGGGAAAAAGAGCTACAACTGTACACCGTCCTCTTGCGGTATATAAGTGGGTGCGTAATTACGACCAACAAAAATCAAGCCTTGATCCACCTTCATCATCGCGAATCTCTATCAAGATCATCACGGCAATCCACTAAGTCCATATTGATCACCAAGGCGACCATTCAATGTATACATTGTTTGAGTTAATTGATTATTTCCACATCCACAATACTAGATGCAGACATTAGTACTCATTTCGTGCTTGTACTCAATTACCAAAACATTCATATCTTTTGGGATGATGATTCAAAAGGTCATAAAGCTTACAATGGTTTGAGTAGTAATCTTATACGAGTCATGTCAATGATCGATAGTGTGGATTCATCTGCATGACAATGTCTAAAACCTATTGCAGATGTTAGCAAAACCTGTTACCTTTGATTTTTTTTCCTTCCTTGTTAGCTAGCTACAACCATGCTAGGTTATTATCATGGATGACATACGTTTAGGCAAGAAAGTCTTAAAGACGTGCAACTACTATATGATGCACAAACTATGCCAGATTATTATCATATATGCAACAATTTTTGTCATTAACATTTTATAGATAGATGACTGTTTCCTAGACCGTCCTTCTATGCATAATCTGGGTGGTATAAATGCAGAGTAGTCTAAGTCAAATTCACACTAATGTTAAAGCTCTTTTTTTTAATCGGAATTAATATTCCACTAACCAAAAGTGTGCTGGTAATCAGCAGCTACCAAAGAGTTTACACAATCAGGGCAAGATTGTGCCCAAAACCTGACCACACCCGCATCTAACTCTGAACCCGAATGAGATAGACGATCTGCTACCCTATTACAAGTTCATGGAGAAAATAAAACTCTCACACTATTGAATCTTGATGCCATAATTGCCTTTATGTCTTTAATTAACATTCCAATCGGTGCGAGGTCGTATTTCTCGGAGATTAAAGCTTCCCTCAAGTTGATTGCGTCCACCTCTAGCTCCACCTTCTCCAAACCTACCACTATTGCAAATTCTAAAGCTTGTAGGGTAGCATACGCCTCAGCCTGTAGAGCCTCGTCACAGTGTTCCATCTTCTCTGCCCCCGACCCTATAATACCACCAATATGATCCCTGATAATGAATCCCCAACCACCGCATCATTGTGCCAAATTGAAGGCACCATCTGCATTGACCCTTGATCATTCACCATCTATCTGCTCCATGTTGGAGTTGCAGTAGTTTGCTTGTCAGGATTTTTGAATAGATCCCTGAACTCCACAAAATTCCTCTGAATAAGACCTGTGATGCACTCTAGTGGCATCTTTACATCACCAGCATTAGTGTCATTGCGTTTTGACCACATGGCCCACAACACTACAATCACCAATAACTGGATATCCTCCTCCTGCTACCATATTAGCCAGAAAAGCTCTATGCTCGTACTGTTGGGGAACGGGGAGCTACCATAGCTAGAAACAATTTCTACCGTCCAACCAGGAAACCTTGTAAGAGGGGATCATGGATCATTACCACCAGACGTGCAGGCAAAGCAGAAGCGAATGTTAGAGCAGCTCGTCCAACTTTGTCGCGCGTTGGTGTAGAGGAAGTAGTCGATCACGTCAATCGTCTCCTCCTAGTCCAGCCGTCCGGCACCGCAGTAACAGCAGCGCCTCATCGCGGTATCCACACGTATGGGGTTGGAGCACCATGCACAGCGTGCTAGCACCGGCAACACGGTTAGGGTTCTATGTGTGAGAGAGAGGAGCACGGTGGCTAGGGTTATGGACCAGTAGGTTAGCATACCCCTTGCCCCGCCTCCATTTATATAGATCCTTCTAATGGGCCTCGACAAGTTGGCTCATTAGTGGACTAATCCCTCACAGATCAATATCCATATGACCCTCATATATGGATCAAATCCGTAATGTCTCTTAGGCATATATCCAACAATCTCCCACTTGCACTAGAGACAATCACATAGTCAAGCGATGCTCCAACCCGTTAAGTGTGTGACCCATTAGGTTCACATGTACACGACAATGATATGTAAACCATTTTCAAATCATAAATCAATAGCGGCACCTAGCAGCACATACTGATTCTCGTATACACATAAAGATCATATCGGTTGAACCTTTGACATACGCATTCAGCGATCCCTTTGCCTCATGATATCAGTCAAGCTCAAGGCGAGATACGTGCTATCCCTGTAATAGCTCGACCATTCACTCAAATGTCTAGTGGATTTATCATGACTAACTCTTAGTTATCGTGATTAACTTTTAATCACATTGGCATGGCCATGCACTTCCAAATCCATCTAACTCAAGGGGCCCAGAGATATCTCTCCTGTTATTAGGTGGGGCAAATTCCATCCTGACCGCTCACACCCCACGACATGTTTCATAGCATATCCGAAAATTAGCTTTATAACTACCCAGTTACGGAATAGCGTTTGGTAACCCCTAAGCGTGCTATTACACATTCTGAGAATCAATGCTGATCTCAGGTCTAAGGATCCCGAAGGTACATCATACAAGACAACAATTGATGACAACATCTTAGCAGAGTCTATTAGTGGGTCAATCCAACACCATGTTCTCTAACATGTGTCCACATTATTGATTCGATATCTCCATATCTATGATCTATGAAACATGATCATCAATCAAAACATGTGCTAGTTCATGAATCATTATTGTCCCACATAATGATAAGAAACTAGGGATCATTTTAGGAAAATATCATAATTAAACAAAAGTCTCACAAACAAGTTACATACTTGTTACATACTTTATTCAATTACACATAAACATAGACGCAACACAATCTCTCACATACATCAATCTTGATCATGCAAGTATTTAATACCTATGGATCTCATATGCGCCACATGCTTGGGCTGTGGGAGAGGTTTTGTCAACGGATCAGCGATGTTTGAATTCGTGTGCACCTTACATATCTTTACATCACCTCGAGCGACGATGTCCCGGATGAGGTGATAACGCTGTAGTACGTGTTTGTTCTTTTGATGCGCTCTAGGCTCCTTGGCTTGCGCAATGGCACCACTATTATCACAATAGAGGTCCATTGGACTGGATGCACTAGGAACCACACCCAATTCAGAAACAAATTTTCTGATCCAAACAACTTCTTTTGCAGCTTCGGAAGCTACAAGGTACTCGGCCTCCGTCGTCGAATCAGCAACCGTTTCTTGCTTGGAACTCTTCTAGCTCACCTTGCCTCCATTGAGGCAAAACACATATCCAGATTGCGATCTCGAATCGTCTTTGTCGGTTTGGAAGCTAGCATCAGTGTAGCCATTTACAACGAGCTCTTCCTCACGTCCATAGACTCGAAACATACCCATAGTCCTTCTTAAGTACTTTAGGATATTCTTATTAGCTTCCCAATGAGCTTCTCCTAGATTTGACTGGTATCTGCTCACAGCACTAAGAGCGTAGGCTACATCTGGGCGAGTACTTATCATGGCGTACATGATGGACCCAAAAGCCAAAGCATATGGAATCGCTCTCATTTTCTCTTGCTCATCTGGTGTCGAGGGACACTGATTCTTGCTAAGAGAAACCCCATGTGACATGGGCAAGAAACCTTTCTTGGAATCCTGCATATTGAACTATTTTAATACCTTGTTAATATACGTGTCCTGGCTTAATCCAATTAGCCTCTTTGATCTATCTCTATAGATCCTAATGCCTAAAATGTAAGCTGCCTCTCCTAAGTCCTTCATAGAGAAACTCTTTCTCAAAGAAGTTTTAACAGCTTCAAGCATTATAATATCATTACCGATCAGCAATATGTCATCCACACAAAGGACCAGAAAGACGAGCACGCTCCCACTAGCCTTTTTGTAAACACAAGGCTCTTCTTCGTTTTTATTGAAGCCAAACCCTTTGACTACCTCATCAAAGCGAAGATTCCAACTCCGAGATGCTTGCTTTAGTCCATAAATGGACTTTTGAAGCTTGCATATCTTCCTAGCATTTTGTGGATCGACAAAACCTCCAGGTTGTGTCATGTACACATCCTCACTTAGGTTTCCATTAAGCAAAGCCATTTTGACATCCATTTGCCATATCTCATAATCATAAAATGCGGAAATTGCTAGAAGGATTCGTATAGACTTTAGCATAGCGATGGGAGAGAAGGTCTCATCATAATCAACCCCTTGAATTTGCTTAAAACCTTTCACCACCAATCGTGCCTTATAGATGTGAACATTTCCATCCATGTCTATCTTTTTCTTAAAACCCATTTACACTCAATGGTTTTTACACCACTAGGCGGATCTATCAAGTTCCAAACTTGATTTTCTCTCATGGATTCTAATTCGGATCTCATGGCTCCAAGCCATTTCTCAGAGTCTGGTCCCATCATTGCTTCACTGTAAGTCTTAGGCTCATCATTATCTAACAATAATATGTCACGCTACCCCATGGTTAGGAGCGTGAACTTTTCAAGAGCGCGACGAGCCCTTTCTAACCTACGCGGAGCTGGTGTTTCAACAATTGGTTCAACAATAATTTGTTCATCCAATTATGGTATAGCGGAAGAAGAAACATTTTCTGTAGCTTCTTGGACTTCTTCAAGTTGCACCGTTCTCCCACTTAGATAGCATTTTGTGGATCGACAAAACCTCCAGGTTGTGTCATGTACACATCCTCACTTAGGTTTCCATTAAGCAAAGCCATTTTGACATCCATTTGCCATATCTCATAATCATAAAATGCGGAAATTGCTAGAAGGATTCGTATAGACTTTAGCATAGCGATGGGAGAGAAGGTCTCATCATAATCAACCCCTTGAATTTGCTTAAAACCTTTCACCACCAATCGTGCCTTATAGATGTGAACATTTCCATCCATGTCTTTCTTTTTCTTAAAACCCATTTACACTCAATGGTTTTTACACCACTAGGCGGATCTATCAAGTTCCAAACTTGATTTTCTCTCATGGATTCTAATTCGGATCTCATGGCTCCAAGCCATTTCTCAGAGTCTGGTCCCATCATTGCTTCACTGTAAGTCTTAGGCTCATCATTATCTAACAATAATATGTCACGCTACCCCATGGTTAGGAGCGTGAACTTTTCAAGAGCGTGACGAGCCCTTTCTAACCTACGCGGAGCTGGTGTTTCAACAACAATTTGTTCATCCAATTATGGTATAGCGGAAGAAGAAACATTTTCTGGAGCTTCTTGAACTTCTTCAAGTTGCACCGTTCTCCCACTTACCCTTTTGGAGAGAAACTCTTTCTCTAGAAAAACACCATTACAAGCGACAAACACTTTGCCCTCTTCCCGATTGTAGAAATAATAACCTTTGGTTTCCCTAGGGTATCCTACAAAGAAGCATTTATCAGACTTAGAAGAAATTTTATCAGACGTCATACATTTTACATAAGCCTCACATCCCCAAATCTTAAGAAAAGACAACCCAGAATGCTTTCCAGTCCATATTTCATATAGTGTCCTTTCCACGGATTTAGATGGAACCCTATTAAGTGTGAAAGCGGCAGTTTCTAGAGTGTATCCCTAGAAGGACAATGGAAGATCACTTTGGCTCATCATAGACCTAACCATGTCTAACACGGTTCGGTTCCTCCGTTCGGATACTCCATTCCATTGGGGCGTTCCTAGCGGAGTCCATTGTGGAGCAATTCCACATTGCTTTAGATGTTCACCAAATTCATGGCTCAAATATTCACCTCTACGATCAGATCGTAGGAGTTTAATAGTCTTACCCAATTGATTTTGTATTTTATTTTGAAATTCTTTGAACTTTTCAAAGGATTCAGACTTATGCCTCATTAAGTAGATGTACACATATCTACTAAAGTCGTCGGTAAAAGTTATGAAGTACTGAAAACCACCTCTGGTCGTACAACTCATTGGTCCACATACATCCGTATGTACAAGTCCCAATAGTTCACTCGCCCTCTCACTATTTTCTGTGAAAAGCGACTTAGTCATTTTGACAAGTAAACAAGACTCACATGTATCAATTGATTCAAAATCAAAAGAACTTAGAAGACCATCTGTATGGAGCTTCTTTATACACTTCTCATTTATATGACCTAAACGACAATGCCAAGTATATGTGGGATTCAAATCATTAGGCTTGAGCCTTCTCGCATCAATGTTATAAATAGGCTTATTCTCAAGATCTAAGTAATATAATCCATTCACCAATGAACAATTACCATAGAGAATATCATTCAAATAAATGGAACAACACTTGTTCCTTATTATGACCTCATAACCATCATCTTCCTCCAAACACTTTGAAGAAATAATGTTTTTGCCTAAGGCGAAATATAATAATAATTATTTAACTCCAAAACTAATCCTGATGGTAATGAGAGTGGATAAGTTTCGACGGTCAACGCAGCAACCTTTGCACCATTGCTGACACGAGCATCCACCTCGCCCTTTGCACATTTCCTTGCTTCTTTAAGCCCCTGCAACAATTTGCAAGTATGAATCATCGATCCGGTATCAAATACCCATGAATCATAAGGATGTGTAGGAACATTATTAATTTCAATAACATTGATACCTGAATTTGAAGTGTCTCCACCCTTCTTCTTCAACTCTTCTAGATAAAACTTTCAATTCCTCTTCCAATGACTGGGTTTCTTACAGTGAAAACAAGGATCACCAGCCACTGGTTTAGGTTTATGAGCTGCTGCAGGCTTCGGCTTAGTGCTAGAGATCTCATCTGTAGCCTTAGCTTTAGCCTTGCGCTTTCACTTCTTGCTATCCTTTTGAACCAAGTTAACTTGACTTGGACCTGATTTTTTGATGCTTGCCTCAGTTGTCTTAAGCATCCCATGCAACTTAGCCAATGTCTTCTCAATGCTATTCATTTGAAAGTTCAAAATGAAAGCCTCATAGCTTGCAGGAAGCGACTGGAGAATCACATCTGTGGCCAAATCAGGGTGTAGAGAAGCACCAAGTTTCTCCAGATTCTCAATGTAACCAATCATCTTGATCACTTGAGGACTGATAGAATCACTTTTAGCTAGCCGACACGCAAATAAGGACTTTAAGATGTTGTACCTCTCAGACCTTGCTTGGTTCTCAAACATACCACGGAGTCCCTCAATCATATTGTGTATATTCACGTTCTCATATTTCTTCTGAAGCTCAGAGGATATAGTGGTAAGCATGAGACAACTAACATCAATTGCATCATTGATATGCTTCTCATACTCTCTTTTATGAGCGGCAGTAGCATTTTCTGGCAGATCATCAGGATAGGGAAGCTCTAGAACATATTACTTTTTCTCTTACTTGAGAACAATTCTCAAGTTGCGATACCAATCAATAAAATTTGTTCCATTAAGCTTTTCCTTTTCAAGAATCGAACACAAATTGAAAGTGTTACTAGCGGTTGGTGCCATGATCTACAACAAAAAATATGCAAATATAAGCACTATATAAAACTCTTATTAAATATTTTAACAAAAGTTCATTATTCCACTATATGCTTAGAACCGTTTTCCCTCAAAACGACATATAGTGATTCAAGATCCATATTCAACTTAGATCCTAGTGAGCTTTGACATCACCGCTAGAAATCTAGTGACATAGGTAAGCAACACTTTGCTAATCACATCCCTATGTGACTCTTGTTTGTTGGGTGGCATCACATGCCCCGGCGCCAACACCATGCTCCATAGCCTAAAACCGTTTTGATAGCTTTGTTAATTAAACTAATACTATGCATGTAAATGTCCGATATTTACCCTAATAATTAAGATAGTTGAGGTACTCTACTTTGGTAGACCTACCATACAACGATCATAATTTTAATAGGGGCAGCTATTGGAAGGACATATAATTTAATTTTTCTTGAGGGACCTATTCTAGTATGCTAATCATATCCAATATAAATAACACATGAAAGAATAGGATGACAGGAACATCATCACAGGCAATCATATTAACTATGAAATAGTATGGCCCCTTTCAATTGGTGATCTCCATCTCCATTGCCATCGCCATGTCTCCCGTCCCTTCAACCATCATGCGTGAGGTCTCCATAAACTAACACTTAGCTACTATAACTAATAGCTAGTAATAAATTACATGAGAATATCAAGCATCACAGGTCGACACGCAGGTCGTTATATAATAATATGACAGCCTTAACCTAGCTATAATTAATCATGACACATAGGCCATGCAAATCACATACATACATCATATGCATCTTTTCAGGCCATACCATTCACAACATTCTCTGTAAAAATAAGTTAGGCGAGAAGCAAATGCTAACGTGTGGGCAAAAAGGGTTGTAACAATATAGGCGAGAAGCGAATGCTAACATACAAGATTTCACAGATTATATCTATGAAATCGCAATGAAAATCCTATCAGGAAAATCATATTTGCCCAATTTTGGGTCATTCACAATGCCTCAATTTTCCATTAGATTTTCATGAGTAGACTACGATATATAATCATGATATTATTGGTTCCTCTACTGGTGGATGCAGTTAGTCCCGATGGTGATTCCAGCTAGTAGCGACAAGTCGCGCGCGCACGGAGAAGGAACACAAATAAATCAATGATGCATGTATCACTATCCGCCCATTACCTTGTCAACCTCCCTATCACTATTGATCTAATCATCCGTATACAAAAACATGTAATAGATCTCATCTAATATATCAGTATATCAACTATATGCATGAGATCCAGATCACAAACTACACAAGGTCGGCTCTGATACCACTATTGGGAAACAGGGAGCTACGATAGCTAGAAACAATTTCTACCGTCCAACCAGGAAACCTTGTAAGAGGGGATCATGGACCGTTACCACTAGATGCGCAGGCGAAGCGGAAGCGAATGTTGGAGCAGCTCGTCCAACTTTATCGCGTGTCGGTATAGAGGAAGTAGTCGATCACGTCAATCGTCTCCTCCTAGTCCAGCCGTCCGGCACCGTAGTAACAGCAGCGCCTCCTCGTGGTATCCACACGTACAGGGTTGGAGCACCGTGCGTGGCGTGGTAGCACCAGCAACACGGTTAGGGTTCTGTGTGCGAGAGAGAGGAGCACAGTGGCTAGGGTTATGGACCGGTAGGTTAGCGTACCCCTTACCCCGCCTCCATTTATATAGATCCTTTTAATGGGCCTCGACAAGTTGGCCTATTAATGGACTAATCCCTCACGGATTAATATCCGTATGACCCTCACATACGGATCAAATCCGTAATATCTCTTGGGCATATCTCCAACACGTACATGCTATCACCATCAGACTTTGCTTATCTTCCATCATGAGATTCCTCCATACAACTTTTGCATGCTTACATTTGAAGAATAGATGACCTGCATCCTCATCAAGCCGGTTGCACATAGGGCAGTGAGTATCAATATCCAGACCCCTATTACTAATTTTCCTCCGGAGAGGCAGGTTGTTATGTGCAAGTCGCCATGCAAAATGCTTCACTTTATTTGGTGCTTTAATGGTCCAAATCTTCTGCCATGGAAAAGTCGTCCCCATTGACAGGCAATTAACAATAGCTCCCGAACTAGGACCATGGTTTGTGGCATCCGCATCTACACTCACTTTATAAGCTGATTTCACACTGAATATCCCTTTTGGATCAAAGTGCCATGCAATGCAGTCCATCCTGTTCACCGCAAAGGAATTGAGAGTACAACTTCGGCATCCTCTTTTGGCATAGCAAAACGGACAAGCTCTTCATTCCATGAGTGTGTGAGTGGATTGATTAGATCATTAACTCGCTAGAGAAGAACCGACCCCTGAAATACACTGGTTTTCCTGGTTGTACCTCTTGAAATCCATGGACCATCCCATATGTCGATATTGGTTTCATCTCCAACCCTCCATATCATTCCTCTCTTTTTAGTGGACTAAAAAAGTGGGGCTTTATTTGGCATGGTTTGTAACCTGTTTTTTGTGTGGTGGTGAGGAAGGACAGTGCTTTCCATTACTTGCAAATATATTTTTAAATAGCAAAATGTATGTCTAAACTAAAAGCTACCATATTAATCTCATGTTTAGTAGTAAGAAGCGTTGCTTGACCGCTGTTTTACCATTTCATTTGGTACCTGTTGCTTTCTGTGTGCTCTGCAGGGTAATTTTGTACGCAAGTGCGAGGAATCTATCTTCTACAGTTGGTAGCCGGAGTGATGGGGAGAAGTTTCGATGGTTGTATTCAACCTCACGTCATCCAAAAATCAAATATAAGGACCATCCTGACCCAAAAAAAAAATGAAATAAAGGGACCATCAGTGTAAAAAGAAATAAAAAATCGCGCACAAGGAAGAAGCCAGCGAGCTGGAGAGAGTGGGGCCCATTTTGACTTGCAGACTTTGAAACTTCGGATTCCATTTGGGCCGAGACAAAACAGAGCGCGGCCGAAACCGAAGCCTGGGCGAGATGGCCATGGTCGCGGCGGTGCGGGATGCCGCTGCCGACGCGGCGGTGACGTTCCTGTGGGTGCTGTTCTCCTCGGCGCTGGGCGCCGGGACGGTGGCCGTGACGTCGTACCTGAGCCTGCAGGAAGGCGCCCGCTACTCTGCGCTCCTCGTCACCGCTTCCCTCCTCTTCGTTCTCCTCTCCGTCTTCAATCTCCTCTGCAACGCCCTTGGCGGCGCCCGATTCAGCCCCACTGACGTTGTCGCCTTCTACGCCGCCGGGCTCAGCCGTCCCTCCCTCTTCTCAATCGCCCTCCGCTTGCCGGCGCAGGTAACGCCCCCTCATCCGCCCTGGTCAATTCAGTCAAAATCGGATTTGATCTTCTGAAAGGGACTGGAGATGAGTGCTGATTAGGCCGCCGGCGCTGTGGGCGGCGCCCTGGCGATCTCGGAGCTGATGCCGGCGCAGTACAAGCACACGCTCGAGGGCCCGTCTCTCAAGGTGGATCCCCACACCGGCGCCGTCGCCGAAGGGGTTCTCACTTTCCTCATCACCTTCGCCGTGCTCTGGGTCGTCCTCAAAGGCCCACGTAACCCCATCATCAAGACCTGGATGCTCTCCATCACCACTGTCTGCCTCATTCTCACTGGCGCTGGCTACACTGGCCCGTCCATGAACCCAGCTAATGTAAGTGCCCTTTGCTATTTTTGTCTCTGTTTGTCAAGCTTACTATTGTTGCTTTCAAAAATTGGTAGTCTCCGTTACCATCTTTACCATCACACTCTTTTGTTGTCGAATCTCTTGTCAATATTGTTTGTTTCTCTGCAACATAGATGCAGAGCATGTGACAACTAGATTATTAGATGCTCTGTTGAAGACTTAGACTGTGGAGTGTGGATTGAGGTAACACTAATTTCAGAAACGCCATACCCCAAATGGTTGGAGTAGGCCGAAAATGAAAGCAACTACTCCTCCGGATTTTAATTGTTGACGTAGTTGACTTTTTTAGCTATGTTTGACCATTTGTTTTATTCAAAATATTTGTTCAAATATACAAAATTATATGATAGGTTTCAACTTTCTTTAGGGATAAAATAAATTGTAACAAAATATCTGATAAATGTTTAAATTTTTTGAATAAGACGAATGATTAAATATAAATAAAAAAGTCAACTGCGTCAACAATTTAAATCCGGAGGGAGTAACTGAGAAGAATTAATCGGTGGAAAGGAAACCTCGTATGTTTGGTACTGCAATATTTCATTTTTGAAATTATTGCTGCTACTGGTCCACTTTACTAGCAAACCTGTTTTGCGAAAGGTTCCTACTCATATTCTTGTTTTAATTGCCTCCATTAGCATCTGATCAATGCAAGTGGTTTACTTGAATATATTAACACAACCTGTCAAATTAAATTATAAGTTCTTTCAAAGTTTGGCACATGAATTAAGAGTTTTATCCGTCAATTATGTTGGATTTTGTGGGTTTCATTTGTTGCTTTGTTGATGGTGTGGCCATGTTTAACCCTAACCTGTGACCTTTTGTTTCTAAGAAAAGAGATTTTCTTAACCTTCCAAATAGAACAGGACTCTCACTGATATCGTCGAGATTTTCTCAACTTGCTCAAAATTATAGAATGATGGAGTTGTTTAACGATTTATAGCTTTGGTCAAAGGGAGCAACTTGTTTCTCTACTTTTTTTTACTGTTGTCAATAATTGTGACAATGATATCAGGATACATTAGTTCATTTTAATTCTAATCTAGCATTGATCACGGAAACAAGAACGCATCAGTGGTTATGAAAACAGCACAAAGTGTAACATTTCAGGTGGACATGTAAAAATTAAGGTCCAAGCTTTATCTCTGAGGTCTTAAAAGGGTCGAATGTGCAAAAGAAACACAACAGATGAGCAATATTAAGAAATCCAATATCTCAAAACATTGAATCAAATCGTGTTTTTTCTTCAGCTTAGTCTTCCCCATTCTTGTTTTGTTTTGATTGTTGGGCCAACTGGTCAGCCTATAACTCATCAACTAACTGTCCATCCCAACCATTCCTGATTAGCTTGAGGTGGCTGACATTAAAAGCATTGTCTTCCTTCTGTCAACTGCATTGACAAGAAAGCAGATGTAATTTAGACATTGAGGTACAATGTTAAGGATTTTAGTTTTGGATACATATTTATTTCTCCACACTAATGGGAGGACTAAAACATTTTTTTGGATATTAGATTTTTTTTTTGTTTCAAAAAATAATTGTATACCTGTGAAAGGTGGCTTCCCTGCCATTTGGTTGAACATCATGCCAACGATTGGCATGCTAACTTAACTTCACGCATTGCCCATGATTTCAAGTGTCTGCATGGCTTATTGTGGGAGAGCACAATGCTTGTCACATGTCTTTGTTTGTCAGCCAAATATAGATGCCCCTCATAAGCGTGAGCTCCATATTATTTTTGTTCAAGATACCAGGCTATCCTATAGTCTGTATTTGTTGCAATTAAATTTGCAGAATGTTGACATTTGGAGCCCACATATTATTTAAACTTTACTGTGGCTGTAGTCCATATGCGTCCTTCTCTCTCATTTCAGTAGCAACTGCTATTTGACATCACAATATTTCTGTAATGCTCCTACATGCAAGTAATCAAATAGTTCGGTAGTCAAAAGTTATCATTGTTAAGATAAATCAAAGTGTGTGGCACTAAACAAGGCATTACATTTACGGTCCATCAAAACAACAAGGGGCAATTGCAACAGAGGACCTGTTTTCGATCCTAATGTGGAAAAAGGACCTCTTTTTCAGACTTTGTAAGATTGGATCTCTTTTTTGAAAGCATGCTGTCGTTAGCCCCTGGTTTTTGAGTTTCGTTCGGTTAGATTTTTTTTCTGAAATAAAAAAATGAAAATAAAAGGGAAAGGACCTAATTGCCCCTCATGCTTCCTCAAAATCATCCAAGCAGACAGGTCCCTCCTCGACGCCATTCTCTTCTCTTCCTCCTGTCTACTGTGCAATGGCTGCTAACCCTAACCCTATGTGGGAGGTAAGTGCAGACGGCACGAGTAGGCACCGCAGGCGGGTGTGGCCTGCGTGCGCAACGCATGGCAGGGGCAGGCGCGCGAGGTCACGGGTGCAACCTCGGGGCGCTTGAGTGGCGGGGGCAGACATGGACAAGCGCGGGAGCGGCACATGGCAGGGACGGCGTGGAAGACGCCACGAGCGCATGGCCACGACGGTGACGGTAGCAAAGGCGTAGGCAGGGTGGAGGCCGACAGCGGCGTTGTCTAGTGGGGTTGCCTCTGTGGCGAGCATGGGGTAGGAGGCGTTGGGGGCCGACGCGGGAGGGGAGGAGATGGGGGCCTAGGGCGCCGGCGCGGACGCGGATGGCATGGGCGCCTTGGTGGCCGGCGCGAGCGTGTGCCTAGCGGTGGGTGGGGTGACGGGGGCCGGGGTCGGGGGCGCCACGACTGGCGACGGGGTGGCGGAGGCCGGGGCGCGCTATCACTGACAGGCACACACAGGCAGTTGACCATTGAGGAACAAAGAAGGAAGAGGAGATGTGTTGAGCATTGAAGAACATAAAGGGCAGAAATATCTTTTCGCACCAAATTTCAAACCGGACCACTTCACGGAATAGGGTCTGTTGCTTGCTTTGGATTAAAAAAACAGGTCCAATCTTGCAGAGTCTGAAAAAGAGGTCCTTTTTTGACATTAGGATCAAAAACAGTTCCTCTGATGCAATTGCCTCAAACAACAATTGTTCCCTTTTGGATAGAGGATTTTTCTTCCCCTGAAACCTGCGTTTTTCTGAACTATTTGATGTAAAACTCATGTATAAATCCTGTTACATTCTGTTTTCTAAAGAGGCTATATGCTTTGCGATCTGAGCATTCAAATTGCTGCATTGTCCATTGGCCCGTGCTATAACTTGGTCAATTTTGATAAGAACAAATCTAAGGTTCTCCTTTTGGATAGCTTCAAGATTTTTTTCCCCTGTTTTCCTATCTTTTTAATTATGGTAAATTTTGGAAGCATTATTTTCCAAATTTTCTTGTTTAATCGTATATGCTCTCTAATATCATCTACAGGCTTTTGGCTGGGCCTACATTTACAGTCGACACAACACATGGGAGCAATTCTATGTATATTGGATATGCCCCTTCATTGGCGCCATTCTCGCTGCATCCATCTTCAGAGCTTTCTTCCTACAACAAGTAATTAAGCCCAAGGCCAAGAAAACATGATGAACTTGTTGCTGAATGCCCGAATCTAAGCTTGTGATTTGGTTGTGGATGGAAATCGACAAACAATGGAGCAACAAATAAGCTCCTAATATATGTAATTGTCTTAAGGCCCCACCAGTCTGGCGCAACTATTCACATTAATAAGTAATTTGGTGTGTATTAATGAAATTAGACCAGTTAGAATGCCTGATTTGTTCCCTAGAAGAAAGCATTTGTTAACTCTTTTGTCTTTCACTTATTCTGAGGTAAAATAGCCAACTTTATGCTGTCGATTTATCTTGCCGCAACGTATAAACGTGAAAAGAATCAGTCCATGCACTTCAAAACCTTCGAGCATCTAATTGCAACATCTCTCCTGCCAGTGGTAAAGTAATTCTTCCTTTTTGTGCATTTTGAAAGATCATTTTTCTTGAGGTTACTATAATAACGAAAAAAAAATAATTGGGTGTAGGACAAACCGATGCTATCTAATTGATTGGAAAAGTTGGTACTGCTGATTTATCTTGTCACAACGTATAAATTTGAAATCTGAATAGGATCGGTCCAGGCAATTCAAAACTTTCGAGCACCCAATTGCTACATCTCGCACAGGTAAATCAATTCTTCCTTTTCATGCATTTTGAAAGATCAATTTTCTTTTAGATACTAATTGCTACCTTTATTTGAATTTTGAACTCAACTGTACAACATCAACAGTGCTGTTGGGAAAAATGAATATCAATACGACAAGGATAAAGTCGTAGACAGGTTATGAAATATGAATAGAATATTGTAATAGAGAAACTCAACAGAAAAACAATAAAATGACGTAGGACTTCAGAGGACGTCAGTTCACTACATTCTTTGCATGCAGCTACCTAGCCATGGCACGGCCCACCAACGAGCATGCCCGCCCAGCTGCAGCCCATAGGAATCATAATCATATGACGAGGGCAAATGGCACCTAGAAAGGTCCATGACGTGGCCGAGAAAACATAATCGCTCCAGACACCTCCTCAATCAGGAAGAACAGAAACGGATGATCGGCAATGAAGTCCACTGGTTTCGGAGGAAGAGCTGCGCAGCTATTAAACATCGTAGTGCAAGCGGTGACGGTGGCGGCCTCGGTTCCTTCCTCGTCCACCTCTAGCACCGCCTTGTGGTAAACACCTCTGACGAACAGCTTATCCTTAGAGGAGGAGGACTTCGCCTTGGCCATGTCCGACAGGTCGGCTTGCTCCGGATCGAAAGCGACATTGATACCAAGGTCGTCCCTTAAAACATCCTTGACGTTGTCGGAGAAGGAGATGTTAAACTTTGGCAGCAGGAGGTCGCCTACCAAGCCACCGGCACCTTCCTTTCCAGCAGGTGCTACTGTTTAGTGGTGATCCACTCTTAGGGTGTGTTTGATAGGGTTTATGCTCAAAATATTTATAGTGTTAAAAGTGCTTATTATGTTAAAATTACTTATAGCGCTTATTGTAGCATAAGCAGTCAACTCGTTTGGCAAAACTGTTTATTCTTATTTATCCAAACTGCTTATACTAAGAGAGAGGACCACCATAAGCACTAAAAGCTACATTTTACTGCTTTGTCCAAACTGCTTATGGTAGTAGAAAATAGTAAAATGCTTATAGGTGCTTATACCCCATAAGCACTTATGCTATTTTACTGTTTGGCACTCTAAACTGCTTATAGAGTATAAGCACTTCTAATAAGTAGCAGCATAAGCCCTGCCAAACACACCCTTAGGCTTTGTTCGGTTTTGGTAGGATTGAAATAGGTCCAAAAATTGTTGTGGGTTGGGAATAAGTGACCCAGTTATTTTCATTCCAGATCTCTAAAGATAAAGAATTAATTTAGATCACAAAGCATATAAAATCATTAAAATAAACCAGATTCATTTCCTGGCGATCCATAAACGAACAACTATTGTTTATTAGGCCAAATCAAATCAATCCAGCCAGAACGGGCCTCTTTCTGACCCGTTCCGATTAAAAATGAACAACGCCTTAGAGTTCTCTCCCTCTTGTTTTTTCTTCCTTCTTTCTTTGTATTTAAAATTGATTAGGCCGCTCTGGCGGCTCAAAGGAAGTTGGGTCAAACCGTATTGGCCCAAGGTGGAGTAAAGCAAACACATCAGGCCTCACTTGTGGCTGGAGAGGCTGCTTTCGTAGCCACGCGAATCAGGGTGGTGTTTGGTATGCTGCCCGGAAACATAAACAGTAACGGAAAGCAGATATAGGGTTTTTGGTGGTGGAATGGTTGTTTACATGTTTTGCTTGGTTGGCCGATGTAACACAATCAGAATACATTATAGTGTTTTGTTTGCTGCTCTGGTATGAGGAAATTATTGAATAACACATGATATGGTAGTTTAACTGTACCGATTGTATTCTTCTTTTAAATATGATGATTCAAACCAAAATAAATATCATGTTTACATAAAATTAGGGATAATATATAAAGCTCTGATAATCTAGAACTAGTATCATAAATTTCAACAAATACTATGAAAATTCTCAGATCAAGCCATACCAATAAATGTCTCATTCTCAATGGTGCAAGCAAGAAAAACAACACTACGACATGTAAGTTTGGACATGGATAACACAGTCAAGCAGGCATTCATCCAGACAACTGAAGGTCAGAAATTAGCAGGCATTCATCTACTCAAACCTCCACCCATTGCTAACAATACAAAGTATTCTTCTACTCCAACCCAGAACTGACTCCTTGCTAACAATACAAAGCAAGGTATTTTGATAGTTCAACATCTCTCTCTCTTTTCCAGCTCATTCATTTGCTTCATCAGCTTAATCTCTCTTCTCTTTACTTCCTCTTGTATTCATCTATAAAAAACAACATAGTTAGGAATTAAAAAAGTTCAACGGTAGACAATTCAACCATTTCTTGAAGCTGTCATCACTCCTCCACTTAGGATATAGAGAAACCTAATGCAATGCTTTGATCAGCTCATCATCTTCAGCCGCAACCCACTCCCTGCCACACACACTTGTTGAGCTCTCTGAAAAGTTCATAACAATAATAATATTGTTAGAAACACATTGTCAATTGGACTGTCTACTGCAATAATAATATTTGTACACCACTGTTCAGCAGATTTATGAACTCCACAGGGCCTTGTATGACTACTACCTAAGAGCATCACTAGTTAATCAACCAGCAAAAGAAAGAAGAAGTCCCTTCAAACACACATGACGTCCATGCTACTTGCATAATTTATTAAGCACCAGCATGTCACTTGAATGACTACTAATTAAACTGCTCAAAGTGACAGACTAAATTAAGTTAATTCATTTCAATAGACAAAGCCAAATAATTATTATTGTTGAAAAGTTCACAAAGAGGACCTTGTTCTAGAGCTGATTCTATAATCTTCAGTTTGCAAGACAGTACTTAGAAGCATCACTAGTCAATAATTATTATTGTTAAAGTTCACAAAAAAGAAGAAATCCCTTCAGATTCATTCAGTGCATGATCCATCTCCTAAATTCACTCGTCCACTGCATGGAGTACTCAGCGGCAAAACATGGAGTTGCTCGTCCACCGCATCACCTCCGCTCCTCCTCTGATTGGCTCGGCTGCCGCCCGCTGCTCCTCGCCAGCATGGCGGGCATCGTCGCTGGCAATGCTAGGCGTCGTGCTCTTTGTCATCCCGATGACGACCATGAGCACGGCGGTGTGCGTCGCGTCCGTTATGGCGTTTGTGATGGCGTTCTCGGTCAGGCTGGGACCGCTGGTGCTGACATATGGCGCGGAGTTCCTGCCAGTGAGGCTAAGAGCACAAGGCACCACTAGTTAATCAATCAGCGAAAACAAACAAAGAAGAAGTCCCTTCAAACACACATGATGGCCATACTGCATAATTTATTAAGCACGCACATGATATTTGAATGACTACTAATTAAATTTCTCAAAGATTACGGACTAAATTTAGTTAATTAATTTTAGTAGACAAGGCAAATAAATTATTATTGTTCAAAAGTTCACAACAAAAAAGAAATCCCTTCAGATAATGCATGATCCATCGCTTCTAAATTCACTCACGAGCTGCATGCAAGGATTCTAAAGTGGATTAAACACAACATACAGAAGGCACTTCCTGATTCATAACAATATTTTTAGATCCGCAGCACCGATTTGAACAAATCAAATAATAGAGGACAGATTTCAGAGAGAGGGAAAGTGAAAGTGCCTAGGAGGGGGGGGGGGGTGAATAGGCAATTATCCCTGAAAATCACTTAATAATAAAAGTCAAATGCGCAGGGTCAGACTTGTCCGACGATAGTGAGGAAAGTTCGATGGACTTGTCTGATGGCCCGAGTTAGAAAAGTAGATCGGCCGATTAAAACTTTAAACTAGTGCAAGGCAAGCTAGGATCTAGTAATTACAAGATAGAGGAAGTTGTAGAAATAAGGGGAACAACTACCAAGCAACCTACACAAGTTAATTTAAGAAAAACTAGGCAAGTTATGAGCAAAAGCAAGTAAATAACAAGTATGAAAAAGGAGACAAGGGGAGACACAAGATTTGTTTACCAAAGTTCAGCTCCACAAAGAAGCCTACGTCTCCATTGAGGGATCCACTAAGGACCGGGTTTCTTTCAACCCTAACCTCTCCAAGTGACCACAAAGATCAAACTTGGCTTTCCACTAGAAAACTCCACAAAGGAGGGGTCAATACAAACTTTCCGAGGCGTCACCACACAAGTTGGGAGCTCTACGGGTACCTCTAACCGTCTAGGGGATGAATCCCCAAGAGTAACAAACACAAACGTGGTCGGTGGTGAGGATGAACCAAGAGCTTAAGAGAATGGAAGCTTGAAGTCGATGGGGCTCTTGAATCTTCTCTCAATCCCTTCACAAATCAAGATTGGAAGTAAGGGAGGAGAGGTTTTGAGAGCAAAGTGAGCTTGAGAGTGTTTTTGAGAGGAAAGAGTGACCCACCAGCCAAGGGACGAAGTGGGGTTCTATTTATAGCCCAAGAAGAAAAAGAGCCGTTTGGATGGGTATTTCTCAGATCTTCATCGAACAAGTCCGATGGTCATCGTACATGTCCGGTGCAACAAGTTGGTGAAGCTTCTGGAGTCCGATGAACTTGCCCGATGCCTCGGACAAGTCAACCATCGTACAAGTCCGATGGCTAGGGTTTGACACAAGTTCTGTACTCCGACAAGTATGTCTGATGGCTCGGACTTGCTGGTCATCGGACTTGTCCGATGACCGTCGGACAAGTCCGACGACACAGAGTGGCAAGGGTTCTGGAGTCCGATGGACTTGTCCGATGGGGTCGGACAAGTCCGATGATTTTGCCCTGAAAAAAATGTTTTGGCTGTGGAATTTTGGATTTTGCTCTTAGTTTATCATTGCTTCACACTTTTGTGTCCCTCTTAATAGTACGGCTTTTCCTATACTCAAAAATAAAGTAAAAACTCCATGAGCTTCATATTTGAGCATACTTTTGAGTATCATCTTGAAATTTCTTAGCCACTTTCTTTTCTCCTTTTCTTTGAGTATTTGAGCTTCTATGCATTTTGTCATCAATAATTGAACCATCTTCTACACACATGCTCATTGAAACATTAGTCCATTCTTAATTGTATTGGTGCCAATCACCAAAATAAAATTAGGGGCCTAGATGCACCTTTAATCTCCCCCTTTTTGGTGATTGATAACAATACAACTAATTTTTCATAAAGAGATGTAAGGAAGGAACAATTTGTGAGGAGCTCCCCCTAAAAGTGTGCATAGATGAAAGATTGGAGATAGAATAACAAATGCACATATTTGAAGAAAAAAAATGAGAGCTCCCCCTAACACTATGCATACATGATGATTTGCAATAGTTAAGCATATGAATATAAGACATTGCATATGACAAGTATTATCACACAAATGCATCTAGTAGAAGGATAAACAACAATACATCATCACAAAGAGGCATGCTCAAAGGACACAAATAAAGAGATATAAGTACCACAAGCAAATAGTCTTACAAAACACAAACAACACAAATAAATATGTTTACAAACCAAGCCAAAAAGAACCAAATTGTCTAACTTCATCACACTCACAACTCACAAATTAAGCAAATGAATAAAAAGATAGATTACACTTCTCCCCCTTTGGCATCAAGACACCAAAAAGGAGAAAAATGTGGGAGGATGGTGATGAGATCTCTACTCCTCAGAGTCTTCATAGTCTTCATCATCCTCTTCATCGCCATCTTCATCCTCGTCTTCTTCCTCATCTTGAGCGGGAGCTTTTCCCTTGTGTTGACGAAGAGCGTAGGCGGCAGGATCTTCTTCTTGAGCTTCTACTTCCTCTCCTTCGCATCAAAATGAACATGTTGCCCACTAGAGCCAGCTCTAGTGGCAAACTGAGGAGGAGATGGATAGTAGCCAAAGTAGCTCATCTCCTCCAAGGAGAAATCAGCAGTAGGATCAGCATAGGCCTGGGGGAGAACATCTTCCACCGGAGGTGATGGAGGAGGTGGGACCTCACACTCTAGCTTTTCCATGATCACTTTCTGGTTCCTCTCAATGACATCCATCCTTTGATTGATGTTCCGGCACATACCTAGAAGAGACTTGAACATCTTCATTATTCCACTTCTCTTCCCACGAGATGGTGGCGGTGCACGAGAGGTTCCGGTTGCCCTTGAAGGAGCCCTAGGAGCCGGAGCGTGAGAGGGAGGCTGAGCTGCACCAAAGAACTAACCAGAGGAGGTGTCAGGAGTCCTGTTAGAAGGAATCTAAGGTTTGAGACTCAGATGCTTCATGTCCTTTTTGAAAGTCAAGCCTGAGATCTTCTCGATCATATACAAGATGTGCGGGGCATATTCACAGCCACGCTTGGGAGAGATGGAGATGTCCCATATCTCCTGATAGACATAGTCAAAGACATCAAATTTTTGATCCTCATGAACCCAGTGCAAGATGTCCCTTTGATAAGCAGGAATACAGTCAGAGTTGCCACCCCTTGGAGGCAAAGTGCTCCTGCAGATCCTGAACAAAACAGAGAAAAAGGGTAGCAAGCCATGTGAGTTAGGAGGGACACAGTTCTCCGGATCCATGTACATGTGCCTCATGTCCTCATGACCCATGTAGCTGTCGGAGTGAATCTTATGCTTCTCCTTACGTGAGCACTTGAGTCCTATCATGGAAGCAAATTGATTCAAAGTACAGCTGTACTTAGTGCCATTTGTCATCTAGACCATAGACTTGTCATTCTCAAAGAAGACGGTTGAAAAGAACTGAGAGATGATTTCCTTGTTCCATGAGTAGTTAAGAGTCAAGAAGGTCTTAAGACCATGATGCTCAAAAGCAGCTAGAACTTGGTTGAACAGAAGATGCTTCTTTGACTTCATATAGTCCCAATCTAGCCACTTGCTCTCAACAATAGGGTTCTTCATGCGGAGGTAGGTGGAGCGGTACCAATCCGCATGGAAATGAGCATGAAAGCGAGAATCAGCAGCTTCCTTATCACGAGCATAATAATCAACCAACCTTGCTTCAGTACATGTCTCAAGGGACACGTGAAAGAAGTCCACCCTCTCTTGGTTTGAGTTGAGCATTTCGGAGGGAGGATGCATGACTCTGTTCAGCTCTTCGGACTCAGCTGGCTCTTCTCTTTCAGTTGGTTGTTGGAGATAGGTGCACCGAATGCGCTTGGCTGTGACTTTCTTTCTGTTTGGTTGGCTTTGACCTTGATCATCACTAGCCTTGGTCCTCTTCTCCCTCAAGGGTGATGCTTCCACATCCGACATGCTGACAACATGAGTAGCACAAGTCAGAAGAGAGACAAAAGAGAGGAAAAAGGGTGAGGAGAATCAGTGAGGGACTTAGACTTTTGGAGGAACTGCAAGCCGTCGGACATATTCAATGATCATCGGACTTGTCCGATGCGTCGGACTTGTTCGATGTCCATCGGACTTGTCCGATGACTCGCAGTTTCTCCAAAAACCTAGATCCTTCATAAATCCACCTACCACTAGCAACCAAACTTTGTCTACTCCTACTATAACATGCTAGAAGCTATCTCCATGGATCAAAAGTGCAAGGAAAAAAGATTTGGAAACTAGCATTGCCCTAGAACCCTAACCCTAAGGGAGAGAGAGGGAAAGAGGGGAAACCTTGCAAAAACGTGGGGGATCCGACTTTCCCGATGGAGGAGGACCTCTTGGCCTCCAAACTTGCTCCAATGGATGGTGGGAGAGGGAGATCGCCTTGGGGACGCCTTTGGGGGAGTTCTTGAGGAGAGAGAATGTGAGGGATGTGAATGAGGGGGTGTTTACTGAAGGGGTAAGTTGGGCTGGGTTAAAGGGGTGAAAGCTGGATCGTCGGACTTGTCCGATAGGGTCGGACTTGTCCGATTGGCATCGGACTTGTCCGATGGATTGGGTCAATAGGAGGAGGCAGGCAGGGCTAGGGATAGTTTGAAACAAATAAGTGTAAATGAGGATTGACAAAAAGGATTCTTGCCAGCTTATGGTCAGTCAATCAACCAACCATTCAAAACTATGACCATATTTTGACAAGATTGATCAAGAGATCAAGAATCAAGGAACAAGCAAAAACAAACAAGTTTTGACATAAAACCAGGGTTTTTGCAATAATTGAACAATCAACACTCAGATGTGCACATCCTCTACATCACATTGCTAGAGTCAAGAATATTTAGTTCACTCCTAAGATAGCAAAACCTTTTCTCATCTAGTGGCTTGGTGAATATAACGGCTAATTGATCTTCGGTTCGCACATGACTCACTTCTATATCCCCCTTGATAGAATGATCTCTCAAAAAGTGATGGCGGATATCTATATGCTTTGTGCGCGAATGCTCAACGGGGTTATAAGCAAGCTTTATGGCACTCTCATTGTCACATAGGAGTGGTACATGGTTCAACTTGTAACCGTAGTCCCTTAGAGTTTGTCTCATCCAAAGTAGTTGTGCACAACAACTACCGGCTACAACATACTCCGCTTCGGCGGTGGATAGTGCAACGGATTTTTGTTTCTTGGATGACCATGACACTAGGGACCTACCCAAGAATTGGCATGTCCCAGAGGTGCTCTTTCTATCTACCTTATCCCCGGCATAATCCGCATTGGAATAGCCTTAAAGGTTGAACTTTGAACCCCTGGGGTACCAAAGCCCTAGGTTGGGTGTGTGAACCAAATATCTCAAGATTCTTTTAACGGCCACCATGTGACACTCCATAGGAGTGGCTTGAAAACGTGCACACATACACACACTAAGCATGATATCGGGCCTAGATGCACAAAGATAAAGCAAAGAGCCTATCATGGAGCGGTATACCTTTTTATCAACAACCTTGTCCTTTTTGTTGAGATCGATGTGTCCATTTGTTGGCATGGGAGTTTTGATGGGCTTGGCCTGGTCCATGTCAAACTTCTTCAATAAGTCTTGAGTGTACTTGGCTTGACATATGAAGGTGCCCTCCTTGAGTTGCTTCACTTGGAAGCCTAGAAAGTATGTCAACTCCCCCATCATGGACATCTCAAACCTCTTGGTCATTATCTTGCTAAACTCATCACAAAAGTTTTGGTTAGTAGAACCAAATATAATGTCATTGACATATATTTGGCACACAAAGATATCATTGCCAAAATGCTTGGTGAAGAGGATTGCATTGGCCTTGCCAATGACAAAACCCTTTTTAACAAGAAAACCCCTAAGGCATTCATACCATGCTCTTGGAGCTTGCTTGAGCCCATAGAGCGCCTTATGCAGCTTGAAAACATGATTAGGATACTTTGGGTCTTCAAAGCCTGGTGGTTGCTCCACATACACCTCTTCCTTGATTGGCCCATTGAGAAATGCACTTTTCACATCCATTTGGTACAACTTAAAATCATGGTGAGTAGGAAAAGCAAGTAATATTCTAATAGATTCAAGCCTTGCTACAGGGGCATAGGTTTCATCAAAATCCAAACCTTCCACTTGTAAATACCCCTTTGCCACGAGCCTTGCCTTGTTTCTTGTCACAACACCATCTTCATTTTGTTTGTTGCAAAACACCCATTTGGTGCCCACAACATTCTTGTTCTTTGGCCTTTCCTCCAATATCCACACTTCATTTCTTGTGAAGTTGTTCAATTCTTCTTGCATGGCCATCACCCAATCCGAATCCTCAAGTGCTTGTTCTACCCTAAATGGCTCCATAGAAGAGACAAAAGAGTAATATTCACAAAAATTACTAACTCGAGATCTAGTGATTACCCCCTTGTCAATATCTCCAAGAATTTGCTCGACGGGGTGATCACGTTGTACACTTTGATGCACTCTTGGGTGTGGTATATGTGAGCTTCCTTGACCATCATCTTTATCAACCTCTTGATCATGTCTTTGAGAATCATCACTTGATGTTTGTTCATGATCCCCAACATCTTGATCTTGACCACTTGCATGATTGATTTCTTCATTTTCATTACGTTGATTTTGTCTTGAGGGAAAGGGTTGACTTTCAACACTTGATGTTTCTTGTGGTCTCACATCACCAATGGCCATCCTTTTTATTGCATTTCTAGGAGCTTCATTATCTACATCATCAATAGCAACTTGCTCCTCTTGAGAGCCATTAGATTCATCAAATGTCACGTCACGTGAAATTTCAACACAACCGGTGGTTTTGTTGAACACACGATAGGCATGAACATTTGATCCATAACCAAGCAAGAAACCTTCATCAACTTTTGGAGCAAACTTTGAAGTCTTGGGTTTCTTGTTTAGCATAAAACACTTTCTCCCAAAGACACGAAAGTAGGAAATATTAGGCTTGTTAACGGTTAGTAGCTCATATGGTGTTTTCTTCAAGAGTCGGTGGAGATATAACTGGTTGGAGGCATGACATGTGGTGTTGATGGCTTCGGCCCAAAAGCGATCGGACGTCTTGTATTCATCTATCATTGTTCTTGCCATATCAATGAGTGTGCGGTTCTTTCTTTCGGCCACCCCATTTTGTTGAGGGGTATAGGGTGCCAAAAATTCATGCTTGATGCCTTCATCAAGGTACTCCTCAACTTGAGTGTTTTTGAACTCGGTGCCATTGTCACTTCTTATCTTCTTGATCTTCACTTCATATTCATTTTGTGCTCTTCTCATGAATGTCTTGAGCACATCCTTTACTTCACCTTTATCATGCAAAAAGAATACCCACGTGAAGCGAGAAAAATCATCAACAATTACAAGACCGTATTTGTTACCGCCAATGCTTATGTAGGAGACGGGTCCAAAAAGATCCATGTGCAACATCTCCAATGGTCTTGTGGTGGTCATCACATTCTTCGCGGGGTATGATGCTCCAACTTGTTTTCCCGCTTGACAAGCACTACAAATTCTATCTTTCTCAAAACAAACATCGGTTAGTCCTATGATGTGGCTGCCCTTTTGGAGTTTGTGAAGATTTCTCATACCAACATGGGCAAGCCTTCTATGCCACAACCACCCCATGTTGGACTTTGCTAATAAGCATGTACCAAGTCTAGCCTTATCCGTGGAGAAATTCACAACATAAAGCTTTCCTTTAAGCACACCCTTAAAAGCAATTGAGCCATCACTCCTCTTATAGACGGTCACACCACATTCGTTGAACAAACAATCATAGCCCATTTTACAAAATTGTGAGATGGACAAAAGATTGAAGTCAACGTGATCAACAAGCATAACCTTAAAAAGAGAATACGAGGGAGTGAGAGGGACTTTACCATACCCTAGTACTTGTCCCGTTCCGTTGTCACCAAACATGATGTACTCATTGTTGTTGTGACTTGGCTCAAATGTCTTGAACATCTTTTTGTCTCCGGTCATATGATTAGTGCATCCACTATCAATTACCCAACTTGACCCTCCGGAGACATAGTCCTACAAAACAAGTTAAGCTTTGTTTTTAGGTACCCAAATTTGCTTGGGTCCTTTCACATTAGTCACAAGTGCTTTGGGAACCCACACATAAGCCTTTGGCCTCTTGTTGCGTGGCCCAACATATTTGGCATACACATGACCATGCACATTTTTCATAAGCACATATGAAGCATAAAAGTCATGAAAGAGTGCACATGTAGGATTAGGCACATTAACATGAGAATCATTAGCAAAAGAAGAATGGTTAGTGTTCATGTTCTTGGCTTGCTTCTTTTGATAAGATCCTTCCTTGATGAACTTAAGGAATTCCTTCCCATTCTTGTTCTCCCGTGCATTGTGCTTGGCACCCTCAACATAGCCAATGCCATCCATGACATGGGGCATTCTAGTGTATGTGTATGCACCTCTTGCATACTTTGCCTTTTCATTGTCAACAACATTCTTCCCTTGTTGTATCTTGCTTTCAAGAGCTCTCACTTGCTTGTTCAAATCATCAATCAATTTCACATTAGTAGCACAAGCATCAACATCAATGTTATAGCACCTATCACATCCTTTGCTAGTGGAAGCATGAGAGTTGGTGGTGGTAGTGGATGTGAAAGTTGAAAGAATTTTGTATTGTTCTTCAAGAGACTTATGAGTCTTTTCCAAATCCTCATATCTCTCTTGAAGTTTATCTTTAGCACTTTTAACATTTTCACAAGTATTCTCAATTTTAGTGATAGATAAGGTTAATTCTTCATTTTTATTTCTTTCAACTTCTAGAAGCTTCTCTAGTTCAAGGTTTCTTTTCTTTTCAAGAATAAGCAAGTCTTCTTGTTTTTCAAGATGCTCCTCTTGTCTATCATTTTCTTCCTTTTGTTTCTCAAGCAATTGCATGAATTCAAGCATTTTAGGAAGTGAAGCATTTGCATCATCATCATCATCATCATCACTACTACTAGCATAAGCGGAAAGCTTGTGTTTAGATTTTGTTACCTTCGATCCTCTTGCCATTAGGCACTTGTGAGTGTTGTCATCATCATCACTCAAGCTCCCAAATAGTGAGGTGTTGGTGGGAGTAATGCCGATGGCAAGTGAAGCAATGCCTCCGTCATCCGAGTCGGATTCGGAGGAGGAAGATGATTGTGGGATACTTGCTTTATGGGTATCCTCATACAAGGCTAAGACGGTGGCCGACCGGGTACTTCATCAACAAGGAAGCTGACCGACTCGGCTTGGAGTGCAAGATAAGAAAGATTAGACTTGCCATATAGAATCATTGCAGAGTACGACTAGGACTCTGCCTGAACCCCCCTGTTGACCGGATATATAAGGCGGCAGGGTACCCCCCATCGAGGGAGAGAGGCAACTAGACACAACTAGAGAGACACAACATCTCATGACAATCAATACAATACAGAACACAGGATGTAGGGTTTTTACTCTCATTGAGAGGGCCTGAACCTGTATAATTTGGCGTCTTGTGTAACCATCGTAGTTCTTGGTCTCGACGTAGCCCTATATATTTACTGCCGGTCTTGAGCATCAACAATGATGAAGAGGATGAATCATCGGAGTTCCATTCTTGACCAATATGAGCTTCACCTTTCCTATGCTTCTTGTATGTCTTGTCTTTCTTGTGATGCTTGTCTTTTCTTCTTTCATCCTTGTTCTTCTTCTTTGGACATTCTGCAATAAAATATCCTTCATCACCACATTCATAGCAAGTCCTTTTCGACCTTCTTGCTTTGCCCTTGTCGAAGCTTTTCTTCTTGTAACTATCCTTCTTGAGGAATGACTTGAATCTCCTTACAAGCAAGGCCATCTCATCATCACTATCTTCACTACTAGAATCAACTACTTTGTTATTCTTCTTCTCTTGCTTCTTTTCACTTGTGGCATTGAGTGGCACATCACTCTTGTCACCATTGGCTTTCGCAATTTGCTTGATCAACGCATTTATCTTGTTGGCTTGATCATTTTGTTGTTTTTGGGATAGAAGCTTCCCAAGTACCTCATCGGTGGAGAAGGTTTTGAAATTGTCCTTCTCTCTAATGTTTGAGAAAATGGTACAATCCCATGGTCTCAATGCTTGTAATAGTCTCTTGTTGATATCCAAGTCGGACATTCTAGCTCAAAGTGCTCTTCTTTGATTCACAATTCTCATAAGTCTATCATGAACTTCTTTTGGGCCTTCTCCCGGACCCATGATGAACAAGTTGAACTCATTTTGCAATTCTTCAAGCCTTGCATCTTTCACGGAATCAATACCCTCATAGATAACCTCAAGCTTTCTCCACAATTGGTTGGCATTCTTGATTCCGGCTACTTTGTCATATTCGGTGGCACTAAGTGCGGAAACAATTGCACCAGCCGCCACGGCATTGCGATGGATGTTGAGTTGGTCCTTTCGAGTTGGATTATCTCTATTTTTCCACAAGAAACCATTCTCGGTTATGCTTGCAACATGTGGACTCATAGATTCCAAGTACATCATCATCTTGCATTTCCAATGGTCATAAAATTGTTCATCAAAGTACCGAAGCCTACCAGACCCTTGCCCAATGCGATCCTCTTTGAGATCTTCATAATCAAACATGACATTGTTGTAGATTCTTGGTTGAGCATCATGTCTTCCAACTACATCATCTCCATCATGAGTACCGCTAGCACCATCTTTGATTGGGAGAGCAGTAGTTGGTTCTTCTCCCGGATTTGATATCTTTAATCTTCAAGCGGTTAAGCTTTTTAGAAGATCCTTGCTCTGATACCAATTGAAAGTGCCTAGAGGGGGGTGAATAGGCAATTATCCCTGAAAATCACTTAATAATAAAAGTCAAATACGCAGGATCGGATTTGTCCGACGATAGTGAGGAAAGTCCGTTGGACTTGTCCGATGGCCCGGGTTAGAAAAGTAGATTGGCCGATTAAAACTTTAAACTAGTGCAAGGCAAGCTAGGATCTAGTAATTACAAGGTAGCGGAAGTTGTAGAAATAAGGGGAACAACTAGCAAGCAACCTACACAAGTTAATTTAAGAAAAACTAGACAAACCCTAGCTAGCAAGTTATGAGCAAAAGCAAGTAAATAACAAGTATGAAAAAGGAGACAAGGGGAGACACAAGATTTGTTCACCGAAGTTCAGCTCCACAAAGAAGCCTATGTCTCCATTGAGGAATCCACAAAGGACCGGGTTTCTTTCAACCCTAACGTCTCCAAGTGACCACAAAGATCAAACTTGGCTTTCCACTAGCAAACTCCACGAAGGAGGGGTCAATACAGACTTCCTGAGGCGTCATCACACAAGTTGGGAGCTCTACAGGTCCTCTAACCGTCTAGGGGATGAATCCCCAAGAGTAACAAACACAAACATGGTCGGTGGTGAGGATGAACCAAGAGCTTAAGAGAATGGAAGCTTGAAGTCGATAGGGCTCTTGAATCTTCTCTCAATCCCTTCACAAATCAAGATTGGAAGTAAGGGAGGAGAGATTTTGAGAGCAAAGTGAGCTTGAGAGTGTTTTTGAGTGGAAAGAGTGACCCACCGGCCAAGGGACAAAGTGGGGTTCTATTTATAGCCCAAGGAAAAAAAGAGCCATTTGAATGGGTATTTCTCAAATCTCCATCGGACAAGTCCGATGGTCATCGGACATGTCCGATGCAACAAGTTGGCGAAGCTTCTGGAGTCCGATGAACTTGCCCGATGCCTCGGACAAGTCGACCATCGGACAAGTCCGATGGTCATCGGACAAGTCCGATGGCTAGGGTTTGGTACAGGTTATGTACTCTAACAAGTATGTCCGATGGCTTGGACTTGCTGGTCATCGGACAAGTCCGACAACAAAGAGTGGCAAGGGTTATGGAGTCCGATGGACTTGTCCGATGGGTCGGACAAGTCTGATGATTTTGCCCTGAAAAAAAATGTTTTGGCTGTGGAATTTTGGATTTTGCTCTTAGTTCATCATTGCTTCACATTTTTGTGTCCCTCTTAATAGTACCGCTTTTCCTATACTCAAAAATAATGTAAAAACTCCATGAGCTTCATATTTGAGCATATTTTTTAGTATCATCTTGAAATTTCTTAGCCACTTTCTTTTCTCCTTTTCTTTGAGTATTTGAGCTTCTATGCATTTTGTCATCAATAATTGAACCATCTTCTACACACATGCTCATTGAAACATTAGTCCATTCTTAATTGTATTGGCGCCAATCACCAAAATAAAATTAGGGGCCTAGATGCATCTTCAGAAAGAGAGGATGGAGAGGGAGAGTGCCAGGATTAACGAGCATACCAGCAATGACGTGGCGGCGTTCGCCCGCTCAGGCATTGAAAAAGTGAGGCGCTGGACAGGCGGAGGCAAGACCTACTGCTAATTCTCCTTGTTCCTCACGTCCTTCATTTTTCTCTCTTCCCTTTTCAAGATCCTGCACAAGGTTTTGAACAAATCTGATTAAGAAAGAAGGGGATTCGAGAGAGAGAGAGAGAGAGAGAGAGAGAGAGAGAGAGGGAAGAAGGAAGGGAGAGGACGATGACCCAGCAGCTGGTACCGGCGATTTGGCAGCGGTGCTCGCTCAGTCATCAAGGAAGGAAGGCGCTGGACAAAGGGAGTCAACATCTACTGCTCATCTTCCTTATTCATGAGAGGAGGGGGGCGGGGGGGAGGATGAGGGGACTCTCACCAGCGATACCCGATGATGAGGCAGCAACGCTCGCTCAGGGGCTGTGGAAGCGGAGGTGGAGTCGGCGGCGGTGCTCGCTTGGGGGAGACGACGAGATCGGGAGGGAGACGATGAGAAGATTACGACCGTAAATGATTTGATTCCAGTGGTCGAGGAGGTGTTTCGGGACTGAATAGGTCCGGACCTGATTACTGGGTACCTGATTACGGAGTGGGTCCAACCAAACATGTTTTAACGTAATTATTTACAGTGAAATGGAAATACGTAACAAACAGTCGAACCAAACACCTCCCAGGTGTTAGACGTGTCAGATACCAGACATTGAGCCCTAGGAGCGCTCGATATGACCTGGCGCTAATGCTGGGATCGCCCCACCTAGAGAGGGAGAACTTGTCGATTTGATTTGTTATATCTCTACTTCTTATTAATTTAGGTGAGTCCATCTGCCCTATATTTTGGTGTTCGTTTTTTTATGTTGGTCCGAATATAGTCTGGTTGTTTTTCCACCCGAATACAGTCTGGTTCTTTGTCCACCAAAAATATCACGTGCGCACCAATCAGAATCTGAAGCAAAAGTGTGCACCACTAATAATACCAAATGTCCGCTCAATCAAATCAAAACCAAACGTATGCACCACTGATAATACAAATGTCCGCCCAATCAAATCAAAACCAATTCAGACACGTCCACATCAACTGAAAGGAAATCAACTATCAAAAGCAAATCGACATCAGACTAAAAATAATATAAAAACCACAACAAAGCAGTCAAGTTGACGTGGGCCTCGCAACCAAAGGAATCAACTTGTACAACACCACGACTGCCGTGTGACCAAAAACGGTTGCCGCAGCTGCCGCCGCGGATGCAACAACTTCACGCAATGTGTCACGACACTTAGAGGTCACCTACGAGCGCAACTTCGAGGTGGGAAACCTTCACCCTCAAGCTACGGTGGACGCACAAGCTCGTGGTGATGCGCAAGGTCCACTAACTTTCTAATTCATATCAATTGCTTAGACCCAACAACTAATTAACATTGCAAAAAAAAAAACCACATGTAAAGTAGAGTCAAAGTATGGGCTTATACTTGTTAATAGGATTCAACAGGTTGTCAATCTTGTGAAGATGTCATTGTTATAATAGCAACAACTTACAATAATCCAAATCCCCTATAGATCAAACTCCACTACAAAATACTACTGTTTGAATGGGCAAAACACCTTTATTATGAATAATATTTTAGAGAGAAAGGTAGTATTAGATACCAGTAAGTTGAGCCAAATGCTGAAGATGAACCAGCACTTGGCCTCCCACCTCAAGCTGCATAATTCCGAAAAGTGACATGTTAAACAAAACAACAGTGACAGATTTTAGAAAGGCATAATGTCATATGCATTTGATGGATCACTAAAACTCCCATTTAACTCAAGGATTATATAGATCACCAGAACATCAGTAGAGCTGCAATAATTTGTTGCAGATATACATAAAGATGTGAAAAAGATAGTACTTTTTTTAATGATCTTTCGCGAGCTGGTCTTTTTTACATGGATGTACTTGTTGCAGACATGACAAACTTCAGCAAAACAAATCAGAAGGCAACCAATGAACACATAGAGTCCATCAATTCTAAGAAACAAAATAGGCAAAAGGAACAAGAACGACTGAGGCACAAGCGAGCATAAATGATTGAGGAACAAAAACAAGAACAAAATAAAAGGCGCCGATATAATTATCATATGAAGAAGGCTCATTAATAAAAAATGTGAAACTCAAGGTTGCAACATGGAAAACATGGTCCATGATGGGAGTGCTGGACTGTTCCATGTGAACAATATTTGTAAGAATCTGGCAGGTACCATTTTATGTCATTGTATGGTCTATTTGGCATATAAGTTTTCATATACTATCTTAATTGTTTTTCAGATTATTACACGATGCATACTTGTATTGTGGGATAGATGTTATATATCACACTGATAATATGTTAATTAAAAATGAAGTTGAAACTATCCCACAGACCAAATGACAGAGAAGCAAAAGGAAGCCAAACGTGCAAATGAAAAGATACTCTATGCTAAAATGACACAAGAGGAGAAAAGAAGGCCATGACCAAGTCGTGATGAGAGTAATCAAGCACGCAAGGATCGGAGAAAAAGGCAAAGGGATGCTTTGTGCTCAGAGCCTATCGCAATGGAGAATCCGATGTTTGTCCTTGAGTTGGTATTTCCAGATGGTTCAACCCAATAGACATTTCCAGATGGTTCTACCCAACAATCCTTACATAGAGCCTTTTGATATTTTAATGTTGGTTCCCACATGGAGACCTCTTTATATACCACGTGTCCCAGATAAGACCATAGATACTGATGTTGAAATGCGACAAACGTTCCACATGTTGTAGGCCATCAAAACGTGCCACATGATGAGAGACAAGTGTTGTGTACACATCGAAACGAGCAGTTCTAGACCCCCAGATTATCATATGATAAAACGGCCAAGTATCACACAACAGACACAGATGACAACGCTAATCTTATTAAATACATCTTACAATTTTTTATTATTGTGTGCTCTTGTTATCTTTATTTTGAAAAAGACTTTGGATGTTTTGTAGGAAATGCAACTTCAACTAACACAGAGGACATTTCAACAAAACCACAAACCATGACGAATGATTGTTGTACTTTAGCAGACCTATCCGTAGTTGATGGGGAAAGGGTTGTATTTTGGAACAACTCAAAAGATGATGAGGATGAGCGCATATGGCTTGGACAAGGTAATTGGTGTGAGAAAAGTTTTTCCTTTCACACTTAATATACTTTTTTTACTGATTTTTTAAGAGATTTTTTTTGTGTGTATCTATAGATGAGGAAATTGTTGTGAATGTAAACCCCAACATGCAAAATGATGTCTATAGTTCAACTAGCTCATGTGAGTTGGATCCCTATGACATTGTATATAATAACCTTCCTAAGGACGTGCACAAGCTGGAATAAAAAAGAAACTATAACCATTATGGTGCAAAGCATTTTTAGTTCGAGACGGATGGTTTCCGTTGCCGTAGTGGTCAAGAGAAGCTAGTTGAGAAAAAAAAAACACCACCTGAGATGGTGAAGCTATGGACATTGAAGAACTCTACATCCACACACTTTCGTGATAATATCAGGTGGTTCAATGGACACTTCTCATTCACTCAACTTTAGTGTAGCCTGGATGAAAGCACTATGAATACCAAGAAATACCCAATCTATACATTCCGAGCACATGGTCAAATGTACCATAACATCTGTTGTTTTAAGAGACAAAGTGGCCTGGAACCAAGCCACCTGGAACTATACTTTTATGATAATGATCCTAACCTAGAATTTTGCTATCGCCGCACTCGTGAGGGTCAAGAGAAGAAAGATAAAGAGGTTATTTCGATGCTAGTCAACATAATGAAAGGGAACCCATACTCTAGCAGTCTCAATATAATTGGTGATGTTACAAAGGTTGACAACTACCGTATAACACTTAATATTGACCATCAAATGGATCAGAGGACGTACAATGCACAAACATCTTCAGAGGTTGTTGTTGTATGAGTCGAGGGAAGGAATGTGGCAAAACATTTTGATAGAAGTGTTTGTCTACAAGGAAAGGACTGACAAATTAATAATATCGGGTCGTGTCACATATCATATGACCCTTTGTTGTATCATTTATTCTTTCCTCCCAGTGAACCTAGATGGCACACCATATTCCAAAATCTAGTCTAAAATATGAGGAAGTTCTAGCCGAGTCAGCTAGAAAAAAAGCTGAGGGAAAAGAAGAAGATGACGAAGGCAAGTATTTGCTAATTGCATCTATTAATCCAGCACTGACTTCATTTTTGAAATACGTAGTTTGACTTTTTTACATTTATGATAGGATCTGGAGGTGGCCAGATGACTATTTCAATTTGAGACTATTACCACAACAAGTTTCAAGATCGTCCAGGAATATTTAATCCAATATTACATGGTAAGCATTTGCTCTAACAGTTTGTTGTGGATACATACAATAAGATCGAGAGCAACATATTGGAATACATATGGACCCATCAGACCAAACTACGAGCCGACTTGTATCAGGGTTTGTGGGACAGTTTAGATGCTGGGGAGGTCAAAGCTGTCGTCGTTGGAAAACATATTGTGCTGAACAAGTCATTTATCGGTGGCCCGAGAGACAATTGAAAATGCTATATGGATGCCATGGCGTTAGTTGGTAAGTATGGCAAGCCCACATATTCCTAACCATGATGTGCAACCCGAGATAGGATGAGATACAAGAAAATCTGCACCCTGGCCAAATGGCAATGGACCGTCCAGATCTGGTTGTTCGTATGTTCAGGACAAAGCTTGAGGAGATGAAGAACAAATTGTTCAAACAACATATACTAAGACGGGTGAGAGCCCACGTGTACGTGGTGGAGTTCCAGAAGAGAGGCTTGCCCCATGCCCATTTCCTATAAATCATGGAAGGAAGATACAATCTGACATTCCCGGAGCTATACGATCGGCTGATATGTGCTGAACTCCCAGACGAGAAGAAGTACCCTATTCTTTATAGCATGGTAACCAAGCACATGATGCATGGTCCATATGCCAGGTTAAATCCCAATTGCGCATGCACAAAGGGAAGTAAGTCTTGCAAGTTCAACTATTCACGCTCATATAAAAATGCCACCATCCAAGGAAAAGACTCCTACCCTTTATATCGGAGATGGCGTAATGGATGTCAAAAATTGATCAATAATGTATGGATGGACAATCAATGGGTCGTTCCTTATAACCCTCACCTACTGCAATACTTCAACTGTCACACTAATGTCGAGGCATGCGGAAGCATCAAATCAGTGAAATATCTCTTCAAATACATATACAAGGACCACGATTGGGCATCAATTACTGTAGGAGAAGCATGCAGTGCCGACGACAAAATAAATGTAGATGAGATCAAACAGTATCAAGATGAGAGATGTATTACTCCTCTGGAGGCTTTATGGGTTCCATCTAAGCGAGAACGATCCTCCTGCTCTACAGCTGCAGCTACATCTTCCTGGAATGCACATGGTTACATTAAAAAAGAATCAAGATATTAAGCAAGTGGCCTAGCACCAGGGAGTGGAGAAATAGATGCTTATATTGTATTTTGAGATGAATAAGAATGATCCAAAAGCACGATGTATCTTGTACAAAGACTTCCTAGAGCACTATACTTGGTAGACCAATGGCAAGAAGTACTAGAAACCGAGGGTGCGAGAATGCTACATGCAAGTAGGAAGGATCATCCAAGCTCATCATGCAGAGGGGGAACATTACTACCTGCATGTCCTCTTGAATAAAGTGACTGGAGCAACCTCATTTGAAGATCTATGGACGGTTAATAAAGTGACGTATTCCATGTTCCACGAAGCTACAGAGAAACTTGGTATAATCAATGGAGACATCTAATGGGATGATGCCCTCACAGAGGCCACATAATATGCAATGCCAGCGTCTCTACGAAGGCTATTCGTGATGATATTAGTGTTTGGTGAACCCATGGATGTTCATCGACTATGGGATAAGCACTACGAGGCGTTATTAAAAGATTACCATCGTGTTAATCCTTCCAATACCGCGGTAGAGAAGATGGCCCTCATTGATATAAGATACATGCTAAGTCCATGAGAATGGAAATAACAAAGTTTTCTACACTGCCCAAGATTGTTGGCTTGCATGACGTAGCAAAAGGTCTTGAAAGAGAGATCTATGAGGAGCTTACTATTAAAATAAATGATGAGGATATAAATTTTTTAATTGTCTCAACAAAGAGTAGATAGATGCGCACAAAAAGGTTCTATGTGCTGTAGAGAGCAAAAATGGCGGTGTGTTCTTCGTCGATGGCCCTAGAGGCACCAGTAAGACATTCCTATACAAGGTGCTCCTGGCAACAATAAGAGGTCAAAACGAGATCGCGGTTGCAACAACGGCTTCCAGTGTTGGTGCTTTAATAATGCCTGGTGGAAGAACTACACACTCGCGGTTTAAGATACCACTCACAATCAAGGACAGTGATAGCCGTACCTTCACAAAGCAGAGCGGCACAACCAAACTCCTACAATAGGCCTCTCTGATAATATGGGACGAGGTGTTGATGAGAAAGAGGCAGGTCTTGGAGGTGCTACATAACAGCTTGCAAGATATCATGGCTTGAAAGGACTTTCGATTCAATGGGAAGACGGTTGTTTTTGGTGGTGACTTCAGACAAACTTTGTCTGTTATCCAAAAGAGATCCAGAGCTCAGATAGTCGACACGTCATTTCGTGGCTCTTATCTATGGGATCACATGCATCACCTGAACCTGCAATGCAGCATGAGGGCATAGAACAGTCCGTTGTTCGCTGACTACCAGTTGCCTGTCGGTAATAGAAGAGAGGAGACGAATAGTGAAGGGAAGGTTCTTCTTCCAAAAGAGATATGCATTCCATATACTAGCAACAACAACGATCTAGACGTGCTAATTGACTACATGTTTCCACACCTCGACGCCAATAAGACTGACCCAAGCTACATCACATCCAGGCGATTCTCACAATGAGGAACAAATGCATCGATAGAATTAACATGAAGATGATCAATCTATTTCAAGGGAAGGACATAGTGTATGACAGCTTTTACAATGTATTGGATGGTCCGCATAATTACTATCTGATGGATTTCCTTAACACCTTGACCCCGAATGGACTCCCTCCACATATGTTGAAGCTCAAAAAGAACTGTCATGTCATATTTCTCAGGAACTTAGACCCAGCAAATGGACTATGCAACGGGACGAGGTTGGTGGTACGTGACTGCTAGAAGAACGTCATCGACATTGAAATCGTGCTTGGTCACCACACGGAAAAGAGGGTGTTCCTTGATCGCATACCTCTATGCCCCTCGGACAATGATATGTTCCCATTCCATTTCAAGAGGAAACAATTCCCAACAAGACTAAGCTTCGCGATGATGGTCAACAAGGCGCAGGGCCAGACCATCCCCCATACCAAAATCTTTTTACTCGACCCGGTTTTCTCTCATGGACAGTTATACGTTGCTCTATCTAGAGCAACCACAAGACAACATATCAGAGTGCGCATAACCCGCTGAAGATCACATACGAAAAAAGGGAGAAAAGGCTAAATAGAATAATGCATCAAAGAGTGATGGAGGCACATATACTAAAAATATAGTGTATAGTGAGGTTCTTACCTAGTAAAGTTAGCTAAGAGGTGTGTTGACGGTCATTAAATATCAATTTCAACCGTCAATATACCTATAAAAGTAGGAAGACTTAGCATTTCATACCTACATGTTAGTTAGGAATAATAAGATTCCACTTATCCTTGGAGAAATATGTGCATGCAGGGATTTGATACAATATATATGGAGAAAAGGAGCACAATTCAAGGAAACACAGTTCTAGCCAATAAGACAGTGCCAACTGGACCTCCCTTGGATTGCATGCGTGGCTACATGGGATTCCTATGGAGAACACCGAGTCAAAATAGAAGATAACCCACCTACCAGCCACCCTAAGGAAGCACACCCTGAGGGGGCCCACTCCCAGGTTGGCCGACCTAGGGGCCTGGTCGGTCGACCAGGTCTTGAGCCCATTTCGGGCAGGCTTCCACGTGTCGACTCCTGAGCTCTTTTGGAAGATTAGTGCATGGCAGTTCCATGGTGGTTACTCCTCAGTGCCAACTTATCCCTGTTATAAATAGAAGGGGAGAGCTGCACTCCAACACACACACACACACACACACACCAAGAAGAATCCATTCTCTAGCATTACACTTAGTCTTCAGGTCCTAGTGGAGTTTAGGATATATGAGAGCTGACTAGAGGTCCTTGATCTAGTCTTGGAGTCTTGGGTATAGTTCCACACTATCCCTCTCTAGTAAGACTTGTTCCTTCTATTAAAAGAATTATCTTCTTTACTCCTTGTGCTTTATCTATACTAGTGTGATAGTCATGTGCCTTTTATATGGTTGTTGCCTAGTTATGTTTGGTTGCTTCACATACTCATACTAGTTAGTCTATGCTTTTGCACTCATTCAATGCATAATGTGGTTATACATGCTTTAGTCCATAACTTTTTAATCCATAGGGTCGAAGTTATGCATGTCTTAGCCCTTGACTTGCTGATCCGTAGGGTCAGAGTTATGCATTCTCTAGTACTTGACTCGTTGATCCGTCGGGTTAGAGTTAAGTGTATTCTTGCTCCTGACTTGTTGGTCCGAAGGGCCAAAGTATTATGGGAATCAAGAGTATTATTTATCAATGTAAGCATGGTGCTTAGGTTGGTAAATATCTTTGAGTGCTTGGTTACCACACAAACAGGAACATGTGTGGCAGTAAGGGCTTAATTGTCTTTTGTCATGTGTCCTATTAAAGGATAGCAGCAGGTGGTGACAGCCCTGTTGTGCTTATTAATGCTCCCTGTCTTGGCTTGGCATAGGACTTAGGCTTGTATGTGTTGCATGTATCTAACCTATGGACAAGAGTATAGAAGTACATAGGACCTAGCTTAACCCTTCTTAACCCACTTAACCTAGACTTTGGACTGATGTTAGATTGGATTGTTCTATGTGTCACTACCCACTATCATTTGTTATCCTTACCCCTATCGATGACTTTGGTATATTATTAGTTATAGGGTTGTGAACATGCTATCTCTTGACTGCCGCCTTCCCTTGGGAGAACCATAAATGACAGCCATTAGAGTAATCTAGTGGTGAAACACTACAACGAGGTGTCCGTGCACTTGCAGATTTAACTTGCCCACACTAACTATCTGTTGAGTTCTACCAGTGAGTAGTTCTGGCGTCTTGCCCAGGTCTATTTATTTGGTGTGACTTAGCAGATGTCAACAAGCATTTTTGGCACCGTTGCTAGGGATAGTAATATTTCTGGTGCGACGTTAAGAAATGTCAACAAGCATTTCTAGCACCGTTGTCGCAGGGAAGGCACTGGTTAAAAGAGAATCACTAGCATTGTTCCTAATTATATTTCTATTAATTGCCATTGTCTAGATTGGTTTACCTTTGCTTTGTTTTCACTTTATGTGAAAATAGGGAAGTATACCTATGGCCTTGACTTGCTGAAGAATTACACAGAGAATCCGGAAGTAATCTTGAGAAGAGCACAACCTCGAGTCACCCATCCTCAAGATACTCTTAGCAGTCAGGCCAGTTACATCCGCACCATCAAGCTCAATGCCAATGACCGAAAAATGCTTTATGAGTACTTTGCTCCCTCTGTTGACAATGTGGCTATTGGGCCAAATGTCAACACCAGGAATGGAAACTTCAGCCTCAAAGTCGGCCTAATCTACATGGTGCAGGCCAATCCATTCATTGGGATGGCCAATGAGGATGCAAATGCCCACCTTCAACAATTCCTGGAATTTGCAACACTGTGTCCATCAAAGGAGTCACTCAAGATGCCATCCAATCTATCTATTTCCCTTTTCCCTCTTAGGGAAAGCCAAACAATGGTTCTATGCGAACTCTAGTGTTGTGGCTACCTGGAATGATTGTTCCACAATGTTCCTCAAGAAATTCTTCCCGATAGGCAAAACCCATGCCCTTCGTGGAAAAATTTCAAACTTCTGGCAAGCAGAAGAGGAATCCATTCCTAGAGCTTGGGAGAGGCTTCAAGAGTACATGTTAGCATGCCCATATCATGGAATGGACGATTAGTCAATTTTTACCACCTTCTACCACGGGTTGGCATCAACAACACGTGATCATCTTGATGATGCTGCCAAAGGAGCCTTCTTCTCACTTACAGCTGCTGAAGCAAAAGAATTAATTGAAAAGATAGTCTCTAGCCATGGGTGGGATGATGATCATCACCAACCCTGCTAGAAGGATGAGCATACCAACAAGGAGGTGGAGATACTCAATGCTAAGATGGACCTCATCATGCATCATGTCGATCAATACTCCGAGAAGATGGAGATGCATGACATTCAAGCCATTGAGTGTATGAAGTATGAAGTCAATCATAACATAGAGGATGACCACCACAGAACATATGAGGACATGTTGTGGAACACCAATAGGACTTATCCACAAGGAGGTCAAGGGTGGAAACAATGCCCTTATCAGCATGGAGGTAACAAAAGCAATCTTAATACTTCCAATTATAGTTTTCCCTCCTTGAGAGATATTATTCATGACCAACCTAAGCTAAATGAAAAACTATTTAAAAAGCTAGAGGCACATGAGAAAATTTTAGAACGTGTCAACACTATGACGGAACCTTTCTCTACTTTGTTTGAGCACCAACAACAATTTAATAAATTATTAGAATCTAAGTTGGCTTAGTTAGCTATTGCTATTTCCTTTGCTAGAACTATCGATATGATGGATCCGTGGGGATGTGAATCAACTCGCAAATAGTCGTATCCTAACCATGATGCAGGAAGCAATATGAAGGAGGAGAAGTTGTCCAACACCACCAAGAAAGGAGGACACAAGGGGAAGAGGCTTCGCACAAGTGCTATGAAAAGACAGCCACCACCCTAACGCGAGAAGTCGTGTACATCCTCATCTCCGGTATTAGACACCATGTCACCAAGCTAAATTCAATGGAGAAAAGTCCTGCTCATTGGACTTACAATTGGTGAGCCCTTGCCAAAGGAAAATTGGTACTTATCTCATATTTTCTTTCCACCAATCTTTGGATTTCCATTTGCATTTGCATATTTGATTTTTTCCACCATATTTGCATGTTGGAATTTATTCCAACCCATTTCCCTTTTTTCAAAACTATATATATTAAAAAAATAGAATTTCAGAGTTCATGTTTTGAGAAATTGAGGGTACAAAAGATCGAAAATGTTTTTCTTTGAAATATATTTTTGTTCTTGTGGGCCACCACAAGTAGGGCCCACTGGCCAGAGCAGAGGACCAGAGAGGCCATCCCTTGGTCGGGTGACAAGACCTATTGGTCGGTCGACCAGAGAAAAATGGCTCTCTGGCCCCACTTGCCCCAACAGCTAGCTTGCAACTGACATGTCCCATATGACTATCGTTTCGCTCTGCATCTTGAGGCAAGGTTCACGAGATGAAGTTCTTCACCACATTCACATATTTCACCTATCCATTATGCCCTGGCCATTTGTTATCATTTTCTCTAGGCTTTGGCATCACTAAATACTCTGAAATTCTACAAAAATAGTTGCTTTGAGTTTCATTTGCATCTTCATGTTGCCTTCAAATCTTCATAAGTACAAACTCATGAGTACTTGATAGCCATTGAGTACTTGACTTGTTAATCCGTCGGGTCAAAGTTAAGTGTACCCTTGTTCTCAACTTGTTGATCCGAAGGGTCAAAGTCCCACGAGAAATAAGGGTAGTTGTTCTGGTGTACTCCTGCTCTCTTGTTGCAGCCAAGACTTCGAATGCTCCATCAACACATTGCAGCAAACCTTGAGCAAGAGTCAGCTTTAGGGAAGTTCCTCCCCCCCCCCCCCCCAGCCCCTAATGTGAAGGTAACGTGTATCATTTCCCTTTTCAATCACCACATGCATGATACACTAAAAACAACAAAGAGATTTGTTTTTCTTTCACATGCATGATAAATAGAAAACTAAATAAATAAATAAATTAATGCACAGTATGAATGCATAAGATTTCCTATGTTGAGCTAATGAATAGATGCTCTGTCTTTTATTCCTTTTATATGCTCGGTTTATGACCTAACACTCTATCTAGTTTTGGTTTGTTGGCATCATTAAATTTCATCTCAACCACATTAGTGGGTAGCATAAGCATTATCCTTCTAAGTTGTTGGGAGATATGATATGGTTAGTTAGGCTGCCATGATCTTGCTCAACTTGTGAAACATGACACTTGGAGAATTAATTTGATAAAAATAGCAAGTTCCTTAATGATATAAATTCCTACCATAGAAATATTTTGTTCCAAGTGGTAGGAATTTATATCATTAAGGAACTTGCTATTTTTATCAAATTCCTACCACATCAATATTTTGTTCTACATATAAATTCCTACCATTGCAAAACCTTCTACATATGCTTCTTGTGTTTTCATTGACCCTTGTCAAAATTGTGTGACCCTAGTGAGAAATATTTTCTGCATTCATGTTCAAGTCCGCGCACATCACACTAAGTTTCCACACTAGAAATTAGCAATCATCCATGTCACACCATCCATCCACAAAACAAAGATTTTGTCTTCATGATTGATCTCTCCCAAAGGCAATCAAGGTTATGGCTATCGAAAAAAAAGAGAGAAAAATATTCTTGCTCCATGAAGAACTTGACGAAAAAAACTCTTGCTCCATGAAGAGCTTGAGAGAATAAATGAAGAAAGAAAAGATAGCTAATACTGCCAAAGGGAGAGACCAATAAAAAGAGTCTCCATTCCACTCCACCATATCCACCACACATGCACATCTTGATCATGCTTGTAGGAAATGCTATCTCCATGGATCCAATCTTTTGACTCGGTGACACATGAAATACAGGTATGCCACATTTATCCTTACCCAAAGCTCCACATATCAGCCTTTAGAGGTAGGATTTTTTAGGCATCATAATCCTTGGTGAGGAATTTGTACACTTTGAGCGATCTGAGTGAATCATTTGAGGAACTTAGATTTATCATAAAATTAACCTCAGGGCTAAAGTCGATCAAAGAGAGTAGATGTAATGGTAGTCCTACAGTTGACATTTCTTAATGTCGTCACTAAGTTGCCTTAGCAACAAAGCTAGAAATGTGTATTGGTAATCTTTAACGAATGCTGAGAGTCCGCAACCACGGAGAATTCTGTTGTAGCATTTCACCCAGAAGTATTCAGGGTATCGTATTTATTTTATCCCAAAGGAAGGCATATTATTGATCAGTGTAATTACCACGTTCTAGACATTGCACATTGGATTATAAGACAAAGTCACAGGGGTAAGGGTAATGATAAACATGGTAGTGAACACATAGATAGGATACTCAAGATAATTAAATACTAGTTTAGTGGAGAAGAACAAATAAAGAGCTAAGTTCCTATGTTGCTTTTATACAGTTACATAGTCTACATTATATACTATTACAGAGATACATAGACAATGCAAGAAAATTAGATCATCACACCTTGGGCATCCGGTTTCTCCTACACATAGTACAATTCTGGCCAAGAGCCTATTGCATAGTTGAACGTGGGGGATTTCAAAGGACGGATAGGGCTGTCATCATATACTGCCTACCCCTAGCAATCCGTGGGCTACACAACAAATAATGCATTCTATTGATCTAAGCACCACACTTACATCTCTAGAACAATACCCCTAATTCCTTAGTGATGGATTAGAAAAAGAGTAATCACATTTAAGTGAACACTAAGCACACGGAAATGATCTAAGTCAAACATTAGTCATGCATCATTATAACAATATAAATAAAGACTATAGTAAGGGCTTATGTCTAACATGGTAATATAGTATGACTACATTACTAACATGCAAGCATAATAACCACATACATGAATGGATCATATAATCAAACAAGAAGCACATGACCCAAGCATAACTATATAAAAAGACTAAGTATATTAAATAGAAAAAAGTCTTACAAAAGGAGAAAGATACAAGAGTCATACCACAACTCCAAGGAAGACTTGGGAACTGAAGAAGACTCTATCCTAAGCCTAACTCCACTAAAACTAGAGAGAAACTCAAAATGACAAAGAGACTAATACTTCTTGGTGTGTGTTGAGAGTGGAGGCACACCCTACCTTTTATAGAGGTCCAAAGGAGGTTCTGAGGTCGGTAACTCCCGCCCTAAGGGGACAACTGCCTTTGGGAAGTCGGTTGGGAACCGCCATTCGAAAATGGGCCTCAGTGGGATGACCTCCTGTTCGGCCGGACACTCCTATTCAGCCGAACAAGGGGTGGGCCCACTAGGGTCCTGCCTCTTCTGACACACTGGTGAGTGGACCCCATTTACTCCTCCATGGCTTAGGCCTTCTGTAGGTCATTTTGGTTCTCTAGGTGGGCCATTTAATCCATGGGAATCCCTGTTGGTGAACTCTGATTGGCCGATGTTGTGTTTCTTCGCCACAATGGTGTGTTTTCTCCTCTCTTTTGATAATTCTCCTGCATGTGAGTATTTCTCCAAGCACAAGTGGATATTTATTATTTCTAACTAACATACATGGTGCGAATGTTGAATCTTCTTTAATTTGAGTAATATTAATGGTCTGAAATGGTATTTAATGACCGTCAAGAAACTCCCCCAAGCTGAACCTTTGCTCATCCCGATGCAAAGATAGAACTTTAGGTTGTTAATCAGGAGTTGTTACAATGTTTTATATTCCCTGCATAGTACCAAGTGCACAACAAAATACTCTACCTTTAATTGAATAAGTTGGCATTTGGTAACTCACCCTTTTTACCTTAGTCCCTGTGGGACTTTTGGCTTCTCTTCATCTTGGGTGGTTGAAAGACAGAATGGTCTTTTGTAGGACACAATTCTCTCATCCCTGTGTTCCACTTTTCATCCGGAGTTTTTCATAAGATTTTGGCAAAAAAAAAAACTAAGTCCTCTAGTGATTCACTCGGTCCCTCAATGTGTATAAATCCTTACCAAGGTATTGAAGTTGCCTCTTTTTGTTCCTACCTCTAAATAAGGCTTATGTGGAGCTCTGGGTAGGAATAATTGAGACGTACTTGTAACACATATATTGCTAAATCAAAAGACTGAACCTACAAAGAAACAAGTCATACAATCTAATCAAGATGTGCAAGTGTGTGGAATGATGATGGAATGGTGTATACTCCTTTTTAGTAGACTCTCTCTTCCATTAACAAGCAATTGGGCATGGCTATTTCTTTTCTTATTATTTTTTTCATCATGCTCAAGATGGAGAGCAAGTATTTATTCTTTTTCTGTTAGCCATGCCTTCCATGCAACCAATTGAGAGATAGTCATAACATGATATTCAAGGAGTATTTATTTTGCTAACTTCCGGGATAGAAGTTAAGCATATGGTGGTGGATGCAATGGAATGGTATTGCTATCTCATAGTGTAGGAGCATTAGCAAATGATGGTGGATGTGTACATGAATCTTGATCATAAAAGCATGAAATGGATCTCACAAAGGTTGCAAGCAGTTTGATAAAGTTCAATGTGAAAACAAGCATCATATGTAGAAGGTTCTGCAGTGAAGTACAACATATGGCCTTGGTAGGAACTTTTATCATTAAAAAACAAACAAATTCTTCGAATGTTAAGCTTCACTGTGGGGCAAGATCATAGCAGCCCTATTCCAACCATATCATGCCTCACAACATCCTAGACTTAGATCATCCATTTTTTTTTGCAACCCACAAGTATTCAAGTTCAAGGCAAGCATGTTTATCCATTTTTTTTTTTGCAACCCACAAATATTCAAGTTCACTCACTGCATCAACGCCTTAGCTTTCTTCATCTGCACCACTTAAGCAAAACACAAGAAAAACTCGAACACGGATTATGGGTTAGCAAATAAAATCTGTCGGTTGTGTTGATCTTGCCAAGCCTTACAAATGACTTGAACAATCCAAAAATAAAACAAACTAAAAAAGGGAGATATTTTTGGTGATTTTTGGAATAACAACTTTGGAGAAGCAGTGAGAGAGCTCAAGAGCAAGTGAGTGAAGGAGGGAGTGAAATGACAATTGAACTTTGGATGGCAAAGCACTCACCGCCGGGCACTCAATTTATAGGAAAAATTCCTAACATCGAGAATGGCTAGTAGGGGGCCAAATCCAACCATTGGCAAAAGGCCAAGGTTGGTGGGGCCCACCCACCTTTGGCCGAACATAGGTGGGTCCCACTGATTCCGCACTTTGGCCCACAACTCCCTAATAACATCTATATTTTCTTAGTTGCAGGGGTTAGGTCCAAAGTTTTGACAGAATTTTGCTCAGAAAAATATTTTCTCAAAGTAGAAAACCAAAAACTGAATTTTATATTTTTATCAAAAGAAAGAAAAGTGCTGGAATAAATTACAACATGCAAAATTGAAAATCAAATATGCAAATGCAAGGCAAATTTGATAAAAAATCCAAAAGTTGGAAAATTCAAATGTGCAAAATTTATAGAAATTAAATATGAGATAAATACCAAATTACCTTTGGCAAGGGCTCACCAATTTAAAGTTTGACGAGCGGGACTTTTCTCCATCGCGTTTAGCTTTATTTTGTTGTGTCTTGTCCTAGAGAAGTGGACGCGGATGGTTGTACTTCCTTCACTCACCACACCTTCTTCTTCTTTGGTGCGGTCGGCGGCTTCTTGGATTTAACATGCTGTGGCTTTGCCCACTGTCCCGACCTCACCGTAGGTGGGTTCTTCTTCTCGAAACGATACGGTATCTTCTTGGCCATGATCTTCTTCATGTAGGGAATGAGTCTTTTCTTTTTTTGTGGGTGTTACTTCGACCTCTTGAATATTCTTTGGGTTCGGCCTGTACTTGACCTTGATCATTGAGCATTGCTCTCTCTTTGGCCGAAAATCCAACTTCTCCTCCTTCCCATTGATGAGGAAATAGATTTATCCGGCCCTAACATCAATGTGTGCATATGTAGTGTTTAGAAATAGGCACCCAAGAATGAGCGGCGTTTCCTTCTCAACATCCATGTCGAGCACCACAAAATCCACAGGGATGAAGCAGTCCTTGATATTCACTGGAACGTCTTCCGCAATTCCCTCTAGATAGCAGACCGATGAATCGGCCATCTCAAGTTGCGTCAGCGCAGGGGATGGAGTTGTGTATTGTAATTTCTCAAAGCCCTCCATGGGTATCATGCTCACGCTTTCATCAAGGTCACATAGGGCATGGTCGAATTTCTGATCCCCGATCAAGCAAGTGACTGTGGGGCACCCCGGATCTTCTTTGTTCGAAGGTACTTCCTTCTCTCCTTTCTTGTCCTTACATGCATAGTTAGGATATGGTGGTTCCCGAGTGGTCTTACCCCCTCTCATGGTCACCATTTTAACATTTTCAACGGGAGACTCAGGTTGCCCCAAATTCTTTCTTGACTCTAAGGGAGAAACAGGAGCAGCTAGCTAGGCAAGTTGGGTTTCTTGCATTTTATTAAAGTTAAGATGATTCTTAAAGGATGAAGCAAGACCTTCCAACTTAGCATTAACACTTTCTAAAGTCTTGTCATTGGCCGAAAGCTTTTTAATGAAGGTTTCATTAATTTTAGCCTGGCCTAAGACAAGATCTTTAAACGAGGGTTGATTGTTGGAAGAGTTGTAATTGTTACCTCCTTGGTAATACGGGCATGGTTGATTCTAGCCATTACCGCCTTGTGGACGATAGCCATTGTTGTTGTGGTTGTTGTTGTTGTTGTTGTTGTTGTTTTTGTTGTTGTTCATGTATAGCACGTCCTCATGAGTCTCAGGGCAGTCGTTGCACGAGTGACCCGTGTTGCCATAGACTTCGCACGTCATGCGAGAGTCTAAGGCGTTGACGATGCCGACTTCATATCCTTTGGCTTGTTCATCCATCTTCTTCACGAGGAGGTCCATTTTAGCAGCTAGCATGTCCACTTCCTTAATGGTGTGCATACCCTGCTGGCGTGAGTGAAGAATATCTTCACACCATCCTTGGTTAGAAACCATCTTCTCAATAAGTTCTTTAGCCTTTGAACAGTCAGTGAGAAGAAGGCTCCGCCCACGGCAGCATCAATATGATCACGAGCTGACGGAGTCAGCCCGTTGTAGAAGTTATGGATGATAAGCCATTGATCCACCCCGTGATGAGGAAATTCAGCAATGTATTCTTGCAGCCTCGGAGATTGACTGCTTGGACTCCTGCTGGAAGCTTAAAATTTTCCCGCGAAGGGCATTGGTTTTGCCCAATGGGAAGAACTTTCCGAAGAATGTGGCTGAACACTTTTCCTAGGTACCTACAACATCCTTGTTCGTGTAGAACCATTGTTTTGCCCTCCCCAGAAGGGAGAATTGAAACAGACAAAGGCAAATGGCGTCCCTGTTGTTGTTGTTGTTGTTGTTGTTGTTGTTGTTGTTCATGTATAGAACGTCCTCACGAGTCTCAGGGAAGTCGTTGCGTGAGTGACCCGTGTTGCCGTAGACCTCGCACGTCATGCGAGTGTCTAAGGCGTTGATGATGCTGACTTCATATCCTTTGGCTTGTTCGTCCATCTTCTTCACGAGGAGGTCCATTTTAGCAGCTAGCATGTCCACTTCCTTAATGGTGTGCATGCCCTGCTGGCGTGAGTGAAGAATATCTTCACACCATCCTTGGTTAGAAACCATCTTCTCAATAAGTTCTTTAGCCTTTGAACAGTCAATGAGAAGAAGGCTCCTCCCACGGCAGCATCAATATGACCACGAGCTGATGGAGTCATCCCGTTGCAGAAGTTATGGATGATAAGCCATTGATCCACCCCATGATGAGGAAATTTAGCAATGTATTCTTGCAGCCTCGGAGATTGACTCCTTGGACTCCTGCCGGAAGCTTAAAATTTTCCCGCAAAGGGCATCGGTTTTGCCCAACGGGAAGAACTTTCCGAAGAATATAGCTGAACACTTTTCCTAGGTACCTACAACATCCTTGTTCGCGTAGAACCACTGTTTTGCCCTCCCCAGAAGGGAGAACTGAAATAGACAAAGGCAAATGGCGTCTTGAAAGACATCTTTTATTTTGAAGGTGCTATAAATCTCTAGAAACTGTTGCAAATGGGCTCTAGTGTGACACCCACAGTGTCATTCTAGCATCCTAGGAACCAAACCCAACAAAGCATAATTTCATCCAAAAATTTTGAGAGCAATTTGAAACCTTTTGCATGAATTCTACTCAAATTTGAATTATGTTTGAACTGCAAGTCACAATTTTTGAATAAAACCTAACACCACCGAAAATATATCTTGTAGCATTAAGTTAATTAGAATTTTGAGCAAAAGCCTATAATTTTTCTGCTCCAAATTAATACCCCAAGTTCCTGAAACCACCCTACTTGGAAAATTCCTATTTAAATTCAAATTTGATCTATGAGGCAAACATATTTTTTAAATTTATTAGACATCATGATGATCATGAGGATGTGTCTGGTTTCCACTGATAAATTATATAGTTAAAGATAAAAAAATTAACAAAACAGTGCAGTTTGAAAACCTGGAAAAGATGATATCCTCATGGGATCCACTTGTCGGTGACTCAGAGAAAACACGCCCCGCCGCTCGCCCGCCTGAGTCACCGTTTGCCGTGTGGACGCCGGTGTACGGCCCAACCGGCACCTGTGCGGATCGACGCCCCCACAGAACCCTCACTCCTCTCTTCTCTCTCATTTTCACTCTCTCTGCTCTCTTTCGCTCATGAGCTGCTATTACCGAGCAAGGCTTGAGCTTTGTCTTGCAGCCTCTACGATGCCTCCCCCTCCCCGCCAAGCAGCCCGGAGTCTCACCTTCGATCTACTCCTTCGTCCTGCACGGTTTTGCCTCTTCTCTTGCCCTGGACTAGGCGAATCGACCCCATCCCTCTTCATTGTCGACCGCTGCTCCGCCACCCTATTTACCCTACGCAGTGAGGCATTCTTCGATTCCTTGCACCTAGATTTCCCACCCCATCACTGCGCTTCTACCAAACCTCGGTTGCCCCGGTTTTTGTAGGGAAGCGACGGGAACGCAGCTCGCCTCCGTCGATGTGCGCCACCATGGTACACCCGGTGTCTACCTCACCTTAGTGAGCCTCCCCGCAACCCTCCTTGAACTGCACCTCCGTCCGGGAGTCGCGGAGTCCCTCACGGATTCCAGCAGCCTCGAGACGCTTGCCTCGCCCACCATTGATGCGCCGCCACCACGTCAAGCACGTGCGCATGGACGCCATGGCTTTGGCTTGGCCAGCATTCTGCTGAGCCAAGCAAGCCATCCGCCTGGGCTGCAGTTTAGGCCCCAGGAGGCCCAAGCTCTCTATCTTGCCTGCTGGGCCAAAGGGAAATACGACCCAAAGGCCAAGTTTCCTGAAACTTTAATTTAGTCAAAATAATTAGTTGCCACTAATAAAAGTCAACACAAAAATATTGAATGCACAAAAATACTTTTTGGACTCTCTATGCTGTCTAGTATTTTAATAAAATACCAAGTCACACTAAAACTACTTATTTATTTGTACATGTATTTAATGATTGAGAAGAAAAGAAAAAGAAAAATCATAAGCAATCACCAGAGTATAAAATAAATCTCAATTTTTGAATGCAAGTTTATTTTCTTGTTATCATACATCTCAACAAGTGGCATATTTAAATTCTAGGTATTTCATCTATAGTGAATATTTTAATGTTTTTGCCATTTTAAATAGTAGAAAATAATGGTGCATGTTCTGGCCATAAGCTTTGGTACAAAAATCTTGCATATTGTCCCACACCACATATATTTTTCTCACTAATTTCTTCCAGAATCATTTCCTAATGCACCCCCTGCATTTTTGTATACATGCATCATGTCATAGCATGCATTTGTTCAAGAAGTGTCATGAATTATCTCCTATCCTTATTTGCATTTGCATCTCATCCATAGGACTCAATGACAGAAACTTGGAGTTGGAGGTAGTTCCGGAGGAGCCCGAAGCTAAGACTAATCCTCCTGAGAGTGCTAACTGTGATCTGAACCAAGGAAGCCCCGGTGCACTTCTATATTTCAAAGTTTTATTTTGTATCACATGTATGCGTGTCATGTATTGTGCATTATGTGCAGGGATTTGATTGAAGACTAGATGCATGTAGCACACAAAATCCTATGGGTATGGGTTCAGTTTATATGAGCCCTGTTAGAAATGCCAAGCTTAATTTGTGAGTCGCGATAGCAAGCATCCAGTAGTCCGGGGATTACTATGTGGTAGTTGATCACTATTACCCCTCTTGAGCTTATGATGAGAAAGAAATTAGATTGAGACCGAACGGGGAAGTGCATGTGTAGGTTGAGGTGACAAGGTTGACCCTTGTTTGCCATAGCCCCGTTTGTGTCAATTAAGAACTGCTTCGAGTGTTGCATTGTTGAGCAAGTTTGAACAGTACCAAGTACATACCTTTATATGAGAACTGGTAAACCAACGTAACTTGACTATCGTAGTGATTGGACGGCAACCCGACCTCTCTTTTGGTTATGAAGAAGGATATGGTGGAATTGGGGTATGTGTTGGAAGGGAGAGTACACGGGCTACCCATAGATGGCTCCGACGGGAGCATCGCATGGGGTGATGTATACTTGAGAGAGGTGGCCCCGGACCAGCCCTATGGTGTCTCATGAAAGGTGGTCGTATGTGACTCCTCATGAGTATGTGTGCATCATGTGCTTGGGTTTCTCCTGCAGGATGTAAATCGATTCTAATCGTCATCCCTCGCGGTTATTGAGTACCACTTGTGATCACTGTCACATCATAGTTATTGTCACATAGTAGTAAGAAAGTGAACTAATGATGATAATTACATTTGCTGTATTTTTCATTAATTGTATTGCAACCATGTTTGCTATAGTATAGCTGCATAATATTTATCTTATGCAAGAACCCTATTAATCTAGCTAAAACATGAAAATAAGGATTAATTATTAGTGCTGTTTTTCCAATTATTTCCACAACCTTTGGTCAGCCCCCTGCATACTAGGTGTCGGCCTTAGTATGCCATTTTGACCGGTAACTCTTGCTGAGTATTAGTTGCTCAGGGTTTGTTGTTTAAGTTTTTGTATAGGTATGTCACACATTGTTCACACTGAGAGTGGAAATCACATGGAGTGGGATGGTGAACCCCCGAAGGGATGGACTATAGAATGGGTTCCCATTTCCCATACTCCTGAGGAGCACAATGAATGATTCATGGTTATGGCCTGCAATGACTTATTGTAAGATATGTATCATCAAGAATATTGGCTTCCGCTAAGACTTCGTTTTCGAACTTTGAACTCTTTGATGTATCCTAAATTTGATCCTAAATTGTAATATCTTAACATCGACATTGCATTTGTGTGTATTGATGGACTCTGGCCTCGTCAAGTGTCACCTGAGTGTTGATCCTTGACTAACCCCTCATTTAGAGGTGGCGGTGTCACACTAGCGTCCTCATTGGCCTTCCCACAGAATGAGCTGGTCTGCACCATGGTAATGAGACCCGTCTTAATCTCGAAATTTGCATCTCCCCTGACATTGGGTGCAACATGAATATTGGATGACGATGGAGCGGAGAAATCACGAAGACTCTTCTAGGCCATTACCTTGAAGCTTGATGGTCTAGAGATGATTGGTTCACTTGCAGACACAAATTTCTGAGGAGGGACGAGACATGCCTATACCCTTCTGAAGAGTTGTTCGGGATCTTCAATATAATTTTCAGATAAGGTGAAGCCGGTCATGCCCTACCCTGTTTTCACACAAAAAGAGAAAACAAACAAGTTTAGCCTGTTTGGACGAATGCCAAATAATCGCATATGCAAGAATAGAACATAGATTATTCTTTTGATCAATTGCCTTCCCCAGCAACAATGCCAGAAATGCTTGTTGACATTTCTTAACGTCATCACTAAGTTGCCTTAGCAATAAAGCTAGAAATGTGTATTGATAATCTTTAACGAATGCTGAGAGTCCGCAAGCGCATGGAGAATACCGTTATAGCATTTCAACCGGAAGTATTTAGGATATCATATTTATTTTATCCCAAAGGAAGGCATATGATTTATCAGAGTAATTACCATATCCTAAACATTGCACATTGGATTATAAGATAAAGTCCTCACAGGGATAAGGGTAAAGATAAACATAGTAGTGGACACACAGTTAGCATACTCAAGATAACTAAATACCAGTTTAGTGGAGAAGAACAAAGAAAGAGCTAAGTTCCTATGTTGCTTTTAAATAGTTACATAGTCTACATTGTATACTATTATACAGATACATAGACAATGCAAGATAATCAGATCATCGTACCCTGGGCATCTGGTTTTCCCCTGCATCCATAGTACGATTTTGGCCAAGAGCCTATTGCATAGCCGAATGTGGGGGATTTCAAAGGACAGATAGGGCTATCACCACCTATTGCCTACCCCTAGCAATCCGTGGGCTACACGATAAATAATGCATTCTATTGATCTAAGCATCACGCTTATATCTCTAGAACAATACCCCTAATCCCTTACCAATGGATCAGAAAAGGAGTAATCACATTTAAGTGAACAATAAGCACGTGGAAATGATCTAAGTCAAACATTAGTCTTGCATCATTATAACGATATAAATAAAGACTATAGTAAGGGCTTATGTCTAACATGGTAATATAGTATAACTACATTTCTAACATGCAAGCATAATAACCACATACATGAATGGATCATATAATCAAATAAGAAACACATAACTAAAACATAACTATATAGAAAGACTAAATATATTAAATAGAACAAAGTCTTACAAAAGGAGAAAGATACAAGAGCATACCACAACTCCAAGGAAGACTTGGGAACTGAAGAAAACTTTATCCTAAGCCTAACTCCACTAAATCTAGAGAGAAACTCGAAATGACAAAGAGAGTAATGCTTCTTGGTGTGTGTTGAGAGGGTTGAGAGTGGAGGAACACCCTTCCTTTTATAGGGATCTAAATGCAGTTCTAAGGTTGGTAACTCCCGCCCTTAGGGGTACAACTGACTTTGGGAAGTCGGTGGGGAACCGCCATTCGAAGATGGGCCTCAGTGGGCTGGCCTCCTCTTCGGCCGAACATAAGGTCCTGCCTCTTCTAGCACACTGGTGGGTGGCTCCCCTTTGCTCCTCCACAGCTTAGGCCTTCTCTAGGTCAGTTTGGTTCTGTAGGTGGGCCATTTGATCCATGGGACTCCCTGCTGGTGAACTTTGATTGGTCAACGTTGTGTTTCTTCGCCACATTGGTGTGCTTTCACCTCTCTTTTGATAATTCTCCTGCATCTAAGTATTTCTCCAAGCACAAGTGGATATTTATTATTTCTAACTAACATACATGGTGGGAATGTTGAATCCTCCTTTATATTGAGTAATATTGATGGTCGGAAATGGTATTTAATGACTGTCAACACATATGAACTGTTCTATCTTCCAACCGCTCAAGATTTGGAGAAGCTACAACGCCCCACAGGTAATAAACCGTGAAGTACTCATGCCAACTTATTCAATTCTTCATAGAGTGTCTTAGTTGTACTTCTGGGTATATGTTAAAAAGAAGACATTGTAGCAACTCCTGATCAACACAAACCTAAGTTTTGCCTTCACTCGGGACAAGTAAAAGGTCAACTTGATGGTCGTTAAATACCAATTTTGACCGTCAATATACCTATAAAAGTAGTAAGACTAAACATTTCATACCTGCATGATAGTTAGGAATAATAAGATTCCACTTGTCCTTGGAGAAATATGTGCATGCAGGGATTTGATACAATATATATGGAGAAATAGACACAATCCGGGGAAACACAGTTCCAGCCAATAAGATGGTGCCAACTGGATTTCCCTTAGATTGTCCATGTGGCTACATGGGATTCCTCTGGAGAGCACCAAGTCAAAACAGAAGATGACTCACCTACCAACCACCCTGAGGAAGCACACCCCAAGGGGGCCCACTCCCAGGTCGGCCGACCTAGGGGCCTGGTCGGCCGACTAGGTCTTGAGCCCATTTCGGGCGGGCTTCCACGTGTTGACTCCTGAGCTCTTTTGGAAGGTCGGTGCATGACAGTTCCGTGGTGGTTACTCCTCAATACTGACTTATCCCCCCTATGAATAGAAGGGGAGAGCTCCACTCCAATAGACACACCAGTGTTGGTGCTTCAATAATGCCTAGTCGAAGAATTGCACACTCGCGGTTTAAGATATCACTCACAATCAAGGATGGCGATAGTCGTACCTTCACAAAGAAGAGCGACATAACCAAACTTCTACAATAGGCCTCTCTGATAATATGGGACGAGGTGTCGATGATAAAGAGGCAGGTCGTGGAGGCGCTACATAACCACTTGCAAGACATCATGGATCGAAAGGACTTTCCATTTGATGGGAAGACGGTTGTTTTCGGTGGAGACTTCAGACAAACTTCGCCTGTCATCTGACAGGGATCCAGAGCTCAGATAGTCGACATGTCGTTTCGTTGCTCTTATCTACGGGATCACATGAATCACCTGAAGTTGCAACACAACATGAGGGCATAGAGCAATCCATTGTTCACTGACTACCTATTGCCTATCAGTAATAGAAGAGAGGAGATGAACAGTGAAGGGAAGGTCCTTCTTCCAAAAGAGATATGCATTTCGTATACTGGCAACAACAACGCTCTAGACGCGCTGATTGACTACGTGTTCCCACACATCAATGCCAATAAGACTGACCTAAACTACATCACATTCAGGAAATTCTCACAATGAGGAACAAATGCATCAATAGAATTGACATGAAGATGATCAATCTATTTCAAGGGAAGGAAATAGTGTACCACAACTTTGACAGCGTAGTGGATGATCCACATACTTACTATCCGACGGATTTCTCTTAACACCTTGACCCCGAATGGACTCCCTCCACATATGCTGAAGCTCAAAAAGAACTTTCCAGTCATATTGCTCAGGAACTTAGACCCTGCAATGTACTATGTGTTCCTTGCTCACATACCTCTATGCCCCTTGGACCATGATATGTTCCCGTTCTATTTCAGGAGGAAACTGTTCCCGACAAGACTAAGCTTCGCAATGATGGTCAATAAGGCGCAGGGCCAGACCATCCCCCATGACAGAATCTTCCTACCCGACCCGGTTTTCTCTCGGACAATTATACGTTGCTCTATCTAGAGAAACCACGAGAAAACATATCAGAGTGGTTGCATACCCCGCTGAACATCACACAAGAAAAAAGGGGGCAGAGGCTAAATAGAATAATGCATCAAAGGGTAAGAAGAGGAAACGAGTTGATGAATCAAAAGGGATAGGGCCCAAGAGTGATAGAGGCACATATACTAAAAATATAGTGTATAGAGAGGTTCGTACGTAGTAAAGTTAGCTAAGAGTTGTGTTGACAGTTGTTAAATACCAATTTCGACCGTAAATATACCTATAAAAGTGGGAAGACTTAGAATTTCATATCTGCATGTTAGTTAGGAATAATAAGATTTCACTTGTCCTTGGAGAAATATGTGCATAGAGGGATTTGATACAATATATATGGAGAAATGGAGCACAATCCGGGGAAACACAGTTCCAGCCAATAAGACGGTGCCAACTGTACCTCCCACAGATTGCATACGTGGTTACATGGGATTCCTCCGGAGAACACTGAGTCAAAACAGAAGATGACCCACCTACCAGCCACCCTGAGGGAGCACACCTAGAGGGGGCCCACTCCAAGGTCAACCGACCTAGGGGCCTGGTCAGCCGACCAGGTGTTTAGCCCATTTTGGCAGGCTTCCACGTGTCGACTCCTGAGCTCTTTTGGAAGGTTGGTGCATGGCAGTTCTGTGGCGGTTACTCCTCAGTACCGACTTATTCTTGTTATAAATAGAAGGGGAGAGCTTCACTCCAACACACACACACACCAAGAAGAATCCATTCTCTAGCATTACACTTAGTCTTCAGGTCCTAGTGGAGTTTAGGATAGATGAGAGCTGACTAGAGGTCCTTGATCTAGTCTTGGAGTCTTGGGTGTAGTTCCACACTATCCGTCTATAGTAAGACTTGTTCCTTTTATTAATAGAATTATCTTCTATACTCCTTGTGCTTTATTTATACTAGTGTGATAGTCGTGTGCCTTTTATATGGTTGTTACCTAGTTATGTTTGGTTGCTTTATGCTTCACATACTCATACTAGTTAATCTATGCTTTTGCACTCATTCAACGCATAATGTAGTTAGACATGCTTTTGTCCATCACTTGTTAATCCGTAGCATCAAAGTTATGCATGTCTTAGACCTTGACTTGCTGATCCATAGGGTCGGAGTTATGCATTCTCTAATACTTGACTCATTGATTCGTCGGGTTAGAGTTAAGTGTATTCTTGCTCCCGACTTGTTGGTCCAAAGGGCCAAAGTCCCATGGGAATCAAGAGTATTATTTAGCAATGTAAGCATGGTGCTTAGGTTGGTAAATATCTTTGAGTGCTTGGTTACCCCACGAACAGGAATAAGTGGGGCGGTAAGGACTTAATTGTCTTTTGTCACGTGTCCTAGTAAAGGATTCCCAGCAGGTGGTGACAACCATGATGTGCTTATTAATCCTCCCTATTTTGGCTTGGCATAGAACTTAGGCTTCTATGTGTTGCATGTATCTAACCTATAGACAGGAGTATAGAAGTACTACAAAGGGATCTAGCTTAACTCTTCCTAACCCACTTAACCTAGACTTTGGACTATTGTTAGATTGGATTGTTCTGTGTGTCCCCACTATCATTTATTATCCTTACCTCTATCTATGACTTTGGTATATTAGCAGTTATATGGCTATGAACATGCTATCTCTAGACCGCCGTCTTCCCTTGGGAGAACTATAAATGACAGCCATTGGAGTAATCCAGTGGTGAAATGCTACAATGGGATGTCCGTGTGCTTGTGGATTTAACCTGCCCATATTAACCATCTGTTGAGTTCTACCAATGAGTAGTTCTGGCGCTTTGCTCAGGTCTAAACTTTTGGTGTGACTTAGTAGATGTCAACAAGGTGATCTTGCAATATTCTGTTGTAAGAAATGAGACCAAGATCAGGAAGTACGTGAATGTTTTAATTAAGTTCTAACCTATTGTTAAATGGCTCCATGCAATACTAGCTTCTCCAAAGCTACAACTACATCTTATCTTAGAAACTATATTACGTGCGGGACAAAACATATTTATGCTAATATTTATGATTTTAAACTCAACCATGACAATGTTATGTTCAGCTAATCCACATGACTAAAAATCAGTTACGCCAAGATCTAAACATCAAATAAAGATCATAATTTAAATGCATCAACCAAGTATTACCTGCAGATTGAAAATACACTTTTCCAAAGTTCCCTGTAGCAAGTTCTTGGTACTCAGCATATGGATTCCACCAGGTATTAAACATAATCATGTGGCAAAAAGGTACCAAGTTTAGACCTAGCCTTCAGCCACATCATCATTAATTATATCTGCAGAATAAGATGATTAGCAACAGATGTAAAAATATTTTAAATCACAGATGGTAGATAATCAATTGTAGCACCATATAATTTACATTTCTAGGTAGAGATGATGTTGTCCCCACAACAGAGTACTTATTACTCCACTACTGTAGTTTTCAAGATGAACGAACTGTTGCTTGAAGACATCAATGCCACTGGGTATAAAACCAGGTTAGCATCATCCAACGGTTTTCCAATAAAAATAAAATGTGAGGTGCTTAGACAAATCACTGTTTAGAATTTAAGTAGTTCATGTTCATCATTTCCTGCACTTTCACAATAAAAACTACAAGCTACTCACCAAAAATCATTTAGAACTCTATCAAAATTCAGTCAAATAACTCTCAGTGAATAATTTCTACATTCTATGGATAGTGTGATCAAGCATTCATAACAAAGAAAAGTATGTACATGTGGAGTGTATTTTATTTTATTTTCTGATTGAGTAGCCAAACTTTCCGACATTGAACTAAGAAAAGTGTTCACATTATCGTGCTTACTGTGATGATGGTCGACCTCCGTATTTCACACCAATGCTGCCAATATGCCTTAGAACACGCTTTTGCAACACTGAGTTATTTTCCAGTAGCAACCATACACAACGTGTTACCCAACCTGCTACCATAAAAAAAGAGAGTAGGATGAAGTCACGGCTAGAAATCCAAGTGCGATACAAGGAAAAAATGTGCATCACAATTGTCACACAACTCTGTGTGACAGTGTGCATCATGCACAGAGGGATTATCACATGATTAGGTCATTAATAAATTTAAAAAAGAGGAAGATATGTGTGAGCTGTATAATGAATCTTAATGTAAAATAGAAACAATATGTAACGTCCCGCCCCTCCGAGGCCGGGCCTGTTTACACCTAGCAGCTCTCTAGGATCTCAAGACTATCCTCATAGATCAACACAAGTCTTTTCTGCACGCTTTGTCCTCACTCGTGTGCACCGGGAATAACTTCCCAGTTGGTCACCCATCCCTAAATTGCTTCAGGCCAAGCACGCTTAACCTCAAAGTTCTTTACAGATGATCTTCTAGAAAAGAAGTTGCAACTTATTGACATAAGTGTTCTATCCATCCTATTAAGCCCTGAGTTGGGATATCACACTCTCACCCCCTTAGAAAATCAACGTCCTCGTTGATCAACCCCAAGCTAGGAACGTCCCCTCTTGGCCACGTCTATGTGCCCAGTGCTAGTGCATGTGCCATGTTGTGTGACCACTCTCTAGACTCACACCATCCATGCACACCATGCCTATGCAACTACGACCTCACCTACCCATGAAATTGCGAGGTCGGTTTTGATACCAACTGTAACATCCCGTCCCTCTGAGGCCAGGCCCGCTTACACCTAGCAGCTCTCTAGGATCTCAAGACTACCCTCATAGACCAACAAAAGTCTTTTCTGCACACATTGTCCTCACTCGTGCGCACCCAGAAATGACTTCCTGATCAGTCACCCATCCCTAAATTACTCCAGGCCAAGAATGCTTAACCTCATAGTACTTTAGAGATGTACTTCTAGAAAAGAAGTTGCAACTTGTTGATATAATATTCTAGCAATTTTATTAAGCCCTGGGCTGGGATATCATACAATATCAATGGTTTTAGAATAATATCAAACCCAAGTCTTCTCACTCGACAAATCTACATATCAAAACACACTTAGGTAACCATGACAACACTAATCTATATTTGCCACAATATAAAAGCATGGAATTTAGCTGAACTAATTTGGAGGGGGAAGATCAGAATTTGGAAACCTGAATTGCGATAACCAATCTTGCTCAGAATACATCATTCATAATACATTTTTAATTGAAAAGGTAAAGGCTCACTAAAAGAAACAATGTTCTTTCCTGAAAATCTATCCTTTTCCTCCTATTGTTTCGGTGTCAAAAATTATATCCTTTTCCCAAGTACAAGTAAAAGATTGGACCACCTAGGATATCAAACTTTAGAGCTGATCTGTTCAACTATGAGAACAGTACCAGCTATTCACCAAAACTCACCCAGAAGTTTCCTCACCAGCCAAGAAGCAACATGTACAACAATAGTTTTTGGTCTAATATATTATTTAAACTGCATTTTCTGCAATATATACACTACTACAGAACATACATATAGTAACACATGCTTGTAACACTTGGACATTGGTGTTACAACAAATTTTATAGGAACATAAAATTATGTGTTACAATTAACTTTGTAACACATAGTTTTAATTTTTAAAAAATATGTTGCAAGAAACTATTTTAGTAACAAAAAACTAATGTTACAGTAAAAGTGTTACAAATATTATGATTTTTGTAACATATCTAGTATAAGTGTTATAAGAAAAATCTTATTGTAACACAAAATAGTGTTACAACAAAAATGTTATAGTGTTAGAGCCTCATAATCTCTTGTCTTGCAACTTCACTAATGCATTTAATTTTTGATCTTCTAACAATGTTAGCTCCGGATGCAAAACATTTCCCAAATCACGTGGTAGTGACTTCATCATTGCGATAAAACTTCATACTCTCTAATTGTTGTAAAATGACTATATGCTACTCATCTTAGTCAAAATTCTATCTTTGAAAATGTCGCAAGCTTGAAAACAAAGCACCTATATAATTTTATGAATAATATATTATTTTGTATTACAAGTTATTTTTGTTTGGTGCTATATAAGCAGCATATGCTTTGATGGAAAGCAACTGAACATGGAATCATGTATATTCACATGTCAAATAACGTTATTAGACTTCTTTTAACAACAGTAAAATGATTCAATATTTACTACAACCAAACAAAGATATTGTAACATACTATTTCAATTAGTAACACATATATGTGTTACAATACATATTAGTTGTCCACCCTCATGTTTTAAATTCTATGTTTATAAATTATAGTCACAATTGTGTCTTAGCCCGGTTGGTGTTGCCATCAATCTTGAAGTATGCAACCAGAGTTTGATTCCTAATGCAAGACATTTTTTACATTTAATGCTATTTTTAGTACCATAAGTGCAACACTTTTGTTGAGTAGTAACACATATATGTGTTATAATAAGTTTTATTTGTATCAATTTTTTATTAGAAATAGTAACACATATATGTGTTGCAATAGAATTTGCTTGTTTCACATTGTCTCACAATAAGGAACACATAAATGTGTTGCAACAAAACATGCTCTAGTAACAGCACAACCTAGATCACTTATTAAATGTATTACTATACCTCCCAACAATATTTTTTTCTACATCTAGTAACACATAAAAGTGTTGTTAGAAGGCTGACCTGACATAGTGATATGCAATGAAACAATGATTACCTTACTAACTGTGAACTCTCTAAAACTAGCTCTGTCTTCCTGATGAAACGTTTCGTGGCTAATAGAAGAATGACAGCACCTCAAATCATGCATCATGAGAAGCAATAGAATATAAGTATTCTTTTGACAATATAAGAATATAAGTATTTGACAATACCAAGCATATTTAAAATGACAATTGAATGTAGGTAGAAGAATTCTTAAAGCCAAAACCTCCCAAGAACAATATCAACATAGCAGTATCCTCAGCCATTGTATTCTGCTTTCCTGAAATTTACCATTTGCAAAAAATAGAAAAGAGAAGGCACTATTGACTCATTATAACACATCTATAGACACAATAATGACAAGTATTTCAAGCTCCAAATTTACATGGAAAAAAATAAACTTACTAGCAAATCTAGAAACAACGGAGAGTATAAAGAAGCCCAATCTTCTGTTACATCCTCGCAATTTGGTCCTCCCATAAATCAAATTAACGCTGGATATAAATAAACGATTAGGGCAGCGCCATAAATAGGAAAGAAGAGGGAAAGAGAGAACCTGGATTAGGGCAGCGCCAGAAATGTAGCAATCATGGCTGGAAGCAGAGGGGGTGGGGATTTTGTCCACCACCCGGATGGAGCTCCGGCTCGGATTTTGGCCACCAACGAGAGACCGCCGGTGAGGGCCAATGCTGTAGAGGGAGCTCCGGGGACGCTGCATTGCTAGGGAGGACATCGTCAAAGAGGGAGGTGGGGGAAGCCGCAGCCGTTGCCAGGCCCAGGCGGGGCACTGGGGGAGAAAGACGGAGCGCTAGGGGAGAAGAGACGGGACAGAGCGAAACTCGTATTTGCCATGGCTGAGAAATGGCGGCCACACCTCTCACAGGATGAGGTAGAAGGAGATAATTTCCCTTAAAAAAAATGGTAGAAGGAGATAAGGCTGGATGTTTGTTTTTCAGTAAGGTCCTCCAAGATTATTGTAAATATTTAGCATTCTTTTGTAACTTGATATTTTAACAAAAAACACCTTGAAGTTGATAGGATTTCAAAAATATATTATAGGTAACCACTTATAGGTATTCTGCTGCAAAGATTTAACGATAACATTTCAGTAAAATTTCTAATATTATGCTTCCAGGTAACTCGAAGTTAAAATTAATATTCAAAAATAATATGTCAAATTCATATAAAAAATTGTCCGTTCAAAATGTCAAACTTATATCCAACAAAATTGATACTTTAATATATGTAAAACTAAAATTTGTATTAATCTCTCAAACATAGCATTGTATTAAAGTAGTTCAAATGAAATTATTCAATTAACTGTAACCAAGAATGTCTATACATCTGTTATTTGGGTTTCAAGCCTGTGCCAACACACGGGCTTATTGCTAGTCTCGTTATAATATATGCCAGCAATGTTGGAATTTTTTTATTTTATCCATTTTTCTTCTAACTTTTTACTAATGCCCCCCCCTACACCCAGAACTAAATTTGTACCATGTGGCCCTTTTGGTCACACCAAGACAATAGGCGTGACCACACAGTATGGTCGTGCCCCTGCATATGGTGCGACCAAGGGCCACGTCGACCGGGGTTGGCCCATTGGGGCCTGGCCGTATCATCACGAGGTGGGCGTTGACCCCTGCTCTATCATGCCACATCACTTGGCGTGACTGAGTCGCAACCATCTATTTGGCGCGATCGATCGGGTATCAAATTGGCGCCTAACCCTTTCTTCTTTCTTCCTTCTCCTTTCTTCCTCCTCGGCCGTTGCCTCACGTTCTTGGGGGCCATGGTTACCACTCCCCTTCTCTCCATTAATACATCCTTGTTCCGGGGGGAGAAGGGTCTATGCGGTGGAGGCTCCATCCTTGTAGGTATCTCAATCTTTTCTACCAAGTAGATTTAATGTATTGGCTACATTTAGGTTCCATTTAGTAGCTAGTGTTTGTAGTTATTTTTTCCCCAATTTTAGATGAATTAAAGGTATGATGAATTCTATTTGCGTTTGCATGAAATAATGTTAAGCAAGTCAGTTAATGTTATTTTTGCATAAAGTTGTATGAAGTTAGGCTACATTTAGGTTCCATTTAGTAGCTAGGGTTTGCATGAAGTTGTGGTGAACGTTATTAAGCAAGTGAATTAATGTTAAATTTTTTTTAGGTAGCAATGTATTGTGAGGCATTGTGTCACGTGGAGTGGCAGTGGAAGGAGTATCTTCCCGCACAAGCTGAGGATGGACTTGTGCCCTTGGCGCTTCTGGTGCCACACTGTGACTGTGGTGAACAGGTAGAAGTGCAGCAGTCTAGGTGGAGTAGTACAGCGGACCGTGCGTACTACATGTGCAAAGAAAAGCATACTTGTGAGTTAGCGGGTTGAGTTATTTATTTGAGACTGTAGAGTAATATTTTATTTACAAGTAACTATATTGCTGACTCGATTTTGTTGTGTTGTAGTGTCATTTCTTCTAATGAATTGACGGTTCTAAGATGTATGATCCACATATCATATTGTTTCCATACGACGAGCATAAGATGTTGCCATATGAACAATTTTAGTGTTGGGTTCCTCCTCCTCCTGGTCCGGAACCCATGACGGAAGAAGAGATGCTAGAGGTTTCTACCCTGCGCATGAATAGTCCACCCCCTTTAAAAGTGTGGGTACCGTTCTGAGTTGGAAATTCTACCTGAGGAATTGAGTTATGTGCCTTTCTTTCGGTGTGCACAAGTTAGAAACGTAAGTCAAATACTTGGAATTACTAAAAATTATAGTATGGTAACTGTTTTTCTTGTATTAAGAGTATTGTGATGTTGCAGGATGATTAACAGTTTTGTGACTTTCAGGAGTATGTTTACGGACGAAAGCCAATTTGGGAAGAGGCTGCTGCTAAGGCTGGTGATCTTCAAGATTACATAGATAGAAAAAAGGGCACCATGAAAAAAAATGAAAGAATTCCTTTATGTCGTCAGTGTGGTGTTGTGGCAAGGAAGGGTGTGGTAACACTGTTGACAAAAATGAATGGGTACGGTTAGATTATCGGCAATTACGTTAAATGACCTAGTTCCTTTTTTAGATAACCTATGGATTAACCATGTGAAATATTTTGCGATGGTAGGACACAAGAAGATGTGATTGGAGTCTTTCCATGGTAAAAACAAGCTCATGAAGGAGATGATGAAGATGAGGCCGGCCAAGGAAGCAAAATTTTTGCAGTAAAGAAGAGATGCTATCCGTGAGGAATATGGTATTAGAGGTCCACCTGGTTGGATCTTGAGAACTATTGACACTGATGTAGAGGGTGTTCTGTTGTATTGGAGAAGAAATAAGGATAGGTACCCTGTTGCATCTGAGTGGGAGACTTTGTCAGAGTTTATGAAGGAGAAGGGAATTGCAAGTTGGGCCAGTTGGAAGAATAGAACAAAGTTAATGGGGTGGGCCACTAATACCTTGCATGATCTTGCAGACCCTTTTGTGCAGGAGCAATGTAGGATGGAGCAGGTGAAGAAGCTGGAGAAGGTTAGGCAGCAACAAGCGGCACAGGCCATTGCATATCATGAAGCTCGCTTGCGTGACCCGTCTTCAATTGAGTCTTACTTTGCAAGATTACACGAGAGTCATATGAAGGAAAAAGAGTAACAAGCACGGGCTGCAATAGTTGCAAGGGTCATAATTTTGTTGGGATGGAAGAGCGGCCCTTGGAGGACTCAAATATGGATACGGCGAATGACTCAGAAGGTAAAAATTTCATTAATATTTGCCCTTGGAGGCCACATATTTTTACTAACTTGTTTGATTTCGTTTATAGGTAGTTGGGATGGTTCAGGATTCTGCCTCCCATCGAACAAGTTTTTTTCTGCACCGAAGGAGAGGGCACCTATGTGCTGGTGTGGTGATCCTTGCAAAGTGCAAGGCTCTGATTCGTTTTCCACCTTGTGGCAGAGGTATTGGATGTGTAACAACGATGCCCACAACCGCCTCAAGGACAGAGATTGGGTACGTTGTAAAAATCTTCAGTTGTGTTATTTCATGTGATGGATGCCACATAATTTATGCCAACTTGGTGCACACTAATTACATACGATTGGACCAAATTCACCATTACTAACTACTACATGAACACAAACCCTAACTACCCTATGCAATCAAAATAGAGCTAAAATTTCAATCTACTCGATTAAAGTGAGGGAGATACCTTCAAGGATGACGCCCGCTGAGTTTGGGGATGTTCCCCAAAGAAACGAGGCTGGGGGAAGGGGGGTATCAGCGGGGCGACGTGGTGGGGAGAGAAGAGAGTGTTGGGCGAGAGGAAGAAGAAAGGAGAAGGATTCCCACTCGATCGCGCCAAATAGATGGGCGGGATCGAGTCACGTGCGTAGCCGAGCGGTTCAATGACGACCTCGTGCTGGCACAGCAAGGGCCTAGCGGGCCATCCCTGGTCGACATGGCGCCTTGTCGCGCCATATGCATGGGTGTGACTTTATTCTTCTGTAACGCCATATAAACTGGCGTGACCAAAAGATCCATAGAGTGCAAATTTCGTCCGTGGGGGTCATTGGTAAAAAATTAGAAGATAAAGGGCTAAAAAAGTTGCAATGTTGGGTCTTTCAAAAAATAAAGAGCTTACAAACTGTACCTAGAAGGCACAGTACATAATAACAACAAACACCAGACAAATCACATGATCATCTGCCTCCTGATAGGTCAGATATAGTACCGAAGCTTATGTCTGACAATGGAGGGTGTGATACAATATACGGGTCAAAACCTTTGTTTTGCAATAAGGCTAGGATGTTGAAGCTCAAGTCTGTTGATTTCAGCTCTGGAATTGGTTTATCTCCATTGAGGTAGTCCATGGCCTGTTGCATGGTTGGCCTTTTATTTGTAGACGGGTGAGTACATAGCAGCCCAAGCTTTAGCCCAAGGTATGCCTCTTCGGTGTTATAGTTGCATTGCAGCCTTGTGTCCACCGTCTCGAGAAGTGTCCCATTATGCCAATGCTGGAGTACCCAATCGACCAACAAGAGCTGGTCTCCTTGTCCATCTTCTGTTATAGGCCTTTTCCCACATGTGACCTCAAGGAGGAATGTGCCAAAAGCAAACACATCTGTAAGAGGTGATGCCTTTCCTGTGCGTATCAGCTCCGGAGCTAGGTACCCCATTGTGCCAACCATGTGTGTGGTCTGGGGATCAGTACCATGGTCATACAACCTGGAGAGGCCAAAATCACCGAGTCGTCCATTCAGTTCCTTGTCAAGGAGTACATTGCTTGCTTTTATGTCCCGGTGAATGACAACTTTATCCCACTTCTCATGAAGGTAAAGCAAACCAGATGCAACACCTTTGATGATCCGGAACCTCTGCTCCCATTCCAGCATTGGCTTTTCCCCCTCATAGTGCAGATATTTGTCGAGGCTTCCATTCGACATGTAGTCATAAACCAAAAGGAGTTCACCTTTTCTCCGGCAATATCCGAGTAACTGAACAAGATTGCGGTGTCGGATGTGGCCAATACTAACAACCTCAGCAACAAACTCTTTCATTCCCTGCCTTGACTCATGGGACACTTTCTTCACAGCAACCTGTAGTTTAGATGTCGGAAGCACTCCTTTGTACACCTTGCCAAAACCACCTGTCCCGAGAAGATGCTTTTCCTTGAATCCATCAGTAGCATGGAACAAATCCTTATACGTGAACCGGTGTGGCCCAAAATCTAGCTCCCAATCTTCCCGTAGCTCGGCATACCGCTTGTGCCTTCGCACCAGTATAACTGCAGCTATGCCTAGAACAATGAGAAGTGCAGCCGTGCCAATTGGTAGAAGGATTTCCAAGACCTTGGATTGAGGCTTTGGGCCAAGGCGAGGCAGCTTTGGCAGCTTGGCAATATCGATTGCCGGAGCAGGCCCATTCATGGCGAAGCTCCAGCCTAGTATGTAGTGCCGAGAATGGATTGGGCCGGTGGCAGATGAGAATCCAACATAGGATGGCTCCAATAGGACATCTGAGAGGTTGTAGGTGACAGAAACGAGTGGCCTTACTGGTTTGGGCATCCCAATGGGAGCGATGGTGACGTTGATCCGTGGAGCCTCCTGATCGTAATCCACCCACGCTTGCATCACCTTGCCACTGATCAGGTTCATGTCGACGAAGCTCCCGTTCCGGTCATCGTAGTACCCTGCTCCGTGCGCCTCAACGGAGTGGAGGCCGTCGATGTTGACGCCGACGTGGTTGTTGTTGATGTCCTGGAACTCGACGTTCTGCATGGTGTCGAGCTCAGCGGCGAACAAGTGATTGCTAGCGTTGCCATTGTTGTCGATGTTGGCGAGGCCCATGTACTGTGCGGCCAGCGCGGAGGAGAGGTCAGTACTTGGCGCGACGGTGAAGGCGATGCCATGGCAGCTAAGGGCCGGGTAGGTGGAGAGGATGGCGAACACGAAGGAGGCCGAGAAGGATCGAACCGTGTTGTCAGGTGATGACCGGAAGCGCACGGGGGCCGGGTGGAAAGCGTGGCCCTTGAGCTGGCTTGAGCCGTTGGTAAGCTCGAGAAGGCCGTGTTCCGTGACAGTCGCTGTGCCATCGAGGGTGAGGTTGGTGCCGGTGAAGCCGGAGAAGACGAACGGATATTGGCCAACGGTGCCACGGACGGCAGCAGCAGGATTCAGGCAGAGTAAGACGATGACAGCAGGAAGAGCAAACGATTCAATCGTCATGCGGTTCATAACTGTTATTATCATCTCTGGAGAAATGCAAACAACAGAGAGAGGCTCTCACGCGCTGGATTGAAAAGATGCACTACAATTCATAGTTGTTCATGCATCGCTGTCTGAAATTATTGATTAGTTTCTTCTAGTAGTCAAAGAAGAAAATATAGTATCACTTTTGGGTCCATTATAATTTCCTACACGTGTTTCCAGTCGTCGGTCAATGAACACGATATGATTAGGAAATTTGCACACGTTAGTTGTCAGGCAAAGACGTAAGCCGTCTTTATTTCTGACTTCAAAGTTGCGGTTGGATTACAGTTTCCGCAACATAATGAAACGGAGACAGCAGCTGCTGAACACGAATGGCCAAGACGAAAACAACTGTGTCTCTGAAGTCCATGAGAAAAAAAATATCAGCAAAGGCTATTAGCAAGTCAAGCAATAGATGACGCGGTCAAATTGTAACCAATCACAACAACAAAATGACACTATAGCGGCTGTTGGAAAGGGCCTGTAGCGGCGGCCAGGCCACCCCACCGCTACGCAAATGCCGTTACAAATATGCGTTTGTAGCGGTGGATGGTCTGTCGCACGTATAAACCGCCGCTACAAACACATTAGTAGCGGCGGTTGAAGATGTCAACCGCCACTATTATTAGCCATCTGTAGCGGCGGTTGACATCTTCAACTGCCGCTATTGTTGGCCATCAGTAGCGGCGGTTGACAACATCAACCGTCGCTATTTGTTATTTTCTAAAAAAAAAATTAGCAAATATACAGAAATCATAGATTCTGCATACACAAAAATTTACAAATCTCATCACAGATATTTACAATATCTCATCACAGGTATTTACAATCTCATCATAGATATTTACATCTCATCATAGAATATATACAACATTGTCATCAAAATATTCAATCGAGCTTACAAAATATTTTATATGAACCCTAGTGCATAGTCATCATCTTTTTTTCGATATATTAGGCTCATATGGTGCTCTTGAACCAGCCCACTCACAAAGGGACCTATGTTTTGTTGCTAGTTTACTATTTGAGTCAAAGCACTTCCCTTCTGGACTAATTACCTATCTCAACATAAAACGACAAAGACAAGCTACAACTAGATACATGTTATTTGTACTCAAGTAAATACGTGATTCAGGAATCATACCCTTTCTGATCTCGGTGTTCCTCTTCATCTTTGCAGTTCATTGTGCCTTTTCCCTTATGGCCCTCTGTGTCACATGAGTAGAGTACGTTAATATGAGATTTTAAAACTTCACTGTTCGAGTAAAGTAAAATGGACATAAACAAAATCAACTTATCTCTTCATTAGACTCCTCAACGATATGATCTAGGTAAGATGAATAGCTAGACGCAAACACACACGTGTAGTAGCCGCAATGCACACTACCTTTTTGTTGCTTAAAGCACTATATAGTAGAGAACACAAGTTAGTTACACTTTATATGACGGATACTATGATAAAGATATATATGTGATGCATATAAAGCTTACCCCAAACTTATAACGGAAGTACATCTTCTTTTTCTATTTTGGATGATATTTTCCTCCCGCTATGACATATTTCTCGTAAGTATTAAATAGTTGACAAAAGCATCATTAGATGATATTAACATTATCAATTCATATATAGACTAATTTGTTATCTATCTATGACTTCCACCATGTCGATGTACAACTTTTTGTCATAGTCAAGACTGTCCAGTACGAGAAGGTACCCATTTGTGGGAATTATCATAAAACAGATCCAATGATCGCTATAAGAATGTTGATAACAAGTTACTTACGATTGGATTTAACTTCAACATATGATATATGATGAAGGCAGTAGTGGTCCAACTTACTTGAAGTTGTAGGGGGCTAAGATGCATTTTCTATCTTGCCACTTTAGGAAGCACTCGCATAAATAATTTCTAACCCGAGTCCTTGCTTCATTTCTCATCAGCGCCTTCATTTCACATATCTCTGTCGTTGTCTTATCTAGATAGTGATCCGGATTTAACGTTGGGTTTATACTGCTTTGGTTGATGTGGTTCGGGTTAACGTAGGCCACCTTTCAATCTTTTCTATCAAACCTCTTTCTTTGATAAAAAGAGTTCATGCTACAAAAAAAGATATAAGTGGACATCCTCCCAATATATTGAATTGTGATTGAAATTCGAAGTAGATCGAACGTGAAACTTACATGCACCACAAGGTGATGAAGGTGACGTCCATCCTTCCTAGGCGAAATATTGAGTGGATATCCTCCCAAAATAGGCCTAAGGTTTGTTCATCGTCCTCTTCATTGAACACCTCACTTGGAATCCTACAAGTGATTGTGGTGACCCCTTCCTTCGACCCCATCATGTACCAGTCATGCAACTTTCGCATCTCCCATAGAAGGTTCTTGTACATGGTGTTTGATATAAGGGGCTTACCCAATTTGAATGTCCGGTAGTCCACATCGTCCGTAGGATTGTCTAAAATGTGATCGTCATACGACACTTTGTCTCGAGGATCTTGTTCTTGGAGGATGAGCCTACTGGTGCTTGCTAGATGATTTTTCAATCCAGCCAAGTACTTATCAACAACAGTTTTTGCTTTTGGGTCCTTTGGCTCTTTGTCAAAACCGGTAATCATCTTTAGGATTACCAAAGCCTTGAAAACAACTGGCGTAGGCTGGACTTGGATTACCGAAGCTTGAATTGTTTCTTGAGGCTGAACACTGTGCGGAAGAGGCTCGTTGTCACTATAGATTATAGGACTATGAGTCGAGTCGGCTTCTGCATGAGGAGATTGAGGCTTGTTTCCCGAGGCTACCGCAGACATAGGAGACAGTTGTCCACCTGTATTGGCTGGCTGGCTCGCATGATAGGACCCGTGCCTAGACAACGGGGGTGGAGAAACTCGTGGTGAGAGGACAACTTCACAGTGTTTCCAAATAATGAAAGAGCCGAGGGCATCTTGGAGAGTTTCTATACCCGCCTCAGGTATCGGGCATTCGGTCTCGTTGTCCTCATAGCCAGGTACTATTTCTGACACAGTGACACGCACGTAACCTGGGGGGATATCCCTGTTATGGAGAGTCTCTCCTGGAAATGATGTGCCTGATGCAACCTTCATCGTCTTCCCCTTGTAACCAAATGGCACATGCAACTCGCAAGGAGTATCGTCAGTGATGTCATCTGTGTCTGATTGCATGAAGACTAATGGTTGACCGTAGACTGATGGTTGCATGGAGACAGATGGCTGCGTGGATGTGGATGAACCACGTAAGAAGGCATCCACCACAGCCTGCAGGTTGGGGTCCAAACGACCGCTTTCTTTGTCGATATCAAACATAAGAAGTTGTCGCCTCCGGTCCTCCTTGGCTTTATCTTCTTGCTCTTTCTTATGCAATGTATGCTTCTTGTAGAGGTGTGAGGATGTTTTAGAGAAACCTTCTTTCCATGTTGCCGATGATGACACTCCTCGTACCCGACCACCATGTTCTTTGGTCCCAATAGCCTTCGCTAGCTCATCCTTGTGATACTCCGGTGTAAACAGACCAGCCTTCGTCTGCGTCGCGATGGGGCCTTCCAAGGCTTGCACGACTTCACCTGTCGCGACATCCTTCACAATGATCTCTCCTTCTTTGGTTAACTCAGTGCGACCATACACCCAGTTCCTGGTACGCTCATTGGTATTTGGCAATGGATCAGGTTTTCCTTCCACGCGGAGCTTGGCTTCCTGCTCTCTCCAAATTAGAATCTTCTTTTTATATCTGACTGGACCTAACCGTGCCTTGAACTTGTTTCGCTTGTTCATCTCAACCATCTTTTCACTGAGCTCCTTCGAAGCACTGCTCGTCTTCTGCTCAACAAACTCATCTCATTCCTGCTGACTAATTTCCATGCTTATCGAATGGGGTTCGATTTTTCTTGATGTATTGGCAGTTGAGCTTGGACTTGTAATCTCGAAAGATGTGATTAAGAGTGGACATTGTGGCCTTCATGGCTCTCTCAACATCTGCTGGCTAGAACCGAATGGTTGCCGTGACGTTAGCCCACATATCATCTTTTTTGCCATCCGAGACTTGGCGCCAATCTTGCCACGTGATTTTGCAATAGTCCCTCACCACTTTGCCGCAACGGTTCTGCCATTTGGCATTGACACCAACGGGTTCAATCGGTTCTCCATCTTTGGGGTCTAGTGCAGTAACCTCATAGATGCCCTCTGCCTTATTCGCGGAGCGCTGATCGTGCTTGCATTTCTGTGTAGCAACTTGGGCAGGCACCTCTTCCACTTGCTGCTTGAGGGCCTCATCTGTCATAGCCTTAGCTGCAAATAGCTGATGGGCACTTCATCGGGGGCCCTAGGATATAAGTAGTAGATTTTAGTTTACAAATTAGTTGAACAAATGAGAGAATTATCGTTGATAAGATACCTCATCTTGAGGCACGAAATCAGGATCTGGGCTCCCCAATCGACGTTCCTTTGGTAGAGGAGGATGCGAATCTTCTGGTTCTTCCCAGTGCTCGTGTCGAGAGATATTCTCGATAGTAGATCTAGGTGTGTGTATGACTATGAAAGATCAATGAACACAGGACACAAGGGTTATACAGGTTCAGGCCTCCCAAAGGATAATAACCCTACGTCCTGTTTGGTGTTTCTGTATTGCTAGGGTTCGCACTGGAATTAGGGTTCCAATATGGGTCTGTCCTTTTCCAAAGGTCCCCTACCCTCCTTATATATCCGAAGGGCAGGGATTTACATGGTAATCTTTTAGTCGGTTACAATAGATTCTATCTATCCAACATATCTGCTAACCTAACTTGCCGCTTACTCAAACAAGTACCTCAATAAATATTTTCTGGACCGAATACACCATATCCGAGCCCCCAGCCCACTCGGCCAATTAGCCGAGTGGTTAAGTATCCCAGGTACATATGTCCCACAGTTCGCTTGATCCTTCATCGTCTAAAGACGACCTCGCTTATGAGTGTGCCTTGAGGCCGTCTTTCTCTTGAGAGGGCATATCGTCCGCCATGACGAGAAGACTTTGACAGCTAATGTTAGATATGACGACTAAGTTAGAAAACAAGAGTATGCACATTTCATCATTGAGCATAGAGACAAACAAAACAAAAGAAAATAATAGAGAATCAAAATTTGCTCGCAGTGCGGGTTGCCAAATTAATGGCCTTCCAATGCTCTAAGATCCTTGACTCGTACAACAGCATGTATCCAATATCCTAGGATATGGTCCATGTCATCACACTAGCCTCACTTAGCCCCCTTTCATCATTGAGCATCTATCACCTAGGTAGAATAGATAAGTAGTACAGAGAGACAAGGAGAAGAATAGAAGTAAATAATAAGTACAGAGAGACTATAGGGCAGTAAGTAATATGGCATATATATGGCCACAAGCAAGTAATAAGTACAGAGAGACTATGGCACCCAATACATACAAACATTATGTCCAGGCTTTTTATATGTAATTTATTATATAAAAAACCTAGAGAGAATGCTTGTGTACACCGGATGCACACAAGCATTCTCTCCAGACTTTTTGTATAGCACACAAGCATGCATGAAATATAGCAGCAAGCATATAGCATAAGGGACTCCAACACCAAGCCACCATATCCAACAACAAGCAACTAGGTACTACAAGCATATAGCAGTGAGCATAGGACTATATAGGCAGCAAGCATAAGAGCAATCACAACAAAGAGCATACATACAAGCACTATGGATAAACTAAACAAGCACTCACTAAATAGCAACAATACTCACTCACTAAACAGCCACAAAAATAGAGGTTCAACACATAGCACAGAACTGTAAAAAGAATTGAACTGTAGTTAGACAAAAACAATCTTTAGCATAGAGGTGGTTTAGCACATAGCAACGAGCACAATGCACAATAGCATAGAGCACAGAGCACATAGCACAAGATGAAAAAGAGTGAGCATTGTCGCATTTCATCGAATAAGTGGAGGATGCAGTCCCGTGCACACCAAGCGAGAAGGATGGGAGAGGGCGCACCTGGTCGTCGACGGGCAGGAGGGCATCGGACAACATGGGAGAGGGGAGGAAGAAGAATGCGACACTTACCAGAGAGAAGGTGGAGGCTATCGAGGAGGGGGGCCGCGTGGCGGTGCTGCTCAAGGATGAGGAGGGGCCCACATGGTGGTGCTGCTCGAGGATAGATAAGGGGGCCCGCGGCAACGACGCGGCGGCCGGGGTCGGGGAGGGAGACCACGCGATGGCCGGCGTCATTGAGGAGGGCGACCACGCGGTGGTCAGGGTCAGGGAGGAGGGCACGTCGCGGTAGCCATCGACGAGGACAGGGGGCACGACACGGTGGTCGGGGTCGGGAGGGGGTCCACACGGCAGCCGGGGTCAGGGAGGAGGCCCACGTGGCGGCCGGGGTCGGGGAGGAGGCCCGTGCGCTCATCGTGGTTGTCACCGAGGCGGAGGGAGAGGAGGCCGGTGGGAGGCGATGGATGGACGGCCGAGAAGGAGGTGGCGCGGTCGGGAGGCGGCGTGGTCGGGGGCTTGGGCAGCCTGACGGCGTCTTCTTCCTTCACCGCTGTTAGGGTTTGGGCCCCGCCGTGCCTATGTTATATAAAGGCAGGGCTCTTTAGCGGCGGCTGAAGAAGTCAACCGCCGCTAAAAAGAATTAGTGGCGGTTGGTGTTGTGAACCGCTGCTAAAGAGCCCCTGGTATATTTTTTAAAATAAACCTTGATTTTATTATTAGTTATAGTTTAGCCCCTTATATATTTTTTCCAAAAAACCCTTATTTCATTATTAGTTATATTTTAGTCCCTGGTATAATTTTTAAAAGAAACCCTGATTTCATTATTAGTTATATTTTAGTCCTGTCATTTTACACTTAGGCCCCTTATATTTTTTAAATATTATAGTTTTAATCCTCTTATTTTTCTTGCACTCTTTTTTTATCTCCTCTTACCATTTCAATAAAATCTTTCTATTTAAATAAGTTACACAATCTTTATATTCAAATAAGCATAAATTACATAGAACATATACAAGGTTCAAATAATAAAAGGTACTTAACAAAATAAAATTACATGATGCTTGACTTATCCTTGAACGACTTTTCCTTGACAGTGATTAGTGCGCATATAGGGCATTCCGCCGGGAAAGGAGAGTCTAGCTTCCAAGACTTTAAAATTTTTTGGATCTTTGAAACATGGCACCTCGTCATATTGATTGTAGTCATCTCGATCCTCCACATTCTCCACTCCGACGATTCTTTGTTTACCTGGAACAACAATGTATTTCTTTTTGTCCTTTGGATCAACTACATAAAACACCTGTTCTACGGTCTTGGCAAGTATCCAAGGGTCATCTTTGTGACCAACATTGTTAAGATTAACAATTGTGAAACCATATTAATCCACCTCGATGCCATTAGGGTGCTTCACCCATTTGCATTTAAATATAGGAACCTGTAAATTTGCACCATAGTCTAGTTCCCATATTTCCTCAATGTACCCGTAATACGAGGTCGTCTGGTCCTCTTCGTCAATGGCTTCTACATACACTGTTGTTTTGACACTTGCTCTTCTTATCCTTCTGTTGGGTGTAGGAGGTAAAACCATTGATGTCGTATGCCTGAAAGGTAACCACAGTTCTTCTTGGGCAGTTAGCTAACTTTCTCAACATTTTCTCTTCCACAGACTTGCCACTTGGAAAGTTTAGGGACCTAAACCATGATGTGAACGAGCGCTTATGCTCGTCTATGATCCATTTATCTGTTGCATCCTTGTTGTTCTGGCGGAGCTCTAATAGATGTTTCTCAAAGTACGGTCCCACAATCTGCGTCTGTTGCAATACGCTGAAATGTGCTTGGTCCACTCGTTTGAAGTCATGGTCAATGAATGATCTACGTCCTTCCGTACCTTTTCTAGATAATCTACCCTCAAGACGAGACACGGGGAGACCAATTGATCTACTACCATCATTAATTTAATCTGAGCAACATTCTATGATCTCCTCAGTTGTATAGCCCTCGATCATAGAACCCTCTAGATGTGATCGAGTACGTACATAGCGTTTCAATACATACATGAACCTCTCAAATGGAAACATCTGATGTAGGTAGATGGGACCCAATGCAGAGATCTGGTCAATAATATGAATCATGAAGTGTTCCATCGTATCAAAAAAGGATGGAGGGAAGACCATCTCAAGTATGCATATTGTTTCTTTCATGTGGGTCCGTAGGTCATTTAACTTGTCTTCAGTTATCACTTTCTTTGATACCGCGTTAAGAAGTAGCAAAGGCGAGTTACAGCCAACTTCAGCCATGGTGATTTAACAGCTCTAATAGCAATAGGGAGAAACACCGAAGCATTATGTGGCAATCGTGAGTGTTGTACCCACTTATCTTTAACTCTTCCATGTTTACAAGATTCTTGACATTCGATGAGAAACCCGTTGGTACTTTAATCCCACTGAGGCACTTGCAGAATGCTTTTTTCTCCTCAATTATAAGTGTGTAGGCTGTCGGGGGGAGAAAGTACTTTCCATTTGCTCTTTCTTGCAGATGGAGCTCTGGTCTTATTCCCATCATTACAAGATCTCTACGTGCGTTGAGTCCATCCTTTGTCTTACCGGGTTGGTTGAGTATAAGTCCGCTACTACTGTCAAATACACCCTTCCTAATATGCATCCAGTCAAATGCATGATTCACTTCCAGTTCTTTCCAATAATTGAAATATTCGAAGAAAATGGACTTCTTCTTAAATGGCGTGAGACCTTTTGCCTTTTTGACTCCCTTCACCGGCTTTCCAAAAACAACATTGATGTTTTTAACAAGGTCAAACACAACCCTGCCAGTACAACGGCGAGGTTCTATGTCGTTCTCAACTTTGCTATCAAAGTGTCTAGCCATCACGCGATACCTGTGTTTTGCTGGTAAGAATCGGTGGCTTCGCATATACACTAGCTTCTGGGATGCTGGAAGGTACACATGGGATGTATCATCAACGCATACGAAACATGCCGCCTTTCCTTTGACCTGTCCCGATAATGCCCTTAGTGCCGAGGAATCACTTACCATGCAAAAAATAATTGCGCTGAGCGTGAAATACTCTCTTAGATACTCATCCCATATACGGACCCCCTCTAACCATAGTTTCTGTAGGTCTTCGAACAATGGTACTAAGAACACGTCTATGTCGTTACCAGGTTCTTTGGGCGCAGATATAAGAGTGGTCAGTAGTAGGTACCTACGCTTATGGCATAACCATGGTGGAATGTTGTACATTGCTAGTATCGCTGGCCAAGTGCTATGCGGATTCCTCATTTGATCGAATGGGTTCATCCCGTCTGTACTCAATGCAAATCGTAGGTTCTTTTTCTCATTAGAGAAGTCTCGATGGTCCTCATTGAACTTTTTCCACTGTGTTCCATCTGCGGGATGCCTGATCTTACCGTCTCCGTCGCGTGCATGCCATGTCATCATTGTCGCATCCCTAGGGTTGGTGAACAAGCATCTGATGCAATCGACCATGGGTAAGTACCACATGACTAAGGCAGGAATCTTACTGTCATCACTGTCATTGATGATAGAACTCCTTTTTTTCTTTCTCCCCTTAGTTGTATTCTTCATGCCTCCATCAGCGTCACAATCGTTGTTCCTCTTGTAACGACTGCGTTTGCACCTTGGGCATCTCACAGCGTCCTGATGCTCCTTTCGATACAATATGCAATGATTTGGATACGCGTGAATTTTTTGAACGCCCAACAAAAGTGGGGAAATTAGCTTCTTAGCAAGGTATGTTGTCCTTGGCAACAAGTTGGGCTTCGGCAGCGCATCGGAAATAAGTTCCAACAAATCTGTGAAACTAGCGTCCGACCAACCATACATGGCCTTCAGCTTCATCAGCTCAAGTATAGTACGCAACACCGTGAACTCTTTACCACATCCCTTAGATTGATCATATAATGGATCCTTTGATGCCTTCTCTATTCTATGAAAATTATCAAGCCCTTTAGTTGTACCAGCATTGATCAACACATGTGGCTCAATGTGACACAACAACTCCTCAACATCAAAATCAGCTTCACCAGGTGAATCCATCGCATCTGCACGAGGCGAATTGACTGCCTCGACTTCAACTTCAATATGCTCATCAAATTCCATATCGATCACACTGTTCTCACCAAGTTTTGTCCATCTCGTGTACCCCTCAACAAAATCCCTCCGTACCAAGTGTGACTTTATTACTTCTATATCATTCCACAGTTTCTGATTCTTGCAATCAAAATACGGACAATATATATCAGTCGTCCGTTCACGTCGAGCATGTACTACGACCGCTTCAATGAATTTAGAAACTACTCGTAAAAATATTAGACCCGATCTAGGTGTCTCGTACATCCAAGATCTATGCATTGCGAACGACCTTGAACGTAAACCCAAAAAATAATTAATAACACAAAATTTAAATATTCACTAAATATATAAACATTAAAATATAATATACATGAAGTGAAAAATATTATGCAAGGTAAAATAAAAAAGAATTAAATTATTTTATATATTATTTAACTTTTATCACAATCTATCCAAAATATTAGAAATTAATTAATTAATTATGTGTAATAAAAAATTTAAATATTGAAATATAATATATATTAAGTAAGAAATATTATACAAGTTAAAATGAAACAAATATAAAATTATTTATATATTATCTAATTTTTATCAAGAAATAATAAAATAATTAGCATCCCTCTTACCCTAATACTACCTTCTCTCTCTTCTAAAACCAAACTAGATCGAGATTCCCATTGACATAAAATAAGCTAGATATAATAATTTTTTTGTATAGTGAAGAAAAGAGATGATGTATCCCTTCATAAACTCCAACTATATCCAAATAGAAGCATTCAAATCAAACGAATTTAGCTAAAATTTAATAAAAACCTAACAAACTTAAATCTCAAAATTCTACTTGATTTTAAATTGAGAACACAGAAAAATCAATGGGATGAGTTTCCCTCACCTCAAAGATCAAATTATTTTATATATTATTTAACTTTTATCACAATCTATCCAAAATATTAGAAATTAATTAATTAATTATGTGTAATAAAAAATTTAAATATTGAAATATAATATATATTAAGTGAGAAATATTATACAAGTTAAAATGAAACAAATATAAAATTATTTATATATTATCTAATTTTTATCAAGAAATAATAAAATAATTAGCATCCCTCTTACCCTAATACTACCTTCTCTCTCTTCTAAAACCAAACTAGATCTAGATTCCCATTGACATAAAATAAGCTAGATATAATAATTTTTTTGTGTAGTGATGAAAAGAGATGATGTATCCCTTCATAAACTCCAACTATATCCAAATAGAAGCATTCAAATCAAACGAATTTAGCTAAAATTTAATAAAAACCTAACAAACTTAAACCTTAAAATTCTACTTGATTTTAAAATGAGAACACAGAAAAATCAATGGGATGAGTTTCCCTCACCTCAAAGATCAAATTTTTTCTAAAAAAAAAACGAACTCAAAACCTTCCCCCTTGATTTTCGTAATTTACCCAAATTTTTCAGGCCGCCACTGTTCGAGTGAACAGTCATAAACTCCAACTATATCCAAATAGAAGCATTCAAATCAAACGAATTTAGCTAAAATTTAATAAAAACCTAACAAACTTAAACCTCAAAATTCTACTTGATTTTAAAATGAGAACACAGAAAAATCAATGGGATGAGTTTCCCTCACCTCAAAGATCAAATTTTTTCTAAAAAAAAAAACAAACTCAAAACCCTCCCCCTTGATTTTCGTAATTTGCCCAAAATTTTCAGGCCGCCACTGTTCGAGTGAACAGAGGAGCTGTCGGAGCACGATATTTATAGCCTAGGCACTTTTTAGCGGCGATTAACATTGTCAACCGCCGCTATTATATCCTAAAATAGCGGCGGTTGACATTGTCAACCGATGTCAACCGCCACTAAAGAGGCCTTTGTAGCGGCGGCTTAAACCAGGAAGGGGCTCCTAGGTTCTATAGCGGCAGCTCACTTTGGGCCGCGCCGCTGCGGCCTTTGGGCTGCCGCCGCTATAGAGGCCATTTGTGGTAGTGAATGATGACTAGCGCATGCTTATCCACTCAGATGGCTGGTTGATTGAATTTCTGTAGTGTGGACACCCAAGTTGCATGTATATTTCTCTAGGAAATTCAGCTGAAAATACTTAGAGAGCACATACTAATTAAGCTAGTGGCGCGGTCCTATCCATTTCAGTCTATGCCCCTTTCATATCCCAGCGACCGCCCTGGAATTTCTAAAGAAATGCCGTGTTCAACTTGGGTTGCCTGTATATATGGTCATCATTTTCGCCCAACCACGTTGGCAGCAGTGACCAGGTTTCGCTTTTTCGCTTTCAGACAAGGAAAATGCATGATCCAGCAGTCTTCGTTATAATCTTCTTATATTCTGTTTTCACACTTTTATTTTTTGAAAACCCAGAAAACACAAATTTCAAATGTAGAATTACATGTTTTAAAAGACGTATATGTTGTCCTGTCTCCTGTATATTAAAAAAACAAGCACCTTCAACAACATATTAGAGTTATTCCTCGTAGCAAAAGGAAAGAAAGAACACACGGTTAAAGGGAAATATATTGGAAGCTTTGTCCAGCTCTGAGAATGGCATGTCTCTTGAAAGAGGTGTGATCTAAGGGAACAGCAATTTGGAATACGAAATTATTCAGTGCAACCCACCTATTTGGTGGAATCATAAAAATCCTCTCTCAAAAAGCATACCTCAAAATTTAAAAAATTCTAAAACTCAGTTCACATCTAGATGATATGGTGAAAGCATGCACATAAAAATTCAAATCTAAATCCAACATCATTTAAAAGATATACAAACATAATAAATCATGAGGAAAAGGGCAAAAATTACAACACTTATTGTTTTGTCCTTTTCTTTCACTCTTTCTTCATGATTTGATATTTCTATATTAAACTGAATTTGGGTTTGAAATTTGTTGTGCATATTTTTCACCATGTCATCTACCTGCGTACCGATTTTCAATAGTTTTGAGAACTCAAGGTATGTTTTCTGAGAAAGGTTTCACAATTTTACCGAATAGGTGATTTGCTCTGAATATTACCAGTGGAAGACAGTCTAGATCACCCTATTCCTGAAAGGCTGCACATGGTGGTCATGGTTGCCACAGATGAGGGGTAAGACATGATGTACGAGTCAAACCCCTGGCTCTGCATCAAGGCAAGAGATTGGAAGCTTTGTTCTGTTGGCGCCAGCTCTGGCAATGCCATGTCTCCGTCTAGGTACTTGACAACTTGTCCCATGCTAGGCCTTGCACTGTAAAGGGGATGTGAGCAGAGCAACCCCAGCTTGAGCACTAGGCATACTTCATCAATATCGTAGCTTCCATGTAGCCTTGCATCCACTGTCTCAATTAGTGATCCCGTGTTCCAATGGCCAACGACCCAGTCAACCAACAGGAGCTGGTCACCATTCGAGTCTTGCTTGATGGGCCTTTGCCCACAAGTGACTTCAAGGATGAAAATGCCGAAGGCGAATACATCAGTGAGAGGGGTCGCTTTACTGGTGCGACCAAGCTCAGGAGCAAGGTACCCTATGGTGCCAACCACATGAGTGGTATGCGGGTTGGCACCATGGTCATACAATCTTGCCAGACCAAAGTCACCTAGTCGTCCATTCATCTCGCTATCGAGCAGCACATTACTCGCCTTGACGTCACGATGAATAATCACCTTCTCCCAATCCTCGTGGAGGTAAAGTAACCCTGACGCTATCCCCTTGATGATCCGGAACCTCTGGTTCCAATCGAGAGTAGTAGTTGGCACATGTTTGTCACCGCCGTACAAGTGCTTGTCGAGGCTGCCGTTGGACATGTACTCGTACACCAAGAGCAGTTCACCTTTCCGTCTGCAGTAACCGAGTAACTGCACGAGGTTACGGTGCTGAAGGCGGCCAATGCTCACGACCTCCGCTATGAATTCCTTCACGCCCTGCTTCGAGTCATGCGACACCCTCTTGACGGCAACCTCCGATTTCGACACTGGGAGCACTCCTTTGTACACCCTACCGAACCCTCCGACTCCGAGTAGGTGCTTGTTCTTGAACCCATCGGTGGCCTGGAACAAGTCCTTGTATGTGAACCGGTGTGGCCCGAACTCGACCTCCCAATCTTCCCGTAGCTCGGCGTACCGGAATCGTCGCCGCACCGCAAGAACGATGATCGCGCCCACGGACACGATGAACGCTGCGGTGGCTGTGGGCGGGATGATTTCTGCCAATTTGGCGTGGCGCTTGGGGTCAAACCGAGGCAGCTTGGGTAGCTTGGAGATGTCGATGGCTGGGGTAGGCCCGTCCATGGCGAAGCTCCAGCCGAGAACGTAGTGCCGCGAGTTGAATGAGCCCGTTGCTGACGAGAATCCCACGTACGCCACGTCGGCGAGCACCGTGGAGAGGTCGTAGGTTGTGGAGATGAGTGGCTTGGCAGGTCGGCCCATTTTCAGGGCAGCCATGGTCACGTTGATCCGTTTCGCCTCGCCGGAATATTCCACCCACACCTGCATCGCCTCGCCGCTGGCGAGCGTCAGGTTGCGGAATCCACCGCTTTTATCATCGCCGTTGAAGTAGTAGCCGGCGCTGGCGGAGTCTACGGATATGAGGCCGTTGATGTCGACGCCGACGTGGTTGCCGTCGATGTCACGGAACTCGTTGTTCTGGTCGGTGTCGAGCTCGACGCCGAAGAGGTGGTCGGCGGCGGCGCCGTTGGTCGTGCCGTTGACGAGCCCGATGTACTGGCTCGGGAACGCGGAGGAGAGGTCGTAGCTGCCGGGCGCGACGAAGAGGACGATGCCGTGGCCGCAGGCGTCCGCGTCAGGGCAGAGGATGCCGAACACGAAGGACGCCGAGAAGGAACGCGCCGAGGTGCCGTTATTGCGGAAGCGGAATGGGGCCGGGTGGAGGGCGTGGGCCTTCTGCCGCAGCGTGCCGTTGGTGAGCTCGAGAAGGCCGGCGGGCGTGACCATGGCCGCGCCGTCGAGGGTGAGGTTGACGCCAGCGAAGCCTGAGTAGACGAAGTGCTCATCGCTGCTGGCGGCGTTGACGACACCGATGAGGAGGGCGTACAAGCAGACGATGTGCGCTACTAGCTTTTTGCGACTGTAATGAGTCAAGGACATGGTTTCAGCTTTGCTTGTCGCGCTTGCAAGCGGTGAGGAAAACTTGAGGCGCCGTGCACGAGCTGGCTATTGCAGAAGCAGAGTGATGGAGCCGGACACAGACAGTGCAGTCACTGTGAAGGTAACGAACTCAAATGCTGCTGGGTAGCGAAGCCTGCCTGAAAGGCAACGGGAGAGATGTAGAAATTTTTCAGGCACATAAAATTTCGTTGTCTCTGGGTCTTGGACTCTTGGTTAGGCGGGTGACTTGACTGCTCTATGCTCGAGATGCATGTGGGGCGATCCAACTTGCAATCACTTCAAAAAGAGGACCCACCTTATATTATTTCAGGACTGATGCTAAACTCACGTAAAAAATCTACAGAAACCTTTACGTACCGCTGACCTGGATCCTATGTGGAGGAAAAAAATGACCCAGCCAGCAATTTAGCTATTCATATATTCCTTAAAAAATAAACATTGATTTTGCCTTTAAAGAAATTAATCAACCAACTCACGCATTTTCAGGGCTAGTCCCAATGTCTTATTATAAAAATTAATATAAAAAAACCTTCTTATTCACAATGCACCATATATTAATCAATTTATTAAATCATGAGATTAGGAAGAGTAAATATTTTCATGAGATTAAGAAGGGTAAATATTTTCTTTTCTCTTAATTGATACAAAATTTATGCTTCCTCATCAGATTCTAAAAATTAAAACATTCAGCACAAATCCTAATAGCTATATAGCACACATAACTACACCTGCTTCAGCATTACACTTGACAACTTTTGATGTCGATGTCTCTTGTGCCTTCGCTGACCATTTGGTTACTATATCTAACATGAGCGAAGTTTCAAAGGTCATTTGTTTCTTTATCTTGACTAATCATGAACATCTTGGAGTGGCATGTCTGCTAGTAGGGATTCAACTATCATTTGTTTCTTTGCCTTGCCTGGTTGCGTTAATCACATAACCGTGTGTGATAGTAACGATGAAAAATATGTGTGTGCTGATGATGCATCAACCATGATCCACAATGATGCAAGGACAACAGAGCATTCTCTCATTCACTACAACCACAACACACAGCATATGGATGACCTATCAACCATTATCAGCAAAGAACCAAGGATTGCAATCATTGCATGTTGATGTGAAAGTGACATCTGATTTCAACAAAGGTATATAATAGCTGTCACAGTCTACATGGTTGATACAATTCATGACGACATGAGGATGACAGAGCTATTTTTGCTCGCTATGATGGCAATAAATCCTTAGTCCACATTGGTGTCTAAAGGACATGGTCTGGCATGGTCTCTAATTGTGACAATCTTAATAACAATCTTTATCGACCCATGTTGATGCGTGGATGATGGAATTTTTTTATCCATTTACAAAGGACAGATAATTTCCTTGGTTTCGTAGTCTTTTCTGCTCGAATTTAGTGTTTACTGAGAGAGAGAGAGAGAGAGAGAGAGAGAGAGAGAGAGAGAGAGAGAGAGAGAGAGAGAGAGAGAGAGAGAGAGAGAGAGTCCCTGCAAAGACAAATTGCAGATATAGGGTCACATGATCCTAGGACATGCACTCACACCTCTCCCTTCCGCCGCCAGTGAAGTCCCTGGTGGTGGGAAGGTAGAGTGTCTGACAAGATCATGATGCATTCTCATTTTTTTAGCTAGACTTTTTTTGTTAGGTAGATAGTGTTTTTGCGACATCACCTTCACACAAATTCAGATTTGTGATGTTTGGTGAATTTCAGTTGACTTCGCGTGTTTTGCTCTTTTACGAGAAAATTGAGTGAAATCAATGAAAACTCTGATATATTGAACTCTAGGTTGCAGACATGGATAAACCACCAATAATTGGGATAGATATATTTGGAGATCATGACGTATCAAGTAATTATATGACATGTATGAGACTGATGAGTATATGCAAATAGAGTTTAGCCACATTATATTGTTATTATTTTTTATGATTTTCTATTCTCATAATAAAATCTTTATACATGTACAATTCTTGTCATAAGAGATAATTGCTTATTTGACCCTGTTTTCAAGGTTAACTACCAATTTGACCCTACTTTTCCAAAAAAAAACATGATTAAATGAGCAAAGAAGGATTTAAAAGAAGGGTCAAAAGAACAAAAGTTGAGAAAAGATGGTCAAATTAGTAGTTAGCTTTCAAAACAAGGTCAAATAAGGAAATGCCCCTTTTTATAAAGAAAGTGCTTAAGAACAAAAATACAGATAATTATATGTGTGTTTCTTAGTAAAAGATTGTTAGTATATATTATTTGAATGAATAATAGCACATGCATCTCGCACGTGCAAAAGACTAGTTAACTGAACATGTTAATTAGTACCCACCATTTTACAAAAAGTTGCATGTCCCGAAAAGGTTTTGTACACAGTGTATAAATTAAATTGTGTTTAATTTGTTTATTACATATCTACATTCCTGCTTGACATTAAATCATGAGCATTTATAGATTAGACCTGTGCCATGCATGTTAACATAATGCAAATATTTCAACATGTCAACTGATAAATAAATTGAAGGTATATATGTATGCATGTTTAAGCTTAATTTAATCATGGTAAATTATTGTACATGACTTACTGTTCTTTCAAGCTCTTAACATTTCTTTGTTCCCTGTATATCGTCTGACAATTGTAAATGCATTCGACTCACTATTTAAATATGCTAATCAGGTGTAACCCCTTAATCATGCTTAATTTTATCACTTTCACCATGTAAAATATGTGCATGGTAGAATCATGAAACCTATGCTACAACTAATGCTCCCCTATGTTTCTGGCACAAGCAAAACTTCATTCTCGTAGCAGTTTTCTTGATAATCAACTTTATGTCAATACAACTTGTAATGGCTAAAACTTTTAAAATCGATATCAAATTGAATACAAGGGACAAAAATATGAAACAAATTCTGTTGTACTCCCCTTGGTATGACCAATATTGTGGGCATGATAAACCACTACAAGAGAATTGACTTGTAGTGGCATTTTTTTTTGTATAGTAGAGTCATTATTATTATGTCTCTAGACACGTATAGAGGCCTTTTCTAAAATTCCTCATGCATGCCTTGCCATGCATTGTCTCTATGAATATAGTGACACTTTATAAATCATCTTTATAAAATTAGTGACAACTTTGTAGAGGCATTACACAATGGCTCAATAAACTTAGAGGTATTATTAATACAATATTCTATGTGAAAAAATACAATGTTGATGTGAAGTTTTGAACTCAAGACCTCATAATGAAATAACAACATGTTAAGCTTTGCTAGCCAACTCACCTACCCATGATATTACATATATTTTCAGAGTTTATTCTTAAGAAGTGATGCAAACTAGTGAAATAACACCTCTAGAAAAGCATAAGGTGCCTCTAGTAATGTCTCTACAAGATAGAGACATTTTAAACATGTCACAAGAACGTTTCTATGCTAATTATTTTCAGACACTTTATAAAATATCTCAAACAATGCCTCGATTGTCGATGTGACATATTATTTTTCTAAATTTTCAAAAATTATGCCTCTACTTTTGAGACAAATTCTAAATTGCCGCAAAAAGATGTCTCTACAACATATATAGAGGCATATTAGAAAATTGCCTCTAACAAAGTATCACTATGAGAGGTTTTTGTTGTAGTGAACACCCATGTTTAGGAATAATTATCCCTGAGCAAAAGGATCAATTAAAATGCTAAATAATTTCTATGTATTTCTTTTTCATGATAAATCATGAAAATTGGAATGCATGTTCATTTCCTCATCTACATGCATCTCACCAAGCATCATATTTTAATTCCAAGTACTATACTGTAGTAGCTTTTTCTTTGCCATACACTATTTTAATTAATAGACAGTATTATTGATGCATGTACTAATAATGGAACTTTGCCAATAACTAAATTATAGGATTCCCTAATTTATGCGCTGGTCTCATAAAATTAGAGTGTTCCAGAGCCATGTTAATATAATTAATTTATCTCGTAGGTTAATATTTCACTAAACCCTATAGTTGTACACTTATCTTGAGCGCGACTGGCTCACATCCACACCACTTTATTTACACATACGTCGCTATAACGTAAAGGAGTCAATTAAGAAAATATAACAAATAAACCTACCCTATATATCTAAATAACATATTTAACTATATAGTCATCTCGCTCAGAGTTAATCACTTGCATGCCCAAGTAATTTAGTAACATGTTTCTACGTATTAGGATCCTATTTAGTTTAGTTGACCTATGGTAATGTTGCATGTACCTATTTTAGTATTGAACTCGGGTACATATGTATGCTTTATTTACATACACAGCCTATTAAACCTATTAACGTAACAGACTAAATGAACAAAACATGAAAAATCATCAATGCCATTTTTCTACGGATCACACTGCATTTTTATTGCATGCAACATGTCATATTATGTATTTGTTCAGGAAGTATCATGAATCATCTCCTATACTTATTTGCATTGCATTTCATCCCTAAGACTCAACAACGGAAACATGGAGATGGAGATCGTTTTGAAGGAGCCTGGAGTTAAACCTAATTCTCTTGAGAGGCTAACATTGATATGAAATCAAGGCAAGCCCCGGTGCACTCCTATGTTTTAAAATTTTATTTTATACCACATGTATGCATGTTATGATTGTGCATTATGTAGGAATTGATTGGAACCCTAGTTGCATGTTGGAAAGATAAATCCTATGGGTATAGATCTACTTGGGCAGCCATTCGATAGATTTTACTATACTTAATATCGAGTCATCGGTAGAGTGGTATAAAGACTACTCGATGTAGGATGGTTTTAGACTTTATTACTTATAACTCTCACATGATAATGATGAATTAATTTTAGACCGAACGGGAAAGTGCATGTGTAGGTTGAGGTGACAAGGTTGGACCTTGTTTGCCATAGCCCTGTTTGTGTCGATTAAGAACCCTCTTCGAGTGTGGCCTCATTGAGCAAGCTTGAACGGTACCAAGTACATACCTTTATATGGAAACTGGGAAACCGATGTAACTCGATTATCATAGTGATTGGACGGAAATCCAACCTCTCTTTTGGTGATGAAGAAGGTTATGAAGGAATTGGGGTATGTGTTGGAAGGGAGAGTGCACGGGCTACCCATAATGACTTCGCCGTGGACATCACATAGGGTAACGTGTACTCAGGAGAGGTTGGCCTCGTATCAGCTCTATGGTGTCTTGTGAAAGGTGGCCGTACGTGACTCCTCATGAGGGTGCGTATGTCGTGTATTTGGGTTTCTCCTATAGGATGTAAATCGATTCGAGTCGCCGTCTCTCACGGTTATTGAGTACCAACTTGTTATTACTGTCACATCGAAGTACAAAGTGAAATGATGATGATGATATTATATTTCTATAAATTGTATTGCAACCATGTTTGTTATAGTATAGCTGCATAATATTTATTTTATGTAAAAACTCTATTAACTTGGCTAAAATCAAAAAATAAGAATCAATTATTAGCGCTGTTTTTGTTTGCAATTAATTCAAAAACCTTTGGTCAGCCCCCTGCATGCTAGGTGTCAGCCTTAGCGTGCTATTTTGACGGATAAGTCTTGTTGAGTATTAGTTGCTCAGGACTTTGCTCTATGTTATTTTATGCAGGTGTTCTTCTTGATATTGAGGCACGTATACGTGCTTGATGTGCTTCATGTAAAGATTTTAATGTGAGATATATTACTTCTGCTATTTATGTTATTGAATTTTATACTTATTTACATACTCAAATATAAACCAAAGTTCTAATAATTAAATTTTAATATTTTATACTATTCTTTCATGCTCATATGTGTATACTTTTAGACTTTTGCTTCGTCAAGATGTCACCCGATGTTCGATACTTTGATTACCCACCTCATTTGTGGACGGGGATGTCACAATTGAGACCTCCAATACATAGCCATATAAGTAATAGACACTGTGGAAGGCCCAGCAAGCACGAGGCCTTGCACCCCTCAGCTAGCCCACAGGTGCGGGCACAAATCCCAGCCTCGCAAACGAAGTGGCACGACAATTGAAGCAAGCGGCCCGGTAAACATAATATTTCTATATAATAAATATTTGGAAAATATTATAAATATTTCAACATCTTGTCTTGACAGTTAGATTCAACATTTAAAATGACAGAATTTATATAAAATGTTGAAACAATAAAAGGAAAATGTTAAAATTATAGTATATATAAATGTTGATTTTAAAAAATATAAAAATATACTCATGTGAGATATTGTTTCATTGCATTAATTCTAGCAAATATGATGGCTAAAACCGATTCAAAAATGGAATTACGGTTTAAAATAAAAATGTTAGTTTAAAGTTTGGAATTCAACTTAAACAATCCAAGATCTAATAGTAAGGTGATTGCCGCGCGCACGGTTCTTGTCGCGCGCACGGTTTTTATCTATTCTATTTTGATCCGTTTCCAAACTGGCTTAACCTAGGGCGTACGGCAGAATCACAAAGGACACAAACGTGTTGGTTTTGGTTATAAATAGTATAATTGTAGACATTATGAAAGACATTAACATGATGACTGTTATTGTTTTTTTGAGAAAAGTTAGAATAGAAATTTTTACCTGCTGACTGTGCTGTCTGGTTTTCTTTTTTGATCTTCTTGCGCTTCTTTGGGAGTAGATGGTTTTCTTCCACTTTATTTTCTGTGTTGTCATCCATGAGTACTGTGCTTTTGCTGAGGTCATTTATGGACTCCGTTGTTTATGTGTAGGTTGTTTGTAGCTGTTCCTTCGAGGGATGGTGCTCCCTGGGAACTCGGCGACCGGCAGGCTTTGTTTTGGAGGTGTACAGGTTTGTTGTGTTATGTTTCTTCAATTCTATACTTTGTACGTATATATGAGAAGAGAGAATTCGGTGTTGTTTTCCAACTCAGTGTTGCAGTTGGAGTCGGACTAAGTCAATGTGTAAGCTTTTTCAGAGCTACAGCTGAAGTACTTGAATATTAAAGTATAGTGATCAGAGTAGGAAACTGAAACTGGACTGTTTTCCTCCTCTGTCCGACTCTGTCTGTGTTATGGACTCCGTTTCCAAACTAAACTTTGTTTTATCTATTCTGTTTTGATACATTTCCAAACTGGCTTAACCTGGGGCGTACGCCAGAATCACAAAGGGCATGAACATTTTCACCACAATTAATAAGATGTATGTATAAAGATTTTAAATGAATAGCTTAAATAATTTATATAAAATTTTGAAATAATAAAAGGAAAATGTTAAAAGCATAGTATATAAATGTTGATTTTTTTAAAAAAATATACTCATGTGGAATATTGTTTTATTGCATTAATTCTAGCGAATATGGTGCTAAAAGGGATTCAAACACGGAATTATGGTTTAAAAGAAAAATGCTAGTTTAAAGTTTGGAATTCAATTTATACAATCCGAGCTCAAATGGTAAGGTGACACGTGTAGCCAGATCTCCCCACGTTGTATGGAAATTGTAGCGCTGAGGCCGCGCGCACGGTCCTTAAAGCACCCGGGTGCTCGCGGGCCAGGTAGCACGTGATTGCCGTAGGTCCAAATAGCAATGACGGACCGTCTGAAACGTTACGCGGCGGTGTTTGCAAAACCCTATTAGACGAACACAAAACCCAGAGCTCGCCGCCGCAGCAGAGGAGAAAGAGAACACTGAACTGAAAAAAAGATCCGGAGATTTCTCGATCGTCTAGTAGGTCAGCCATGTCGCTCGCTGCAGCTAGCCCCAAGAGGTCAGAGTCCGCTTCCGCGTCCGCCCTCGTCGCTGACACGGCGAGCGGGTACCACGTCCTCAGGGTTGATGGCTACTCCCGCACCAAGGATACCCCAAACGGCGAGAACCTCAAGTCCCTCCCATTTACCGTGGGCGGCCGCCGCTGGAACATCCTCTACTACCCCAATGGCTACACGTCCGAGGACGCAGATTACATCTCCGTGTACCTTCGCCTCGTCGACTGCGCTGGCAAGCCGGTAAAGGCACAACTCAAGTTTAATTTCCTCCGCGACGCGTTGGAACACTCATTGATACTGGGGCCAATGCACAGTTTCGACAGCCAGAGTTGGTGGGGTCAACGAAAGTTCATCAAGAGGGAAGACTTGGAGAAGTCAAAGCATCTCCAGGACGATTCTTTTGCCATCCGGTGCGACGTGCGTGTTTTCCGCGAATTTCTTGCCAAGGACGACGATATCCCAGAAGACACCGCTCCCACATTCGTCTCCGTGACCCCGTCAGACCTGCACCAGCGTCTTGGTGACCTCCTCCGAACTGAAAAGGGCGCTGATGTGGTGTTCGACGTTGGCGGTCAGACATTCGCTGCGCACCGGTGCGTGCTTGCGGCGCGATCGCCGGTATTCAGCGCGGAGCTCTATGGCACGATGAAAGAGGGCGACACCAGATGTGTCGTGCGCGTAGATGACATGGAGTCTTGGGTGTTCAAGGCTTTGCTTCGTTTCATCTACACTGACATGTTTCCAGACGCGAACAAAGAAGGTGAAGAGGAAGATGTCTTGTCTCTGCATCTTCTTCTGGCCGCAGACAGGTACAACTTGAAGAGGCTTAAAGAACTATGTGAAGAAAAGCTATGCAAGTACATTGATATCAACACAGTGGACAACATCTTGACGCTTGCTGGCCTGGACCACTGTCCTGGGCTGAAGAAGGCATGCTTCCATTTTCTCAGTACATCGGCAAATCTAAAAGCAGTTATGGCTAGCAATGGCTTTGAGCATCTTAGTACAACCTGTCCCTCTGTAATGAAGGAGTTGATGACAATGATTTCCAATTTGATTCCGTGATTGGTGTCTAATGTATAGTGTTTTACCGATAGGTATTGTTGTTCTCAAAGAGTTATATCGTCAGGTGCTTCTAGAAGTGATACTTCTTGTTTTCATAGTTCAGCTATTAAGGACAGTGTATTCTTTTTCTCTTTTTTATAGTATGTTGCAATCAGGATGTCATTATATATATAGACTAGCAAAGTGTCCGTGCGTTGCTACGGACTTAAAAAAACAACACTCTTTATAATTTAAATATAAATTATTTATAAAATATAATTATTATATATATATAATATTATTGACATTTTTTACATGAAAGATTATATTAGTATTACCGTTGGTGTTTCTTAGTATACTATTTTATATGTTAAAAATAATAATTTTATCACTATTGTTTATTATATTCTAGAAGCTTTATCCGGAAGAAAAAATTAATTCATGTAGTCCAGAAATAGTACTGCATTGTAACGAAATTTTGAAATTGAAGACTTGCTCTAATGGATAAAGTTAAAACACAAAAGTTGTAGATCCCTTCGAGGCCTTTTCGAAACATATATGGATCATATTATTTGGACTACAGAGCTAGGAGATATATGCCCTATACAGGGACCTGCGCAGAGGAGTCTCAATCAGAACAAATATTTTTGCATCGCATATTTGGTAACCAAAATAGCAGGATCTGAACTTATATTGAATACTAAAGTTGTAGAACGTTTTGAGAGCTACGAGATAGAGTCCGAGTTTATCTCATTTGAGCTCCGTATATAGGAGTTATGATTTTTGAAATTTGGTACTTGATATAAAAGATATAAAACCGATTTGGATTCAATCTCTAACTTTTTTAACATGAAGTGGACGACTGGACCTCAATTAATAGATTGTAGAGATACTTGCCAGTTATCATGGTCATTGAAATCTTCACTTATATTGCAATTCATATTTAAACGTGACTAATTTCTAGTCTATACTATAAAGACCAGACATCCTGTCCAAAATTAGTTACGTGACTAGTAAAATACCTGTGCATTGTTACGGGTTAAAAAAATAAAACTTTTTTTATAATTTAAATATAAATTATTTACACAATATAATTATTGATATTTTTTACATGAGAGATCATATTTATATTATTGTTGGTGCTTCTAGTGTACTATTTTATATGTCATAAGTAATAATTTTTCTATTATTTTTCACCATAATTTTATCATAAATATTTTTTTACCTCTAATATTAACGATTTTCATATGTAGTGTCGTTTGAGTGCTATGTTACAAAATTAAGTGAAATGATATTAAAAAAATGCTCAAATATGAGTAGTACTAATATGAAGTCTAATTCGCCATATAAAGAGGGATTCTCATAAGCTCATGACGCCTACAAGATATCACTGGACCTCTATGAAGTCTAATATGCAAGACCAAGGTCATGACTCAATACCTAAAGATTTTAGAAGCTTTATCTGATAGAAAAAATTAATTCACGCATAATAGAAACAACACTGCATTGTGATATAAATTTGGACTTGAAAATATGCTCTACTGAGAAAATTTAAAACATAAAAGTTCTAGATCTCGTCGAGACCTTTCCAGAATATATGTGAATAATATTAATTGGACTTTAAAGGTAGGAGATATAGGTCCTACACGAAGACATGCGTAGAGGAGTCCGAATCAAAAAAATTTGCATCGTAAATTTAGGACCTAAAATGGTAGAATCTTGACTTCCATTGAATATCAAAGTTGTAGAACTTTTCGAGGAATACACGATAGAGTCTGAGTTTGCCTCATTTGAACTCAAGACGATGGATTTATGATTTTTTGAATTCGGTGCTTGATATGAAAGTATGAAACCGATTTGGATTCAATCTCTAACTTTGTGAGCTTGTATTCAGACCAACACCAAAACACGGGGCAGACGGACTCACCTAAACTAATAAGGTGTATAAATTAATACTACCCACCCTTCTAATATGTCGTTGGATCAACGTCTAATTGTCCTACTGATCACCGGATCCAAGGTTGGACCCATTAGTTCATTTGAAAACCTCACACTGGTCACGAATGTTTATGCCATCCAGTTCGTTTTGATACCCGCGTGCGGTATTTTTCTCGCCCATGCTTGCACTAGCCCCCGCCTATATACCCACCCTGATTTCTTGCCGTAAGTTTGTCCTTCCATATTCTATGCATCCTTAATCCTTTCCTCCTTTCAAATCTCTTGCTCCTTGCAATTTTGATCTATTGCCATTGTGCGTGGAGGGGATCCATTTTTTCCCATGGATTCCATTGGTGGGAAGGTTAGGTCCTATGTATGGCACCGCCAACATCCGCCATGGAGTCACAATCGTGCCGCTAACCCAGTCCGCTTCAATCTTCATACACCATCACAATTGTGCTTCAATCCTCGCGTCGCCATGCCAGTCTCTGTGACAATTGTGTTGACACAAAAAACAGACTGTCGATCCTCCGCGATGCCATGGTGTTTGCTGCTATGCTTGTGTTGTATCAACTGATTTATAAATTATAAATTGCATTCCTCTTATAATCTACTGTGTTGGAATGCTGCTCAAGGATCACAGTGAGGGAGTAGTCAAGCAAGCAGCGTGAGCAAGCTTTACATGCAAGCTACATGGTTTTTATGAGAGAGGATACAAAGTGCAGGCCTTACATTCAAATGGGAAGTGTAAATGAGACATTAAATTGGTCAAGAGCAATTGGTATGTGTTCTATTACTTGCTTTTTTTTTTAATACCTGGGCTATACATGATAGCTAACATATAACGATTCTTTTTTAGGAGATATGCATGGAGTTTAAGCAGAACAAGTTCATGACCGTTGATAAGCAAATTTTGACTGCAAACCCTTGCATTAACATTCTAAGCGAATTTTCTGCAGTTTTGAGAGGTTCCTTCAGCTGACCACAGCCTTCTATTACCCTATGAGTTACCATTTTTCCTTTTTGGTACTTATCATAATTTCATATCAACAATATTTTAGAAAAATTAAAAGAACATATGAGGATCCCCACTGTACTCTTGGAGCTACGAGTTTTCAGTTCAGAATTGTCTTCCCTTGTCTTCTTTTCTTTCATGGATGCTGGAGCATTACCTTCCATATTGTACATGTTTGAGTAGTTTAGTACAATAGATTTGTACTCAATCTGACTGTTAGATTTATGGATGAGTTTCCAAATATAAGGTTGTCATAAGTATTTCCCATTCCCAACAACTTTTATTGGACTTTCAGGAGAAAATGGATACAGGTATGATAGATTAATAAAATGTCATGTGGCGATGATGTTGAATGGGAGAGGAATGGGTTGGATGATTGTGCAAGGAGATTTAAAATTCATTTAAATACTGAAAATAAGTGGCTTTGATGCATCCCGACTTTGAATCGGTGTTTTGTAATATAAGTAGCTGTAGCCATTTAAGAATCTCCAAAGTAGTTTGTCATGTTTTTGTGGGATACAAGTATATGACGAGATGAGAGGATCGATCCAATGTTAACTAAAAACATACCTGTGTTTTTTTTTGTTATCTTAGCTACGGCCTAGTAATTTACTTGTATATTTTCATAGCCAGGGAAATATTAAAGGAAATATTAACCTTAATAGTGTATGCTTGCATAACATTGGCACACAAAGAGAGCAGGTGGCAGGGTTGGTTCGGTTGGGATAGTGAAGTATGTCAGGTTTTACGCGCGATCAGGTTTGAAAACTGACGTGTGATAGGGCTAATGGCATGAGTAATACGGAGGAAGAAGAAAAGATAGATATCCATCAAATGATGAACTACCGAGGCCTATTTTGTGATAAGAATTCAAATGACGGATAAGAAACTATTTATGTTTGACTAATCCTATTCCCTATGGGTATTCAAGCGGTTCAAATGCGTGATTGGAAGTACCAGGAAAAGATGAAAAAACCATACTACACGTGATTGAGACTACTGAGAAGCCAAAGTCTTGAACGCGGAATAGAAACTAGACTTTATTATATTCATAGTGCAAGAATTGCAAAAAACTAGTTCCCCTAAAGTTTTAATGCGTCAAATTTTGGTATCAACAAATTGTCCTCTGGATTGTCGAGCCAGCGGCCAGAGCTGCTGGGGTGGCGGGAGATGGACTGATGCGGAGAGGACGACGAGAGACTAGTGCCACTGCTGTCGGGATCTCTGTCCATGAGACCCGAGTGGCGGCCACTCTGTCGCTGCCACACCATCGGTAGAGTATTTCGCCAAAGTCTTCATATCCTTGTTGCCCTGCTCCGCTGAAGAGTTTCGTTTCCCATGGCAGCTGCGAGATCTGGCAGAGACCATCAATCTCTCTTTCTAGACTCAACATCTATCGGAGGAGCACACAAATGTCCCCTTCTAGAGCATGACATCTCCAACACATTCATGCTGAGTTGCCGATGCCAACCAGCTTGGAGGCGTAACAGGTGAGTATGACAGAAGATGATCCACCGATCTCTCATCAGTGCTCAATCTTTCTCCCTACAGATCGATTGACTATAAATTTTCTTCCATTGTTGCCATGCGGATTTTGGTTTCATTTTACTCTATTTATTCATTTGGCCATCAAGCATGAAGGCACCTCCCTACTAACCTTTGGCTCATCACCTGCCAGGTGTGCTTACTCACTCTCTGATCTCCGGGATAATAGCTCACATGCGACATCTTTCACCTCTATTCTCTGGGATACGATATCGTTGGATGGAATAGCTCACATACGATGGTTGGAACGACCCATATAGCCATGACCCGACACGGCTGTTTTAACCCCTTAAGTAGTTAACGGTTGTGGATTATGTTCGAACGTAGGACCCGCCAGTTGAACGTTGCTCTATGGGACCCACTATTTATCCACGTCACCCTTAAGAGGCCAAGCCAGCCCTCTACTCCTGTTCTTGTGCCGTGGCCCTGATATTACCATTGCCTCCTCCCTTCCCCTGTTCTTCCTCGCGCACCTTCTTCTTCCTCTTCTCCGGCAACGGTCCGCGTCGGTGGCGACGAGCGATGTCCAGCTTGGCTTCTGGCTTCCAGAAGTCCCCCTAGAAGGAATGGCCACGTTATGGAATTCCCTTTGAGTACATGCCCCGACTGCCCTCGCCCAGATCCACTGAAGCGCTTGACATGTGTGCGCTTGCGGATGGGCAACATTGGTCAGGAATTTGTGAAATGCGAGAGCAAGCTATTTAAGGGGAAGGATGGAAAGGTAGGGTTGTTTCAATTTGGCGTGATTTGGATTTTGTAGTTTCAAATTGGATTTTAGTATTTGCCTTCCTCGTTTTAGGATTTGAAGCCCTACGGTCATTTTGAGTGGGTGGATTCGTACATTCGGATCGAGGACTTGAAGTTGAAGTGCTCCCCCCAATTGAACCAATCTTGGCTCGTATGTCATCCGCTGTGGAGGAGGAGATCTCAAACATAGCTGACGATTTTTCGGTGAATGGGGAGTTGCAAAAACTGAACAAGCAGTTGAGTCAGATTGTGGAACTGAATAAGTAGTTGAGCCTGATTGTGGAATTGAAGAAGCAGTCCAATATTATGGCTGGCACATTTTATGTTTGTATAGTTGCTATTTTTTTGTGTTGGTATTCAGGTTTGGAATTTAGATTTAGATGTGGGGATATTGTTTGAATGCAGATTTGTAATCAAGTTTGTTCAGTTGCATGCTCCGTTGACTGTGCATTGACTCTGGCGACTTTAACCCCAGTTCGCCTCCCCGCTCCCACCCCAGTCCCCAGGCCAACCTTTGCGGCCCATAGATTATCATACGAGCGCGGCCCATAGTTTATCATACGAGCACGGCCCGTAGTCATCCACTCGCCTCGCTGCTCCCACCCGAGGCCTATCTGCTATTCATAAGAGCACGACCCATCTGCTATTCATAAGAGCACAACCTATCAGTTTTAGGCCCCATTTGATTTGAATTCTAAAACAACTTATGCTTTTGCTTCTAGAAAAAACAATTATAGTACAAGAAGTAGTACCAAAGGGACCCTTAGATATTTATTGATAAAAGTGGATTACAAATATAGATTGTCATCCATAGATTACATATTGGTTGCATATGATAAGGAAAAAGTAGCAGAGGAGGCCAACTGGATTGGTTACAAAATTTGGTCTTGATGACCTAGATTTCCATTGGCCTATCGCCTACTACTCTACTCCTTATCATCGAAAAGCTAGAGCAGTATATTGTCTGCTCCTAACTCGTCGGTGATGACAGTCGCTGTGGGCATGTATTCCCACAGCATATCGTCGAAGTCATCGTTGTCGGTGGTCGGAGCGAGGTGGAGGAAGTTCTCGCCGGAGTCCAGGTGGGCCAGGCTTAGGGCGTGGGCGGCACCTTCACGGGCGCCGATTCTGGCGAGGTCCCGCACACGCGCCGGGATGTTGCGAAGGCGAGCAGCCACAGTGTCGCCGCGTAGGTTCATCTCCTCCTTGGCGATGGCGGCGGCATCCTCAATCTCGTCCAGCCGGGCCGTCAGAGCTGAGCGGGCAAGGATCCAAGAAGAAGTCAAAAATCAAAAGCAGAGAGAGAAAAGGGGGTGGAATAGCTAACATGCTATGTACTAGCTACTTTGGCGTCTACTGCGCTAGGCGAGCACGTGCGGTTTCCGCCTGCTGCTCCGCCGCCGCCAAAGCAGCCGCGAGAGGCCCTGGGAGAGCAGAAGGGGCCGATGGAGCAGCAAGGGCAGGTGGAGGAACAGGGGTGGTGGAGCTGCCCCATGGCCATCACTACATGAGAACGAGGATAACGATGATTAGAAACCGGAACAGAAGAAGGCCAGGAGGAGATCACCATGATGCGGGCTTACCACCAGTGGTGTCGTGGATTCCTTCCCGGAGGAGACGGGCCATGGCGCCAAGGTTTGTAGCCGTCCATCGGTGGGGAGGGTGGGAAGCTTTCCTTGAAAAGAAGGGGAAGAAGAAGGCTCTCGAAGAACAACGGCGTCAGGAGGCGAGAGGAATGGTTGATCCGAGTGGCAGTCCTCCCGTTTTATAGACCAGAATGGGTAGGAGTCAAGAGTCCGGGGAGAATGTGACGGAGCCTGAGGAGAATGCGAAGGAGCCCGAGGAGAATGCAAAGGAGCCCAAGTCAATATCGTTTGCATGTGACGTTTCTCGATTGGCTTGCCAGTTTGGCGTGTGATCAATGCTACGCGCTGCAGACAATGCGTGCTAGCCATACCTGTTCTATCGATTCTACCGCTCTTCTCATATCGTCTAATCAACATTAAATCGCACTCCAGGGGCTGTTCGTTGCAGGGTCAAAAAGTTTGAGTTCCTTCGCATTCTCCTCGCCTCAACTTATTCATGGCTCCCAATTAATCTTGCTATTTAGGATTACTAAACAAAATGTAATTACAAATCATTTGTACAGATAGGATGTAAATTACTTCACGAATCTAACGATGGTAATAAATCGATGTGTAAACTATGCAAGGTCGCTAAAATGTGGGTCCGATGTTCTATTCGGCCCATCGCGCAGTCTCCCTTGGGAAACAAACACCCCCATCAGCCGATGGTGAAAATAGAAAGAGAAATGGTATAGTGTAAACTACGCGAGGTCGCTGAAATGTGGGTCCGATGTTCTATTCGGCCCATCGCATAGTCTCCCTTGGGAAACAAACACCCCCACCAGCCGACGGTGAGAATAGAAAGAGAAATGGTACAGTGTAAACTGCACGAGGTCACTGAAATATGGGTCCGATGTTCTATTCGGCCCACCGCGTAGTCTCCCTTGGGAAACGAACACCCCCACCAGCCGATGGTGATAATAGAAAGAGAAATGGTACAGTATAAACTGCACGAGGTCGCTAAAATATGGGTCCGATGTTCTATTTGGCCCACCGCGCAGTCTCCCTTGGGAAACAAGCACCCCCGCCCTACAAGAGTACGCTCTCAGATTCTTTATTTCGTGGTTGAGCTGTAGAAGCGCCCTACAAGAGTACGCTTTCCGTTTATTGAATATTTTGGCGATTTATATCTCAACAAATATAGCAAATTGAACAGTTTAAGTTGGTTGTTATACTTAATACATAATGTGGTTTTCCATTTATTTAATATTTTGAATTTTAGATCATGTACCTGACATGAAAGTTTAGCTTAATGACACTAGTAATTTGAGGTTAACATGGAAAAATTATTTCAATAAATTTCAAAAATTTTACTGCATGGGTAGAAACATGTGTTACATGTATGTACCAGATTGCGCATATCCTAACTTTTCATCTCTAGTTCTCTAAAAAAAAACAATTTTATACTAAATTTATGAATATTTAGGCGATTTTTAATTCTAAAACTATAAGGATTTTGGAGATGAGATTTTGCATGTGGTTGTTTCATGTGACGTGCAACCACCCTATATTTTTAATATTTTTTCTTGTATTGCAAAAAAAAAGTATGTTCAAAATGGAGTAGCCCATCCATAATGTATGAATATTATATATATATCCATGTGATATGAATATTGTACATATATCTATCACTCTAATACCGATACACATGGTTGAAACCGGCACAAAAGAATAGAGTTGTATTTTATAATATCGTAGAAATAAAAATAATTAAATTTGGACTTGGAACTTGAGATTTATTCGTATTTGAAGATTTAATTACGAATTGAAAAGAAAAAAGTGAACACTCGACAAGAACAGACGAAGAACTTGGCACTGACATGTGGGGACGACCTGTCAGCGAGTTGTGCAACGAGGACCGTTGATGAAGTCGACCCAAATTTGATTTCAAGCCGAAGACGGGATGGTCTGGAGCCTAAGACGCCCGTTTATGATTTCGGATTGATTAAAAAAGCTCGGAAAAATTCAAAAATTCAAAAAATTTAAAACTTATTCGAGTTGATGTTGTAGGTGCATTAGATATTACCACTCGAGTTTGAGGACATTTGGAGAAGATCGAAAAAATGGTCGCACTAGAAATGAGGCAGTTTGGCCTACCACAGAGGTCGTTTGGCCAAAAATCAGAAAAATTCAAAAATTCAAAAAATTGAAAAACCTATTGGGATTGATGTTGTAAGTGCAGTAGATGTTACCACTTGAGTTAGAGGTCATTTGGAGATGATCGAAAAAATGGTGCATACATATTTACAAGCAAATCATCCTCACAAGTTTCACGCCTCAGAATACAAATCATAATTCAATCTTACACACAAATTTTACCTTCCACTCGATTTTCTCTTCTTTCTAACACTTGATTGTGTAGGCACACCACACAAAACCCTCATGCTCTTGGTTTTCTTCGTGTCACTAGGACTAGGCCGCCGCATGCACACCACAAGTTCTTGTTCTTCTTCTGTTTTCATGTCATCTTTCGGAACACCATCATTCTGCACAACATCATCCAAAACCGAATCACATGGCACCACATCCAAAAATGATTCGGCCTGCACCATATCATCTAATACTGATTCTGGTTGTTGCGTAGCATTTTCCACATGACTTGCATCCTAAACATTTCTCTTTCTTTTTGTTGGCCAAACATTTTCAACAACAATGGGTTCAGCCTCACACTCTTCTTGGGATGGCTCCACAGCCTGCACACTTCCATGCTTTTTCCTGAAAAAATTAAAATGATATAGAATCAAAGTAAATTATAGACCAGAATTAGGATGGTGAAATGTTTTTTCTCCTGAAACTTACTTTGGCTTTTCTGGAGTGTAACAGCATTTGGCGGATCCAGCTCGGTGGCCAAGTTCCTGACATATCTTGCATCTATTTTTGTTGCGTTTCTATGCCCATTTTGGTTTATCATCTTTTTTTCCCTCTTACTACTGCTACCTTTCTCGTACCAAGCCTTGTATCTGCTCATTTTAGGCCTGCCAGCCTTTCTTTTGGCAAGGGGGGACACATTGAAAATTCAAATTCCACTTCAAGCCACTGAGACTGATCTGTAAGTGGTGCTATTGGAGTTGCATATGCAGCCTTGAATCTTGCTACTGAATAATATTCATGCAGATAAGGGTGCATATTTACCTTCGGCTTACCAGCCAAGAAGAGTATGGCATGTTCACATGGTTTTCCAGTGTGTTGCCACTCGAGGCATGTGCATTCATGTAGATCAGTGTTAACCACATGCAAGATTTCTGCTCCGGTTAACCACTTCAGCGCCCCACAAAGAAGAACTCTCAACAACCAAATGTGCAAGATTTTTGCTCCGGTTAACCACTTGCTGAACCACTGCTGGAAGCTTATCCCCTTGCAAAGCATCACCTATTCTTCTCCTCAATTCCCACATCCGCATGATCATGATCCTGATTTGGTCAACCATGTCATGCATAGGCAAGTCTTTCAATTGTCTCACCTTGTTGTTAAAACTTTCAGCCAGATTGTCATTGATATGGTCACACTTGATGGCCGTATTAAAACCTGACCTATACCACAACAAGGAATGGTATGTTTTCTCCCATTGCTCAAACTCAGGATCTACTGCATACACCTTGGCAAGGTGATGATCACGTGTCTTTTTGCTATAAGCTCTTGCTGCTGGCCACAGCCGCCTAAAAACTTCTCCTTTATAACCCTTCATCACTTTCAACCACATATGGCCGAAGCACTCCCTCTTCTTAGCATGTGGAAATGCACTCTTGACTGCATTTTCTAGCCCTTTACAAGCATCAGTGTGTATAGCTAAAGCTGCCACTAGGCCAATGCATCTTTTCAACTGCATGAACCATGTCCATGAAGCATCTGACTCAGATTAAAACATGCCAATAGCAACAGGAAACATCCAGTTATGTCCATCTAGAGCATTGCATGCTGCCAATTGACCAGTCCACTTTCCAGTCAAAAAAGATGAGTCTACACTCAAATATGGCCTACACCCTGCTTTGAAGCCATCAATGCAAGGCTTTAAAGCCATAAAAAATTTGGAGAAATACACCTTACCATCAGGTGCAACCTCTGTATCTATCTTCACAACACTGCCAGATGACCTCTTCTCCACCTCTGCCTTGAAACTATACAAAATCCTGAACGTATTTGTCCAATCACCATATTACTCTTTCATTGCCCTCTGTTTTTCCTTCCACACTGTGGTATACTTCACCTTAATAGGGAACTGCTTCTCCAGGTCTACTCTCAGTTTCTTTGCAGTAGTGTTTGGTGTTTTGGCTAAAATAGGACTGATCTTTTATGCAACCCAGGCCTGTGATGTCATCTTTGATACAACCTGTGAACTAGTAATACAAGTATGTTCATGTGGCATTTGATTAACCCTGATGGTACCTACACCAGGTTGTTTATTAGCAGAAATGTACCACTTGCAAGGCTTTGCACCCCCATCAAAGCCTCTGCACTTCGTATAAAATTTCTTAGTGTCTGTCCACACAGTCTTGGCGTCAAACTCCCTCCTCACTGCATAAGTCTTGAAACACATCCTAAACTCTTTCATGCTTGGAAAACACTTTCCTACTTCAATTACAGGATTATCTGAGTCATATAGATTTATGAACTCATCATCATTGTAATCATCTACCTTATCAGCAGCTTCGTTCATCAACTCTGGATCCACATCTTCAGAGCCAATAGCCGCATTAGCCCCATCCCTCTCCTTCTCATTGTATTTATCATCTACTGGAATTCCTAAAATTTTGGCCATCTCAGTGTCAGCCATTGGTGCAATGATCAAATCAGTACGCTCTTGTAGTTATACTGAATTCCAGTCGATAACAACCATATTTGCAGCACCATCACATCCCTCTTGTGTATCATCAGCAAACACTATCACTTCGGTTGAAATGGGATCTATCTGTCTACTTACAGCCCAATCGTCATTTGCAATCTGCATAGCCAACTTTGATGGCACATATCCAACACAAGAATCAGATTTCAGATCCACCAGCTCGGCAAGAAATGTAACACGTTTGCTTGTCCAGCCATCTTGTCGATCGATTTCATCGACAAGCGCTTCACCATCCTCCATTCTCACATACTCGCCCTTCCATTCATCGAAGTGTATCAATGCCACTTCTTGCTCTGGACCCCAAGGAATACTCTCCCCAATTTTGTCCACCAAATTCCTCACTGCTTGCGCTTCTTGGTTGACAAGGTCATGCGGGTCGATGTCTACATAATCAACCTCCCAACTAACCAATCTCTCCTGCTCTATGGCCCTCAGACTACCATCAGCTAGCTTCACAATAGACAAAAAGGGGAATTTAACGGACCATTCGAAGCTACACCGCTCCCCCTGTTTTGACAATGGTGAGAGAATGTCAAAAATTAGAAGCAAAAGAGCTCTAATCGAAAGCAAAATTAGCACGAGGTGCAGAGATTAGCTCGAATTTGTCTCTCCCTGCTCCATCTATTTTGGGCGCCCTATCTGTTTTGGGGCCATCTGTTTTTTTGTCAGACTACTTCAACTCGGGCAAAATCGGGCGCGAATACGTCAGATTCGGGGCTCAACTCGGATGAGAATGCGACTAGGGGGCGATTTGACTCACCTCAGAGGTCGCCGAGGACCTAGACCGCGTGGCGCCGGAGAGGGATGTGTGGCGCTCTGAGGGCGCGTGCTGCCGGAGAGGGATTGGTATGGCGCTCAGAGGAAGCAGTCGTAGGAGGTCTTCGGTCAGTCCAGCAGATAGACTCGCGCCCCCAAAGGGAGCTAACGTCGGAGAGGGATGTCAACACCGGAGACAACACTCTGAGGTCGCCCTGCCGGAATTTACCGCCGCTCAGATGGCGAGAAACTGGTATTTGGTCGGTCCATCAGACAGATTCGCGCACCACAACGTTCCGACTGAGTCCCACGACCGCTAACAACCAAATTCATAAAGGGTCAAGGCCGTTGGTGGGTTCTGGCTATTTTGCTCTATATAGGCGTCGCACGTGAGCTATTACAGTCAACTATATCGTGTCTCGGCCAATTCCTACCAAAGACGTCGCATGTGAGCTATTGCCCCTGATCTGCTGGGATGTTTATAAAAAATGGTTGCAAGACTTTGTTGCTGCTAATAAACCAAACTATAAAGGTTTTCTATGTAGCGTGCAATATTTGACAATTAACTTATTTTTCTATGTACTGTGCATTTACTTGAAGCACACATTTTTCATTTTGAAAGCAGCCACCTCCGGAATTTCGGTGCGCCCAATCGGTCTCCAGCCACAGATATCATTAGGTGATCATTCATTCTTTCCTAATCTTCAGTTTTGTTACCTGCCGAAAGATTGTTTTTCCCATGTTTTTTTCTTGGCGTATCCAACAATGAAAATGCAACTTTGTTCCAGCCGCTTCGTCTGCTCTACAGCTGCGCTGCACTGTAATGCTCCGCTCATAATCGTCAACCACATGCAGGTGCTCAACAATACGTTTTGAAGTTCCTTCACTTGTAGTTTTTTTAAAAAAACTGGGTAACAGAGATTAACAGGACAGCGAAAAGTTTTTTCTGCTTTTGTACATTGATTAACAGGGACAGGGAAAAGTTTTTTTCTTCTGTTTTGTACTGTTTTTACTTAACCAGTTCTCTGTGTTAGACTATTTTATAGAGTTACACAAAATGTGCTAATAAATCTAACTAAAAAGATTTTCTATGTACCGTACACAAAGGAGCAACATCGGGAACTTCAGCACACCCAATTGGTCTCCAGCCATAGATAGTGTGAGGTGATCATTCATTACTTCCTAATTTTCAGTTTTGTTTAGACTGTCCACACTCGTTATACTTTAAATTTATCCTCTAAAATAAATATTCTATCCTAGTCAGTAATATTCTTTTCTCTATATTCAGTTTCTCTGTACCCATTCATACTCTATATCCCTCCTCTTTATCAACTACCTAATATTTTTATACAACCGTCTCCAACTACCATCTCCTTTCATCTCTCCTTCTCTTTATTTTTTCTTTTCTTTTTTACTTCTTTCTCTTTTAAAATAGTTTAATAATCCTATTTTTAATTAAATAATAATATTTTTCTTTTCTTCTCTTTCTTTTTCTCTTTTTTCTTTTCTTTTTCTTTCCCTTTTCCTCCCTTTTCCCTTTGTTTTCCTTCTCTCCTGCTTTTCCTTCTCCCCCGCGCGCCGTCCTCCCCCACGCGCACCGCCGCCCTCCACCTCCTCCCCCGTGCACCGACACCGCCGGCCTCCCCCGCACGCGCCGCTGCCCTTCGCGTCCTCCCCCGAGCGCGCTGCCGCCCTCTGCCTCATCCCCACGCACGCCGGGGACGACGCCAAGGACTAGTTCAACCGGCTCCCCGATGCCGTGCTGCTCGCCGTCTTCAACCGAGCAGGCCCCACTCTGGTCGTCCTGAGCACCGGTCGTCCTCCCCTTTTCCTGAGCTCCTCGCCGCTGCGCCGCACCTGTTCTCCTCCCGAGCTCCTCGTCATCGTGCCCCTCCTCCTCCTGAGCTCCTCGTCGCCACGCCCCTCCTCCTCCCAAGCTCTTCGTCGCCGCGCCCCTCCTCCCGAGCTCCTCGTCGCCGTGCCACTCCTCCTCCCCAATCCCCCCCCCCCTCCCTCTCTCTCTCTCTCTCTTTGCCGAGAACGCCCGGATCCGCGCCAACCAGCTCTCGGTTCTTCCTCCACTCTCTGTCACGTGCCCCGAGGTGGCCCCACCATGAGCGATAGCGCATCACGCTATCCCACTGAATTCAACGGATACGGCTCCTCCATTTTACCGTAGTTTTTACCACTCCCGGTGCAGCTCATCTTCTGCTATATCGATCCTGTAGGAGATTTTACCATCCCCCGGTGCAGTCTTACCTGCCGAAAGATTGTTTTTCCCATTTTTTTCTTGGCATATCCAACAATGAAAATGCAACTTTGTTCCAGCCGCTTCGTCTGCACTACAGCTGCGCTGCACTGTGATGCTCCACTCATAATCATCAACCACATGCAGGTGCTCTACACTATGTTTTGAAGTTCCTTCAGTTGTAGTTTGTTTAAAATTTGGGTAACAGGAATTAACAGGACAACAAAAAGTTTTTTTTCTGCTTTTGTACATTGATTAACAGGGACAGTGAAAAGTTTTTTTTTTATTTTGTGCTATTTTTCTTAACCAGTTCTCTGTGTTAGACTAATTTATAGAGTTACACAAAACATGCTCTGCAAGGATCTTAGGGCATTCTGGTGCTACAGATGTCTGCATTGACATCAATGTGGTCAATCCTTGGTTTTATGTGCAATCTATGGATTTGTAGAAACATTCTATACTATAAAAACTAAACATCCTATCCAAAATTAGCTACCTGATTAATACTACCCACCCTTCTGATATACCATTGGATCAACGTCTAATTGTCCTACTGATCTCCGTATCCAAGGTTGGACCTATTAGATCATTTGAAAACTTGACACTAGCAGGAGAGGTTGTCGAGAACTACAGAGTAGAGATCTTCCAGGTAGCCGAAGGAGTCCAAGGAGTCAGAGAGTCTGAATCTGAGGAGTTTGAGTAGGATGAGCTAGAGCAGCTAGCGTAGACAGGACCCTAGAGGTCAGCTCACCGGGCAGGAGACCCACAGTGCATGTGTGACATGTGCACCGGGAGGTTACAGAGGCTGGTAGCCGTAGTTAGAGAGGGTAACATCCTTAAGGTTCCTGCCAAGGACCTTAAGGTGAGTCGTCTCGTACCCTTTGAGCAATGAGTTCTGGTTCCTAGAGACCCTGCTAGAGGAGAGAGATACTGGACCGGTCTTAAGAGGAGGATTGGTGAGGGACTGAGACGCTACCTTGCCAAGAAGGGCAAGTCTGGACTGTTTGTGCTATAGTAGTACATTGGGAGTGGTCCAATGTGGAGTAGGGGAAAGAGCCATTCTTCCGAGACCGCTGGAAAAATCATGAGCATTCCTTGACCCCTCTTTACTATTCCGCAATTGTGTGCTTTAATAAATAGGTTGACTTACGGCTTGCATAGGCTAGTGTGTTTGCCTTCCGTATTTGTACTCATCATGAACATTAACATGTGTAGGGTCTTGACCTCCTAGAATTGCTTAGGTTGCAACGATTGTTAGGATCTAGTGGAGTGAAATTGATGTATTTGGATTTGTGGTCGGCTTACCGATTCACCCCCCCCCCCCCCGTAGGTATGCCTTTGGTCCTTACAATTGGTATCGGAGCCAAGTGCTCAACTTTAAGGCTTCATCGCCTTGAGTAAGGATGTCGGGAGAGATGGGGAGTGTTTCAATATTCAATGGGGAGGATAATGGCTATTGGAAGGCTCGTATGCAAGCCTATTTTGAGTCCCTTGATCCAGAAATATGGAAAGTGACCCATGATTCGGATGCGGACGTGAACCCGCTTGATCCTGATTTCATTAAGTTCATCACTAAGGCCAAGAATGCTCTATTTGCTTGCATTTCTAAGGATGATTTTGCTAGATTGAATGCTAGTTTGTCAGCACATGATATATGGACTGAGATTTAGGGTACTCATGAGGGTACTAGTGATGTCAAAGAGGAAAGATATTATATGCTGAAGAACAAGTATGATAACTTCACTAGATTGCCACATGAGAGAGCTAACACTATTTATTCTCGCTTTCATGTACTAGTGGAGGAGATCAATGCTCTTGGGTATGACTTCGAGCTCAAACCCGTTGAAGTGATAAGATGATTCTTGAAGCTATTCAAAGACCCTAAGTATGAATCCATCATCACCTTCACCTTGCAAGGTGACCTCAAGACCAAGACCATCAAGGAAGTCCTTGGCAAGATCACTGCTTTTGAGAGCTATCAGTTGGGTATGGATGATCCACAACCATCCAATCTAGCTCTTCAAGCTGAGAAGCAAGAGTCTATCAAGAGCAAGAAGAAGGCAGTGATTGAAGATGATGATAAAGATGACTTGAGTGAGGACTTGGCTCTTCTCATGAAGACGATGAGGAACTTCAAGAATAAGTTTGCTTTCAAGTCCAAGGGCAAGTGCTTCAACTATGGGTCCAAGAACCACTTTATTCGGGATTGCTCCAAGCCAAAGAAGAAGCTTTCAAGTTCCAAGACTCAAGTGATGAAGAAGAAGTAGAAGAAGATCCCAAAGCCAAGCAAAAGAAGAAGAGGTACATCAACAAAGACAAGAGCAAAGAAAAGGCAAAGCTCAAGACTACAAGAAGAAGTTCTCATGCAAGGCCCTTGTTAGAGAGTAGACAAGTGACAACTCAAGTGATACATCCTCTTCCTCAAGCAATGATGAAGAAGTGGCCAGCCTAGCCATGATCAAGACGACACTTCCATGAGCTCTTCCTCCACCTCCCATGTGCCTCATGGCCATGAGCCAACTTGGGGAGAGTGAGGATGAGAGCAGTGACGACAGCGATTATGAGGATCTCTCTTGCGCCTAGCTATGGAGTATGCTTGAGCAAGCCCTTGACATCACCTTCAAGAAATCCAAAATGTTGGAAGTGGTAAGAAAAGAATGTAAGTTGGCTAAGAACCATGTTGGTGAGCTTGAGAGTGAGCTCAAGGACCTTGTCACATCTTATAAAGCCCTAAACAAGAGTTATGACAAACTCAAGGGTGATCATGTAGAGCTACGTGAGAAGTATGAGGCCCTTGAACTTACTTTCAAGGCCATCAATATGGATGATCTAAGAGTGATGCTTCTACTATGTGTGATGAACTAACCACCTCGATCAAGGTTTCTTTTCTTGAGCCATTTGTTTTGAAGGAATATCACAAGCTCAAGGAAGAGAGGAAGATGCTGATGGATGGCTTCGAGAGGCTCACACGTGGTAGAGCCATCCACAAGGAGATTCTTGGGAGAAACCTTGTGAACATTGTCTCCCACCGGAGACATGGCTCATATCCCACTGCCATCAATATCATCGAGATGAGTGACTCCATCCCCACATGGATCAAGCCCCTACTCGCCAATGGCTACTATTGCGAGAGTTGTTGCAAGGATGGTCACACCATCAAGGATTGCCCTATGGTGAAAAGTTCCATTGATTTAACAAATGCTAACTTGTTCCAAGAGAACACCCACTTCAAGCTTGTTAGGGACAAGGGTGGCACCACAAGTGACATGGATCTCAACGCTATATCTACTCATGAGGGAGGTATCAGTGTTTGTTATTAGTAGTTATAGCGTGTTCTTTCTTTTCTTGCATTGCATGGTAATTAGGACTCCTTTGTGACTAATATGTTTCGCATCCACGCATGTGTAAATGACTAAAAGAAAAACACATAAAAATTAGTCAATGTCTAACCCACTCAAGATAGTTATAAGCAAGGGGGAGTGTTTGAGATGGTGGGTTGACTTCTCTCAAGGCAAGGGTATGGCTTATAGTGAGTAAGCTTCGGAGGGATTCAAACTTGACATTGTTAGGTTTCCTTTGTATCTTGTTTAATATTGATTGCATTCACATGGCATATTTACTTTCTTTGGATAGGTAAAATGCTTGTTGCATGCATCATATAGGAAACACAAAGGGGGCTTGTCACATTTGGAGATATTTGTGCCTCATGATCTATATGAGATTACATCTCCACAAGTGTGACCAAAGGAAAGGATTGTGCTTCATGCCCATTGAGCAAGCTCTTATGAAGCTTAAACCCAGTCGCGTGATTCATGGACTAAGGCTCATACATACCCATTTGGTTCTTAATTGCCTTGGTTCTTATTTGCTTGATTCTTCATTTGACATTTGTGAAAATTATAAGGCCATAAAGAGCCACTATATGAAAAGGAGTGTTTGAGAATTCCCTCCATATTCCATGTGTAGTGTTTAATTGGGTGTTGAGTGAGGGCACTTGGAAAATTGAAAAAAGTATCCTTGTTTTAGCAAAATTCCTATAGTGACCATATAGTCTTTAGACCGTATAGTCCGGTCAAAGCCGACTACACAGTGTCATGAGTCAGTCTGGTCATAGAGACTGGATAGAATGGTCCTAGAGACTGGACCATCCGGTCTATGTGGGTTGCCAGCAGACTCGGGACCTGACCGGACAGTCTGGTCCATAGATCGTACTGTCCGGTTACTATGTTGAAAATGCGAGCTTCATTTCTCATCTTGACTGTTGATCCGTGCCTTGTGCAATCTCGGTCGTCTGTGGCAACTTGACTTAGGTCAAAATCTCTTGTTCTCTTCCCTGTTCGCCTCCAACATCGAGAGCCTATCTAGGAGGCCGCCATCACTCCCTCCGTCACCATCGCTGCCACGTGCCTCCACTAACCAGAGCTGAGCCGCCGCACCACCTTGCCTACACCTGCGTCGCCGCTCGTCCCTGCCACACTCGTGCAGCCGCACCACGCTCCAGAACCCTAGTGCTGCTCCCGCCTTGCTCCATTGCCGCTGCCGCCGACTGCTCCTCACCACGCACCTCCTCCCCATGCTGCACCATCGCTGCTTCCCCCTCTCCCTGCGCACGAACGCTGCCCACAGAGTCGTGCTCCACCGCAAGGATTTGGGCAAAGTTTGCCTCTTCCCTACTTCCTCCAATGTCGGCATAAAAAACTTTGACTTTTCTGGCAATCGGCCACGTGTCCTTCTCGGTTTTGACTTTGAGTATTCCCAGGGTATTGTGCCTTCTCTCCTATTCATTGTTCATGCCCTAATTTCAAGCAATTTCCATAATTGATGCAACTAGAGTAATTTCTCATCTTTAGTTGCATTAATTGGATAATTAGCTCAACCTAGCTGCAATTAATTCCATGCATATCTATTAATTGCAAGTCTAGGGTTTTCTCTCATTTAGTGTACAGTTAGATTAATTGACATTATTTGACTATACACTAGATGACTCACACTAGCCACATATAGTCGATGATCACTGTTGTCACATTGCTTTATTTGTCTAGTGATCATGTCCTTCATCTCAGTGCTAGGATTTCTATTACGCATTCTTACCTAATGGTGCTTTGCTTGTCGATGTATATAGGCTCTATACTTATCCTATCCCTACCTACGTACGTGCAGTGACACTTATCAGTAGCAGAGATGGAAGGAGCAGGTGATCAGGACAAGGGAAATAGCAAGGTGGTAGAGAATGTTGGTGGTTCCTATGTACCTGTTTTATATGCCAATAACCACCAACATCGTACCATATTCTCATCATAATCATGTGTTTTACCTCTAATATTGACAATTTCCATATGTAGTGTCGTTTTAGTGCTTTATTGTAGAAACAAGTGAAAAGACGACAAAATGACTCTTATATGAGAAGTACCGATATGAAGCCCGACTCGCCATACAAGGAGGGCTTCTCACTAGCCCATGAAGCTTACAAGAGACACCTGAACGTCCATGAGGTCCAATGTGCAAGCCCAAGGTCATGGCCCAATGTCTAAGGATTTCTAGAAGGTTTATCCGGAACGAAAGTCCAATTCGCGGAGTCTAGAAACAATACTGTATTGTCACGCGATTTCGGAGCCCAAGACTTCGTTAAATGGGAAAACCTCAAAATACCAAAGTTGAATATCTTGTCACGAGCTTTCCGAAACATATATTATTTACATTTATTGGACTACGGAGCTAGGAGATATGGGCCCCGCAAGGCAGGCTGCACAAAGGAATTCAAATCAGGACAGATATTTTGGTATCGTAATTTTGGGTATCTAACCTTCCGAATCTGAGGATCCAAATCGTACCAAAATTGTAGATCTTTTCGAGGGCTACACGATAGAGTCTAGGTTTACCTCATTTGGTCTACGGAAGCATTAGTTATAATTAAAGTAAGTCCACATAGTTTATGGAAGGTACAAAACCGACTTGGATTCAATCTCTATGAGCTAAACTTGGAGGCCAAGCAAGGGAGGACGTGACCAGAGGCTATATAAATACCCATATGACGTCCAAGGCTGGGGATGATGAGACACGAGGAGAGAATTAGGCTATACGAGCCGCTGCACATCGCCAGGAGGCCGCCGGAGTTGAAGAGCCACCAAATTGAAGAGATATAGTCTAGTCGGGTGGGGACCCTGCGTGGTGCACTACACCGGAGCTAGGAGAAGTAGAGCCATGTACCTTAGGAGTTATCAACGATGTATCATGGCTGCGCCGATCGGCGTACCAGTTGCACCGATCGGCGCATCCATGACGGTGATGAATATTGGTATAGTTATCAATTCATGTTATCTATCTTGATTCTATCCTTGGCTGCAATTTGTGTTCGTCTGGATTAATTGATCTTACATGCGCTTTTTTAATTGCTTAAAGGTACATCTAAGTATTTAGATGCTCTCTTAATCATGGTGATTAGGCTAGTATCCGGATCTTGTATGAATCATGATTGCTTGATGATGCTAGGGTGTGGTTTAGTTGATGATGCTAGGGTGTGTTTTAGATAGTCAAGTAGAGTTAAGATACTCATTGTGATTAAGGGTTTCCTCTCGGCAGCGATAAATTGGGAGCCGCTCGGAAAGCAGGGTGGTCTTGCTCATCTTCGATGTTTACCAATTATTTAAAGTGCCAAGTAAGCTAGGATTAAGATGATAACGACTACTGCTTCAGTGCCGATCGGCACACTAGTTGCACCGATCGGGACAGCCTTTCTCCGACCGCTAGATGCATATAGGCTAACTCCAGGTGATACTCCTTGGTCGATGTGTATGCTCCTACTCCCCAAGATTTGGATCAGGCACACTTTGGCTCAGGTAAGACTTCACGCTGATCGGTGCACTAGTTGAGCCGATCGGCGCAACCTCCAATTTCCATCTTGTTTTCATGCTCATGTATGTGCAATATGTACTTCATGATAGGATTGATTTTCTAGATCAAATAGTAAACTCTAAACACGGTTCTCTTTTGATCCCTGTGGATTCGATTAAACCTTGGAATACTCTAAGGGAAAAAGTGCTACAATGTACACCGTCCTCTTGCGGTATATAAGTGGATGCGTAGTAACGACCAACAAGCATCTTTTTCTGGCGCCGTTGCCAGGGATCGGCAACTCGAACCTGTTTAGGGGGGATCTATCTAGTTTATCAAATTAATCCTTTATCTTTTTATTGCACATACCCTGTTTTTCTTTGTTCATGTGTCCATTGAAAATTAGGAACAAAGCTAGGCACACAACCTCGACTGGAGCATGGCGACATAGCTGCTTACGCCGATCGGCGCAACCATGCACCGATCGGCGCCACATCGATGCTGACGCTGATGACCTTGCTCTTCGTTGACTCTATTGCTCCGTAGCAGTAGGTGCTAACTCTGTTAGTATCCTATCATCTGCTATGGAATCCATGTCCATGCAAGACTTGCTTGTGCCGATCGGCACAACGCCCATGCCGATCGACACCTCGCCACTCCATAAAAAGGGAGGTACGCTTCTTGTGTCAATATTTTTTTTAACTAATGCTTTGCAAGGATTTTATCTTGTTCATAGCAACAAATAATGGGAGGAAAGAATCATGAAGATCAAGAATTTCAATTGCAAAGAATGAAGACACGATGAATATATTCTTGATCATGAATAGATATGCTGTCCACTGACCAAAAGATGGTGTACAAAATTTTACATAGGATTGAAAGACCTACAAATTTGATATTGTGAAAGAGAATCAAGTCTAGTTTCCAATGGTTTAAACCTCACATCGTTTGGAGTTTCCTACAAGGATTTATGGCTAGAACAAGAGACGCTGCACAGGCTGTTTGAATATCTCGCGAGAGTTGCAAACAATTGGAAGTTTGAGCCAAATATGGAATTAAAGTCCTATATCCACGTGATATATGGGTTTCTAGACATTTAAGAGGCTTCCTTTTGGTGATTGACACGGATTCAAGTCGTTCCAAACACAGAGTTTGAATATTTGGAAAGTTTGAATTCAATTCGGATTCATCGTGAGACAGCCTGACATACCTTTAGAAAAAGGCCATATCTCCCTCATATGGAGTCCGATTGGGACATATGAGCACTGCTTCGAAAGATAATTTGATGCCCGACGCAATGTCACAGGTTTCAGCCTGTAATTCCTTCTGGTCGCAGTGCAATATCTGAAACACGACGTCGGTTCAGAGAAGCAACAACAGATTTCTTCGTATTTCTTCATCGTCGACTTGATGGATCATTAGGCAAGAATTGAGAAGTTGCATCCACTCTTCATCATCAATACTTGCTGGTGCAACAAAGATCAATATTCACATGTCAAAGGACAAGCCGGCATATCCTCCAATGCTTAAAAGACGAAGTCATCAAGATTCTCTAGAAAATGAAGCTAGAAGCTGAAATCATTGGTTATTCTGTATACTTCCTGTGCTGATCATTGGATGAAAATTTTATATCTGAATAGATCTTCAAGTCTTTTTTCCAACACAATAAACGGTGCTAGATTTGGATTTTTCTACAAGGATTTATGAGCACATCATTGGACGCTGTGCAATCTGTCAACATCACGTAGCCCTAGAGCAAAAACATAATAAATCCCACATACCATGTCCGTTTGAAGTGTATAAGCACTCGTTGGAAAGATAATTTTGCAACCTACAAGATGGTATAGGTCTTTGTCCCTGTTCTATCCTGTTGGTAAGGCGAAATTCAGAGAGAAGAGGATCTGTAGATTATCAATGACAAAATTGGAGATGAAGATGACAACAAGGATAGCTCGAGCAATTCTCCTACAAGCAAATGATTAGAAGTTGAACAAGATTAAAGACTCCAGAGCATTATATCACATACACACATTGAGCATGATGCAACACAATGAAGACAGGCAATGAGCGAACCACGATGAAGATCGCATAAGTACAAGCTACATGGAAATCTTTGGATCTTACACCAAGAACCATGGCTTCTTGACAAGGTATGTAAGAAGTCTAGCTACATGAATCTAATTAAAGCACTTTTCAGGAGGCAATCCATGTTTTTGTGTTTCTTTTTGTTTTGTTTGGATTCACTAGTGCTACTCGGAGGGCAACCTAGAATTTTTGCATCGTGAGAATAACCCAACTCAATTGATTCACTTGTGGCAAATTAGTTCTAGATTAACTTCTTATTTTTAGACCTCTGCTACCATCATTTTGTGTTTTGTTTGCAAAAATCATCCACTGCATGCATATTTGTGAGCACTTGCTTTGTTTTTATTTTTATTTTTGCATGATGTTTTTGCCTGTATGCATTTAACCATCTAACTTCAGCCCATCTAAGCCTCCCACCCTTCATTTTCCATCAAATTCTATAGCCAATTCCAAATGTGCCGATCGGCACATATCCATTGCCGATCGGCACAACACCCAAATGCTTTTTCAAGCATTCCTTCACTGCCGCCTAACATGTTTTTGTTTTGATTCGCCCAAACCTCTAACTTTGCATGTTCATATTCACCTTCCCACTCATAATAGCTTGGTTTGAACTTGATAATTAGCACTTATTTGGCTTGCGCATAATATCCTTAGCAAATTTAGGTGTAAACGTGGTCTTTATGCTTATTTGTTGAACAACATTGGATAGTTCATTTGCCTTGCTCTATTTTGCATCATTTGTATTGGTTGGTTGCTAATCTTTTTCATTGCGCTACCTCTCTAGTCCAACGGGGTTTTGCAATAGCTAAGTCACATAAACATGGTGTTTAGACTTTGGTTATTAACGAATTTCGTTTAGATTGCTAGCAATCTAGTTGTAAGCATGGTGCTTAGAGCTAGGTGTAAACATTGTTCTTGTTTAGCTTCCACACCGCTAACCTTCGTTGCTAACATGCTCGTTTGCTTTGCTTCAAGACTAAATGATGAAAGTATTTTGATCCCAGAATTGTGTACTTGACACATTCATTTAGCAATTTTATGTGAACGTGGTGTTTAGATGAAATTATGGAACAAAATTGATTATAGTCTTGTTTCTTTGCTAACATTGTGATACTAACTCCATGCATCCACACTTGTGCACACAAGTACACCCATTAGGATTTTGTTTTCTTTTTGCTGCTAGAATTAACATGCCACAAGTTGAACTTTTGAGGTTATTGCTAGATGGTAGATATTGTTCTATCCCCGACCATCATATTGGGGGTAGTATGTGCATTTCAATATATTGCAGTAATGAAAGAAGTACTCTTGAACGAGGACAGTCGAAGGAAACAAGGTGACAATAGCCGCATATACAAGAGGGATCATTGGGACAGCGCATCAAGGCTGGAGATTGAGGTGACGAGAGGCACAACCGTCTACGCCGATCGGCGCATCCTCGTGTCGATCGGCGCACACTCGCTGCCCCTGCTATCGCCCTTCTCTCATGCAATCCAGCAAGATTTTAAGCATGGAGGAGGCACAAGCTGAGCTTCAATCAATTAAAATGTGGTAACATCCCTTTGATTCTTCACTTCTCCTAATCTTATTTTCTTCTCAAACCTGTACTTGCTGTCTGCTTTCAACTTGGGAATTTTCTCTCTTTTTCTTTTTGTGATACCCTTTTTGTTTTGTTCATGCGAAAGATTATTTGTAATTTGTCACTTAGAACATAGAATGGACAATGACATATCCCTAATAGCTACCTTAGGGTGACCAAATATTATTAATTTATCTAGGGGAGCTTGCCTGTATCATCACCGTTGTCTTATAATGCTTTCACGATGAATAAATGCATAACTATGACGAGGATCTTTGCTAGAGATATGACGAAAGTTGCTATTGTTATTGGAACTTGCATGATTCATTGCACATAATTATCCACCGCTTAATTTTCAACTAAGCACCAATTCTATGAACTCTATTTGTTGACAGATGTTTTGATAAAGACCCCATATGATTGAATTGTTCTTTATGACAATATGCTTTGCTCTCTAAGAAGAAAACTCCAACATAGCTAGTGAACTTAATAATTTTTGGAAAACTGTTACATGTGGTCTCTAACCCTTGCAAATTTTGCTCTCTTGTATTGATCATACCTACCAAAGCCAAATCTGCTACACTTATATGATAAACCTGTAGATTGCAACATGTAATTTGGTGAGTCGTTTCAAGTTTGTGTTCTTTTGGTATGAGACTTAGAAGTTGGCCATTTTGTTTGCGTAACTATCACTTGTTTGCTAGCCTCTTCATATTTAGCAATTCTTGCTGAATATTCCCACCTGTAAACCCATATTTCTTTTGGTGATGTCCTCTCCTTATCCACAACCTATGATATGAGTTTCTCATCGAGCCATTGCACTATTTATATGGTTTTATGCACAAATTATCAAGACCTCTTGCTGAAGATGATGATTTTCATCAATAATCACCTCTGAAGACTCTTTGAAATGCAAAGCATCAATAGAAGGAGAAGACAAGGCAAAATCATATGTGTGCCGATCGGCGCAGGTGTCGTGCCAATTGGCGCAAGGAATCAAAAGCGCTCTGTTATCTCCAGAAATTAATTATATGTATTCCAGATGGTTGAAGAGAAGAAATAAAGGATTGAGCTAGTGCTTATCTTTTGTCACTCCCTTTGCTCGAGGATGAACAACGTTTAAGCATGGGGGAATGGACGTCATTCATCATTCCGAAGCACTAGCTAATGGACTTCAAATATTGCTGAAGGAAGATCAAGGATGTTTCAAGTTATATCAAGTTGCAAGAGAGGAATTCACAAGATTTGTGCATAAACCATTATTCTTCAAGTAAGTGCATTCAAATTGGCTGAAACTCTATCACTCCAACCATGTGCAATCTGATTTCGAGAACTTCATTTGTGTCTTGAGATCATTCTTTTCCTTTTGCACATGTCCACCTTTCAAAAGCGTGTGTTTTTCCTCTTCTTCATAATGTTTTCCAATGGCCTTTTTGACAAGTCTTTGTAAAACCAATTAGAACTATCTCTTGATTTGACAATACTCTGAGTTACATTGTTGCTAGTTGTTTTCCTACCAAGCTACACATAAAGCCTTCCACCAAATATTTGTAGATAGGATCACTTCTAGTTGTTTGGCTTAGGAGATTTGTAAAATGAGTGTTGCCTTGATTCTTTTCAAGAGAGCATTTTTGTTTGGATAAATGAGACTAAATTTTTGAAAAAACTTTATTATATATGGCCTTGTTTGAGGAGCAATCTGATTTGAGAGTTGAAGCTACTTTATTTGATCATTGTTGTCGGATCTTAGTCATTTTCTGTTCCCCACTAGTATCTTTGAGTAGTAGAATTAGTGCAACATAAACCTTTTGTGCTACACTTTTAAAGTGGGTTAGATATGCATGTGCCTTGATGAATGCGAGTGAAGATAATATGATTGCAACACTGATCTCTCCTTGAGGGTGATTTATTTGCTCAAGGACGTGTAAAGGTTTAAGCATGTGGGAACTGTTGGTGTTTCCTATGTACCCGTTTTATATGCCAATAACCACCAACATCGTACTATATTCTTATCATAATCATGTGTTTTACCTCTAATATTGACGATTTCTATATGTAGTGTCGTTTTAGTGCTTTATTGCAGAAACAAGTGAAAAGACGACAAAATGACTCTTATATGAGAAGTACCGACATGAAGCCCGACTCACCATACAAGGAGGGCTTCTCACTAGCCCATGAAGCTTACAAGACACACCTGGACATTCATAAGATCCAATGTGCAAGCTCAAGATTGTGGCCTAATGCCTATGGATTTCTAGAAGGTTTATCCGGAAGGAAAGTCCAATTTGCGGAGTCTAAAAACAGCACTGTAGTGTCATGCGATTTTGGAGCCCAAGACGTGCTCAAATGGGAAATCTCAGAATACCAAAGTTGAAGACCTCGTCGATAGCTTTCCGAAACATATATTATTTACATTTATTGGACTACGGAGATGGGAGATATAGGCCCCGCAAGGCAGGCTGCATAAAGGAATCCGAATCAGGACAGATATTTTGGTATCACAATTTTGGGTATTTAACGTCCGAATCTGAGGATCCAAATAATATCAAAGTTGTAGATCTTTTCGGTGGCTACGTGATAGAGTCAGGGTTTGCCTCATTTGGATGATGAAAGCATCTGTTATGATTAAAGTAAGTCAGCGTAGTTTATGAAGGGTACGAAACCGACTTGGATTCAATCTCTATGAGCTAAACTTGGAGGCCAAGCAAGAGAGGACGTGACCAGAAGCTATATAAACACCCATATGACGTCCAAGGCTGGGGACAACAAGACACGAGGAGAGAATTAGGCTATAGGAGCCGCTGCACATCGCCAGGAGGCCGCCGAAGTTGAAGAGCCACCAAATTGAAGAGATGTAGTCTAGTCGGGTAGGGACCCTGCATGGTGCACTACACCGGAGCTAGGAGAAGTAGAGCCATGTACCTTAGGAGTTGTCAACGATGCATCTTGGCTGCGCCAATCAGCGCACCAGTTGCGCCAATCGGCGTGTCCCTGACGGTGATGAATATTGGTACAGTTATCAATTCATGTTATCTATCTTGATTCTATCCTTGGCTACAATTTCTGTTCGTCTGGATTGATTGATCTTACATGAGCTTATTTTATTGCTTAGAGGTACATCTAAGTATTTAGATGCTCTCTTAATCATGGGGATTAGGCTAGTATCCGGATCTTGTATAAATCATGATTGCTTGATGATGCTAGGGTGTGGTTTAGTTGAGACAGAGCTAAGCTTGTGTATCACTTTTAGATAGTCAAGTAGGGTTAAGATACTCGCATGATTAAGGGTTTCCTCTCGACAGCAATAAATCAGGAGCCGCTCGGAAAGCAGGGTGGTCTTGCTCATCTTTGATGTTTACCGATTGTTTAAAGTGCCAAGTAAGCTAGGATTAAGATGATAACGACTACTGCTTCAGTGCCGATCGTCACACCAGTTGCATCGATCGGCACAACCTTTCTCTAACCGCTAGATGCATATAGGCTAACTCCAGGTGATACTCCTTGGTCGATGTGTATGCTCCTACTCCCCAAGCTTTGGATCAGGCACACAATGGCTCAGGTAAGACTTCGTGCCGATCGGCGCACCAATTGAGCCAATCGACGCAACCTCCAATTTCCATCTTCTTTTCATGCTCACGTATGTGCAATATGTACTTCATGATAGGATTGATTTGCTAGATGAAATAGTAAACTCTAAACACGGTTCTCTTCCGATCCCTGTGGATTCGATTAAACCTTGTAATACTCTAAGGGAAAAAGTGCTACAATGTACACCGTCCTCTTGCGGTATATAAGTGGGTGCGTAGTAACGACCAACAGAGAAGCCCAGAGGCAAGAAGGGGACTAGACAGGACCGTGAGTCAGAGAGAGCCAGACGGGTGGCCAGGCACTAAGAGGCTATGGAGACGTTCCGCAGGACACCAGGGACATGACCGATCATAGAGCAGACAACTAACACTCAAGAACTCAGGAGGAGTACTAGGCTGAGGACACCAGCTTTGGCCACGGGAGTTGTATCGATACCTTGGTCGCGACGTACTCTGACTTCTTGCCAGGAGAGGTTGTCGAGAATTGCGGAGCAGAGATCCTCGATGAAGCAGGAAGAGTCCAAGGAGTCAGAGGAGGACAGTGAGTCTGAGTTTGAGTATGTGGAGTTTGAGTAGGAGGAGCCAAAGCAGCCACTGCAGATAGGACCCCAGAGGTTAGCTCACCGGGCAGGAGACCCATAGTGCACATGTGACATGTGCACCAGGAGGCTATAGAGGCTAGTAGCCGCAGATGGAGAGGGTGACATCCTTAAGGTTCCTGCCAAGGACCTTAAGGTGAGTCGTCTCGTACCCTTCGAGCAGTGGGTTCTGGTTCCCAGGGACCCTGCTAGAGGAGAGAGATACTGGACCGGTCTTCAGAGGAGGATTGGTGAGAGACTGAGACGCTATATTGCCAAGAAGGGAAAGTCTGGATTGTTTGTGCCACAACAGTACACCACCTACCTGGCTATGAGGAGAGCCACAGGCACGGACATGGAGCAGTATTTCACTTACTTGCCCGGACTTGCAGACTTAGTCACCAGCCCCAATAGGTGCCGGGAGGAGATTGTGTTGGAGTTCTATGCTACACTATGAGTGACCAGAGATCATTCTAAGATCTAGTTCTTGTTCAGAGGAGAGCCTCAACGCTTGACCATGGAGGACTTGATAGCTGCACTGGGTCTACTAGCTTCAGATCTTTGGTTGCCCAGTAGTGCGTACGGGACCTTCGCTCCACTCCGTAGACAACAAGGAGGGACACTACCTCTAGACTACATGATGTCAGTCACCTTTCCATCACCACACACTTCAGGCTTTGACAGATGCCCTGCTAGGCTCACTGCAGAGGCGAAGGTGGTTAGGTCGATAGTCACTAGAATTATCATTCCTAGGTCAGGGTACAAAGAGGGGTTCACCCTACTACACCAGTGGCTAGTGGTAGCTTTACTGAGGAGGTAGCACTTCGACTTGGCAGATTTGATGACTGCTGAGACAGAGGAGGTTATTTCTGAGAGGGTTGAAGGATGTCACATAGTCTATGGTCCGTATATTTGCTATCTTCTGAGGAGGTTCAGACTAGTGATAGAGGAGCAGTATGAGGCTTTCTCTAAGGTGATCACTAGCTATGCACCTCGAGTCTCTAGGGGATCACAGTCTGCCTCTATCTAGTAGATTGACGAGTAGGAGTCGCCGCAAGTCATTCACGAGCATGAGGGTCATCCAGAGATCATGGTTCCTAAGTCAGCCAGTACCGGAGCACCACCTCAGCCAACGGGATCATAATATGAGGATGCCACTACCATAGCAGCACTTGCAGGATGCCTGAGTGACTTCATCCAGAGCTTAGCTGAGGAGAGGCGTCAGATCATGGATGTGCAGAGGGGTCAGGCAGAACTTCAGAGACAACAGATGATGATTATTACCACCCTGATGACATAGATGGTAGAGATCACTTAGGACAGGCCAGCCAGCTGCCAGGACCTTCTACTCTTCCATGGTTTCAGTTGCTACCGACTCAGCCAGGGCCCTTCACTGCCATGATGATAGACTTGTCCAGTGGTTTGTCATCACACTCCGGGGCATTACCGACAGAGGAGCAGGATAGCCTTTCTCGCGAGTTACACAGTTTTCCCCTATGTCAGCTTTCTCAGTCTCTGTGTTGTTTACATTGCCAGCTCAGTCTATAGCTTCGTAGATGGCAGTACGTTCCACCTCTCAGCAGGAGCCACCCGTTAGGAGTCTATTCTCAAATATAGTGCACACCACTCGAGCAGACTCACAGATAGCCACAACTACTATCTCAACTCTACCTTCTTCTGCTATAGACTCTACGCTCGTTACACCCCAGGTAGCAGAGAATCTTGTTCGTGTTGGTTTCACTCAGGAGGACGTGGTTGATCTTACTCTTCTCTAGGCTTTAGCTACATAGGAGACAACCACAGTCACACTAGCAGGACAGGACAGAGGGTCTGAGTCACCTGAGAAGCTTTCCTACTTCGAGCAGCTTGACGTTCAGGCGACACAAGCTCAGGCAGAGCAAGAGGATCCAACACAGGAGTAGCCCAGAGCAGAGCCCTCAAAGGACGTTGTTGCACCACCTCCTTCGACCACAAATGCTTAGTTTTTTTCCTTCTCCTTTTGGTGCTTGTTGCCAAAGGGGGAGAAGTCATAGAGATAGGGGAAGTGTGATCCTGTGACAATCGAGAGATAGTAGCATGTATCTAGGGAGAGGATATGTGTACATTGGTTTTGGGAGTTAGATACATTTGGATCTTACTTTGATGGATTTATCGATGCTCATGGATTTTTATAAATCTTGGTTTTTCATTGGCTTGTGTTTGACTCGTCATGATCTTATTTGGTTTATTTAAATACACAGTGCTTTGTCTTTCATTATTTATCTTGTATGGATGTGTATGTATCTCATGATGATGATTGCTTGCTTTTAATTCCTTGCATGATTCATGCTATCCTGTTGCATATCATCATTCATGTCTTGTCTGCATGTCTTTATGCTTTACTTAATATCCTCACATGACATGCATGCATATCATCTAGAGTGTGTTTTTCTCTCTTCATTCTCTTAGCTCTTGATGATGCTTGATTGAGTAGGACCTTGTTTATTCATTGCTTATGATTTTGAGGTTCCTCTTGACCATAGTTTTGCTCTTTTAGCCTTGATGTTTTATGATAAGTAGTGTTTGTCATCAATCACCAAAAAAGGGGAGATTGTAACCTTCATGACCATTAAAGTTTGGATCTCCGAGGTATTAATGTTTTGGTGATTAATGATAACTATGAAACTGTGGCCTAATATCATCTCTAAACTCTACTACAAATCTTATTGATGATGATGGTTGCCTTGCGATGGATGACAATGACCACAAGCATGGAGACTTGATGAGCTTGATGGAGTCCAAGGGTTGATGGCGATGGATCAAGGCTAAGGACAAGCCATGGAGCAAGTGTTTGGAACACTTGTCTAGTTGTTAGGGCTTTGAGTCCATAGGAAAAACCGGACTATCAAGGGAGTCTAGGTCATGTCTCTTAGGTCATGTCTAGTCAGTGATGTGCATGAATGCTCAATGAAATTACAGGTGCTAGGTGACAATAGATAAGTCAAGGAGTTGTTTGGATAAGCCAGGAAACGAACTCAAGCGAGGACAAAAAATTTCAGCTTCTGGACATAGTGACCGGACAAATGGGTCAGTGGATACCGGACTGTACGGTCACAAGGAGATCAGAGAGAGGACTTGCGAGGAATCTTTTTGGGTTGAACTCCATAGAGACTGGACGGTCCGATCTACAGATCGGATAGCCCAGTTTGTGGAAGTTTGCCCAGAATAGAGAGGAAGTAGTTTTCAGAGCTCTCTGGAAAATGCACAGGATGCGGAGAGATAGGATGTAATTGAACCGGCTTACCACGGAGCCAGCTCCATTCCAGGATCTTCTCGGGTGACGACACGCGCTGTGACGCCCGATAGTACAACACATGACAGAGAATATAATTGCAACGAGAACATAGATAGAGTACAGAGTTTTACATAAATCCGAATTTAAAGTTTACAAACTAGAGTTTTTAGAAAATGCGGAAGCAAAATAGTCTACCTAATAGATAGCTCGACAGAATAAGTATGATACAATCATCCTCTCATGATGATTCACAGATCACATCCGGCTTTGTAGGTGTTTGCCCAAACACCCTACCGGCAATCAACGGTCTACTCCTCCTCATCATCGGTACACCGTTCCCACTTGATGTTCCAGCAGTCAGGTCGCTGGCCTTCCCAGTGGAACCTTCCACCACAGTGGCAGTTTCCATCCTGGTCATCTGAAAACCACATAGAACGTCGCCCTGAGTAACTAGTTTACTCAACAAGACTGACCCGTCAAGGTGGCCAACTATAGCCGACTCCTAGACATGCACAGGCTAAGGTAGGGTTCATGTTGCCAAAAGCCAGCCTAAGAGTAAATCCCTAGTTTTCAAGTTTTAGCATCAAGTTAAGTTAATAGGTGAAATAGTAAATTTAGTTTACACTATGTCTACAACAATCATATGAATTAGTAGGGTTTACGAAACCGTCCAGTTATCCATGAAAGTGCTACTCAGCATTTAGTAGGGTTTACGAAACCGTCGAGTTTTAGAGAAGAGTTAACATTTTAGCATGGTTCTGAGAGTCATTTGCATATGGGGGATTTACTGTAAATAGAACATATCAGGGATGACTTATTGGCCAATTTTTTCTTACATGCATTGAGCCATGAATTCCAAATAAATTAAATAACACATAAGGTTAGATAATTATTTATGGCCAAAATACAAAGAATTAGGACTTGTGTTTTTACAGTAAGGTCTAACAAATCAACACATGATTTTACATATGAATTTTATGAATATAGATGATTTTTGACATTTTAGCCATTTATTTAGGGCATTGGATAATGGAATAAAAATCTGAGAAATTCCTCAAAAATTTTAATTAATCAAGGTGGTCAACATATAGTTTTGGTGGGGGCATGTGCCATTGTAAATTTAGGACTTGTAGTTCCAATTTCTTTCGAATTGCTAGAATTTGGTTTGAATTAAACAAAACTTAGTTTTACCTTGCCATATATTGTTGACCTGGTGAATTCTAACCCTAATTTGGTGGCATGGGTGTCACAGCCCTCCCCCCTTAAAGAAATCTTGTCCCGAGATTAAGGAAAGTACTATGGTTTACCTAGGTACTGGTGTAGGAATTCGGGGTAGTGGCTTTGTAGAAACTCTTCTGTCTCCCAAGTAGCCTCCTTCACGGTGTGGTTGCTCCATTGGACCTTGTAGAACTTGAGCGTCTTCTTGCGAGTTACTCATTCCATCTCATCTAGTATCTTCACCGGGCGCTCAAAATATGTCAAGTCGGGTTGTAGCTGATCCGCGCCCTCCAAGGGAACGTCTACTGGTGTCTTCAAACATTTCTTGAGCTGGGACACATGGAATGTGTCATGCACTCCTACAAGTTCCACTAGGAGTTGGAGCTTGTAGACCACAGGCCCACATCTTGCAACGATCGGATAGTGGCCGATATAGCGGGGTGCTAACTTCCCATGAATCCCAAATCATTCTACCCCTTTGGTTGGTGAGACTCGAAGATAGACCATATCATCGACTTTAAACTCCAACGGGAGACGTCTTTTATCCGCATAACTCTGCTGCCTAGATTTCGCTGCTCGTAGGTTTGACTGGATTTCTAGTACTTTCTCTTCAGCTTGCTGCACTAATTCCGAACCGAATATTACTCTCTCTCCTAACTCTGACCAACTCAATGGGTATGACATCGTCGACCATAGAGAGCTTCGAACGGTGCCATCTTGATATTTTCTTGATAACTATTGTTGTATGCAAATTCCGCCAAGGGTAAGCATTTGTCCCACTTTTTGCTATGATTCAGTACATAGGCTCTCAACATGTCCTCTAATATTTGGTTCACCCTTTCCGTTTGACCGTCTGTTTGGGGGTGGTACGCAGAACATTTAATCAACCTTGTGCCCAATGACGCATGTAGTTGTTCCCAGAAACGTCCAACAAACTGGGAGCCTCTATCAGATATGATGGTCTTGGGTACTTTGTGTAAACACATGATCCGTTTGATGTATAGCTGTATATACTTTTGCGTCTTAAACCGTGTCGACATTGGAATGAATTGTGGAACATTGTCAACCTATCGACAACAACCTATATGGAGTCGAATTTGCGGGTTGTAAGTGGTAGGCCGACAATGAAATCCATAATAATATCTTCCCACTTCCAAGCTGGGACACTCAGAGGTTGTAGTAGGCCTGCCTTCTTCAGATGATCGGCCTTGGCTCATCGGCAGGTATCACACTCTGCAACATATTGTGCTATTTCCCTCTTCATACAAGTCCACCAATATCTGGATCTCAAATCGTGGTACATCTTGTTGCTTCCTGGATGCATGGAGTACTTCGCGACATGAGCCTCGTCCAAAATCTTCTTACAAAGTTCTAGATTCTTAGGCACTACTAGGCGATCCTTGAACCATAACACACCTTCTACGTCTACCCGAAAACACTAGACTTTAGCATCGCCCTCCTTTAGTCTCCTTCTAAGGTGTGCCATGCCAACATCATTCTTCTGGGCTTCTACTATCTCTTCTCGCAGGGTAGGTATCAACGCTAGGTTATAGACAGGTCTGTGGGGTGTTACCTGGACATAGTGTCGATGCTCAAGACCGACAGTAAATATATAGGGCTACATCGAGACCAAGAACTATGATGGTTACACAAGATGCCAAATTATACAGGTTCGGGCCCTCTTAATAAGAATAAAAACCCTACGTCCTGTGTTCGGTATTGTATTGATTGTCACGAGATGTTGTGTCTAATTGCCTCTCCCTCGATGGGGGGGTATCCTGCCACCTTATATATCCAGTCGGTAGGGGGGGTTCAGGCAGAGTCCTAGTCGTACTCTACAAGGATTCTATATGGCAAGTCTAATCTTTCTTGTCTTGCACTCCAAGCCGAGTCGGTCGGCTTCCTTGTTGATGAAGTACCCGGTCGGCCACCGACTTAGCCTTGTATGAGGATACCCGTAAAGCAAGTATCCCACAGCAGCCCCCGAGTGCTTTTTGATTTTGAGCTTTAATTCTCTGAATGATCTAAAGATCATAAATTAGGAAGACCTCGTTATCAAAGTTTCTGATAGATCTGGTGCACCGGTTAGGTGCACCTGATCAGGTGTAGCCCCCGACTCTTGTATAATTTGGAGACTAACAAATAATGCAAGAGTCTAATTGTATTAGCTCTTATTAATTTGTTTATAGATATTCAAATCATCAAGTTTGAATCTTTCAGACCTTTGGTTATCAAACCCTTGGGTCCTATTGCTAAGCGACCACTTTGCCGACCGATCATGAAACCGGCTGAGTGGCACATATTATTTCTGAGTGATGGGTCGGTCGGAATTTTATGACTCTAGCCATATTCAGTATTAAGCTAAATGACCCTAGTCATAATATAGCTTTTCCCTAATTCCAATCACCCGTTTAAGTCCAAATTTGGTAATTCTGGTTATTTGACTTTAGTCAGTACCATAACCTTTGAACTTGCAACCATATGACCATCAAGTCCTTTACCACATGATCATCAAATCACATAGATATGGTGAAATAATTCTCGGGTACTTCTCATCAAAGAAGCCCCCGAGTCTCATTTTTCTGGGTTTGTAACACTAATGGGCTTAAGCCCTTAATTAACCTTTAAGTTAATATTAGGGTCGCACTACAGTACGGCCCACCCTGGCCCATGGGACCCTTAGGTCAAAAAAGGCAAGGGTATAAAAGGCTGCACCAGGTTGACCCTCAGTCCACGCCGCATTTTTTGATATTGCCATCTTTGTATATTTGTGCGAAGCTTTTCTTGGCATTCTTCCCCATTTCGATCTCTTCCGCCATCTGTTTGTCCTCTGACCGCTACCAACTAAGGATAACCAAGTGGCCATAGGCGGAGTCGGCGTCAAGTTACGCAAGAAGGAGGCTTACATCAATGTCCCATTAAAGACCGGAAACAAGAATTGGAAGGATGAGTGGTTTTATTGTGACAACCCTCCCCCTGTTCTTGCCAACTTCACTGGTGCGAAGGCTATTCCCCAAGCGCATTGGACAGAGAGGCCCGATTCAACCGATCCTCAAGTGGTCGCTCTGCTTAAGAAAATTGCCGATCTGAATGCTGAAGGCATCGATGGCATCACAGTTGCGAAAAGCTTTATCATCCGATGAGTTCAGCCCCTGAAGCTTTAATGTCACCCGGCATGGGACTATGTTAATGAGGATGAGACCAGGGAGGTGCCGGATCCATCGAATGGTGAACTCCGCCGAAGACGCTTGTTGAAGATGTTTGAAGGGGATATCCTTCATGACCATTCTTTGATAAAAAAGGCGTATAACAAGGGCACAATGCGAGCCCGAGTAAGCCTCAGTCTGCCTTTAGCTATCCCTTGTTATCCTATCTTGATGTTGTACTCAATGTTTTGATCTTTATGCAGGTGCTGGATACTTATGTATCTCATCTCCCACTCCCTCAGACCGATACTGAGGGACCTGATTATGTCAAGAAGACACCGCTGACCGGCACTGGGGGTTCAAGTTCCTCCACAGGCGCTCGGCCAGTCAGTGTCACTCCCGTCGTTACTCTGGCCTCCCTTGACAAGCTCCAGAAGTGGACTATCATGCGCCGACGTCAATATGTGGGGGACCAGGGCGATGATGAAGAAATAACTATCGCAGATGCTGGTCAACCTGCTCCTACAACCTCCAACCGACCTTCAGACCGACCAAAGCCCCCGAGCCCAACTCAGAGGTCAATGGAAGAGGTGGTGCAGACTGGCAAGACTGACCTGCCCTCTCAAAAGAGGAAGAAGACTGATTTTCAGTCGACTTCTTCAAAGAAGATGCTATGCCGGATCAAGCTCAAGAAGGCTCCCAGGTTTAATCTTTAAACCCTATACTCCTTATCTCTTATTGCTGATCTCAACATTTCCTAATCTCTTCCTTCTATGTTTTTTCCTTGGTGGTCGGACAAGTGATTCACAGAGTGCTCAGGGATCTGAGGATACTCGGTCTGAGCTCCCACTTCGTCCGACTGGTGTGTCCCATTCGGTTGGCAAGTCTTCAAACACGCTGACTGAAGTGGATAAACCGTTTGAAAATACAGTTCCTGCCTCCACTCCTGAGCCTCTGCCTCAGACCACTCCAACTAATGTCTCTTTGCCTCTTGACAAAGGTAAAAGGACTCTTCCTGTAGATATGCTTGGTCGGCCTGAGGTGGAGGATGTGGAAATTTTGCACCAACACTGGGAGTCCAGCAAGGTAACTCAACATTATGCTTTTACCTTGCTTCGCTCTCATCTTTTAGCTCATTTATCTTTTGCATATCAGAAAGTGTATGCTCTTATGGAGCGAAAGCAGGCTAGAGTGGAATATCTTGAAGCCGAAACTTTTGGTATGTCCTTGGTCACCTAATCTTCTTGTCTTTATGTTTTAGACTAACTTCTTATTCATTGTCTTGCTAGTCACTGGTCAGCAACTCTCCAAGGCCCTAGAGGAAAACGAGAAGCTGTTGGCCGATCGACAAGAGATAAACAAGGTCTTAGACCAAGTTTTTGCAGATCTGGCTGGTAAGTTTTCCTATCATCCATATTTAGGCAATCTGCTGACCACTCTAACGCTAAAAGTTTTACTTTTAGCTCGCAATCAAAGAATCACCAATCTGGAGAAGTTGAGTTCCAACCAGCAGAGGTTCGTTGACGCCTTGAAGGTTGAGAAGGAAAGCCTCTCCAAATTGGTTGAAGACCAGAAGACCGAGATCACTCGGCTGCAGGAGGAGCTGAAGGGGTCTGAAGCGAAGATAGAGGAGGCTAAGACTGTCTCCAAATCCTTCAAATGTAAACTCGCCAGTAAGCCTTCGACTTCTTCCTTCTGCTTGATTCTTCTGTTGATCATACTGACCAATAATTATTATTTACAGCTCTATCTTATGCCGCTCGGCAAGCAATGAACTATGTTCATGCTAACCGAGTAGAGCTGACTGGTCACTCTCTGGACTACTTGTTGGAGCATGCATCGGAAGCCATTGCTCATAACACTTGGTGAGTGGCGACCGAAGCCGGGAGTCAAGTGCTGGCGATTTGCCAATCCTAGTCTCCTGCTCTGCCATTGGACAAGATCAAAGAGGGCTTTAACCCCGACCTAACTGACGACCAATGTCAGCTGCTCCTGGATTCCATGCTAGAGACTTCCCAGACCTTGGTCAAAAATATAGAAATCAATCCGACCGTGCCGACTCCCCCAGTAACTCCAGAGGTCGAACTTCGGGCTGACTCTTCCTCACCTTCAAAGGAGATATAATCCTGTAATAGTGTAAAACATTAGTAGTGTTTTTGTAATGATACTTGTGTATAAACTAATCTTATGCTTTTATAGCTTTAGAAGTTTGACAAAGATATCATTGACATGTTTCTATCAAGAGAAACAAATATTGCATTGCTCTGCCATAACATATTAGATTGTAACCCGTAACCGCGTAACAAACAGAATCGACCAATCGACACATGACCTCTCACACTTTTGGCTCTGGGTTTGGTGTAGTGGTAGTCTGATGTGCAGCACAAAGTATTTAACCATGATGTATAAGCGTAAGACCAAAATAATAAAGACCAAAACTCAAGATCTCAAGATCTCATGATAATAAGTCGGTCAAAAAAAATAGGCCAAAACCAAAATATGGTTAGACCGAGATGGGACATTATTTCGAGCCCCCTGGCTTGATTGTTTAATAGTATAAATTAAGGAATCGAGACAAATATAGAATGAAAATCATCAGAAAATCTTTCATTAAAAAAGACCGAAGTTTCATTCATAAATAATATATAAATACCCAAAATAATAGCTAAGTATAGAAACGACGTAGCTGATTTATGTTCCAGGAGTTTGGAATATCGTCGCCGTCTTCATACTTCAGTTGGTAAGCCCCTGGGCGAGTGACTTCCTTCACTACGTACGGTCCTTCCCACTTCGGAGAGAGCTTATGCTGATTCTTTGTCGATTGCACTAGGTGAAGCACTAGGTCTCCAACTTGAAAGTGGCAACTGCGGACGTTCTTATCTTAATAACGACGCAAGCCTTGTTGGTAGTGTCGACCGAAACAGAGCGCGATCACGCAACTCCTCTGCCGTAATCAAATCAATCTCTCGGTTCTCCTCAGAAAGCTTTTCATCATACGCTTGAACTCGTGCCAAGACAAGACTGACCACAGTCGGCAACATAGCTTCTGAGCCATAGACCAATAAAAAAGGTGATTGTCTAATAGCCCGACTGGTGTTTGTCTGAAGCCCCCAAAGGACTGAAGGCAACTCTTTGACCCACCGACCGGCATAAGGTTTGAGTCTATTAAATATCCGTGGCTTTAATCCTTGAAGAATCATACCATTGGCCCGTTCGACCTGCCCATTGCTTTTCGGATGAGCCACTGATGCAAAGTGGATCTTTATTCCCATCTCATCGGCAAAGTCCCTGAACTCCACTGAAGTGAATTGAGTGTCATTATCGGTAATGATATCATGAGGAACTCCAAACCAAGTGAATATATCTTTGACAAACTCGATCTCCTTCTTGGATGTAATATTGCCGACCGGCTTCACTTCAATCCACTTGGTGAATTTGTCGATAGCAACAAACAAATGAGTGAACTTGCCCGACGCTTTCTTGAAAGGACCGACAATACCAAGCCCCCAAACAGCAAAAGGCCAAGTCAATGGTATCATGTGAAGTTGCTGTAAAGGCACATGTGTTTGTTGAGCGAAGAATTGACAACCCTCACACTTCCAAACAACTTGGTGTGCATCTTCGACCGCCGTGGGCCAATAAAATCCTTGCCGGAAAGCTTTGCCGACCAAAGTCCTGAAAGCTACATGATTGCCGCATATTCCCAAATGAATCTCTTCTACCAACTTCTAGCCTTCAGGAATTGAGATGCATCGCATCAAAATGTTGGAACCAACCCTTTTGTAAAGCTGGTCCCAAACCAACAAGTATCCTCGAGATCGGATCTTCAATCTTTGCTGCTCATCAGGATCCGAGGGCAGCGTTCCCTTATCCAAATACTGAATGAGTGGGTCACGCCAGTCGGTCTTGGAGACGTCATCGCCAACAAGATCAGCAACAATACTCATCAACATGTCCGACCGGGGAGAAATTGTTGGGGAATCCAGAACATGTAGGAAAACACCCGGCAGTACTGCAGACCGAGATGATCCTATCTTGGCTAACTCATCAGCCGCCTGGTTATTATCTCAGAGAACATGTGTGAACTTCAATCCATCAAACTTGTCTTCGAGTTTTCACATTTCTTGGCAATAAGCACTCATGTTATCATCTACACAATTGCAATCCTTGGTGACCTGATTAATGACCAAGGCCGAATCACCAAATATGTCGATGCGCTTAATGCCAGGTGACACAGCAATGCGCAGACCATGTAGGAGAGCTTCATATTCTGTAGCATTATTAGATGCCCAAAACATGATTTGAAGGACGTATCGAAGTCTTTCTCCAGTAGGCAAGATAAATACAACTCCTGCACTGGCCCCTTGTAACTGAAGGGAACCATCGAAGTACATTTTCTAGTACTCGATATCTTGGGTAGTAGGAGGATTTTGAATCTCTGTCCACTCGGCAACGAATTCAGCTAACGCTTGTCCCTTTATACCCGACCGAGGCACGAATGTAATAGTATACTGACCAAGTTCGACTGCCCACTTGGCTATTTTTCCTTCAACTTCTCGGTTATGTAACACCGTCCCGAGTGCAAAAGAAGTTTGAACTTCAATTGGATGAGCTTGAAAATAGTGCTTCAACTTCGTCGAGGTGATCAATAATGCATATAACAACTTCAAGATCTGCTTGTACCTTGTCTTAGAGGCGCTGAGAACCTCGCTCACATAGTAGACAGGATGCTGTACTTTTTGCACGTGACCCTCTTCTTCTTGGTCGACTGTCAAAACAGTACTCACAACCTGAGTTGTGGCCGAGATGTAAAGCTGAAGTTTTTCTCCTAGCTCTAGAGGCACCAACACTGGAATACTGCTGAGATGAATCTTTAATTTTCCTAGTGCCGACTGCGCCTCCTCAGTCCAAACAAAGCCACCCTGCTTTTTAAGCAATCGGAAGAGTGGTAACCCCCTAACCCCCAATCGGGAAATAAAGCGACTCAAGGATGCCATGCATCCTGTCAGCTTCTGAACGTCCCTTTGAGAATTAGGCGGCTTCATATCAAGGATTGCCTTGATTTTATCTGGGTTAGCCTCTATACCTCATTTCGAAATGATGTAACCGAGTAACTTTCCCGATGGAACCCTCAAAACACACTTTTTAGGATTCAGCTTTATTGAATAATGTCTCAGATTGTCAAAGGTTTCTGCCAGGTCAGAGAGAAGTTCTTCGACTTTTCGAGTCTTGACAACGATGTCGTCAACATACGCTTCAGCATTCCGACCGATCTGAGTGGCAAGGCAGCGTTGAATACCTCGTTGGTAAGTCGTGCCAGCATTTTTTAGACCAAACGGCATAGTGATATAGCAATAGGTGCCGAAGGGTGTTATAAAGGAAGTCTTGATCTGATCTTCGACTCTCAGTGGGATCTGGTGATAGCCCAAATAGGCATCCAGAAAGCTTAAAAGCTCACACCCGGCTGTCGAATCTACAATCTGATCAATACGAGGAAGAGCGAAGGGGTCTTATGAGCAGACCTTGTTGAGATCGGTATAATCAACACACATCCTCCACTCTTTATTCTTTTTAGGTACAAGGACTGGATTTGCTAACTAGTCGGGATGATACACCTCCTTTATAAACTTAGCTTCTAACAATCTAACTATCTCCTTCTTCATAGCGTCCTTGCGGTCTTGCACAAATCTTCTAAGCCTTTGGTGAACGGGGGTAGCCCCTAGAGGTACCCTTAACACATGCTCAATCTTTTCCCTAGGAACTCCTGGCATGTCAGATGGTTTCCATGCAAAGATATCCCTCTTTTCCTAGAGGAAAAGAGTGAGCACGAGTTCCTATTTTTCATCAAGGTTGACCCCAGCATAAGTCACCTTATCGGGGTCCTCAAGATCGAGCGAAATCTCCTTGGTTTGGATGTCATCGGTCTGGATCTTGTCCTTGGTAGGTTTCTTCGTCGGAACCTCCATTCCAGTCTACTCCTCAATACCGACTGCCTTCTAGATCTCCTTTTGGTCTGATAGCATCAACTGTTTGGTAGCCATCTCACAACTCTGCACATCGCAATCAAAAGAATTCCGAAGATCAGAGTGGAGGGAGATTATTCTGTTTGGGCCTGGCTGATGTAAATATGGCCCGATCTTCCGAGAGGTAAGGGGATATACTTGAATTTGGGGAACTCAGCATCGACGACCCAGCGTGAATCAGACACGATCCAACCCCGCAACTGTTACACCAAGCACAGCTTGATTATTCCTGTAAGCGAAATCGAGAACACAAGCAAGAGAGGATAAACATGCAATCTGAAATTGCAAATATGGATGAAGTGAATCACAAGAAAAGGTTCAAGCTCTGATCACAAAAGGACTAATCGCCACAGTGGTGTAGAATAAGAACAGGGGCCCTGGATTACTGTAAAAGGACTTGTCGCTACAGTTACAATAATTCGATCAAGTTTCTCTTTGGAAAACTGAATTAAACAAAAACCCGAAACTAAAAGGCGGCGGCTACTGAGTTTATGTAGGAAACAAAGACGTCCTAGGGTTGGGGGCGACCAGGGGGGGCGCCCACAACATGGGCTTAAGGCCCGACACGAAACATGGCCAAGTTGGCCCAAAATAGGTGGCACAGCACCTTGTCATGGTCACATATTATGACTCACGATCCTTCTGGAGCTACGACTAGAACCAAATTGACGGCGTCGTCATACCCTTTCCAACATATCAAAGAACGCCTCGTTTGGACGTCGGATGTGGGAGATATCATCAAAACCGTGAAGGGGTGTCGGCTGAATCCGAGACGAATACGGCGACCGAGTTGGTGACAACTTGTAACTTGGGGAATGCCATGATATGCGCGTATCCAGCATGGTGATGTCCTCATCACTGGCATCTTGAGGGTGAGATACGGATAGTACGGAACAGCCATAAACCTGGACATCGCCGTTCGACCGATGATAGCATGGTTGCTGACTCGAAGTCTGCCACCTGGAAGAGGATACGCTCTGTCCTAAAATTATCACGGGTGCCAAAGGTGACTGGCAGAGTGATTTGTCCAACTGGGACTGAAGTCTTGCCAGGCACAATCCCATGGAAGGGTGAGGAACTCGGTTGGAGGTCAATGATTGACAGACCGAGCTCTTGAAGGGTCCTGGTGAAGATTAGGTCCAAACTGCTTCCTCCATCGATGAGTACTCTGTTGAACTTCACCTCCCTCATAGTCGTAGCAAGCACCAACGGGTAGCGACCTTGTTTTGGTAGATGTTTTGGATGGTCCGACCGATCAAAGGTGATTGGCATCTCAAACCACCTCATGTACTGAGGCGTAGCTGGCTCCATCGAGTTAATCTCTCGAAGCTCTAACTTTTGCTTACGTTTGGATGTATAGGCATCTGGGCCTCCAAAGATGAAGTTTTCTTCTTTGCGGGGCTCCTAGAACTCTCCTGAATCATCCTTGTCATCATCATCCTTGGGCTTGTCTTTATTGCTGTTGTTGCGCCTCGGGGGATCTTTGGCCACCTTGAGCGCAGCTGTTGCAAAACCCTTCAGATAATAGCAATCCTTTGCTTTGTGGTTTCCCTTGGGGTGCCAAGGGCAAAGGCCACTCAGCAACTTATCAGCAGACGGCTGGTTCATCCGAGGATTCTTCCAAAACTGGTCCACTGTGTTGACAGCATTGTCAGGTTTTCTCTTCTTGTCCTTCTTGGAGGACTCAGGCTTGTCCGATCGCTTCTCCTTGCCCTTTCCTCAGATATCATCAAGTGCAAACTCTCCTGATACATACTTATCAACAATCTCAAAGCACTCTTGAGTGGTGAGCTTGAGATCATGGTTCCTCTGACCGATTTCCCGGACCAGATCGTCACTGTGAATTCCACTCAGGAAGGTAGTAATGATTTGCTGATCGGGGACATTGGGGATCTCAGTCTTCTTAGCGCAAAACCGCTTGATGTAATCGTGAAGAGGCTTGTCTCCTTTCTGCTTGATCCGAGTGAGGTCGAAGTGGTTGCCCGGTCGGTTGCAAGTTGCTTGGAAACTTTCTATGAGTTTCCTGTTGAGGTATCCCCAAGATGTGACTGACTCCTCAGGTAGAGATGCGAGCCATATCCGAATGGCAGGATCTAAGTAGACCGGAAGGTAATTAGCCATTACATCGGAATCACCTCCAGCCGACCAGATCGCCGTGCTATAGAGTAGTATCCACTCTCGGGGGTTGGTTTGTCTATCATATTTTTCGATGGGAACCGGCTTGAATCCTTTCGGCTATCAAGCAATGCGAAGCCGAGGGACGTAAGCCTTGATGCCATCGATTTCGTCATCAGTCAGCGTTGGTGACCGTCTTTGCCGGTATGGGGACGTAGTTAGGCAACGACGATGGCGTGGGCCGACATCCTCATCATGACGACGTCGTCAATTGCCATCATTATCGCACCGATCCCAATCATCTTGTCGACATCGGTTGTCGCAGTTGTCTCTTGGAGGAGGATTCTGACGATCGTCCTGTTGGTTGTCCCGTCGGTCTTCCCATCGGTCGTCCCATCGGTCTTCCTATCGGGCATCCATCCTTCATTCACGCCGTTCTTCCTCATAGCGTTGGTTGTCCCAAGCGCACTCCTCGTGGTGAGAGTTGATGGTGTCTCGTCCATCATGGAGGCTGAGAGAATTTCTCAGGTCTTCGCGCCTATGCCGACCCTGAGGAGATACATGGCTGGAACTTGCGACCGACTGAGACTTTTCAGCATCTTGCGCTATTGCGGCCTTGAGCATAGCCACCGCCTTCTGTATAGTAGGAGTTTGATAGTTGGCATCAACCATTGAAGTGTTAAACAATGTCTTGGCCCCGGTGATGTTGTTCTGTGGGGTGTGGTAGACCTTAACACCATCCACTTCAAGGTCAGGGCCGAGATCCAGTCGGCGTATGTTACGCGATCCGCGTGATCCTCTTGGTTGACGGCGATGACTGACCGATAATTCATCAGCTGGCAGGTTATCATCCTATCAGCCTCCTTCGACCGGCTGGTTTTGGGGACCACTGACTGGATTCCCTTCTTCTTCGGCATCTGGATCCTCATCCTAGTTTCCAGCAGGAGGATCTACTATATCCACCATGTTGACTGTATGGGGATATGAGTAGGTTGATCTGACCATGTCCTCATCAAAAGACCGATCTGACATCAAGTCATATCCAAAGGAAGAGTCTTCCTGCTCGGATCCAAGTGGGATCAATACAGGGATAATGTCAGACGGACTCGGTGATCGCGCCATAGGATTGGCTGCGGTCGAGTCTGATCTATAGTCGTTCATACCTAGGACTCCATTGTCACCGATCGTGAAGTCGAGCAATCCAAAAGAGATCTTGAAGTCCGGCGAGTATTGGATGATGGGAAGTTCGGCCATCGTAGTCGACGGAGAATCCCGGCGAGTCTTGTCCCCTTCCTGGCGCACCAACTGTCGATGCTCAAGACCGGCAGTAAATATATAGGGCTACATCGAGACCAAGAACTACGATAGTTACACAAGACGCTGAATTATACAGGTTCGGGCCCTCGTAATGAGAGTAAAAACCCTACGTCATGTGTTCTGTATTGTATTGATTGTCACGAGATGTTGTGTATAATTGCCTCTCCCTCGATGGGGGGTACCCTGCCGCCTTATATATCCGGTCGGCAAGGGGGTTTAGGCAGAGTCCTAGTCGTACTCTACAAGGATTCTACATGGCCAGTCTAATCTTTCTTGTCTTGCACTCCAAGCCGAGTCGGTCGGCTTCCTTGTTGATGAAGTACCCGGTTGGCCACCGACTTAGCCTTGTATGAGGATACCCGTAAAGCAAGTATCCCATACATAGTGACCGTCTTGCACTTGTGGGCTAACCATGATATGGTGGCATTGAGCCTTATGACTTAGTGCATCAGCCACGACATTTGCTTTTCCGGGGTGGTAATGCGCTTCCAACTAATAGTCTTTAATCAATTCCAACCAATGACATTGCCTCATATTTAGATGATCCTGAGTGAATATGTACTTCAAGCTTTTATGATCGGTGTAGATACAAACTAGATTACCAAGCAGGTAGTGTCTCTACATTTTCAACGCTAGTACAGCTAATTCCAAATCATGTACGGGGTAATTCTGCTCATGCTTCCTCAGTTGTCTAGAGCCGTAGGTGATGACTCTCCCATCTTGCATGAGCACACACCCTAATCAAATACCCGAAGCATCACAATAGACATCGAACGGCTTCCCCAGGTTCGGTTGAGCTAATACTGGGGCAGTCGTAAGATGCTTCTTTAGGGTTTGAAAGGCGTTCTCACAGCCTTGATCCCATACAAATTTCTTTTCTTTCTTCAGCAGCTCAGTCATGGGTTTTGCAATCTTGGAGAAATTTGGGATGAAACGACGGTAGTAACTGGCCAATCCAAGAAAACTGCGTATATGAAATACGGTTTTTGGTGTTTTCCAATTCAGTACATCCCTTACTTTGCCAGGATCTACTGCTATTCCTTCTTCCGAGATGACGTGGCACAGAAATGGTACTTGCTTTAACCAAAACTCGCACTTGTGAAGATGCATCTAGGTCCCCTAGTGGGTTTTGGTGATTAATGACAAAAGATTAAAATTGTACTAACATGCTTATGAAGAAAATGTGCAGATCATCAAGAGAAAAGTTAATTACCCACTAATGTGAGAAAGTCTATCCCTTAATAAAAATGAAAAGAAAATGGCTCATGGTGGTTCAGGTTTAGTTTTTATGCTATTTGTTTTGAGTCATAGGTATGCCGAACTATTAAGAGGGGTAAAACATATCTTGCTAGTAAGGGAAACATTGTGCTCAAGCTCTAAATCAATTCATTTGAAAACCTAGCCAACAAAGCCTAAGAATCAGCCTGTTACTTAGTAAGACAGAGAGTGATGGAAGTTCCGTAAGTCCTCTCATGGAAGTTCCGTCAGCGTCGGGTCTGGCTTTGATGTTAACCCGAGGGTGACGGAAGTTCCGTCAGCGTTGGGTTTCTACCTTCTGCACACCCGAGAGTGATGGAAGTTTCGTCACCCCACGACGGAAGTTCCATCACCAAGAACCTCCGTGGCTCTCACGGAAGTTCTGTGAGCCTTTTTCCTGTCAAATCGAGAGTGACAGAAATTCCGTCACTTTTCGACGGAAGTTCCGTCACCAAGAACTTCCGTAGCTCTCACGGAAGTTCTGTGAGCCTCTTTCTTTCTTGTCAAACCGAGAGTGACGGAAGTTCCGTCACCTTTTGATAGAAGTTCCGTCACAGCATCTTTTGCTCACTTCCAGTGCTTTACAACGGCTAAATTTGAATTGATGGAAGTTCCGTGGGTGACCACGGAAGTTCCGTCAGACCCAGAAAATACTATAACGGCTAGTTTTTGAGCTCTCTCTATAAATAGAGTACCCCTTCCCCCGTGGGAAGGGTTGGATTCCTTGCCATTTCACTCACTCTTTAGCTAGAGCTCTCCCCTCTTACTCCTAGGCTTATTCTTGAGATTCCAATCCAAGTGAGAGAGCTCTAAACACAAAAAGATTGAATCCATCCACTCAAAAGCTTGAGCACATCTTTTCCTCCCATCAAGATTTGATTTGCTTGTTACTCTTGGAGACTTGGTCTCCTAGACGGCTAGGCGTCGCCCTTGAACTCCCAACTTTGTGTGGTGAGTCGGGGACGTTTGTCGAGAGATATTCTCGATAGTAGATCTAGGTATGCGTAAGAGTATGAAAGATCGATGGACACAGAAGACGCAAGGTTTAGACAGATTCGGGCCTCCCGGAGGATAACAACCCTACATCCTGTGTTCTGTGGTGTATTATTCGGGATGGATCCCTCCAAAAGAGCCCCTGTCCATCCTTATATATCCAGGGGGCAGGGTTACATGGTAAGTGTCTTAGTCGGTTACAACATGATCTCCGACTATGACTCTATCTCTAACTTTCTATCTCTAATATTGACTTGTCGTGTACTCCAAGTAACAATGTGAATAGTTATCTTCATGGGTTTTCATCTTTATTGGACCCTGGTCCACTCGGCAATATATCTGAGTGGCGAGGTATCCCTGGTATATACATACCACAGTAGCCTCCAAGCACTTCCCGTATTGAACTGTCGTCTTGGTTTGCCTCGATATCTTATGAAATTAGGAAGTGCTTTTTCTATTAACTCTTATTCATAAATCACTAAAAAAGATATAGCCTATGCATGTAGCCCCCAACTCAAAAGATTATTAAGGCTATACCAAAGCAACTTTTGAGTTATCAAAAAATATCCAGTTAACCTTGTCCCTCTTCAGAAAATGTAATAATGAGGTCTGAATCTTCCAATTTTTCCTTACCAAACTCCATATTTAGCACATTTCTCTTACTCGCCGAGTGATTCATCACCAATTTAATATTTATATCCCCAATGCTAAAGTGCCCTTAATCCGAATGATTAACGACAAATTTCAAATGTCATAGTCCCCAAGATTGGTGATGTATCAATAGTATTAATATAACACGGAAACACAACCCCCATGATTGGTGCCGGGATAATCTGAATGATTTACCGCGCAATGTCGGAACGTACCATTTCCAAGGCTAAAGCTACAGTAATCCGAGTGATTTATCACAAAATCTCGGAAGGTACAATTTCCAAGGCTGAAAACTGTAATAATTCGAGTGATTTATCACGAAATATCAGAAGGTACAATTTCCGAGGCTGAAACTGCAATAATCCGATTAACAAAACTGGACTTAACAAATTACAAAAAGCCTCGGCCCAATAGGTCATCTAGCCCTTATAAAAAGGGCCTCCAAACAGCCGCACCCCTTCTTCCTCATTTCGCCGCCGCCTCCTTCTTGCGCACACAAACCCTAGATCTCAAGAGTCCATTTCCGCCCCAAGGCTCCACGCAGCTGCTTCACCGCACTCGAACAAGAGCGATGGCCCCGAAGCGCACCCGCCAAAGCTATAAGGCATAATTCCAGAAGCAATCTTCCCCTGAGAAGGGCGAGGAAGAAGAGCCAATCTTTGACATCCCCGCCGCTATCAAGGAGTTCTCCGTGTCAACCATGGATTCAGAGAAAATCAACAGACTGGTGATTGACGGCGTGTTGCAGGATCATCAGACCGGAGAATGGATCGAGGCCATAGGTCAGAAATTTCCTCAACCTCCTGTCGACCAAATCACGGTTTTCTCCTCCTTTTTCTATCGTGGATTTGGGATCCCTTGTTGCGACTTCTTTCGTGATCTCCTGTTCTTCTATGGCATCAATCTTGTCAATCTGAATCCAAATTACATCTTACATATTGCTATCTTCATCCACCTGTGTGAGGTGTTCTTGGGGATTTATCCTCATTTTGTTACCTTCAAAGAATTGTTTGTCTTGAAATCAAACAGCAATAATATTATAGGAGGGGCCGGATTCCAACTTAGGAATAAATCCAAATATGTTGATGTACCACTTCCATCAACAAACAAAGGTTGGCACGCGGACTGGTTTTACCATGTAAACCATGCTCCACCTTTGTCAGAGACTACGGCCGAAGCCCCCAAGCCACGACCCGAGTGGTCAGCAAAGGCCCATCCAAACAAAAAGTCTCAAGTTGATGCCATATTAGAACACATTGCCTATCTCAAGTCCTAAGGTTACACTGGCGTACATGTTGCCGCAAGCTTCATATATCGCTACGTGCAGCCTATTAAAAAATGTCATGTTCCTGGATGGAAGTTCAAACTAGGTTCAGACCACACCATGGAAGTGACAGAAACATTGTCAGAAAGGGAATTAACATTGCGGCTGGAAAACATATTTTCTTCACTACTTGGTTGGACTCCAGGTAGTGCAAAATGTGGACATCATTCCAAGACTGGTAGGAGTCCAGTAAGTTATCCACTTCTGTGCTTAAAAAGTCAATACTTCATGCATTATGTTCAGTAATGAATAATACGTAACTTATATTACAGAACCTTGATGTATATGTGTCCAACCCCCCTCTGCTGCCAATGCCATAAAAGAAATCTCCTACTCAACCATCAGCTCCCAAGCGCCGAAAGGCACATATTGAAGATTCTGATGAAGAAGAATTGCTGGCTGAAAGAGTAGCTAGACTTCAAGCAGAGGCAAAGAAGAAAACCCCAGAGAAAACCTCCACCACTCGACAAGCCATGAATAATGAAGGACAAAATCAGCCGAGTGAAACTAGCAAGATAGGCACCCATGAGACGGCGCCAGACATGACAGGCGCCCCAAGGCCAACCAGCCCACCACCAAGAGTGTCAGGCATTAAATTCAAACGCCGCTCAAGGTAAACAAATCAATATAACTTAAAGCTTAACTATCCATTTGAGTGAAATATGTAAGTTTTGTCAAATTGGCAGGTCGTCTGGGCGATCATCTTTTGAAGAAGTTCCGGCACAAAGTCGAGTTCCTGAAAAAGCCCAGGAGACACCATAGGCCGAGTCATCCAAAGATAAATTTTTATGCTTGTATCAATTTCTCTCTTGTATTAATTTACATCTTGACATGTTTTTCTATGCCTTTTTATGCTGCCAAATTTTGCCACCTTGTTCTAATAAATTGCAGAGAGAAAAAAATGGTCTTTTTATGTTGCATATAAACTTGTAACATCTTCGAATGGCCTTTATTTCTTTTGTTTTCAGATTTTAAGGATGTGAGCAAAAGGGAAAGTTGGTTGGACGTATGCTTTTTAATAATATTTGTCTCAAGATGCTTTTTTCATGGTTACACAGGTCAGTCTATGCTTACCTTTTTTTTAGGAGAATACAGTAAGGGAAATCCCTACTGTTGTATATATTAATATTGAAAAGAATAAAAAAGAACCTGTACAAACTACTAACCTAAGCACTACGTGCTGAAACAAGGCCTTGCGAGGAGGAAAGAAAATAATTACAAACTGGAGTCTAACTAAAGTTATACGAGCTGGCTATCCTGATGGTTAAATCTGCGTAGTTGGGTGTTAACTATTGCTCGGAAAGCCTATTTCCATGACTGAAGTGAAGGAAGAATATCTCTGAAGATTATGTCATTTCTCTGCTTCCAGATTTCCCATGCAGCTACTGCAAATATCTCCATAAAGAATTTATACTGAAACTGGCTCTTGGCTTTCATGATTGTTTTAAAGAAAGGGATTGCATGGTCCCATTGAATATCAAGGACTGACCAGCAAGCCAGGCTGAAAGGGCATAAGAAGAAGAGATGATAGGTGAATTCTTTGGTGTTCAGGGATGAATAGGGCACAGTTGTAATCATCCCCGTCTATCATGTAGTTCTTTCTTCTGAGTAGATTTCTAGAGTTTAGTCTATCTTTGAAGAGGAGCCATATGAAAATCTTGATTTTCTTTTGTACTTTCATATTCCAAATCCATTTGAATGGAGTTGGTGGAGTGATTGACTTGAAGTTCAATGAATAAAAATGACTTGAAGTATACTTGTCATTTCCCAAATATAAGTCCATTTATCCTTTGGTAACCGCTGCTGCTGAGTTTGGTATATGAGGGCATTGAGGCTTTGTAACTCTTGGTATGCCTGTTCTGACAGGGGTATGTGGAACTTTTGTTGAAGATCCTGGTTACTTATGTACTATGCTATCGAGATCTTCTTGTTTTTTTTCAGTCTATGCTTACCCTTATTCTGATGCTGAGCTTAATTTAGTTATTCTTTCACATATCAAGTTTTTTATAGCTACCAAACACTGTATGCTACTTTTCTTTCAAAGACTCTATTAGCTCAAATAAATCTGCATTTCTTATTGTTAATTTTATACTGAACAAGTCTTATGAAAAAGAATGAAAAATTCCATTTCTTTAAGTGAAATAGTGTTGCTCTATGTGGTACTGACTAGAAATAAATACTATTTGTTTGCTGAAGCCTGTCACACATATAGTGTACTGCTTGTTGATAATTGTTCTTATTTTATTTTTTTCACAGATTTAGTTGGAGCACCTCTCATTTTTTTTTGGCTTCATTCTTGAGCAAGCCTGAGTACTATATTTTTGCCATTAGAGAGACTGCAATGATGGTTTGGCTGTAGCTATAATAAAATTAATAATAAAAAGGTACCTCAGACACTACTCAGTTTAGTTGAGTCTTGTACTTTTTGTTTAATCTATGTCTTAATAATATCTAATCTGCCATTCTCATCATGTGGTTAATACTGTACATACCTTCTAGGGATTTTTCTTCAATCCTCGTCTTATATCTGCATTTATCTTCAGAATTAATTGATTATTAAGTGATTCCATACAAAAGCTTGTCTCTTTGTTAGTAGGTGAGATAAAGCTTTTCTCTTTATTAGTATCTGTTTGAATTACTTAAACTAAATAGATTTTAAAGAACTAGAGATTAAACAAATCGACATCTATGATCTTTTGTCTTAATGGCTTCTTTCTTTTAGGTATATTGTATTAGGAGGCATTCTGTTTCACTCCGCCAACGTCTAACGGACCATTTATCAAGTGCCCCTTTGACTGAACACTTGGCAAAAGGTCCATGTTTTGCCGAGGGCCAGAGGCAACCGACACTCGGCAAACTCTCAGCACTTTGTCAAGTGCTCCAGTATAGGCACTCAGCAAAGATTTTCAGTGTTTGCCGAGTGCCATGGCACCACACTCGACAAAGGTACCTATGGTTTGCCGAGTGCCTTGGCCACAACACTGGACAAACCCTTGTTCCAGAATCTTTTACATTTCGTTTTTTCTTGTCCCCACAGCAAAAAAAAATCACATTTTCACGGAATCCACTGATTACATCTCCATGTTCCTTTACCTAGCCGACAGCGTCCCAACGGCTATGAAGGCGCAATTCATGTTTCGTTTCCTCCTCGACGTGCCTGAGCAATCTTTGATAATAGACGATCGAGTGGATACTTTCAGAGAGCCATCGTGGTTGGGGATACCAAAAGTTCATCAGGAGGGATTATTCGGAGAAGTCCAGGAATCTTGAGGACGATTCTTTTGCCGACCGGTGCGACGTGATTGTCATGGAAGATATCCGCAATGCGGAGTCCACCACGCAGGAGTTTGTCTCCGTGTCCCCGCCTGACCTGCACCATCACCTTGGCGATCTCCTCCAGTCCGAGAAAGGTGCTGATGTGGTGTTCAGTGTTGCCGGCCAGACGTTTTCCGCACACCGGTGTGTTCTCGCGGCACGCTCACCTGTCTTCAGTGCGGAACTCCATGGCCTAATGAAAGAGGGTGACACCAAATGTGTCGTGCACATAGATGATATGGAGGCCGGCGTGTTCAAGGCTCTGCTTCGTTTCATCTACACCGACGTGTTTCCAGAGGTGAAGAAGGAAGATGGCGAAGGGGAAGAGGAAGATGTCATGTCTCAGCATCTTCTCATGGCGGCAGACAGGTACAACTTAGAGAGGCTTAAACAAATTTGTGAAGAAAAGCTATGCATGTACATTGATGTTAGCACAGTGTTGAACATCTTGGCGCTGGCTGACCAGCACCACTGTCCCGGGCTGAAGAAGGCATGCTTTCATCTTCTCAGCACCCCGACAAATCTGACGGCAGCTGCGGCTAGTAGTGGTTTTGAGCATCTCAGCACAACTTGTCCCTCTGTAATGAAGGAGTTGGTGATCATGCTTGGCAATTTGGTTCAATAATGTGATACCTAGTGTTTAAGCAATACCTTTTTTATGTTCTCAAGATGACATTGTTGGATCATCAGGTACTTCTAGAAATGATAATCCTTCTTTCGTAGTTCAGCTATATAACATACAATCTCATTTTATATCATAAGTACCATAGAAAATTAGAGTATGAGGACCTATTAGTTTTCTATCCGTCATAGAAAAACATTCGGTCAGAAAGTTCTCTCTGTTTCATAAAACAAGAGGACTTTTACAGTTACCGAAATGAATGCACACCGTACCGTTTATTCTCTTCATCCAATGGTTTAGACAATTAGACCGTAAGCATAATACTTTCTTATCCCACTAGTTAACTACGGGACACCCCCCCCCCCCCCCCCTCCTATGCTATGCACAGGTATCATGTAGAGGTATCACAAGTATCAAAGGGCAATATGGTAATTATATGGTATGATAAACTTGTACAATTCATGTTTCCAAAGGCAAAATGAACAAACTTCACACACGCATTATACTTGTCTTGATTTTACTACGGCGTAGTCTACCACTGAGCCCCACTCAGTACTAAGTAACTCATGACGATGGGGCATTGTTGTACCATGGGGATCTTTCGCACGGCGGCGCAACCAGCCATGATAATCAGCCACCACCAGCATGGAGCATCCTGTGGCCGGTGCGTTCGACGAATTATCTCCTTCAGCAGCCAAGAAGTACATCAACTTTAGGGTGCGGTGAGCCTGTCATGTGGCTGCCGACATGGTCTCCTGCAGTGTGGTCGTCAACAGGATGTGGAGGCCACATATGCCGCCACAAGCAGGGCATTGGAAGACGAGCTACCACACGGCCATCACAAGGGATCTCCTCGTGGTTGGCCTTCCCTGCAACAGCGCTAAGGAGACCATGATCCCGCCTGCTACTCCAGCCTGCTGAACTTGCGGTGAACGATTTACGGTTCAGGTGATGCAGTGCTCTTCCATTTCTTCAGGTTAATTATATGAGATTGTTGCCAGTTCCCAATATCTTCGATCATCATGATTAGTTCGTAGAATTTGGTTGTATTTGTGCTGTGTGTTGTGGTCTGGGTAGGAAATTGGCATGAGTTCAATGCATTGAACGTGTTTAATGAAATAACAGTTTGGAGGAATTAAATGGTTCACTGCACCCAATCACTCCAAATGTAAAAATGGATATCAGGCACGTGCCTCCTAACGGTATAATGACAGGATTTGGTTTGCCCCCTCAAGACCATCATTTCTGATTTTGTTGAGCTTAGAATCCACCAATTTAACCGGTAACTTATGCCTGAAATTTCTATATCCATCTATGACAGTAGAACAAGGGACAACAAAGTTGATACTTTGTTACGAATATTAACTGTTTTATATGGTTACGATTAGATGACACACACAATATGTGAAACAGGGATTACTGTACTTATTGTACTTCCACATGATGATCAATGTAAATGGGAAAATATGCGATGAGTCCAGTATGTATAGCAGCTACCATTGAAAAGCCAACACCTCATATATAACAGGATACATGGTATTCATAGTGTGACCATCCTGATCTCTTCCAAATATTGCGGTCAAAACTCCCCATGGACTTCCACATCGGTTTTTTCCTTATCATCCAAGTTACTTGCTGAAGAAGATATTCTCACAACTGATACATTAATATATCCCAATTTCGTCCAAGCCGATGACTTGCCCTTTTCTGGTCTCTTTCTCTTCGACACCAAAGAAATCAGCAAATTTTCCAACCTTCCGGTACATATTTTCAATATCAACAATATTGACTGCCCATGCATCAATTATAATAATATATTTCCTCAACAAAGTGGGAAAGCAGCTGCAAGCCTTGAACGCTCACCAATGCATTGCTGATCGGGCTGTGCAGCAGAAGGTAATCCACCAGATATATGATGACAATCAGCAATCCAAAGACTCCAAGAAAACTGAAGAACTCGAAGCGCGGCCCCAACAGCTCAGTGATGAAATTGCATAGGATAAGTCCTAATAATAAAAGGACCTCAAACCGATAGACACATCTTTCACCGCCTGCCTGCAAACTTACGTTTGCAATTCAAATTCCAACTCCGATCGCCACACAAGTCTGCCAGTGACTAACACCATCGGCTCAACAATACTTTAGTACACAAGCCGATGGAGAAAGAGAGATATTCCCGTCGATGCTAGAAAAAAATGAGAAGTGGACCAAGCGCTTGATCTAGAGCATTCTTTGCCGTGTAGTTCAATGCTCATAGGTAGCCGATAGAGAGAGAAGTCATCCGATATGTGAAAGTACTCCCTGCTGATGTTGACTCAAACGACCCAAGCGCGAGTTCACAACAGTCTCCTATCGTCTCTGCAAGTAAGTCGATGGTTGCTGCTCAGGAAATAGATGTCCAGTCTTGTCAGATCTTTTTCTATCACTGCCATTCTTTATATGATTGCCATGCAGATTGGCATTGTCTCTTCTCTTGAATCTGTCTTCACTTGGAGCAACCAGCCATCGACTATGCCGCCCGAGACAACAATAAAGTCGATGCCATACCTTCCTTTCTGAAGTTTCAACCTGGAGGCTTCTACCTTCCTTATGCTCTCAATTGGGTATCAGAAACCATAGTTGACTTGAACGGCATGAAGATGTGGAGCAAGCATGACTTCAGTGGATCTGTATCCTCATCTATTTCCCATCGGATGGTCAGGATTGGGACTAATTCCAATTACTGTAGCCTCTCTGAATTGGAACCAGCCAATGGTGGAATAATACAGATAACATCTATCGTCTTCATATAATGCAACCATCATCGGCTTCTCCAGTTTGTCTTTCATTACTTCATAATAATCATCAGTTATTATCAAAGGAAAATCCAAAATCTGCCCCCCGAGGCTTTTTCCATGCTCTGGGCGATGAAGAGAGAAAAGTCAGTAGCACGTAACTCCATCAGCTTTAAGATCACGTAATTCTGATAAAAACTAAATAACTTCTTGGTCGCCACATTATTGATATACCAAACAACTTCATATTGTATCAGCTCTCCAGTCATCAGCTACTGCAGAAAAGAAATGTTTCGGCCGATGCTAATGCTCCATCGTCATCTTCTTTTCAATGCCTTACGGGCAATGATATTCTTTCAAAATACTCTTCCCATGAAAAGGAGATATCCGCTATTCTCACACGATACATCAACTCTTTGTTCTGCTATGTCGATATAGAATGTAGAGTTGATAGGGCATCTTATTTGAATCGACACACATCATATCCCGAAGTAGTTCTCATCCTAGCTTCATTCATATAGAGGCACCTGCTTTAAATCTTGAACGCTCGCAACTCAGAGCAGCCGATGGTGGGATAATAAGAAATAATATTGGTTGTCTTCAAATAATGAAACCACGCATCAGCTTGGTCATGATTATAGATCAGACTCCAATTCCAAATGAACAGTTTCATCACTTGAGGCGGTTCTTCTCCCAGCGTCATTTATGTAGAAATGCCAGCTTCAAATCCTGAACACTCACAAATATAGAGCAGCCGATGGTGGAGTGAAATAGTGCATCGACTCTGCCCCACTGGATGATGATAAAATTGACGATGCCTTCACTTCAACCCATTATAATAACTAAACCAACACATCGGCTTCATATAAAGCATTATAATAGAGCTCTTTTACGGTAGTCCCAATTGATTTCTCTTACCTCAGGTAAGACAAGAAATAAATCTCAACCATCCATATTTAAGAGAAGAAAATAATTGAACATATAAATTAATTACCGGCACATGTTTATCTTTTGGAAAGTCACGGATTTTCAGCAATTACCCATGCAATTGAATAGGAAGGAGTTAATGCATAGTGTGCATGCAGCTATGTATGGAAGTTAAATGGTGCACAATATTTTGATTAAAAGAGGAAATTTTGCATGCGGAATATTCAGGAAGATGACGCCAAATAATAGTGTGGCAGTGCTGGAATATGTTTTTTTTTTTTTTGAGCAAGTGCTGGAATATAGCAAAGTTTTGATAGCGAACCAAATGAAGCCTAAATTCGTAACTTTTTTATAGTCTATCAAAGAACATATAGTTTTGTGAAATTTACTCAATAAAAAAAACTAAGCAATGAGCTGTTCATTAACTATCATTTAATCATCTTTCATTTTTTATCTTATTCTTTGATACCCCACTGTCATGAGAGAGAGAGAGAGAGGTGGTCCAATAGCATCTCCGACAAGGCATGCCGCAAGTCTCATGCTTTTTGTTGCAGCAACAGCGTTTGTCATTGAAGGAACAGTGTCAACCGACTCAACCCCATGTTAGCTTATTAGCTACTGTAGATCATAGTGTGTTGTACAATGTACATGGCTTTTGATCGGTGTGGCGTCCAAAACCAGCATCATGCATGCATGGTCATCGCCGAGCTAGAGAATATGGTTATTAGCAAGCTAAGGGCTAGACACGTTGAATGTCCGCATATATTTATATGTGAGCAGTACGATTATACGAATGTGATTACAGCCCCTTTCATTATTGTTCAACTATGTTTTATGCTAGTTAAGTTATATGCTTCGGGTTTTGGAAACACCCATGCACCCTTCACACTAGAATGGTCACGTACTCACGTGTGTGTCTTGAACTTGATTATGACATCTAATACGTACTGTCATATGACATTTACACTGTTGCATTTAGTCGGGTCCTGTGGTCTCAAAGCTACCGATTGGATAACCCTTCCTTTTCTTACAACTAAATGCCAGTTGAACTGTTAATATTCTCATTTAATCACATATGCTATTGCAAAGACTGGTGCAATATCTTACGGCTCCTTTGTTTAGATGTACGAACACTGTTCCTTGTTGCTCAACAGTCAACAGTGTGCTTTAAGGCGGAAAAGACCTTGAAGTTGTTGAATGTTGATGGAAAGAAGATACAGTAGCTAGCTCCTCCATATGGACCATGCTTATCATTGCTTTGTTGCTACTCTCTTGAGTTCGGAGCATCTGAATCTTCACATGAATCTTCATCCATCGCGCCAATGCTGCACCACTAGCTGCGCTGCTGCACATCTCAGCGAGGCTCTCACGGCCAGTGCACGCCGTGCGCCACGTCAATATCCCTGCTGATGGTGGTGAGCGCCGTCGTCAGTCATCATCGGAAATGATTATTCTGTCGTAGTACGTTGAAAGCGCTGTGATCACCTGGTGCCCTGGCCGGTGGTGCACCTATCTAATTCGGTCTTCTGTCTCCATTTGACACGAGGCTCCGCCATGCACCATGCATAGGTAGCTTAGCTGGCAATATGTTTATACATGGGTCATGGCGATTTTTTGAGAAACCATGTGGATATGTGTCATGGTTTATAATATATGTGATGAGTAGTTGATTTGAGCGGATTTGGTGTTTGAGTTGAAATACGGGAATCTAGGGATTGCATGGGTTTGTATATCATGGTTATGACTAACCGGAGTTGGTAGAGATATTGGTGATATTACAGAAGATGAAAAATATGTTTGCTTGTCTCATGATGTGTAGGCCACTGGAATCAACTTGACAGTCAACGGCAAGAGGATCGGGCACAAGTAGGGGACTTGGGGCCAGACGATCGGGATGCCGGGTGAAGTCAAGGGTGATCCACACCGTACACGTGGAGAGGCAAGAAGCACGAACGGTTTTGCGGTTGAGCCTTAAAACCGTGATGGTGATGAAGACGGCGTGTTGATCAAGTCAAGGCGAACGGGATGCCAGTGCAAGTGACAAGGGGGTCCGATGGACAGGGACTGGGAGAGACTTGCCGGTGGTCAGGATCACGGGACAAGGTGATACACGTCAACATCGAGAAGTCGTGCTTTGAGAAGCATGCAAGGCGGTTTCCCGTTTGGGCCTCAAAACCGGTGACCGTGGTTGGTGGTGCACGTGGCATCATTACGGAGCTTGCTTCAAGATGAAGCAAAGACGTGAAGCGTCCGATGGCATTCGGGCAATGAGAAAAGAGATAGACGGTTATGCCCCCGGTGGTAGGTGGGTGTGTTATGTAGGTCAAGGGTAGAGTGGTCATGTGGACAATAGATTCTAGGCCTATATAAGGAGAGGTGTGGCTAGTGAGAGAGGTGCCTCTCTTCCCATTAGCCTTGTGTTAGGACTCTATTCAAAGTGCTAGGAGAGGACTTCATGTTTTAGAGGAGAGGAAAGGGTGTGTGAGAGACATCTCTTGCTCTTCCAAATAGTGAAAGGAAGAGGGTGGTTTTCTAGCCTTGTATCTATGGATCTTGTAAGCACATTTCTATGATATGAGAAGTATTTTCGTGCTCAAGATCTCCCTCTTCACTTGAATCCCGAAATTTCCCTTTTCCTATTTTCGAAGCTATTTTTGTGGTGATTTTCGATCTCGATTTTGAGTGAGTTTTGGGATGGATTTTGTGGGGGATCTTGGTGCTATGATGTTCTAGAACAATCCCATATAGGTCTTTGACCGAATCATAGGCACGAGCACCTTCGATTTCAACGTTTTCTCAAGTTTCCCCTTTTTGGTGTTCTCGGTACAAGATCTGAAATTCATGATGATTCCTTATGTTTTTGGAGTGGATCTCTTTAGAGGAGGGTCGTGATGTATTGAGGGTCATCTGGTCCAAATTTCGTGATTTTTAGAGTTCGTTTGATAGGGTTTTGGTAATTTTCTTTCCCAAACAGAGCTGTTGTTTTGACCATGACGGAACTTCCGTGACTGTGACGGAACTTCTGTGGGTGACAGTGTTCCCGTCACCCGGAACTTCCGTAATTGATGGAACTTCCGTCGGGCACCACGGAACTTCCATCGGGTACCACGGAACTTTCATCAGGCTCTGTTCTGTGACCTTTTGGACCTTCCTTGTTTTGATTTTTAGTTCTTTTGTGCTTCCGCTATGTGTCTTTTTGGTTTGAGTCATTCCTAGGGTTAACACATCATAAGTTGGTGTGTGTAATCTTGGTGACTTGGTTAGGGGTTGGTTCGGATTGTAGTCGGGACATAGGCCAAGTTCTTGATAAGAATTTTAATTGGCTCCCATTCACCCACCCCCCCCCCCCTCTAGTCGCCTTATCGGTCCTTCAATTGGTATCAGAGCCGGTTTGATCACTAGTTGACCTTCACTGGCTTTGTGATCCGAAGGCGACATGGAGAAGCATGCTGTCAAGCTATGGATGTTCGATGGAGAGGACTTTCCCTACTGGAAGTCACGGACCAAGGCGTATCTGCTGAGTCAAGAACGTGCAATTTGGGAGATTGTTGATCAAGAGTATGCTATACCACAAGACCTGAACACTGCTTCTGTAGGTGAGTTAGTCAGGTATGAGAACAACTCCAAAGCTGTCAATATTCTGCTCTCTGCACTTGGTAGGAGTGATCATGATAGGGTTGCACACCTTGACACTGCTCATGCTATTTGGGTTAAGCTCTGCACTTACCATGAGGGTACCAACCAGGTCAAGTATATGCGTAAGGATTCTTACAATAGACAGTATCAAACCTTTGCACAGAAACCGGGCGAGTCACTAGATGACATTTTTCATAGGATTGAGGCAATTGTGTGCAACTTGTGGGCTTGTGGTACCCTTGTGTACAATGACAATGATAGAGCTAAGCAACTACTATAATCACTTGATGAAAATGTTCGGGGAGTTAAAATTGCTGCTCTAGAAGAAACTGCTGACTTCAACACCTTAAACTGTGAGCAGCTGTATAGCAAGCTGAAATCTCATGAACTATCTAGGAAATTTCGTCCTAATCTTGCTATTCCTGCTTCTAGCATGGCTTTGCTTTCTAGCTCTCAGAAGGTTAGTCACAATGATGCTTCTTATAGAACTAACCCCTCACTTGATAAGTCTTTCTTGGAGTTTGCTTTGTCTTCTCTTGTTGCAGCTTCTGATGAACAGATGGAGTGCATTCCTGACGAGGAGCTGTCCTTGCTCACAAGAAAGTTCAGGAGGTTCTACAACAACCGGAAGGAGAGAAGAGGAGGTGGTTCAAGTACCTGCTTTGAGTGTGGTGACCCGGGATACTTCATCGCTGATTGTCCCAAGAAGAAGAAGAAGGCCAGGTACCACGATAACAACACTGAGGACTTCAAGCAGAAGAAGAACCGCTACTACAAGAAGGGCAAGAACTCCAAGAAGTTCACCAAGGCCATTGCACGCGCCTGCGTTGCCGCCTTGAGCGATGTCGACCTCACATCAAGCGAAGGCCTTACAAGCTCGGAGGAGGTTGTTGAAAAGCCACGAGTCAAGAGGAAGGATGACTTCACCGGGCTTTGCTTCATGGCAAAGAACGACCACGACACTGACTCTGGATCCGACTCCGGCACATACGAGGTACCTCCTACTCTTGATGAGCTCTCTTTTGAAGTTGATCATTTGCGCGATGTTCTGCTTTTGCAAGATGATAAGCTTCGTAGTGTTGTTCGTGAGAGTATAGAGCTTAAGTCTAAGTTGGAGAGTGCTGATTTTGAAATTGCTTCGCTTAGGTCCAAGCTTGCTCGTGAGGACATTGTTGTTGAGTGTGAGTCTTGTCAAGTTCTGATGAGTGATCTTGCACAGAGGGAGAGTGTGCATGCTCAAGTTGCCAGTCAGCTTAAGAGTGCCCTCAAGGAGCTTGATGAGTTCAAAGCTAGACCAACTCTTTTGGGTGCATGTCAGAAGTGCCCCAAGCTCACAGATGAGTTGGAAGCTCAGTCCCTCAAAGTCAAAGAGCTTGAGTCCAAGTTGCTTCATGAGACTCGCTCTAAGGTCCTTCCACCACCTTGTGAGGTGTGTGTCTCTCTTAAGGACAAGCTTGTAATCACTAGGGAGGAAAACAAAGCCCTAGTTCAGGAAAATGACTATCTTGTGTCTAGGCTCCAGGGAACCCTAGTGAGTGAAGAGAAGATTGAGAGTGATTTGGCAAGAGTGAAGGAGAGTGCTTCTAGATCAACCTATAACTTGGGTTTGGGATTTGAGAGGTGTGACAAGGAGAGTGAGAATGTGGGTAAGTTTATACCTAGCTCTAGCTACAAGGATGAGAAAAACACCATTAAACCCACTGACACATACTATCCACCCAATCCAAAACCCTCCTTCAACCCAAAGCAAACAGAGAAGCCAAAACCCAAACCTGCAATGCAAACCAAGCCTAATCCTAAGGGTGTTTACATTTGCATGTTTTGTGGTCGCAAGGGCCACTTGGATGAATTCTGTTTTAGGCGTAAGAGAATTGAGAGGAAGCAAGCAGAGTTGACTAGGGATGCTTTTTATGATAATTTTGTTGACTTTCAACCTCGCTCTTTTTCTCGTGCCTATCGTGGACAGGGTCATCCCCCATATGGCTTTGATTCATGAGATAGAGGCTTTGCGCAGCAGCGCTTTAGCACCCCATGTTTTCCCTATCGTGGTGAGCGTCACTCGCGTGGATTTGTCTTTCACACAGATAATTTCTATCGTCACAACCCAAGGTTTGAGTCAAGACGCTTTGACAGGCCATGTTTTCCCCATCGTGGTTCTCATCCCATGCGTTCGAATGATAAAGTGCAAAGAACTGTGATGACTACTACCGGTCGTATGGTTAAGTGCTGGATTCCCAAATGCTTTTTGACTAACCCCAGCACTGAGCCATCGACTTTTACTTCTCGTTCTTTGTAGGCAGCAGGTGGAGGTTTGGAGAACAAGTGGTTGATGGATTCCGGGTGTTCGCGCCACATGACCGGAAATACAAAGTGGTTCTCCAGCCTCACTCCCTTGAAGCGTCGGGAGTATGTGACCTTTGGAGATGACAAGAGAGGAAGAGTGAAGGGAAGGGGCGCGGTAAAGGTAAATGAGAACTTCACTCTCAATGATGTTGGTTTGGTTGAGTTTCTCAAGTACAATCTCCTCTCTGTCTCTCAGCTTCTTGATGTTGATTTGAAAGTGCGCTTTAAGTCGAATGCTTCTTGTGTTCTTGATTCGAGTGGTTCCTTGATTTGTGGGATTTCTCGCATTGGCAGAGTTTTTCAGGCTGATTTTGCTGGTTCTCCTGGTTCTCACAAGTGCCTGTTTGCTCAATCTTCTTCTGAGCTCTGGAAATGGCATAAGAGACTGGGTCACATGAGCTTTGACTTGTTATGTCGCTTGAGTGGCCTAGGTTTGATCTGAGGATTGCCTAAGCTCAAATTTGATAAGGATATGGTTTGTGCTCCTTGTCGTCATGGGAAAATGATTGCCGCTTCTCATCCACCAATCAATTTGGTGATGACTGAACGCCCTAGAGAGTTGCTTCACATGGACACTGTTGGTCCTTCTTGGATTCGTTCGACAGGTGAGAAGTGGTATGTTCTTGTGATTATTGACGACTATTCTCGCTACTCTTGGGTCTACTTTCTTGAGAGTAAGGATGAAGTGTTTCATCACTTTCGGAGCTTAGCTTTGAGGTTGTTCAAGGAACTCCCTGGTGCATTACGAGCGATTCGCAGTGATAATGGTACTGAGTTCAAGAACTCCTCCTTTGATGCTTTCTGTCTTGAGTATGGTATTGAGCATCAATTTTCAGCACCTCGTGTTTCCCAGCAGAACGGTGTGGTTGAAAGAAAGAACAGAACCTTAGTGGAGATGGCCCGGACGATGCTTGATGAGCATAGGACTCCGAGGCGGTTCTGGGCTGAGGCCATTCGCACTACTTGCTATGTTTCCAATCGGATTTTCTTACGCTCAATTCTTAATGTGACTTCTTATGAGCTACGTTTTGGAAAAAAGCCCTCGGTTTCTCATTTGCGTGTCTTTGGTTGCAAGTGCTTTATTCTCAAGAGTGGCAATCTTGATAAGTTTGAGTCGAGATCTTCCAATGGAATCTTTATTGGTTACTCTCTTCATGGTCATTCCTATAGAGTTTTGAATTTGGAGACTAACACCATCGTAGAATCCTGCGATGTAACCTTTGATGAATCAAACACTTGTGCAAGGAATATGATTGAGTCTACAGGTGACAAGGAGATGAAGGAGAGCATCTTTGTAGAAGAGGAACTACAGGGCTTTGATGATGATGATGATAATTCACTTCATCTCTCATCTGAGCTTGATCCTGCTGCTACCACCACTCCAGCAGAGGGTCCAGAAGCTTCTACATCGACTTCAGCAGCTGTCGAGCAAGCTCCAGCTGTGGTTGAGGGGAGGTACACTCTGCGAGAGAGGCTCCTCACCACATTCAGCGTCGACATCCACCTCAACAGATGATCGGTAATCTCTATGAGAGGACAACAAGGTCAAGGTCTATACATCTAGCTTGCTTTACCAATTCTCTCTTTGTTGCAACCTTTGAACCCCAGGATATTGGACACACACTATCTGATAAATATTGGGTTAATGCCATGCATAAGGAGTTGGAAAACTTTGAGAGAAACAAAGTCTGGACCCTTATAGAGCCTCCTAAAAATGTCAATGTCATAGGAACCAAGTGGGTGTTCAAAAACAAACATGGGGAGGATGGTGAGGTTATGAGAAACAAGGCTAGGCAAGTTGCTCAAGGTTTTAGCCAAGTGGAGGGCTTAGATTATGGTGAAACCTTTGCTCCTGTTGCTCACATAGAAGCCATTAGGATCTTGCTTGCATTTGCTGCCTCCAAGGGCATTAGACTCTATCAAATGGATGTCAAGAGTGCTTTCCTAAATGGTTTCATAGAGGAAGAAGTGTATGTGAGGCAACCCCCTGGCTTTGAGCACCACAAATACCCAAACCGCGTGTACAAGCTTCAGAAGGCTTTGTACGGGCTAAAGCAAGCACCTAGGGCATGATATGCTAGGCTTAAGACCTTCTTGCTAGAGCGTGGGTATGTCATGGGGTGTGTTGATAAAACCTTGTTCACTCTTAAGCATGGCAATGACTTTCTAATAGTTCAGATTTACGTGGATGATATCATCTTTGGTGGTTCCTCTCATGCTCTTGTGTCCAGGTTTCAGGAAGCTACGGAAAGTGAATTTCAGATGTCAATGATGGGAGAGCTCACCTTCTTTCTTGGGATTCAAATCAAGCAGTGCAAGCAAGGCACTTTCATACATCAAGCCAAGTACACGAAGGATCTCCTGAAGAAGTTCGACATGGTCAATGTGAAGTCGTTGTCTACACCAATGTCCACTACAACGGCTCTTGACCCTGATGAAGACTGTGAAGCGGTGGATCAAAGGGAGTACAGGAGCATGATTGGCTCCCTCTTGTACCTGACAGTGACAAGACCCGACATACACTTTGTGATGTGTCTTTGTGCTCGCTTTCAAGCTTCCCCAAGGGTGACTCATCGCAAGGCTGTCAAGCGCATCTTCAGGTATCTCAAATACACCCTTGAGTTCGGTCTTTGGTACTCTGCATCTTCATCTCTTGATCTCATTGGGTATTCAGATGCGGGCTTTGCTGGGTGTATAATTGATAGAAAGAGCACTTCTGGTACTTGTCATTTCTTGGGTACTTCTTTGATTTGTTGGTCTTCTCGTAAGCAGTCGAGTGTTACCCAATCCACCACCGAGGCTGAGTATGTAGCTGCTGCTAGCTGCTGCTCACAAATCCTATGGGTTGTATCTACCATGAGAGACTATGGGTTAACTTTTAAGGGTGTTCCACTCATGTGTGATAACTCCAGTGCCATATACTTAGCCAAAAACCCAATTCAGCATGGTAAGGACAAACACATCAATGTGCGATTCCACTTCCAGAGAGACAATGTTGAGAAAGGGGATATTGAGCTCAAATACATTGATACCAAAAACCAACTAGATGATATCCTCACCAAGCCCCTAGATGCCTCGAGACATGCTTTTCTTCGGGGGGAACTTGGTGTTTGTCATCCCTATGGCATCATGTGAGGGGGAGTTGGTTTTCTCTTGTATATATGTATCTTACCATTTTTGCATTGCATCTCATATGTAATATATGCATTGGTAGATGAGCTTTGATTCTTATGCTTTCTTTCATTTCTCTTTGCTATGGTTGAGCTTGAGCTGAGTTGTGTGGATGTGATGGTAATCTCTCATGCTTAGATTTTCTAAATGACCTGTTATAAACTCATGTGAGCAACTTGCTAATCTTAAAGATAAATTGAGCTTCTTATCAACCTTCTAATCTAATCTTGCTAAAACTTACTCACCATGTGTATAATTGCTTTTATCCTTATTGAAACTTGCACTGAGGCTAGTCTAGAGGATGTCTTGGCTTTGGCACCTTGTGTTTGCGAAATGGAAGGCATTGCAAATGTTTAGCTCATGATGAAACATTGTGGGAACGTGTGTTCCTTTTGCCGCAAAGGCATGCTCTTTTGTCTTGTGCATAATCTTGAAAAATCTGCTAAGTTCTTTGATCAAGAACTACTCAACAATGCTAAATCCAAACATTATGACTTGAAGCCTCGGGGTGTTTGCCGTACCCAGTCGTGCGACCCTCCGCATGGATAAGAGGACACATGAGGATAAACTATAATCACTTGATCAACTGAGTCTCTGTTTCATATGTGAGCGTTTGTAGAGCTTATTTTCTGCGAGTGCTTGTTGCCCTTGTTGAGATTGAACCTGGCTAGATTCTTATGATTCACTTGGTGCTTGTTTTGCCTTGGATGAGAGTACTTACACATGTGGTGGCAGATTTTCTCATGATAAGCAAAATTTGATTTTATCTAAGCTAGTCAATCTTTCTGCTTAGCCTGTATAGCTCATGGTGTTTATGTCTTGCTATCTATTTTTGATCTTAGCATGATTGGGAGCTATTGCCTTTATACTTCATGGCAGTATGGTTATGGTTAGCAAAGTTAAATGCTTGTTTGCATAATTGTTGAAGCTCCTTAGGTTTCCATTTTCATGCATTGCATGTTTGCTTGTTCTTTTGCCTCTTTGATGAGTTCATTGCCAAAGGGGGAGAAAATTTTGGAGTCATGCACAAATAATGCTAAGAAACTCATATGATCCATTTTGCACTACATAAGACCTACCACAACTTGAGGGGGAGCATATCATGATCTTGAGCGGTTTCTTGCGCTTTTCACATTCTTTGTGTCTCAAGTCGCTTTCTTTGCCAACTCTTGGTTATGTAATCCCTACCTTGCTAGATGGCTTGTTTTCACCTTTTCTTTGGGTTTGAGCCATTTAGATGTGCTTGTTCGTCTTCGTATTTCAATCCTTAATTCTTGTGCATTTGCTGTTGTCAATGTACTCATCAAGGGGGAGATTAAGAAACCATGTGGATATGTGTCATGGTTTACAATACATGTGATGAGTAATTGACTTGAGTGGATTTGGTGTTTGAGTTGAAATGCGAGAATCCAGGGATTGCATGGGTTTGCATATCATGGTTATGACTAACCGGAGTTGGTGGAGATATTGGTGATGTTGCAGGAGATGGGAAATATGTTTGCTTGTCCATGATGTGTAGGTCACTGGAGTCAACTTGGCGGTCAACAGCGAGAGGATCGGGCACAAGTAGGAGACTTGGAGCCAGACGATCGAGATGTCGGGTGAAGTCAAGGGTGATCCACACCGTACATGTGGAGAGGCAAGAAGCACAGACGGTTTCGTGGTTGAGCCTCAAAACCGTGGTGGTGATGAAGACGGCGTGTTGACCAAGTCAAGGCGAACGGGATGCCGGTGCAAGTGACAAGGGGGCCCGATGGACAGGGACTGGGAGAGACTTGCCGGTGGTCAGGATCGCTGGACAAGGTGACACGTGTCGACATCGAGAAGTGCTTTGAGAAGCGTGCAAGGCGGTTTCCCGGTTTGGGCCTCAAAACCGATGGCCGTGGTTGGTGGTGCACGTGGCACCATCATAGAGCTTGCTTCAAGATGAAGCAAAGACGTGAAGCGTCCGATGGCATTCGGGCGATGAGGAAAGAGATGGATGGTTATACCCCCGGTGGTAGGTGGGTGTGTTATGTAGGTCAAGGGTAGAGTGGTCATGTGGACAATAGACCCTAGGCCTATATAAGGAGAGGTGTGACTAGTGGGAGAGGTGCCTCTCTTCCCATTAGCCTTGTGTTAGGACTCTATTCAAAGTGCTAGGAGAGTACTTCATGTTTTAGAGGAGAGGAAAGGGTGTGTGAGAGACATCTCTTGCTCTTCCAAATAGTGGAAGGAAAAGGGTGGATTCCTAGCCTTGTATCTATGGATCTTGTAAGCACCTTTCTATGATATGAGAAGTATATTCGTGCTCAAGATCTCCCTCTTCACTTGAATCCCGAAATTTCTCTTTTCCTATTTTCGGAGCTATTTTCGTGGTGATTTTTTATCTTGATTTTGAGTGAGTTTTGGGATGGATTTTGTGGGGGATCTTGGTGCTATGATGTTCTAGAACAATCCCATATAGATCTTTGACCGAATCATAGGCACGAGCACCTTCGATTTCAACGTTTTCTCAAGTTTCTCCTTTTTGGTGTTCTTGGCACAAGATCTGAAATTCATGATGATTCCTTGTGTTTTTTGTAGTGGATCTCTTTAGAGGAGGGTCATGATGTATTAAGGATCATCTGGTCCAAATTTTGTGATTTTTGGAGTTCGTTTGATAGGATTTTGGTATTTTTCTTTTCCAAACGGAGCTGCTATTTTGATCATGACGAAACTTCCATGACTGTGACGGAACTTCCGTGGGTGACAGTGTTCCCGTCGCCCGGAACTTCCGTAATTGACGGAACTTCTGGGCCACGTAATTGAGTCCCGTCGCCCGGAACTTCCGTAATTGACGGAACTTCTGTCAGGCACCACGGAACTTCCGTCAGGTACTAAGAAACTTCCGTCAGGCTCTGTTCTGTGACCTTTCGGACCTTTCTTGTTTTGATTTTTGGTTCTTTTGTGCTTCCGCTATGTGTTGTTTTGGTTTGAGTCATTCCTAGGGTTAACACATCACAAATTGGTGTGTGTAATCTTGTGACTTGGTTATAGGTTGGTTCGGGTTATAGTTGGGACATAGGCCAAGTTCTTGATAAGAATTTTAATTGGCTCCCATTCACCCCCCCCCCCTCTCCTCTGGTCGCCTTTTCAGTCCTTCATTTTTATTACGAGAAAAAATTGGAACAAAAAAAGGTGTATATACTAACTCAGACATGCATATGTACCCTTTTAAACGAAACGAGCTAGCAACTCTAAGCTACAACTTTTAGAGGATCTCAAAGTAGGATAGAGTTCATTTAAACGAGCTACCTAGCTAGAGTTCTTTTAAACGAAATCGTTTCTCTGGAAGAAATGCAGCTCGACGGACGAGAAGCGCAGATACTAGTATAGGCTGGCATGGATTCGGTTGCCATGTCGACGTCCTTCTCCTAACCCAGCCTTGGTTGCCCACGAGCTGGCCATCTTTTTTACGGCTCGATCGACCCGTGAAACTCGAACGCACAGTTGCGGTTCAGGCAGCGTCTTCTCTTTATTAGCGTGGACCAAGAAAATAGAGAGAAACCAAGCAAACTACAAGCGTGCACGCCTGGATATGCGTGCATTGGGTCATCCAGTTATCAACTGCATTGCTCTAGGAAATTGAGTGAACCAACACGTTCAGGGACTGAAAGTTCTGTGACCCATTAATTAGGTCAAATCGGCAATAGAGTTGTTGGTTGTGATATGGCCGAATTGGGAAAGACCGTGACCGTATTGTGGTTTGTAGGAGAGACATAATGGTATTATTTCTGTTGGATATGTAATGGTCCTTTCTTGGACATTTGTTTATCCTTTCTTTGGTTTTGAACATTATTTATGCGTCAAACCCCCTAAGCTTAAACCTTAGCTCGTCCAGAACAAATCAAGTATTGAATCCGATGGATCAGGAGTTGTTGTAGCGTTAGTGTCTTGCAAATACTGAGGTTGCAAAATATGCTCAAGATCTATATATAAGTGTAAACTGGCATATATACCAGTGTACTAATGAGTTTATTTCTACTTGTTGAGCATACTCCCTCCATATTAGGAAAACAATTTGTTTAGTAGTACATGATTTAGAATACCAAGAAGGGATTAATGAGAAATAATTTTTCATATCTACCATATTAAATAGGATATTGGTTCTACCTCATTCACAACTATTTACTTGCCTCATTGGTTGCTTGCACTAGAGTACAGGTTGGAGGTGGTGATTTCGACTTCATAGACCTCATTTTTTGTGCCGCTCTCCTCAATTTTTTGCATAATTTTCAAAATGAATTCTTTTGATAACAACTGTTACTAAGTCAAAATGAATTCATTTTTTAATATGGAGGCAGTATGTCTTTTCTAACCTTCCCCTGGGTGGTTAAGAGATTCAATGACCAGGAGGTCAAGTTGACCATCCCTTTTTAGGGCATCTCCAATGGTCTAGACAGCAGCCGTCTGCAAATGTCTTGAATCTTGTAAACAGAAAGTTAAATAGACTATTTACACAATGCACTGTCTATATACTACTTAACTCATAAATGAGCACATAAATCATGATGATCAAGTATATATTTGATCTTTGTGGACTATTCTATTGTTTGCTTACTAGAAGAGTGATTTTGTTATTACTCGTAGACTTAAATTGCAAAAATACTTTTAAAAACAATAGAATTTGGTCCTTAGGACTGAAATGTAGTTTTTTTATATCCTTCTTCCTTGCCTAAGGGACCAGCTTCCGAAGATAATCTTGGAAAAGGAATTTTTATGCAAAGTGTCATTGCAAAGGCCAAATCAGAAAGATGCAATCAATATTGTCTCCCCATCTAGAACGAAGGTTGGTCTTGCAATGTGGCATGACGCATCTGGCCAACCTAGGCCACATGGGCCTGCTGTTCGAGGACCGGTGGTGCTTGTGCCTAGCGGGTGGCACGTCGTGAGCGCAGGGCGGGTGCAGTGGAGCCGACGGCAGGAGGCATGGCGGGCGGTGCAGCATATGGCGGACAGTCGACATGCTTTTTGTTGGCGGGCGGTGCAGCATATGGCCGACGCAAGAACCAGTTTGACGGTTTCTCACTCGATCCGGTGGCGACGACGCCCGCTCGTACAACGGTGGATGAAGTCGTCACTCCGTCTGGGAGCATGAGCCCATGCCATCGTCTCGCGAGAGGACAGCAACTTTCTCTTTCTTTGTTAATTACAGTACACGTAGATCAAATTAGTTGACATGGCACTATTTAGACAGTTCATTAAATGGCGTTGTAGATGCCCTTAGGCTTACCCTTGGAGTGTTTATGAGACTAGCATTCCAAGGAAAAATCTCTCGACCTAACAATAGTGTTCACTCAAACGGTACTCCTTCACTTAACTAGGTATGTAATTCGCACAAAGGCCATCATTGCCTTCTATCCTAATTCTAAAAGATTGAATTTTTTTAGGGCCAATGGTGATCTTCCTTAATCATTAACAGGATTATAATCTTTGATAATAATTTCCCATAACAGAGTCAGAAAAACTATTGTCCAATTATATATATGATTTTTGCTAGAGGCCAACTTTGCACATACGCGAGCTGCCTTGTCTGCTTCTCTTCACACAAAGTCAACTTTGAAATTAGAAAATTTCATGGCCAACCCTCTAAAGATTTGGATCGATGCTCGCGCGTAGTGTATAATGGATGCTCATGGAAGCTGACAGGTAGAAAAGGTAGTGGGGACCTGTATATAGATAAGTAAGCCAACGTCTCTCTTTGATTGACATCCCACAAGCAAACATAGCATTGTTGCAGCATATGACTACATCATTACTGAGGTGAGAGAACAAGATTAGCGTGTTGTGCTGAGTGATAATGAAAGAAAAGAAAATTGTCAAATGTAGCGTCTTTGAGACAAGGGCATGGAGGGATGGGGTGTGACTTGTTGGCTATCAAGGATAAAGGTTGTCTTTTGGTTCATTCTGTAGCTATAGATAGAGATTTATTTGAGAAGCACCATAGCACATGTAACATGAGGTTTCTCATATTGGATTAATGATTTTAGATATTAATAATTATTTTGTCGAGAGATATTCTTGATAGTAGATCTAGGTATGCGTATGAGTATGAAAGATCGATGGACACAGGACATAAAGTTTATACAGGTTCGGGCCTCCCGAAGGATAATAACCCTATGTCATGTTTGGTGTTTCTGTATTGCTAGGGTTCACACTGGAATTAGGGTTCCAATATGAGTCTGTCTCTTGCCAAAGGCCCCCTGCCCTCCTTATATATCCGAAGGGCAGGGATTTACATAGTAATCTTTTAGTCGGTTACAACAGATTCTATCTATCCAATATATCTGCTAACCTAACTTGTCGCCTACTCAAACAAGTATCTTAGTAAATATCTTCTAGGCCGAATACATCATACCCGAGCCCCCGGCCCACTCGGCCAATTAGCCGAGTGGTTAAGTATCCCAGATACATATGTCCCACAGTAGCCCCCAAGCACTTTCTATTTTAAATCGTCATCTTGATTTGCCTCGACATCTTATGAAATTGGGAAGTGCTTTTTCTTCTAATAACTCTTATTTATAAATCCCTGAAAAAGACATAGCCTATGAATATAGCCCCCAACTCAGAAGGGTGTTGAGTCTACACCAAAGCAACTTTTGAGTTATTGAAAAATATCTAATTAATCTTGTCCCTTAACAGAAAAGGGCATAATATCATCTGAATCTTCCAATTTGTCTAAACAAGCTCCATATTTTCTCACTCATCAACTGATGCATCACCAAATTAATATTTATATCCATAATGCTGAAGTGTCCTTTATCTGAATGATTAACGACAAAATCCAATTGTCATAGCCCCCAAGATTGGTGATGTATCAATAGTAGTAATATAACATGGAAACACAGCCCCCAAGATTGGTGCCGAGATAATCCGAGTAATTTATCATAAAAATCTCAAAAGTTATAAATTCCAAGGTAGAAACTTCAACAATCCAATTGATTTATCACGGAATTTTAAAAGACACAATTTCCAAGACTGAAACTACAACAATCCGAGTGATTTATCACGGAATCTCAAAAGGTATAATTTCCAAGGTTGAAACCGCAACAATCCGAGTGATTTATTACTAATGTTAAGATCCACAATATCCAAAATCAACTCTAAAAATGAGTCTCAATAATATAATAAATGCACGTACCAATTAAAAAAACTGGACTTAATAGATTACAAGAAGCCTCGGCCCACCAGGTCATTTATCCCTTATAAAAGGACCTCCAAACAGTCGCATTCCTTCGTCTTCATTTCATCACCGCCGCCATTTTGCGCACACAAACCCTAGATCTCAGACTTCCATTTCCTCCCGAAAACTCCACGCAACTACTTCCCACTGCACTAAACCAAGAGCGATGGCCCCGAAGCGCACCCGCCAAAGCTCTAAGGCACAATCACAGAAGCAATCTTCTCCTGAGAAGGGCGAGGAAGAAGAGGCAGTTTTTGACATCCCTACCGTCATCAAGGAGTTCTCTGTGTCAGCCATGGATTTAGAAAAAATCAATAGACTGGTGATTGATGGCGTGTTGCAGGATCAACAGACCGGAGGATGGATTGAGGCTATAGGTCAGAAATTTCCCCAACCTCCCATCGACCAAATCACTGTATTCTCCTCATTTTTCTATCATGGATTTGGGATCCCTTGTTGCGACTTCTTTAGGGGTCTTCTTTGCTTCTATGGTATCAATCTTGTCAATCTAAATCCGAATTCCATTTTGCACATCTCCATATTTATTCACCTGTGTGAAGTGTTCTTGGGTATCTATCCCTATTTTGATACCTTCAAAGAACTCTTTGTTTTGAAGTCAAACAATAATAATGTCATAGGGGGGGCTGGATTCCAATTAATAAATAAATCCAAGTATATTGATGTGCCACTTCCATCAACCAATAAGGGGTGGCACGCGGACTGGTTTTACCATGAAAACCATGCTCCACCTTTGCCAGAAACTACAGCCGAAGCCCCCCAGCCACGACCCGAGTGGTCAGCAAAGGCTCATCCAAACAAGAAGTCTCAGGTTGATTCTATATTAAAGCACATTGCTTATCTCAAGTCAAAAGGATATACCGGCGTACACGTTGCCGCAAGCTTCATATATCAGCGCATACAGCCTATCAAGAAACGCCATGTTCCAGGATGGAAATTTCAATTGGGCTCAGACCCCACAATGGAAGTACCAGAAATATTGTCAGAGAGGGAATTGACATTGCGTCTGGAGAACATATTTGCATCACTTCTTGATTGGACTCCAGGGAGTGCAAAATCTGGACATCATTCCTTGACTGATAGGAGTGCAGTAAGTCACCCACCTCGCTGCTTGAAAAATTAACACCTCTTTCATTATGTTTATTAACGAATTATATATCACATATGTTGCAGAACCTTGATGTATATGTGTCCAATCCACCATTACTGCCGACGCCACAAAAGAACTCTCCCACAAAACCATCAGCCTCCAAGCGCCGCAAGGCGCACATTGAAGATTCTGACGAAGAAGAGTCACTAGCTGAAAGATTAGCTAGACTTCAAGAAGAGGCGAAGAAAAAGACTTCAGAGAAAGCCTCCACCACTCGATGGACCACGGATGAAAAAGAGCAAAATCGTTCGAGTGAACCAAGCAAGGCAGGCACCCATAAGGCGGCACCAGACACAACAGGTGCCCCAAGGCCAACCAGCCCCCCACCAAGAGTGTCAGGCCTAAAATTCAAACACCGCTCAAGGTAAACAGAACAATATAACTTGAAGCTTAACTCTCCGTTTGAATAAATATGTAATCTCTATCTAATTGACAGGTCGTTCGGGCGGTCGTCTTTTGAAGAAGTCTCGACGCAGTCCAGTTTCTAAAAAAGACCAGGAGACACCACATGTCGGGTCATCCAGAGATGATGTCCCAGACCACTCGGCAGAGAAACCGAGTGATTTAAAGAGTGCACCCGAATCCACTCAGCCAGAAGATAACCAGGCTAAATCACCCAATATCCCGGACCTGAATACGTCTGAGATGGCAATGGGTGCTGATACTCCTGCCTCCACCGAACCCGAAGAGCCATCACTGGTTTTTGAAACTATGCCAGAACCAACATATGAGTATCCAATCGGTCCGGAGGAAAACGTCACGTCGACTCCTATTCACCGAGTGGTAAGAGAAGGTGCTTCAGAACAGCCAACACCGACTAGGTCAGTATATCATATTGGCCGATTTGCCATCACCGGATTTGATGAGTCGACAGAGCAAGCGGAATTGAAAATTTTTGAAGAACATACTGAAAAATCCTATCATTCCATCCAGATATTCCTCCCTTCTTGTCAATAATAATCACCATTCCTGGCTGTGAAGTTTCAAACATATAATTCGCCATCATTGTAGGCTCTCAAAACCCATATGGCCAACAAGAGTAAGCTTCTGCAACTTGTCAAGAGGCATTGTGCAAAAGTCGTTGATTTAGAAGATTAGGTTGCCAAAGAGAGACTGGAAGTCGGGCACTTATCTGTTGCTCTAAAAGCCCGTTCATCTCAAGTTGATGAACTTCAATTCAAGCTGCAAGGTATGAGACCAATAAAGCCAAAAGGAGAGAAACACAAAGCTAGAAACCGAATTAATCAAGGCTGAAAAGATCTTCAAAAAGGCTGTGGATAAGCTAAACCAATTCCAGAAAGCATTCAAAGAAGTTGAAAAGCTAAAAGAAGAGTATAAGGAAAAGGTTGCCACCCTTGAAGCTGAAAAGGTAGAAGCCGAGAAATGCCTAAGAGGTAAGCGTTTATTCATCTAATACCTTTTATATCAAAGTTCATTGTACTGGACATATATGATTATTGTACTCCTGTAGGATCAAAGAGGTCCTATGAGCTTTTGCAGAAGAAATTTATAGAGGGTGATGAAAACCTTCGATGGTCTCTTGCAGCTCTTCAGAAGGATGCAGAGGTGGTCGCCCAATACATATATCCTGAAGAAAAACCACCTCGATGTCGAAACCTGATGACGAGGCTACAAGGGGCACCCGGGCGACTGAAAGAACATGCTCGACATGTTGCAGAGCTGGCCGGCGCACAAGTCCTGGCAATTGCAAAGTCCCACATCCCCAGCAAAGAGTTAGACGTGGTAGCCGAGGGTTTCCATGAAGATTTCTGAGACGAGCAATGTGAAGCCCTCATGGCTGAGGCACTAAAAACAGCGCATATATTAGCCGACCAGATAAAGCTAGATCCCTTACCCAAAGTGTAAGGAATTGTAAAGCTTAAAATATTGTATTACAGCTCTATTACTGTAATATAACTAATGTTCGATAGACCGCTAAGGTCTAGATTCATTACCAGTATTGTAATGAATTCTTGGGTCGTGTTGCTTTGTATATGTATTGTATGAACTCGTGTTAAACACTCACAACTAATACACAACTCATGTCAGCCCTCTAAACAATGCTCCCAATAACCGATATGAACCATGGAGACTACAAACTCACTCGGTCAAGCATATGCGAATTAGAAGAATTGCCTTGGTCCCTAACAAACGGCAAGAACCCTGGGGACTAAGTAACCCGCTTGGTCGACATACGCGAGTTAGGGTGATACCAAGTATCAGAATTTGAGCCACGATGTAAACAACAACAACAATTATTCACAGAAATCATAAATTGTGAAATCAGATATCATGACCACTATGTATATATATTCAATAATAGAAGTACAATAAACCATAATTACTAGGCATAAAAACGACATAGCTGTGAAACATTCCAGGAAGTTTGAAGGTCCGACCCGTCCTCATTCATCAATCGATAGGCGTCTGGCCGAGTGATTTCCTTTATAATAAAAGGTCCTTCCCATGGAGCCGACAGCTTGTGCTTACCGACCTTAGACTGAACTTGCTTCAAAACCAAGTTGCCGACGGAAAAACCCCGTGTTTGAACATTTTTATCGTGATAACGTTGCAAACTTTGCTGGTACTTTGCCGACCGAATTACAGCGGCATCTTGCTGCTCCTCTAACAACAACAAGTCGTCACACCTATGGTCGTTGGAGGTTTTTTCTTCATACGCTGCCACACAGGGGGAGGCAAAAAGAATCTTGGTTGGTAACATGGCTTCCGAGCCATAAACTAGAGAAAAAGCAGAGTGCCCGGTGGCACAACTTACGTTGGTTCTAAGTCCCCACAACACATGGTAATTCTCGAACCCACCGTCGAGCGTACTTTTCCAGCCGATCAAATATACGAGGCTTAATTCCAGAAAGCAGGAGGCCATTTGCCATCTCAACCTGGCCATTGCTCTGTGGATGGGCGGCCAAGGCATAGCCAATCTTAAAGCGGACTCGGGCCGCAAACTCTTTAAACTCCTCTGCTGTGAATTGAGTACCGTTGTTAGTGATTATCTTGTGTGGGGCACCAAACCGAGTGACTATTTCGGTCATAAACTTGATGTCCTTCTTTGCCGAAATCTTACCGACTGGCTTTGCTTCGATCCATTTAGAGAACTTCTCCACCGCTATGAAAAGGTGAGTAAAACCCCCTTGAGCTTTCATGAAAGGTCCGACAATATCTAAACCCCATACTGAAAACGGCCAAGTTATTGGGATATTTTGGAGCTCTGTGGCAGATACGTGCATCTGGCGGGCGAAGAACTGACAACCTTCACACTTTTGGACAATTTCCTTGGCATTAGCACCAGCGGTCGGCCAATAAAACCCTTGCCTTATTGCTTTGGCCACGATTATGGATGGGCCTACATGATTCCCACAAATGCCAGCGTGGATGTTTCCTAATATAGCTATGCCTTCATCTTGAGACAAGCATTTCATTAGTACCCCATGTGGGCTTTGCTTATACAGGTGATGGTCAACTATACAATATGAACACAACTTGCGAATAATTCGGAGGGCTTCGTCTTTGTCGGTCGATAGTGTATCACGATCCAGATACTCAATGAAGGGAGTGCGCCAATCTACCTCAATGACAGCTACATACGGTGCTGCCCCCGCCTTTAGTGCCGACTGCTCCATAGTTTGCTGGGGTAGTACAGATGGCTTATGCAGATCATCAAGGAATACTCCGTTAGGTATTTTAGATCTGCTAGACCCAAGTTTGGCCAGTTCATCCGCCTCTTCGTTATACTTGTGCAGGACATGTTTATACTCAATGCCATCAAACTTGTCTTCGAGCTTCCAAACTTCGATGCAGTAGGCTATCATGCTTTCATGGGAACTTGATGGAACTTGATTTATAACTAGCGCCGAGTCGCCAGAGACACTTATCCTTTGGACAACGAGTGAGATAGTTGTCCGAAGTCCATGTAACAGCGCCTCATACTCTGCGGCGTTGTTAGAGGCACGGAAGTGCATTCGAAGAACGTACCACAACTTGGCTCCGTCAGGAGATACCAGTATGACTCCTACTCCGGAACCTTCCAGTTGTAAGGAGCCGTCAAACGCCATTCTCCAATAGCATAATTCTTATGAGTCGGGAGGTAACTCACATTCTGTCCACTCGGCGATAAAGTCTGACAAAGCTTGACCTTTGATCGAGTCGTGTGACTTAAAGGTGATATCATATGATCCGAGCTCAACAGCCCATTTGGCAATTTTCCCAGTGGCCTCTCTGTTGTGCAGCAATTCACCTAGGCCGAACAACGTGTGGACCTCAATTGGATGATCCTCAAAGTAATGCTTCAACTTCCTAGATGTCATCAGTAATGCATACATTAATTTCTGAAGCTGGAAATATCGTACCTTGGATTCCGATAAGACCTCACTGACAAAATATACTGGTTGTTGCACCTTTTGAGCCTTGCCATCTTCCGCCCGTTCCACCGCCAGCACAGTACTGACAACGTGTTTGGTTACGGAAATGTACAGCTGCAAAGGTTCCTTTGGCTCTGGGGGAGTTAAGACTAGAGGACCACTAATGTAAGCCTTAAAATCATCCAAGGCTTTATGTGTGTCATCATTCCAGGTGAATGATTCTTGCTTCTTGAGCAATCAAAAAAAGGGAAACCCTCGAACGTCGAGTCGTGATACAAACCGACTGAGCGTAGCCATACAACCAGTGAGCTTTTGAATGTCTTTTTGTGAATGTGGAGGTCCTATTCGTAATATGGCATTTACCTTTTCTGGATTAGCTTCAATCCCTCTATGTGATACCAGAAAACCGAGTAATTTTCCTGACGGGACCCCAAAGACGCATTTTTTCGGATTTAGCTTCATGTTATATTTCTGAAGGTTGTCGAATGTTTCATCTAGGTCGGATATCAAGTCGGTGGAGAGCTGAGTCTTGACTACCACATCATCGGCGTAAGCCTCAACATTCCTGCCTATCTGGTTGTCCAAACATCGCTGCATAGTCCGCTGGTAGGTGGCACCAACGTTTTTCAGGCCAAAGGGCATTGTTGTGTAACAGAAGGCTCCGAACGGTGTGATGAACGAGGTTTTGAGCTGGTCAGATTGGTTTAAGGGAATCTGATGGTACCCTGAATAGACATCTAAGAAGCACAACAGAGCGTATCCGGCCGTCAAACCAACCACTTGATCAATACGTGGGAGAGTGAACGGATCTTTCGGACAAGCTTGGTTAAGACCGGTGTAATCCACGCACATCCGCCACTCCTTATTCTTCTTTCGCACCAGAACTGGGTTGGCCAACCAGTTAGGGTGGAAAACTTCTTTAATAAAACCGGCTGCCAACAGTCGACCGATTTCTTTCCTAATCGCATCCTTTTGGTCTTGCGAGAATCGTCTAAGCCGTTGCCTTACCGGCCTGGCGTTTTCGCGGACGTGAAGTTTGTGCTCAGCCTTTTCCCTTGGAACACCTGGCATGTCAGAAGGTTTCCATGCAAATATATCTTTATTATTTCTAAGAAAAAGGATAAGCGCGCTTTTCTATTTATCACCTAAATTGACCCCAATATTGGTGGTCTTGGATACATCATTATCATCTAGGCTAATCTTCTTGGACTCTATGGTGTCCGCTTGTACCGTAGTCTTCAACACTTTCCTTGGAGCAGGGTCAAGCATGGCCTCCTCCGTCGTTGCGATCACTTACTTCAGCTCGGCCAGCTCCGATGCTGCTACTATCTTCTCGGTCAACTCACAACTGCCGTTGTCGCAGTCGTATGAGGTCCGCACATCCAAGTGGATTGAGATGACTCCGTTTGGTCCTGGTAGCTTCATCATCATATAAGGATAATGAGGTACCGCCATGAATTTAGCGATGGCTGGCCACCCTATAATGGCATGAATGGCGTGATACGTAGAGTCGAGGTCGGTGACCTCGAAGGTAATACGCTCCGTCCTGTAGTTCTCCCGAGTGCCGAAAGTCACAGGCAGAGTGATTTGTCCTAGAGGGACTATTTGCATGCCCGAGATCACACCATGAAACGGCGATCGACTTGGCTTGAGGTCGGTCAAGGGTATACCAAGCTCCTTCAAGGTTTTCACAAAGAGGATATCCAAACTGCTACCACCATCTACCAGTACCCGATTTAGCCGGACTCGGTTAACAGTCGGTGTTAGCACTAAGGGATATTTCCCGGGCCTGGGGATGTGATCCGGATGGTCGGACCGATCAAAAGTAATTGGAACCTCTGACCATCGCAGATACTGAGGTACCGCTGGTGAGACCGAGTGGACCACTCTGTAGAGGATCTTCTGCTGGCGCTTCGAGTCGGCCGTAGACCAGCCACAGATGTAATTGACCTCGCGTTCGGCATCTTGGAAGTCCTCCTTATCCTCATCTTGGTTATCCTTGTCCGAGTCCTTTCTGCCACCCTTGGGGATCCAGGGACGTCCTTTGCAGACCTTCAAGGCGTGATGGGCGAAGTTTTTCAGCTTGAAGCATTCCCTGGCTTTGTGGGCTCCATCATGTAGCAGGCAAGGGCCATCGAGCATCTTGTCGAAGTCATCCTGAGTGACTGGTTTCCTCCTGGTCGGGCGCTCAGTGTTGGCCACCGTTTGGTCTTGCTTGCGCTTCCTATCGTCGTCCTTGTTGTAATCGGATGGACCCGACTGGTTCCTTGGGGTCGCCTCCTTGTACTGGCGAACTTGGAATAGAGCCGAATTGCCGGCAGCATATTTGTCGGCCATAGTAAACAATTCTTTGGCTGACAGTCCACCGGCAGCATCCAACCTCCCAATCTTCTTTATTAGGTCGTTGTTGTGGAGTCCTCCCTGGAAGGCGGCGACAACTTGAGCGTCTGAGATGTTAGGGATGGTATTTTTCACTCGGCAGAAGCGTTGGATGTACTCTCGAAGTGGCTCCCGGTCCCGCTGCTTGATCCGGTCGAGTTCCCAATGATTCCCTGGCCTGTCAAAGGTGGCTTGAAAATTGGCCATGAACTGCCGACAGAGATCTGCCCAGGAGGTGATAGAGTTGTCGGGCAGATTAGTGAGCCAGGTTCTTGCCACTAGGGCTAAGCAAACATGCAAGTAGTTGGCCATGACAAAGCTGTCGCTGCTGAGAGCTCGTATGGCTGTTGAATAGACGTGAAGCCAGTCGCGCGGATCCGTCTTGCCGTCATACTTCTCAATGCCGACTGGCTTGAAGCCGAACGGCCAGCTGACGGTTCGAAGTTCCAGAGTGAACGCTCGGATGCCATCCTCCTCGTCATAATCGTCGGCGGCCGGAGTCCGTTCTCGTTCGCGGCCGGCTTCTCGGTGAGATCTATCATCGTGGCGGCCCTCGTCCCGTCGATCACGGTAATGATCGTCTCTATGTGGCTGCCGCCTGTTGTCATGTTCGTAGTCAACATAACCGCGCCGGCGCCATTCATCTTTGTACTCTCAACGGGTCGTATCGTCATGCTCCTAGTATCTGTTGTCCAGTCGGACCTGCGCATCACATGGTGGTATGTCGTTGCGCAGGTTGGCGCTTGGATGCCGATCATGGTACTCTGCAATGGGCCTGCGCCTGGGGACAGTAGGCGAGGTTGCCTCCCGGTTAGAGCACTGTCGGTCTGTTCTATCCTCCCTGGGTACCGAACTAGCGGCCCCGGAAACTGATTTACTCGGCGTTCATCGTGCCGCATGCATCTCCAGTACAGACGTGGCCCTGATGTGCGCTTTCAATTGGTTGATCTGAGGTGTCAACTCTAGGGAGACCTGGAGCAAGGGCTTTATTGTTTGCAGGAGAGTCGCCGTGGCCGTGATGTTGTGCTGTGGGGTCTTGAAGACGTCTTCACCATCAAGCTTTAAGGTGAGGTCTCCTATATCTAGGTTTTGCACGACTCGAGGTCTCTGCTGAGCATCCGGTCTTCAAAGCGAAGGAGTGGTGGCATCTAGATCATCGTCTTCGAGGTCGGTTTCATGTTCGTCTACGCGCAGCACGGTACCACGCACGACAGCATCCGTTGATGTTTTGTCGTCTGCTTGCCCCTAGGCAGCAGGTGCCACCATGAATACGTCGTGGAAATCCGAGGAACAACTCTCTGAATCACTCAGCTCTTCAAACAATTCCAGGAGTGACTCGCTTTCAAGGCCGATTGTTGCAACGAATCTTGATTCGTCGAAAAAATTGGGATCTGCGTCCGACTGATCCATGTGATGAGCCGGGAGATCAACCGTAGTGTAACCCGAATCGACCAAGGTTGTCAATCGGGGCGTTGCGGACAATGTTGAGTTGCCGCCCAAGAGGGTTTCCGCCTGGAAAGCTGTCGCCGCGTTGTCAAGGCCAAGCGGTAATTGGCTGGCCGGATTGCTCTGATCGACCGTGGCAGCGACCGAGTGGGCCACGCATTCATGCTTGATGAGGTTCCCATGCTGATCGGCGACGAGGCTAACGGTGCCAAAGCAGATCTTATCTCCCGGGCAAAACTTGATGTCGACGAAAGCCATCGATTTCGACAAAGCTACACTCAACGCTGCCCCTACCTGACGCGCCAACTGTCGAGAGATATTCTCAATAGTAGATCTAGGTATGCATATGAGTATGAAAGATCGATGGACACAGGACATAAAGTTTTATACAGGTTTGGGCCTCCCGAAAGATAATAACCTTACGTCCTGTTTGGTGTTTCTGTATTGCTAGGGTTCGCACTGTAATTAGGGTTCCAATACGAGTCTGTCTCTTGCCAAAGGCCCCCTGCCCTCCTTATATATCCGAAGGGCAGGGATTTATATGGTAATCTTTTAGTCGGTTGCAACAGATTCTATCTATCCAACATATCTACTAACCTAACTTGCCGCCTACTCAAACAAGTATCTCAGTAAATATCTTCTGGGCCGAATACACCATACCCGAGCCCCCGGCCCACTCGGCCAATTAGCCGAGTGGTTAAGTATCCCAGGTATATATGTCCCACATATTTATTTGATATTCTATACTCCCTCGTTGTCAAAATATTGGAAGAAAACAATCGAACTAGTAGATTTGGATATGTTCAGTCTAGCTAATATATTTTTAGAGTTAAAGGGACTAAGTCCCCAGCCTTATTAAAAGCATCGGCCTCAAATGTTTACAGTGCGTACTGGGGTTGCCCGGAAGAGTTTACATGACATAATTGCAAGCCGAAAGCAAAAACTGCTTCAACAGAAACTAACTGCTCCCTCTCCACACCACCCAAGCTCTGAGCTTTCTTTGTGCCTCCAATCTGTCGTCTTTGCTTCTCCTTCATAGACTCCAACCATCGTGATAGACCATCAGGTTGCCATCATTCACAAGGTCCTCATGCCCCCCCCCCCCCCCTCCCTTATACCCTTACTTTCAAAATTTTCAAAAAGATCCTTGGTTTTGAAGGCTTGATTTACAAAATATAGTAGGATGCCCCCCCCCCCCCCCTCCCCCTTTTAAAATCTTCCAAGCTTGGTCACTGGTATTACATTGGCATATGATACTTCCCTAACCTCATAAATGTTGCTGATTTATTACTGTTATTCTAATAGAAAATGGTGAGAAATTCAAATGTATTTTCCCTGCTGCCATATCTTAAACGTCTCTTTTACTAGAACACGCAAAAACCTCAAATGCTTGCATACACTTCTGTCTCTGCGGTAAACCATGCATAAAAAATGAGTCTTAGATGGTCTAAAACTAGCAAAATCTCCAGCTATAAAAGTTGCATTTTGGCATACCCATAATCTAGCTACACTGTGCCATACAAGGCGACATTATTATTAAAAGGAAAACAACAAAACCTCAGAGCTGTTGTTTGCCGTTTGGTGGTACACATAACGGCCTGACACAAACTTTCTACTACTTCCTCTTTTGCGATCACGATCACCGTCCCGTTCCACAGCTATAGACACGACGCCGATCGAAGCGGGTGCGCCCACGAACACGAGGCCCCGCACACGCACGCGCCTTGTTGATCGATCAGCTAGCTAGCTAGGCCTACACGGCCGTTGTCTTGGGCGCGCCGCCGAAGAGGCCGAGCAGGTCGGCGTAGGCGCCGATGATGTCGGTGAGCGCGTCGTGGTCGTTGACGGCGACGTAGCAGAGGAGCAGCTCCTGCAGCGCGGTGACGTCGGCGGCGCCGTGGCGCGGGTCGACACCCATCGCGCTGGCCATCTCCACCATCGACTCGAGGAAGTCGGCACGCGGCGTCCCTGACGTCAGCTGCACGGCGTGGATGTCATCGTACCGCAACCGCGGCGGTGGCGCGTGCTTCGGGACAAAGGCGTTGGTGGCCGCACGGCGCAGTGCGCGGGCGGCGGCGTTGTCGTCGTCGTCGCTGGGCCTGGGCTGCGGGCGAGGGTGCTCGGCGGAGTCGACGATGGAGTTGGAGCGGCCGGGCGAGACGAGGAAGAAGCGGCGGGAGGCGATGGCGGTGGACAGCCACGCCGCGTCGGCCACGGCGGGCTCGGCTTCGCTTGGTGGGTAGAGGACGTCGTCGTCGACGATGACAGCCGTTGGTAGTGGAGGCTTCGACGACGCCTCGCGCGGCGGTGGCAATGCCGGCCGGCGGACGGGCGGGAAGCACCCCCGCATCACGCGCTCCGTGGTCCTCGGCATCCCGAGATAGAAACAGGAGAGAGAGAGAGAGAGGGTGGAAATGGAGGAAAGAGACTGGTGACCGCGCGTGTATATAGCGGACGCCGAGGCAGAGGCGGACAGAGAGCTAGGATGCGATTATTTTGTTTTTTTTTTCATTAATTATTTTTTCGAATTGGTAAGCAAACACTCCAAACAACGGTGACATCTCATAGAAATCCAATCTAAAAGTTCTCAACAATATTCACTGTCGTTTGCAGTGTGGCAAGCAAATCCTCTCTAGCTAATAGTTTTTGAATGATCCTCATACATAAATCTTATATATTATTATCTAAAAAAAATCTCATATATCACAACTATTTCAAATCGCAATAAGAAAATTGATTGCAGGAGCTAGAGTATGCGTATCTCTTGGACATGCAACAAACGCAGCAAATGGAAGACAGCTCTACGAAAATTCTCAAGGATTTGTAACTTAATTTACAGCTATATTTGAGCCCATGATCTGCAGTTGCACAAAATTGAAAATAAAATTTGATCTTTTGGTAGGTATGATAAGAACTATCAGATTCATGTGCATTTCTTTATCTTTCAAAACAGATCAAATTTGGACTTCAAGGTTTGTCTAAATGTAGATCATAGCTCCGTCTATAAGAGGATGGACACCAGTTGCTGTGTTTAGTGCGTTTGCAGCAGATAAGCATCCTTGGCATGACATCATTATTGTTTCTTGAAGTAGCAAGTAATAAATGGTTTATAAGATTGGATGAAGTGCATATCCTGATAGATTTGCAAAACCGGGGCATCCTCGGACCTCCAAGGTTCTTTTATTCACTCAACCAGAGTTTTGAAATGAGCCACTACTAAAAACAGAGTAGTTTTGTGAAGAAAGGAATTGGAGCGTGTTATTAGAGTCCAAATTTCGTACTCTTTAAGTTCTGACAAGATATGCTCAGGCATGCAGCTTATGCAATCAATTTTCATATGAATCCGGTGGTGGCATGCTAGTTCACGCATTCAGAAAACTGCATTGGAAGTGGCCTTTTTTCTCTCTAGAAATTTCAAGAGAAAAATAAAATAATACTTGCCCCCGTAATTGGCAAGTTTATCTCTAATCATTATTTTGTAGAAGATATCAATATCCATGCAAATGATAGCTTAAATAAAAGCAATAAAATTTCTTGTAGTCAAACTTAAAAGTGTGCAGTAATTTGAGCTATTGTATTTCTTTTTTATCAATAAACTAGAATATGTAATTGTAAAACACTATATAGGTTGTGTATGGTTGTTAAATGAAGATTATTTATTCTCCTAGTATGGATGTATCTTATAGATATTAAACCTTTTAATAATTGATAGATTTTGGCTTGGATCTTAAAATTTATTTTATTTCCACTTCATGAAGACTGATTCTAAAATGGATTCTTGCATGTTATGAACATTTATAAGAATCAGAAAATAAAAAAAGAATAATTCTAACGTCTAGGACTGTAGTAGCATCTTTTCTAATCTTCAAGATATTGCAGATATTAAAACAAATGAGGTAGAGACCAATGTACCTGAGTAGACCTGTTGGACGAGCCTAAGATAATCTTGTGGTATACTTTGGCTTTGGGTTAGTGGTCAAACAAAACAAAGGACTGCACAAAGGAAACAATAATGAGGTATACCAAAACGCTTCTGTTGAAAACTTGAAAATGAAATCTTTAGTAAAAAATGGTGAAACAAAAATAAAGGATGGGCAATAGAAAGGATAATAAGTTAATAACAATGTAGACTGAAACACCTGGGGTGACTTGTTGGACTGGGCCCAATATCATCAAGTGGTATCCTCTGTAACCTTGCACCCAAAAATGGTCAAATAACTAAACCAAAATAAAAACACAAAGAAATGTGATGAAGACATTATCTTACAAGATCCAATTATCTGGCCCGAAAAGAATACTATTTTTTTTTCTCCCTAAACATGCATCTATTTAGAGTTTTAAAACTAGATCTAGATCTCCAAAAAGACATACATGATTTTGAAAAAAAAAAATAAGAGAAGATTGGACTGAGAACTACGAGAGAGCATAGTTGTAGCATGGATTTATTTGAGCATGATAGATCTAGAGATGGAATGAATGGATTGTTGATTTTTTGGTTCATGGGTACCATATTGTTTCTTCAAGAGAATAGATCAAAGTAAAAACCAGGAAAAAAAATAAACAAAGGCACCTGATGAGTAGATCTATAGATCTGAGACAACAGTTCTATCTTCAATAACGAGCAACGCTGGTGAATGAAAGGTCCTCATATTATGAGCAAATAGAGTTGATACAAGATCTTCTCTTTAATAGGTGGAGCCGCTATGCGGAGGAAGGACCAAAGCCTGGCGGAGATCGAGCACATAATCTAAGAGTGAAGTGAGATCGGGAAGGGAAGAGTGCACACGATAATGTAACGATGGTTTAGACGGGGCTTAAATAGGCGATATTTGATAACAAATATCGTGCTAGCAAACCACACGGCATTATATAAATTAACGTGAGGAACAGACACGTGCCATATTGAACAAAGACAAATATCATGCTATGGATGTGATCGCCATCATGCTGAGATCCTGAATGATAAATAGGTAATATTCCGTAATTATTGTAAATGTTTGCAAGCCTGTTGTTCAATGTATGGAGAGAATGCATATGGTCAGTCGATATTACACGTAGACTTTTGGTTATTGTGAAAAAAATTAAAAAAAGAAGAGCATCATTAGTCGCGAAACATATATGATGTGACAATTTGCTCATCAGGACTGTTTTGAACAAGAGGTTTAATTATTGTCTCCTTGTGATGCAATGTAAAAGGATGCAGTAGAGTAATTCCATCGAGAGACTTTGCTAAATTGTGGAAGTGTCTATCCGTCTGTATGATCTCCTCATGTTCTCCGCAGCCACATGCCCATGGAAGAGTAAAATGGAAAACCGACGACCGTGATCACTGACCAAAGTACAGAAGCCATGGAAACGACACGGGTGCCAGGCCACCGCTGCCGACAAAAGGTTCACTGCTGGCCACTGCTGCATGAAGTTGTAAATGCATCTGGTAGCCGGCGATACGGGCAGGCGCACGCTACACGTGCTCGCCCGAGGCCCTCCCTTTCGCTCCGCCGTCTCCATCTCAAAGTACGGACGGATACGGTACACGTCGACCGCATCAGCGTTACGTTCATCTTTGTATGCTCAATTTTGAATATATACAGATTATTTTAGGCAACAGTTCATTGTTTCCAATTCCAAAATAGTACTAGTAGTCTAGTACAGACTATAGAGATATAAGCATTTCGAAGGCTTGTGCACCAAGGGGGTCATAACAAGCACGCAGTCTGAGCGAAAGTGTGACGGCGTGCATTGATCGTGTCTAGTGCTGGCCACAGTTTAGCCGCGCGGCTGCGGCGACAGAGGCGGCCACCCCGCCGGGCCGCGCCGCCGCGTCGGGCTCGGCGCGCATCTCGGCGGCCACCACCCACACCACCGCGTCCTCCCGGTCCACGTCCTTGTCCGTGCCCAGCCTCGACGTCGCGTCCTTTTATATAGATAGGAAAGAAATGACGCGTCGTGTCAGTCCAAGCCGCATCAGCGAACCAGTAAACAAAAAAGAAAAGAAAAAAAAGGAAACACTGCTTATGTATGTACTCACGGCGAGGACGTCGCGGATGGTGGTCTTGTCCTCCTCCTGCTCTGCGCAAGCGTTGGCCTCCACCGTGGCTCGCGCCCGCGCCGCGATCTTGTCCGGCGGCGCCTCGTCCGTCCCCGCCGCGCGCGCCTCGGCGGCGGCGATGGCCTCCGCGTCGCTCGGCTCCACGGCCTGATCCCCCGTCGAGAACGTCGTCGCCTCCAGCGCCTCGCCGATCGTGATCTTCGTCCCGTCCAGCACACCACTTCCTGCGTCATGGGTTGCCTCTTCGTCCGCTTCGAAGTACTGTTTCACAGGCTACAAAACACATGAACACGCGACGTCAGTGATATGGGGTCAATTGGATTCTTGTGACCCTTCACTCTAAATATTGGCATCTTATTAAAAACAAGACTCCTAGATACTGCGACTTTTAAAAACGCAGCTACGAGCCAGTTGAGCCGAGCCACCACCTGGTCGGCGACGAACTCTGTTACGACGCGACCGCCGGGCACGCGGGCCTCGGAGATGGCCATGCTACGCTCATCTGCGTCGTGAGCGGCCTCCAGGTTCTCGGTTTCCCCCATGACACCGAGGCGCTGGTTCCGCGCCGCCGCGGACTGCATGACCGCGGCGGCTCCGCCCGAAGGCGTGCGGTCCAGCGCGGCATCCTCCGCGTCCCGCATCATGGCCGCGTCCTCCGGCAAGATGAGCTGGCCGGCCAGAGCGCCGCCCACGTCGAACACGTCGCCATCTTCCTGGCCGTCGGGTTCCGGCTACCTCCTCGCCTCCTGCTTCTGGCTCATCCTCGAATCTGGAATGCCTCTGTTGTGTGTTGTGTCAGTGCAAGTAGTGGTTGTGGTTGGTCGGTGCTGTGGCCTCCGATTTATCGGGTAGGCGAGCGGGTAGAGACAAGCAACGTATGGGCCGCCGAGAGTGTGAAAACGTGTGCAGGCACAACGGGGGCCACGTGGCGAGGACACCAAGACGTGGCGGCCCGATCGAATACGGTTGACGGGCGTGGGCGCGCTGCAGCACAGGGCGGGCACGATACGGTACGGTTTGCTTCTGCCAGATTTTGTCAAATGAAACTGGACTACCACACGGAATTCTGTGTGGGGATCATAGTTCATAGGTATTTCAAAAAAAAAATTACAATCGTACGTAGGCGTTTCAGTTGAGATTATCTGATGCTAATTAAACTCACCACAAAATATTGTTATTATTAGGGCAAAGCGTGGCACAACAATTAATAAAGTCCCAAACTGAAGAACCCGAAGAAGATCAAGGTCAGAGGCACGCAGAGAGAGAGAGAGAGGAAACAAACATGCTGCCTGCCCTGTTCCGGTTGGGTGCTCGGCGCGTTCTGCCATCGGCCCCGCGCCGGCTCAGCGTGAGGGAGATCGCCACGGCTTGTGCCGCGCGGTGTGTACCGGAGGACGAGGAGGCGTCTGTGTGTCTATGGGTCAACCCACCAGACGCGTCATCCCACTACCCACCGTTCCTACTTGGCTTCCTGGCTAGAAATGGTAATGGGTACCCATCATCCAATATACCAATACCCATCGCCAACCAATTGTGAATACCGCTCCCTGGTCCTCTATCTTTTACGTTTTTTAGGATCTATGAGTATTGGTTGGGCAATAGTTGTAGGTATATTGATGTTGATAGTGTCATCTACTACTTGTAACAATATCCTTAACTGTGAAGTAGACAAGAAAAAGAAAAAACAAAAATGTTCAAAATTAAGACTTACTTGCGCAGGTAGTGATGGATAGGTATTTCAAATGAGTTTGATAACTGGTATAGTTTGAAAAGTCCATCTGCATGAAAGAAAAAGAGAATAATTTCAAGAATTCTAGCTATGCATAATTTTCTTGTGGCCATACAGAAGTGTAAAATAATATTTTGCACAACACGTACGTTTGATTTGACTCTGTACATGGGCTGAATATTGGTAGTCTAATTCTGATAAAAGTGTGTTTCTTTCTATACACTTTTTTGTTAGCCTAGAGGTCTTTTGAAATCGATATGGACACAAGAAATAAAGACCATCTTTTGAAACCGACTTGGAAAAAGTAAAAAGGACCATGTTCAGGCAAAGACAAAGCAACACCAAAATCAACACTAAACTAAATCAATATCAATAACGACCTCACCTAAATTAATAAGTTATAGAGATAGAGATATATAGGTTTAAGTAGTAAGATGCTTATAGTTTCTTATCGATGGTTTGGGTATGGGGTTTGGCTAATAATTTGACTAATGATCTTCATCTTAATTCATCGGACCGGTAACTGTTTTTAGCGACATGATACTAGGGAATCTAGTCGGGTTGGATTGTTTGGCATGCTGCCCTCACGAGAACATATCCAGTGCTACAATATATTCTAGCATGTGCTCTTGATTATAAAAACCTATTTGTGAAGTATATATAACCAAGACTTGTACATGTTCAAGCCACTGAAGATGCCTTCTACGGACAGTCTAGCGGAGCTCTACGCCGCCCAAGGAGCCAACAAACAAGCACGAGGATTCTTTTGATGTACTCTTTATGCTCTTAAATTGTTTTCGTCATTGAATTTTTTAATCAAATTTGATTAATTATTTTATTCAAAATATTTTAAAAAAATATTATATATATTATCATAATTTATTTTGTTATTAAAGAAAATTTAAGTATAATTTAAAATTTTATATATTTAAAATAATATTTTAAATAAAATAAATGATCAAAATTAACTAAGAAAGTTAATAACAATAATAATTTAAGAACGGAAGGAGTAATTGTTTATTAAGATGTAGCTTGGGGCAAAACATTTAGCTTAGGCGAGGAGAATCGATGGAGAAATCAAACTAGATGATGTAGCAAGCAGGTCTATAATTATTCTGAATTATTGAGATTTCCAATTAATCCAATTCCATATAATTACTAGACTAGAAGCAAACAAAACAGTGCCACTCGAAGGAGGCGATCTCATGCACACTCAATGAACCGAGAAAACAATTAGTATGACGGTGTAGCAAGCATACTTATTATGAATAATATAATAAATAATTCCAACTGATTTAATTCCACTAGATCCAACTCGAAGCAAAGCAGTGTACTCGAAAAGGAGACAATCTCTTCATGTACAATACCCAAGACGAACACGACGAGAAGCAGAGCCTTTCTCGGCGGAGGCGCGCTTCCTCCTCGAAAGTTTCTGGCTTTATCACGGGACGACGCTCACCGGCGCAGTGCAGGTGTCAACCAGCCTCACCTGCGCCTGTGGCCGCCGCCGGACCGCCGCGAGTGCCGCGGCTCCTCGTGCGCCTCCTGCTCCCGCTCGCGCCTCGACGAGGACGGGCGCCGCTTGAAGTGCTGCTCCTCCTCGTCGCTCTCCTCGTCGTCCTCGCCGCCACCGTAGAGCTCTGCCGCCGCGGCGGGCCTCCGCTTCTCCTCCTCCTGCTCCTCGCGGTGGTTCTGGTGGTGGTTGTCACGGCGGTGGCGGCCGTCCCCGTCCTCTGCGGCGGCGCTGCTTCGCTTGGAGGAGGAAGAAGACGAGTGCGCAGGAGGCTTGTCAGAGGAGGACCTGCGGCTACGCTTGGCGTCGGAAGGGTTGGCCTCGCCGGGGAAGCTGATGCGAGAGAAGACGCTGGCCTTGGACTTTGCGGGCTCCGGCTCGTGCCGCGACGGTGGCGGCGGCGGAGGCGGGAGCGGGAGGTCGTCGTAGCGGTCGGAGGAGGAGCGCTTTTTGCCGGAGCCGGAGGAGCGGCGCGAGTGCCGGTCGGGGCTGCTCGACGGCGGCGGCGGCGCGCGCTCCGACCTGTCAGGCTGCTGCGACCTCGACCTGGACCTCTGCAAGAAAAAAAAGAAGAAAACAAAACAGGGGACCGCATGTCAGTGTCACCAACCATCCAAATTCACGAGACTTCTTTTCAGCCAACGGATCCAAATCTGACGCTCGATAATAACAGCTAAACTCTCGGCGGCTGCATATGGATTGCCCACCATATGCATAAAAAGCAGCAGCCCAGCACGCAGACTACGTGGCAGAATCTAGCGGCCCTAAAGCATCTGAAAACCGTACTATTGTGTATCATGAATCGTGACTAAGCACCTCCGCTTGGTACTAGTATTTTTATCTCACCATACTGGTTCTACCCTTCTTTCTACACCAATTAATATAAAATCGAAAAGTAAATAAAGCTAGAGCATACGAATAATAATAGAATGTGTCCGTGCAAAAAGGCAGAAAGAGAGAAGTCCCAGTCCCAAAAAGAAAATGAAAGACTAATATAAATAAACAAACTATAAAGCTTCTGCCGTACGAATGGCACTGTAAATGCACAGCGAACCGAGGAATGGCAATCACGACGACGTGCTGGTGACCCGAGCAAATCTGCTACACTGGGATCAACCAACGGGATTGCAAGGAAATCGCATGTTGGCAGTAGCGCAACCTGGAACCCGACAGAGTGCCTTTCTTGTTCTGTAATAACACCAGAATCAGGCAGGACTCCGTCTAGTTCTCTTCTTGCCCTGCCTACGACTGCTGCGGCTGCTCTCACCGCAGCGACCCAGATGTTTACCATGGAACTGATAATAGTACAAAACTTTGCAAGATAACAGATTGACAGGAAAAGACATACAGCCTTGCGCCTCATCGAGATACTATCGTTAATGGCTCCAGATGACTCCCTTACTTCCCTCCGTCCATCTCTTGTCCCTATCCCGCTTTCCCTATCCCGGGAACGATCAAGCTCCCTGTCCCTCTCCCTGGAACGATCAATATCCCTGCAAACAACAAAACTCCAAAGATTTATATGTTGAAACGAACCGAAAGAAAGGCAGAAAGTGAAGCTACCAAAATGACTCAAGAAAGTAATATTCTACTTTAAATGCATTCAGCTCCCAAGAGACTGTAAGCATGCAGAAAGTAAAGCATGAAATGCAGACTAACAAAAAAGCATTCTTAGAGTGAAGCAATGAAAATAGTACGACAAAGCATTTGCACAAAATTTTCATTAGACTGAAAACAATTATTTCCCTAGAGCAGTCCAGTTCTACTTCTATTACCTGTAGTTTCTAGGAAAGCTTAACAGGGACATCCATGGAATCAAGGATTTAAAAGTTTATTAGGGGACACAATAAAATGAATGGTGCACTTAAACAGCTGAACTAACTCACAAAAAAGGACCAAGTATCTTCAGGGACATGCTAGATTATCAAATGTAAGTTGCAGAAAAAAGAGTACTAAACATGATTCATATGTTTCTTTCAGAACTATATCATTTGGCATACAGCTCAAATGGCACATACATTTGTAGACCAATTCTCACTCAATCTTAGACTCTAAACTGTCCACTCAATTTGGATGGTCATTGGGCTAGTGCATTTAAATAATGGTGGACGATTCAAATCAGTGTTATACACAGATTCAAGAATGTTTTAATTCTATAGAAAGTTGTAGAGTACAACTATTCATCTGCTTTAGTAAAATATACAAGAGGTGGGAGCAATATAAAGTGTTTTATCACCTTTCATTGAGTCGATCCGTTTCGCGTCTCCTCCTATGATCAGGTTTCCTAGGGTCAAATTCTTCCCTATTCACAACTGGTGGGCCCATATTTATTCCCATCGGGTTTACTGCTAATTCAGATAGGTCCCTGAAAATAAATAATTCAAGAAAGCATAATATCAATATGATTCTCATCTTTCATGAAACTGGAAAGTCACAAAGTTTGCACGCTACATGCTCTTAAATTTCAGATGGACAAAGATTAATATATGTAATTTGTCATGTTTCCAGTCCTTCCACATAAGAACCAATGGTGCTAAAAGATATACCTAGGAACTCCAGGCATCATGAATCCTGGGGGCATAAATGGATCTTGTGGAGGAAGAACTCCACCAAAAGGATCAAATGGACCTGGTGGATAACCCATGTAAGGCATGGGACCTGGAAATGGTGCACCTATGTAATCCATTGGCAATGGCACCCCTCCGCCCCAGTAAGGGTTGAAACCTCCAGTTGGACCCACAGGCATTCCTGCAAAATTTTCAGCTCCAAAGTCTTGATAATTTTTCCATTGCTCCTCACCTATAGACAGAATAAGAATTCCATTACTTAAGCAGCCACTAATAATTGCACTTTTATCTGATGACATGTGATATGATCAGGATTAGGATTAGGACTTACCACTTCCTGGAGCCCGTGCCTTCTTCTTCTTCTTTTTCTTTACTGCTACAAAACCACCAAAAGAAGAAAGTATGATGAGAAGCAGAACGATTGAAAGATAGCTGAAAGAAAAAGAAAAAAAAAAGAAACAAGGCAACCATCGTAGTTAACTCATTTATACTGTTCTAAAATCCATTGCCACACTTCAAACATCTATCATACAAACAAGTTTGTTTTTACTATTTTGAGCAAAGAGAAATGCTATTATGCACTTGTGCTCCCTCTATTATTTTCATGATTTGGGTGCTCTTCCATGAATGAATAAAGAGAATGCACAAAAAAAGATCAAAGTTGTGTATCTTGTAACATCATCAGATTCATTTATCTCAAAAGCTAGCAACCAATGGGTTAACTGGAAAGTCTTTTTCCATCTGATGAATGAAGGGTCAGTTATGTTTCTTTCCGACAAATTATAGGATCAAGAATATCACACTTTTCACTCCTAATATATTATAAGAAACAGCCAAAATACTAAAATACAAAGGCTTTTCAGTTTTCACCTTGTTCTCCTCCAGGCAACTTTTCTTGAGCCTCTTTTGCAAGAAGAGGCACCTCCATTGGTTTATCTTCTTTTATTTTCTTGGACTCCGTAGTCCCTTCAGCAACATCTGGAATTGCAGTAGCCTTCTTATCTGAAGAACTCACATCAGCATTTGTAGCTTTCACCCCACTGAGCCTGTCAGCATCTGGAGACTCATCTACAGGTGTGGCTTCTTTAAGCTCCTCCTTTGAAGCAGCAGAAACAGCAGGAGATCTGATCTTCGGTTGTACAGGTAGAGCTGACTCCATGTCTAGAAAAACAGATACTATAATCAAACCCCAAGTGTCATCAAGATAAATTATCTGACATAAAAGATATGTATGAAAATACCCTGTATTCACGTCAAAAAAAAAAAAAACATACCCTGTACTTGTACAATGCTCCCAACATTTTCTGTACTGCTAGTTGGTGGAGCCTCTAATATCCGGTTGATGGTTTCTCTTAGTGTCTTATTGGGGAGAAGATCATCTGCTAATATGCTTGTTGCACCACAGACACACATTGATTTGTTAATTATGTAATCTCTGATGCCTGCCCAAAAAACAAAAATTGCATGTCAGCTTCATAGAACTGTGATCTTTGGAAGGAACAGGCATCCACAAAAAAAGGAAATGTGAATATTATGGAGTAAACCCATACAGAAGAAATAGGTAATGGTAAGATAGGACAACTCATATTATATGATAGCAGTATCAACAAGAGAGTGTCAAAGGGACATAAAAGAACGACGTACATTTATCACAAAAACTTCTAAAGCAGCATTTACTAGTTAGAACAGCATCCTTCATTACTTCTTTGCACAACGGGCAGCGTAACTCTGGTGGAAGTTCACCAACAGAGCGAGTGGTGGGCAGGCCCTCAATCTCCTTCTCAAAAGCAGCTCTAATACATTCAAAATAAGGTGTTTGTTATTCCCCCAAGTACATTAAACGGTGGTTATTGTGCATTAAGATAAAAACTCAACGAAGTTTTGAACTTACTCATTTGGCTTCAAAACAGCACCAGCCCCACTTGGCAGTGCATATGAGCCATCCGGAGTTTGCATCAACATAGATTTTGGAATGCCAGTTGGGGGTTTCATCCTTTTCACATCAAATCTAGCATCACCATTTGTTGGGCAATGTTGAATGAAATGACCTGCAGAACAAGACCTAATGAGAGAAAAAAACATGAATCACATGGTTGTCCCAAGAATTTACAAGTAAACATACCAGGTACTTTGCATCTGTGACAGACATATCCTGGAGGAGGTGTCTTGCGTTCCAGCCCACGCCCTTCAGAATAAGGCTCAATTCAGCTAATGCTCCCAAGTTCTATTGTTCAACACATTGCAAATAAAAAATAAATAAGCATTACCAAAACCACGACCGGCCATCATTCTTCCACCCATTCCCCTACCATAGCCTCTTCCACCACCATAGCCATCAGGTATTTGACTGAAAGTATTGAAAATATTAAATAATTCCACAAAACCATCCAATACGGAACGTCTAATCTAGCAGATTACTCACCTATAGTCCAGTGCAGCTGTATCAATAAGCGCTTTAATTTTACTATCTTCATCAACTTTGTTTTCAGAATCAACATCAACAGCCAGGCTAGCAGGCTGAGAAGGAACTGAATCAGAAACATATAAATCATTGCCGAACTCATCATCCCACTCAGATTCATCAGGCTGCAGTTTTAATATAACAAATATCAGCTCCAAAATTAGCCAGGAATTGCTAATAGATCAAACATCCTAATGCAATTTCAGCAGATGTTGCCAATCAAGCAGTTGTCATCCTTACATATTTCATAGATGAATCACCATGAAAAGTGCTAGCAGCAGGAATGACTTCTTCTACCCTATACTCCATAACTTTTGTCCTGCAGAATCAGATACACATCTCAAAAACTTCTCACCAAGAAAAGCAACACCTCAACACCTGGCATGAACCATTTTCTTTGGCAAACAAACAAATATGAATGACAACCTCTCAAAATGTCACTACTCACTAACAAGAATCTAGAGGTACGGTTACAGATATAATGAATCAAAAGATCAAGACAGTACTCTTCAGGTTCTGTAACAATAGGCCTCCTTGGTCGTCCTGGTATCCGCCGAATCAATACTGATGTGTTCTTTGGTATCATAGTACCCTCATCAGCATACTCTGAAAGTAAAAAATGACTGAAATAATTAACCCTATGGACTGAATCCATTCCACACATATGGGTAGAGTATCATTTCACAGCGCACACTAAATCTATTTTGATTTCAGCACTCTGGGTAGAGTATTATTTCATCTTTGTCACCCCACAGTATGATAGCTTGTTAGTGTAAAACCAACAAACATAACACGATTTGCGGCAAGATCATCTTAATACTGTATATAAAGGAAATACTTAGTTTGTCCACACAACATCCTAAACCAAACTCAAACCCCACTAATCCGACAAACTTATTGAATGAATTAACAAAAATATGATCTCATTTTGATGCATGAGCTGATTACAGCTAGTCCTGCATATCAATCCGGCTCCAAACTTAATGAAAGAAGGCAGTCCAGGTCTAAAACAAAGATACATGCTATAAAAACACCATCTTTTGACATGCTTGGCTTAGGCAACACAGAACTCTTCTCTGTGAAGGAACCAAATAGCTCCTGGTTTACCATTCAGAACAAACAGCTCTACAGCCTAGCCTATCACAATTTTTATCACGCCCTGAAATCTTATATATGTTCACCCACACAAGAAATCAAGCAAAAGGCTCCTTATCGTGAAAGGACCAACCTTCATCAGTCTGAGCATTTGAGATCATGAGGTCGAAATCTGTGCCTCTGCCAAGGTGCTTGGACTCGAAGATCCGCTCCTTCAAGTTGGCAACTGAGATGAATTGCCCTTCGATCGGAATTGAGTCAAAGTCTCTAGCACTCTTGAACTTGTAATAAACAGCCATCTGCCCAACAATTTTTTTCTACTTTCTTTTTTTCTGACTTTATTTTTTGGTATTTTTATTTTTTTATTGCTTTTTTTCCTCCTGTAATAAAGCAGATTATTTGATAGAAACCAGCAAGAAACAACAAAAGAAAAACTTGTCTTCGCCCTTAAATTGAGCGGAAAAATTGATGCTTTAAACCAGGACAAATCGATGGAACAAATGAACACATGAACAAGTGTACAAGCACGCAGTTTTGATCTCCTCCGGCTCGTCGATGCCAGAGGTCACCTCCTACAGCGCCGTCGAAGAAGATAAAGCCCGCCGAAGAGCTCCTTTCGGCCGCCGAGCCAAGACCCGCCAGAGGCCCGAACTTTCCGTGTCTGCCCGCCGGAAACCCTCCGAACTAGAGGGCTACCACGCCTGGATCGCCTTCTTCATCGCCCTCCCTCTGCCGGATCGCCGGATCCGGGCGCGGGTGACAACGAAACCGCCCGGGGGAAGGCCTTAGTGGGCGACAACCCGTCAAGATGATGCGCCTCCTCGAGAGCAGACGCCGCCGCCGATGCTGACGCAGCCGGTGGAGCGGTGACGCCCTAGGACGGCCGCTTCCTCAGGGACCAAATCGCAACTTAGAAGGGAGCGAATAGACGGAGATTGCAGAGCTAGGGTTTCCAGCTCCGGGGATTGCGTCGCCTCCTGTTGTCGCCGAGGCTCGAGAGGGGAGGAGAGAGGAGTCGAGGATGGGGAAAGGGATCGGATGAGGCAGGGGAAACCCAAGCTAAAACCGGAAAAGGGTGTTAGCTGGGCTTGGGCTTTGGGCCATGTAGTGGGCTTCCTCTACTGTATGCACTCGTTTGGTCCAACTTTTAACATTTGTTAGAGCATTTTTAGAGCATCTTCAAAAACTCCTTAAAACCTGTCTCTAAATCATATTATTAGGATTTAATGAAAAAATCAGCCATCAACAGCTCCCCTAAATACCTTCCTATTATTATCTTCTCTCTAAAACATCCTCATTTGTGGACAAAAGAAGGGAAGAGATTGGTGCCCCCAATCCTACGCGTCTCACCTGGGCGACAAAAATTGGTGCCATCACTCGAGAAAACACCGTAGCCACGAAACAAACTGGCCTTCACTCGGCGCAACTCCACTCGCGCTACCCCCTCCGACAACCGGCGCGCCTCTGCCTGTGACTCCCCTTCCCTCCTCTGGCCGGTGAGCCTCAGATCCACCTCCGTCGGCGCGCCTCCGCTACGTTTCTAGCAGACGCGCCTCAGCTCCACCTCCGGACATCCTTCCTCTGCTCGTGCTCCGACACTCCTCCAATCGGCGTGCTGTAAGCTTCATGACCATTGATGATGGAATCCCCAAGGTATGAATATTTTGGTGATAGATAACAACTATAAAATTATGGGCTAATATCTACACGAGTGGTGTCTATGTAGGAATTATCTCTAAACTTTATTACCAATCATATGGCGTCCAAGGGTTGATGAAGATGGATCAAAGTTGAGTACAAGCTATGGAGAAGTGTTGGGAACACTTGTCTAGTTGTTAGGACTTTGAGTCCATAGAAAAAACCAGACTATCAAGAGAGTCTAGGTCATTTCTGTTAGGTCATGTCTAGTCGGTGATGTGCATGAATGCTTAGTAAAATCACAGGCACTAGATGATAGTGGAAAAGCTAAGGAGCTATTTGGAGAAGCTGAGAAACAAAGTCAAGCGAGGACGAGGAGTTTCAGCTTCTGTACGAAGTGACCGGACAGAGGGGTCAGAGGTGACCGGACTATACGGTCACTAAGAGGTTTTAACCGAAGCCTACAGCGAGCAACGAGGAATCTGCTAAGTCTGGAAGACCTAGAGACCAGACGGTCCGGTCTAGTGATCGGACGATCCAATCAGTAGGTCTGGGATTTGGGCAGAGAGGCAGCAACACGCGAAATGTTTCTGGACTAGAGAGAGAAACTGACTATACGGCCCGATCAGTTGAAGTCAGCAGAGGGGTTAACTGGAAAGTCTAGGCAGAGATAGCAGATGACGATGATAACCACCTTGATGGTCCAGATGGCAGAGATGACTCAGAGGCAGGCCAGACAACAGCCAGGTGTTTCTTCTATTCCATAGTTTCAGCAGCTGCCTACACAACCAGGCCCCTTGACTACCATGATGACACCTCAGTCCAACGGGTTTGTAAGAATCATGACCATTGAGGTCACAACAAGGTATGGTGTTTTGGTGATAAATGACAAATATAAAATATGACTAATATCTACACGAGTGTTGTTCATGTAGGAAACCTTTTCTATCTTATGATGATTGTCAACGGTGGCCTTGGCGATTGATGACAATGACCACAAGCATGGAGGCTTGTGAATTTGATGGAGTCCAAGGATTGATGGAGATGGATCAAAGTGGAGAACAAGCTATGATGCAGGTGTTTGGTACATTTGACTAGTTGTTAGGGTTTTGAGTCCATAGAAAAACTGGACTATCAAGGGGGTCTAGGTTATTCTCTTAGGTCATATTTAGTCGGTGATGTGCAAGGTTGCTCGGTGAAATCATAAGCACTAGGTGATAGTGGAGAGGCCAAGGAGCTGTTCGGAGAAGCCGGGAAATGAAGTCAAGCGAGAACGATAAGTTTTGGCTTCTGGACATAGAGACCGGACAAAGGGGTTAGTGGAGACTGGATTGTACGATCACTATGTGATTCGTCCGGAGGCTACAGCGGGCAGCAAGAAAACTGTCAAGTCTGGAGAGCTATAGAGACTGGATGGTCCGGTCTACTGACTGGTCAGTCCGGTCAGTGGAGCACAGATTTGGACAGTAAGGAAGCTACAGCCAAAATGTTTCTAGACTAGAGAGAGAAACGGACCGGATTGTCCGATCAGGTGACCGGACTGTCCGGTCAGGTGATCGAACTGTCCAGTCAGTACATTTCAGCAGGGTCAGAGTGTTCTGTACACTGTTCTACAGTGACCGGACTATCCAGTCAGGCAGTGACTGGACTGTCCGATCAGAAGGCTCAGGAAGCTGATTTCATGAGGCAACGAGTAGTTTGAGGTTGGGAGCCTATTTAACTTCTTTGCTGGGGTCTTGAAGATCTCTCTTGTCCAGTGGAATACTTGAGAGCATTTGATAAGGTCCAAGAGGAAAAGAGGAGAGCACTAGGAGGAGATATTGCCTATCTTGAGAGTGCTAGTCGAGAGTAACTTGAGCATCTTGCACATCTAAGGCTAGGGTATCCTTGAGAGTATGATCTTGGTTGTTACTCTTGATCTATGGTGAGACCTAGACTGGTTAGGTGTCAGTGATCGAGCCTATCGTGATCAGTTGTGAAGGCCGTCACATGTTTGTACACGGTTTAGCCCGCCAGTGAAAGGGGCATCGCTAGTGAGCGCCCGTGTCGGCTCGGGGAGTCCAGCAAGTTCTCGAGGGAGGCGAGCTTGTGCTTTGTGTAGCGGTGACGCACACCATGTCTTCACTCTAGGAGTGATTGCGGGCTCGTGGGCGAGAACTCCACTTGGTGGTGGGAGGGACCGGGACTCCGGCGGGACTGGTCCAACGAGGAGTAGGGGAAGGCGCCATCCTTTCGAGACCTTGGGAAAAATCATGAGCCATCTCTTACTCTACTACTTACTTTGATGCATTACTTTTCGTATTTACATATCGTGCTATTCATGCTTGTGTGTTTGTCTTGCTCTAGTTGAGTACCTTGTAGACTTGCATAAACATGCTTCTTTACTTGCTATTCTTTGCATAAATAGAGTGTTTTTGAGTGGAATGAGTGACCAACCGGCCAAAGGACGAGATAGGGGTCTATTTATAGCTCAAGGAGAAAAAGAGCCGTTTGAAGAGGTATCTCTCAGATCTGCATCGGATAAGTCCGATGAATCAAAGTGACATGGCCACTGGAGTCCGAAGGACTTGCCCGATGCCTCGGATAAGTCAGGTCCATCGGACAAGTCCGATGATCCAGAGGGGCAGGGCTCCTAGAGTCTAATGGAAGAGTCCGAGGCGTCGGACTTTTCCCTGGTCGGATAAGCCAACGACCCAGAATGGCAGAGGTCCTAGAGTCCGATGGGTCGAACAAGTTCGATGATTTGCCCCTGGAGAAGATTTATTTGGCTGGGAAAATGGAAATTTAGCACTTGGTTCATCATTGCTTCACACTTTTGTATCCCTCTTAATAGTACAACTTTTCCTATACTCAAGATTTAAAATAAAACTTTATGAGCTTTATTCCTGAGTATATTTTTCAATGAAATACTTTCCCATCATATTTTCTCCCTTTCTTTGTTTCTATGCATTTTGTCATCAATATTTGAACCATCTTCTACACACATGCTCATTAAAACATTAGTCCATTCTTAATTGTATTGGCACCAATCACCAAAATAAAATTAGGGGTCTAGATGCACCTTCAATCTTCCCCTTTTTGGTGATTGATGACAATACAACTAATATTTCAAAAAAAGGTAATGATGGTATAATTTATGAGGAGCTCCCCCTAAATGTGTGCATAAATAAAAAGATTGGAGATAAATAACAAGTGCACATATTTAAAATAAATATGAGAGCTCCCCCTAACTCTATGCATGCATGATGGTTTGCAATAATTAAGCATATGCATTTGAGACAATGCATATGACAAGTATTTTCACACAAAAATGCATCTAGAGAAAGGAGAAACAACAATACATCATCACAAATAAGCATGTAAAACACACGAACTTATAAGACACAAATAGAGAATTACAAGTTCCAAAAGCAAATATAGCAAAGAGTTTTACAAACCAAGCAACACAAATAAGGAGTTTTACAAACCAAACCAAATAGTGCCACAAACACAAATTGTCCATCTCCATCACACTCACAACTCACAAACTAAAAACGATAAACATAAGATAGAAGCTAAGATAGATAACTACTTCTCCCCCTTTGGCATCAAAACACCAAAAAAGGGAAAAGCAAGAACAAATGAGGAATGATCTTCTACTCATCATCATAGTCTTCATCGTTGTCCCCTTCATCTTCATTTTCATCCTCCTCTTCATCTTCATCTTCTTCAATGACGGGGGCCTTTCCCTTTCGCTCACGAAGAGCATATGCAGCGGCATCCTCTTCTTGCTCATTGCCTTCCTCCTCCTCATCAACAAAACGGACATGTTGTCCACTAGAGGCGGCTCCAGTGCTAAACTGAGGAGGCGGAGGATAGTAGCCAAAATAGTTCATCTCCTCCGTAGTGAAAGTGTCCGTCGGATCATCATAAGTAGGAGGGGGGGGGGGTGCTGCTGTGGGAGAAGGAGGAGGGGGCTCAATACCAAGGTGATCAAAGATTACGTGCTGGTTCCTCTCAATGACATCCATTTTCTAAGAAATATTCCTGCACATGCCAAAGAGAGACTTGAACATCTTCATGATCCCACTTCTCTTCCCACGAGATGGTGGAGGTGCACGAGAAGATCCGGTGGCTCTAAAAGCAGCCCTAGGTGCCTGAGGAGATGGAGCAGAGGAGGGTGGCTGAGCTGCACCAAAATACTGACCGGAGGAGGTGTTGGGAGTCCAGTTAGAAGGAATCTGAGGTTTGAGGCTCAGATGCTTCCCATCCTTGTTGAAAGTCAATCCCGAGACCTTCTTAATCATGTACATGATGTGAGGAGTGTATCCACAGCCACGCTTAGGAGAGACTGAGATGTCCCACATCTCCTGATAGATGTAGTCAAAAGCATTAAACTTCCAGTCTCCATGAATCCAATGCAGGATATCCCTCTGATAAGCAGGGATACGATCAGAGTTGCCTCCCCTTAGAGCTAGGGTGCTCTGGCAGATCTGAAACAAGACGGAGAAGAATGACTTTAGACCATTAGATTGAGGGGGGAAGCAAGTGTCCGGGTCCACATACATGTACTTCATATCCTCAACATCCATGTAGTTTCCCTTATGAATCTTGTGCTTCTCTTTGCGAGAGTGCTTAAGTCCAATCATGGTGGCAAACTGATTCACAGTGCAGGTGTACTTTATGCCATTTGTCATCCAAGTCATTGACTTTTCTTCATTAAAGTACACCGTGGAGTCAAACTGGGCCACGATCTCACTGTTCAAAGAGTAGTTGAAGGTGAGGAAGGTCTTGAGCCCATGATGCTCAAGGGCTGCAAGCACTTGGTTGAGCAGTGGGTGCTTCTTTGCCTTCGTGTGCTCCTAATCAAGCCACTTCATGTCAACAACAACCTTCTTCATGCGGAGGTAGGTGGAACAGTACCAATCCGCATGAAAATGAGCATAAAAGCAGAAATCAGAAGCTTCTTTCTCATCCTCATAGTAGTTTGTCAGTCTTGCCTCGGAGCACTTCTTAGTGGAGGCATGGAGGTAATCCACAATATCTCGGTCAGAGTTTGCCATTTCAGCTAGAGGATGAATGACCCTGACAAGATCCTGAGGTTCCTCTGGCTCATCTCTTGGGGCTGGTTCTCTCAGGGTGGTGTGGCGGATACGCTTTGTCGTGACCTTCTTTCTCTTCGAGGGTTGGCTTTGACCCTGATCATCACTAGCCTTGGTCCTCTTCTCCCTCATCGGGGATGCTTCCACATCAGTCATGCTAACAACAAGATGAGAAACAAGTCAAGAGGGAGACAAAAGAGAGGAAAGGGGGTGAGGAGAATCAGTGAAGGACTTAGGTTTTTGGAGGAACTGCAGGTCGTCGGACATGTCCGATGATCATCGGACTTGTCCGATGTCCATCGTACTTGTCCAATGACTCACAGTTTCACCAAAAACCTAGATCCTCCACAAATTCACCTACCACAAGTGACCAAACTATTTCTACTCCATCTATAACAAGCTAGAAGCTATCTCTATGGATCAAAGGTGCAAGGAAAAAAGATTTGACGCTAGCAATGCCCTAGAACCCTAACCCTAAGGGAGAGAGAGAGAGAGAGAGAGAGGAATAGGGTTAAACCTTGCAAAATGATGGGGGATCGGACTTCACCGATGGAGAAGGGCCTCTTGACCTCCAAACTTGCTCCAATGGACGGAGGGAGAGAGATTGCCTTGGGATCGCTTTTGGGAGTGTTTTTGAGGAGAGAGAACGAGAAGGAGGTGAATGAGGGGGTGTTGACCGAAGGGGTAAGTTGGGCTGGTTTAAAGGGGTGAAAACTAGACCCGTCGGACTTGTCCAATGGACGTCGGACTTGTCCGATAGGGTCGGACTTGTTCGACACTCACCGGACTAGTCCGATGGAAGCAGAACAGCCAGGCAGGGCAGGGGAAGTTTTTGAGCTTTTGAGATTAGATGTTGATGGACACAAAGAATTCTTGCCAGCATATGGTCAGCCAATCAACCAACCAATCAAAATTATGACCATATTTTTGACAAGATTGATCAAGAGATCAAGAATCAAACGACAAACAAAAACAAACAAGTTTTGATATAAAACCAAGGTTTTTGTGATAATTAAACAATCATCATTTAGATCTGCACATTCTCTACACCATGTTACTAGAGTCAAGAATATTTAGTTCACTTCTAAGATAGCAAAATCTTTTCTTGTCTAAGGGCTTGGTGAATATATCGGCTAGTTGATCTTCGGTTCGCACATGACTAACTTCTATATTCCCCTTAATAGAATGATCTCTCAAAAAGTGGTGGCGGATATCTATATGCTTTGTGCGTGAATGCTCAACGGGGTTATAAGCAAGCTTTATGGCATTCTCATTGTCACATAGGAGTGGAACATGGTTCAACTTGTAACCGTAGCCCCTTAGAGTTTGTCTCATCCAAAGTAGTTGTGCACAACAACTACCGGCTGCAACATACTCCGCTTTGGCGGTGGAAAGTGCAACGGAATTTTGTTTCTTGGATGACCATGACACTAGGGACCTACCTAAGAATTGGCATGTCCCGGAGGTGCTCTTTCTATCTACCTTATCCCTGGCATAATCCGTATCAGAATAGCCTAAAAGGTTGAACTTTGAACCCTTGGGGCACCAAAGCCCTAGGTTGGGTGTGTGAACCAAATATCTCAAGATTCTTTTAATGGCCACCATGTGACACTCCATAGGAGCGGCTTGAAAACGTGCACACATACACACACTAAGCATGATATCAGGCCTAGATGCACAAAGATAAAGTAAAGAGCCTATCATGGAGCGGTATACCTTTTGATCAATGGGCTTGTCCTTTTTGTTGAGGTCGATGTGTCCATTTATTGGCATGGGAGTTTTGATGGGTTTGGCCTTGTCCATGTCAAACTTCTTCAATAAGTCTTAAGTGTACTTGGCTTGACATATGAAGGTGCCCTCCTTGAGTTGTTTCACTTGGAAGCCTAGAAAGTATGTCAACTCTCCCATCATGGACATCTCAAACCTCTTGGTCATTATCTTGCTAAACTCATCACAAAAGATTTGGTTAGTAGAACCAAATATAATATCATCGACATATAATTAGAACACAAAGATATCATTGCCAAAACGCTTGGTGAAGAGGGTTGCATCGGCCTTGCCAATGACGAAACCCTTTTTAACAAGAAAATCCCTAAGGCATTCATACCATGCTCTTGGACCTTGCTTAAGCCCATAGAGCGCCTTATGGAGCTTGAAAACATGATTAGGATACTTTGGGTCTTCAAAGCCCGGTGGTTGCTCCACATACACCTCTTCCTTGATTGGCTCATTGAGGAATGCACTTTTTACGTCCATTTGGTACAACTTAAAATTATGGTGAGTAGCAAAAGCAAGTAATATTCTAATAGATTCAAGCCTTGCTACAGGGGCATAGGTTTCATCAAAATCCAAACCTTCCACTTGTGAATACCCCTTTGCCACGAGCCTTGCCTTGTTTCTTGTCACAACATCGTCTTCATTTTGTTTGTTGCGAAACACCCACTTGGTGCCCACCACATTCTTGTTCTTTGGTCTTTCCTCCATTGTCCATACTTCATTCCTTGTGAAGTTGTTCAATTCTTCTTGCATGGCCATCACCCAATCCGAATCCTCAAGTGCCTGTTCTGCCCTAAATGGCTCCATAGAAGAGACAAAAGAGTAATGTTCACAAAAATTACTAACTCGAGATCTAGTGATTACCCCCTTGTCAATATCTCCAAGAATTTGCTCGACGGGGTGATCACATTATACACTTTGATGCACTCTTGGGTGTGGTGGATGTGAACTTTCTTGACCACTATCTTTATCAACCCCTTGATCATGTCTTTGAGAATCATCACTTGATGCTTGCTCATGATCCCCATCATCTTGATCTTGACCACTTGCATGATCAATTTCTTCATTTTCATGGTGTTGGTCTTGTCTTGAGGGAGAGGATTGATTATCAACACTTGATGTTTCTTGTGGTCTTACATCACCAATGGCCATCTTTTTTATTGCATTTCTAGGAGCTTCATTATCTACATCATCAATAGCAACTTGCTCCTCTTGAGAGCCATTAGATTCATCAAATATCACATCATGTAACACAACCGGTGGTTTTGTTGAACACACGATAGGCATGAACATTTGACCCATAACCAAGCAAGAAACCTTCATCAACTTTTGGAGCAAACTTTGAAGTCTTGGGTTTCTTGTTTAGCATAAAACACTTGCTCCCCAAAACACGAAAGTACGAAATATTAGGCTTGTTACCGGTTAGTAGCTCATATGGTGTTTTCTTCAAGAGTCGGTGGAGATACAACCGGTTGGAGGCATGGCATGCGGTGTTGATGGCTTCGGCCCAAAAACAATCGGACGTCTTGTATTCATCTAGCATTGTTCTTGCCATCTCAATGCGTGTGCTATTCTTTCTTTTGGCCACCCCATTTTGTTGAGGGGAGTAGGGTGCCAAAAATTCATGCTTGATGCCTTCTTCATCAAGATACTCCTCAACTTGAGTGTTCTTGAACTTGGTGTCATTGTCACTTCTTATCTTCTTGATCTTCACTTCATATTCATTTTATGCTCTTCTCATGAATGTCTTGAGCACATCCTTTACTTCACCTTTATCATGCAAAAAGAATACCCATGTGAAGCGAGAAAAGTCATCAACAATTACAAGATCATATTTGTTATTGCCAATGCTTATGTAGGAGACGGGTCCGAAAAGGTCCATGTGCAACATCTCCAATGGTCCGAAATTTGTGGTCGGCTACCGATTCACCCCCCCCCCCCCTCGGTACGCCTTCGGTCCTTACACGCGCCTCCGTTGGTGGCCCCTCCCCTCCTACGGCCTACGTGCCTCCCCTCACGCTCCCTCCCTAATCCTCGCATTGCGGCACTCGTTCCTCCTACATGTAGTGCCGCCTCACTCGTCTTCGGTCATGCTGCTCCGGTCCCCAACACCAAATGTCTCCGATTGAAGGTATTCCTCTTGGATTGGATTGGATTGAATATAGATTCAGAGTAGTATTTAGAATCGACTTCGATTGGATACATGGTAGCTTTCCATAGGTTGTGTGGACTGCGTTTGCCAATGAGGAATCAAGCAATGACACATAGGAGCATAGAACAAAGTTTAGAATTCGTTTCCTTTGCACTAATTCAGAATCAATCTGTAATGGTCGGAATCATAACTTGTATTGCCCGATTTTAAATTCATGAGACATGGCGCTGTGTGTTGCTTGAGTTAATGCAATTGCCTTGCTTGAGCTGATGCTGGTACTAACTGCAACTCATCAGCTGAACAATTGCCTTGCTTTAGGGCCACATTGAGGGAAACTATTGGAGGAGGGAAAAGAATTCAGTCCCAATAGTTTTTGGGATACTCCCAAAAAGAAGTTTTTGGGGGATTTGTATTGGGGAGCTCTTGGAGATGCTCTTAAAGAGAAGAAGTCCTATTTTACCTCGTTCAACTCTTTAGTGAGTTGCAGATTTTGCTTTGAATTACAAAACCGGGTACTCTAACTCCCTGAATTCTTAGGTGCGTTGAAAGTTTCCTCCCTTAGTGGTAATTTGAGTGGTTTTGTCTGACTCAGTACGATAGGGCCCACCTATCAGCTTCCAACTCAGCATGATGGGGCCCACACGTTAGCTGCCATGTCGACAAATAGCATGTTCCTAGTACGGGTGAAGCAGGGCTCAAGGCGGGCGGTTGTGGCAAGACCTAGGGCGGGTGGAGACACACGCCAGGTGAGCCATGGCAGCGTCCCGAGGTGGGCAGCAGTAGTGGGACCCGAGGCAGATAGAGACGTACTCCAGGCAGGTGGCAACGACGGATCTCGAGGATGGCGACGGCGACAGGACCCTGGGCGGGTAGAGACGCCCTCAGGCGTTGGCAACCGAGGCAGGCTATGACAATGAGTCTAGAGCTAGGCGGCAACGGCAAGACCCAAGAATTTTGTTCGGAGCATGTCTATATCTTAGTTGGAAGCTGCCAGGTGGGTACCATCATTCTAAGTCAGATAAAACCAATCAAAATAACGCTGAGGGAGGAAACTTGCAACGCACCTAAGAATTCAGGGACTCAGGATACCTGGTTTTGTAGTTTGAGGCAGAATCTGCTACTCCTTAAAGAGTTGGAGGAGGTAAATAGGACTTCTTCCTTTTTAAAGATGCTCTTAAATGAAGCCTTCTACTCCTTTTGAGATCTGAGGGCTCGGAAAGGATGTTTGCACGGTTGCACTAAATATCCCATTTACACTATATTTTCCACCCTGTTTTTTAGCTCACTGATATAACCCCCACCAATTTTCATAAACCACCCCTCTACTTCCGTTCCCGATTTTATCAATGAGATGTTGTAATGCTTGTAATGAGTAAAATGGACAATGAACAATGTTCTTTCATTGATGTGATTGATACACTTATATAGTGGTGTTACCAATGGGATGAGTCCCTCCCTGGTGATGGTTCCAAGAGTGGGAATGTCCCCCACGATGGGCGACAGTTCCATCCGGCGCCTGGTCCGTTGGCCATGCGTCAGTTGGGAAACTGGTCACTTTATTTCCTAACACTCCCCCTTGATCGGTTGATCGTCGGTGTACATCATGGACATCTGCTCCCCATAAACCTTGTGGAAAAAAATATGAGGAGACAATATTCTGATATGTTGTGAAAACTCCTTAAACCTAGTGGGAAAATAGGAGAAATGGATACAACATATATCATGTCTTGATTACCTCCATGTAAAAACCCTTATGGGAAAAATCAGGAGATAGACATGGGTTTTGTGTTGTATTGCCTCATTAAAACCTATTATGAGAAAACTTTTAAAAGCTAAACTCATATAGAAAAAGAGTGCAATAGATGTTTGTGACAGATTGGTGTTCAGGAAGAGTCTCCCCCTGAACCTTGCAGGTCCTTAAGTCATCGCATACCAATCCGCTGAACGCATTTACGGAAAGAGGAATATGGCAGAGACTTTGTAAATAAATCAGCGCGGTTGTCGCATGATTTGGTCTGCAGGATGGTTATCTCACCACTCTGCTAGAGTTTGTGAGGGTAGAAAAACTTAGGATTAATGTGTTTAATCTGTTCTATCTTTATATAACATGTCTGTATCTGAGCAACACAAGCAATATTATCTTCATAGATAATGGTCGGTGATCCTATGGGACCAATACCACATAACTGTTATATGTGGTTTACCATTCTGCGAAGCCAAACGCATTCACGAGAGGCTTCATACAAAGCTATGATTTCAGAATGGTTTGTGCATGTAGCAATCAGAGTCTGCTTGGAAGATTTCCATGATATGGTCGTTCCATCATGTAAGAACACGAATCCTATCTACGATCTGGCATTATGGGGATCAGAAAGATAGCCAGCATCAGTGTATCCCAAAGCTGGATACTGGTTTCTTCTGAAGAAGAGACCTAGATCTGGTGTGCCTTTAAGATATCATAAGATTTCTTGTACTCCTTTCTAGTGACGTTTGGTAGGACTAGCACTATGTCTAGCTAGAAGATTCACTGCAAATGTGATATCAGGCCTGATGCAATTTGCAAGATACATAAGCGCGCCAATGGCACTAAGGTATGGAACCTCTAGGCCCAGTACCTCTTCTCCGTTCTCCCTAGGTCTGAACGGATTAGTATCTTTTTCAAGAGATGACATGACCATGGGTTTCTTGGATTGGTATACTTTATTCATATTGAATTTCTCCAATATTTTCTGGATATAAGCAGACTGGTGTATGAGAATTCCAGCTAGGAATACGCCCGAAAGAGTGGAGGTACCAAATAAAACCATTCAACTCCCAACTCAAATAAAAGAGGGGAAGAAGTACGGCTACCCAGCAGGAATCAACACCAAAAAAAGGTCAAAGGAAAGTGCCCACCAAGCAGGATAAACCATCCGGCACTAAGGGTCAAAGAAGGAAGAAAACTTCCAAACCAGTAAATACAAGTCAACCCAAGGTTGACCGACACCCGAAGGGTAGTATACACCCTGTGGATAATACAAATCCACAACCCAGCTCTCAAGTGCACACACCACTAGAGGCTGGAACATCGGAAAACCCTGACACACTCATATTGGGAAATCATGAGGAGTCACAAGGGGAAAAGGAAAATTCTGTAGAGGAAATTTCCATCCACTATGCAAGTTTTGAAGAGTCTCATAATCGTAAAACTACAATTGTCGATGATCAATTCTCAGCTACGGTTGCGGACAACCTTCTCAATGATCCAAAACCAAAGTCCATGGTAGAGTGTCGTAAGCGCTCGGACTAGAATAAATGGAAGGAAGCAATCCAGGCAGAGCTAGCCTCACTAAAGAAAAGTGAAAGTGCCTATAGGGGGGTGAATAGGTAATTATCCCTGAAAATGACTTAATAATAAAAGTTATATGCACAGTGTCGTACTTGTCGGACGATTGTGAGTAAAGTCCAATGACTTATCCGATGGCACAAGATAGAAAAGTAGATCGGCCAATTAAAACTTTAAACTAGTGCAAGGCAAGCTAGGAACAAGTAATAACAAGCTAGATAAAGCTGTAGAAATGAGGAGAAGAGCTAGCATACAATCTACACAAGTTAATTTGAGAAATACAAAGTAAACCCTAACTAGCAAGATTAAAAAACAAGAACTAGTAAATGACCTTCGGCCTAGCAGGCGTCGGCCCAGCAAGGCTAGGAAACAACCCAGCAACAAGAAACAAGGCCCAGTTGGACCAACGGCCCAAAGGACCTTCGGCCCAGCAGGCGTCCAAAGACCGGTACGGCCAAAGGTCGTACGGTGCGGCATGGCCCCAGGCGCAGGAATCAGAGAATGACAGCCGGGGGCATGTACCAGATGAAAATTGAAATACTAGAATACCCTTAGGTCAAGTAGTGAGATGTGTAATGTAAGGTTCGAGGCAAATCTGTAAACACACCTGGAGGGTAGGTGAGGATGGATCTATAAATGCTCACCTGCACCTCTGAGCGAGGGGACAGGCCTCTGCCACCAGAACCTTCTTGTACTGTTCTGACCAGATAATACAATGTTCGTTAGTTGAAGGGTGCTAGCTCAGGCCCCTCGGCATTGTGATGTTGATCAGTCTTGTTCACTCCCATTCTAGCCTGTCCGAGGGGCCTTCGGCCAGTCCAGCCCCCGGCTAGCCCACCACATGTTTGTTATGGACTCGTAACCACAACAACGTGGGTACTGATCACACCTGTGGCAAGTCTTCTTGGTACGGGCCATCTAAGCAATTTTGAATAGGAGAGATGAATTAGTAAAAGGGTTTGGTAAGCCAAACGGTAAAACAAGACCAACAACAGAAGTGAATAAACAAGACTACAATTTTAAGCCAAAGAGTTTTGAAAATAGTTTGTAGTTTGCAAAATAGACCTTACAACAAGACCACTCTATCTAAGCTAGCGTCCTACGGTTGACACGACTCTGATACCACTTTCGTCACACCCGTTTTTAAGGACAAAACCAAGTGCTTAGCATATGTGTGCCCACAAACAAGTTTCAGACATATCAACAGTAAAGTGAGTAACAATATAATCAATGTCATTATTAAAGCGTACCATTATTACTTAAAAAATTGTCTTCAAAGACTATAACGACTCTCTCGATAAATAGTAGCAGAAAACACCATAACACCACAGGCAATTGACCGAGGGCACACTCGCCTAGTAGTAGTCTTCATCAATATAGTCCATCTCTCCATCTTCTCAGCAGCAGTTTATAGTATAACAACAAAGGGAAAATAGCAAGGGTGAGCACATGCCGTACTCAGCAAGTGGAGGAAAATATGACATGCAAGCTTAATAGAAGAAAGGCTAACACAAAGGTTCATTTGCATAAAAGAGCACTACACCTAAGACCATTTGAATAGCACTCCTATTTACTAAGTGAAAAGTTCTCCCAAGTTATCTCATCCATCCAACACTACAGGTTACACCGCCTGTAGCCAACCATGGGTTAAACCGCCCATAGGAAACCATACTACAGGTTATATCGCCTGTAGCCAACCATGGGTTTAACCGCCTATAGGAAACCACACTACAGGTTACACCGCCTGTAGCAAACCATGGGTTAAACCACCCAAACCAAACTTGGCTACCCACCAAGTCCACCCATAGTCAACCCACTAATTGTGTGAAAGGTCCATGTCGCTCATGACCGTGAGCATGGCTGTTATAACAGTTTTACACTCTGCAGAGGTTGCACAACTTAACCCACAAGATGGTGATTTCATCACTATACAGTGACTAGAGAGTCTCCATGTTGCCCAAGTCACACTACCATAGGTGTGAGGCCAAGAGATCACCACAAGGTCTTTCAGAGCACTTCCCAGCTTGCAAACAATCCACGCTAAGGTTTCACCGCAGCGGAATTAAACCGTTCCTACAGAAGCCCCCTCTGGCGCCGTGGCTAGGAGTAAACCGTCCATGGCCTGAGTCCGAGAGTAAACCGTCCCGTCCTCCTTCCTCGACTGCTCACAGAACTGGGAAGACATCTCGATACTAAACCAAGCCTACCCATATCAGCCTTGTGCTTTGTGCGATTTTCATAGTTACACGTTGCACGAACCCACCCTTGTGATCCCAAACAGGTACCACCACAAACCCATTGTACTGTACCGAGTACACGTGCATACCCGCACCATCATCATCATTCTCCTGCTTGGATCACCATAGGTTCCATGTTGCTAAAAAGGATTACCCATTCCTCATGATTATGTTCAACTGAACTATTGGTCAAGATTAACATTAGACACTTCCAGTTCCCGACAAAGCAAACTAAGCATGACGTACCCATACCAATATACTACACCATAACCTAGGTGATAAGGAATAATATGGAACAGGGTAATGACACATGGGATTCAATCTTAACAAGCATGCATAGAGATAGAGAGGAATGTAAAACATAGGTTCAATATGCATCAAGGACACTTGCATGGTTCCCTTTGTTACTACTCAAAGTCTTCAAGATGGAGTTCCCGGAAATTCTCTAACAGCGGTTCGTCTACTCAACATCAAACCAGAAACACAAGCATACAAACAAACTAAGAAACAACACACCACATAATAACAAGCTACAATGAAAGCCATACTACAAAAAAGTACGTGTTGCTACGATCACGTGAGCGCAAGAATCGCCTCAATCCGAGTTATGAGTAAAAATTTACAAAGATTTCAAGTTCTAGGGTTAAAATATAAAAACAGACAAGTTAAAGGGCCCAAAAGTAATTTTAGAATAATATAAGGGCTAAACTATAAAATATACCTATAAAATATAATTCATGAAAATTTGAGGGACCAAAGTGTAATTTATAAAAAGTATAGGGACTAAATTGTAAAAAAGTAGGACTAAAACATCATTAATAAAATGCCCAAGGGTGGTTTTTGTAAAATTACAAGATTAAAATATAATTAACAATATGAACAGGGGTGTTTCTATAGCTAAAACATTATTTAGGAAAAGGCTAGGGGCTTTTCTATAAAATATAGGTCTAGAAAATAATTAATGATAAGCTCAGGGGCCTAAATATAATTTTTCTAGGGTTCTGCCAAAAAATAGGGGCTAAAATCTTATTTACACATAATACAGGGGCCTAATTGTAAATCGGCATTTACTGGTAACTAAAATAATAAATAAATAATAACAATAACAAAAAAAACCCAAAATAAAAAATATATAATCCCATGGACTAGGTCCACGGGGCCTGTGAACAAGGCATTGGCAGCGGACATAGCCGGCTTGCCGGGGCTCGCGGGGCGGCTCTCCGGCGCGCGCGTGACGGCGAGGAAGGGCTCCACGGAGGCGGCGAAGGAAAGGATCTCACCGAGGGGCGCGGGGCGAGCGAAGAGGCTCGAGAACGGCCGGCAGAAGACGGCCTTGCGGCGGCGAAAAATGGCGGCGGCGGGGGAGCTCGGCGGCGGGACGCAGCGGTAGGCGGGGAAAAGGCGAAGGTGGCGCGCTGCTATGGGGTCCCCCTATTTATAGGGGCACGGACCCCTAGGGTGGTCGGGCACGCACGCCCAGTTGAGCTGGCGGCGGCGGTCGGGGCTGGCTTGCAGCTAGGGTTTCGAGGCACGCTGGGCCGGGGCACGGGAGCGGGCCGAGCAGGGCGCGCACGTTGGGCCAAGCGAGCGCGCTGGGCCAAGCCGGCTTGGGAGAGAGAGGGGAGGGGGAAAGGGGGAGCTGGGCCGCGCGGGGAAAACGGCCCAAGCCGAGTGGGGGGAGGGAAGCCGGGGAAGGGGAGTGGGCCTCGGTGGGGGTTTCTGGACCAAGTCTAGGCAGGCCAAAAGTGGGAGAGGGGAGGGGCTGTGGTGCGCCTGGTTTGGGGTTTTGGCCCAGAGGGTTTGGGTTTTTCTTTACTTCATCAACCATTTCCTAAATAAATTTATAACCTGAATTCTACATAGTTTTCAAAATAACTGTTGCACACCAACACATACTAAATGCGACTAATCAAAATAAAAAGCAACAATCAAAATTTTAATAAAATAACCTATATTTGATTATTTTTTTTAGAAAATAATGAAAATAATTCTTTTTCTTAGTAAACTATTAAGAAACTAATTGATTCAAGAAAAATTTTAAAATATTCCAATATTTGAAAATCAGGGTGTTACAAATGCTTTATTAAGCTTGACCTGCTATCCTGAATCTTTTGTGACAGTTGCATTTGTAAAGGTTGCTAGCCTATATTGTTCGTGTTTTTTTTTTTTGAGGAAACTATATTGTTCTTGTTTCAACATTGACTTTAATCTATTCTTTTCTAGGGGAAGCTTACATAGAATTATTCATCGTCCTAATTGTGAAATGGATGAGAAACATAGGGTTAAGATGGCCCCTGATGTGGTAAGAAATAAAATTCAGATCTTGTAGTTTTTTTTCATATATATTTCCATTTGTCAACCATATTCATGCATGATTGTTTTCTCTCTGTAGGCAAGGGGCATGAACTGCCTCCATACAAGTGTACCAACAATTGTTCATAGGGATCTTAAATCGCCAAATTTACTGGTTGATGATAATTGGACAGTTAAGGTATCTAGAGATGCTGCGAACGGAAGCCTAAGTTTTTATTGCTTCATGATTTTCTAGATCATTGTTGGCTAAAAGAATTAAATATACTTGATTTTGGACTTTCATGTTTAAATATACTACCTAGTACATTTTTAGATGATTTATTTGTCTGCTTAGGTTGGGACAAATTTTCAATCTCTCTAACAGTAAGCTAAAGCATGAAGGTGGTTGTTATAGAGAACAGCTAACAGAATCACTATTATTGAGCAAAAGCCCACCCCTTAGTCTTCCCAAGGCCAGAAGGCAGCCCATCAATAAGAAATAAGGCCCAGGTGGACCAATGGCCCAAAGGACCTTCGGCCCAGCAGGCGCCCGAAGGCCGGTATGGCTGAAGGCCGTACGGCACGGTGGGCCCCAGGCACAGGCATCAGAGAATGACAGCCGGGGGCAAGTACTGGATGAAGATTGAAGTACTAGAATACCCTTAGGTCAAGTAGTAAGATGTGTAATGTAAGGCTCGGGGCAAATCTGTAAACACACCTGGAGGGCAGGTGAGCATGGATCTATAAATCCTCACCTGCAGCCCTGACCGGGACAAGACATCTCTCTGCCATGAGAACCTTCGTGTACTATTCTGACCAGATAATACAAAGTTCGTTAGCCGAGGGGCGCCATTCCAAGCCCTTCGGTGTACCGTTATTGTTCAGTCTTGTTCACTCCCATATCAGCCTAACCGAGGGGCCTTCGGTCTTACCAGTCCTCGGCTCGCCCACTATGTGTTTGTTCTGGACTTGTAACCACAACAGCTGGCGCCGACCATGGGAGTTGAATATTAAAGCGCGTAGCATGGCCAGAGGCAAGAGACCGCCTGCTTCAGGCCTGTCGCAGCAGGCAATGACATGAAGTAGGGTGGCAGTGGAAGTTGCTCGGGCGGAGACCTCAGCTGTAGCCGGAGTGTGCCTGTTTCGAGAAGCGGTCAAGGGGCTTGTCGAAGAAGCGTCTGATGAGGTCAATGAAGATAGGCAAGAAGATGTGGCCGAAGGAGAAACTGCAGAGGGGCAGCTCATTCGGGAGGAGGCAGAATATGCGACTCGGGTGGCAGAGGAGCGTATCAGAAAGCAGTAGGAAGATGCTCTACGGGAGGAGGAGAATGTGAGGCTGATGGAGCAAGAAGTCGAGAGGCAAAGAAGAGTAGCCAAAGAACACATACTATGCGCACAGGCTCTGCAAAATCTGGCACAGCAAGAGGTTGGCTATACTCAGAGAATTGAAGCGGCTAAGAGCCGGCAAGAGCAGCTGAGCAAACAGTTAGAGGTCCTTCAGAAAGGTGGGATTCCAGAGGATCAGGCTCCGGTGTATGAGGAATTCCGCGAAGACGGGGTGAGGGCACATTCAACCGGAAGCCTTCACCCGGTGCAGCCAGCAGATCTTAATTCTCCTCTGGCAGCCGAGTTACAGGCGGTGCAATGGCCCACGAGGTTGGCTTCAGTCAAGCTTCCAATGTTTGTAAGGACCTCTGACCCCCAAGGAGTTTTTCATGAGATACGAAAAAGCTGTGGAGTCAGCTGGGGCAATGATGCAGTAAAGGCCAAGGCTTTTCCACTGGTACTAGAAGGGATAGCTGGCACTTGGTATGCCAAGCTAGCGTCGGGGAGCATTCGGTCATGGGCACAACTCAAGGAGGTAGTCATGGTGCATTTCAGGGGAAATCATGCCAGGCCGATGGGTGCCCGGGATCTAGCTGCATGTGTACAAAGGGAAGGTGAAACACTGGCCAACTATACTCGGAGGTTGATACATCTGAAGTGTCAAGTGTCTGATATTCATGAAGCTACGGTAATTGAGTCAGTAGCTAAGGGGCTTCGGGTGGGAGCGACCAGGAGTGCTATTCGGGTGAAGCAGCCTCAGACCCTAGATCAACTATTGAGCATCCTGGAAGGGCAAGTATGGGTGGAAGAAGATGAAGAAGAAGAGCGTCAAAAAGCGTACTCAAGAGTGATGATGGGACGAGGGCAGGGTATGAACACCGGAGGATGGCGTCCAAACCAGGGCAGAGCAGGCCACGGTTTTACTCGGCGCGAGGTTTTCAATGTCCAGCATGGGGGGGGGGGGGGGGGCTCGGGATCAGTGCCCAGGTGTCCTTAGCCAACTCCACTACGTCCGGGACCGAGGCAGCCTCGGCCGGGTCAACTCTTCTACTATGCGTTTCATGGCCCGGGGTGCACGCATAGCTCCAACTATTGCCCTAATATTAAAGCATTGTCCAAAGCAAGAGTTCGGCGAGAGGCTGAGCAAGCCAGGCCGGTGTTGCATACCCAATACACACATGCCGCTGCCTTTTATCCCCCGCCCCCGTATTTTCACCAGCCGCCATTCCCGCAGTACCACCATCCTGCCCCACCGCCGCAAATAGTTGCATTACCATCCCCTCTGGCTCAGCTCGCACTTCCGGCCCCTCCGGCAGAGCAATTATGGCTTCCACCACAGCTGAAGCCGGGGGATCATCCGGAAAAGGCACAGTCTATATAGCACATTCATAATCCCTGGGCATCTCGTGACACAATCTTTGCTATTACTGGAGGATCGGGTCATGAGTTCCCTTCTAAGAGGCAGCGCCGAGAACATGTTCGGCAGGTAAATCATGTGGTTGCATGTCCTCCGGTTGGGGTTACTCGGTGGATGGACATGCCCGTTTCATTCTCTGCGGGTGATTTGATGCCGATGATCTTTCCACATGATGATGCATTCGTGATGGCTGTCAACATCAATGGCTTCGATGTACGAAAAGTCTTGATTGACGGGGGGAGTTCGGCAAATGTTATTCTCTGGAGCACTATTGAGAAGATGGGTTATAGCAGATCTGACCTGCAGGCCTCTTCAGTTCCATTGCAAGGGTTCGGAGGTGACCCAATTCATGCGATAGGCAGTATCATGCTCAAAGTGTCATTCTCTGGACTAGGGGGGCACCGCTCAGAGGATATTTGATTTGATGTGGTAGAGATGAACTACCCCTACAATGCTCTGTTGGGTCGAAGGGTTATCAACAAGTTTTTGGCCGTGCTTCATCATGGCTATCTATGTATGAAAATGCTCGGACCAGAGGGTGTCATCACGGTGTACGGGGATCAAGCCAAGGCCCGGAGGCTGGAGTTTGGGTTATCACCAGGGCAACATCACATACATGTTATAGCCGAAGATTGCCAGGGCAAGGGCCTTGCGGTGGAACCACCGGCAGCGCCTAAGTGGGTGCCGAAGGTCACGTCATTTGAGGGCACCAAAGAGGTTATCCTATGTACCGATTAGCCAGATGAAACAGTGTTGATTGGCAAAGAATTATCGCAAGCTATAGAGGGGCAGCTGATGCAGTTCTTGAGAAATAATGCAGACGTCTTTGCGTGATCGCCTAAGGACCTCCCCGGCATTGACAGATCCATTGCTGAGCATCGGTTGGATGTTGACCCAAAGGCCCGTCTGGTCAAACAGCAAATCAGAGTCTGGACAGAGGAGAAGGCTAGCATCTTGAGGGCCGAAGTGCAGAAGTTGCTGGATTCAAACATCATTCGGCCTATTGATAGAACAACTTGGCTAGCAAACCCTGTGTTGGTTAAAAAACCAAATGGTCAGTGGCGTATGTGTATTGATTTTACAACATTGAACAAGCATTGTCCGAAGGATGATTTTCCGCTGGCTCGTATAGACCAGTTGGTGGATGCCACGGCAGGATGTGCGTTGATGAGTTTTTTGGACGGTTGCTCAGGATTTCATCAGGTCTGGTTGGCTACCGAAGATTAGCCTCTGACAGCCTTTCGGATACTAGGGGGGACTTATTGTTATAACCAAATGCCCTTCGGGTTGAAGAATGCCGGGGTGACTTTCTCTCGCACTGTTAAAGCTACATTGGGTACGTAGATGGGCCGCAACGCGGCAGCCTACATTGATGATATTGTTGTCAAAAGTGTTGAAGAGGGGGACCATGTGGCAGATTTGGCAGAAACATTCGCTAACCTTTGACGAGTCGGTATGCGATTGAATCCAGCAAAATGCATGTTTGGGGTGCGTTCGGGCAAGTTGTTGGGTTACCTGGTGTCAAAGAAAGGAATTAACCCGAACCCGGTCAAAATCAAGGCAATCATGGATATACAACCTCCGGCCTCTATTAGGGAGTTGCAGAAATTCACTGGCCGTGTTGTGGCGTTGAGCAGATTCATCTCTAGACTGGCTGAAAAGAGTTTGCCTTCCTTCGAGGCACTTCGAGGTCCTCGAGCATTCACATGGGGTGAGGAGCAACAACTAGCGTTCGAGGCGCTCAAGAAGTATCTTGTCGAACTCTGGCTCCTCTGCTGTTATATATCACTGCGGCGCCAAAGGCAGTAAGTGCAGTGTTGGTCTATGAAGCACCAAAGGGTAGTGACGCATTTCAGCAGTTGCCGGTGTACTATATGTCTGAAACGTTGACGGCATCACGTTGTAACTACACTGTGGTAGACAAAATGTTGTATATTGTGGTCATGGCCTCACGTAAGTTGCGACAGTATTTTGATGATCATGCTATCACCATACCTATCAGATATCCACTGCGAGATGTGCTGACAAATGATAAGGCTTCCAGTGTTGTGTTGAAATGAGCGGCTGAGTTGGCTCAGTATAACATCACCTTTGTTGCTCGCAAGGCCATCAATTCCGGAGTGTTGGCGGAGTTCGTGGCTGAGTAGACTCCTCATGGCAAAGCCGAAGAGTTAGCCCAGGTTGTTCCCGAGGACCCAGTTTGGACAGTGTACACTGATGGTGCTTGGGGGGCCTCCAAGGCAGGATGTGCTGCAGTTATTATATCACCCGGAGGGCAAACCATGTGATTCTCTGCCAAGTTGGCTTTTCAAACAACGAACAATGCTGCAAAATACAAAGGTATATTGTTGGGTCTTCGGCAGGCTCGAGCCCTCGGGGTTAGGAGGCTGGTTATTTACTGTGATTCTCAGTTGGCCTCAGCTCAGTTGGCAAAAGGATATAACCACAACAACTATCTTAAATTTTTTGGATTATCCACAATTGCCTGAGATGAGCTTAACAGACTCATAAGAAACCTCTTAGTAGAAGTGTGAAATCCATATCTTTATAAGCTTGATATAGTACGATGTCATTTGTGTGTGATAGTTGGAGCTTTTAGGGTTGATTTCATCTGTTTTATGCCTGTTAAATGATGCAAGGACTGTCTTTCTTTATTCGTATAGCTTCTCTGTTCACATGAAAGTTCCATACTTCTCAACTGTATTCTTTGCTTTTCTTTCGTTATATGCTGATTGGATATCTGGTTCTCAACTTTGTGCAGTATAAACGGGATAAAAGGATGTTCAAAATGTAGGTATTGAAGTTATGAGATGGATCACTAAGAATGATGAGAGATTATATATTTTGATATAGTTGTCGTAACTTTGGGTTCTTAAGTAAGCCATGAGATGCCTTTTAATGGTCTGATTTTATGATCCCATTCCCACTATACACTGTCAGATGGAGTAACTAAAGGCGAATGTGGAATTCTGATACTTAATGTAGAGATCCTTTCATATGACTTGACTGGTCAATGTCCCTCCTAAAGAATTGAACTCTAATTGCAGGCCTTTTCTCTCTCTTTCTTTTCTGTTGGAACATAATCTGGGAAACATTGCCAATAACATATTCATCTCTTGAGTTTTTCAGGTGTGATGTTTACAGCTCTGGTGTCATTTTGTGGGAACTAGCAACACTAAGAAAGCCATGGCAAGGAATGAACCCAATGCAAGTTGTGGGTGCAGTTGGCTTCCAGTTGTGGGTGCAGTTGGCTTCCAGGACCGACGGCTTGATATTCCCAAGGAAGTTGATCGTTTAGTAGCAAAGATCATATGGGACTGCTGGCAGAAGTGAGTTTTCAGATGATAAACTAATTGTTATTTGGACAGGAAGGAAATGAAGGCTCCTTTTATGTTGCTGTTAACTGAATGCGCATAATTTATTCATGCGGATTAATACATGGTTTCTATTTTCATTCTCACCTCTAGGGATCAAAACTAGAAAAAGTCGTGCGGCATTGCCGCCCTTCCATTGCTATTTCAGTTGTGTCATCCAGTTGTTACCATCATTTTTTTAAATATGAAATTACGTGTACACAGTTTACTGGCATTTTCTCTTGCATATCCTCATAAAAGAGCTATTATTTTTAGGAATGTTACTCAACTGTAAACCAGTCAATTAGTGAGTGTACATTTTACAGGTTGATATGTAGTCTAGAACACGAAATATTAGTGAATAGTTAGAGGAAATAAGGAGATCAGCAATATACATTAATTTCAGATTTTATCCAAATATGATATTCACACATGATCACCTGATATATATGAACCAAAACAAATTGTAATTTAGCCTTGACACTATACCTAGCCGCACCCCCAAGTTGTCGTTGTTGTGCAAAGACATCACGACGTTGGAGAAGCTTTAGCTTGTTTTAGAGGAGTACGACTATCTTTGACAGCACAGTGTTGTTGTGGTCACGTGAGAAGTAGGAATGCGTGAGTATAGGATTCACAGAAATTTTATGAATATTTAGTCAGAATTTGTGCCTGTGACTGGCCACTGCACCTTGCATTTCTCATATTCTTTTCCTCCTTGTGTGCACCATGACCATGTAAGGGGCAAAGTCTTCAAGCTTTGAGAAGCACCCTGTAGAGCAACAAAGTGGAACTGACTGCACATTAGTATAATTCCACGTCAAACAAAGCGGGAAATGATGAGCTGATTGCTCACGGGGGCTCACCTCAGATCCTATATAGGAATATATATATTAATAGCTATATATAGTTAAAAATCTCACGATATTGTTTCAGTTCTTCAGAAATGTACTACTGAAAGCAAATTGCGTTACAATCTATCATGTAAGAGAGATCGGTCGGATTGTTTCAGTTTTTCAGAACTACTACGGAAAGCAAATTGAGCTGCAGTTTGTCTGACAGTATAAGAGGAAGCACTGATACTAATTGGTATTCATAAATCATCTTGAAGCATAGATTGTTTAGTTTATACGCCTGTATGCCATAACAGTGGAACCTATATTATCTAGTGCCTTTTGCTTATAATAGTAGACAATTATCAAATACTCAATCATAAAAATTCTAAAACTCTGGCATCGGAGTAAACAAATGCTGAGCAATGGGAAACCAACTACCAGCAGATAAACCCTACACAAGTCGTAGGCTTCTGCATTAACAAAGGCATAGTAAACGTCTAATGCAGACCAAAACAGAGCAGAAGTACAGAAGTTAATGAGGATTACATCGCTGTGAGGCCGTGGGTATCAGTTCAATCTGATGGAGGGTGTTAAGATTTGGGCAAGCAGTAGGACCGTCATTTCCAGTGCGTGGTGACGCAGGTGGAGTACGACAAATCCACAAGTTGTGAGTAATCCGTTTCGTGGCTGCTGGTATTCCGAAATAGATTAAAAATACTAACAGGAAAAAGATTGAGTACCTTTAGTTTGCATTTGCTTCTTGTGGGTTTGATAGAGTTCACAGGAGTTTGATTTCTTCGGTGCTTATCGGTTTTGTCTCGGGAGTTTTATCTGAGATGTGGAGAGAGTTCGGAGCTATCAAGAATCGACGGTAGCTATGCATATACAGTACCCTGGCTAATCAGAAGCCAGTGAACCGCACGTCAGAGTGAAACAACAGGTAAAGACCTAACTGAAACATACTATCACTTAAATGCGTATTAAGGAATCTTGATGTGATAAGTTTATTCACACATTCATTCATAATCATGTATAACATGCCAATTAAAGGGTCAAAACATGATATAAATAAAATACTAGCAAAATACCCGTGCCGTTACCACGGGCCTTTGTTAAAAAAATTTATGGTTAGAATGTTTTTTGTAACTGTAAAAGATTTTCAATTAATCAATTTTTTTTTATCTAAGCATTTGCTCTATTTTTATTTTGCTTTGCCTTTGAATATTCATTATAATAATTTTGGTGAGTTATTATTGAAATTCTTAATATTAGTTTCCATTCAAAATATGATGTAAATCATAAAGCAATAGATGATTAGTTATTTTTAGTATGAAATATCGATGTAAATCATAAAGCAATAGATGATTAATTGTTGTTAGTATGAAATATCAAATTGAAATTGGAGTCCAATTCAATAAAGGATTAAAAAATAGTTAAAAAAAGACTCAAACTGATTGATGAATCATTGTAGAATACAAACTGAATACGACAATGTTACGCGGACACATATGGACATGAAAAAAGTGGTCTAGACGACCTCACCTCAATTAATATATTGTAGAGATAGTTTTATGTGGGCCAATCGTAGTGCAGCAGCATCACAACAGCTTCACTTTGAGAAATTTATAGAGACTAGTTACTATGCCCGTGCGCAGGCACGTGCGTGTGATTATTTATTTATAACAAAATATTTAATTATTTATGTATAAGAATAGAAAAACAACTAATGCAATCAAACCATTATTTGAACCCTCAATAGACCCTAGTAAAAACTCATATATCCACTTGCCACTAAATTGCCATCATTTTGATTTTTTAGTGCCAAAAGAAAACAAATAAACCCTCCCTCAAATTTCAATAATAGCAATTATCATGTGTACTAATGAAAAATAAAGACAGATCCTTCAATATTGGTAATTAGCTTTTTTCAAAGGAAATGGTTAAGACAAAAAATGACTAAATCTCCTTGATTTTAGGACTGTTATTAGAAAATATAAGTTGTATATTTGAATTAGATCTCTTATAATCTAACCATCCAACATATATAAGCTACACAAACTACTATTTCACAAGTATAACTGCTTACACAACACAAATGCACATCAATACATACAAGTTGCAGCAATAGTAATCTTCTTATATATACAAATTGGAAGTATGATCGGCACAACATTCACTTAATCACCAAATAAAAATAGGATTGACAATGTCACAAAGATGTTGATAAAAAACAAAGCTATTCCATCATGCACTAAAATCAATCATATGTCATGGAACCCGTTTTGTGATCATATATTGAGTAAGTATACTTGTAAAAAACCCATACTGTTGTATGGATTGCTCAATGTTATACACGTCTAAGAACAATTATATATGAACCTTAAACAATTATATATTTACATAAGAGAAAACAATGTGTTGGTGCGTGTAGCCAACAATAACAACAATATCAAATACACCGTATGATTTCTATGACCATTCATATATGCACCTTAATCAATTATAAAAACAGATATCCCAAGAATTTAATAATTTTGACGCACAAAGGACATGAGCTTTCATGCTTTGAGGAACTGATGCTTCTCATCATCACGATTGAGGAACTGATGAGGAGCCTAGATATTTGCGCATAACCTCGATAAAACAAAAGTTTGAAAAGCAGAAACTTTACTCATGGGGCATGGTCATAGTGCAAAAGGTGCTTAATTGATGTGTGAAATGAATTATCGCATATGTTGAGCACTCACCTTTGTCAGCTCATGGAGAATAGCTTTTGACTGGTTCAGAAAACAAACTACAGCTCAATGCTACAACCATTTCTCTCACTCCATAATTTCCAACCAACGAGGTATCACTCCTGAGAACTACATTTGTGAGCACAACTGTGAAAAATCTTAAGTAGATACAAAGTACAATCAAAAGGTAACTGACATACACAAAGAAATAAGTTATAACAACACTGCTATAGCCCACATTAAATTTTTAGTGCAAGCAAACTTGAGATCGCCTACTTAGCGTACAATGTTTAACTGGATTGGTACCATCCTACATATTTCAGAAGAACTTGCTAAAGATAAATCACATCAATATACTATCTTAAGTATCAGAGAAAGATGTATGTTTCAGATAAAGTGAGACAACAAATACTCAAGTTCAACCCCAAAACAAATGCCCCAACTATAATTGCCTTGATTCACATATAGTTATAGATCAAACAAAATATGTCATTTAGCAGTTTTAATGCATCCATCTGATTAGAAATACTTTGGAATGAAATTATAAGAATAGAAAAATTATATATTATTGAGCACTAATATGTCACCACAAAAGCAGTGGAAATCTTATATGACAATATATTCTTTATGCAAAATGGAAGCACATTTATGATTTAGCTGAAAGAACCGCCCTTGATCAGCGCAGAACTGACTTTGAATACATTTCACTTAACAAAAAACAGTTGACGTACATAGCTTCTATTTAGTAAAAGACATAGATGTCATAGTCAGCCATTCTTGAATAGGTTAAAGATCCAATAATTTTGCACCAGTTCAACATGAAACTAAAAAGGCTTTAATACATAATCTTCATTAGAGATGCATGCATCATAATTAAATTAGTTTAACTTTTGCACAAGCCGAAAAGAGCAAAAAAAATCCCATCAAATTTGTGCCCCATAAATGTAAAAAAAAAATCTCTCGGCATAGTCTTTTTCTCTCGAACTCTCGACATAGTCTTGATTTCCTCCCTGCACCAGACTCATGAACGATATTTTGTTTTCCTCCCTTACACCACTGACTTGCTGTTAATGAGAGCATTAGACCAGATTCATATAGGGTTTAGAAGAAATTAAGACCTCATTCTTTTCCAGGTAATGAGTAAGCTTTTTATAGAGAACCCCTGAAAAAATAATACAACCACTAAACCACATGTTAGCTATTGAACCAATAATTTGTTCCCATCACTCTCGAGGCATGCATACCATCAATTTAAGAAATGGTCATAAGGCATACAGTGCCAAGTAAAATGTAACTTACATAACAGCTTGTAGACAAATTTTCACCAGTACCACAAGGTGATCATCTCAAATGTCTTAAACTGATGCAACTAAATTTTTTAAAAGTTTGGTTGGAGTGATAATTATGATTTAGGTGCTTCAAGTCAAATAAATATGAGCTCCCATCTGTACAACAATATATTGTCATGCAACCATCAAGGCTCTGCAAAATCAACAAAAGTCAAGGGTAGATAATTTTCTCTTGACTATACTGAAAAAATAACAGAAATTGAACAAACAATAGGAATGAGGGTTCTCATTAATACTACCAAAAAACAAGCAAGTGTAATCGTTTGTTAGGTGAAATGTATAATGTGAACTATAGTTTGATGACTCGATTTTAGCTAAACCAATTAACGTGCCCTGCTCCCTCACTAATATATCATTTCAATGGCATATGGGAGTAGTGACCAATGCCAACAGTAGCAGCAGATATTGTATTGAGCTGCATAATTACCTTGATTCGTAATAATTCAGTTCTATATAAACTATGTGCTATAGAAAATAAATAGTAATGTCAGGAAGTCAGGACCAGCTCTGGTAAAAGTGAAACAAACACTTTTCATAATCCAAACCTGAAGATAATGTAGTAGAGTTTACAGATCAGGAACTAAATCACTAAAAAATCACAATAAATCTCTAATTCTTCCACATATATGGCAAGTAGATGTACCATGTAAAGAAGTAACGACAAGATCCTGGCATACATGCTTTTCATTTGTAGTCTTCAATCGAGTGATAGATGTGCAGGAAAAAGCATGTTTGTCACTGAGAGGCTGATACGATGGACCACCTTCCTGAAAACCGAAATAGGAATTGATTCAACACGTTTGAAAAAAAAGAAGGGTGCAACAATCGTTGGCTGAATTTATGAACAGGGAGAAGAAAATATAACTTAAAGAGAAGCATACAACACCATGCGCGCTATTGTTATCGTCTTATCGACTATCAAGAACCAGCACCATGGATTGTGTCTGGAGCACCGCCTCCGTGCACCAGTGGACCATTCAAGAACCAGCCGCAACGCGTCCTGCTCTGCCTCCTCGTCAACAGCCGGGCACAGCTGGGTCGCCGCCACGGCCAGCGCCACAATCAGCAGCGACGCCGTCAACGCTGCAAACGACTGTCCCTATGGCGACCCCAAGATCTAGTCGAGGAAGTGCACGTTGAGGATGAGGACAAGCTAGATCGCCATGGCCGATCATTTGATGCGCAGGTAGCGGCATCCGCACTTGGTTGCGGACGCAAGGGCGAGCGTGGGGGCGGGCGGCGAGGAGGCAGATTGCCGATCATACTGACTCATGCCCTCCACCGACACCGATCGAGCAATGGAAGGGGTGCGCGTGTGATTTAAATTTCGTTTCCATATTCATGGTTACATAAGAAATTAATAGTGTGTGAAAAAAGGACAATGGGTTAAGGAATGAACTAATCGTAGGAAACTTTGATATAGAAAGAAACTACATGAGGCGCGCCGTTTGGCAATGGGTACAAGTGGGGGCTAGACACAGGATAGGTGAGAAAATATTAAATTTGGCCGACGACACATAACTAATAAGGTGTCATTGAGGTGAAGGATTTCCTTCAATCACAAATCCTACCGTCAGATGTTGTAGGCCTAATTTAATCCGAGAGTGGAGATTGTTGCGTATCCAATTTTTTAGGTGAACGAATTGATCACAGGGATTCGTTCTTTATTAGTTTAGAAAAGGCTGTCTTTCCAAGCAGATCACAGTCCATACTTATATTTTAAGAATGGAGGTATCTTAAGTAGACAAGGTTCCTAGTGTACATCATAAAGAAAATGATGTTTTGAAAAGGTTAGGTGTCACTGATTATCGACACTAAATACCTTGGAAGCAGTGGCCACATGAAAACTTGAATCTTGAGGAGAAAATTTACCAGAATAGTGATAAATGATTCTATTGCTAGGAGTGACCTCTATGCTATTTTTAGATCATTGCCGTGGTGTGCACACACCCTCTATCCAGTATAGATACTAAATAATTATAAGCCAACAGAAATACCAAGTTGATGTCATATTTAGAATCGATAAATCAGTTGCAAAAGGGCAAACACCATGTGTGACAAATTGCAGACAAGGTATAGTGATGATCAAATCAAAGGTGGTGATCATCATGTATGATGTTGGGGTGGTAGTTAGAGTACCTGTAGAGGTTGGAATACACACGCGGCCATTTCGACCAGGCATCAAACACCTGGTGGGCACTACATTGTAGAGCTTGAAGGTGTTGATTGGGATTCCGGCCGGGGATGTCAGATGCCGAAGGTAAAGTGGAAGGACGTGCATGTGATATTCATCTCTTTGCCGTCAACTCGACTCTCGCGTGTCATCGTCGTCGTTCCTCACTGGCTGGAGCTAAAGAAGACGCCGACGATGCAAGTTTGGCAGACCGCGACGGGCGCAGCAGCAGTGGAGGATCCAAGATCCAGGGGTCGTCAGGTTCCGCCTACCCGCCTCCGTCGGCCGCGGGCGCCGCCTCGCGCGAAGGGCGAGCGACAGGCGGGGCAGGCTCGGGCACGGCCATGTTGGGGTCGGAGCGCGGCGTCGACGGCGTGCGGGACAGCAGCGGCTTCGAGCGCGGGCGGTAACGGGCGGCGGCGAGGGGACGGTGAGCGGGCGGGGCGGCAGGTTGCAGCGAGCTCCAGATCGCGGGCGGAGGGCGGCGGCGGCGGCGTTGCCGAACGGAGAAGTGGAGCGGTCGTAGTTTTGTTCTTTCTCCCGATTGGAAAAATGAGACATACGTGAGAGGTGGGAGGACTTCATTTCAAGATGTGTATTTTCTGGAAGGTCCTCGATGTAAATACTCATGTGAAAGTAAAAGGACCAGATAGTAAAAGACTTATATGATATTTCTAGAGGGGTGTAGATACAAATATATCAGGGGAGATTGACGGTATAAATTGCTGCAAGAGGTAATCCAACGGCTAAAAATCTACAAGTGACGTGGCCTGGCTCTTTTGAATGGAAACGCACCTGTTTTAGAGATATAGAGATTTGCGCCCTTCTTTTGGCCAATTGACGAGCTATCTGAAGACATTGCAAAGGCTAGCAGTTCCTTCTCAACAGGAGATGCTGAGCCCCCATCCACCACAAGATATATGGGTGAACTACACCTCTTGAGATTGTCATACATCAACCTTGCACAAAGAGTAACTATGATTCTGTCATTGTATATTTGGGTTCAATCGGCTGCAAAGGCGTAGCTTGATTGAGAGCCCAACTCCTAGTTTAGGTAGTTTCCTTCCTGTTGCAAGAAAAAGCTTTGCGGCAGAGTATGTACAGTACAATTTTGCAAAAGGTCGGATTTTTTTCTTATTATCTAAAAAAAATGTACAGTACAATATAGGCCCATCAGATATAGCCACAAGTAAAAAAAAGGCCTGTTTAGATGAGGGTATTTCATTGGACGGTTTTTTTTATCTAGTTCAAAATTAGAATTAAACACAAAACTTTCCAATGAAATATCCTTCAACCCAACGTGTCCTGACTGGCAATTGTATCTTGTTTCTTATTTCTTACTACCTTTCTTTTCCTTTTTGCCCTACCGACTGTGGGCCTGCTGAAAAGCTTGTTAACAAATAAATTCGTTGGCTGATGCTGATACTGATGATTACATTCTTGCTAGCAAATAAATCTTATGTTTCAAATGTTCCAAATTATATTGCCAAACTGCAGCTTTTTTTACTGTTTTTGTTTGTTGGGACACAAGAGCTTCTCTCTTCATTAATCATTATGCCTGAAACTGGGTCGGGTCGACCCGCCGAACCGGACGAACTGCACCTCATATTTTCTTTCGACCCGATTCGGCTCGACACGGAATTCAACAGGTTGCAATAGGGGCACGACCCGTTCGACCCTGGGGTCGAATTGATCCTCTGATCGCAGCACTCCATGGCTAGCGTCTCTTATCGTTCTCCTCGCTCCCACGACTCCCTGAGCAGTCGCCTCGCCTCAAACCTTTGAGCAGCAACTTCCACTGGGGACCACTCGCCTCCGGACACCATGGACCTCGCCTTGCCATCCGCCAGGGACCGAGCCCGCCATTGCCATGAGCTCCAAGTTTTTGTGTTTCATGCTCCGTCCCCGTGGTGAGTTGCTGCACATGAGTCGTCCTCGAGCAGTCGCCGCAGACATAGACACTATCTTACTTGTCGCCATGGCGTAATTTCAATTACGGTTGCTGCTGGTTCCTAGATTTCATTTTTCCACTTTTCAGACCCTACTTCAAATCCACAAAATTTTCAACATAAACCATGAAATAGACCAAATTGATCATAAAACGCTCTTCTACATGACCTTACGCTTCCATTTTACTGGTCACCAATCCAGTCGATTCTTGGTGCAAGCAATCGATTTCATCTAGCATTGGTTCAGGGAAGAGGCTGTGAAAGCAAATGTGGCTGTTTCCATTTCAGTTTTGACGAGGAGAACCACAATAGCTGTCTCTCTCCACAATCTGCATACGGTTCCTAATCCGTGGTTCGGCGGTTCAACGCATAGAACAGGAGCAGTTCAACCCTTAACCCCTCCGATAGAAGAAGGGGTCATAGGTTCAAGGAACGGGTCACCCCGAACCGCTCCATTTTCAGGCTGACTAATCATTGGGGCTACAATCGTGTAGCATGCTCAGCACAAGGGAGAACACTGTAGCAAGTTATTGGGAGGATTGGACCATCTAAACAAAGCCCCGTGACGCATAGCATGCTCAGCGCACGGGTGAGCTGCCCAGTTTGCAGTACGCTTAGCAAAAAACTAATTCAAAAGAAGAGGAGGTTACAATGCTTATGTATATCTTACAGGATCATAGCAAATCTCTGACCTGTTATTCTTATCTCTAGTCCGCCATAATTCCACCGTGATCTTGCAGTCCCTACATCACCTTCGTGACTGGGCTTCCTGCAAGCAATTGCGACCCTGCTCGGCACGCGTCCACCTCCCCGATCAAGGGCGACATCACAGCAGGTACAGCCAACAAGCCGTACCTTTCAGAAAACGCCCCATGTCATCTCGGACTACAGCCGCAAAGGCCTATTTATCTTAATACTGCCTGTCTGGGGAACGGTCCATCCATTTTGATGATCAGAGGAGTTTGGCATCGCAACTGATTTCTTCGCATGCTAACAAGTGTGCAGTTGTATCCAGGGCCCAAGAGAGGCTTTTTGATTGGGACCACATCCTTTCCACGTCTTCTGTATTTTTATTTATTTATTTATTGACAAGGAGTGACCGTATTTCCTCAACGACAGTTTTCAGACTGGGGTGTTTACACCCCAGGAGAATCCGAGCAACGCCTTCCTAATGGGGCACTGATTTTGATGATCTATGTGATTACTACATGTGAAGATACATGAGGTCCCTTGGGTTGCTGATTTTGCTTGTTGTGCAAGCTTGTGTGTGCCGCTGAGTATTGAGCCCCACGTCTTCTGTCATTGTGAGAGAACCAAAGTGACCATACTCACATAAGATGATGGCAGTGTTCGCACTTGTGTAAATGCATGTATCTCGCATTACTACTTAGGACGTGTTTGGCATGGCTTTAGAGCTGAACTCCAGCTCGGAGCTGACCAGAGCCAGTGAAACACTTTTCTTTTACCCGTGCTCCAGAGTAGTCCAACTCCCAGAGTTGGAGGAGCTAGTAGTTCATTGGACTCAAAGTTGAGGAGTACCTCTCCCTCTACTTCCAAAATCAAGGAAACCAAAATAGACATGAAGTTCTCAAAGAATTACCCGCAAATGCCACTTGTTACAAAAAAAACAGTTCGCGTCTGTTCTTTCCGTCGCCCGCGCCTCTCTTCTCCCGCTCGCCGCACCTCTCCTGTGCTGCTTGGCGGCGGATAGGTGAGCTCGGCGAGCAAGCGGGCGCGCGCGGTGGCAGGCGGCGGATCTGCAAGCTCGGCGACGGGCACGTGATGGATCTACGAGTTTTGCATGGTTAACCCTATTTTTAAAAAGTGAAGAAGCAGATTAACCCTACTTTGTTATGGGCGTGTTAAACACAAAAAAGATTGTGTTACCCTTGCTTTGATATGGCATGGTTGATCCTATTTTTTATCCAATATGCATGAACGATCCTATTTTAAATACCATAATTTCAGTATGTTTTGACTATATTTTCAGCATCAGTTTTGAGTAAAAGTTAAATATTTAAAAAATTTAGCAGCACTTTTACTATAAAATTTTCCTCCACTTTTTCTGAGATCAAATTCATCGCCCCTGTTGTGTGCTAAGGGGTCCTCACCAAGCTTTTTCTGAGATCAAATTCATCGACCCTGTTGTGTGAAAGGGGTCCTCAGTAAGCTACGTGGGTCTGCGCATCCAAGATCGATGGATTTTGGAGGTTCTACCCTCTTTGATTTTGGACAAGAGGAGAGAAAACGTTGGAACTTGCCCTGTAAGCCAGACCTGCCCCACGCCCGTGCTCGTCAGCCCGCAAGCCCACGCCCGCCCAGCAGGCTGCAGCGCGAGGCCTCCGCCCGCCCTGCGCGCGATGCCTGCCCCGCGCTCGTGCTCGGCAGCCCGCGCCTGCCCTGCACACGAGGCCTCCGCCCGCGTGGGCTGCAGCCGTCGCTCCTGTGCGCCCGCCAGCCCGCTCCCGCTCTCGTGCACCTGCCGCCTGCCGCTTGCCTCCAGCTCCCTTGCGCCGCACCGCCGCTGCTCCCGTGCGCCGCCGAACAGAGAGAATCGGATAGGTTAGGGTTGAGACAGGCCTCACGGGAAGAGAATCGGAGAAGTGTTGCTCACGATAGAGAGAGGTATACAAATTGTTTGAGGGCAAAATGGTCTTTTGTCTTGCCCTTCCAATTTCCATTTATTTTTTTTAAGGGCTGAAAATGCTGAGATTGACGGCAGCTTAAAAAGAGGGTCAGACGGTGACTTCAATTCAAAAAAACAGGATCAACCATGCAAAACGAAAAAAACAGGATCATTTATGTAATTAGAGATAAAAGTAGGGTCACCCAGGCAATTGTCCCTTCTATTGAACCCTTTCTCCCCATGCGGCATTTACCAACCTGATGAATCAACAACAGCATTTCTAGAGTTGAGATGATTCACAGCATTCCATCATGATTCTGATGTGTTCCCTCTTCAAATGTGAACTAGCTTTCCTGTCCTAACAACAACAAAATAAAAATGGAGGTAGCATGCTTCACGATGTACCAAACTTGTTAGAATACTGCTGCTGCTGATGGTGGCGTTTCCTACGGGTTCGCAGGTGTCTTCTCTTCAGGACCGCACCTGTGGTTTCAGAGGGATTGCTGCTGTCCGTGTCCCCTTCTGGAGAGCCGAGTACACAAGCCAATGGGTCCTCCATAAGGTCTCCAAATGATCTCTGCAGACATAAACAGCAGGAACAAGGAATCATCTTGCTAAGAAATATTCTGAAAATTGGATGGAAGAAATGCCTTTCTATCAATAGCGCAAAAAAAAAAAAGAGAGTAGCATGGAGGGTAATTGCTAGGGTCTTCAAATCTGAAAACTTAGTAACTCACAGTGTTTAGAGTTGCTTGTCTAGAATTCGATCTGGCCTCATCATCGACATCATCAGCTTTAGCTTCATTTTCTGTTTCCTTTATTCTGTCCACAAAAGCCCTGTCAACATATGAATTGCGTGTGTGCCATCTGAAAACTGGTGTACCTTGATGCACATCACTGAAAAGATGCTCGGCAAAGAATTGCCCTTTTACAGCTTGAACTAGTGAATAGTTATCATTATGCTTGGTAAGTATTCTGTTAAATGAAGTCAGTGGAAAATGCACTAGTTAGTGAAACAAGTGGCTAACTGAAACACCTGATAGCCTGATGCCAAAAGTAACACATTGCTTATGCTTAATAAACCATACATGTTAGCTAGTTCCAACCTCATGCGCTCTTCGTTACTGTATAAAGTGGCCATAGCACAATTATGCAATTTTGCATAATATACTATCTTTCCTGTGACAAAAGCACCCCCTGAAATACAACTATAATAAATTAGCACATCCAATGAAAAAGAATGATTTTTTGATGGATTGCCGTTATACGAATAAGCGAGCTAATGCAGGTTGCATTATAAGGCAACATCTGTATTCCCTGGACCAGTTTTCCAGTTCTAGTCCAAGATGAAAACAAAGCAAGTTGAGTTTACATAGGGATTTTCTAAGGTATCAATTATAAAAACTCGACCCACGGAGGGTAAGACCACCCCCGAGGCATTGCATTAAGAAGAAGACCTTCTCACGCAGGCCAAGAAAACCCCCGAATCCCTCTCCGTCCCTTACATGAGGGCCACGTGATCCCTGTGAGAGCCGGGCCGGCGCTTAGCACCGTTACCCGTGACCGGACCAGGCCTTAACCTGTGCTTTGAGATTGCAGAGAGGCGAGAGACTATAACATGAAGAGATTACCGGCTCGTTTGGCACAGCTTATGGTGCTGCTGTTTATGCCCATTGCTAGTGTTTCTCCTGTAGCTACAGTGCCATAAGATGAGAAAAGCTAAAAACCCTTGCTGGTGAGACAATAAGCAGTGCCAAACAGACCCTACAACTTGAAGCCCAAATGGTGGCAAAAACAGCAACACCGGATTTGCTATTCCTAGGATTGACCATTTGCTTCAAAATTCTAATTTTGCATATCAAAGAACTTGATCATACCCAGCAACTAGTGTATACTCACTCCAATTTCACATACTTTTTTTTTCTCGAATACGCAGGAGAGCTGCGTATCATTGTATTAAAGAGAGAAGAGTCGGCCCCTTACATGACTACTACCCCCCCCCCCCCCCCCCCTCCCACCAGCACTCCGGGTCGAGCTGTGGGAGGGTTGAAAAAAAACACAGAAAACTACTAAAACCCGGGAAAGACAAGGATGAGACCTGACCAGAACAGTACTACTGGACCTAAATAATCCTAGTCCCTAGACCTAGTGCCCGCAGGTGTCGAGCTCCTGCCAAGCATCACACCTCATGTTCATCTCTTAAAGCTCCCAGCAGTTGAGCAATCCCCGGTTGAGCACCATCAAAGATACACGCGTTTCTCTGTTTCCACAAGACCCATGCCCCAAGAATAATAACCGAGTCCAGGCCCTTCTTCTGGTCTTTGCTCAGTTTCCTGATCGCCCTACGCCACCAGCCAGCAAAAGATCTCTCCTGATCAGTAGGGGCTCGGTCCTGCAGGCCCAAGGCCGAGAAGATTATATACCAAAACTCGCGAGCTAGAACACAAGTAGTTAAAAGGTGTTGTATGTCCTCTTCTTCTTGATCACAAAGGAGGCAGCGATCTGGGTGCGGTAGGTTCTTCTTGCAAGTCGATCCGCTGTCCAACACCTGTTCCTTATGGCTAGCCAAAGAAAGACTTTACATTTAGGTGGTGCCCAGGTTTTCCATAGCCTTCTCCAAGGCTCAAAAGTGGTTGAGCCGTTGTAAAAGGCTTGGTAAGCCGACTTGGATGAGAAGTGCCCAATCTTGCCTAATCTCCATGTGTGCAAATCATTATCTGCTGTGAGTGTGATCTCATGTAAGATATCCCAAAGCTGAAAATATTCAAACAAACCAACTAAAGACAGCCCTCCTCTGATATCCAAAGGCCAGTCATGCGTCTGCATTGCCTCAACCACTGTACGCTGTTTACGGACCTTTAAGGGTACTGCTGCTACCACCATCGGCGTCAGATCCTCAAGAGAACACCCCATTACCCAACGATCTAGCCAAAACAAGGTGCTATTTCCGTTGCCCACTTGAGTCTCAAAAGCGATGTTGAAGAGGGTTGTCACATTAGGATGAACCTGAATTTCTAAACCGTTCCAGGCTCGGTTGGGGTCGGTATTTTTAAACCACAGCCATTTGATTGGAGCGACCAGCTCATGAGTTCCAGATTAAGGATGCCAAGACCGCCGTATTTGAGAGGTCGCTGAACTTTATCCCAGGCCACCAAGCAAGCACCGCCATTAGCTTCTTTTCTCCCCTTCCAAATAAAACTTCTTTTGAACTTATCAATGCTTCGGATGAACTATTTTGGGACTTTGATGGCCACCAGAACATATATGGGGATTGCGGAGAGCATATACCGAGTCCACGCCACTCTCCCTGCCATATTCATAAGAGATGCCTTCCAGGCCAGTAACTTGTCCCCGACCTTTTCTATCCAAGATAACACTTCAGCTTTCCCAAACCTTATGTTTGTTACTGGAAGGCCCAAATATGTACATGGGAAATCAGTAGTAGTGCATGGTAAAGTAGAGCTTACTGTCTCCATATGACCTGCATCACATCTGATGGGCACTACACAACTCTTCTGCAGGTTACATCGCAGTCCCGATGCTTGACCAAAGTGATCCAGCAAGGCCATTGTTAGCTGCATATCCGCCTCGACCGGTCTGATAAACAAGGCAACATCATCGGCATAGAGCGAGATGCGTTGTCCCGGGTTGCGTCGGGACAGAGGTTGGAGGAGTTGCCATTCTCCCGCCTTTGTGAAGAGACTATTGAGAACATCCATTACCAAAATGAAGAGCATAGGTGACAACGGGTCACCTTGATGAAGTCCTCGTCGGTGTCTTATCTCATCACCTGGATCACCATTGAGAAGCACACGAGTGGATGATGTAGACAACAAATTAGAGACCAGGTTACACCATACAGTCCCAAAGCCTAGGTGTCTAAGCACCTCCAATAAGAATCCCCACGAAACTGAATCAAAGGCCTTAGAAATATCCAATTTGAGAAAAATGCTCGGGACTTGTTGCCGGTGAAGGAGTTTCACCGTTTGTTGTACCAAGATATAATTGTCATGAATGCATCGACCACGTATAAATGCACTCTGATTTGCTGAAATCATGTTGTCCAAAAGAGGAGCTAGGCGGTTGGCCAAGATTTTTGTGATTAGTTTCGCGAAGCTATGTATGAGACTGATTGACTGAAAATCTGATGGTGACATTGCTTCGGCCTTTTTTGGAATGAGTGTGAGGTATGCCGAATTAAGAAGCCAAAGTTTCCTTGCATCACCTTGCTGCAAAGTGATGATGGCTGCCATGAAATCTGGTTTGATCAAGTGCCAACATGTCTTATAAAATCGACCTGTGTACCCGTCTAGACCCGGTGCCCTATCTGGCGGCAAAGTTTTAATTGTGGCCCATACCTATCTTCCCTCTGGTTTTGAAAAACAAGATGTTTAGGACAAGGTTTAGCATACCAAGGCATGGATAATTTCCTCTATTCTTCCATGTCTGCCCTTATTAAATACACCTTGGAGTCCATTCCTAAATAAACTCTCTCTCCAGGTGAGTTGTCAACACACCACACTTTCAATCTCGAGTCGTGAGTTCGACTCTCAGCATCGCTTTTTTTTTTTTTTGAGTAATCTCGGCACCACATTTTTTTCTCTCTTTTTTGCGTCAGGCCGTGCAGGCGGGTCGCGTGGGCAACAAAATTTTTCGGTTTTGCATGGCGCTGTTTATTTCCACCTTCGCGCTGTTTTCTTCCACTGGCATGCTGTTTTTTTTCCAATTCTCGGCGTATGCGCGCTCCTTTATGCCCATCCTATTTAACCAAAGAGGAGGCCTCCAAGGACCTGTCTGCGAGCTCCCGTCGATGGAGTCGGCCTCGACACTAGCCGGCATGACGATCTGCGAACCATCCATGGAGATTGCCTCAAACTTAGCCGGCGCGACGGTCTACGAGGTCCCGTCCATGGAGCCTGCCTCAACACTTGTTTTAAAGAGCAGCGGGAGATGAGGGAGTCATCGCGCATGGCCAGGAAGAGAAATGATCGCACACGTGTGGTTTAACTCGTCCTCGGAAGATAGCAAGTCTGTTTAATGCCTACTCAATCAACACACTGCCAACACACGCGCGCAGGGGTAAAACTGGCCAAATGAAACAACTAATCTCAGAACATCTTAAGTTTTTAAAATCTTCTATTTTGCCTCTTGTTTTTCGAAACCGGAGGGAGTACATGACACTAGGACAGCTGATGTGGTCCCAAACTGAATACACTTGTCCTAACATTTATGTACTCCCTCCGTCCTAGAATATAGCTAGTTCTGGGTTTGTCCTAAGTTAAACTTTTATAACTTTGACCATCCATAGCAAAGATTTATAAATATTGACTACATAATAGTTATATATTATGATAGTTTGACTCATGACCAATCTAATAGTAGTATCCTTGTATTGTTAACCATTATAAAATTTTTGTTATGATTGGTCAAAGTTAAAAAAGTTTGACTTAGGACAAACACAAAACTAGCTATATTCTGGGACGGAGGGAGTATATGAGATTGGTGGGGGGGTTCAGCCTTCCTCCTCTCCCCTGGGAAAGGATTGGACAGGAACTGTGTTCTGGTATGGTAGCAAGTACTAGTCAAGGAACTATTTGTGAAGACCCTTTTTTGTTGATACAGTACACATTTTAGAGATGAGTTATAAAACTTTACAGACTGCCTTAGGCATCAACTTAATGCATTGACATGCAGTTCTCCTGCATGTTCTAGGAAAAAAAAACTTAGATTGTCCACATAAAAGGGGCAGCCACAGCCACTATCGATTACGATTTAATCAACAAGAATTCATTAGTCTTTCTCCTATCTAAAGTACTTGGACCCTGATCCTTAAAGCTTGCGGGTGCTGTTGCATGTCATGAAACTCATGATTGATAAATATGGGAGATAATCACTATTGGATTCTATAGTGCCGAGATTTACCAGCAGATATGATGAATCTTGAACAATTCATAGGTGGAACCCTCAACAGTTTAAAGCCTGCACAAGAAAAGATATATGTGAGAGCTCATATATGTAAAGCATGTTTTTGGTATCCAGAATAAGTCCCTCTAAGGCAAACTTAATACTGATACTCTGATAGCACTCAATTGCATCAGAAGTAAGAGATGTGCAATGATTATTTTCCTACATCCTTTTAAACCAAGTATCTGAATTAACTTGTTTTTTTTTCCCGGATACGCATCCAAGGCATATCTGACATGTATCCATATCGGCTACACATCCAGGTATCCAATATGCTCCACCTTGAAGTATTTGGTGTATCATAGGATTCAATTGTGTGACCTAACTGCAAACGGACAGTGTCATTTTTGTAGAAGTGATGAATTGGTGGACCATTTGTTTTTCATATGGTCCTCTGGCAGAATTAAGAAGTTTTGTTACGCAATGAGATTTTAGTTATGCAACTCTTAATTCATTGCATCAAGCCATAGAATCTCACAAAATAAGAGAATAACACTGGTTCAATGAGTAGCAAACTTTTGAATTTCAGAAAGCCTCAAATATAGCAAGTTATGAACATAAGCTCACAATCAAACTACTGTGATTCATGCAGCTCATTACTTGATTGACTTTTGGTTAGGGCATCACTGCAGAAGCAGGAGACAAGAGGTGCTGCGTAAAGTTACTACAAAACTCGGAAGTGTGGTGTTGGACACTTGGACTTGGAGGTAGCAAGGATTCAAGCAGGCTACAATGGTGAGACAAGGCTGGTAACAACAAGAATGCTTGGGTAAGAGTCCTAGTGGAGCAAGATAGCACATAAGGTCAAGTTAATAAGCTTGAGACCGAAGGCTCAGAAGGGTAACACACAAGCTGCAAAATGATTTACCATTTCAAGGTGTGCTTCATTTATTTTTTCTGTTGGCATGTCGCTTCTCGTTTCCTTTCTCTTTTTTTCTCTCTGCTTTATTAATTGTTAAGACCTCTATAACTAGTGGTTTTACTAATAAGCAATCAAAGTCAGGTCCATCCTCCCTAATAAAAAAGCATTCCATCACATTGCCAGTGGTTGGGTTGCCAGATGACCTTCACAGCTATATGAATAATTAAGCTAATTTGAGGCCACAACCATGCTGTTGGCAATTGGCATAATGATGTTAGGGAGTAGGAAACATGCACAGCAAACAATCGTACACATAATCCACATGCTTCCTAATATTAAACAGTTGCCATTGGCTGGTCTTTAGAAACACCAAGAGGAATTTTAGACCCAGTAACACATACATGGACTCTAGTATATCAACAAGAACAAGTTGGTTTACGCACCTATGCCTTGACCAAACCACCCCAAGAAACTGTACATCGCAAAGCCGCTGATGAAGCCCTTTCTTGCGATCAAACGGATGGCTTCGAGCCAGAGGGCCTCCCTTCGGGTCATGTCACCCTACAGGATTAGAAGCACAGCCCAATAAAGAAACAACCACAACCATGAAAGGACAACAACAAAAAACTGGTGCATGACATTGAGGTTGCTGTGGCGAATGGTGAAGGTTACTGCAACAATCAAGGGTCGGAATGGGCACCCTGTGCAATAATGATGACAACCTATTGTTCAGTGCCAACATGCATCATACATGGAAACTGCAACAGTTTTTTTTTCCTGCCCGCCAGATGGAAGTATTTAGCCAGACTCGCAATAGAAGGAACAGTTTTGACGGCAACTGTTCACGTCAACGAGTCTGAAGCTGAACTCTGGATTCCATCTCCTTGCGGCAGTGACACTTCTTTTATGTATGTATTTTTGGATTCTATTTCACCAGGCTAACTGAAAGCATCAAAGCCCATACACCCTAAGAGTATCTAACCGAAATTTATTTACAGGAGTTGATAGCGACCAATTGGGAGTGTAAGATTTAAAAAATCTCAAAAGTTCATCTCAAATCTAATCATTTAATTTAATTTATTGCTAAACCACCGTCAATTCCTTGACAAATATTACACTTTCTAGCAATACAATTACTCAAAATCCCACATTAACGCCCATGTGATTACTGCTAATGGAACGCCCGCAGGCGGCAGCAACAAAATTGTTACCTTGGTAATCAGAGCGAACTCCAGATCCTGGATTACCTCCCCCTGCCGCATTAGCAAGGAAAACCCATCAATTCAGGCGGTGAACAACTAGAAGAAAAACGGCGGAACCGCGGAAGGAGACACTGGAAAAAGAAGCTAGGTCGTTTCCTCACCTTGCCATGTAGGGGGCCGAGAGCATCTTTTATCTGGCGCAGCAGAGAAACTACCATCTCGATGCAACTCCCTCACTGCCTCCCTCCGTCCCTCTCTCTCTCTCCCTCCCTCCGACCGACCCCCTCCTCTCTCTGGCTCTGTTTCTGCTGCTGACGGCTGCACGACCGAGGGGAGCGACAAGCCGGACAAGACATAAGACGAGGCAGACTGAATAGGTATGTAGTTGTGTTGTGTAGTGCGATTTGGGCCTCTACTACATGGGCCCCTGGGCTGAGATCTCGGCGTCGTCCACCGTAAATCAACCAACCCATTTCCTTGGTTTTTACAAAAAAAAAAAAAAAGATTTAGGGCCAGACGGCCAGTTGTTTAGCTCCAGATTATAATCTAGCTTATTTAATTTTAAATCGAAATAAAAATTATATTATTATAATACAATCGTATACTCTTAATATAGAACTAGCAAAATACCCATGTGTTACCACAGGTCTTTATTAAAAAAAATTATGGTTAGAATGTTTTTTATAACTGTAAAAAAGTTTTCAATTAATCAATTTTTTTTAGCTTGAGCATTTGCTCTATATTTATTTTTGCTCTACCTTTTTGAGGTTTAAAAACAACATCCATTATCATAATTTTGGAGTGAGTTATTATTGGAATTATTGTTATTAGTTTTCATCCAAAATATGATGTTAAAGCAATAGATGATTAATTATTGTTAGTATGAAATATCGAATGAAATCGGAATTCAATTCAACAAAGGATTAGAAAATGGTTTAAAAAGATTCAAACTGATTGGTGAATCCTTGTAGAATACAAACTTATCGAGGGTGAAGATCGGGATACCACGTGGTACCCCCTAAAAATCAAAGCGCGCCCAAGGGGACCAGCTGATCACCAACCTGGAACCTCACATGTGGGCACTCAGCGGGCAGAGCCCGTACAGGAGTCACACCGCGGTTGTGAAGGCCGCGATGCTGCCTCGACCCGCTCGACCCCTTAGTGATTCGGGGGACAAGTGTGGCTTGCCCGACCCCTCGTTAGGGGTCGGAGATCCGTTGCGCCTCGCTCGACTCCCCTCGCAGGAGTTGAGGGGCGATCCGACCCGCCTAACCAAACTCGAGCGTGCCTCGATCCTCCAAGAGTCTAACCGAGCTTATCCACTCCACAACAAGGGCGGACCCACCACCATCACCATGGTCCTGACAGAGTGGACCCCCCATAACTGTTAGGCAAGACCTGTCCCCTGTCCATTCCCGTCATGAGGAGCCCAGAGTCAGACAAGACGGGGTGATAGGAACCCTGACCAAGCCCGAAATGGTAGAATGGAGAAACTCGATTGTCCTGCCAGGACAAGATAGATCCCAACTCCAAGCGATCCGGATAAACCCAACCCAACGCTACGACCCCCGGATGAGAGGGGTCGGGCGGGGCGGTGGTCAACAACTGCCAAGCGCTCGGCCTTAAATGCCATACCCGCTACGCATACACAGTATCGGGAGATCAAATCTCCTTGTACGCCTGTCATCCTCATCATCACCCGCGCTCGCTGACGAAGATAGACGCGGCAGAGCACTCGATGATGCCATCGTCCAATGACACCCCCAATAGTGGCAATACAGGACGTCGGATGGACGACAAGATTGACCACCATACAGATAATGTGACAATGCCCATGATGCACCTCACCACGTATGACGGAGCATGCTATCAACAGTGACAAGAGGACTCGGCCTAACGATGAAAGATGGGGGCACGCCCGAAGCATAGTGTCGCCCCCTAGCATGATGACTGGATGACGGGCCCGCCAGGACCGAGGACCACACCACCGACCAGGAGCTTCACCTTCTCCTGCACACCACCACCAATCCCGCATGTGTAGAACTCCCATCTCTTTTTTTTTCTCTTCTACCTCTCTCTGTAAACGGGCCCATCCCCTTAAAATATAAAAAAGGAGGCCCTTCTTCTTCCTCCAAGACGACGAACACAAGAACTCTCTGAGACAACACACACACACACACTCCACTTGCACCCGAGACTTGGAGCTCGCTACTCTCTCACCACCATTGTACTCAATACCGGAGCAGGTAACGCGCTAGAGAACTGGACATAGTGGGTCTTCCCCGAACCAGTATAATCCCCCTGTGTCCTCTTACTTAGCCATCGCCAAGCCCGAAGCGTGCATCCCCGTGAATAAATTCTACTAGTTGGTGATCTAACCACCGACAAAACTGAATATAAAAATGTTACAGACATATCTGAACATAAAAAAAGTGGTCTAGACGATCTCACCTTAATTAATAAGTTATATTTTGCTTTACATTTTGAGTTTTAAAATAAATATTTATTATAATAATTTTGGAGTGAGTTATTATTGGAATTCTTGTTATTAGTTTCCATCCAAAATATGATGTTAAAGTAATAGATTATTAATTATCATTAGTATAAAATATCGAATGAAATCAAAATCCAATTCAACAAAGGATTAGAAAATGGTTCAAAAACAATTAATTGTTGTTAGTATGAAATATCAAATAAAATCGGAGTCCAATTCAACAAAGAATTAGAAAATAGTTTAAAAACAACTCAAACTGATACGTGAATCTTTATAAGATACAAATTAAATACGATAACGTTCTGAATACAACTTGACACAAAAATAGTGGTCTAAACGACCTCACCACAATTAATAAGTTATAGAGATATGATCTATACACCACTAGATCATGATAATCCCATAAAGCTGTATTAGTATACTATTTCAAGTTATATAATCTATATCTAATAAGCTGATTATATAATTTAGAGGGTAAATATACAGGACCTTAACACACGGCACGTGCACGTTCACATTTCCGCATTTTTATAACTACAAATAAAGCCAAACATTAATCTTCAATCAATAATGCTCCCACGTATGAACGAATCATCCTGACAACCTGTGGCAACTGATCATTTCAAGGCATAACACACATCAATTAAATTAGTTACCACACATGAACAAGTCTCAATAATCTGTGGCAGCGGATTATTCTGTCTTTGTTGCATCTGGGTGTTCCCAGATAAATTCTAAGCATTTGTGGCTTTCCACGGCACTTCTCATCGAGCGTTCTTCACGATGCAGTGAACTTGTCAGCATGCCGATGGTGATGCCGGTGGCTTCTCCTTCGGGCACGCAGTTCGCTTCTCTTCAGTACAGTACCTGTTTTTTTAGGAGAAATGTTGCTTTCCATGCCGCTTCCTGGAGAACCAAGTATACAAGCGAATGGGTCCTCCGTGAGGTCCCCAAATGATCTCTGCAGATATAAGCATAGAACCAATTTTTAGAGAAATTTGTGAAGCTCAGATGGAAGAAATGTCCGAGAACAAGGACATGATTTTGACAAACAGTTAAACTGGTAGTAAAGTAGTGATGTAACCCACTACGTTTAAAGTTGTCTGTCTAGAAATTGATGTAGCCTCATCGAAGGGGTCGCTAGCTTCTATTTCCTTCACCCTTTCCACAAAGGCACTGTCAACATATGAACGGCGCGGGTGCCACCTGAACAACGGTTTATCTTGATGCAGGTCATCAAATAGATGCTCAGCAAAAAAATGCCTTTTTACAGCTTGAACGAGTTGTTCATCATCACTATGCTTCGTAAGTATTCTGTTAGTGAAGCAACCAAGAAATCACGTTGGTGAAATAAAGAGTTAGTTGGTATACCTGAACCGGATTACTACTACTAAAAGAATGAAAATGTAGTAATACTTGTTAACAAAACCGTACATGTTAGCTAGCTCCATCTTCATGTGTTCATCTTCAGATTTCAAGATCACTGCAGCCAACGCCTGAACAGTTGAAAGATACATCACCTTTCCCATGAAGTAGGCCAAACCTGAAACGTAGCTTCAATAAATTTACATTTTCAGTGGAAAGGAAAAAATCTTGTTACAGGAACATCAAATGACATCGAGCACTCCAACATACCCAACAACGTATAAGGTACACAATGCAAAATTTCGATATCAGAATGCAAAATCTAACTTATAAAGCTCCAATTGCAAGCATATATTTTATGTTAGTATGTTCCACAATGACACATGATCCCATTCAGTTTTTTAAAAAACTTAATTTGCAGAAACACCTCAAAATTCGGCTCCTCTGTACCATAGTTACTTCACTGTGAATAGATGATCAACATAATACAACTTTATAAAGCTTAACATAGCCTTTGCATGCTTTGCATGTCATTTCATATACAGGGGCCCACTAACAGGTTCAGTAGCCTTGAAATTTACCAGCTGAAAAGCCACATCTTTTTAGTCCATGCATAGGCGGAAGCCCTGCCAACTTATTTCCTGAACAATAGAACATATGTACAGTTTCAAAACAAAAATAGAACATATGTAAGCAAAGCAAGTATATGATACCTATTCCTCCACAAAGCAAAATTAAAGTAAAATAATTATGCACCTTTATTTATACAGTACTCAAGTGCATCATAAGTAACAAAAAATGCAATATGAAAAATTGTACAATACCTATGTCTCTCAACCAATATTGCACTTGACATATTTCAATTCACAGGAAAGGAAACACTATACCTGTAATGCTTTATTGTTGGAAACAATAAGTGTACAACTAACGAAAATGGATTTGGCCTAAAGTTTAATATGTTCAGGCCCCAGGGACGCCATCAACAGCATGGCCATTGTTGTCAAATGTGACTCCATGTGTAGTAGATTAATGATAGTTAGTGAGCACTTCAGGTCAAAAATAGTTAGTGAGCACATGGAGGCAATGGCATATGCAGAGCACAAAATTACTTATTGTGAGCACAACATTTGATAATAGCAAAGACAACACCATATACAGTGTAACTCCTTTATCTACTAAAAGGGTGCAACATTAAGGAAGGGGTATGAAATATGAACTAGTGGAATCAACAACAAATTATCTTCCAGTTTACCCATATATGTAGTGTTTGTCAGGAGACACATGGTTTTTCAGAAAGAGAGAAATTCCAATAGGAAAGCAGTCACCATGCTTTTTTATCCTTTGAACCTCACTTCAATGCATGGTGGTCTTTTCGATCCAAAATAAACAATGTACAAATAGCCATAAGAGACTTTCCTTTTCTGTTGGCCTTCTGGGAATGGTTATATTATAACTACTGAATAAAATAGTTCAGCAAGGCCATGCTACTGGCATAGTTTTTAACACAATGTGTTCCATAATTATTGAAAAAATATCTACCGGAAAGGTATCAGTGAGTCACAATTGTTCTACTCAGTGGTATGCTTTTGTTTTTTAATAACAAACAAATGCTCCCTTGTTTACCATAAATTAAAACAGGCATCACATATCGTTATCAATGGGGAGGGAGAGGGAGGGACCTATGCTGAGACCAAACCACCCCAAGTAACTGCCCAATCCAGAGGCCACGATGAAGCCTGCCTGCGGAAGGAAACTGTTAACCTGGAGTTTGATCTCCTCCTCTCGGCTCAAGCCGCCCTACAGCATCAGCAGCCCAAGAATAAGTTATTTTTTCTTTTTCTTTCTTTTCATGGATGGATGGGAATTTCCGCGGGGACGAGGTTACCTTTGCCCGTATGGCGAACTCCAGATCTTGTATTACGTGCCCCTGCGACATCAGCAACAAGAACTCCATCAATCTCGTCGGTGAACAGCCACGAACTGCAGGAGGAGACACTGCGAATTGTAATCAGGGAGCTCCGCGAACCTTGTGATGTGCCGGGGCGGCACGATCCTTCATTTCCCGGAGCAGCGATACCACCATCCCTGATTTCCTCCGCGACCTCGTCTCGCAGTCGCTCGCAGTCGCAGAAGCTGGAGACGAGAGGAAGGTGGGGAAGGGCGGAAGGGAAGGCTATGCGATTCGGGCCTCTCTTCCATGGACCGTATTCCTAATGGGTCTACAGCTCTCCCCGGCCTGTCAAATCAGCGCGCACCAGAAGCCCAACTAGCTGGACTGTGTTTTCCCGATTTGCCGTTTGGTTTATTAAGATTTTTTTTCTAAATAAAATCACTTGTTTTTTCTCGGTTTATCAACAGGTTCTTCAGAATATCACTAGGTTTATTTAGGTTTTTAAGTTTTAAGTTTTTTTCTTCAATATTTAATTTTTTAATTTAATTTGATAAATAAATCGGTCGTCCGCTCAAACCAGATTGAACCAGTGTGATCGAAAAAAAAAGAACAGTTTGTATTGGTTTTGTGAACCACGATCTATACGTAGCAAAGATGCTTCACTTTTGCTGCTGTTGCGCATCTACCGCATCTTTCTACCGATGTTTCATTAGTAAGGCCATATCTTTAGAATTACATTCTACCCCATAGTGATTCTATGTAATAAATTACTGTCACATACATTTTGGGATGTGGCCAGAAAACAAGCATTTGCTTGCTTGCCGATCAGATTTCATCAGATCTTATTATATCAAATATCAAGTGCATGTGCATCGTAATACTCGATTGGTTTACTGTTTCTTGCGTGCAGAATTTAAGCGGGCGGTAGTGTGTAGAATACTATATTGAGAAAGCATGTAAGTTGAAAAGGAGCTATGCACTTCATAACAGTGTATGGGCAAATTCATCTACTCAATAACCGCTCACTGTCACGTGTGACCGACTCTATCATTTAGCTATGAATTGTGCAAATGTTCCACAGCAACGCTCAGGTATTTTACTAATTAGGTAAATATGTGTGACACAAACTGTTAAAATCTGAAAGGATTGTGAAATCTTGAGGGATAGACTATATGGAATCCAGAATCAAGCTAAGTCCCTCTGTTTTTTATTCAGACTGTAAAAACCAGAATCCAGAATCTAAACGTGGAGCTCGTAGGTTGCGGACATGTAGCCATTTAGGGGGTGCCATTGATATGTTGGATCAGTTTTTGTAGAAGGGCACACATAGCATTGTACAGCCTACAATATAGTCATCAGCACTTCAATTTGTTCGTGCCCAGTCTAGCTGCCCATGAACAACTCATCCCAGCAGTATATGCCGACTGATTCCCCCATTCGATATGAAATGCAGAACTTATACAGAACTCCGCCACACTGTGAATTAGCATCACAATGCAGCTAACTTGTCAGGATGACAGATGACGATGACACAGGAGACTTCTCCCAAGGGCTCGAGGCTCACTCTTCTTCAGAGTAGTACATGTTTTATCAGTGGGATTGCTGTTGCTTTCCATGCTCTTTCCTGGAGAACCGAGTACACAACCCAGCGGGTCATGCATTATGTCTCCAAATGATCTCTGCAAGCAAAAAAAACAAACTTTCAAAAGAGCAAGGAACAAGGGCTATCCTATTAAATATTCTGAATCTAGATTCTGACTAGTAGCAACTCACGATATTTACATTTGTCTGTCTGGAAATTGATGTTTCCTCATCGTTGGAGTTGTTAACTTCATCTTCCATCTCCTTCAGTTTTTCCATGAAAGAGTTGTTAACTTCATCTTCCATTTCCTTCAGTCTTTCCATGAAAGACCTGTCAACATACGAATGATGTGGGCGCCACCTGAAAAGCGGTTTATCTTGATGCAGATCGTTGAACAGGTGCTCAGCAATGAACTGCCTTTTTACAGATTCAACCAGTAGTTTATCATCACTATGCTTAGTAAGTATTCTGTTAATGAAGGAAGCAAAGAAGTTATCGTTAGTGAAAAAGTAGCAAGTTGGAACAACCTGATTCTCAAAAGTGAACGAAGTTTGAACAAACCACACATGTTAGCCAATTCCATCTTCATGCAGTCTTCTCCATTGCCATTCTCCAAAATGAGTTCAGCGCACATACGCAAGGCTGCATAGTATATCACCTTTCCTGTCAGATAAGAACAACCTGAAACACAGCTTCAACAAATCAGCATTCAGTGAAAAAGAAAGAAAGTTGGATGCATGAGCACTATGTGAGAAACAATCCCAAGGTTTATTTCCCTGGATCCATTTTGTGTTCTAGATCTCAAGAGATTAAATATATATTCCTAGACTTTGAAAGATCACATCTATTATTGGACCACATAAATGGCAGATTTTGCAACTTTATAATCAAATAGATGGAAACTATATTGACACATAACTAGACTGGCTGTAAAAATCTTTGAAGAGTTACCTTTTGTGAGTCCACTGATATAGTGTTAGCTGGGAATTAGAGATAACTTGTCTCTTAGTTGGTGTCTAAGTTTTCTTTATAAATATATATGTTCGATACATTAGATATTAATTTCCGAAGTATAGAAACTGTTCCTTAGTGCTGAACCCAAGTATCCATATAAAAGATACAGCCCCCCTTCCATTATGAATCAAGAAAGAATGTCTATTTAGGGCTTTTTTTTCCTTGTCTGAAAATCTGGTACTTGTCTATCTCCTGTTCCAACACCCTGATCACCTATTTTGTTGTATTCCTCTATATGGGAGTTAATCTGCAACGAGATAATGTTAACACCACAGTAGAGTTACCATGATATCCTAGAAGAAACTATGCCGAACTGGACACCCACATCAGATAAGTCATGTTCACAACAACAAAGTCTTTTAGTTCAAGCAAATTGGGTAGGGTAGAGATGAAACCCACAAGAACCAACCAAAAAAGAGAAGAAAGTAGTCAAAGTGAAAAAGAGATAACCCATGTTCACATCCAAGTAAAATTTCTCGTGTTCAATTTGTTGGGCCAAGTCAGAGACTTTAATCCAGAACATCAACCATGTGGCTTTATAGGTGTCCCCAACTCCATGAGACAGTAAATAAACTTGCACGCATGGATACTCTCACAATAAACTTTTGCATTTGAATAGCATCACTACCAGCCAGCAAGGTTGAGAATTGAGATAGCCTTGATATTTACCAGCAACTGTACCAAACCTTATCCATCCAGGCAAAGGAAGAACAGTAGAGACCCCAGGCAATTTATGTACTGCACAACATACTATACGTAAGCATCTATGTGATACCTGTGGCAAGCTCTTGCAAGGCTAACTTAACTTAGTAGCTTTGAAACTTTCTGTAAATACAATATTGGATTGTAGCAATGCTAATCTGTGATGCAAACGACAGGAATCATTTCAAATGTCTCACTTGATTCTCAAAAAATAGTTGTGCCATATGCAAACTCATACATAGACAACTATACAATTGTTTCAACTTATTTGAATGGGAACATGTTTTACTTTCTTACAAAGATAACTACAAAACCAAAATATATGTTCAAGCAACAGTAATAGCTAATACTCCCTCCATACTGCAAAAGAAAGTCGTTTTGGACATGATTTACAATACCAAGGAGTAATTAATTATGGGGTATTTTCTCTCTCTGTCCTTATTAAAGACGTCTTGGAACTAACCTAGTCAATAGTATGTGTTCACCTAAGTGGTTGCTGCTTGTAAAGCAAAAGTACTCAACTATGAGATTGCTGGTTCAATTCCCCACAACCACAATATTTTTTGTTTTTTGAGGAAACAACTTGTTTTTATAAAATCAGCTATGCACCCAGAATGACTTGCTTTTGAAGTATGGAGGGAGTATTAATATTGAATGGCATAGCCCATCGCCAGAATCAAGGTGAATGGACAGCAAGGACAGAGTTGGCATGAAAATATAATGGAAAAACAATAACAAAGGCAGAACAACAACAAAGGCACAACAACAACAAAGCCTTTTAGTCCCAAACAAGGTATCCAGAATATAACATTATTTTTCCTCAAAGTGCAAACATATAGTAAAATAAATTTGCGTAATCACATTAATTAAATGAGAATATATGATAATAAGTTGTGATGGTCCTGGCCATCAGATGACACATGGTTCCTTAGAAAGTGGCAAAGAGTGTCACTTGCCACCAGTATAGTTGAATTTTAGGGTATATCCTAACAACATTTTGTATTTTGATGCAGTGAAATTTTCCACATGATACTAAAATGTAGTGTAATTAGAACTTTTTATGCCTTAAGTGTAAATGTATAAGTAGCCCACATGATTGGAAAGCAAGAAAGAAATAGAGGTACAATATGACGACAAGGATTATATAAGTGGCTTTGTTATCCCTGCACACATAGGTTTGCATGCTCAACACCAGTACTTGCATATAAAACAAGAACAATAGAATTACCAGTTTTGATCAATAAAATGCAATGCAGCACTAGCAAAATAGACATCCAGAGTCCATAGTTCCCAAACATATGTCCTGCTTAGCCAAAATTTTCAACTGGTCTAGCTATGTATGATGCAAGTTGATTCCCAGATTTGTTGGCTGGCTTGGAATGGCAATTGCTCATATGCAGTATGATGCTGATAGATTGCCAGAAGCATTCCATGAGCCAGGGTACAAAAACTACAACGAGCATAATGTGACAACCTTGCCCCTGGCATGTGTGAAATATGAACCGTAAGCAAAAGAATCACCACTCAACACACATAATTAGCATGTGCACTGTAAAGTGTAAATAAAAATGAATGTCCTTTCGGCTGGTCCTCGTGAAAACATCATTAGCAGGTTTGGAAGGCACAAGTGAGAAGCCACGCCTTCTGCCAAATGGCAATACCTCACGTTGTAATAATGTAATCCAAGAACGTATCAAGGAAATGTTCCTCATAAACCATGAAAACACATCGCATCACATGGTCAAGGGGGGAGGGATAGGGACTTGAGAATAGAAGACGCACCTATGCCGGTCGTGAACCACCCTATGAAGCTGTACAGCCCAGCGGCCCCAATGTAGGCCCTTCTTGCAAACGCATTGTAAGCGGTGAGCCTGGCATCCTCCAGTCGAGTTATGTCTTCCTACAAGATTAGTAGCACATCACAATCAGGAAATCACTACCAAACATCACGGGGACATGAACAAGAAAGGCGATTTGTGAAGGGTTCAGTGGGGATACTATTCATTTATTCGTCGCAGATGAACTCACCTTGGTCCTCATGCAATACTCCAGATCTTGCATCACCTCCCCCTGCCACATTAGGAACACGAATCCCCATCAATCCAATCGGCGAACGGCACCAAGAACCGGGAAAGGGGATCCTGAGGAGAGCAGGTAGCGAGTTTCTTTGGGGGAAACTGAAGAACCTTGCCAAGTAACGGAGGGATGGCACCCTGCAGCTGCCGCAGTAACCACAACACCATCTCTCGCGCTGTCGCTCTGTGTGTCGTGTGGTAGGGTTTAGTGGAACAGTTGAAGAATGGAGCGGGGGAGGAGAGGTCGAGAGGAAGACGAAGCACGAGGATCCGTTTGGTACTATGGGGCTCGATTTGTTTTCTGTTATTGGGCCGCAGTTATCGCCTTGTTGGGCTGCAATAGCAAGCCCATGATCAAGGCTACCTTTGAAACTAGGGCTGAAAACGATAAAAAAACATTTTTGCACTTTTACATTTAAATTACGGGACAATTGCGTGAATAACCTTACTTCTATCTCCAATTATGTGAATGACCCTATTTTTTTTATTTTGCATGGTTGACCCAGTTTTTTTTTAATTGAAGTCGCCGTCTGACCCTATTTTTATGCTGCCGTTAATCCTAGCATTTTTCAGCCCTTAAAAAATTAAAAAAAAAATAAATGGAAAATGAAAAGGAAGGACAAAAGACTATTTTGCCCTCTGGAAATCTGTATACCTCTCTCTCTATCGTGAGCAGCACTTCCCCAATTCTCTTCGGGCATGTCTCAATCCTAACCCTATCTGATTCAATCTGTTCGACGGCGCACGGGAGCAGCGATGTGCGGCGCAAGGGAGCTAGAGGCAGGCGGCAGGCGCACGGGAGCGAGAGCTGCAGGGCGGACGGGCCTCATACGTAGGGCGAGCGGCAGCTGGTGGGCCGCATGCGCAGAGGCCTCGCGCGCAGGGCGGCGCGTGCTTGCGGCTGGTGAGCATGGGCGCGGGGCGGGCGCTGCCGTCCGTGTGCAATGTTCCAACATTTTCTCTCTGTTGCACAAAATCAAAGAGCGCAGCACCTCCAAAATCCATCGATCTTGGATGCACAGACTCGCTTAGCTTGGTGAGGACCCCTTGCACACAACAGGGGCGATGAATTTGATCTCACAAAAAATGGAGGAAAATTTTATACTGAAAGTGCTGCTGAAGTTTTTAAAACGTTTTAACTTTTACTCAAAATTGATGCTGAAATTATAGTAAAAAAATACTGAAATTATGGTGTTTAAAATAGGATCATTCATGCAGATTGGATAAAAAATAGGATCAACCCTGTAATATCAAAAGTAAGGGTAACATAATCTTTTTATCATACGTTTAATATCGTTAAATGCTCATAACAGAGTAAGATCGATTTGCTTCTTCACTTTAAAAAACTAGAGTCAACTATGCAAAACGTAAAAAATGAGGTCATGCATAGAATTGAAAACTAAAATAGGGTCAGTGACGCAATTGCCCCTTACATTACTGAACAAAATAAGGTAATGTTATATTCATCGTAGTTTTTTAAAAACTAGTTTATATTTTTAGTTTCTAAAAACTGACTTTTAAATAAGCTAGATTCAGGTAGATTATAGGTTTCTTAAAAATCCATAATCTGATTTATAAAAATTAACACAAAAACTGATTTGTTTAAAGTCACTCTAATTTTTAGAAAACCAGTTTTTTAAAAATTAGAGGGATTCAGACGAGACCTAAGATAGTTTCAAATATAAAAAATAATAATAATAAACCATAAAAAGTATGCCGGTAACAATCAACAACTGGTATATCAAAACGATATCATAGACCGAATATATAGCAACACCACATTTGCATCCCATTTACTTTGAATGCATTATGGAATTGCCAATTGTTTCTCATAAAAATCATGACATCTTGACTCAAACAAACGGTTTAATTCACTACCCATATGAATAATTTCGGGGGTTACAAATATTAGACATCTTTATCTGAATATGGTATTAAAATATGATTATTTTGGGGAGTTGGACAGTAAGTATTCAAAATATGAACAAGGAATACGAAATTATACAAAATACAAGGTTTTATTTATAAAATGGTCAACCTTATCCTTCCTCCGCCATTCATCCTTGGGTTAATTAGATTCATGTCATTATAATTTTTACGAGTTAAAAATATATCACTGAATTTCCGGAAATTGGATGGATGCCATTAAACTTTGTTCAAATTTTAAAATATACCATTATGTATTTTTGCCATTCTTAAATTATTGTCATCGTTGACTTTTTTATTCAACTTGACAATTCCTTTGTTCAAAATATTATTTTAAATATGCAAATTTTTAAGTTATAGTTTAATTTTTTTGATAATAAATAAACTATGATAACATATATGATATTACTTAAATTTTTTAAAATTGTTAAATTTCACTAAAAAGTCAATGACAACAATTTAAGAATAAAGAAAGTACGTTTTAAAGTGTTTTATTAGGCCCACTTATAGACTTATGTATTTTCGTATATGCGAGTTTACCCTTGTCTTATCTCTATCAGAGAAGCCGTGCCTCCATTCTTCCTGGCTGAAATAGATCGAGCTCGACGGTGGCTCATGGCTGAGGAGGTCAACTCGGTGCAAAGCAAGTGAGGAATTGCTCGCCAATTTGAGCTCGATTTAAGTGGTGTTATCCCATTCTTCCACACTCCTCCCGAAACAGATCGAGGTGCTCCAGGCCCGTTCCTCCTCGCTGATTCAATCTCTGAACCGAATATGAGAGGACACCTCCAGGAATCCAAGCGCGGCCATGGATCTAGACCCACTGTTGCCTACCCACCTCAATTCGTTGTTGGAGAACTCAGCGATGTCCGCCTTCGAGCCACCCCCTCCCCCTGCCCCTTGTCGCTGGATGACCCGGAGGACCCGCCATCCTTCGTATCGGCCGCCGCGTCCTCGCTCTTCGACTTCCTCGCGAGCGCACCGTGTCGGCTATGGCGCTGTTCAGCGTGGCGGTGCTCGCGGTCGGGGACCAGACCCCGGAATCGACATTGGTCACCGCGGCATACCACCGTTGCTTGCCGCCGGGCTCACCACCGCTCGTGGCCACACGATATGTTCCGGCAAGGCAATAGCTCAAAGGATAATGCATGGGTAGACTCGGACATACGAAAATACGTAAACCTGTAAGCACAAGTGCACATTGCCACCGCGCCTCGTTGCTCCGCCACGCCAGCGTGCTCGTTCAACGGGCCCCCACCTCTCCATCACGCATCGCCACCGACCCTACGCATGGCGCATGGGGACCTTGTTTCCTGGGGGCAGTAGCGAGCCAGAGGGCTGGAGCTGGTCGCGTGGAGGCTGCAGTCGGCCATGGGGCGGCATCGGCGAGGTCGAAAATCAAAGACTAAAAACGGGATGATAAACAAAAATTACCGGGTGAAAACGGGATCCCATGTAAATGGAAGAAAAAACATCAAACCGTTTACGATTCTGTTTTTGTTTTTGATCGTCCTGTTGGCTGCGGCTTCGCTGTGCCAGCAAAATATGCCGATCCGTGTGCCCGTCATAGTGGATGGCATCCTCGTAGCGTGCTTGATATTTTCATTATCTCTGCGCATCAGGATTGTAAGAACATGTATCAATGAGCAACATTATCATTTGCTTATGAGTTATGACATGCTAAATGTCATCAGTAAAGCAGCCATTTGCCGCAAGTAAGCAACAATTTTACGTAACATAACACTTTTATCTCATACTGAAAGCCAGGGAGTGAAAGTTGAGTCTACAAGTGATACCCATATTAGACCAGTGTGCCTTTATCAACGAAAAAAAAGATGTACTGCTCAGACCATATAAAGGAAAAGAATAAATAAATTGCTGAAGACCCACGAACAAATAAGAACAAATTAAATTACCTCTCATCTTGATTCAACATCAGACACGAAATGAGGATCGGAGGACCTGCATGAAGACCCACGATTCTGTTGCTCCTTTAGTTGTAGTTTATTAAAGTTCTAGTTTTTTGTAACAATAGTACAAATAGTATCATTCTGTTTCATATGGTGGGAAACAGAATGATACTATTAGACATAGGTGAGACACACGTTCACTCCAGAACCGAATTTGTTAAAGTTGTAGTTTTTTGCAACTCGAGATTAAAGTAGTTATAGTTTTATGAAATAGGAATCAAAACTTATAATTTTCTGTAACAATAGTATAAATAGTTATAATTTTATGCAATTCACTCAATTAATTAATCCCATCTCATCAAACCAGTGCAGGACAAAATAACAGGATTCAGAGGACGAATCTAGGGACGAAGCACAAGAGGGAAGGAAACGAGAGATCGGGGCGAGGGCGAGGCGTAGTGAAATCAGAACAAATCACAAGCGTGCGGCAATTGACGATGGAGAAATTGAGAATGGAAGGAAAGTAATGGCTTAAATCACGACAGAAAATCAATTAGGCGTAGTGGCACCTGGTCTAGAGCGGAGGTGATTGATGAGCTCCGTCACCACAATCTATGCCTAATATTGCCTTTGTCCATGGCCGTTGTCGATGCGGAGAGAAGATAGACCAATATTGCCGCATTTTTGCCCTCCAATCTACACAACAACAACGATCTATAGGAGAGTGCGAAGATCACCGCGGCAACCGACAGGAGAAACACATGAGAAATCAGGAGACACACATGAGAAATCAGGAGACCGCCGAAAACTACGTCAGGAAGGAATGTGATCCCACGATTGCGTGCGATGTGTTCCAAACCGCGGCTGGGAGCAGAAGTGCGAGAATTGCGCCTGCGGGAGTGGGCGGGCGGGCGGGTAGGAATGGACATGTGAGAAAAAATTAACAGCGGTGACCAGATGAACGTGTTAAGGGTGTTGTAAACCTGTAATTGTAATATGTAATGCGTGGGACCGTGTCTGATTGAAGACCGAGTTTGAACGTTCATTAGAATGAGTAGTTCTTATTGAGCGCGGGTACATTGATGCAGGGTGGCTAGAAGTTCATTGGAAGTTTAATCTTTATACTATAAGAAAACTACACTCAAACTACTGGACAGTAGTTTGTCAAAACTAACAACTAGTATTTTAGATAGTAAAACTCTTGTATTCGTAACATGTGTTTAGGAGCTCCTCCAACGTGGCCGATTTTATATCAATGTAAATTGTTTTTTATGACAAATTTACCGAGACTGTCAAGACCCAGACCAAGATGAGTTTACTAGGCCAAGACGGGAAGCCAGTACCGTCCGACACCTTCACCACATCAACCGTCAATTTTACAGAGAAGAAAACCTCGAGTCTGCAAAGTTCATCCGATATGGAGGTTTAGGAGAAACCAGAGCATCTCATGGACGATCCTTTCACAGTCAAGTTTGCCGTGACTATAATGAAGGAAGCCTATACGTAGAGGAAACACCGTTCATTGTGGTGCCTCCGTCCAACATGCACCGCCATTTTGATGATCTACTATCGAGCAAAGAGGGCACAGATGTCAAATTCCGAGTCCGCAGGAAAACATTTGATCCGTACCGGTCTATGCTCGCAGTCCGGACGAAGAACATCATACCCATCATTCACATAGAGCCCAAAACGTGTTCGAGGCGTTGTTTGCGTTCGTGTGCACGGACGCATTGCCACAAATGGAGAAGAAAGAAGATTAATCTGTAATGGTTCAGCATTTGCTTGTCGCTGCGGATAGGTGTAAATAACCTAGAGAGGCTGAAGTTGATGTGTGAAGATAAGCTGTGCCAGCACATTGATACGGGCTCAGTCGCGACCCTCCTGGCATTAGCCGAGCACCAAAACTGCTGTGGGCTCAAGGATACATGTTTCAAGTTCCTTAGAGCAAGGCTAATAATTTAGCCTGCTGCTGACTAAATACATGTGCGATGTCACACATAGTCAATGAAATAACCAGCTTGTATAAGAGAGATTTTAAAGTAGTCTCAAATAACTACGGACCGTTTATTTGACCAGATCTCGAGGCATAACATAAGCAATTACCTCTTGGGAGGTAATAGATCCCATAATTATTGTTTTAGTTTGATATTTTGGAAAGTCATTTTTTTGGAAACGCCAAAGCTACCAGATTTTAGGGGTTGTTGATTGTGCTAGTTGGATTAGAAAATGTAACATGTGAGAGATGACCGTGCTTTTAGGGAAAAAATGTGACATAGATAAACAGATAGTGCAATGTATGTGACATAAAACAACAAGACTGAACTTATGAAAATACAATTTTTTTAACTATGTGAAAAATATGTTATTAAGTACAAAATCAATATTCTTCCATATATTTTGCATCCATGACCAAAAAATAAAAGATGTGACAAACAAAAAGGCCAACAGGAATATGTTCATCACACGTGTGGTCTGGTGGACGTGTTCCATATAACGTATTCCAGCACTTGCTCAAAAAAAAAATATAACATATTCCAGCACTGCCACACTATTATTTGGCATCATCTTCCTGAATATTCCGCATGCAAAATTTCCTCTTTTAATCAAAATATTGTGCACCATTTAACTTCCATACATAGCTGCATGCACACTATGCATTAACTCTTTCCTATTCAATTGCATGGGTAATTGCTGAAAATCCGTGACTTTCCAAAAGATAAACATGTGCCGGCAATTAATTCATATTTTCAATTATTTTCTTCTCTTAAATATGGATGGTTGAGATTTATTTCTTGTCTTACCTCCTAGGAGGTAAGAGAAATCAATTGGGACTACCGTAAAAGAGCTCTATTATGATAGGTTTGGCAATTTATGGTAGTTAACCAAACATGTCCTTATGAAGTCGTATTACAATTGTGATATAGCTCTTTCAATTTGTAGCTTTTTAAATCATATAGTTTGTGATACTCCTCTTCAAATCTATACTTTTTTAGATAAGAGCATCTTCAAGTGCGTTCCATAAATTCTCCCTAAATCAAATAGATAGAGTTTAATCTAAAAATAATCTCTAACAGCTTCTAAAACAACTCATAAATTTATTCTCCTTCTAAATTCACCTCATTTATAGGTAGAAACAAAAAGAAAGTTGGAGAACGGTTGGAGAACAAAGTTTTTTAGATCTATTTTAAAAGAGAACGGTTGGAGAACAAAAAAAATTATCCCTGATCATTTTTAAGCTGGTATTTAAAACATTTTTTTATTCATTTTTAGAAAGCTTTTGGATATGCTCTAAACTTGAATTGTATACTTTTCGCTTGCATTTGTCCTCCGAGAAAAGCAAATTCGATCTTGGATGACGCGATTTAAGCGTAAGGCCCAGTGTTAGAAAAGGCTTGAGCGCCTAATCGCTGATGGGCCTGTAGTGCTGGAGCTTTTAGCCTTTAAGCTTATGAGTGTTAGGGATCCAGGGAATGGGCCAATTCTGACCGTCATGCGCGGGCCTAGTCCAATTTGCCGGATTTCATGAGGCCCAAGCGTTAGAGCACGAAACAGAAGATCCACATTCACATGAAGAGAGGAAACAATCGTGAAGCAATCATCGTCCGCAACAATGCACGTCAAGAACACAGCTACGTATTACGTCGTCGACGTCACCCTACTGCTACAAATCATATGATACAGCACATGGTTAAATGTAAAAAGATCGAATTGAGCGACCTTGCTTGAGGGGCTCGGTCGATCGGGCGTCTCCGGTTCATCACGCAACCGGCGGTTGCTGGAGCGGCTCGAGCGACGCGACGACGTCACGCATGAGCGGCCTTGCCTTGGGGTTGCGGCTGAGGCAGTGGTACGCGAGCATGGCGACCTTGTGCACGGACCTGGCAGCTGGTAGGTCCTCGTCTCCGGCGGTGAGCCTGGGGTCCACGATGGCCATGGCCCGCTTCTTGTGCGTCAAGGCCGGCATGGCCCAGTCGGCGAGGGTTTGCTCCCTGTGCGGCCTGGACCGGTCCAGCGACCTCCGGCCCGTGAGCAGCTCCAGCAGCACGACGCCGTAGCTGTACACGTCGCTCATGGCGGTGAGGTGGCCCGTCATGACGTACTCGGGCGCCGCGTACCCGTAGGTGCCCATGACGCGTGTGGACACGTGGGAGCTGTCCCCTTCCGGGCCGGCCTTGGCGAGCCCGAAGTCGGAGAGCTTGGCGTTGAAGGCCGCGTCCAGCAGGATGTTGGAGGTCTTGAAGTCGCGGTAGATGACGGGCCGCTCGGCCTCGTGGAGGAACGCCAGCCCACGGGCCGCGCCCAGCGCGATCCGCATCCGCGCGGCCCACGGCAGCGGCGGGGACGTGCGGGAGAAGAGGTGCGACTCCACGCTGCCCAGCGCGGCGTACTCGTACACCAGCACGCGGTGCGCGTCCTCGCAGCAGTACCCAACCAGCTTCACCAGGTTCGGGTGGGACAGCTGACCCAGGAAGATCACCTCCGCCTGCGCCAAGATTCGAGTCAGCAACGGTGGCGGCGGACGGCGTCTGGATTCTGACGAGCTCTTCGAAACAGGGGAAGGAATGGAATAATGGACGTACCAGCCACTCGCGGTGGCCCTGGAAGCTGTTGTCGCCGTCGTGGACCTTGATGGCGACGGGCAGCAGCGTCGTCTCACCCACGGCGCCCTTGTACACGCGGCCGAAGCCGCCGCCGCCGATCAGCGCGTCCTGACGGAAGTCGTTGGCAACCTTCCGCAGCTCCGCATATGAGAAGGCCACCAGCGGGTTGCGCTTCGCCGTTGACGCGCCGCGACGCAGGGCCTCCACCTCGACGGGGTTCGACGGCAGCTTCTGCTCCTCGCTCCGGTCCCTCACCGACGGGCTCTGGATCTTGGGAGAATCTGTACCCGCCAGGTTGTTCAAACGTGTAATTACTACATAACCAGATGATCTTTTTCCAAACAAATATCTTGCCAACAACTAATCATAACTTTATAGTTTTCATTATTAAGCTCTTGTGGAGGGCAAAATTAAGGTGCTGGTACCAACTATTCGCAGATTTGATTGAACTGGCTGATCAATTTCGCATCAAAAATATAGATGATATTTGCCTATAACACTGAAACAGAGTGCTTTCTGCCTATAGGCTCTGAACAAGCACGGTTCTTTGCTCCTATACTAAGGGTGTGAAAAGAACATAATCCAATCCATTATCGCGTTCAAACAAGAGGGGGGGAACAAGCCAGTACAGAAGGAACGAGTGGACTCACCTGGCTTTACATTGGAGGAGACCTTCTTGATGTGGGAGCTCCCACTAACCAAGCAGTTCCCCATGTCAAACAATTCCTCTTCCTCAATCTATCTGCCTCTGCAATCTTTGATCTTCCCTTCTCTTTCTGTCCCTCTGTTACGCTAACAGGAACCCCAAGAACAGCGACGAAGAGGCAAGGACGGTCAATCTTCTCAAGAATCTTGTCTTATTCAATCCCAAATCGCACCAAGAACAATGAAACAGATAACTGAATAATCCAAGAAAACGATCTCTCTGTTTCTACCGGGCTTTAGAACCGAAGAACACGGCACTGAAACAAGCTTTCGAGACGAGGAAGAGAGGGAGGAAGCACCAACGAAGAAGACGAGAGAAGTTGGTGCAGCTACAATCCTTTATTTTCTGCGAGTTTCCTCCAACGGCAGGAGAAAAAGAATCAGAGGTAGCAGTAGGAGCAGGACGGTTTTTCAAGTGAAACATCCCTTTCTTTGCTTTATCATAGCTTTAATCATGAGAAAATAGGAACTAGAAGCTAAGCAATTATATCAGGAAACTGCCGTTTTCTGGTAGCCGGTTACACCAGGACAAGTCCAGAATGAGTGCATAGTATATAGTACCATTCGTCCATTCCTGGGAGACACGACATATACTAGTAGGATAACAACATGTGTTTCATCTGCCTAGTTGCCTAAGGGAGTAGTACTAGTAGTATTCAGTTTGGGCGTGGGAGGTTGTGCTATGTTTGTGATTTTTGCTTGCATTGAGCTCTGCGCCCATCGAGAGAAACAAATTGATGAAAGAGCTTCGTTTGGGTTGCACTTCCAAATTCAGCATTTCACCTCTTCTCAAACATGCGGTGGTTCACTCCCCCTTCCCTCCTTCTTCAACCGACATCCCAACATATTGTCCCCTGTAGTTGCTTACACCATGTCACATTCACCAAATTGGTACTTCCTCCGGTTCAAAATGTAAGGATTCCAATGACTTAAAAATTTGTTCACAATATAAGCATTTTTAGAAATAAGACAAAATTTGGTGGGTTGGTGGGTGGGTGAGGAATTGATGAGGTAGTATAAAATAAGGGGTATATATGACTTTTCTCAGATTGACTATTTTGGAGTTTAAATGCCTGAAATTCTTATATTTTGAATCGGAGGTAGTAGTATTATTGTCGCCATGCCCTTTTCTCCCATCCCTCATTCACCCTGCACCATAATCCATCAAGCCACAGCCGATGGTGACTCTGAAATTAACCTACATATAGCCCTCTAACCTTCCACTTGTTCTGAAAATCGAGGATGTCGCTAACCATGGTCCTAACATAGACGAAGATTGACCACCTGCAGTTACAAGGACCCAGATATGCCTACTGAGAGTTTAGGTAACTAGATGAGTCGAGTTTGAGGACTGCTGCGCAATTTACTCATGTTCCTTTCTTTTTCTATTAAAACCGTTATTTGTTGGAATATAAGTCCGATGCAAGAGATTGCAAAATCAAAACAGTAGCAAAAGATAGGATGGTAGCACGCAGCACGGTTGGGTCTTGCTATAGGTCAACTAAAGTGCATTGCATTTGTGCGCTGCCCCTCTATTCCCCTACCTTTTTGGTTTCTGATCCCAATGGTTGGTACTTGTACCGAAGGTGTCGTGAGATGATGGCACGGGTGCGGGCTGCCCGGCCGCCGCCAGTCACCTCACCCACCCTGTCCCCCTCTAGTGATCCAGAAATCTTACCCTCTTGCGATGACATCGTGATCAAGATGACCCGAGCTGCTGTCGTAATTACCCTCAGGAACCCGTCTCCGATGGTGACGGCCACGGCGATTTGCAAGGAATTTCGGTCATTCCTCTCAAAATCCTCGTCATCAAATTGGGCCACACTTTGCTGGCTGGGTCGATGGATGCGTGCACGGTCTACTTGGACCAGCACTGATCTTATTACTCTTATATCACCACCCACCCAACCAATCTCCCTGCTGATTAGTATATACATGGAGTAAGGAATAAAAGATGATCTTTCTTTACTCTTTCCAGTTTCGTGGATCAAGAAAGGTGGATTCGCTGCTGGCTGCCTTCTTTGATTATTCGCATGCTGAAATCGTCTCTACAGAGATGCATCGTGTTTAAGGTACTTCCGTGGACCCCCATCAGATTTGTTTGCAGTTTGCCTGCATGAGTCTTAGTGCTATGATCTTGCCACTGTGTGCTCGCCACCGTGGATGGAACTAGGGAAGGAGGATAGAGTGTTATTCTACTCAACCAGAATTTAGCAAAAGGACAAGGGGAAGGTGTTAGATTGTTCAGTTCAAGGAATGGAAGCATAGCATGCTATGTTCCATGTGATGATGTGTTAGGTGCTGAATGGTGGCACTCCCAAAGGGAATAGTAGAATGTTTCGAGTGATTATTATAATAGGTTGCTGAAATGGAAGGGTTGATCCATGAGAGAGACTCTTCCCTGGAGGAATTCCCATCAGGAAAAGCATGAGCCGGTTCACCCGAGTTGTGAAGTACTACTCCGATGATCTATGCTAATAGTGCATAGTTTGCTGCGCGATAATCTTAGCCAATTCAACTTGTATGGTGCGCTGCGCTGGTTACATGTTTCATCGAGTGCCTCTAAGAATGGAACCTTCGATTTTGTGTCTCAAGTTGTGACTTGTAAGTAGGACGTGTTTGATAACCTTTTCAGCTGTGCATATCGGAGATGAAAAACTTGAAATGGAAGTGCTATCTTACCCACAGAGTAATCGTACCAGTCTCCCATTCTTGGTCAGCCGTTTTGTGTTTTCAATTCGGGATGGAGCCTGCATGTTGAGGGAACCGGCAACGACGTTGTCCTTAGCTACAAGTCGCCACGCGCTGAGGTAGGATATTCTGAAAATTCTGTGGAGCGGGCTAGAATTTTGCCTTTAGTGCGTGGGTCATTCTCTCACTACTAGTTCTAGATATTCAAAGTACTACTGTCATTTTCACGCCGATTATAGAGATAGAATATCCCGAGTCCATTAATTAGGATAAGGACTTTCAACAACTATAAATCCGCTTCAAGTATTAAAATAATCTCAGACCTAAGCTTTATCAATGTTTCACTTGGTGGAGGCATGACTCACCAACAACTATAGCAGAAGTAGCGACCACTACCCGTTTACAGTTGTCGAAACTTGAGATCGGCAGTAAAATATATAGAGCTATGTCGAGACTAAGAACTATGATGGTAACACAAGACGTCGAGTTATACAAGTTCAGACCCTCTCGATAAGAGTAAAAACCCTACGTCCTGTATTCTATATGTCGTATTGATGTTGTAGAAAAACCTATGTCTACTTGTTGTGTTGTCCCCGATGAGGGGTACCCTGCCGCCTTATATATCCGGTCGGCAGGGGGTACATGAAGAGTCCTAGTCGTAACCCCTTAGGATTTACATAGAAAGTCTATCTCTATATACCTTGTGCTCCAAGTCGAGTCGGTCAGCTTCCTTGTTGATGAAGTACCCGGTCGGCTACCGACTTATTCTTGTATGAGTATACGCGTAAGGCAAGTATCCCACAACAGCCTCCGAGTGCTTCTTGATTTTGAGCTTCAACTCTCAAAATGATCTTCAATGTAGATCAGAAATTAGGAAGACCTCTTTATCGAAGTTCCTGATAGATCTGGTGCACCGGTTAGGTGCACGTGATCAGGTGTAGCCCCTGACTCTTATATAATTTGGAGACTTAACAAATAATGCAAGAGTTTAATTATATTAGCTCTTATTATTTTGTATATATCTTACTCAAACTATCAAGCTTGAGTCTAACAGACCTCTGCTCATCAAACCAGTAGGTTAACTTGCAAAGCTTCAGCCTTGCCGACCGATTATTTAATAGGCTGAGTGACATTCACCATGTCCGAGTGACTGGTCGGTCTGAATTTTATGATTTCAATCATATTCAATTCATATGGACCAATATGACATCAATCATATAATGGTACTAAGCTAAATGACATCAGTCATAATACAACCTTTCCCTAATAATTAGTCACTCTAATTATCCATAAGTCCAATTTTGATAATTTGGTTATTGATTTCAATCAATACCATAACCTTTGAACTTATATCCATATGACCATCAAGTCCTTTGCTATATGATCATCAAATCATATACATATGGTAAAATAATTTTCAAATGCTTCTCATCAAAGAAGCCCCCGAGCTTTATTTCGTAAGGTCTTTAGACCCTAATCATATTTTAAGGCCCTTAATAGATCTTTGCTTAAGCAAAAAATCATCTTCACTTTACAGTCCACCACGGCCCACGGGACCCTTAGGTCAAAAAGCGGGAGTATAAAAGGCAGCGTCGAGTTGACTCTCAGTCCACGCCGCATTTGCGCACAAATCTTTCGTCTTCCTCGCGCTTCCTCTGTTCTCGACTCCTCAGCTTTCCAGCTAGGGTTAGCACCGCCACTTTTGGCCGCCGCAGATCTCGCCGCGCTTAGCCCCCAAGCCTTTGCTAGGGTTCAACATTCGATCCGCCATGCCCGAAACAATCATCGTTATGGGTCGCAAGAAGGTTTCCACCTCGATCCCTGCCACTCCCACTGCCGCCGCCACGTCCTTCTCATAGGAGATCGACATCCCGGAGCAGCTTCGGGAGTTCTCGAAGAGCAACCTCTCCCAGGCCGACATGAATCAGATGGTGGTTGACGGCATCCTTCCAGAGCAAGTGCGGATCGACTGGAAGGTACCCCGTGAATCTTGCCCCATCCCTATTCATAAACAGATAGTTGTATTCCGCTTGTTCTTCGAGCATGGCTTTGGAGTTCCCTGCTGCAGCTTCTTGCGCGAGCTTCTTTTTTTTATGGGATTGAGCTTGTCAACCTCAATCCCAATTCCATCCTTCACATCACCATCTTCGTGCACATGTGCGAAGCATTTCTGGGAATCCTCCCTCATTTCAATTTATTCCGCCATTTGTTTGTCCTCCATCCGCTGCCGACCAAGGACAATCAAGTAGCTATAGGCGGCGTTGGCTTCCAATTGCGCAAGAAGGAGGCCTACATCAACGTGCCATTGAAGACCGGGAACAAGAACTAGAAGGCTGAGTGGTATTACTGTGACAACCCTCCCCCTGTTCTTGCCAATTTCATTGGTGCCAAAGCGATTCCTCTGGCGCAATGGACAGAGAAGCCCGATTCGACCGATACTCAGGTGGTCACTCTGCTGAAGAAGATAGCCGACTTGAAGGCTGAAGGTATTGACGGAATTACCATCGCCAAGAGCTTCATAGTACGTAGAGTGCAGCCCCTGAAGCTACAGAGTCACCCGGCGTGGAACTACGTCAATAATGACGAAACCAGGGAGGTGCCAGACCCGCCGAATGGTGAGCTCCATAAGAAACACCTGTCAAAAATGTTTGAAGGAGATATCCTTCAGGATGACTCGCTGATGAAGAAGGCGTATAACAAGGGCACTATGCGGATCCGATTAAGCCTCAGTCTACTTTGAGCAATCCTTTATGTTCCTGTCTTGATGCCCTGCTTGATATTTTGATTCTTGTGCAGGTTTTGGATACTTATATTTCTCATCCTCCGCTCCCTCCGACCGATTCCGAGGGACCAGACTATGTTGAGAAGATGCAGCAGACCAGCACCGGAGGCTCGAGCTCTTCTGCAAGCGCTCGTCCTGATCCGGTCTCCACCCTACCCCCCCCCTAGTCGGTGAGTAAAGCAGACCGTTGGGCGCCGTTGGCAATATATAGGAGATCAGGATGATGATGAAGAGTTGCCGTCTGCTGACGCTGGTCATCTCACCCCTACTCCCTCCGACCGACCTTCAAACCAGTCGGAGCCCCCGAACCAAACTCAGAGTGATGCTGGGAAGGGTGATCAGATCGACAAGGCAGAAAAATCTGCCCAGAAGAGGAAGGAGACTGATTTTTAGTCGACTTCTTCGAAGAAGAGGTTATGCCGAATCAAGCTCAAGAAGGCTCCTAGGTTAATTCTTTAACCTTATGCTCCTTGTCTCTTATTGCCATCTGTAACACATCTTAATCTTTTCCATATTCATTTTGACAGTAGTCGGACGAGTGATTCTTAGAGTGCCCAAGAGTCCGGAGACGCTCGGTCTGGACCTCCTCCTCGCCCGACTGATCTGCCCAAGTTGGTCGGCAAGTCATCAAACATATCGACCAAGGTGGATAAGCCAGTTGACAAGGAAATTTCTGCTCCCATTCTGGCGCCTGTACCCCAACCTGCTCCTACCGTTGTCCCTTCACCTCTTGACAAAGGTAAGGCGACATTATCTGCAGATTTACTCGGTCGGCCCGAGGTGGAGAACGTGTAAATCATGCATCAATATTGAGAGGCTAGCAAAGTATTTCAATACTCTGCTTTTGCTTTGTCTTAATCTTGCGTTTAAGCTTAACCCCTTTTTGTATACAGAAAATGTATGCTCTCATAGAGAGAAAACAGGCTAGGGTGGAATACCTTGAAGCCGAGACTTTTGGTATGTACTAAACTCTTTGGTCTTCAAGTCTTTAAATAAGACTAACACTTTGCTGGTGTTTTGCTAGTCACTGGTCAGCAGCTTGCCAAAGCACAGAAGGAGATTGAAAAGCCGCAGACCGACCAAAGAGAAATGACTAAGGCCTTAAACCAAGGCCGAGAAGATTTAGCTGGTGAGATCACTCACCACCTGTTGTTTAAATAACCAACCAATCACTCTAACGCTAAAGATTCAAATATTTGTCTTTTAGCTCATGACCAGAAAGTTGCCAACATGGAGAAGTTGACTTCTAATCAGCAAAGGTTTTTCAATGCCTTGAAAACTGAGAAGGAAAACCTCTCCAAGTCGGTCGAGGACCAAAAGGCCGAGATCTCTCGGCTGTAGAAGGAGCTGAAGGAGGCTGACGCCAAGATAGAGGAAGCTAAGAGCACCTCCAAATCCTTCAAAAGTAAACTTGCCAGTAAGCCCTTCGTTATTTCTTGCATCTGCTTGATTCCTCTTTTGATCATACTGACCAACAAATTATCATTTGCAGCTCTATCTTACGCCACTCGAAAGGCAGTGGATTATGTTCATACCGACCGAGTGGAGCAGTCTGGCCATTCCTTGGAGTACTTGTTGGAGAATGCGTTGGAAGATATTGCTCATAACACTCGACGAGTGGCGACCAAAGCCGGGAGTCAGGTTCTGGCTATTTGCCAATCTTGATCTCCCGCTCTGCCATTGGACAAAATCAAGGAGGGCTTCAACCCAGACTTAACTGACGACCAATGCCAGTTGCTCTTGGATTCCATGCTGCAGACTTCCCGAGCTTTGGTCGACAATATAGAGATCAATCCGTCCATGCCTACTCCTCCAGCAACTCCTGAGGTTGAGCTTCGAGCTGAATCTTCCTCTCCTTCAAAGGAGGTGTAAATCCTGTAATATTAGAGATCATTAGCAATATCTATGTAATAAAATAATGTTACCTGTTTGTAATCTAGTTTCATGCTTATCATCTTTAAAAGATTGATAAAAATATCACAAGTATGTTTCTGTCATTGAGAACTCAAATTGTATCGGTCTGCCTTAACATTTTAAGTTGTGACTCGTAACCGCGTAACAAGAAGAGTCGACCAATCGACACATGACCTCTCACACTTTGGCTCTGGGTTTAGTGTAGTGGTAGTCTGATGTGCAGTATAAAGTATATAACTATAATGTATAGATGTTAGACCAAGAAAATGAAGACCGTATTCAAAGAGAAGAAATCGGTCAGAAAGTAGTCCAAAACCAAAATACGGTTAGACTGAGGTGGGACATTATTACTAGCCCCCTGGCTCGATTGTTTAATAAAATAAATTAAGAAATCGAGACAATATAGAATGAAAATCATCAAAAAATCTCATTCATGAATAATGTATAAGTATACAAAGGAACAATTAAGTATAGAAACGACGTAGCTGATTTAAGTATAGAAACAAGTATACATCAGTCGGTAAGCTCCCGGGCGAGTGACTTCCTTCAGAACATATGGTCCTTCCCACTTTGGAGAAAGCTTATGCTGGTTTTTCGTTGACTGCACTCGGCGAAACACTAAATCTCCAACTTGGAAGTGGCGATTACATACGTTTTTATCATAATAACGACATAAGCCTTGTTGGTAAAGTGTCGATCGAAACAGAGCATGATCACGCAACTCTCGATTGTTCTCAAAAAGTTGTTCATTATACGCCTGAACTCGTGCTGAAACAAGCTGACTTTGGTTGTCAGCATAGCCTCTAAGCCGTAGGCCAATGAGAAAGGTGACTGACCAGTTGCCCGACTGATGTTTGTGCGAAGCCCCCAAAGAACTGAAGGCAATTCTTTGACCCACCGACCGGCATAAGGCTTAAGCCTATCGAATATCCGAGGTTTCAATCCTTGAAAAATCATACCATTGGCCCGTTCTACCTGCCCATTGCTTTGAGGATGAGCCACTGATGCAAAGTGGATTTTTATTCCTATCTCATCGGCAAAGTCACGGAACTCCACTGAAGTAAATTGAGTGCCATTATCGGTAATGATATCATGAGGAACCCCGAACCGAGTATAGACATCCTTGACAAACTTGATAGCCTTCTTTGACGTAATCTTGCCGACCGGCTTTGCTTCAATCCACTTGGTGAATTTGTTAATAGCAACAAACAGATAAGTGAACCCGCCTGGCGCCTTTTTGAAAGGACCGACAATATCGAGCCCCCAAACAGCAATGGGCCAAGTCAAAGGTATCATCTGAAGTTGCTGTGAAGGCACATGTGTTTATTGAGCGAAGAATTGACAACCTTCACACGTCTGAATGACCCGGTGTGCATCTTCAACCGCCATGGGCCAATAAAACCCGTGCCGAAAAGCTTTGCCGACCAAAGTCTTGAAAGCTGCATGATTGCTACATATCCCGGAATGAATTTCTTCTACCAACTTTTGGCCTTCTGGTATCGAGATGCATCTCATCAAGATGTTTGAACCTCCTCTTTTATAGAGTTGGTCTCCCACTAACAAATACCCTCGGCATCGAGTCTCCAACCTTCGTTGCTCATTAGGATCCGAAGGCAGCGTTCCCTTATCCAAATATTGGATGAGCGGGTTGCGCCAATAGGTCTCCACGTTGTCATCACCAACGAGATCAGTGACATCACTCATTAATACATCCGACCGAGGAGAAATCATGGGGGAATCCAGAGTGTGTAAGAAAACACCTGGCGGAACCACAGACCGGGATGATCCTATTTTGGCCAACTCATCAGTCGCTTGGTTATTGTCTCGAAGAACATGCGTGAAATTCAATCCATCGAATTTGTCTTTGAGCTTCCTTACTTCTTGACAGTAAGCACTCATATTGTCATCCACACAGTTCCAATCCTTAGTGACTTGATTAATAACCAAAGCCGAGTCACCAAAGACGTCGAGGCGCTTGATACCGAGTGACGTGGCAATGCACAGATTGTGTAGAAGGGCTTCATACTCCGCAGTGTTGTTAGACGGGCGAAACATCAACTGAAGGACATATCAAAGCCTCTCTCCAGTGGGTAAGATAAACACGACTCCCGCACCCGCTCCTTGTAATTGAAGAGACCCATCGAAGTACATTTTCTAATACTCGATGTCTTGTGCAGTAGGTGGGTTTTGAATCTCTGTCCACTCAGCAACAAAATTAGCTAGCGCTTGTCCCTTTATAGCCAACCGAGGCGTAAACGTGATGGTATATTGACCAAGTTCGACTGCCCACTTGGCGATTTTGCCTTCGGCTTCTCGATTGTGTAGCACTGTGCCGAGTGCAAATGAGGTCTGGACTTCGATCAGATGAGCTTGAAAATAATGCTTCAACTTCCTGGAGGTGACCAACAATGCATACAACAACTTCAAGATCTATTGGTATTTTACCTTAGAGGCGTCAAGGACCTCACTCATGAAATAGACCAGGTGTTGTACTTTTTGTATATGCCCCTCTTCTTCTCGGTCGACCGTTAAAACAATACTCACAACCTGAGTTGTGGCCGATATGTAAAGCTGAAGTTTTTCTCCTGGCTCCGGAGGCACCAATACTAGAATGCTGCCAAAGTAAACCTTCAACTCGTCCAATGCCGACTGCGCCTCTTTGGTCCAAACGAAGTCTTCCTGCTTTTTAAGCAGCCGGAAAAGTGGTAACCCTCTAACCCCCAGTTGAGAAATAAAGCGACTCAAAGACGCCAGGCATCCGGTCAGCTTCTGTACATCCCTTTGAGAATTAGGTGGCCCCATACCAAGGATCACCTTGATTTTATCCGGGTTGGCTTCTATACCTCGTTTCGAAACGATGTAACCGAGTAGCTTTCCCGAAGGAACCCTAAAAACACACTTCTTGGGATTCAGCTTTATTGAATAATGCCTCAGATTGTCAAAGATTTCTGCCAGGTCAGAAATAAGCTCTTCGACGTTCCGAGTCTTGATGACGATGTCATCAACATACGCTTCTACGTTCCGATCGATCTGAGCAGCAAGGCAGCGTTGAATACCTCGTTGATAAGTCGCGCCAGCATTCTTCAGACCGAAAGGCATTATGACATAGCAATAGGCGCCGAAGGGTGTTATAAAGGAAGTTTTAATATGATCTTCGACCTTCATTGGGATCTGGTGATAGCCTGAATAAGAATCCAGAAAGCTCAAGAGCTCACACCCAGCTGTCGAGTCTACAATCTGATCAATACGAGGAAGAGCAAAAGGGTCTTTAGGGCAGACCTTGTTGAGATCAGTATAATCAATACACATCCTCCATTCTTTATTCTTCTTGGGTACAAGGACTGGATTTGCTAACCAGCCGGGATGATACACCTCCTTTATAAACTTAGCATCTTGCGCAAATCTTCTAAGCCTCTGCCGAACGGGGGTAGCCCCTGGAGGTACCCTTAACTTATGCTCAGTATTTTCCCTAGGAACTCCCGGCATGTCAGATGGTTTCTATGCAAATATGTCCCTATTTTCCTGGAGGAAAAGAGTGAGCACGAGTTTCTATTTTTTGTTGAGATTGGCCCCAGCATAAGTTACCTTATCAGGGTCCTAAGGATCGAGCAGGATTTCCTTGGTTTGGATGTCATCGGTCTGAATCTTGTCTTTGGTAGGCTTCTTTGTTGGAACCTTCACTCCGGTCTGCTCCTCCGTGCCGACTGCCTGCTGGATCTCCTTCTGGTTGGACAACATCAACTGTTTATTGGCCATCTCACAACTCTGTATATCACAATCGAAAGAATTCTGAAGATCAAAGTGGAGGGAGATTATTCCGTTTGGGCCTGGCATCTTGAGGGTGAGATATGGATAATGCGGGATAGCCATGAATTTAGCCATAGCCGGTCGACTGATGATAGCATGGTATGCTGAGTCAAAATCTGCCACCTGTAAGAGAATGCGCTCGGTCCTGAAATTCTCACGGGTCCCGAAGGTGACCAGCAGACTGATCTATCCAATTGGAACTGAAGTCTTGCTAGGTACCATCCCGTAGAAAGGTGAAGAACTTGGCTGAAGATCATTGATTGACAGACCGAGCTCTTTGAGAGTCTTGGTGAAGATTAAGTCCAAACTGCTTCCTCCATCAATGAGTACTTTGTTGAACTTCTCCTCCTTCATCGTAGCAGCAAGCACCAGTGGGTATCGACCCGACTTCGGGACGTGCTTGGGGTGATTCGACCGATCAAAGGTGATTGGCATCTCAGACCACCTTATGAATTGAGGTGCAACCGGTTCCACCGACTTGATCTCCCGAAGTTCCAGCTTCTGCTTGCGCTTAGACACATAGGCATCCGGGCCACCGAAGATAAAGTTGACTTCCTTGTAGGGCTCCTGGAACTCTCTTGAATCGTCCTTGTTGCCATCGTCATTGGTCTTGTCTTTGCTATTACGCCTCGGGGGATCTTTGGCCACCTTGAGCGCAACTGTTGCAAATCCCTTCAGTCGATAGCAATCCTTTGCTTTGTGGTTTCCCTTTGGGTGCCAAAGGCATGGGCACTCAGCAGCTCTAAAGCATCTAGGCCCATTTTAGTGTTTTGGTAATTAATGACGACCCTTATTTTTGACTAAATACGTTGTTGAGATGATTATGGTTGTAGTCAAAATAAGGGATGGAATGATGGATGAAGTGATATACATATGGATGGCTCAAGGCAAAGGTATCTTGATAGGGTTTTTCTATTTTGTCGGTCACAAGGAGATTAGAGATGAGTGACCGGATTATAGGTTAAATGCCGTACTATCAAGAGGGGTCGATGAAATGACCTTGAGTATCCATGGTTGTCACAAATGCTCAATTCCTATCTTTGTGAGTGGTTCTTTGTGAGTTGAGATTGCCCCATTCTTTGAGAGAAAGCAAAGAAGTAAAGGAAGGAGGGTTGGCAGGTCGTTCCTGGCGGTCAGACCGCTAGGACCCACGGTTTGACCGCCGGTGCTCTTTAGAGACGGCCAGAGGAATGGCCTCTCTGGTTGCTCGGGTGGTGGCCCGACGGTCTGACCGTTGGGAACCACGGTCTGACCGCCGGTGCAAGTCCGGTGTCGGTAGAGGCTCTGTTCTCGGATGAAAGTTGAAAGTGTCCCAATAGTCTGACCATGGGTGTTGACGGTCTGACCGTCGGGCTCGTGCCAGAGCGAGTTTGAATTTCAAACTAGCCGTTGGGTTATACTACGGTCCGACCGTGTGGAGTCACAGTCAGACCGTCCGGTGCGCAGTAAGCTGTAACGGCTAGTTTTCAAAGGGTGGGCTATTTATACCTCCTCTATCCCATGCATAGAGGCTCTCTTGGCCATTAGAAAAGTATTATACACCCTTTGGAGCTCATTCCCCTCTCACACAAAGCTTTAGTGGAAAGATTGCAAGTGTGTGAGTGTGAGTGCCCAAATCTTGAGTGATTTGAGCATTGTGGCACTTGGGATCCTCAAGCAAGTGTCATCGACTTGTTACTCTTGGAGGTTGCCGCCTCCTAGACGGCTTGGAGGAGTCAAATCCGTGAGCCCTTCAAGAAGCTTGTGAAGGAGGTCCGGATTCTTGTGAGAGGTGCGGTGCTCGCCTCGCCGGAGCGGTGAAGAGCAACCCTAGTGGAATCGAAGTTTGGAGAGGTTCAAGGTATTGATTGTGTTCTATCTCAAGTTGTTCTTTGTGAGCTCTTCTTGGTGGTGGAGAAGTGGATACTTGAGGAGAGAAGCACATCATACGCTTGAATCCACCTCAACGTGGATTAGGGGTGATTGGTAAATCACCGAGACCACGGAAAATATCCTTTGTCTCTTGACTTATAGTTTCATATGTTGTTTACATACTAGAAATTGCATGATGTATGTCACCTAGGATTGTCAACCTATTTTAGCTCAAACCTAGGTTTAGTTGTCAATTTCTTGCTTTTATCCATTTGTCTTTAAATTCCACAATTAGTTGGATAGTTAGCATTTAATTTTTTAATTCGGCTATTCACCCCCCTCTAGCCGAGGTCCTTCAATCCTACAAGTGGTATCAGAGCAGGTTCTCCCTAAATTGATTGGAATTCATCTTCTGGGAGAAGGATTATGGCTAGTAACACGGTGAATGTTGGCCACACACCATTCTTTGATGGTCAAGACTTTGATTATTGGAAGACATGTATGTTGATTCATCTTGAGGCCGTGGGGGAGACTGTGTTGAATATTGTGGAAGAAGCTTATGTGGTTCTTGATCCGGCACATCCCACTCCCGCCGACAAGGAAAATATCAAGGCCAATGTTCAAGCCAAGAACATTCTTATTCGATCCCTATGCAAGGAGGAATATCATAGAGTGTGCAAGCTCAAGACCGCATATGAGATGTGGAACACTCTATTGGAAGCTCATGAGGGCACCAAGATGGTCAAGAGTGCCAAGTTGTTTATTTGCAAGGGCAAATTCGAAGGATTTGCATTGTTGCCCAATGAAGAGTTGAAGGCTGCCTTTGCAAGATTGAACAACATTGTGAATGATCTCAAGGATCTTGGTCATGATGTTCCCAATGTTGATATATCTCACAAGTTTCTTAGAGCTTTGCCATCCAAGTATGAAACAATTGTCACTATGCTTGTGAGATCAAATTTGGAAGAAACAACTCCTTCGGAAATCTTGGGTGAAGTTCTCACTCATGATATCTTCAAGCAATCTCAAGTGTCTTCTAGGGATGATCAAATTGATATGAAGAAGAAGAGTGTTGCTTTCAAGGCTAGTGGCTCTCACAATGATGATGATGATGATGATGATGATGAGAGTGACTCCGATGATGATGATGAGAATGTAGCCTTGATGGTGAGGAAGTTCAAAAAATTTATGAAGAAAGGCAAGTATAGTGGATTCAACAAGAATGGCAAGTCATCCAAGAAGAATCCATTTGCAAACAAGAAATGCTATGAGTATGGAGAATTTGGCCATATCTCTACAAATTGCAAGAAGAAGAATCATAGTGATGATGATGATGATGAGCCAAGAAAGAACAAGAAATTTGTAAAGAAGAAGTTTCTCAAGAAGTTCTCCAAGAAGAAAAATGGCAAGGCTTATTATGTTGAATGGGATTCTGATGCTAGTTCGGATTCCGATTCTGATGATGAAGATGACAAGCCTTCCAAGAAGGCTCTTGCCGGCATTGCTATCAAGGAAACTCCATCTCTATTCGATTCACATTATTGCTTCATGGCAAAAGGTGAATCCAAGGTATGCAACAATGACTATGAGCCTTCCTATGATGAACTAGTTGAAATGCTTAGTGAACTTGATGATATGTTGGGTGGCATAAAGAGCAAGTACAAGGACTTGAAGAGAAAGCACTCTTTTCTCCAAGAAGCTTATGATGAGCTAAAGTCATCTCATGAGGATCTAAAAGAAACTCATGAGAAGCTAGAGGAAACTCATAAGATTTATGTAGCCCAACACACCAACAAGGTCCAAATTGATGCCGGTGTGTCTTGCAATTTGATTAATGATATGCCTATTGCTCATGTTACTTCTTCTAGCATATCTACTTCATGTGATGATTTACTTGCTATACCATGCTCCTCTAAGATTGATGCTTGCATGAATGATGTGAATGCTTGTGATCCCTTACTTATTGTTGAAAATCATGAATTAAGGGACACCATTGATCACCTTGTTGATGCTTTTGCTAAGTGTCACAAGGGTGAAAATGTTTTTAATGAAATGTGGAAGTGTCAACGGTTCACTCTCAAGCATGAGGGTCTTGGATATATCCCCAAGAAGAACAAAAATGCCTTTGTTGCTAAAAAATCCACTTTTGTTAAAGAAAGTGGCTTGTATTGCTCTATGTGCAAGAATACCGGACATCTTACAAAAGATTGCACCGGTAAGAAGATTGCTAATGTTGCTATGGATACTTCTTACATGCTTGTTAAATCATCCAATGGTGTTGTGCATGCTAAGATTGTTGGTAAAAATAATGTTCATGCTAATACCAACATGAATGGCACATTTGGCAATGGAATAAAGAAAAGGTCCATTTGGGTGCCAAAGGTGTTGGTGACTAATCTCCAAGGACCCAAGCAAATGTGGGTACCTAAGAACAACTAAATTTGTTTTGTAGGTGAACTACAAGTCCGGAGGAAGGCATTGGGTGCTTGATAGTGGATGCACTCAACATATGACCGGAAATGGGAAAAGGTTCACCTCAATTGAAGAAGGAAATTCGGATTGTAAAAGGATCACTTTTGGTGATAATAGCAAAGGAAAAGTGAGTGGAATGGGAAAGATTGCTATCTCAAATAACTTCTCAATCTCAAATGTATTGCTAGTTGAATCTTTGAGCTATTCGTGGCTCAATTGTGTGATCTTGATCTAATTTGCAAATTCTCATCAAGTGGTGTTGTGATTACAAGTGTGAAGGATGATAGTCTTATCTTCAAGGGATTTCGTCATGGCAATCTTTATCTTGTGGATTTCTCTTCTAGTGATGTAAGCTTGAGCACATGTCTATTCACCAAGTCATCCAAAGGTTGGTTATGGCATAGAAGGCTTGCCCATGTTGGAATGAACCAACTCAAGAAATTAGTGAAGCACAACTTGGTTGTTGGTATGAAGGATGATGTCTTATTTGAAAAGGATAAATTATGTAGTGCTTGTCAAGCCGGGAAGCAAGTGGCTAATACTCATCCAACCAAGAGTGTCATGTCAATTTCAAGGCCTTTATAATTGTTGCATATGGATTTATTTGGCCCTACCAAATATCAAAGCATTGGTGGAAATAGCTATTGCCTTGTCATTGTTGATGACTTCTCAAGATATACATGGGTGTACTTCCATAGTGACAAATCAATTGTATTCACCATTTTTAAAGGGTTTGCCAAAAGAGCTGAAAATGAGTATGAATTCAATATCAAGAAGATTAGAAGTGACAATGGCTCCGAATTCAAGAATACAAGAATTGAAGAATATTGTGATGAAAAGGGAATTAAACATGAATTCTCAACCAAGTACACCCCGGAGCAAAATGGAGTTGTTGAGAGGAAGAATAGAACTTTGATTGAAATGGCAAGATCAATGCTCTTCGAGTATAATGTATCGGATAGTTTTTGGGCCGAGGCAATCAACACCGCTTGTCACACATCAAATAGATTATATTGCCACCGGTTGTTGAAGAAGACACCTTATGAGTTGCTCATTGGAAGAAAGCCCAACATCTCCTATTTTCGTGTATTTGGATGCAAATGCTATATCTTGAAGAAAGGAGCAAGACTATCAAAATTCCATAGCAAATGTGATGAAGGATTTCTCCTTGGGTACTCCTCAAATAGCAAGGCCTATAGAGTGTACAATTAAAATTCGGGGCTAGTAGAGGAAGTATATGATGTGGAATTTGATGAAACAAATGGATCTCAAGATGAGCAAGAAAATTTGGATGATGTCGGAAATGAAGAATTGAGAAATGCTATGAATAACATGACAATTGGTGATGTGAGGCCTAAGGATGAAGATGACTGAAATGTGAACCCTTCACCTCTCTCTCAAGTGAATCAACATTCATCAACCTCTACTGCTCAAGCTCAAGCTAGTGATGGTGGTGAGTCAAATATTCAACCGGAAAATGGCTCAACCTCCACTCCATCACAAAATGCTAGTGGTCATCCAAAAGTTCACCATGCCATTGCAAAAGATCATCCGGTAGATCAAATTGTTGGTGACTTAAGCAAAGGCGTTCAAACTAGATCAAGACTTGCTTCATTTGGTGAACACTTCTCTTTTGTGTGTTGTGGTGAACCAACTCATGTAGAAGAAGCTTTGAGAGACCCGGATTGGGTAAATGAAGAATTGAACAACTTTGCCCGAAATGAAGTTTGGGAGTTAGTCAAGAGGCCACAAGATCACAATGTTATTGGCACAAAGTGGATTTACAAGAACAAGCAAGATGAGAATGGAGTAGTTGTGAGAAACAAAGAAAGATTGGTTGCACAAGGCTATACTCAAGTTGAGGGATTGGATTTTGATGAAACATTTGCTGCCGTGGCTAGACTTGAGGCATATGCAACTAATCACAAGATCAAACTATATCAAATGGATGTGAAGAGTGCCTTCTTGAGTGGCAAAATTAGTGAGCTTATCTTTCTTGAGCAACCACCGGGCTTTGAAGACCCAAAGAAGCCAAATCATGTTTACAAGTTGTCCAAGGCTCTATATGGACTCAAGCAAGCACCTCGTGCTTGGTATGAGAGATTAAGGGATTTTCTTATCTCAAAGGGCTTCAAAATTGGAAAGGTGGACACCACCTTATTCACCAAGAAGATTGGCAATGATCTCTTTATATGCCAAATCTATGTGGATGATATCATCTTTGGATCAACCAATCAAGAATTTTGTGAAGAATTTGGTGAAATGATGTCCCGGGAATTTGAAATGTCCATGATTGGTGAATTGAGTTTCTTCCTTGGTCTACAAGTGAAGCAAATCAATAATGGGACATTCATCTATCAAAGCAAATATGTGAATGATCTTCTCAAGAGATTTGGAATGGAAAATGCAAAACCAATGTCTACTCCTATGGGAAAGAATGCACATCTTGATCTTGATGAAGAAGGCAAACCGGTTGATCAAAAGCTATATCGGTCTATGATTGGAAACTTGCTATATCTCACCGCATCTAGGCCGGATATTATGTTTAGTGTTTGCATGTGTGCAAGGATTCAAGCCGCTCCTAAAGAAAGCCACATGATTACCGTCAAGAGAATATTGAGATATTTGAAGTAAACTTAAGATATGGGTTTGTGGTTCCCAAAGGATGGTCAATTTATTCTCATAGGATATTCGGATTCGGATTATGCCGGTTGCAAAATTGATAGAAAGAGTACCTCTGGTACTTGTCAATTGCTTGGAACTTCTCTAGTCTCATGGTCCTCCAAGAAGCAAAATTCGGTTGCTTTATCAACCGCCGAGGACGAATATGTCTCCGCGGGAAATTGTTGTGCCCAATTATTGTGGATGAAGCAAACTCTAATGGACTATGGGATTAACTTTGATTGCATTCCTCTCTTGTGTGATAATGAAAGTGCCGTGAAGATTGCTACTAATCCAGTTCAACACAAGAGGACCAAGCATATTGATATTGAACATTATTTTCTAAGGGATCATGTGAGCAAAGGTGATATTGTCATGGAAAGTGTGAGGACCGATGATCAATTGGCAGATATCTTCACCAAGCCTCTTGAAGAAGCTCGGTTTTGCAAGCTACGGAGTGAGCTAAATATTCTAGACCTCTCACATATCTCCTAGAACCTTGCTTAGTTGCTTTATGTCTTACTCTTCATATATGCATGCTTACCTATTTTGTATATCTTGCCATGCCAGATATGCCATGTTGTTGCATTGAAAGTTAGTTCACACATTTAGGGGGAGCACTATACCACTCATGTGTCTTGCTACCCTCACAATGTGGACAAATCAACAAAGATGCCATACTAGTCCTGATTTTGCTCTTTTTGGTCAAAAAGTCAATTTTTGGGTTCTATTGGTTGAAAAATGGTTTTTGTTGTTCCAAGATGTTTTTATGCCTCTTGGATATGTTTTGGAAGTCTCTCTTTTTAAGTTCTTATCATCAAAATGAGTGTTTTTTTTGCTCTTTTGAAGATCCTCTTTTGCCTTTTCTCTCCTATTCTCTCAATTTCTTATCCAATCAATTTTTGAGAAAAGTCCTTTTACAAAACTTGTAAAGATGGTGATCATAAACATAATTGGTATTCACAACTTGTTGAGATGATCCATCGTTTGAGAGAAATTTGGATCTGAAATTCGTCGTGAAAACCTCTTTTGGTCGCCTTTTTAACCTAATATGGCATCTTGTGAGTTTAGCATATTGGATCATATATCTTCATATATATTGGTTCCAAAATGCTTATGAGACTCATACATTCCCAAAAATAGCATCATTCCATCATTTTGGACATTTGTGCAAGTTATAGCAATTTTGCATGTTTATATCAATGTTTCATTCATACATGCATAGTTCATGTCATGGATGATCAAGAATTGTGGATATATTTCTTCAAGAGTTGGAATCATCTTGGATATGATGGAATTCATTAAGCTATCATTTTTTAACAAGTTTGGAATATATGGAGAAGGTTTGAATTGATTTGGATGAGCAATTTGAAAGAAGTGCGGCTGTCAGCAGTCCAGAGTTCAGATTTCACATTCACGGACAGACCGCCAATGTCACGGCCTGACCGCCAGAGCACATCCAAAGCAGAGAAGTCTTTCAGCTTTCAGTTTTCGTCCCAGCGGTCTGACAGCCGGTCTCACGGTCAGACAATCAGGACAGGACAGACAGTACAATCTCAGCTTTTCTTATGGCAATCAAATGCTTAAGTATGATCATTAATTATCGGTTGCTTATACATAATTTTTGCTCGATCATTTTCAGTAATCATTGCACTATAAGAAAAGTGGTGGCGTCCGTGTTCAAAGCTGGTATAAGCAAGAAGAGAAGGGCACCCCGTTCAGATGATGATTATTCTCCTTCTCAAAGTGCAACTGATGATGCTTCTGAATTTGGTCAGTCCACAAATGAAGTTGAGATGGATGAGGCACATGGAGATGATCTGTTGTTTGATCCCACAGCATATACTAGAGATCTTTTCCAGAGTACTCCGGAGTTTTTCCAGCCACCTTGGTATGCACCTCCACCTCCTCCTCAAGATGAATGAAGTCTTGACCATTTTTTTGGTAAATTGATGCCAAAGGGGGAGAACATGAAGTGAAGTGATGTTATGATGAGTTGCTAGAGTCAGGGGGAGAAAAGAAAACAAAGATGCAAGCCATGATTCTTGATCTATCTATCTTGCATTTGCATGTGCATCTCATATGTATTGTACTTCCATGCACATTTGAACTTATTTGTGTTTGTTGAACTATGTCACTATGTTGGGTTGTAATTTCTTTATGCACCTTGGACCATTTGCTCTATTATCTATGTGATGAACTATGTTGGTTCTTTTATTATCTATGTTCATCTCATCTTAATGGTTCAAATGTGTGGATGATGAGGATGTTCTTACTTGAAATGATCTGTATTGCTATATATTGGTTATTCTTTGCCTCCTCGCATCCAATGGTACAAGGTAAACTCTACCAAATTGTTCTTTTGAAAATGTGCGTTGCCATGTTTTTGATATATCTTGATCAATGCACCAATTTAGGGGGAGTTTTACCATTTGGTGAGTTTATTAACTTTTTCACATGTTCATGTCTTCAAAATTCTATAGCATGTGATCTTTATCTTGTGACTCACCTTAGAGCCCTATATCTTTATTGAATATCTTTATCGGCTCAAAATCTTTATATCACTTCTTATGTTGTCATCAATTACCAAAAAGGGGGGAGATTGAAGCATCTAGGACCTTTTTAGTGTTTTGGTAATTAATGACGACCCTTATTTTTGACTAAATACGTTGTTGAGATGATTATGGTTGTAGTCAAAATAAGGGATGGAATGATGGATGAAGTGATATACATATGGATGGCTCAAGGCAAAGGTATCTTGATAGGGTTTTTCTATTTTGCCGGTCACAAGGAGATTAGAGATGAGTGACCGGATTATAGGTTAAATGTCGTACTATCAAGAGGGGTCGATGAAATGACCTTGAGTATCCATGGTTGTCACAAATGCTCAATTTCTATCTTTGTGAGTGGTTCTTTGTGAGTTGAGATTGCCCCATTCTTTGAGAGAAAGCAAAGAAGTAAAGGAAGGAGGGCTGGCAGGTCGCTCCTAGCGGTCAGACCGCCAGGACCCACGGTCTGACCGCCGATACTCTCCAGAGACGGCCAGAGGAGTGGCCTCTCTGGTTGCTCGGGTGGTGGCCCGACGGTCTAACCGTCGGGAACCACGGTCTGACCGCTGGTGCAAGTCCGGTGTCGGCAGAGGCTTTGTTCTCAGATGAAAGTTGAAAGTGTCCCAACAGTCTGACCATGGGTGTTGACGGTATGACCATTGGGCTCATGCCAGAGCGAGTTTGAATGTCAAACTAGTTGTTGGGTTGTACTACGGTCCGACCGTGTGGAGTCACGGTCAGACCGTCCGGTGCGCAGTAAGCTATAACGGCTAGTTTTCAAAGGGTGAGCTATTTATACCTCCTCTATCCCGTGCATAGAGGCTCTCTTGGCCATTAGAAAAGTATTGTACACCCTTTGGAGCTCATTCCCCTCTCACACAAAGCTTTAGTGAAAAGATTGCAAGTGTGTGAGTGTGAGTGCCCTAATCTTGAGTGATTTGAGCATTGTGGCACTTGGGATCCACAAGCAAGCATCATGGACTTGTTACTCTTGGAGGTTGCTGCCTCCTAAACGGCTTGGAGGAGTCAAATCCGTGAGCCCTTCAAGAAGCTTGTGAAGGAGGCCCGGATTCTTGTGAGAGGTGCGGTGCTTGCCTCGCCGGAGCGGTGAAGAGCAACCCTAATGGAATCGAGGTTTGGAGAGGTTCAAGGTATTGATTGTGTTCTATCTCAAGTTGTTCTTTGTGAGCCCTTCTTGGTGGTGAAGAAGTGGATACTTGAGGAGAGAAGCACATCATACGCTTGAATCCACCTCAACGTGGATTAGGGGTGATCGACAAATCACCGAGACCACGGGAAAATATCCTTTGTCTCTTGACTTGTAGTTTCATATGTTGTTTACATACTAGAAATTGCATGATGTATGTCACCTAGGATTGTCAATCTACTTTAGCTCAAACCTAGGTTTAGTTGTCAATTTCTTGCTTTTATCTATTTGTCTTTAAATTCCACAATTAGTTGGATAGTTAGCATTTAATTTTTTAATTCGGCTATTCACCCCCCCCCCCCTCTAGCTGGGGTCCTTCGATCCTACAAGCTCATCCATGGACGGTTGGCTTGTTCGAGGGTTCTTTTGAAGTCGGTCCACCGTGTGAACCACGTTATCAGGCTTCCTCTTCTTGTCCTTCTTGGAGGACTCGGGCTTGTCCGACCGCTTCTCTTTACCTTTTCCCCGGATGTCATCCACTTTGAGTTCTGGACCGAGATCCAGTCGACGTGCGTTGCGTGAACCGCGCGACCCTCTTGGTCGACGGTGGTGTCCGACCGATAAGTCATCAGCTGGAGGGTTCTCCTCCTGTTGACCTCCTTCGACTAGTTAATTCGGGTGGCCATCAACGGGGTTATCTTCATGTTCACCGTTTTGGTCACCATCCTAGTCTCCATCCGCGGGATCTGCTATGTCCACCATGTTGACAGTATGGGGATATGGGTAAGTGGATCCGACCGAGTCCTCATCAAAAGACCGATCTGATTTTGAATCGTTCCCGAAGGAAGGATCTTCTTCCTCAGATCCGAGTGGGACCAACACGGGGATCATGCCAGATGAACTTGGTGATCACGCCATAGAGACGGACAGCCGAGTCGGATCTGTGGTTTTCCAGACCTAGGGCTCCGTTGTCGCCGACTGTGAAGTCGAGTGATCCAAAGGAGATCTTGAAGTCCGGTGAGTACTGGATGATGGAAATTTCAACCATCGTAGTCGACGGAGAATCCCGGCGAGCCTTGTCCCCTACCTGGCGCGCCAACTGTTGAAGCTTGAGATCGGTAGTAAAATGTATAGGTCTATGTCGAGACTAAGAACTACGATGGTAACACAAGACGCCGAGTTATACAGGTTCGGGCCCTCTCGATGAGAGTAAAAATCCTACGTTCTGTGTTCTGTGTGTTGTATTGATGTTGTAGAAAAATCTCTGTCTACTTGTTGTGTTGTCCCCGATGAGGGGGTACCCTGTCGCCTTATATATCCGGTCGGCAGGGGGTACATGAAGAGTCCTAATTGTAACCCCTTAGGATTTATATAGAAAATCTATCTCTACATGCCTTGTGCTCCAAGTCAATCGACTTCCTTATTGATGAAGTACCCGATTGACTACCGACTTAGTCTTGTATGAGGATACCCGTAAGCAAGTATCTCACAAGAGTCTTCATATTTTTTTACATAGAGCTGCTGGGAGCATCATATATATGAGTTGCATTATTTTCTTGTTGCCTGATGCTTCAAAAACACCAACATATATTTTTTCCCCAGCGGCATCTAGAAAGATGAAAAAGGATTATAACCTGAATTCACTCACGATGCTGCCAGGAGAATGCTGAAGAGCACATTTTGATGGATATAGTGGATCTTATTGGTTCTGATTGTGATTTTTAATAGTGTGCTTTCCTCTTGACTCACTGTTGCACCAATACGAGCTAAATTACATATGGTCTATTGCTCATAGTCATTAGAATGACAGGAATTATGTGTATTAAATTCTTAGAACTATTCTTATCTGATTGCAAATGGTATTCAGAACCCACTAAATCAAAGTTTACTATGTTTGTCATCGTTAGACCTGTCCAGGTTATCATTCCTCCTGGCTCATGTTCAAAGTAAACTTTGATTTAGCATCCCCCATCAAATGGGTTTAGCATCCCCCATCTAATCATAATCTACACCCTCGATTTTTTTAGATATTTCTTAGCAATGACACATATGCCTTTAAAATTTAAAAATGCATCGATGATGCTACGTGGGTTTCAGTCATCTTTCAGTTCTAGCACCCCGTTAAGACAGTTCGATTTGACTTTGTTACTGACTAGTCTATGAAATTGCAATGGGTTATTTATTTTGTATCAATTTTTTCCTGATTATTTTGAGGACAAATGAGAGCCATGTCCCAATTTTTTAGCCTTCATTTTTTTATTTTTCCTTAATGACAAATATACCTTTAAACTAGCAAAGTGTCCGTGCGTTGCTACGGACTTAAAAAACAAAACACTCTTTATAACTTAAAAATAAATTATTTACATAATATAATTATTAGATATATATAATATTATTGATATTTTTTACATGAAAGATCATATTTATATTACTATTAGTGTTTCTTAATATACCATTTTATATGTCAAAAGTAACAGTTTTTCAACATTTTTTACCACATTATAGAAGTTTTATCCGAAAGGAAAAATCAATTTACACAGTCTATAAAATAGCACTGTATTGCAACGTGATTTTGAACTTGGAAACTTACTCCAATTGAAAAAGTTAAAATATAAAAATTATAGATCTTGTCGAGACCTTTTCGAAACATACGTGGATTATATTATTTGAACTTCGTATCTAGAAAATATGAATCCCGCACAGAGATCTGCGTAGAGAAGTCCGAATGAGAATAAATATTTTTGCATCGCATATTTAGAAACTAAAACGGTGGGATCTGTACTTCCATTGAATATCAAAGTTATAAAACTTTTTGAGAGCTACGATATAGAGTCCGAGTTTGCTTAATTTGAGCTTCGGACGAGGGAGTTATAATTTTTGAAGTTTGATACTTGATATGGAAGGTACGAAATCGATTTGGTTTCAATCTCTAACTTTGTGGACACGAAGTGGCGACTGCATCTCAATTAATAGATTGTAGAGACTAGCAAAGTGTCCGTGTGTTGCTACGGACTTCAAAAAACAACACTCTTTATAATTTAAATATAAATTATTTATATAATATAATTATTAGATATATATATAATATTATTGATATTTTTATATGAAATATTATATTTGTATTACCGTTGGGGTGCTTCTTAGTATACCATTTTATATATTAAAAATAATAATTTTATCATATTTTTAACCATATTTTAGAAGCTTTATCCGAAAGAAAAAATCAATTCACGAAGTCCAGAAATAGCATTGTATTACAACGCAATTTTGAAATTGAAGACTTGCTCTAATGGAAAATATTAAAACACAAAAGTTGTAGATCGCATCGAGACATTTTCGAAACATATATGGATCATATTATTTGGATAACGGAGCTAGGAGATACAGGCCTCGCACAAAGACGTGCATAGAGGAGTCCGAATCAGAACAAATATTTTTGCATCACATATTTGGAAACCAATACTGCGGGATCTGGAATTCTAATGAATAACAAAGTTGTAGAACTTTTTGAGAGCTATGAGACAGAGTCCGAGTTTGCCTCATTTGAGTTCCGGACGTGGGATTTATGATTTTTGAAATTCAATACTTGATATAGAAGGTACGAAACCGATTTAGATTCAATCTCTAACTTTATGGACACGAAGTAGATGACCGCATCTCAATTAATAGATTATAGAGATTATTGATGTGCCTTTAAATTAAACATATACCTTTGAATCGATTTGCTACATAGACATAGGTTTCAATCATCTTTCAGTTCAGCTGCGATTGTTTAATTTGTGCTCCTTTTTCATGTTAAAACTTTTTTTTGTTCTTTTTTATGTTTGTTCTGTGTTGATCAGTGAGAACCATATTTTACAGGATCCAAGGATCGTTATGGACAGCTGAAACAAGAAAAATATAAGTGGCGTATTAACGTGAGCTCAGGTTCAATTCAAAAAAAGAAAAAGAAAAAGATGAGCTCAGGTTGTATAAGCATAAGTCAGTAGACATGAGAAACGATTTCATTGGAAGTCAGAATTTCAGATAAGCATCCTTTACTCAGAAGTTATCCTTTTTGGGGACTACAAGATTTTTCTTCTCTCTCTTGTTTTTTTTTTTTTTTGGCTCAGCAGCTGGCCTGCTCTCCTACCTAATCACAGAGCCGTGCATCTTTGAAAATTCTGGCGTCAGGTCCTTCAGTTATACACATCGGTTACTGCACTCTGTTGATTGATACAGAAAGAATTCGTGTCAGATACCGAAACAAGTTGTGCTTCCACAAAGAGAATCGATATTTATTCGCCTTACCCTGACGTTTTCTGTACTCTGTAAGCACTGGGTAAATGTTCTCAAAGACAGTGTATATCTCTTCGCGCATTTTAGCTCCAGTGAGTACAATCTTACCAGAGACAAAAACGAGGAGCACAATCTTGGGGTGCTTCATCCGGTAAATCAACCCAGGGAAGAGCTCCGGCTCATACTACCAAAAAGATAACAAATTGTCATCTGAATTTTTTAGTGTCATTGGCCATGGCTTAACACAGATGAACTACCATCGTGTATAAAGAAATAAAATGTAACTCAAGGTGAAAGTATATGGTCCAAGCCAATATGTAAAAACAGCATCCACATCTTAAAAAGTCTTCCTCCGTCAGTTTTATTTGGCAACTGGCATGATGAACCATACAAGGCTAGCAAAATCCAACCTGCTGTACACGGGGAAAAATCATTTCAACTTACATTCGAAAAGGCACCATGGGAAAAAGCGAGGCCCTCCAAACGAATTGGAAACTTCACATCACATGAGGCAACCATGTTCTGGATCTTGAAATCCTGCTTGTCATCAGAATCCATGAGTCAAGGCCAAAGAAGAAAAAGGAAGTCTCCTCTGACATGAATCCAAGTGACACAAGGCACTACCTGGAACCTGGCTGGGTACCCAAGCTTCTGGATGATTCGCGCATACTGTGCTAGAAAGTAACGTAAGATAAAAAGAAGTTGTTCTAGAAAAAGTTTAAGCAAAATGCTGAAACAAAATCAACAGTTGCTACGCATAGGGACGGATGAAACAAAGAAGTGGTGGCTTTTACCTTCCTTGCAGCAAGCTTAGAATGTTCTTCACTCTTTGCTCCGGTGCAAACCATCTTCCCTGAAGCAAAAACCAACGCGGTTGTCTTCGGCTCTCTTATCCTCATGATAACTGCAGCAAAACGCTATCAAAGAATAGATGATACAGTCAGATTCAGAGTCTAATGAAACAGTTCATTGTTTAATGTTTTAAAAAGGGAGCAAGAATACCTTTGGGTTATATTCTGCATTACGAGCCCTGAGAGTGATCTTTTGCAGATCTAACCGGCAGTCCAAATTGACTGTCGAGACAATATTCCTTGACACCGAGGGAAAGGCTGGTCAGATCTATACAATTGGGTAGAGGCACTGATCGTCTAGCAATCCTTTGTAACCAGGATCAATCCTTTGTAACCAGGATATGTTTTATCAACAGCGGCAACCAACTCAATATCCCTCCAACTGCCACCATTGATAAAAACCCGAAGCCCAATTAAAGACGTTTTCTATTTTATCCTCCCAAGATAATTTCGTCGACTATTGAAAAAAAAGAAAGTAAAATAAAATCTATGGCCAAATTCTGTGCAGAAAATCCTAACTGATTTCAGCTGCGGCAAGAAACCTGAAACCGATACCAATATCCCCCTCACGCAAATCAATGTCCAAAAAAAAATCTCCCAAATTGATTCCCGCCTCCCTCCAGGGATGGCAACAGGGCGGTTCTGGGTGGGTGGAGCAAAAGCCCACCCGCAATAATAGATGTTGCGGATGGAAATTCCATCCGCACCCGCGGGTGGAAATCCACACCCGCGCCCGCATCCGTCGGGTTTTGGGCGGATGACAGGTCCCTCACGGGTTTTCTAGATACATAAAACGTTTTTAGTCTAATTTATCATTATTTTAGCATATTTTATATAATAAAAAAATACTAATTTATTTATAACTTCATAGTTAATATAATATGATAATACATAAATATGTACTAGGAATTATTTTCACAAATAATTCTAACTCTCACAAATAAGTATTTAACTAAAACTTTTGATGGGTCTTATTTTTCGGGTCCCGCAAGACACTCGCGAGTGAGAGAAAAAACTCGCACCCACCCCACAATTATGCGGGACGGGTGCGGTGAACCCCGCGGGTAAGTGCACCCGCACTCGCACCCGGCTGGTGTCAAACCCAGCGGGCCCCGCACCCGGGACCCGAATTACCATCCCTACCTCCCTCTTAACTGATGCATCCCGGCGCCACTTAACAGTTCAAATCAAGAACCAGTCTCCTATATACCCCATCCGAACTATTCGGGCGCAAACTAGCGCGATCAAACCGCACGGATTTGTGATCGTTCATGTTTCAAATCATTCACTGCGCACGCAGACACTCACTGGAGGGTGGGGACAATGCCGGAGGGGTGCCGGTCGAGGTCCACCGGCTGCGCCCCATCCACCGCCGGGCGTCCTCCTCCCGTCCCCACTCCACTCGTCCCCAACCCCAGCGCCACCGGATCCATCGCCGCCGCGGCCATGCCCCGAGCTGATCCCAGCAGAGTGATGAAAGGAGGATGGATTTCAAACACGGCCGCTTATACATGGAGGCGGAGGCGCGCGGGCGGGAGGTTTGGGCGGTGGCAGGTGGCGGCGGCGGCGGCGGACTGGGCAACGGTCAGGGATTGGTTCGCGGTAAAGATAGGAGAATTTTATACGGGGTAGGAGATGCGGGTCTCAGGCATATATAGGCGCTCGGGATGGGTAGAAGTCCTGGTCGATCGCGCCCGGCAAGGACTAGGCCGGTTGCGTGCACCGGGTTTGGGTTCTTGGCCCGGCCCGAGAACAGTTGTCCGCGTGGTTAACATCGAGCGAGAGTTCTGGGGCTGACACGTTTCTTTTCGAACACGCGCGTTCCACATGGATGGAGGCGAAGCACTTGCGAATTGTGAATCTTGTGGTGCGCAAGCCGATCGTGGAGTCGTGGGGTTGAATATATCCCTCGTTTTTTCATGCTTGATGAATCTTGAATTGTAGGCCAATGAAACGTCGGGAAATCTGATTGTTGTGCACTTGTGCTCACTGCCAAAAGAATCTTGATTGAATGAATTCGCTAAAGGCTAAACCGTGAAAAAGAAAATTATTATTTTCTAATTTGTGCCAAGCACCATTAGAGAGAAAAAAAATGGGTGTAAAAAATGTCAGAAGTGGGATTTGAACCCACGCCCTCGTTAGAGGACCAGAACTTGAGTCTGGCGCCTTAGACCACTCGGCCATCCTGACGTTTTTGTTTTGTTCAGTAAAGTATTAATTATATAACTACTACTGTAGTTCTTTGCGCCTTCTGCAGCCGGGGCTTCCGTGACTTGATCTGCAGCACATACGGTTGCCTCGTGTCTTGTGCAACTCGCACAGAATAGATCGCGAGTTTGAGAGAAACTATAGACAGGACCGACCGTAGGTGAAGAGTGATCGCATTGCCGACGCCGGGTGAAAACAAGCAGCGGTTATCTTTGCAACCTGAAACCTCACCCTTTGCCAATGGCCGCAGAATAAGCACGCTGCAGTGCAGCATTGTTAGACCAGATCTCAATATCCAGGCGGATCAATGGCCGTTGCTTTTTGTTGGATGCATGGTTGGCTAACTGACTGATCTGGACCTGATCCACGGTCAGCCAAAGCTGCCTGATGAGATAGCCTCCTAGGCCTAGTCCTAGTACCTTTCACATTCACCCGTATGTAGATATGTCTAGCATTGAACCCGCTTCACTCTCTGTTACATGTAAAAGTAATTAACTAGAACTTTTCATATTCTGCTCAATCATGCTCCCTCCGGTTGTTTTTAAACTAGTGAGAGTAGTAAGGGTGTGTTTGGCAGGGCGTATACTTAAAGTGTTTATAGTGTTAAAAGTGTTTGTGTCAAAACTACTTATAGTGCTTATAGCGCTTATTGTAGCATAAGCAGTCAACTCATTTGACAAAATTGTTTATGCTTATTTATCCAAACTGCTTATGCTGAGAGAGAGGATCACCATAAGTACTAAAAGCTACGTTTTGCTGCTTTGTCAAAACTGTTTATGATAATATAAAATAGCAAAGTGCTTATAGGTGCTTATACCCCATAAGCACTTATGCTATTTTATTGTTTGGCACTTCAAACTACTTATAGAGCATAAGCACTTTCAATAAGCAGCAGTATAAACCCTGCCAAACACACCCTAAGTATTTCAATCCTGATCGTCCGGTCTAATGGGTCTCATCAAAGGCATTCAAATAGACCCAAGAGAACAATTAGTTGTGTCTGTTACCCTATTGTTTTTTTTTTTGCTAATGAGAGGGTTTTATATATTATACATAAGCAGGGTTTACAATAATACTCTCTCCGAAATTGTTATCGTCATTGACTTTTTAAGTTATATTTAATTATTCGTCTTATCTAAACACTTTAAAAGTTACTATTTTTGTGAATCATTTTATCAGTAGAGAAAATTAAAACAGGTTATATATTTGAACCAATTTGATTAAAACGAATGGTCATTCTAATTTAAAAAGTTAACTACAATATTAATTCAAAAACAAAGTATAATCTACAACAATCGTTGCTCCACAGTGCACCGGTTCTTAAAGGAATATTGAGAGGATATTCTCATTTAGGCATCGATACCACCATTGTACACATAAGTGTTTGAAGTAGAAAACTGAGTATCGATGAAACTACATGCACCCGATGCCAAATAATAAAGTAATATTTGTTTATATTGCTAGAGCATATGACCATTGGGGTCCATTTTTTTATCAAGCATCGATGCTAAGGCTGTGAGAAAAAGAAGAATTGGAGCAGCGCAGCTACACGCAAATGATGTGATGTTTAGAGCTGCCATCCCACTGTGGGTGCTCTTAGGTGACCATCTGTATTGCAGCCAGTAACACTCCCGCCATCGGAGCAATAGGTGCCTGGTGCAAATATTGCCTAGGCACCTCAAACGCTAGGAGTAGGAACGGAGAGTCGGCGATGGCCAAGGCTGATGTAAGTTTCCGCTCGCACCCCATAGGATTGAGGTCTGTCTCCGCCATTGACTGAAAGTAGAGAAAGGTGTCAACAGGTAATTTTTTTTGAGACAGTGTTGACAGGTAATAAACAATAAATATTTTACCGTAGGTAGTTTTCACAAATACGTCAGGTATTTGGCTCTTTTGCTAGTACTACTTCGTAGCTTTTCATCTTCTATCAAAGGAGGGTTGGTGAATGATAAAAAAGGGCCGGCTCGGTAAGCAAGGGACACGCGGCACCTATAAAACAAAAGAACAGGGCAGAGGGCCGGCAAAGCAATGGGCTTCTAGAAGGCGCACTCACCAACCACAGAGCATCATCCTCCGGTTTGTCACCCAAAAATTATTTCTATAAGAGAAAAGGTCAAATAAAGTGGTGAAATGGAGCATTTGTGCTGTCCTCCCTATAATGCATCGTTTTATATTTATTGATATACATATCGGTTAAAGAAGCTCAGTTACCCTTCCATGATCCATGACAGGGACCTGCTTACATCTCGACAGATCCAAATTAAATTCTCGTTGAGATTAGAAAATTTAATGAGTAAACACTGACTAGTACTCACTGAGTCACTGTAGCTTCACTTTGCTACCGTTCATCTGGTTTGTCTGGCCCAAGGATTCCAATTCCGGATTGTAGCGGAAAATTTTTCCCGACAAAACCGGATCGGGATGCTGGACTTCCCGATCGGGATCCCAAATTACTACGGTAACTAGGGTCGGAATTCACCAAAATCTCGGTCTTCTGATAAAACCGGCCCGGACCAGAATTCCAAAAATCCGTAGAAACCGACCGATTTCCGACCGGATTTCAATCCATGGTCTGACCAATTCCAACCTCAAAGCGCAAGTTCGTCACTGCACATGAGTTGCAGTTGCAGCTCTTCAATATCCATAAAGAGAGAGAGAGAACACACATTATTATGGCTTGTTATCTACTGCTTCATATTAAAGAGTAAAATCCTAGTCCATTTTCCATATACGTTTTGGTGGAATTTCTCTAGTACAATAGCAATCTATGTGATAACCGACACTTCGAACACATTCATAATTTTCCATTCATAGTAGCAGGAGTAAGTGTTAGTGTATATCTATAGTATTATTTAAAATTAGGCTACATGTATAGTCTCCTATTCAGTGTTATTTCACATTTTCAATACAAATATAGTTTCCGTGCATTTGCAAGTCAAAAGAATGTTTGTTACACAGTATGTTTTTCTAGATTCTATTGTATGATCATGGTCATGGTCAACAATCATTAAGCATAGCTAATGATCCTATCAATTGATAATAACATACATACCCTAAGAAAAGAAATCAATTCAACACAAACGTACGAGCACTCACGTGTATATGAATGTCTTTGTGTACTAGATTTTATTTAAAAAATAAAAGAACTCAATGTCAATGCAAAAGTGGTGACAGTCATTATTACTGCTTAATTAATGATCATTTGATCCCCCCCTGTGTTGCGTTGCGTGAACATAGCCCATCCTACCCAGGTGAACCGCCCCTTGACCATTCCGTTTTGTCCAACGCTCTGCCACCCGGCGTGAGCTGGCACTTCCCCTACTCTTCCTCTTCTCACTCCACCCCCGCACCACCACCGCCGAATTCCGAGGTCTAATCCTCCCTCGTCCGACGTCTCCCGAGATCGCATTTTTTGGGGTTCCTGATCACGAAACGCCGGAGATGGGTAAGGGCGGCGGCTGCGTCCCCAGTAAGAAGCGCCAGCCGCCGGCCGGCGCCGCGGGCGCTCCCTCGTCGTCGTCCGGCACGACGGCGGCCGCGGCGGCGACGGCGCCGCGCGAGGCGCCCGAGGAGGAGGTTGCCGCGGCGGCGGGGCGGAGTCTGCGGCTGTACATCGTGTTCTACTCGATGTACGGGCACGTGGAGGCGCTGGCGCAGCGGGCCGCGGCCGGCGCCGGCGCGGTGGAGGGCGTCGAGGTGGTGCTGCGGCGGGTCCCCGAGACGCTCCCGCTGGAGGTGCTCGAGAAGATGCAGGCGCCGGCCAAGGACCCTGCCGTCCCCGTCATCGCGTCCGCGGCCGAGCTGGAGGAGGCCGACGGGGTGCTTTTCGGATTCCCGACGCGATACGGCGCCATGGCCGCGCAGATGAAGGCGTTCTTCGATTCCACCGGTTCACTCTGGGAGGAGCAGAGGCTCGCCGGGAAGCCCGCCGGGTTCTTCGTCAGCACAGGCACACAGGGCGGTGGCCAGGAGACCACTGCGTAAGCATTTTCTTATACTAAGTTTTTTTTCTTGAATTGATTCTTGAAATGGCAATATAGGAACACCTAGCATTCTCCCGTTAAAAAAAACACATCAGCATTCCATTTATGTGTCATGACTCCACGTTCATTTTCTGCCTAGTTTAGAAGTTACTCTTGATGTGTGCCTTTCCCAATTATCAGCGTTTTATTTATGTTGTGTTTGATCATTTCCTCATGAACTCAACTCAACCTTACATGGTCAATTCACTGAATATTTGCTCACAACTAGGAGAGGTTAATTTGTAACATATTAGAACTGGAACCCTTGCTACCATGGGCAGCAACATGTAACTTAAATTGGAACTTGCTTGGTTTTGACAATCCCCCCTAATTCTATATAAGTTCTTCTTACTTAGCAGAAGTTACATTGTCCATGTCATGGTAATGTTAACAATGACTCATTTTGTACAAATATAGTAATGGAGTAGCAATTTTTCTTCATCATCATGATAGTGCCTTTGTACGTGAAATTATATTAATAAAGATGATAGTGTGGCCGTGGTGAATTGAAAGGACATAGGATATGATCTGTACAAAGAGGATTAGGTTAATGCCCTGGTACAGAGTACTTTTGGGACTGTACGTGATAAAGATCTGCTATAGTGCAATTTAAACTGCAGTGTGCAGTGTAGTCTTAAGCATGGCTATCAAATTCAAAATTGGTAGGCCTGTAATGAACTTGTTCAATAGATACATTATTATTTAAAGCATCCGGTGAGAAATGGAATGCCATACTTCAAATCAAATAGAGATTATTGATTGCTGTCTGGAAACCTAACTGATAGCCATGGTGTCTAATTCACTCAGATGTATCTGAATCTAATTCATTTTCTTGCAACTTACTTATTTACATTCTTCTGGAATAAACAAAATATTTTGTCCTGTTTGTGGCACGTGGATTGGACATTTTTGTATTGTTTGGTAAAAGTTCCTTGTGCCACTTAGTAGCCAACTAGTAGTTAGGAGCTTACTAGCTAGTTTTTTCTGAAGAATTGGCACCAAGCAAATAAAATACACAAATCAGGAAACATAAATAATTCAAAAGAATTGGCAGCGATTTTCTTCTATGGTACAAGCTCTCTCTACATTCTTGCACAACAGCACAATCCTGTCCCCTCTCTTCTTGTTTGGCAGTAGTAGAATTACAAATTTTTATTCTGTGGCCTGATTCAGTTGGCTGCACTAGTATTTATGTTGACCATGTCGGGCCATTACTAAACATGCTTTTCTTGTTTATTGTAGTTGGACGGCAATCACCCAGTTAGTGCACCACGGGATGCTCTTTGTCCCTATCGGCTACACTTTTGGTTCAGGCATGTTCAAGATGGACGACATTAGAGGAGGCAGCCCCTATGGCGCCGGCGTCTTTGCTGGCGATGGTAGCAGACAACCCAGTGAGACGGAGCTCGCCCTCGGCGAGCACCAGGGCAAGTACATGGCCTCAATCGTGAAGAAACTTGCTCACCGTGCCTGAGCCAGCCACCCTTGTGCAGTAAAAAAAGCCACACAGCCTCGTCCAGCAATTCAATTTCCCTATCGTTTTCAGATACGTCTGGTCCTGTGATATATGTGCACAGCTTGCTCTTGGATATTCTATTGTTTGTCGAAATAGCACTAAATTATTGTTTTTTCTTTGTACATTGTCGTGACATAAATATATTGCTGTCCATTTGAACAATAAGCGTGCCACAAGGTGTTCATCAATTGATCAATATAAACATAAGTCATATTGATTATGGAAAATCAGTATTGGTTCTGTTGTTCAGAACCTGCTTCATTTTTCTGAATCAAGGAGCTCATTCTTTATTATTCTCCAACATGAAGAGCATGGTCTGTTTTGTTAATTTCGTTTTTATAAGTTTTTTTTCCCTCAGCCTGCTTACTTTGATTGAGGTATTGGTTCAGGCGAACTAACTGAATTTGCATCTTGAACATGCATCCTTTCTCATCTATGTATACTATTGTCTTCTTTGGACTGAGGATTACTGCACTCTCTCATTGCTATTTTCCTTCTATACTAGGGGAGCTTATTATTACCAGAAGGCATTTCGGACGTTTCCAACCAAGGCCTTCCACGCTTGTCGAAATTGCTGGGCCTTAGGCCAGTGCCAAAGTCCATTTGTTGGTTGCTGGAGCAACTGATCAGGTCCACCCAGCCCAGAAATAATAAACTACAGTACTAGTATTTAAAATCGCCAGAAAACGAGACCAGATATTTTCCCCTTGAAATAGTGAAGCTGCTTTTCAGTTTCAGACGGCGGCCACTTCAATCAAAAATTTGAAATCGCCCTCACCCCTCGGAGGCAGCAACACAAAGAGTCCTCGTTGGCGCCCCGCCCCGCTCCGCCTCGTAGCGCCGGAGCGCCCCGCCGCCGCACTCGTGCGCCCTGCCTCGCCGTCGCGCTCTCCGCTCCCGCAGGTACGAGCGCCTCTCCCCAGCTTCCCGCCCCTCCTCCTCTTCGTCTGCCCCTCGCTGCAGCCTCCGTCACGCAGCGTGGCGTCACGAGTAGAAAAGGTGCGCGCCGACGCGTCGTAGTCTGCTACGAGGCGGCGGCAGCGATCGCTCATGTTCCTCTTTCCGCTCGGCGTTTCCGATCATCTCTGAGGTTTCCGAGCTCTTGCCCCTATGTGCTTGATTTTGCCATTAGAGCGTCCGTCTTCATGTATGAGCAGTGCGATCGTGGGGATGTGATTCTAGCGAGACGGCTCGTGGTTGTTTTCGCTCGATTCGGTTCGAAGCTTTCTGTGAAGTGGATGGAATAGCGTCACTGGTACAGTATATATGTATGGGCAGGTTGATTTCTGAATGGGGGAGAGGAGAGGAGCATATGGTTTGATCTGGTTTTGGGTTAATTTGATGGGTACGACTCAACGAAGCAAGCTGTAGAACTTGTCAAGTTTTTTGAGAACTAATACCGAATTGAGGGCTAAATCGTGTTTTGTTGTCATGGCAGAAAGCATTTAGATCGGTGAATTTAAGCTTCTCGAATCTGCCCCTTTCGAATGTGCGAATTTGTGTATTCAGTGCTGAAGGAATTCCTGCACGAATGGTTTTCATTAGTGTGCTGTCTGCATAACGGTACAAAAGTAACAGTTGATGCTCCGTATTGGCTTATAGTTGTTGTTTACATGTTTCTGTCATGCATGATATACATGCAATTTTTTTACCTACTTAGCTGTGTAACGCAGATATTTGTCAGTCGTTAATGATTTATATCAGTTGATTTTGGATGTGCATTCTGCAGTGCTGGTTTGAAAATAGCAAACATTTGAAATACTGAAGTTATGGGGGATTCTGTAGCACCTGCATGTGTGAAGGTTATACCAGACGCTGCAGACACTGCATTTCAGATTCATCGCATGAAGAGATCAGCATACACTGCTGTGCTGAGATCCTTCTGTTCGCAATCAGATCTTCTCTCACGAGTACTCTCTCTCTCTCTCTCTCTCTCTCTCTCACAGAAGTTCAGTTGTGAATAGTATAACTAAGCAAATCATATGCAATAGGAAACATGTAGTGTGTTGCTTATAACTTTATAAAACTAGCATTGATTATTAACCAATACATGGACATTGTGGATGTTATATTTGTCATGTCTATGTTCTGGGGATATGTTGTTGACAACCTTACTTTCCAGCCTCATCAGTTGTCTTTGTACTTGTCCTCCCTTTTTATGTATATGTTACTTTTTTAGCTTGCAATTTCCTGATTGACCTCTTAGATAATATTATTACCATTTTTTTTCATCTTATATGCATGTGTTAGATGCTAGTTACATTTGACTTCTTACAGGCCAAGGAAGAATGTCTTGCTCAACTCAGAAAGGAACTCAAAATACTGGAAAAGGAACACGAAGAATATCTTGTGGAAGCCAAATCAAATAAGCATATGAAGCCTTTGAGGTGAATATATTTTGTATTGCTTCTGAGATGAACAGTATCAGATTGATTAGCTTTCTTTATATTTGACGCTCCACAATTTTGTTTCCCGATGTGGCCGCCTCTCTTTTCTGTTCCATAGTGTACCTATACGTATTCTCTGAAATTATTGCCATCATTCAGAATTTATATGGATTTCTGCATTTCTGGTAACATTGTCAGCATGAGTGAAGGAAGCACCTGCACTAATGAAGTTATGAAAGATACTCCAGATCTTGGATCTACAGTACCAGATGGAGACACGGTATTCCAAATTCATTGCTCAGAGCGGTCAGCATATGCATCTGTGTTAAGAGCTTTCGGTGCTGTAACAGATCACCTCTCATGGGTATATATTTCAGCTTTACTCTATTCTTTCTGCATACTGTAGTGATTACTCGTTTCTCATAAAATATTTTAGGTTATCATAGTTTGCATTGCTTTTATCTGTACACTTCCTTCATCACACTTTAACTGCAAGATTTAACAGTTACAGGTCAAGCTTCTTGCTAAACTGAGAAGTGAACTGAGAGTATCACATATTGAACATAAAGAAGTTCTTGCTAAGGTCATCTCAGATGAGCATATTATGTCTTTGAGGTGAGAATGTCTAGTCATTGCTCGAATGAAGTATATGTTTAATAAAGAATGTTTCTACCCTGCAGTTTCACATGCCTGATATTTCTTCATATTGAGCAGGAAATTTTATATGGCAAACCATTCTGTCCGTATGAAGATGGATGCTGCTTTTCATGCACAAGCTGTGGTTCGTGACAAAATTACCTCAATGGAACAACTCCCCACTTCATCCACAAACTGCCTCAGTTTGGCTCAGAAATCTCCGATACCAGAGCGATCAATGCCATATATAAGGTGACAATGTCTGTTACTTTTTTTTGGCTAATTAAGTTTATCTATGAAATAAACTAATGCTTATTCGTTTACTGTGACAACTTATGAAACAGGGACAATGGCATATTAGATAGCTCTTCTGGGGCCAAGGAAGAATCTTGTTTTGAATCCCATGTGGCTGACAGGCTGAGATCTGCAAGCGAGTTTGCATTAGCATTTCTGAAACTCCTTCCTTCTGTTGAGCAGTTACCAGCGGCAAGTTATACTGTTACTGCAGTACTCAATGTTTCTTTCTTAAACCTTTTGCAATCAAAATGGAATTCTACTAAATTATACTATATTTTGTATTTTCTTCTCTGTTGTGACTATCCTCTGCAAGTATCAACGAACTATTGAACTATAAATACGTTAAAAAGGGCATACCCATGTTAATGGCTACATGCATCTGTAAAAATGAACTCCCCCTTTTTTTCTTAATTCTTTTAAAATGATTGCTGGTACTTGTTGCAAAAAAAGATTTTCTAAAATAAATCTGTGCAGATATTGAAAGTTTATCTAGGCCACTAATGACTGCACTTATTGACAGGAAGGTTGCACCGACGATACACTTGATGTAGAGGCATTATCCTGTGAAGTGAAGGCTGGGTGTACTATATCTCCCATTTCTCAAGAAATGCACAGTCAATCAAACGCTGGTCAAATTCCATCATGTGTTGATGATCATGGTAGGCAAGGATCAAGGAAGAGGAAAACTGAAGTGCCTGTGATGAGGGGATCTAAGAGTCAGTGTGTAGATAGAACGAATGGGATTGGCTACACGAAGCACAGGAACAAGGATTCGAATGTGGAACAAAGCTCTGAAAAGATTCGCCTGACTGCTAACCTTCTAAACAAGGTATGTATTTCATCCTGTGGTCCAACATGAAACCTGTCTGTAGAGGGAGCACTTCTTCAATTGCTTACCAACCTTTTCTGTTGAACATTTGTTGCTGTGTATTTCCTCCGAGTTATGATACATACTGTTCCTTCTCCCTTTTGTGTATTCCATTTCACAAATGTTTAAGTAACTATGGATTCCTGTGCCTTTATTTTCCTTTTAGTTTGCTGAGATTTAGCCATTTCTTCTTATTTACAGGTTGAAAAATTATTTAAAGAAGGAAATCGAGATCCAGCTAATTTAGATACTGCAAAGTCAATGCTCAAAGTAAGAATCCATTGAGATCAGCATGATAGCACAAGATTTTCATTCATATGATATTGTTCCAAGTATTATATTCTTCATTGGTGACATTGTGTACTTGAATTGAATCAGGCTCATGAAAAGGACCTCTTGGGTGCACTTGCTAAGCTTTCTGATGTATCAAAACAAGGTAAGGCACTTTGCAGGGAGCTGTCACTTTTCTCATGGTTTAGTGTTAATTTGTTTGACATTTAATTGATCTCTCAAGTTCTTATTCTAAAAGATAGACCAAATATATTACCTCTCTTGTTTTCTTAGTGCAATGAACTAAGGAAAGCTGCCCTAAAGTCTTACTCCTATATTAAAACTAAATGGAGTAGATCCAGATTGTGCAAAACGGAAGTGACTACATATCCTGTAATGTTGCTTGATAATGTATACTCAAAATTGAGCAAGCTAGCGTCAACAAAAACAGAACAGAGGAGTACTTCATCCATTCTGAAATTGATGTCGTTAGGACAAGAATTTTAGTTTAAAAATGAACTAGGTTTGTTGTCCTAACAACAACAATTTCAGAATGGAGGAAGTACCAAAATTCATGAATCCTGAATATTTCACTAATCTGTAGCTGAATTGTTAGTAGGATTTACCTGAACCTCCCATATACTCATATTTTTTATGGAACAATATATTGACTTTTTAAACAGATATGTATTTTTATTATTTGGGACTTGATACTTTTAGTAGTTTGTTTAGTGCTTAGTGCTGGCCTACGAAAAGACGACATGTTCAACAACTAAGTGTAGCAGAGATGCATATGTTGCGTTAGTTTTGCGGCCATACAAGAAGAGACCGAATACAGAATGAAGATATCCGGGACAGGATAGGAGTGGCACCTATCGAGGAGAAATTGGTTCAACATCGGTTGAGATGGTTCGTACATGTCCAACGGAGACCTCCGGAGGCGCCGGTACGTAGTGGGGTTCTAAAGAGAGATGCTAATGTTAAGAGAGGTAGAGGCCGACCTAACTTGACTTGGGACGAGTCAGTTAAGAGAGACCTGAAGGCGTGGGATATCTCTAAGGAGCTAGCTATGGATAGGAGCGCTTAGAGACTAGCAATAGAGGTGCCGGAACCGTGATCTTTTTTCCTTCCTTCTTGCTTACTCGTTTTTGGCTTTTGTTCTTTTTGTTTTTATCCCTTTTTTTTCTCTCTCTCTTTTCTTTCTTTCTTTCTTTTTCTCTTCTCTTTCTTTTGGCTTTTGTTCCTTTGTCTCTTCTTTTTTGGGTTCCCATGGGTTTCATCTCTAGCCTACCCTAACTTGCTTGGGATGAAAAGGCTTTGTTGTTGTTGTTGTTAGTGCTTAGCCATTGTTCTCTTCTGAACTGACCCTTTGGTCCTTTGCTCCACAGAGGCTTCTAACGGCCAGCTGGCCAAAGTCATCAATCACGATGAGATGCCACCAAGATCGGTGAGATCAACCGACAAGAGGAAGACACCGCCTGAGACCACTACCACCAGCTCCAGCGCCAACTCCACTGTTATCCTCCAGGCGCCGCCGTAGATGGAGACGCTCTTGCACACCGCAGTGTCCCCGCCGTCCGCCCCTGCCTTGCTGGCCCAGAAGCGTCGCGCTGATGCTCCACCCTGCTCACCCGGCACGAAGAAGCGGCCTCGTGTCAAGAATAAGTACACTGCAGAGCAGGAGCAGTGGAGGCTTGAGCTTGCGCATCTCATCGGGTCGGCCGCTCCTAAGACCACCGGTGATTCCACCGCCGTCGAAGCTTTCTGTGCCGAGGCCGGAATCTCTCGGCGCACCTTATCGAAGTTGATGAACCATTACAACTCCATTGCAATCCATCGGGCGCTGCCACAGACGGAGACGCTCCTGCACGTCCACCGCAAGAAGCAGCAGCCGCCTCGTGTCATGAAGAAGTACACCGTGGAGCAGGAGCAACGGAGACTTGAGCTCGCGGATCGCATCGGGTGGGCCGCCCCTAAGACCACCGATGGTTCCGTCGCCGTCGAAGCCTTCTGTGCTCAAGTCGGAATCTCCCGGTGCACCTTCTTGAAGTGGATGAACACTTACAAGTGCCGCCGCGCTGGCGTGGTGCCATGAGTGATGCTGGAACGCCGCTAGACGATATGCATTATTATTAACTTTTATTTACTTAGCGACCTTCCTCGCTCACTCTCTTCACTGTTACATGACTAGTGGCTGCAGATCTCCTCCTATCTTTCCACGAGACAACTGATACATGTATCCCTATCCCTTGCATCTATGACCTGATCATTTTTGGTGAAATCACATGTTAGTGTGTTACTACCAAGGTTCAAAAAATCACGGAAACTGGTCGGCTCGGTTTGGCTAAAAACCCGGTGGTTAACCGAGAAACCGGGTGGTTAACCGTTTAGCTACAGTAACTAGCTACGGTTAACTATAGGACCGATTCCTCGGTTAATCAGGATAACCGACCGGTTCTGATCGGTTCTTCAAACCCTGGTTACTACTACATGCTACTATAGTCCCTGGTCTGTTAACAGTGCAGGCATACTGATTTCTGAATTTGTTCTTCAAGTTGAACCAAATGAACAGGAGATTCATTTTTTTTTCTTTAGTTCTTCTGTTTGTACTCTGAATTGGGAACCAGAGATTGTGGAAACGCAGGGTGTGTTCGTTTCCACCCCTCTAATTATTATACTTGTCCTATCGAATATTATGATACTAATTAGGAGTATTAAATCTAGATTACTGATAAAATCCAGTCTATAACCCTTCCTCTAAATGACGAGAAAAATCTATTAAAACTAATTAGGTCATGATTAGATAATGTGATGCTACAGTAAACATCTCTTAATAATGACTTAATTAAGCTTAATAAATTTATCACGCTGATACGCATTTAACTCTGTAATTAGTTTTATATTTAATATATATTTAATAACCATATATAGTGTTTTAATGATTGATATGACCCTATTAAAATTTAGACCCCAAGAAACGAACACACCCGAAGTCTGACCCAGCAGGGAAATTGCACAACTTTTTGGCGGGGCACGTGATGACACGAAAAGTGATGCATAGTCGTACTCGAATTATGTTCGAAAACGTTAAAATCACAGATGTTGAGCAGATCAATTGTTATGAGTAAATTTGTTTCTTTTGCAAAAATGATTACCTTTTATTTTGATGACGGAAATGAATGTGTAGGTTTTACTTCTTTTTTAATTACGGAAAATGAGGCGATTCCCATAAGGCCCTATTTTGCAGCTCACGGCGTCAGCCCATCTTCGGTCCAGCTACCTGAATTAGGGCCGATGTAGCAGCTAGAAATGGTTTCACTTATTGACCGTCCAGTGCGAGCTGCGAGGGTTTCGGTTTTCTAGTAAAACATCCTCTGGTTGCAGCCGCCGCCGCACGCCGCACGCGCACCACTCTTCTTGCTCCGCCGCCGCCCACCAAAGCGAGGCTCGTTACACCAGCCGGACATGGCGCTCTACCGCCGTCTCCTGCTCCTCCGCCGCCTTTCCTACCTCCACCCCGCGCCCGCCCCCGCCATCTCGTCCCCGCCGCCACCCACCCTCGCGGGGCTCCTCACCCCCCTTGGGCGCCGCCACTTCGCCTTCGCTACCGCCGAGGAGGCAGCGGCCGAGCGCCGGCGCCGCAAGCGACGCCTCCGCATCGAGCCGCCGCTCCACGCCCTCCGCCGCGATCCGCCGGCCCCGCGGGATCCCAACGCGCCCCGCCTGCCCGACACCACCTCCGCCCTCGTTGGCCCGCGCCTCAGCCTCCACAACCGCGTCCAGTCCCTCATCCGTTCCGGTGATCTCGACGGCGCCTCCGCGACGGCCCGCGCCGCCGTATCCTCCCGCGTGCGGCCCACCGTCTTCACCTGCAACGCTGTGGGCGCGGCCATGGTCCGCGCCGCCCGGCACGACGACGCCGTCGAGCTCTTCAACTTCTTCTTCAAGCGCTCCAACATCGTCCCCAACATCGTCTCCTACAACACCCTCATCCTCGCCCACTGCGAGGCCGGCCGTGTCGACGCCGCGGTGGAGGTCTACCAAGAGATAATGAAATCCGCGCCCTTCTCCCCCTCTGCAGTAACCTACCGCCACCTCACCAAGGGATACGTCTCTGCCGGCCGCATCGGAGACGCCCTTGACCTTCTCCGCGAGATGCTCAACCGTGGCTCGGGCGCCGACTCCCTCGTCTACAACAACCTCATCGCTGGCTACATCGATCTCGACGATTGGGACAAGGCGTTCGAGCTCTTCAACGAGCTCGTCGAGAGGTGCCTTGTCTATGACGGCGTCGTCCACACCACCTTCATGGAGGGCTACTGGAAGCAGGGAAAGGACAAGGAGGCCATGGAGAACTATCAGTCCCTGCTCGATAGGAAATTCAAGATGACGCCCGCCACATGTAACGTCCTGCTCGAGACGCTCTTCAAGCATGACAAGCACAAGGAAGCCAATGACCTGTGGGAGACCATGATGGACAACCACACCCCACCAAGCTTCATCGGCATCAATGCCGAGTCCTACAACGTCATGGTCAACCAGTGCTTCAAGGAGGGAAAGTTCCAGGAGGCAATTGAAGTCTTCCACCGCCAGCCCAGGAAGAATGTTCAGATGGACGTTGGTTGCTTTAACAACATCATTGGTAAGCTTTGTCAGAACGGGATGCTTGCTGAGGCAGAAAAGCTCTTTGAAGAGATGGAAACTAAATCGGTCCTTCCAGATGTCTACACCTACACTTACCTTGTTGATTCATGCTTCAAAGAAGGCCGTGTGGATGACACGATGAAGTACTTCTACAAAATAGCTGATGGGAGGGAGCATGGGCCAAAGTTTAATATCGGTTTCTTCAACCGCATGTTTGAAGGGCTTACAGAAGCTGGCCGAATTGATGATGCCTTGAAGGTTTATGGGAGGATGCCGGACAAGGAGATCAAACCAAGCACCACCACCTTTGATCTCCTTGTTAAAGCCTTATGCAAGGAAGGGAACATGGATCGAGCACGAGACCTAGTGGTGGACATGGCAAGGGGTGGTGTTGTGCCTTCTTCAGAGTTCCGTGAGTATATTGTTGGCATTTTCAAGGATGCTGATCGCCACGAGGAAATTGAGAAAGCTTTTGAAGAGAAGGCACTGCCACCTCAGCCAAGGGTAGAGTATCGTCCCCCAAAGCCACGCCAGGGGCTTCCTGGATTTGCTTCAAATCAGACGTCGAACCACCTTCCACCCCAGCAAGGCCAGCCATGGCATGGTGCTCAATCACCTCGTCCTGGTCTTGGTGTATCCCAAATGCTGCAGCCTGAGGGGATGTCTCCTAAACCCCAACAGCCTGGGTTTGGTAGCCTTAATCGAGTTGGAGAAACAGATGTTGGTGGCCGCACTCAGCAGCATGGTTTTGGTGCTCCTCAAGTCCCGCAACCTGTGGTTAGTGCTCCTGTAGGACAGGCTGTGCCACCACTACAATATGGTACTTCTCGTCCATGGCAACATACAGTTGGTGCTTCTCAAGTGCAACAACCTGCGTTTAGCTCATCTCCACCAGCGCAGCCTGGATTTGGTTACTCTCAAGCGCCACAGCCAACATTTAGTGCCCCTCAAAATCAGCAGCCTGTGTTTGATCCATCTCGTTCATGGCAATCAGGTTATGGTGCTTCTCAAGTGCAACAACCTGGGTATGGTGCACCTCAGCCATCTCAGATTGTGGAAGGTTCACCTCAGCCACCACAGCAACAATTTGGCACTTCTCATGGTGTACCTGGGCATGGCCAAATGGGGAATCAGCATGATAGATTTGGACCTCCTCAGGGTGAACCAAAATTTAGCATTCGTTCACAGCAATCAGGATACGGTTCCCAGTTGCCTCAGTCAGGACATTGTGCTTTCCAAAGTCGCAGTAGTTTTGAGCCTCACTATGGACATGCAAATCAAGTAGCACCGCCTGCATATGGGGCTTCCCAAAGTCAACCTTTGCATGGTACCCACTGGAGCCAGAGTGGTTATGGATCACCCCAAGGGCAATGGGGTCATATTGGTCCTCAAGGGCCACCACATGCTTCTCACTTGCCACACAACCAGGCGAGTTTTGGTATGCCACATGATCAAAATAACAGCAGGTTTGCTCATGGACAACCTAATCTTGTTGCTAGTCAAGGGCAGCATGTTGCCGGCAAGTTTGAAAGTGAATCAAGGTCTGGTGGTTCATATGGGCAACCAAGGATCAGCTATTCTCATCATCAGACAGGTTTTGGATCTCATAAGGACCAAACACAACATAGCGGCACTGATGGCTTCAAGCCTGGATATAGCCGCTCATATGATCAGGGATTTTCTGCTCCCCGTAGTGAAACTGAAACTGCTGCATCTGAAGGCCCAACAGAGTCAACTCCTGAAGACCGGCAACAAGTAGCACTCTGATTATTCAGTTTGGTCTCTCAGAGTTGTTTTGACATGAAATGAAGTAGTGCTGTTCTGGCCTGGAAATATAGAAGCTGCACACTGTTTATGCATTTTAGAATAATTAGATTGTAATGCATCCTTTGGACCTAACCATCGGTTCCTATTAAAGAAATTCATTGCATATCCACTATCACACACGTGAGATGTATGCATGTAAGCATCAGATGACTACTCAAGTACTCATTTCAAATACATGATGTTCTTTTTTATTCCTTGTGCTGTCTCTACTGTACAAAATGAAAACGAGATTTCTTGACATTGCAGAGGTCAACTTTCATTATCAGAGTTATGGTGTTTTTGACATAGCAGAGTTTTTTCTTTTCACATGCGTGTAGTGATTGTTCATTTTTCATTGCCTTGTGTATTCATTATTCAGTGCTCACCACCCACCACAGTTTGAGCATAGGGGGGATGAAACTGTATTATTCCAGGTTCCGGTGAAGAAAGAACACTGAATTTCAGCTAGGTGGGTTCAAATAGTGAGCTTCCGGATCAGTAATAATGAGTACCACAGGTGATTGTACCTTGTGCAACACTCCTTTACTCGTATCCTAGCGATTCTGGAACTCAGCTTCAGCCTGGTCCTAAGATCACCAGTCCAAAGGAAATACAATTTTTCGGGTGGCTTTTGATTTGAAGTATTTCAGGACGTGTAAGGAAATCATGCCACTCCCATCTGTTGAACAAAGGAGCAATAACCATACTTTCATATTCCTTTTATGTTTTTCACATGTCATCCATAAGTTCTCTGCCAGTGTTTGAAAGGTTAAACTTAAATCACTATGCTCTGATTGCTGAATCATGGTACAAGACTGATACATTCTTTCTACTAAACTGCAGGTTCTTCCTACTTTTGTTTCTTTGTTTCCTAACAAGGCGAGCAATGGGTTTGGATATTTTGATCTGCCTGGGCTTAAGTAAGACTTGAATAAAGCAGTAGTAGCTTTTTAGTTTTAACTTCTCTATGTGACTTTTTTGTGTCTTGGTGCCATTTTCATGTGCTCTTAGGTTTCTATAAGGTCAATATGTCAACAGTTTAATGGACATTTAATGTTATAAGTGCCTCAGTATGCCTTCTGTTCTACAGCTTTGATCCTGCCCTACTGTTGCATGGTCAACAATACATAGAGATTTACAGGCCATTTCCTTCTTATGCCAATGTAAGTAGCATTACCATTCCTTTTCTAAACATTTGGTTTAAGATCTTTATTCGAGGAGTTGACACATTGCATAAGAATTTGGTTATTGGCTTACCATATGGGTAGAATTGTTCCATCAGATGGGAATGAATTAATTGCACTTTTCTCTCGTTATATATTTTGAGCTCTTGCAGTTAAATTTGTTTGTGTATTCTTTTCAGTTGTAACTTTAAGTTATTCATGAAGTTGTTACATTAAAATAATAAGAAAAAAATCACCTTATTATAGTTGGTGACCATTTTAGTCGAATCATTGGTACTGTAGAAAACAATAAATTAATAATAACACATTGAGCATTGTTTGAAAAAAGAAAAAGGAGTAACACTTGGATGAGACTGCTTCAAAGTTACTGTTATTGGTAACATTCGCAAGGCCCATCATGTTTGGCATGAGCTGACAGAAACAATCTTGTCATTTTGTCTATTCAGGTTGTAAACAAGAGTAAGGTAGCTGGCTTGCATGATAAAGGTACTTGCAAATCCTCAATTTCTCCAAAACAGAAAAAGAAGGATAACTCACTGAATGGCACATATGTATGATAACTGAGACTAATTTGCAAATTTACTCTAGACCGACAGTAGTCGTATCTTGACAGATAAAAGCACTGAACTAATATGACTGAAGTAGAATCACAAATCATTTCTGTGAAATAACTAATATGGCTGAAGTAGAAGCACACGTTCAATCAGTTTTGGCTTGTGGATCTCCACAAATGGCACACTATTTGTGCTCTGTTTATTCAGTCTTCAATGGTGGTTCTTGCAATAATTGAAAACTACATTGTTCTTTGAATGAAGTGTTCTGGTGAATAATGTATCACCCAATGCATTTATTTGTGTTGCCTTTCAGCATTCAGTTCCCCTTCCGCCTCTGCAAGAGTGTTTAGTCACTTTGTGTATGAACAGGTCAGTAAGCAACTGTTCTTGAGATCGAAACTACCACCAGTCTCCAAGATTCTGGGGAAATTTTGTGTATGAACAGGTCAGTAAGATGCCCGTATGATTTCAATCTCCCAGTTGAATATCACGGTTTAAAACGAGTGATGAGTGTAACTTAATGATTTCAGGAATACTATCTACTTACGTGGTGCGGGAGGCTTTTCAGACCCTTCTCGTCCATACTCGTATGCCAGTTATCCTGCTAACCAAGTTTCTCGCATTTCTATTCCAAACACCACACCTTCTGCAGTATATGAAGACCAAACAAAGCAGTCCCAGGCATGTTCTGAGATACCTTTTTGGCTAGGAAAAAGAAATTCGATTTCAATCCTGTTTTGAAATGAGTTTCTTGTAGTTTGTTAACCTACCTCAACTTACTTGAGATTAAAGGCTTAGTTGTTGTTGTTGTTGTTGTTGTTGTTGTTGTTGTTGTGTTATTGTAGTTTGTTAAGCATGGACAATTGTTCTACAAGGTCTCGGCACGTTCATCAGATCCTCCTTTTCTCCTGGCACCTTGGACAGGAATGTCTGCCAGCATTGAGGGCCTGTTTGATTGGAGACCTGGCCCAAGCTGCCTGGGCAAGGCAGCTGTAAAGATGGTTGCTGTTGGTCCTGCAAGTGGTTACTTCTCGTGCCATTGGAGGAGATGTCTGCATGCCGATGGCACCTTTTTTTGTGAGCTTCTCTCTCTTTCTGAGGTAGAATGATCTTGGTTTTGTGTGTGTGAGCGCTTCTCTGGTAGAATCATCATCCTTTTATACAGTGACTTAAATTAACAGCATTAGATCCTGTTCTCATTGTTTCATTTGCGGTACTAACTGCATCCAACTACCACCCCCTGATGTGCTTGTTGCTCTTCCCCTGATAATATGGTGTGTTGGGTGAGTAGCATGGTCCAGCTTCAGCTGCAGTGCACCCCGTCAGACTGAACATTCGCGGCAGTTAAAAGGGGAACGATGTGAAAGATGCTTTCCAGGATCTTATCAACAGGATCTTTTCAGCGGAGCAGGTGACGTGTCGAACTGGGGGGCCTCGATGACCCGGCGGCGGTAGGCATCGAGATGGACCGTGTGTGTGTGTGTGGACGTCACGCGGAGCACGCAGAGGTGGCTGTTTGCACTTGGCATGTGACAGACTAAAACTTACTGTACACCACAATTGATATCGCCGACGACGCCGAGTCACTTCTGAATTGATTTGGGTAAACCAGAATAGCGGGATTGCCAACCCCTGGACCCCGTCTCTGGTGGACACGTTGATGGCTCATGACCCCGACCTGACCTGCCGCTTTACCGGCCCGCTTGGGCACTGATCCGTGGACTGTTGTGCCGCGCCACGACGTGGTCAGGCGATCCTCCGCACGTTTCCCTCGCTGATGATGCGTCATGGCGAGAAGGCATCCGCTGCCTAGGGAGGCGGCGCCGGGGGCGAGGGCGGCGGTCACCGCTGCTTGCCTCAACGTCGCACTGCTGCTCGCCGCCGCCGTCGGCCTCTCGCGCCTCGCCACGGACGGCGACGTCTTCGAGGCCACCTCCGCCGCCTTCCCCAACAACAACCGTGGGGAGCATTCGTCCTTGACCGGCCATGGCGCCGCGCGGCCGCGGCCGCGGCAGCGGCTCGAGATCCACGAGGACGACCGGTGCGCAGCCGGCGGCGACCACGCGACGGGCGCCGGGTCCGACGCGTACCCGCGCCAAGGGTACGTCGACTACCTGTACCTCTTCTACTGCGTCCTCGACGGCGAGCGGCGCCCCGCCCTGGGCCTCGCCGCGATGGCGGCGTGGCTGGGCGTGCTGTTCTACGTCCTCGGCGACACGGCGGCGACCTACTTCTGCGCCAGCCTCGACGGCCTCGCGCGGCTGCTCCGCCTGCCGCCGGCCATCGCGGGCGCCACGCTCCTCTCGCTCGGAACGGCGCGCCCGACGCGCTCTCCGCCGTCGCGTCCTTCGCCTGTGCCTCCGCCGGTGGTGAGGGAAGGACAGGGACCGCCGCGGCCGTGGTGGGGCTGAGCGGCGTGCTCGGCGGCGCGATGTTCGTGTCCACGGCCGTGCTCGGCGTGATCGGCCTCCGCCTTGGCGGTCAAGGTGTCGCCGTTGACCGCGCCAGCTTCTTCCGCGACGCGGGGTTCCTCCTCCTCGCGCTCGCCGCCGTCGCCGTCATCCTTGCCGTTGGAGAGGTCACCATCTGGGGCGCCGCCGCCTTCGTCTCGATCTACCTCGTGTACGTCCTCGCCGTCGTGTTCACACCAGACCGGTGGAGCAGACGGCAGGAACACGAAGTGGAGGCAGAGCACGCAGCCGTTGATTTCTCGGAGCTCCACAGCGTCGCGGAGACCAAGTTCTACGCCGACCAAGAGGCCCAACAAGGACCGCTCCTTCTCACAGACGACGACGCCGCGCCACTCCTCCAACACTATGCCGGCAGCGGCGCCAAGAAGATGACGATTACGCGCGCGTTCTGGGCCGTGGTGCGTGCGATGGACCTCCTCCTGCGGCTGCCACGTCAGCTCACCATCCCTGATGCCACCAGCAAGGAGCGGTGGAGCAAGCCCACCGCGGTGACCACGGCCACTCTGGCCCCGCTCCTCCTCTCCTTCCTCTGCCGCGACGCCGTGGCGGGGAGCAACCCACACCTCGCCCTCCTACTTGGCATCCTCACCGGCCTCGCGCTGGGCACCCTCGCCTTCCTCACCACCGACACCGCAGCCCCACCGACCCATCCAATCCCCCTCGCCGCGTGGCTCGCCGGCGAGTTCGTGATGAGCGTGGCGTGGGCGTACGTGGCGGCCCACGAGGTGCTCGCGCTGCTGGCCGCCGCCGGCGCCGTCCTCTCCGTGGACGCGGCGGCGCTGGGGGTGACCGTGCTGGCGTGGGGCAACTCGCTCGGCGACCTCGTCACCAACGTTGCCGTGGCCGCCTCCTACCGCGCCGGCGGCGCGCAAGTGGCCGTGTCGGGGTGCTACGGCGGGCCGGTGTTCAACGTGCTGGTGGGCCTCGGGCTGTCCTTGCTGCTCGGGTGCTGGGCCGGGTACCCGCGGCCGGTGGAGGTGCCCAGGGAGGCCGGGCTTTACCGGACGCTGGGATTTATGGCTGCGGGGGTTGTGTGGGCCGCGGTGGTGCTGCATAGGAGAGGGATGAGGGTGGACAGGACGCTCGGCCTTGGGCTCATGGTGGTGTATTTGTGCTTCCTCTGTGTCAACATCTCGCAAGTCCTGTTTGGGCCGAAGGGCCGGCAATAACATATGTTGTGTTGGTTTGGTTGTCAGGTTTGACCGCTTGAGCCTTCAAGTTGAACTCGCTCCTCGCATCGTATCCGGTCCCATCATATCAGATCAGATGTTTGTTATCAAGAGATCTCTGTTAGGTCCACTTTGCTTATCAGATGGTGTCGTTTGCTCAATCAAGCAAGCTGACGGCGCGGGCATGCATAATCTGCTCCGCCGGAACGAACCGCCGTTCAGTCCCCTGTCCATATCAACAATGCATGCGTCCCTGTACCCTGGCTGCCTTGTCATTGAACTCGAGATTTGTCTCCAGTTTAAGCCAAGCAAAATTATCCTCTTCTCCTATCCCGGGCCTATTAGTGCTGAAACTTTGTCCGATTCAAAACAGCTTTCCAGTGTTGCGATGACGAAACTCCTCACGCAAAGGCAAAGGAGCCCCAAATCAGACAGCATCTGGTGCGAAACGTCATCGCTAGCACTAGGCCTCCACCATTGTCCAATGATTTTGTACCGCTGGATAGAATAGAAATAAACAAGACTAGTGCCACAAATCTCTCGCCGTATCATGTGACGCGAGCATGTGAAAGGTGAAACGCGATCCATGGCACATCAGATCTAATCCGCACTTATCACCAAAAGGGACCAGCCGCACATGTACTTTTCGAGTTTTTACCCCCTTGGCTTGCTCGGCTTGCCGATGGACTATCCGTGAGAGTGAGACCGTGACCATGCTAAAGTGCACTCAAACCTTGTACTAGTATTGTGTAGCATCACTCACATTCTGATATCTGTTCAAACAAGACGACAAGTTACCACTTGTAAGAAACACGGCAAAGTAGGCTGGCACCTGGTTCATGCGATTTGCCCCTCTTCAACACGTGCCGCACTAGTTCGAGGGCGGACACATGAATATGGCAATGGAATAAGTGTGGCAGAGGTTTTTGCACGAAACAGGGCGGGATTGTCCCTCCATTTTCACTACCAGCAAAAAACCGGTTTTCCCCATTTCGGCCGCGGGCCCACACGTCACTGACCCAATACCGTTCCCCGACAGCGACCTCCCTCCCACTACTCTTTACTTCTCCCGAAGGATTGGACCAATCACATGCCACTCTCTCCCTCCTCTTCTTCTAGCTCGAGTAGCTGCAGCGCCCGGCGCTCACAGAGTCACAGGTAGTAGTAACAGATCTCATGATAGGACTAGCATTCTCGCCATTGATTGTTCTGTGGAGGATTTGATTGGTTCAGGGCAGCAATCGGAAAGGAAAAGGGAGACAGAGCACGCCCGCCCCGGATTGATATTGATTGGTTGGTGGAGATTGAGAGGAAGAGATTGATGCGTGCAGCGGCATGGTGATGCGGGTTCGGGGGATGGCGATGGGCAGCGGCAGGGAGCTGGCGGTCTCCGCCGCCTTCACCTTGCTCCTCGTCGCCTCCATCCTGCTCCTCCCCTCGCTCCTCCTCACGCGCACCGGCGGCGGTCTCTCCTCCTCCGCCGCCTCGACGAACTGGCCGGCCGGCGGCGATGCGGAAGAGCAGTACCCGGTGTCGTTCGCCTACCTCATCTCGGCGTCGTCGGGCGACGCGTCGCGGGCGGCGCGGCTGCTGGCGGCGCTGTACCACCCGGGCAACAGCTACCTGCTGCACCTGGACCGGGAGGCCCCGGCCGAGGAGCACCGCCGGCTGGCGGAGCTGGTGGCGGGCCGGGCCGTGTACGCGCGCGCCGGGAACGTGTGGATCGTCGGACGGCCCAACCTGGTCACATACCGCGGGCCCACCATGCTGTCCACCACGCTGCACGCCGTCGCCGTGCTCCTGCGCCTGCGCCGCCGGTGGGACTGGTTCATCAACCTCAGCGCGTCGGACTACCCGCTCGTCACGCAGGACGGTAATATAATATGCCCTCCCTGCTTTCGATCCAGTGTGCTACTAACTTTTGTTTTTGGTGATTATTAGCTCATTGATCATCAGGTAATTATGCTCGTTTGATTTTAGTGCTGAATTATTATGTGATTTTTGGTTGCAGACATGATTGAGGCGTTCTCGGAGGTGCCCAGGCACCTCAACTTCATACAGCATACCAGCCACCTCGGCTGGAAGATGTAAGAATTCATCAGCTTCTTATTATTATAATGTGCGCAACCTTGATTAACAATCACTACTACCAGTATTAGGATTGCAGTGTCATCAGTTCACTGTTAGTCCAAACAAACAGGAAGAATATGCTCTTTATCGATTTTCGATCATCACCACCTCATCTATGTATCTGTTGGCCACCAAGCAATTTGTTGGAAGCGTTTGACAGTGGATTAAAACTGGGTAGCTCTGCAGAAAGAAGCGGGCGAAGCCGGTGATCCTGGACACGGCGCTGTACGAGGCCGGCACGTCGGAGCTCATCCGCCCGACCAACCTCACCACCAACCTTAGGAAGGTACCCACGGCCTTCAAGGTCTTCACAGGTGCGTGCTGTTGCTTCTCCGATGATGAACCAGGCCAAGTTTTGCTTTGCCGTGAAACTCTTGTACATTCCTGAGAGAATTGAACTGTTCCCGTGGAAATTCTTGAGTACTACAAACGCAACAGTAAAAGATTGCGTGTTGCCAACATATTAGGACTTTAGGATTAGGATTATATGTCAAAAAAAAAAAGGATTAGGATTAGGACAGACAGCTTTTGTCATCGTTGGTTGATCGGACAGTACGGTCCCGTACCCTCCCCCGCGTCTGTGGTGTCACGCCTCACGAATGCACCGACCGGTGGTTGCACACGAGAAGACGTCGTCACCTTGAAGAGCAATACAGTACTTGTGGCCCTCGTAACCTATCTGTGCTAATAGTGTGATCAGCAGTACCGACGAGTAGAAAAGATTCTTATCTGGAGTGGCGTCTAGTCAATGGAGTAGGTGGCGCGCCCGTCGTGTACGGAGATTAGTTTAGCCGGAGTTAATTAATCTTTTGCCAGATCTGAGCCAGCGGAGATGATGCTTTGGAATTCGAAAATCCCGCCAGCCCAAACCATCCATGCCGTGCGGTTGTGCATTGGCAACGGCGAAACGCCAAAGCTGCTTCGATTCTGATTTCTTTTGCGAGCTACTGTACGCGCTTGCTTCCAAGAAACGGCAGGAATGCCGATATCCATCTTTTTGCTCCGTTTGCTTTCAATACTCCTTCGTAGTAGGAATTTTCAGATAAGCCGTACTAAAAAAATTGAACTTATAAAAACTGTTATACAAATCCTCGGGACAAAATTTGAACTCTACAAGTTACATGAACGCAGGTTCGGCGTGGACGATGCTGTCGCGGCCGTTCGCGGAGTACATGATCATGGGGTGGGAGGACAACCTTCCCCGTACGCTGCTGCTCTACTACACCAACTTCATCTCGTCGCCGGAGTTCTACTTCCAGACGCTGGCCTGCAACTCGCGCCGGTTCCGCAACGCCACCGTGAACCACGACCTGCACTATATCAAGTGGGACAACCCGCCCAAGCAGCACCCGCTCTACCTCGTCTCCTTCTCCTCCGGATGGTGCTCAGTGGCCGGCCCTTCGCCAGGAAGTTCAAGAGGGACGATCCCGTGCTGGACCGCATCGACCGGGAGATCCTGCGGCGGCACGAGCCGGCACAGTTCAGCTACGGCGGGTGGTGCTCCGAGGGCGGCGTGGCGATGTGCGGCCACCCGCAGGAGCCCGACAGGAAAGGGGCCGTCAAGGCTGGAGCCGGGGCCAGGCGACTCAAGGCGCTGCTCAGCAAGACGATGTCTCCCAGGAACATGAAGAGGCAGCAGTGTAGGTGAAATTTACTGTAGTCTCTAATTCATCTGATCAGACACTTTTCATGTACAAAAAAGGAAAAAAAGAAAATGGTCGAGATGGAGTTCACAAAATTTTGGCGAGCAATCTAAAGTAGTAGACAGATAGTGCAATCTCACAATAAAAGAATCGTAGGTTTATTAGGTCGGGAATTTGATGGAATTTTTATATTACTTCCCCTTGTTGTGTACCTCACTCCTTTGCACTTCTATATCTCTTCCTCCGAAACAGTGGCAACAAAATCTGGTAGTGCTGGTGTGCACTTCGGGCAAATTCATGGATGTGCTGCATTACGGCAGCATGCCTCTTGTGATTCCTACCAAGTAATACAATCTCATCAGGTAGGAATCACAAAAAAAGAGATTTCTACCAAGTAATACAATCTCATCAGGTAGGAATCACAAACAATATATTCCTACCAAGCAACGCTACCAGTGCCCTTCCAAATTAAGAAGAGCTCTCATCATGCAAAATGGCTCTTGTTTGAATACTGAAAAGTATTTGATCTTTAAGTAAGAACAGTTCAAAGTAATGTAAGAACAGTTCAAAGCGTACTGAAAGTATTTGATCTTTAGGTAAGAACAATTCAGATTCATATGGGTTTGGCCTTTTTACTGGCATGGAGGGAGCCCTTCCCCTGAGGTATTTTGGATTTGGATTTGGACGATTTTTTTTTTTTTTGATAATGATTTGGACGATCTGATGCTACTTTATTTGACGTTTGATGTAATACCAAATATTTATGTTTGCTTTGGTTGGCGCACGAGCATGATAATAGGCTCCGCATGGTCACCCTTTTCATTGCTACCAAGCAGGAACGCGGGCAACTGGACAACGCAGACCCAAATCATCATTGAGGAAAAGCATAATATACGACATGATGCCAACATCAATAGCAGATCACTGATGCACGAAAAGAACTTGCCAATTACAAGCAACAAAGAGAATGCGTGTCAACAATTGATTTGGCATAGGTAAATCTTGCCAATCTATCGGAACAAAGTGGACAGAACACCTACCTGCAATTTTCTTCAGTGATAAAACCTGATCAATGGCCAATGGTAACAATCGTAACTGAATCAACAATCATTGCTAGCATGCGTGACTCAGTCATCAACCTACTCATTTTGCATGTTGCACTGCATGTTTTGTGTTTACACATATCTGTCTAACTGTCTTCAGAGTTCACTCTAATGTTCCTTGTATTAACTGCTGGAATCAGAAACCTCCAAACATCTCGAACTTCTTCTTTAGCCACTGCCTAGTGTCATTCCTCTGCAAACCAAGGTTTAGCTTCTCATATAGAAGTGTAACATATCAAAATACAAGGGAACACCCAACCCCCAAATAGATTTATGTAGGTAATATGCGCTGATAGGCCATGCTTGCCAGTGTACTATGCTTCCGACCATAGAAGATGTATATGGGTGCACCAGCCACCAGCCATACAGAAACACGAATCCATGTATGACTCCTGCAATCAATCAAGTTTAAAGCATAGGATTACTGTTACAAGTAGCCAGGTTCACAGTAATCATGGTAATTAGCAGTTAATTTGGCACCCAAAAACGGGAGGCTAATTTCACTATCCAGAAGTTCTAATACCCATGAGCTCAAGACACAAATTTACTAAACAGCCCAAACATTGTCTAGTTTAATTAAAAGTTAGGTTCAAGAGAATTTTCTAACATAACGGTGAATTTGGCACTTTTTTCAAAATAATAGTGCTCTGTAAAAGTATAAATGATCACACTGTTGATTAGAAGCTACTTTTCTTACCCAATGTTCATAAGAAGGTATACGTTGATGATGATGCAACAAACAGGAAGTAATGGAACCCAGGGGCACCTGAAACCTAAGAAACAAAGAGACACTTTGAGAATGCATTGAACTGGAAGACCATATTTCTCAAATTTCACCAAGTTTCCATATATCATAGCTCACACCTCCGCTTTGTCGTGAAGAGCTTTTATCTTGTCCAATGGACAAAAGTTTAATAGAAGAACTCAACAATAGCAACCCGCCTATGGCACATATGAAGAATCGCAAATAACTACAAAAAAGAAAAAAAACAAAATAAGATAAATATATATATGACTGCAGAACTGATATGCCATTGTCTTATCATCCTAAAGAGGAAAACCCTAGAACAGTATTATAATGTCTTTCATATTGCATTATAGAAGCAAGAAAAAGAGAGCTCGGTTTCAAAAAAAGAAGGTAAAATAGAGCTTGTTTGAGGTACATGAGCTAGAGAAGTGATTTCAACATGTCACTTACAATGGCAAAAAGGAGAAAGACGCCGCAGAAATGAAGACGATGACCCCGATGCATGTGAGTAATATGCTTCTCATGGCTTTCTGTCGCCTTTCCTTGATGAGCTCACTGGCATTAGGTACTTCCTGAACTGATTCCATAGAGAAAGAAAGAAAAATACTATGAATGATGAAGAGCTAGGAACTTGATCACTATAGGTTACATGATACTCATTTTAAGCATGCAACTGGAGATCAGGAACACATAAATTGCTAATGGTGATATTTATTCTTGTAACTGCTGCCAACTTAGATCAACTTAATACAATAGTTTATAGAAGACCGTTATTTAATTACCATCGCCAAAAGAATCCTTCAAGTTCTCATCCTGGTGCGAGTCTGCAGAGTATGAAGCCAAGGACTCAGGTGTTGCTTCCAGAGCTACTTCCATTGGCATCTCATATGGAGGAGCATATCTTACAACTAATACAGAAATGGCAACTGTGGTAAAAGCCAATAGGGTGCCCACGCTTACCTGAAATAGATCAAGGAACTGTTATCATCTGGAATAACTATGCATTCCGCAGTGCTACCATTTTAACATGAGAACTTAAGTATTACCATCCCTGCCAATTGGGAGACATCCATGAAAAAGGCCAGAATAGCTGCACATGTCCCAGTCAAGATTGTGCTCACAATGGGAATTTGAGTTTGTTGATTAACAGCTGAGAACAGAGGTGGAAGCAATCCATCTCTTGCCATAGCCATTGTTATCCGAGGCTGATCAAAGATAATATGTAAGCAAAAAGATTGATTCTTCTGCATCCCAGGGTAACTTTGGATAATCTTTTCTTTGTAAAAAGAAATAAAATAACCATCCTACATTCCATCCGTAAACACACCTATTGATTATTATGTTTTTGTACAGAGTGGTATGTGAAATCAGTAGTCTTCTCAGAGTAAATCTCTCTGCTACAGTAAAAAGACTGAATTTGCAACAAAGTCCCCTACGGATTCACATTTACAGAAGCAATTCCCCAGAAAATACATAAAATATATCCAACCCCCCCCCCCCCCCCCCCCCACCCCACCCACACACACCCACACACACCAAACACGCACACAGACACGGTACAACAGTCAGGCAATCGTTCACTACAATCTGCTTGTTGACAAACATATATTTTAATGTGCACTAGATATGTTCTCGCTTGATACTTTCCCTTCTTCGACCCCCCTTTGTTTATGTGATTTTCTAGAAGCTCCCTTAGAGTCTGTGCTGTTCCAAACCTCGCATCAGCAAGTCTCGGGACAGCACTTTTTCAACACTCCACAGCAACTAGAAAGCGTGACTAAAACCTTAGTTTTTGTGGGATGTTAGCGAGCCTAAGAATGCTTCGATTTCTCTGCCTCTCTTTTTTACCCTCATAATACAATTGTCCATTCATAACAAATCCAGCCTGAGTGGGCTGAGCCAGATCCGACGGAAAGGGTTTTGTTGATTAGACAAACTTTAATCGTATTTGACATTTTATTAAACATGGTCAAATTTCATCAAGAAAATCAACATTTTGGCCTGAATGAGGCTAGGTAAACAAGTATCTTCTATTTAACACTGCAGGTGACCCTTCCGTTCAAAAACAAAGAAACAAAGAAAACTGCACATATGACATACCTGCGGGAGAATACCACCTATCAAGGATGCAATGAGAGCAAGAAGAGCCCCACTGGAAACAACATACCTACATTTCAATCGAGTAAGAATGCTCAAACGCAGAAATAATATCCCTAAATCACCGAATTTTTTCTGCATTATCAACTCTTTTCTTTAATTGATCATTTTATTTTGTATTTATCATTTTGCCAAACTTTATTTCTTATCTTTTTCCTTAGTTTTATTTCACTCTTGTATCAGCTGAAATGGATACTTACACTGCCCACTGCACCCCATATTGCGCGAATGCAGAAGAAACAGGGGTTTCAGGATCCATGGCATGATACGGCACCAGACCAACAATCACAGCCGAAACCATCATGTAGAGAAAGGAGCAGATGACCAAGGTCAGGCCCATCCCCAAGGGAAGATCACGCTGCTGATTCTTCACCTGGAAATCACTTTGACAAACAAATTAAAGTCATACATTTCTGCGTGCACAAAATCTATAAATTGTTAAGCACAAATTCCCCATTTTTAGTGTTCCAGAGTGTGAAAGCTCACCTCTTCAGCTATGCTGGCAACCACATCGAAGCCAATGTACGCGAAGAATAGGTTTGCTGATCCGGATAGGACTCCACTGACACCGTTAGGGAAGTAGCTGTTGTGCCAGAGAAACAAATATGAAAGTTGAAAGTTCATATCGGTAACAATGTTCTTATTTGGTTATGTTTGACTTTACCCTTCTGAAACTTTATAACCAGTCCAGCCATTCTTGAATCCTAACCATCCACCAGCAAAAATGACAAAAAGCATGACTGTGACATTGGCAGTGGTGATGATGCCTTCCACGAATGAGCTCTGATCAGGACATAACTCATACTTTGAATTAGTATGTTGAAAGTAGCCACAATACTTGAACTTCAAACTAGTTTAATCGAAGTCCCTGAGAACAAGAAACATTGTGGTCTATACTGGACACAAAAGATTACACCACTCATCACATTTCCACATTCACCCGGTAGATAGATGCAGCTACAAAAGGTGCATATAAGATATCTATGCCTAATTCATGGAGTCTGTTATGAACCAAAGCTAATTTGAATTATTCGCGAGAACAAATTTCTAAAGCAATGTATAGCTTCAGTGCAAGTACCTCCTTAATTCCCAAACACAGTAATGCAGTAACTATCAGGACAAGAATAGCAGCACAAGGATCGACCGGGGTGTCAAGACCTTTGACATGTAGTTGGGACAAAAAGAAGGGCAATTTGTCCTGGCCACCAAAAAATAGAGCCTGAAAAGAGAATAAAGTCAATGGTATGAAAAGATCAGATATAAGAGAGCTTATTTGAGAACGTTACCAAATTCGGAGATATGCCGCGTGCCACTGCTGATCCCCCGATTGTGTACTCAAGGATCAAGCCCCAACCAATCAGCCAAGCAGCACTGACCATAATTTGTCACAAAGGGAATAGAAAACAAAATGTGAGTGAAAAGCCGCTGGTATTTAGTAATGATAGATGCAGATCCCTGATGAACCAAATAACCATGGGATTTTCCACTTGTACCTCTCTCCAATGCAAATGTAGCAGTAGTGATAGGCACTCCCTGCTGAAGGGAAGCGGCATGAGAGCTCGGCATAGCACAACGCTGAAAGAGCAGCAGCGACGCCGGCTATCAGAAACGAGACGGTCAGGGCTGGCCCTGTGTGTTCACGAGCCACCGTTCCAACCAGGACGTAGATGCCGGCACCCATCGTCGAGCCAACACCTAGAACGGTCAATGAAAGTGAGACATGGAAATTTGGCAGATGCTGCACTTCCTAGAGTGCAAGATAGGTTTGGTAAGAAACAATCTTAACTCTATGAAATCTGAATCCCAGAAACTTCTATAACAACCTACTACATAATATAACGCTGAAGAATCCTCGGGATTGAACCTAAGGCACGTGCTGATAACCTTACCTTTTTAGTACCTTTTTAGCGCTGATGGGACTAAATTATGTGACAGTGAGGTATTATATATATTATAGTTCTCCACATGAATTTCACGAATGTTCTGACTGCACATTTTCTTGGTAAGAAGGATGATTAAGATTTCAAGCAGCAGTGCCCCCCTTGATATCAATATTCAATGCAATGCAAGACATCAGCACTCGCGCTCAATTTCAACAAATGTGTCTCGGAGCAGTCCAGAAAGCGAACAATCAGATTGTAATCTTCCAGGGCCAATGTGTTTACAGAAACGACATAATAATAGTAGTAACTTTGTTGGACTGAAACGAAAGGAAATATGGCTAGTACCGATAGCGATGAGGTACGGAACGGATAGCGTCTTGGCGAGGTGCTGGCCACCGCTGCCCCCGTCCGCAGCACCGTGACGGCCAGCGGAGCTCGCCGTCGCCGGCTTCCGTCGCACCAGGCACTGCGAATCCAGCCAAACCATGCCTTGTCATCCACGGACGACGATGAGGAGGCTAGAGTTGAAGGGGAGCGATGGGCAGAAACGAGATCGAGAGCGGTGGTTGACTCCGTTCCATGCAGTTCCAGTACGCCATTGACTTCCTCGATTTCACCGGCTCACAGTCACAGATGCATTTCCCATCACAAGAAGACAGCTTATGGGCTGGGCCCCACTGTACACAACTCGAGACTCAAATTCACATGTGCACTTAAAAAAACTTAAACAACGGAAACCATTGCTCAAAAAGAAAAAAAAAGAACGGAAACCCGGGCGTTTGCCTACATTTTTAGCTCTGGAATAAAACATGTCATTAGAGAAGAGAAACGTCAAATATTCCGACCACCTAAGTGACCAACCATCATATATCGACGCAAGAGCTCCTTGCGTACCTTAAGATCATGTACTCGTGCCAACATTAGGTAGTATTTCTTTTAACTGCCAGTAGTATATGCTAGAACAATAGATTATGGTGCAAAGTTGCATAGTTTTGTTTTAACATTAAGTTGCATATGCTAGAACATAGGTCCACATTAGCTAATGTTGCTCTCAATGCCACAATAAAGTTTCTGTTAGTCAACGCCTGGTTTCTCATGAAAGAGCTAGAGAAACCACTTTTAAGTCCTCCTATCTCTCAAACAATCCCGAGTCGAAATATGAATGTCAGGCATCGTGCTGTCAACTTTTGCCGTACAGTTCCATCCATAAATCATGTTAACAGTACAATTCGTCAGTCATACAACTCAACTACTAGTGGTACGTTGAACTTCTATTGCCAGAAGGCGGGAAAGCTTGCCGTCTTCGTGGATTCTGGAAATTCCCACCGTTCTCAGTCTCTATTGGTTTGTTTGACGTCTTCTGTTTATCGCCAGAATCCGTATTAATTGCCCTGGCAACTCTATCATCTTTTCTCCTCGCGGTTTTAGGCTCACCAAATGAAACATTCTTTCTAGCTTCAGCATAGTCAAAGGCCTTCAGTTGGTCTTTGAACTCAGGTTCTGGAGGTGTCTTGTGGTTCTGCTGTAGGTTTCTTTCTTCGTTGAGTGAATGGAACCGTTCTCCAGTGGCAGATGGAACCTCTAGAGGGGGCTCGGACATCTCCGTATCTTCAGGCTCACAATTTCCATCCTTGTGATTTTCTGGAACTTGGGGATCATCTGTTTCGGTGTCCAACTGTATCACTTCTTCCAACTGACAAGCTGGATCACTCTGTTGGATGCTTTCCGGTTCAGCATGTACCGGCTCTTTCACTTCACTTTAAGTACAGACGATGGAGGTTTTCCAGCACCAGAGAAATGATGAAAAGGAAGCACCACCGAAGACGCTATCTTGTCCACCTTACTCTGACCCTGTAATGGACAAACATATAACAGAAATCAGGCTGATTCTGACCACTAACTAATGCATTCATTCAAAAACTTTTAACATCAAAAGCTTTTAGGAAAATCCAACTTTGATGGAGAAAACAGAACAACACATAGTCATCAAACCAATGCACCATGAATTAATTGGATCACAAGACCTATTATGTTGTACTAAGACCTATTATGTTGTACTACTATACACTCAGGATAGCAAACATTAAGCATGTACCTACTAGTAACTGCTTCTCCCTTGTTTAATCAAACTGGCACAAGTCCTTATGTTGTATTGCTATATGATCAGTATAAATGACAGCAACTTACTAAGCATGCACATAATCTTGAAATTATTTCTCCATGGTTTCATCAAACTGGCATATACAAGAACAGGCACCAACCACAATCTCTACTAAAACATGCCAATTGGTGATGGTCATGGTTCTGTTGGCAAGAACAGTCACACACACACAGGTAGTTTATCAGCTCACACTTGAAACTAGGCTGGAACAGCTAAATATTTCATATGGCCTTTGAGGCCTATTTATATACATAGCAGGTCGGTTTGCTATGGCAACCGACCGAACACCACTTGCCTGCAACACTGCAGGCCAACTACTACTAGTTTACCTTCTATGCTAAGTTACCTTAATACCTATGTTACTAAGCAGCCAAGCTAGCTAGCTGCATCAGCAGCTCTGATGTAAGCGCTGAGGTAAGCATACGCTGCTGACTTGTTAATGATGCTTTGATCATCTATCAGCCAAGATTCACTCATCAGGTTCCTCCAAGTCTCCAACCCACCGCTGCTCCACCCTAACAAGAGTGCTGAAAGGTGGGTCCTGTAGCCTTGCTCCTCCTAATGCCGCTCTCAGTCACCTCATTTCTCCCACATTCCCCACACACCCTCGGCCCCGCAGCCGTTGAATTGGACCAGGTGGGTCCCATAGACTTGCTCCTCCTAATGATGCTATGAGTCACCTCATTTCTTCCGCATCTCCCCCCCCCCCCCCCCACCCTCAGCCCCGCAGCCATTGAATTGGACCAGGGGATCTCCTTCGCAAGCAGCAAGCTCCTGCCGACTCCATCAACGACCCCAAGCATCAAAACAGCTGGGGTTTCCCCTTAGCTTGTCTCTGCCCCTGGGGGGGGGGCATGTCATGGTCCGATGACCCAATCCGTGTGCTCTCCCATGACCTGGCAAGGCCAGCGCCTGCCTACTTCACGCGGGATTGCAGTATGCCGGCGTTGCTTTCTCAAAATCATCAAAGTCCATCGGTGAAGAGGATACTGGCAGCAAGATGGTGTGGGGCGAGGGGATTGAGCACAGGATGCAGCCGCCTCCTGAAACATTTGGAAGTTGGAACCTAAAGCTTTTGGAATGAATTTGGATCATGTGTGGTTTTGATTGACTCGAACTCCATGGCTGCACAAGATCTTCTTTCCTGACAGATAAGGTTGATGGCAAGGCTCGGATGTGTCGCTTGGGAGCATGTCACGCCCAAATTTATCATCACCTTTCTTAGTTTCTTCTTTTTTCTTAAGATTAGGAAAAGTTACTCTTCCCCTTCTTTTTACCTAGATGTGGTATCTACCTTGTAAGTTTTTAACAGCTAATCTATCCATTATTTTTAGTAAGTAGTTGTACATCTGCATTTAGATATAAAAAGGCATATGATGATCTTTTTGAGAGAGCTACGAGTGGCAGATATTACTGTGCAAGGAAACCGGAGAGTGGAGATCAACCAGATGCTGCAGAAGTATATGGCAATGTGGATAGAGGTTTGTGAATGATAATTACAAGATCCGGACAAATTATAATCGTAACAAAATTATCTCTAAATGCAATTCCGTAGCAAATCACATGACTAACAGATTGCATAACCATTTAAGCCCAGAAGTCATCGAAACTCTTCCTTGGTAAGAACATGGATTACTTTGAATAATCTTCAAGTAGTATTTCAAAAGCACTCAATAATTGATTCAACATAATTTCTTCTTAGATAAAGGATTTCCAATACCTTCACTACTCAGTTCTCCAGTCGTAATATAAAAAAAAAATGTACTCAATAAACAAAGAACAATACCTGGCCAATTGACAGTCCTGTAAACAGATTTGGTCTTCTTCCTGAAGCTGATTTTCCTAACAGAGCTCCAAAAGCTGTAGGCCTTTTTGATACTTGAACAGTAGCTTTTGCTACCTATAAAATGCAACTGTTTAAACACAAGATACAAAATACAGGCAGGACATATGTCAACATTTTTTTTCCTTACTTGGTGTTGGCCACCATTTCTTAACATTTCATTATCTGCTGGACCAGTCAACCCTGACAAAGTTCCTGAATTTTTTGTTTCAGGCGTGCTGTCCTCTGGCTGCATATCTCGTAAAGAAGTTCCGTTTGTGACATTTTCCATACACTGAGTACCATCAGCTGTAATCACTGTAGAGACTACAGCATGTTCATTACTGGGATCTTCACTGGTAGAAGATAGATCAACATAAGATCAGCTAACAAACCTCTTCCAGCTTTCCCTTCTTTAGTTGTTCTGCTACACTCTCAAAAGCATCAGAATTTGTCATTGCAGACCTTATAATGGATATGACATGGCCGATATGGCGATCAAGAAATGGATTTTTGGATCTAACTATTCTCTTTAACTTCCCACTTGTCACGGGCATCTGTTTTGCTTTAGATCCAAAATGCGAAGAAAAAGGTTAGCAAAGGCAGTTAAAGCCACATACCTAAACAAGTTGAAAACAGTAATACCTATCTCAAGTAGAGCCTTATTGGGTAATATATAGCCAGTGCTCTCATCCTCATCACGAGCAAGTCCATCTCTCCATTTATATAGACTCTGCAAGGGGGAAAAAAGAATGAGGTGTAATTCCATATTTCATTCTAGGTTCTGTTAGACAGTAAATGGTTTTAAATGGCAGTCTTGTACCAAGGCTAATGTGTGTAAACAAGAAAATATGGAATTACAATATCGATAGGTTAGATTATTGTTTTTTCAGTTAGGATACCCAAGATCTATGAAACCATGCACAACCATATAAACTCCATATGTTAGTAAACTCAACTACATAACATTCATCAAACACAGTATCATGTGGATATTATAAAAGGAACAGTTGTACTTACAGAAAGAACTGACAGCTGTCTTGCATTTAGTTCATTTTCTTTCAACCTATAATTAAGCAAATATGAGTTACAAAGCTTTGACAGATTCAGATTGAACAAAAGTATAGTGAAACAAGCAAATACAAACCCATGAATGTATAGATATGATGAGTCACTCAGCAGCTCCTTCTCATATAGTTGCAAGCAAATTTCATTGCTTCGCTTGTAAACCTGCAGTACAATAGAAATATCGGTTTGTTTGCTCATACACTGTTCCTGAGAGGACGTGATTTTTCTGAAGTAACAAGAGTGCAACAACAATTCTACATCAGTTTCATAACGTAGAGCATACATTCATGTACCGGGAGTCCAGGACTGAAACAACTCAGGGAAATAAGACATGAATCTAAGAGCATCTCCAAGAGAGCCCTATAAACTCTCCCTAAACCAAATTAATAGGGTTTAATCTAAAAAAACATCTCCAATAGCTCCCCAAAACAACTCACAGATTTATTTTTCTCCCTAAATTCTCCTCATTTGTAGCTAGAAACAAGGGAAAAATTGGGAGCCCCAATACTTGTATTTACAAGGAAATTAATGTTGTTGTGGTCCCAGATATTGACGTGGCCCAATCAAAAGTTTTTGTGATCTATTTTTAGGGAGAACTGTTGGAGGAGACAAGAAAACTTCTCCCTAATAATTTTTGGGCTGCTACTAAAAACACTCTTTTGGGATCAATTTTTCGGGGAGCTTTTTGGAGATGCTCTAACAGAATGCTCCCTCCATTTCACAATATATGGCGTATGGCCCATCACACTCCTCTCACAGATCAACAAACAATGAAATCAAGAATGAAATCTTTTCTCCCTCTTTGTTCCACACCATTACTGGTGATTGTATCCTGGAACTGTACAGGATGTGATGTAAATACTTGTGTTTTCTTTATATATAAATATATTACTACTGCAGTAGGGGTTTTCCTTGATGTACATATTTCAAAAACAACAAACGATGAAATCTACCGCACTCCCCTCACAGATTAATAAATAGAGAAATTAACATAACATAGAAAAATAAAATAAAAAGCCCTACACTATTAATATAGGAAGCTTTTGGTCCCACATGCCTCTCTACATATCAATCTTGAGGAGAAGATAAGATAAGATACAGAGCGCCCTGAGCAGAGATTCAAGTAATATTTGACTACTAGAAAAGAGAAAAAAAAGGGAGCAATAAACAAAGGATTTACCTCTAAAAGATGATCATTTTCACCTGATGACTCGTTAACCAGTCTCAATCTCATTATATCATATATATACAGCAGATAGTGTGTATCTTCTCTAGCATACCTACACATCACAATCACAATCAGATAAACTTGATGGAAATTGTTATCCATAGTGGAGTCAAAAAATAGAAGAGACTAAATAAATCATCAAAAGAAGTCAAGAAGACATGTTACGGCACAGTACTTAATCATTTCATCAGGAAGCGGCCTCAACCTCCAATCTGCAGCTTGATATCTGCAAAACATGTCTTAGACTCTTAGTCACGTTTTCTCAAGCTCCCAATCAATGATGGTAGTACGAACATTGTGCATTAGAAGCAGTAAGGTGGTAAATACAATCACATACTCTTTATTCGCGGTCACCCCACAGAAATGTTGTAAAAGGTGCTCCAGGCTGTTCCGGTCCATCTGTAAGATTTTTGACGCCTGTATAGATGGAGGGAAAGATTAAGCTTCAGTTAATAAAACATCAAAACAATGTGAATATGACTATGATGCCATGATGTAAAAATGAGAAGCTAAAGAAACAGAAGCAACATGGATGAATCCCATCATGTTGCACCATACCTGTCCTGTGTCAAAAAGGTTACATACATATATGCCAAAGTCTCGTTGAAGCCATATTATATCACGACCCGCGCCATGCATTACCTATTTGTTATAAGAAAAATGAGAAACTACATTTTCAGGCATATAATAACATAGAGAGATACAGAATGAGCATCTCATACCTTTCTCTTGGTTGCATCTCGGAAAATTTCTCTCAAATGATCACCGAGATACTTGCGGAGCTTAAGAGTATCCACAATAAAGTCTTCTGTTCTGGTTGAAATCTGCATCAAGCATGTCAGGCCCTGAAATGACCTATAATGGTTGTGTTCCAAATCAACCTGGCAAAGTAAAAAAAATACTTCAGTTAATAAACAACACACTGAACAAAGAAAACAAATTTATCCAGAAATGCAACATTGAGCTTAATAGCAACCATTATGCAAAAGTATTGAGAAATTTGTTAATTTCTTCAACAAAATGTGATAAATCAAGATATTGAAAAATCCGTCCAATGTAGCTTGAGTGGTAAGAATGTAGCACCAAACTTAGACAAACCAAAAGGAACCTAACCATTTTGTGCATGTCAATAAATAAATAAAATTAAGACCCCAATTTTCAGTAGATGTGATATAACTACAATAGGATCAATTGTGTTCGCCACAATGGCCTAATGATTAAGGAAATTTTTAGAACTAGACTAGAAGACTGATGTAAAGAATATATGTAAATATAAAATTAGCATGCTGCTGTCTGCTTCCATCCAACAGTTCATGTGAAGTCTACATTATTATTGGACGAAGTATAAGGTCTCAAATTCTTATACCGGTGAGGAATGAACTTAGTATCGATGCACATAGTATGCAGCACCATTACAGAAATTATGTTGAATGCTGAGCTTGCAGTATATTGAAGTGCCATACTCATCCTAAAAATTCTTACCTAATTGATATAACATTCAGCATAAATGAAAATTCCGAATACCCATAGTAAACAATATGAACAGAAGCATGACGACGGTATGTATAAGAAAAACATCTTATCATGCCCGCAGTGACAAATGAGTAACTGTGATATCAACAAGAATCAAGAACAACACTCATTTTAAAGATATTCAAACAAGACAATGCTGAGCTGGTAATAATAAAAGTATAAAACTACTTACAGCAAACTCAGTTGCACTCTTCAGCTTCAAGGCTAGCACCTCCAATGTTTTCAGGTCATCAACAAATGTAAAGGGGGTATCATCTAAAGCAGGTGGCTTTACCAGCTCGCTATTAGGAATACTTCTGTCAATTAGTTGTTCCACGGGAAGTTTTTCCTGCATAAACAGAATACAGAACACATGCAACTCAGTTGGTTTGGACTTCCAGATGTGGAGCAAGGAAAATGGTATTTCTCTAATTTGTGTGATATGACTTCAATTTTCTGCCCTTTCTTTATTTTACACACACAGCAGTTTTCTTTGGTACATCCACAGTAGTTCTGTGGCCCATCAAGTTCCCATGTGTCAAAAGAATTCATCCACCCATACTATTTTATAATCCTTAGGCTTGCATAAGATAAAGCCCAATCAACTAATAAATAGTAATCATGGTGCTCTTGGTCTTATCGATCACCAGTCTCTTATAATACCTGCTTGTCCTCCTGATCCTACAAACTCTGTAACCTCTACTAAACAAAAACAGTCTCTTCTACTCCTTCCTACAGACATTGTAATCGCAATTATAGGAAGTAAGCCTTCTGATTAGTGATTACTTTTACAGCTCAACAGATTGCTTTGATATGAGATAGCACAATTTGATCATTCTGTCAAAATAACACGAATTAAGCACGCAAAACACTAACCAATGGGTGGATGGTGCGTGAACCATCCTCGCTGCGCTCCAGCAAGACATGCTCGAACGGCTTGTTACTATTGTCCACCACAATGTGGTAGACACCCTGTGGCCGTGGAATGGTGGGTATGTGGAAGGGGACCTTGGCCTTGGTCCCTGGGGTGGCAGCCTTATCTTTGGTGGCCATTTTCACCGAGCTTGAGCCCCCAAACGCCTCAACCTTAGCAACTACCTCATCACCGCCTCCAGTCTTCTTCTTCTTCTTCCCGTGCACCACCTGGAACCCGTCCTCGGCACCCGCCTCCTGCGGCGCGGCCCTCCGCCCGTCCTTTTCTTCCTTCTCCGTCCTGAACTCATCCATGGAGGCGCCGAACCGCTCGAGCAGGTCGTCATTGAGGGCGACAAGCCAGTCGTGCGCGTCGTCGAGATCGCCGCCCCCGGGGAACGGCGACTGCTGCCTTGGAAGGAGCGGCGCGGCGCCGAGGATGCCGAGTGAGTCCTCCGCCCGGGCCGCGGCGGCGCCGACGGGGGATTTGAAAGCCGGGAAGTTATTGTAGAAGTGGAAGTCGCGGGACGACGGGAGCGCGCGGGAGCGGGCGGCGAGGCGAGTGGCCGCGGCGGCGAGGGGCCCAGACGAGGCATCTATGGCGGCGGCCGACTTGTTCTGCGTCCACGGCGGTGGCGGCGGCGAGGCCTCGTCCGCTTCCATGGCGAAATTGGTTGGGGAATGCGGCGGTTTAGGGTTTATTGGACAGGAAAGAAGAGGGGAGTGGCGGCTTGTACTGCGTGCGAGCTGGTCGTGAATGAAGCAACTTTTTCAATTTTTTTTTTGGCCTGGTTTAGGCGCAATTTGTAGCTATGTCTATGTTTATTTGCTCAAAAAAAAAAAAGCTGTGTCTATGTTTAACACGTTTTTGATTCGTTTGAAGTTTCTTTTCTTTGTCTAAAAATGGTGTCAAAGAAAAGAAACTAAAAATGAACTACAACAGTCCGTCGGAACGACAGTATTATAAAAACAGAGGAGTATTACCTATACCTACTAAAATCAAATAATCAGGTCACAGAAATATCAACACCGTCTTCAACTTTTTTAAAATATTTTCAATTTTATAAAACGATAATGTGATCGTAAGTTACATGTGAAAATCTAGATGATGAAAGTTGTTATAATTAGCAATAAAATAAAATCATTTGAAAGAATATCAAGAAAGATTGGTTACACCATTACAAATACAACATGATGTTACCATTTACTAATAAAATGAAGTTATAAATCATATATTTTTATTTTTTTTAAAACAATTACCAAAGAATAATTGTATATTTTAAATTTTACAATAACATGTAATGACATGTTTTGATACAGAGCATGTTATGCTGGCTTTTCTGTGGACGTGAAAAAAATTGTATATAGATCAAATGTATGTGCTTGGTAATTATGAGAGAAGCTATTGTATTGATCCCACCAAAGCTATTGTCTTGGTCTTGAAGTATTGATCCCACCAAAGTTGTTTGTCTTAGTCATGAAGCTATTGTTTTAGTCATGGAGTACATAGATGTGGTGCTACCTGTTGCTATATGTCTATCTGTTTCGATTGGCTACTTTTATGTCGGATGCTAAAAGTATATGGTATCTTTTTCTTTCTTTTTTTTGATAAGAATAGCAGAATGTCTGAGAGGCAAGTAGATGGTGTGGACGTTTCTGTAACGTTTCCGCGGTTGCATAAGTTGTGTCACCGAGGTGTACCAATGCGCACAGTATGTGTCAATGTGTGGACTGGACCGTGGTATCGCAATTGCAAATCACTGGTCCCATCACGGCGATTCGCCCGCATTTTGAAGGCCGTTCGTTCCAGAGCTGTCTGGTGGTAAAACGCAAGCATCAGCTCGCACCACCGTGTAACAGCTTCAGCGCCACATGAACGGCATGCTCCACCTTTGTCCACGCCAGCGTCCACACGTCACGTGCTCACGTTCCTCCACGCCGACCACAACTCGGCTCCGTTTTGCGTCCCTCCCGCACGGCCTTTTCGGAGCACCAACTACGCTCGCCGAGTCCCTGCTGCGGACTGCGGGCAGGGGCGCGTACCGTCGTGCTCTGCTCGAGTCTCTGGTTGGAGAAGACGTGGACGTGGACGGCCTGCTTCTGTTCGCCATCGACGTCGCAGAGGAGCTGGGCGTTCGCCCTCCGCACGTCGAGAGCTTGCAGCTTCCTGGCCTACCTTGTCCGTGCCGAGGCTGTTCGAGCTTGGCGAGCTCCCGTTCCCCGCAGGCGGCGGCGACGAGACCAACCTTGACCCCGTGCTGCAAACGCGCGCGTGCTGGTGTTCAACACCAGGCCCCGTGCTAGACGTGTTCGCCGTGGGGCCCCCTCCAGTCCACGATATGTCCCCCCGCGCCGGCCGTCGGTACGTAGCCTCTGGCACGAGGACGACCGGGTGCGTTGCGTTGCGTGGCTCGACGACCGGCCGGACCGGTCCGTGGTGTACACGTCAGCCTGCGCGGCCTCACCTCACCGTCACCACCCACCCACCCACCCACGACCCGTTCACCGAGTTCTTGGCCGGGCTCCTCGCCGCCGGCTACCTCTTCCTCTGGGCGCTCCGGCAAATTATTAGACGACAGGCGCTGGCAACTGAGGCCGTATATTGGATGCTCTATTTACTGAGGGCAAATCTTGGATGACCTGCTATGGATTTAATTTACACCTGGCTCTGGCCTGCATGGCAGCCACGCGCGCGGCTACTCTGCTCGACCAGGCACGCAACGCACCGCCCGTCGACCGCTGTTAATGCCAGCAAACCGCATATTATAATTATTTTTTTGAGAACTCCTTCAAAATATTATCTACTCCGATTTTCAAAGTAGAGAGTGGACATTTCAAAATTTCAAAATGTTCTGGATAGATTCGATTTTCCTATATGTAGCACGCGTTACTTGGAGCTTCCACGTAGCGTGTTTTAATCTTCATGCTCGAGTGGCCCAAGAAGGCGCGAAGAGCGTAGGTGGGCCGCAGGACGAGTGTGGTGGCTAAAATTTAAGCTTAGTTTAAATTTTAGATCGTTTTTTCACTCAAACTATAAATCAGTTTTTGATTTCGATTGAAATATTGTGTTATTTATAATTAATTCTATATAATGAGATCCCACATGCACATATTTTTTAAAAAATATATAAAATTATGAATTATAAAATTTGAATTTCATGCATTGTTCTAGTGGCACAAATCGATTGTTCCATTGATGAATATCGATCGTTCCAGTAATGAAAATCAATTGTTCTGGTATTTCTATAATTTCAAATTTTGAGTTTTAAATTTTTGAATTATTCCAACAATGAAAATCAATTGTTCCACTAGTAAAATTCAATTGTTTGAGTGCCAATTATCGATTTTTTGAGTAGTGAAAATCAATTGTTCTCGTATTTTTTTAATGTTTTGAATTAATTAAAATTTTAGTTTTTAGAAAAACTGAATTGTTCCGTTAGTGCAAATAAGTTGTTAGAACGATGAATATCGATTGTTTCAACCATAATGGTTCATTGTTCCAATATGAACATATTAAATCCTGAATAAAATAATATAAATATAAATATATGCTATATATGAAATATTATTAATATATGTTTTTAAAAAAAATATTAAATAAACTTACAAGAAAAAGGACCTCGATGACCCATGGACCTTAGTGGGCCGCGCTACGTGCAAGCTACACATAGCACGCAGCCTGTGTATAGGAAGCCTCGGATAGATCTGCCTCCAACTAGTATTATTGTATTAAAAAGGTTTACTTTGATGTTATTCTAGCTGTCAAAATTAATCTTATAAACCATATAGATACTGAATATGTAACTCTGTCATTACCATATGGATTATATACTTGCATAGAAGAGGGAATGTCAATTCAAATTTAATGTTGAAGGATAATACCAAGAGAATACCAGGGCATCTGGTCTCATAAATTCGAAATTTCATTTATATTTACAGTTTTGAGCAGTGATGAAGTTAAACTAAATTGCATATCATCATATTTGACTTTGAATCTGGAAATAAATAGTCATAACTAATAAATAATCAACAAAGCCTATTGGTGTTTTTTTTATAAACTATATATTTCCACATTATCATGTGAATAAAAATATGTATACATTTTATTGTGACATAGCATGCCAAGCAATAATAGAATAAAATGTATGAATATCTTAATTCAGAGTTTTAAAGAAACGAATTTTTATAACATAAAAATCATAGGTCATGCACGGGCAAATTAGCTACTAGTTTATCCTGATGTACGTAATTGTGGTTATTCATCGGATGGGGCGCAAATGGATCGGCGGAAGCAGACATTTGTTGTTTGTGTTACTCGGTGGACGGGAAAAAAATGGTACCGGACCTCAGGGATTTGATTTGAAGGAGTCAGACTGAGAGTCGGGTTCGGGACTCTGGCGGTCGAACCGATCCCGAGGCCGCGCTGCTACCTCAGGTTCTTTTATATGGAGAGAGAGATCGAAGAGATGTGTGCGTGCCCTCTGCATGCTTGTGTTACTCTCGGACGGCACGGGGACTGATCAATAATGGCCAAACGAAACAGCTCCGACGACGCGCAACCTGTGGACATGGTGGGCGGCGGAAGAGACGAGAAGAAGTTCCCCGTGAGCTGCGACTGCGAGGAGTGCCCGAGGATCATCGGGCCCAATAAGCCCTGCCGCGGCCTGGTCCTCCTGGGCCGGCGGTGCGCGAGCACCTACTCCGTGTGCAACCCTTCCACCGGCGGCGTCCTGCACCTCCCGCCGTGCCTCACGGATTTCCCTTACTACGACAGCAGCGCCGGGATCGGGTTCCACGAGCCCACCGGCGAGTACAAGGTGGTCGTGATCGCGGAGCCCACGGACACTCGGCCGTTTCTATGGCTGGAGGGCCCCCGCCGGCGGTGAGGCGGGCGGCTCCAACATGCTCGCGCCCTTCGTCCGTGTCCAAGCCATGGACCCAGTCCTCGCGAACGGAAGCCTTCACTGGGTAACCGGCACGACCTCACTGCGCACCGACAATAAGTACTACCGCCGCATCCTGGCCTTCTCTCTCGCCACCGAATCCTTTTACAAGATGCCGCTCCCGTCGTTCGTCGCAGACGACATCCGTAGAACCTACCGCCACGAGTCCGACCCCTACAAGGACAACCCCCGCAAGCCGGGCTACATAACGTGCTGCACGCCGGTAGGCCCCGTCCTCGCGGAGCTGGACGGGTCCCACTGCATGGTGCGCGATCTTCGCCACCGCGACGACATCGAGATCTGGAAACTCGCCGACTACGATGAGTCCGGCGAGTGGTCGCTGGACTACCGCATAGACCTAGCTCCCCTGCAGCAGCACTTGATGACCACGTGGCTCGTCGCGCCACTCTGTTACCTCGACGACGATGAGGACAACACTACAAGAAAAAGCAGCAGGAAGATCATGCTCGCCACCGCCATGCAGAAAGTGCACGTGTACGACCCTGAGACCCGCACGCTTGAGACCGTCCTCTCCGCTGTCGCAGGGGATTTCGGAGCCGTTGCGGAGATACGAGGGATCGCCCACTCCGGTGAACTTCCTCCGCATCGCGCCGGTCCTTGAAAGCCTCGTCCATCTGCCCGGCATGCGATACGGCTGTAATAATGAGATCGAATATATATCCCCTTCTGTGTAGTGGTACTAATAAATCACAAGCTAAGGTGCGTGTTCTCAGTGTAATATGTACTCATAGTACTATATATATATATATATATATATATATATATATATATATATATGTATGTATATACTAGTGTCTTTACCTTGCAATTCGTCATGTGTGTAAGTAGTGTCTGATGACATGCATGGTCGCCGGAAGAAAATTCTCAGCAGCGATGCTGTAAACGTTAAGCCACCCTCGTGATGCAGCCGTAAGCCAACCATCGTTCTCTTGAGCCGACGTTCAAGTCCGCCACTCGTCCATCGGCTCGGCTTCACGTGGCCTACATCTGAACATGTTTACAGCACCGCTGCAGAGAATTTCCTTCCGCCTCTGCCCGGCCACGCACGCACACACGCGACCGCTATCCGCTGGGCAATACGTGCCAGCTCACCGCACCGCACGTACATATATAGTACTGACCACGTCGTCGCCGCGCGTACATATAGTCATATAGTAGTATACCACAAAGCCTCCGTCTAATCAGCCTACTCATCCACGAGGAGAAAAAAAGCATTGATCCCCGCGCGCGTCGTCCAGTGCGAAATGTCCACGACAACGGAAGCTCGGGAAGCAGGAGGACCAATGAAGGTGTTGGTCGCGGTGGACGACAGCGATGGCAGCCACCACGCGCTGGCCTGGGTGCTCGACCACACCTCGTCGAGCAGCAGCAGCTAGTGCTCGTCCACGCCCACGAGCTGCTCCACCACGTCATGTACCCGGTTGGCCCAGGTGATCCCCTTCGATCCCCAGAGCTCTTCTTCCCCTGTTCCACAAATTATTTATGAGTCAGGAGTTGACGCGTTAAGCTCTGTCGTCCCAGGGTCCGCGGTGTACGGCGCGGCGTCAATGATGGAGTCGGTGCGGGCGGCGCAGGCGGAGAACACGAGCATTCTCGACCGGGCCAAGCGCATCTGCCAACACCAAGGAGTAAGTACTAGCACATTCTCGTTGTCGCCATGCATTGCATCTGCGCGCCGCGAGAACACATTAACTAGTTGATGGGGGCGCCCATTAAACAAAAGGGGCAACAAAAATCTGGCATAAGAGAAATTGTCGTAACAAAAAGAGGTATAAAAATATAGCAAACATAATTGCAGATAGAAATCCATGTTATAAATATTTATATGAGCATAAATATTTAAGAGGTACTTGCACAGTCTATAAAGATCCATGTCATGATTCACATCGATACTTGGATCAAATATATGGAGAAGACAATTACGTTATCATCGACCACCTCATTCTTGAATAGCCATGTACGAGCAGCCGACATCTTAGTTCCCTGTAGAGGATTGCTGCTATCGTAGAAAAAGTCCCTAAAAGGAGCCGAATGGTCTAATTAGGTTACATTGTGTTATAATAGGGGATAAATATCAATTTCCCACATGAATGCAATGTTAAGTCATTCAGGAAAGGTGAAAACTAACCTTGATTTCATAACGACAACAACATGTGTGTTTGCTGGAGTAACCCTGATCTGAAATATGAATATAAAGAGTATAAGGATGAAACTGATGGAGTATGTGTAGACAGAAAACCCACATAACGAAGGACTGCTCCGAAACACACAAATGACCAATACCCACTATATAGCATGTGAATTATTTGGATGTACTGATGGAGTATGTGTATGTAACACCTGATTTTTTCAAAATTTAGAATATTTTAAAATTTTCTATAATAAATTAATTTATTAATATTTTTGTAGCAAATAGTTTATTTTCTAAAGAAAGCATTTAAATATAAGTATTTTTTTTTTAAAAAAAATTGATTTGTTGTATTCTTGTTGATTAGTTGCACTTAGGATTTTATTGTGTAAAGTTTTTTTTTAATTCAATTAGGGATCAACATTTTGTTTTAGTTAGGAATTTTGGAGGAGAAAAACATAGAAAAGAGAGAGGAAAAAAAACCCCTTCAGCCTGTTGGGCCAAGCCCCTTCTCTCCCCCTCGCTTGTCGGCTTGGGCCTCAATCCCCACTGAAGCCCATCTCCCCTCCTTCCTCTCTATCCCTCCCCCTCTCCCGGCCTTGGGCCAGAAACCTCCGCGCGGCCCAGCTACCACTCCCCCTCTCTTCTCTCCCCGGCCAGCCCAGCAGCGCGCCCGCATGGCCTGCCCGGCCCACTCTCGCCCCGCACGCGCCCGGCCCATCCCGCTCGCCCCAGCCCCCCCCCGGCCTCGCCCCCGCCCCCGAACCCTAGCCCCCCCGCCGCCGCCACCTAGGCGAGCGCGCCCGGCCGCCTAGGGGTCCGCACCCCTATAAATAGGGCGGGACTCGCGCCTGCGCCCCCCCTTTCCCCCCCGCCTCCCGTGCCACTTCCGCCGCCGCCTCGCTCCGCCCGCCAGCCGCCACGGGCCACGCCACCGCCGCCGTCGCTCGGCCTTTCCCAGCCACCTCCGACCGCCGCGCACGCCTGGGTGAGCCCCTCTCGCCGCGCCGCCCCCGTCTACCCTTCCCCCGGGTCTCCCCGTGTCGCGCAGTGCTCACGGCAAGCTCGGGCCTGGCACCTATGGCCGCCGCCGCCGTGGTCCACCGTGGACCATGGTCTATGGGGTCAACCCCGGTCCACGGGGGGCCATAGACCCGGTCCACGGGTATTATAGGGTTTTAGAATTAAAATTAATTTGTTAATCTGGATTAATGTCAGATTTACACATAGGCCCCTCTCCTTTTATAAAATTATATTTTGAACCTCAGTATTATGCAAAACCCTACCATTTTATATTTAAGTCCCTAGTCTTTTCCTAAATTATATTTTAGCCCATGAATTTTATAAAAACACCCCTATACATGTCTTAAATTATATTTTAGTTTTGTAATTTTATATAAACAACCCTGTACCTTCTATTAATTTTATTTTAGCCCTAAATTTTTGTAAGTAATAATTTAGGTTGGACATTTTACACTTAGGCCCCTGTACTTATTTCTAATTATGTTTTAGTCCTGTCTTTTACACCTAGGCTCCTAAACTTATAAATAATTATATTTTGGCCCTATAAATTTATAGTTAGGCCCCTGAACTTTTCCAAAATTATATTTTAGTCCTTCAATTCTTTATAAATTATATTTTTATATGTATCTTTTACAATTTAGTCCCTGTACTTTTTATAAATTACATTTTGAACCCTAAAATTTTTATAAATTATATTTCATATGTATATTTTATAGTTTAGCACTTATATTTTTTTAGAATTACTTTTAGGCCATTTAACTTGTCTATTTTGACATTTTAACTCTTGAAACTTCAAATATTCATAACTTTTCAATCGTAGCTGTGATTTAAGAAATTCTTTCATGTAGTGTTTAATATTAATTATTCATACTATTTTATAATATTTTACTAATTTATTATTTTAACCCTAGAACTTTAAACCTTCGTAACTTTTTACTCGTAACTCCGATTGGGACGATTCTTGCGCTCACGCGATCGTAGCAATGCGTACTTTTTCATAGTATTGTTTTCCTTATTGTTTGTTACTGTATGGTGTGTTATTTCTTAATGTGTTTGTATGCTTGTGTTTTCGGTGTGATGTTGAGTAGACGAACCACTGTTAGAGAACTTTTGGGACCTCCATCTTGAAGACTTTGAGCAACAACAAAGGGAACCAGGCAAGTGTAATTGATGCATTTTGAACCTATGTTTTATATTCCCTCTATCTCTATACATGCTTGTTAATATTAAATCCCATGTGTCATACGCAAGACACCGCCCGCCCACCGTACCTCGCGTACATATATATTACTGACGACGCTGTCGCTGGCCAGAATCACCACAAAGCCAACTCATCTACGAGGAGAAAAAACATCGACCGCCGCGGCGTCCAGTGCTGAAGAATGTCCACGACAATGGAAGCTCGGGAGGCAGGAGGACCAATGAAGGTGTTGGTCGCGGTGGACGACAGCGACGGCAGCCGCCACGCGCTGGCCTGGGTGCTCGACCACCTCGTTGAGCAGCAGCTAGTCCTCGTCCACGCCCACGAGCCGCTCCACCACGTCATGTACCCGGTCGGCCCAGGTGATCCCCATCAGAGCTCTTCTTCCCCTGTTCCACAAAAGAATTATTTATGAGTCATCAGGAAGTTGACGCGTTAAGCTCTGTCGTCCCAGGGTCCTCGGTGTACGACGCGGCGTCGATGATGGAGTCGGTGCGGGCGGCGCAGGCGGAGAACGCCCGCAACATTCTCGACCGGGCCAAGCGCATCTGCAACCACCGAGGAGTAAGTACTAAGCACATTCTCGTCGTCGCCATGCATTGCGTTTGCGCGCGTGAGGGGATGAGGGCATCCTGCCTGACATTAATCTGGCTGCAGGTGAGCGCGGAGGCGGTTGCGGTCGAGGGGGAGCCGAGGGAGGCGCTGTGGCGAGCCGCCGCCGACATGGGCGCCGGCCTACTCGTCGTCGGCAGCCGCGGCCTCAGCGCCATCAAGAGGGCGTTCCTCGGGAGCGTCAGCGACTACTGCGGCGCACCATGCCACCTGCCCGATCATGGTGGTCAAGCCTCCCCGCGACGACGACAGCCACTCCACAACCAACTGATTGTCGTCGCCGGGTTGAGGTCCACACCTGTAACCCACGCCCACGCGAAGTGGCTGGGGCTCAAGATCAGATACAACTCAAACAACAGGAATTCTTTGCCCCTACTGCAGATGTTTTCTCCATTTAGCGGCGCGGTGCTTCGAGTGCGTTTCCTAAATCAATTATATATCTCTATAGCAGCAAAATGCTGGTGCGTTATGGTAAATTTAAATATTTAACAAGTCTAAAATAATATTTTTTTTCAGAAAATTTTGATTACATATACTTACTTTTTTGGAGAAACCCTTTTGTCGGTTTGGTTCTGACGATGATATATAGCATAGTAGCAGTTGTACTTGAGCTGCTGGTTCGGTTTGTCTTAGTTTTATATTAATCTAGAAATAAATCATAAGTATGATTAACAGATTACATAATGAACTAGACAAGTCTACGTAAGATCTAGACAGGTCTATAAAGCCAGACAAAAGCACAATATCTACCATACTAGCAACATCCATCATAGACAAATAGACTATGAAAGCTAGTATAGAAGACATGATGTGAGATGAGAGTACGTACATTTCCTTCTGAACTGGGTAGAGGAGGCGGCGATGACGTGCAGCACCGTCACGTTGTTGACGATGGCGGGTGAGACTGACTCGACGATGAGTAAGACGAGCCGTGGTGACGAGCTTGACGAAGACGAGTAAGCGATCGAGCAGTCGCGCAGAGCGCTTCCCAAAAACCTTATTCGCCCTCTCCCGGTGCAGGATCACAGAGGACGACGGTTCCGAAGACCTGCTCTCCCGTTCGTCGGTGCACGCCGACAATCGGGATGGAGAAGACTTAGCGGCGCAACAGTAGCGAGAGGCAAAACACTAAGCGATTACGTAATATGATTTGCGGCGGTACCCGTACGTATTTATAAAGGGGAACCGCTAGGGTTGGGCGTCCCGCAACCGAGTCGGCTACCATATTAATATGTCGATTTCCATAATTAAATATATGAAATACGCAGCAAAAAGAAAGTATAAAAGGAAGCCGCGCCCCCGCAAGGCAAGGGACCGAATTTCGGCGGACTATTCACGCAGGTGATGCGCGGCCGCGCCCATCGCCCACGCCCCGCCCCGCCCCGCCCGGCCCGGCCCGGCTCCGCGAGGCGAGGCGAGCGAGCGCGCACGTGTTTTCTTCCTTCCTCCCATCCATACACTTGCAAGAGATGCTAGAGCAACCAACCTTATAAGTTGGACTCCATCCACCTTTACTAGCAATGTGGGACTAAACATTTGCACTCCCACCACTCATGAATGAGCCTTTTAGATTTTCAGGAATTATTGTTATTATTAGTGGGCCAAACTCATATATAATTCCAACAATCCCCCATCAGATCTCAAAGTCCCAGCTAGACTTTGCCTCACCCCACTGTTGTTTAATATACCAGTGTTTTCAGTGGAGACTGTTAAGTTAAACTTCCATCTAGAACAATAAGCTACACTCATTCATAACTTGAACAATAGACTACGCCTTGAATTGCAAGTTTTGGGCAAACAAGTTTCACTTACTGTCATAACTGATACTAGACCTCCAGTAGGCTTCTCCACGGGTGGAGCATATAGGTCGTACTCCCTTGATCTTTCATGAGCTTAATAGAGATCACTCAAATCTCACAGATTGCGACCTTACAACAATCAGGCTCATATAGGTGTATTTATTCAAGAATGTTCTGTAGGACAACACCTTTGCTATTTAAAGCCAACTGAATACATTAAGACAACAACCAACCTGCCATACAGATATCGAGAGTAATGCATCGCTTCGCGAGTGGATCACAAAAATGTTACTCTCATGCTAACCAATAGCTTGTTCTTCCCAGGTCCTACTTCACGGGATCTTCGATCACATAGGTTGGGTTACCACTATGGAATAGCACATATGGGTCTCATACCCATCTCCTCCGATGCACTGTCTATCACGTTATGTAACAGCCCCTTGGTGAATTGATCTGCCAGGTTCTCACCAGTTGAAATATATTCTACTGATATGACTCCGGAGTTTATCATTTTTCTGACAGACTTCAAACGTCTCTTAATATATCTTGATGACTTCATATTGTCCTTAGAATTGTTCACTTTGGCTATCACAGTTTGATTGTCACAATTCATGAGGATTGTCGGCACAGGTTTCTCGATAATAGGCAAGTCCATCAAGAGCTCACGTAGCCAATCAGCCTCAACTGTAGCTGTATCTAGTGCGGTAAGCTCTACTTCCATGGTAGACCTCGTTAAGATGGTCTGTTTGTATGATCTTCATGAAACAGCAACACCATCAAGAGTAAATGCATATCCACTCGTGACATACAGCTCATCAGCATCAGATATTCAATTGGAATCACTATAGCCCTCTAGTACTGCTGGATATCCAAAATAATGAATTCCATAATCCATAGTACCAACTTAATAGTGCATTACCCGCTCAAGCGCACGCCAATGATCATCTCCCAGACAAGAAGTAAACCGGCTTAGTTTGCTCACAGCAAACGAGATATCAGGCCTAGTAGCACTGGCTAAATACATAAGTGATCCAATTATCTGAGAATATCTTAATTGGTCTTTGTCAATTCTCTTATTCTTTCGAAGGATCAAGCTGGGATCATAAGGTATTGGAGAAGACTTGCTATCCTTGTAACCAAAACGGTTCAAAAGCTTCTCAACATAATGAGATTGCGTAAGAGTAATCCCATTCTCTCCTTTGATTAGCTTGATGTTCATGATAACATCAGCCTCACCCAGATCCTTCATATCAAAGCTTTGGCACAAAAAGGTCTTGACCTTATTGATCATGTCAAGATTTGTTTCAAATATGAGTATGTCATCAACATACAAACACAGTATAACTCCCTGACCCCCACCATGGCGGTAGTATACACATTTATCAGCCTTATTGACTGAAAAGCCTGCTGCTAGAAGTGTTGAATCAAATTTCTCATGCCACTGCTTAGGAGCTTATTTTAGACCATACAAAGACTTTAACAACTTACACACCTTATCTTCCTGACCCTTTATTACAAATCCATCTGGCTGATCCATATAGATTTCCTCATCCAACTCTCCATTAAGAAAAGCTGTCTTAACGTTCATCTGATGAACGATAAGACCATGTGAGGCAGCCAGAGCAAGTAATACACGAATAGTGGTCAATCTAGCAACAGGTGAATAACTATCAAAGAAGTCTTCGCCTTCTTTCTGAGTATAACCCTTAGCCACAAGCCGAGCCTTATACTTGTCAATAGTACCATCAGGATTAAGCTTTTTCTTGAACACCCATTTGCAACCCACAGGTTTGCAACCATATGGTCTATCGATAACTTCTCAAGTTCCATTAGAAAGAATAGAGTCCATCTCACTATGGACAGCTTCTTTTCAGTCATCTGCATCAGGAGATGCATATGCCTCTGAAATAGTTTTGGGAGTGTCATCCACAAGGTAAACAGTGAAATCATCACCAAAAGACTTTGCAGTCCTTTGTCTCTTGCTCCTCCTAGGAGCTTCATTGTCAATCTCCTCATGAATTGGTTCAAGTGTTTATTCAGCATGATCAGAAAATGCACTAGGTTCAGGAGTAGTTTCAGCAATCACATCAGAAGATAATCTAGACATGTTATGTAAATCTTTCATAGGAAATATGTTCTCAAAGAAAATAACATCACGAGACTCCATTAATGAATTAACATGAACATCAGGCACCTCTGATTTAACCACAAAAAATATATAGGCAATGCTATGATGAGCATATCTAAGAAAGATACAATCCACAGTTTTAGGTCCCAACTTACGCTTCTTGTTAATTGGCACGTTAACTTTGGCCAAACAACCCCATGTGCGTAAGTGGCTTTCTACCAATCTATTCCTCATATGGAGTCTTCTCCTTATTCTTTATGGGGACTCTATTTAGGACATGATATGATATCAATAAAACCTCCCTCCACCATGCCTTAGATAATCCAGTCGTGTCTAACATGGAATTAACCAAGTCAGTTAAGGTGCGATTCTTTCTTTCGGCAACCCCATTTTATTGGGGCGAATAGAGAGGCGTCCTCTCATGTATCAAACCATATTCCGCACAGAATAAATCAAACTCATTTGAGAAATACTCGCCACCATGATCGGACCTAATTCTTTTGATCTTTTTCTCTATTTAAGTTTCAACTTCAGCCTTATACATTTTAAAGTAGTTTAGAGCCTCATCTTTCATTTTTAACAAATAAACATAGTAATATCTAGTCACATCATCAATCAAAGTCATAAAATATCTTTTTTTACCCTCAGTCAATATACCATTCATTTCACAAAGATCTGAATATATAAGTTCTAGTGGTGCCAAGTGTCTACTCTGCAGCCTTGTGAGGCTTTCGAGGTTGTTTAGATTGCACACAACTTGAGCACTTAGAACCTTTGACAATGGAAAAATTCGGAATTAAATTCAAGCTGGACAGTCGAGATATAGAACCAAAATTTAGATGACATAAACGTGAATGCCAAACACTAGCATCACTCTTATTAACACCATCACAAATATAGTTCACAGACTTATTACAATAATCTGAAAGGAAAAAGCGGAACAAGCCTCCGCACTCATATCCTTTACCAATAAATTGTCCACTTTTAGACACGACAACTTTATTCGACTCTAGCACTACCTTAAAAACATCCTTACACAAAAGGGAGTCACTAACGAGATTCTTTTTGATAGAAGGGACATGCTGTATGTTCTTCAATTGGACAATCTTTCCCGAAGTGAACTTCAGCTCGACCGTGCCAACACCATGAACAGAAGCATGTGACCTATTCCCCATTAGGACGGAGGAATCCCGGGCGACCTGGTAAGAAGTAAACAAAGAGGCATAAGCACAAACATGAACATTAGCACCAATATCAAGCCACCAACAAGTAGATTGAAATACAGAAAAAACATATGGTAAATTACCATACGCACTATTTTCTCCATCACTGGTCACCATGTTCGCAGACTTCTACTGTGGAGGCTTCCTTCCTTTGCGTTCTGGACACTTCTTTACCCAATGCTCATTAGAACCGCAAACAAAGCATGCTCCCTTCTCCTTGTTCTTCTTCTTGAAGGTAGTGGTCTACTTAGATTTATTGTTCTTGCCCTTGCCCTTACCACCACTGCCATGAGACTGTTGTGGTTGATGCACCATATTGGCAATAATGTTTCCCTCGTTAACTTTAGAACGTCCATCCTTCTTACGAGCTTTCTCCTCAACATTAAGAGACACGATCAAATCTGAGACATATATTGTTCGTCCTCTTATATTTAAGAGTAGTGACAAAATCCCTCCAAGTTGGAGGCAATTTGGCAATAATGCCCCCAACCACAAATTTCTCAGGTACGACGATCTTAAGCAATTCGAGTTCCTTCACTATGCACTGTATCTTATGAGCCTGCGTGACGATAGATTTGCCATCTACCATCTTAAAATCATGATACTGCTCAATGACATATAGTTCAGCGTCAGCATCTGAACCACCATAGTCAATGATCAGAGCGTCCCACATATCCTTTGCGACTGTATGATGGATGTAGACGTCCTGAAGATGATCTACCAAAACTCCAATAACAGCACCCAAGAATATTGTGTTGGCTTCACTGTAGGCCTTTTCCTGATATGCAGTGAGATCGTCTTCAGGTTTGCCAGTGGACACCCAGAACACATTCATGATAGTAAGCCACAGAGTGACTTTCACTTGCCATCTTTTTAAGTGCACGCCAGTGAATTTCTCTGGCCTTAGTGCATCGACAAATCCAGCCATAAAACTAAAGTACCTACAATAAGGTTTTTAGATTGTTGGATAAATTAGCATTTTTAGTTTTATATTAATCCAGAAATAAATCATAAGTATGATTAACAGATTGCATAATAAACTAGACAAGTCTACGCAAAATCTAGACAGGTCTATTAGGCCAGACAAAAGCATAGCATCTACCATACTAGCAACATCCATCATAGACAAATAGACTATGAAAACTAGTATGGAAGACATGGTGTGAGATGAGAGTACGTATGTTTCCTTTTGGACTAGGTAGAGGAGGCGGCGATGACGTGCAGCACCGTCATGTTGTTGACGATGGCGGGTGAGACCGACTCGACGACGAGGAAGACGAGCCATGGCGATGAGCTTGACGAAGACAAGGAAGCGATCGAGCAGTCGTGCAGAGCGCTTCCCAAAAACCTTGTTCGCCCTCTCCCGGTGCAGGATCACAGAGGACGACGGTTCCGGACACCTGCTCTCCCGTTCGCCGGTGCACGCCGACAATCGGGATGGAAAAGACTTGGCGGCGCAACAGTAGCGAGAGGCAAAACACTAAGCGATTGCATGATATGATTTGCGACGGTACCCGTACGTATTTATAGGGGGGAACCGCTAGGGTTAGATGTCCCGCAACCGAGTCGGTTACCATATTAATATGTCAGTTTTCATAATTAAATATATAGAATACGCAGCAAAAAGAAAGTGCAAAAGGAAGCCGCACCCCCGCAAGGCAAGAGACCGAATTTCGGTGGACCATTCACGCAGGTGATGCGCGCCCATCGCTCACGCCACGCCACGCCACGCCACGCCCCGCCCCGCCCCGCCCCGGCCCGGCTCGGCGAGCGAGCGCGCGCGTGTGTTCTTACTTCCTCCCATCCACACACTTGCAAGAGATGCTAGAGCAACCAACCTTATAAGTTGGACTCTATTCACCTCCACTAGCAATATGGGACTAAACCTTTACACTCTCATTACTCATGAATGGGTATTTGAGATTTTTAAGAATTATTGTTATTATTAATGGGCCAAGCCCATATATAATTACAACAGCATTTGTATACCGGTACATGATATGAGATACGTGTGTTTGTTTTTATATTCTTGATTAAATGAATGTTCGTATATTGTTACTGGAACCAAGTTTGTTTTTATATTCTTGGTTAAATGAATGTCCGTGCATTACTATGGGGACCAACATAGTTTGACATAGAAATGAATCAAATAAGTTGTCATATAATTTTTTTATACTCTGTGCAAAGAAATATAATACAAGAATTAAGGATAAAATCATGGAGTAATCAAGTTTAATGTGAATCATAATTATTTTGATAACTGGTTTGCAAAGCACCTATGAGAATACTATCAGCTCATTCTTCGCTAAAGCATAAGTGATCGCTCCTTACTTTGATCTTTATTAGCATTTGTCATGTGATATTAGATAGTAAAATATCTTCTCTTCTAATTAAATATAGAGAAAAATAGACAACAACCAATATACTATTGTCTCAAAGATATCAATGGCTATTAATACTACACATAAAAGTGTTAGGAAAAAGAGCTAACCTGAGAAAGACATCATCCGTGAAATTTCTATTGCTAAACTTTTGCTAAAGTTAATTTTTATTTATTAGACAAGTTACAAACACACTCTTTCTCACAACTCATATTTATGAAAAACTAAGTCCTTATGACAAATACATTGTGTCATGTTTTCAATCGGTTCCAAATCAAACATAACCACAAAGACATTCGAGTGGCAGATTTTACAAAACCCTACTGATTTAAGCATAGCTCATAAAAATTTATGATTTTTAACACAAATTATTATTAATATGTAGTTTCCATATGTGATTGATTGAATGAATATTCATGTCTGAACTTAAAATATTTAGGAAACATGATTTTTATGATTTACATGCCCCTTTAACTATTTGATGTAAATATATGCTCCTTGTTCATAGTGTATATGGTTTACCAAGTGATAATTTTAGACTCAAGAGTGGAAAAAGAACAAAGCATTGTAACTAAATACATTCTGAATGATTTTTTCTATAATAAAATCGTTGCACTTGGTGTTATAAATATTGATAGGTATAATAAAAAAATCTAGATATTTTAGGGGATGAGGGGATGAAATGATCCTAATTGACACACTTGTTATCAAATCTACATTGAACAATCATAATATGCAAGTTAAAGCTCTTTAAGATTTTTATATCAAAATTTCTAAGGTTCACAAAAACAAAATACTGATGCCTAGCATCAGGGAATTCACATATGTAATTCAACTTCTTAAGCTATCAACAATGGTAGCATAACTTAATACATTGCTTATTTTGTTCAGATATATTCATAATATTTTTTTTACCGAGCACTAACCTATATATTTTTTAATTTTTCTTAATTCAAACCTAGTTAATTTACTCCCATAAGAATCGAACCCAGGTCTGCAGCATGCTACCTTGGTGCTCTATGCTAGAGACCATCACATATATTTATAATATTGTTGTTAAAGATTTTGAAATGACTGTTTACCATACTATTTGGTGAAGGCTATTGGTCTTGGGCAGCCACCTCAACTCTTTACACCATGAAGAACTATAAGTACTCTTTTGATTACAGTTGGGTTAACATCGTCACCTGTGACTCAGAAGAGCATCCGTCGATTAGGCCACATTGTGTTAGAGTTGCCTTGAAACGGAGTTAAGGTGTTGATCATCCCTGGACTTGGAGAGATCAATACATGTGCTCCTTAGTTGCGCGGAGAAGGGTGAACATCATAATTTTGACCAGAATATTCGGCAAGAAATAACTTACTCAACGAGAGCCACACATCTACTAACAAAAGAAGTTTACTTGTAGCGATAATTGTATAAACCTTCCCATAAGTATACCTGGGCATCTGGGCCGTGCCAAATGGGCCAGCTCGAGGCCCACATATTTTAGCCCGACATGAGCCCGGCACGGCCCAATCACCAACGGGCCCATGCCAGCATGGCCCGGTCCATCGTGCCGTGCTTGGGCCGAACCCGAGGCACGGTGCACGGCATGAGCACGGCCTGAAAGCGGAGTGGCCCGATTATGGCCCAAAAAGATGAGGCCTAATATTATATTTCCTTCATACTTCTTCAACGGCCCATTGAAAAACAGCCCAGTGTGCTATACCTCCCGACTCTCGGCCTCACTCCGTCACTCGCCCACCCCGCCGCCTCCTTCCCTCCCTGGCTCTCTGGCTCCATCGCCCTCCCTCCCTTGCCCAAGTCGTCGGTCGCCCGTGCCGCCGTCTTCCCTCCTCCCCTCCCTCGCACGCCTTGCCGGCCGCCGCTCAGCCCACCGCGCCGCCTTCTTCCCTCCTCCCCTCACGGTCTCACCGCCCTCGACTAGCCCATCACGCCGCTGCTCGACCCATTGCACCGGCGCTCAGCCTGCCACGTCGACTTCTTCCCTTTCTCCCTCGCCCACCCCGTCGTGTTGCTGTTCAGCCGTGCCGCTCAGCCGTCACGCCGCCTTCTCCCTCCCTTCCTCGGCCACCCCACCGCTGCCACCGGGCTCCGGCACCATGCGTCGGGCCGTCGGGCTTTTGTGCTATTCGTGCCGACCCGGCACGGAGAAGTCACTTCCGTGTCGTGCCATGGGCTGACCCCCGAGCACGGACACGGCCTCAACACGGCCCGGACAGCCCGTCGTGCCATGCCGGCCCGAATCTAGAGCGTGCCGGGCCTAAGCGGGCCCGTGCCGGGCCGGGCCAGACGGCCCGAATGCCGAGGTATACCCATAAGTAACTTAACGTTTAAGATTCCGACCCATGAGTTTTTTTGTGATAAATCCCCACCCGCCAGTAAATTTTATTGCAAAAAACACCCTAGTCGACATATGTTTAATTGATTTAATATAATTTAATTGATATAAATTTAAAATAAAGCTAAGTTAAATAAATTTAACATTGTTAGAGATTTTTAGTATGTTTAATTCCTCTTATTTTCATAAAAAACATATATAAATTATAAACTTTAACTGATATTTTTACTATATATTCTCCATAAAAAATATAGAGATTACACTTCCAAAATTTTGTATTTTTGACAAGAACACTATTGACTATTTTAAATAAATAAAAATATGTTGAATAAATTAAACATATATAAATTAAGATAGTTTTTGCAACGAAACTTAATGAATATGTGGAAATTTGTAACAAAATGATTTATGAATGGGAATTTAAAACTTTAATGGACTTATGAGGTGGTTTTACTTGTATTACGTATAACCTCCTAGGAACGCAAGCTGACAATATGTGTATTTTGGTGCAGGGCAGTGTCTTACCAGTTCACAGTTCACACCAACACGGCACGCCGCCTCTAAGATAGTACCTTCTCTGGAAAACGAGAATCACGTGAATACGCCGCACAAGAATACAAGATCAAGCAACAAACCGCACCCACCGACCGCTGTAATAAAGTTTTACCATTTTCTTTGCCACTTGGACTGGCGTACAGTCCCCATGCGAGCTCGTATCCCGAACAAACTGATCAAGAGAAGAAAAAGACCCAAACAACGTACTAGGATGGTGTTTGGTTGAGGAGTGCAAACACAAACAGTAATGAAATCGAACTACACCATAATTGTAAACAAAGTATCCAAATCCCAACTTTGTTTAGCTCAGCTGGGTAACGTAATCAAAATGACTTCGTCCATGAAAGACCCTCAAATCGTCCTCTTTTTCGATGGTAGCGCGCGTATGCCCTTCATCCGTCGACACTCACATAATAAATTACACCAATCAATTGCATCGAATCAGAGCATGCACAAGCAGATTCTGCTTCCGCTATGCAGAGCCAAACTAACAAGCTCGACGTTGCAGCCACCATCGTCGTGCTACGACTGCGCAGATTTGGCTGCTGCAACGAGAGGAGGAGATCTAGAGCGGAGGGAGGAAGCGGACGAGCCGCCGGCACCAGAGTTGTGCTGATTTGGTTGTAGCAGAGAGAGAAATCGCCGGAGCGGAGGAAGAGAGTGAGCCGTCATGGCTGCGTTGATTTGGTTACCGTAAAGAGAGGAGACGAGCCGTTGTCGTCGCTGTACGTGCGAACGGGAGAAGAAGATGCTGTATCGATCTGATACCGGCCGAAGAGGGAGGGAGTCAGAATTGTATACGATGAAATCTGATTACGTGGTAACGGATTACGGACGATACCTAATCAAACGTTCATAATGGTTTGGACTACCAGCTGCAATTTGAATACGATAAAAAACCCCAATCAAAAACAACTCCTAGGAGTACTAGAGAGTAGGGATCATGAATCCATGATACATGAAACTGGTCCTGTGCAGTGAAGAACATCTTTTTCAAACCTGGATCCGCATTGGAATTATCAAGGCTTGCACTGTCCTGAGATTTTCAGTTGGATTTGGAATATACACTCTATGAAATTGTCGGCTTCATCAGCCTTATCATATCCCCCACTCCCACCGAGTGCTGATGGTGATGGCTAAAGTTCTACCCAGCGTAAACAAAGTCTGCATTGTTCAGATTTCAAAAAAAAAAAAAAAGAGCCCGCATTGTTGAATTGAGAGAAGAAGAAGAAGAAAAAAACATGCAAACGGCTATTTGATTTACTGTTAAACCATAAGTGAATTGCTCACCCTTTTTTATCAATTTAGTCTTTTGGGTGCAACTGGTTGATGTATAATAGCTTAACATGGTATCAAGCCAAAGGTCCTGAGTTCAAGTCCTGCGATCGTATATTCCGCTGTGTCGTTCCTATTTTCATGTTTGCGCACTGAGGGAGTTGCACATGAGAGGGAGTGTTAAACCATAAGTGAAATTGTCTGTCCACACTTCCTCATTAACTTAGGTTATTGGATGCAACTGATTGATGCATAGTAACTTAACATTCACCACACTTGGTAATACACGTGGCATTTGGGTTTCATTATTTTGGTCAGAACCAAAATTTTGCTAGCCGCTCAAAAATACTACTACGTATTTGGTAGTACTTGCGCAACTCCAGGTAAGACTTCGTGGATTGCCGCTTCAGACGGGCCGTGCTTCATTTGCATCATTAATCACTGATTAGCTCAGTTTTTTACCTAGCTTACGTCAACTAAAAATGTCGGATGGAATATTTCATCTGTTATTACGAAACAAAGGCTACAAATGTTTCGCACTTTTCGCCCACAAAGAAAAAGGCTGGAAAAGGGACGGACGCAGGCCACACGTTTGTGCCTAGTCACCCCTCGTGGCCAGCATCGCAGCGCCACCTGCACAGCGAAACTGCAGAAAAAAGACGCCCAAGAAAGGCGAATACGAACCTCGTCACTCGAACGCGAGGTCTCCGGCCCACTCGCCGCCGCCGCACGCCCAAACTTCCGGATCAGCAGGCGCAGCGGCTGCTGCAGCAGCAGACTGCACCAGTGCACTGTGTCAACGCCAGACGGAGCAGAGCCACCGCCGCCTCACAGCGTCGCCCTCCAATGGCGGCTTCCCCCTCGCCCCCCGCGGTGCTGCGCCCGCGCGGCGTTGTCACTCCGGCGGCGGCGGCGGCCGGAAGCGCCGCCTGCAGCTGCTGCTGCTCCGCCGCACGCAGCAGGGGCCTCCTCCTGCGCCCTCCGTCGGCTCCCGCGCCCCGTCGCCGCCGCGCTCCGGCGACTCACCCGGTGAGCCCCCCCTCTCTCTCTGCAAATCGACTGTCCCCTTCACTGGAAATGCACCGCGGTCCGCTGATCTGGCTGCCGCTCGAATCGGCAGCGGAGCCGTTGCCCACCAGTGTTCCCGCACTGCGATAGCCTGGGTCAACCTGTCCACTCTGGTTGCTGGAGTTTGGGCCTCAGTTCGATTGGTGCTTGGCGCCCCATTTTTCTCTTCCTGCTACTGATTTGTTGCGCTCTGTGCATTGTTAGGTGAGGTTCTGCGCGAGCGTTGCTTCTGGGTGGCCCGTGGTGCTCGCGGGATCGGTCAGAAGGGGGTTTGGCAAGGGTTTAAGCGCCGCGCGAGATCAAGCTGGTGAGGGTGCTGGTGATGATGACGATGCCCGTATCACTAACGAGAACCTTCGTGCTACGATCCGGAAAAGCAAAGAGGTGCTAGCTAAGCACAGGAATTTACTCGAGCAGGTATGTTCCCGTGCTCTGTTTCTGGAATCCAATGCTTTAGATTCCTACATAATACTCCTTGTTTCAGCCATTAGAGCTTGCTGTTTTGAGCTAATCTTATCTTATCTTCGAATTGCACACACGACATTGCATGTATGTTTCTGCCAAACAATGATTTGACATAAACTGGATTTTGGTTTGAACCCTGAGGAACAATGTGCCCGTTTAATTTTTTGTTGCTGGAATATAGCAAGAAACAATGGTGATATCCAAACATTCCAGGAATGGCCTTACATTGTTTATTCTTTTGCTGTTTTGGCTCATCTGTTATCAGCCCTCTGGAATTAGTGGTTTGTTTTATGACACATTTGCTTGAACAATTTTCAATTCATTTATACTACTTCTGTTCTGAACTAGATGTTATTTAGAGATATGTGCAGTCAGACTTCATACACTTTACAAGTAGTACAAATTATAATGATAAATGTCATGCAAAAGTAATGGTCAATGACATATATTGGAGACAAGATGCAATCGATGTCCTAAGATACATGGGATCAGAGCTAGTACATTTTAATAGTTATTTACTTACATTAAAACACAATAATTATCTGGAATGATACCGTTTATACTTATGTTGTACTGTTTATTGAACTATGGCGGTTTGGATTGTAATATGTGGGCAACTTCTTCAGATATCGGAAAAGAAGAAGCTGATCTCAGTTATAACAGACAGTTCTATTCATAATGAGCATGGGCCATTCAGTGGTCAGAGTGATAGTTCCTTTTCTGAGGGGGGCCATCAGGCATACCTTGACATGCATGAACCACAGTCTGAATTTGATGAAACTTATGAAGAATTCGTTGATGATCAGAATGAACCCTATGAAAGTTTTGAAGGTGAAGATACTGATTTCAGTGGATCTTCTAGCAACTACCTGTATGACAGTTTTCCTAGAGCTTCTCCTAGTATTTATGAACCAGAAGCTGCAAATGGCATGAATCAACTTTATGTGACTCAGCTTAGTCAAGTAAGTGAAAAAGAGTATTCAGTTAACGTGGGAGCAAATGACAATTCATCTGCCTCAGGTGGTGTTGACATTTTGAATATCATATTGGTGGCTGCAGAGTGTGCTCCTTGGTCCAAAACAGGCAAGAACCAAAACAATATACATATTATTATGTATTTCTTTTTATTTGAAATGGTTGCAGTTTCAAATTTTGCACTTCACCATTGAGAACTTGAGGTATTCCTTTTCTGGGGCGAGGGGCGCCGTAAACAGTGAGCATTCATTGCCCAGGTTTCTAGAGCTACAGACATTACCACTTACGATTCCTAATGCATGTAATTTGATATAAAGTTACTTTGCTCATCATCCACACATGACTGTAGTGTTTATTAAGAAAACATAATTGTGGTAGAAGCTCTTAATCTGCCCCTTTTTATGAGGTATGACTGGGAGAAAAAAACCTAAACAAAACAAGAGGGTGCCACAAAAGCTAAAAGGTAAATTCTATAGGACGGCAATTCGTCCGGCGATGTTATACGGTGCTGAGTGCTGGCCTACGAAAAGACGACATGTTCAACAATTGAGTGTAGCAGAGAATACGGAATGAAGATATCCGGGACAAGATAGGAGTGGCACCTATCGAGGAGAAATTGGTTCAACATCGGTTGAGATGGTTCGGACATGTTCAACGGAGGCCTTCAGAGGCGCCGCTGCGTAGTGGGGTTCTAAAGAGAGATGCTAATGTTAAGAGAGGTAGAGGCCGACCTAACTTGACTTGGGACGAGTCGGTCAAGAGAGGTTAAGAGAGACCTGAAGGCGTGGGATATCCCTGAGAAGCTAGCTATGGATAGGAGCGCTTGGAGACTAGCAATAGACATGCCAGAACCGTGATCTTTTTTTTCTTCCTTCTTGCTTACTCGTTTTTTCTTTCTTTTGGCTTTTGTTCCTTTTGTTTTTTGTCTCTCTTTTCTTTTTTTTCCTTTTTCTTCTCTTTCTTTTGGCTTTTGTTCCTTTGTCTCTTCTTTTTTGGGTTCCCATGGGTTTCATCTCTAGCCTACCCCAACTTGCTTGGGATAAAAAGGCTTTGTTGTTGTTGTAATCAGTCAAAATTAAAGAAATGATATGGTAAATATGCTGACTTGCTTAATATCTTTGTAAAGATTGGGACTGGTGGAAAATAACTCCTTCAAGGAATATACAATTCCACATTTATGAAAAGGTCACAAATGCCCTTCCTTAACTTTGGATAGGCTAGTAGGGCAGTTGGCTGCGAGATATGAGTGGTCTGAGTGCTACTCCGTATTAACTAATTTTTCCCCATTCAAACACGATTCTGTAGCAGGTCACATGTCATTTCCACCATTTAACGGCTCCCAGAGTCTCCATGCAACTGTGCTGCAATGTCTGAGATCAGTTTGGTGGGACACAGATAAATTAGGTTATGTTAGCCTGTTTATACTGTCTTTGAACATGATCATGGTTACTACATAGTATTACAGAAATGGTGAATACCTATAATTGATGTGATTTTAGAGAAGAAGTTTGATATATTCCCTTAATTGCTAAATGCTGTGTTTAAGTTTCTACAGTTTGGAATCCCAATGCTTGAATTTTAGCATTGTTAGTGATAAACATATGCTAGGAAAATAAGAATAGACTTGCATCATGAAAAATATACCCGGGGACAAATCTAACAACATTATTTTCATGTGGTAAGGCTATATTACATTGCAAATTAGATGTCAAAGTTTCAAAATTGTTTTCACATGGGTCCCATCCAGAACACCTTATTGAAAAGTTAGTACAATCCCTTGTGCTGCCTCATTTTTCTTGCTGAGTGCTTATGCATTACTTTGTTGCTGTCATCATTCAAAATTCTGAAGTGAGTCACAATTTACACGATTTAGGTATTTGCCTTTCCACTGATTGAATCCTCTGCCTTTGATGTGTCAATAATGTTTGAACTTTCATGTTCCTCTGGAAAAATAAAATAGGAGGATTCGAGAAAAAGTTGGAGGATCTGAATGCTTGAGAATGGTAGGATTGTGTTTCAGCTGGATGAAGTAAATCTTAAATGACTTGTCATTTATATTTGTCTAATTTGTTTTGCTATATTTCTCCTTTAATGGTCTTCTCATTTCTCTTTTTTAATGTAAACGTCGACAGGTTTAGAATCTTTATCTTGTATGGCAAGAGGCTGTCAGCTTACCTTCCCTCTAGTTATATTTACTGTTAGTCCATCCTGGTTATATTGGCTGTATGAACATTTTATCATGAATACCATACCCATTTTTCATAGGTTGCTCCCTCAGCAGGCAGTAACCTTGTATTAATTTCCTGCAGGTGGACTCGGAGATGTTGCTGGAGCATTGCCAAAGGCTTTGGCCAGGAGAGGTCATCGTGTCATGGTGTGCTTTCTATGAACCTTCTTGTGTCAATATTTTTGGATTGAGATTAATTATGCTCCTAGTAATAAAACCCATTCAAAGAAGCTAAATACTCCATAAACTAAGTAAATATCCATCTTTACTAGGTATGTATGAAGCTTTGACCAGTACATGTTGGAATTGAAATCTATTGTATATTTGTATCATATTATTCATCCAGCAGGTGGTTATGCATTTGAAAGGTTAAATGTTCAACTTAAATGGATAGTACAGAAGAGATTTTGTGTACAGTGACATTGGTTGCACTATAAAGCCTGACTCAAATGGGTCATTCATAAGTAACCAATTGTGACAATTATTTGTTATATAGCCTTCAGATATAGAATGGGCATCTATAAAGAACTAAGGCACATTATAGATATGTTCTGCAAAACCATATGCTACTGGCACAACATATTCAAAATAAGGGCACATCTTAACTTTCTGGAAAATCGGAAACATTCACTTCTGCTTAAATAGACTAAATTGGTCTTTCAGTATAGGGTCCACTCCCATTTGTTGTGCTATGATGCCTACACTGTGCTATTTAGTTCTGTACAGAAACCATTACTGTTTTCAGTTACTGATTTTTGCTGTATGGAACTTTAAAAAGATTTTGTTTATATGTTATTTCCAACAGTAGAAAGAAATGCTTATAAAAAGCCACTACAATGCCAATAAGAACTAATGGAGAATATGCCGTGTAAATATAAAGTAGTGTGTATCATGAAAATAATTCTTGTCCTATAATTCAAACTTCAAAGCAAGCATGCAACCTTATTTTCGTATTGTGAGAGAGAGCACTTTATATGTAAGGAAACAAATTCGCAATTAGTAAACTGAGTAATGTATTTATGTCACTGTATAAATGAAGTTTCCAATGGCCACACTGCATAATTCTGAATATATTGCTGCTTATATTTTACAGGTGGTGGTTCCAAAGTATGGTGATTATGCCGAACCACAACTGATAGGAGAGCCAAGGAGGTACCAAGTTGCAGGGCAGGTATTTTCCTATATTATTTTTTACTTCCTCTCAATTCTTCTTCCTGATGTTAAGACAAGAAACTGAATGCAAGTTTCCACTAATTGCATTGTCTGAATGTCAGGAAGAAAATCTGAGGGTATATTTCTTTAATATATTGATTTTAGCTCCATTTGAAATGATGTTTTGTTTGGGCAGGATATGGAAGTAAATTATTATCACGCATACATAGATGGTGTGGATTTTGTTTTCATTGACAATCCTATTTTCCATAATGTTGAGAGTGAAATTTATGGTGGAAATCGCACAGTAAGTAATGAGTTATCTTGTTATGACCATTTCATTTATGAATTGGAAGCTGATCTGAGATTTATGTTTGAAAGGAGATGATAGCTTGCTTTATTGTATTCTTTATATTATATTAACACTAAGTAGATCAATTTTTGTCTGCAGGACATATTGAAACGAATGGTTTTGTTGTGCAAAGCAGCTGTAGAGGTAATCTATTTGATTGGTACCTTTACAATTTGCATTCATAATCTGAACCAACGTCTAAGTTGTATATTTACACTGTTGAAGTCTAAGTAAAACATCTACTCTAAGTTTTGAGCTGGGAGGTTATAGGCTGAACTTCTTCCTCGCTAATCTTATTTCACTTAGTTTTTTTTTTCCTTGAACTACCTGAGTGCCCTTTTTAAGTTCAAAAACTGCTTACATAGTGAGCCTTTTTCCAGCCTTGTTATTTCTTATACTGTCTTCTGCGATTCTGTTTCCTCAATACGCTTACAGAACAATATAATGTTAGGTTCAATGGTATGTTCCATGTGGTGGCTACTGCTATGGAGATGGGAATCTTGTGTTTATTGCAAATGATTGGCATACTTCACTCCTGCCAGTTTATTTGAAGGCATACTATCGTGACAATGGTTTCATGACATATGCCCGTTCTGTTCTCGTGATACACAATATAGCACATCAGGTAAGATCTTTTTTCCCACCAATATACACTGTATCCTATATTATACTTGTTGTAGCTACCACAGATTTCTCCTCCATGTGTTTTACTTCAAGGTGTTCATTGGAAATTATGTAATCCTCTCTATTGCAGGCAGGCTCAGCGGGCACATGTAATAGTCATTGATGCCCATGCCCAACATGCGTTTTTTTTTTTCCTGCTCATGTGCATCCTTGGGCAATGCCTTTTTGCTGTGAAACGTTCTTTTAAAAAAGTCACACATTCAGAAGGATAACACCATTACATTTGCATATCTGACAGGCATGATATAAAGTGCCCAGTTTAGCCAGTTAAAAACAGAGGAAAAATGATCTTTAATTAGAGTCCAATATACAAACAACTAGAGTCCAGTATGGAAAAGAGAAGCTACAAGGGGAAGGCCATAAATATCTAGAGTATTAAGTACCATTCAACCATCCTGAAGTCTGGACCAGCAAAAGAACACAATCATGTATCAATGCCCCTACCTTCTGCCATTCCTTGTGATGATGCCTCACCATTTTGAAGTTGGCTTCTCAGATGAAAAAAAAAACAGTTATATGGGAGCCTTCTTTGTTTTGGGGCTCCTCTGATCGGGAGGAATTGAAGTATATGAGCTTCCTTGACTGTTAGGACATTGGATGAAGCCTACATGTAGGGATGCAAGTGGGTACCTATTGGGTAGTTGTGGGCCAAATCTCTAGTTCATTTGTTGTACTAGCTTAAGTAGGTGGAGGAAAATTCTAGTTCATTTTAGAGAGTTTTGGGCTGACCCACCGACCCACATGGCAGTTTTGAATGGTTGGAAGGAAGCAGGTTGAGGCAACCAATAGAGGTGCCAAGGCGGCAGTGAACCCATTAATTTTCTTGTGGACAGATGAATAAGAATATACCTTTCTTTTAAGGTAGCAAGCAGCCCACATTCTTGTGGACAGAATGACTGTTAGGACTTTGGATGAAGCCTACATGGCAGTTTTGAATGGTTGGAAGGAAGCAGGTTGAGGCAACCAATAGAGGCGCCAAGGCGGCAGTGAACCCATTAATTTTCTTGTGGATAGATGAATAAGAATATACCTTTCTTTCAAGGTAGCAGCCCACAGTCTTGTGGACAGAATGACTGTTAGGACTTTGGATGAAGCCTACATGGCAGTTTTGAATGGTTGGAAGGAAGCAGGTTGAGGCAATCAATAGAGGCGCCAAGGCGGCAGTGAACCCATTAATTTTCTTGTGGACAGATGAATTGGAATATACCTTTCTTTTAAGCTAGCAGCCCAGAGTCTTGTGGACAGAATGAATCTAATAAGAAAACTAATCAAATGATGCACCTTCATCATGAGAGGCAGATTTCATGAGTGTAAGTATCAGTATACTTCTAGGGCTTCCAGTGAGCTGGCTAAGTAGTCTTTCATTTCTGTATAAAGAAATTTTAAGAAATGAATAGTGCCTTGCATATTCACACTAAAAATAATAAATATGACCAGTTTGACCATAAATTTTGAAAATGGTTCAGTTACAGAAAAACATGCACAATATGACCACAAACCTTGTAGGATTCCAGGACGAGGTAGGTTTGACGGATGAAGGCAAAACTATCAGGTCTTCATAACCTTCATAGAGATATTTTTAAATATATAACTGCCCTCAGTCTCTGAACTATAATCTCATTTGTGGATACTGCTTCAACACTCTACATGGTTGTTTCTTTGGTGTTGATGTCATTACTCGATAGCTCTCTTTGCTATATTATCCATTCAGACAAGTTAAATTCAATTTCTCTTTCCAGGGTAGTTGTTTCTTTCGTGTTGATGTTATTACTCAGTAACTCTCCTTCTATATTATAAAGCTAATTTCAATTTCTTTTTGCAGGGCCGTGGCCCAATAGATGACTTCAATTACCTGGATTTGCCAGGTCATTATATGGATATGTTCAAACTTTACGATCCATTTGGAGGTGATCATTTGAACATTTTTGCGGCTGGTATTAAAGCGGCTGACCGTTTGCTCACTGTTAGTCATGGTTATGCATGGGAGCTCAAAACATCTGATGGCGGTTGGGGCCTTCATAATATCGTCAATGAAAGCGATTGGAAATTCCAGGGTATTGTGAATGGCATTGATACAACTGATTGGAATCCTAAGAATGATGTTCACCTACAGTCTGATGGATACACCAACTATTCTCTAGAAACCGTTCAAACAGGAAAAGCACAATGTAAGGAAGCATTGCAAAAGGAGCTAGGCCTCCCTGTTCGTGGTGATGTTCCTGTCATTGCTTTTATTGGACGGTTAGACCATCAGAAAGGTGTTGACCTGATAGCAGAAGCAATGCCATGGATTGCTAGCCAAGATGTGCAGGTAATTATGTTGGGCACTGGAAGGCAAGATCTTGAAGATACATTGAGGAGGCTTGAGAGCCAATATTATGATAGGGTCAGGGGCTGGGTTGGTTTTTCTGTCAGGTTGGCTCACCGTATGACTGCAGGAGCTGATGTATTGTTGATGCCATCAAGATTTGAGCCATGCGGACTGAACCAACTATATGCCATGATGTATGGGACTGTCCCGGTAGTTCATGCGGTTGGAGGTCTCCGAGACACAGTCAAACACTATAATCCCTATGAGGAGACTGGACTTGGTTGGACCTTTGAAAAGGCAGAAGCAAACAGAATGATCGATGCGCTAGGGCACTGCTTGAACACATACAGAAATTACAGGAGCAGTTGGGAGGGCATCCAAAGGAGAGGAATGATGCAAGACCTAAGCTGGGACAATGCTGCTAAACTCTATGAGGAAGTTCTCCTTGCTGCCAAATATCAGTGGTAGCAGCTGTTGAGTATTCCAAAATCTGTTCATAGATGTCCTTCAGAGAAAGAAATGTTTTCTTCTCATGTCAGTCCCTGGCCGCTTCTGATCTCTTGGTGCATCATGCAGATGTCTGATTGCCCTGTATCCCAGAATAACTTTGGTGGAATCTGGAGGAGCAACAATATTCTCGCCAGATCCGAGATCACCAAAGAGGCATATTCCGAGCCTGGCTACCCAGATGAAGTGGCAAACATTGGAAGGTATTTTTCCTGGAAAGAGGCAATCTGCAGAAAGCAGGTTCAGTGGTAGCACCTTGCATTTTACATTTTATGTACCTAGTTCATTTTATTCTTTTGAAATGAGCCCAATTAGAAATAAGCCCAGATAGTAGAGAAAGTTTTCTTCGTTTCTTGAATAGCTTGTCGTATTTCTCATCAGGGCACAAGTCCTTGGATTTTTGGGCATATCCTGTAGATGTCTAGTGTTTTCCTAAACTTTCCAGATTAGATGAGCTGAGACTTGAATGCTCGCAATGTAATTACCAGCGTTTTTTGATTAATCATTCATCTGTCTTTCCAAGTCGACAATCTATTGCTACCTTGCTTGCTACTTATAGCAAGATGAGTTTACTCACCCGCAAAACTTTGGCTGCAGTAAGTTTGCGTGGTTGCCACCTGCAGGTCCCTGGAGCATCGTGGTTCCGCGCCAGGGTCTCGCTCGGTATGCGTCAATCGTCATGCTGGGTGCCACATCGAGTAGGCGCACGCCGGGACGCGTGATCCCGAGGGAGACGTGGTCCAGCGCGAGAGACAAGGCATCGCCCGCCCACCGGAGCTCGCCAAGTTCCACCTGCGAAATTACCTCGCCGGCAAGGGATTCCTCCTCCTCATGCAGCTGGTGATCCTCCATTTACACGCATGCGGAAGTGTGTAGTACTGTATATATCTAGTCCTCGACCTTTGCATGTCTCCAAGTGAAAACGACCGCACCACGCATACTCTCGTCTCTCCCTACCACGCTGTGAGATCCAGCCAAAATTTCTTCGCATTCTCACCAACTCTGATTCTGAACCGGCCGGAAGCAACAGGAGCACCGAGCAGAACCATGGATCCCAGCGGCCGCGCGTACGAGGACTTCGTGCCTCCGCACCGGATGGTTCGCGAACCACCGACGCACACCCTCTCCGTCGACCTCTCCGCCGCAGGCAAGCACATTTCTGTCTTCCTGTTGCTCTGTTCCGGAAGTCTTGCTACTGTATTAAGCAAGTGGTCCTGAAATTAATGCGTGTATGCGTGCACGGATGATCGATACGGTGCAGGGTACAAGAAGGAGCACATCAGGGTGCAGCTGGTCCACAGCCACAAGCGCCTGATCGTGCGCGGGGAGCGCCCCGTCGCCGGCAACCGCTGGAGCCGGTTCCGGCTCGAGTTCAAGCTCCCCGAAGACTGCGACGCCAAGGGCATCCAGGCGAGGTTCGAGAAGGGCGTTGTCCGCGTCACCATGCCTGGCTTGGAGCCGGAGACGGTCCAGGAGGAGCCGGCAAAGAAGCCGACGGAAGCTGCTGCTTCCTCCGGCGTTCAAGGAGGCGCCGAGCGGCAAGACGGTGATCACCCGGCACCAGCACCAGCTGCTGGTGGAAGAGAGGAGGTCAAGAATGATCAAGAGGCGAAGGTGCAGAAGCAAGAGGCGGTTCAGCGGCGCGTGAGCTCGGCGAAAGACGGTGGGCGTGACGACGGCGCCGCCAGCGAGGGAGAGGAGGCAATGGATGCTGCGCCGTCACGCCAAGGCTACGCCTTCATCCGTGACCGGAAGAAGACGGCGACCACCGTGCTCGGGGTGGTGCTCGCCCTGATCAGCCTCGGCATCTACGTCAAGTACAGCCTCTGGCCATGAACTGGGAGAAGAAGGCAAGCGATGGCTGTAAATTAAGGCTGCTGATTGCTGCGTGCTTATCACAATCTGCCGGTCCTATAAAGTGGCTCAACCGCTCAACCGTGTGTGTTTGAAACTTTGAATGTTGAGCAAAAATGAGTTCTAATTTGGTGTTTTACTTAAAAAACAGACATGTCAACTGATTCAGATTTCTGGAAGGTTTAAGTGTTCCACGGGCAACAATTTCATTGTTTCAGTTGATGCTGAATGTTCAGTGATAGCTTCATGATTATTTTCATCTGGAGAAAAGAAAAGTTCAATGGCTACCAAATCTCATCGATCGATTGAGATTGTCACCCATCGCTGTAAAATGTCTGCCATCTATAATTATCTTAATAACAGTATTAAGATCCCCGATGATACACTATGTTTTGCAACTTCAAATTTTTTGTTTTATTATCTTTACATGTCCACCAATGCAACTTCGTCATCTTATGGTTTGTTCATTTGGTGCACTGCAACATCAACCTACAATTCCTTCTCTTCTTTCCTTTACGTAAAACAAAAATCCAAAGCAAATAAAGGACAGTATGTAAAGGACAACCCGCGGTTTCAACCTTGTCTTCGTTGAGGACTCACTTCCCTTGTCGGTCTCGTCTTAACTCCGTACAATCTGACTTGTACCGAGTTCGGCCATGCCATGTTCAGTTTTGTTATATAACTAGTAAAGTGTTCGTCCGTTGCTACTGACTTTTAAAAACAAAACACTTTTTATAATTTAATATAAATTATTTATATAATATAATTATTAGATATATACAATATTATTAATATTTTTTATATAAAAGATTATATTTGTATTACCGTTCGTGCTTTTTAGTATATCATTTTATATGTCAAAAGTAACAATTTTATCACTATTTTTACCATATTCTAGAAGTGTTATCCGGAAGAAAAAATTAATTCATGAAGTCCAGAAATAGCACTGCATTGCAACGCGATTTTGAAATTGAATAATTACTCTAATGGAAAAAGTTAAAACATAAAAATTATAGATCTCGTTGAGGCCTTTTTAAAACATATATGGATTATATTATTTGGACTACAGAGCTAGGAGATATGAGCCATGCACAGAGACCTACGTAGAGGAGTTCGAATCAGAACAAATATTTTTGCATCGTATATTTAGAAATCAAAACTGCGAGATCTGAACTTCTATTGAATACCAAAGTTGTAGAACTTTTCGAGAGCTATGAGATGGAGTCCGAGTTTGGCTCATTTGAGCTCTGTACATGGGAGTTATAATTTTTAAAATTTGGTACTTGATATAGAAGGTATGAAACCGATTTGGATTCAATCTCTAACTTTGTGGACACGAAGTGGACGACCGTACCTTAATTAATAGATTGTAGAGACTAGCAAAATACCTGTGCGTTGCTATAGGTTTTAAAATTAAAATATATTTTTTATAATTTAAACATAAATTATTTACACAATATAATTATTGATATTTTTTACATGAAAAATTATATTTATATTATTATTAGTGTTTCTTAGTATATATCATTTTATATGTCATAAGTAACAATTTTTCTATCATTTTTTACCGTATTTTTATCATAAATATTTTTTTACTCTAATGCTAATGATTTTCACATATAATGTCGTTTGAGTGCTATGTTACAAAATTAAGTGAAATAATATTAAAAAATGCTCAAATATGAGTAGTACCGATATGAAACCCAATTCGCCATGCAAAGAACGATTCTCATAAGCTCATGACGCCTACAAGACACCACTCGACCTCTATGAAGCTCAACATGCAAGATCAAAATTATGATACAATGCCTAAAGATTTCTAGAAACTTTATCCAATAGGAAAAATTAATTCATATCGAATAGAAACAACACTGTATTACGATATAATTTTTGACTTGAAAACATGCTCTAATAAAAAAAGTTAAAACATGAAAGTTATAGATCTTGTCAAGACCTACTCGGAATACATGTGGATCATATTATTTGAAATTTGTAGGTAGGAGATATGGGCCCCGTACAAAAACTTGCGCAGAGGAGTCCGAATCAGAATAAATATTTTTGCATCATAAAGTTGAAACCCAGAACGGCAGAATCTTGGCTTCCATTGAATATCAAAGTTGTAGAACGTTTTGAGGACTACGTGATAGAGTTCGAGTTTGCCTCATTTGAACTCCATACGAGGGATTTATGATTTTTTAAATTCGGTGCTTGATATGAAAGATATGAAACTGATTTGGATTCAATCTCTAACTTTGTGGGCTTTTATTCGGACCAACACCACGGGGCAGACGGACTCACCTAAATTAATAAGGTGTATAGATACACCATATGCGCTCTTAATGTTAGATTTTCCTATTTAGTATATCATATTTCCTAGTACATAGTTTGTTACTTTACATTTTATTTTTTATATAAAATTATCTATATAATAATTATAAACTATTGGATTTAAATCTAATGACTTAAAGTAGTGATTGAAAGTTGACTAAACTTTTAGTCAGCTGAAAATTAGTAAGTCATATAGCTCGTAGTCTCGTATATGCACATTAAAAAAAGAGTAAAATGCACTGATAACCATTGTACTTGTTTGGTTGTTTTAATTTGACCATTATACTCTTCAAATTGTAAATTATGGCCATTGAACTAGTTCGTACGCATCGATACGGTCATTATCTTTATAAGCCTACATACTTTAGTGATGTGGCATACGTATATTCATGACTCACCGTCCATGTGGATGACCACTCTAATCTAATTAGCATCTGATTTTTTCTTTCCTTCATTTAGACCCCTGGTTACCAAATTTTCTAATATATGCATGAATTACAATCTATATTATTTATTTATTCCTTCTTGAGTGGGTCGCCGTGATCGTATCTTGGTGGTGGCGGTGCCTGCGGCCGTGAGCGCCAACGGTGGACAGGGACCATATCTTAGCAGCGGCGGTGCCTGCGACAACAGCGGCGAAGCGAGCTGCATCAGTTGGTAGCAGTGGATAGGAACAAGGATGACGCACGCACGACTTCCGTTTGCTCGCAACGATAGCAAAGCGACTTCTCTCAGCTAGCAGCAAGAACGCAGATGTGCTTTGCATCAGTCAGCGTACATAGAAATCGATCACCATGGCTCCAGTTCATCGGTGTGAAGAACTTGCTCCAGTTTACAGTACGTCAAAATCTTAACTCCACATTAATCTATAATTTGCACGGCCTAATCTATCTACTACACAAACACGTCCATCCTTTAGGTAGGGTTAGGTTAGGAATTAGAAATTTTTATAGTGTGCTGATGTACATGAAGAAGAGAGGTGACGATCTGCAACTGCATGGAGTGATTGCTATTAATCAATGCGATAATCAATGCGACTAGGTGTGTTCGTGGTGCTCGACAATGGCCGCGATGCCACGAGTGATACTGAATCATGGATGCTGATTTTTTTTTTCTTGACAAGCCTTGATAATGATACATCAACAGTGATGAAAGCCACGGCTTGTTGCTTTACTTATGCCTTCTTGTTCTATATAAAATTCGTGATTGTTGTCTAGTATTGTATAGGTGATGATAGTGACCCATTCAGCGTGCAACTATTCCATGGTTGAGGTTTTAGTGGTAATGGCAACAATCGGGTTTATGTGGATGGAGAGAGTGTGTGGTATGATTTTTATGAGATGGATAAATGGTCTCCTCTAGTGGTCGAAGATATTGTAGAGGATCTTGGATATGAGATGGCTGGAAGAGTTAAGGTGTATTGGTTGTTGCCTGGGAAGACCATTGATGATGGACTTATACTGATAAAAAAGGATGCTGATACTAACAGCATGATTTCCATGGTAGAATTTGGTCACAGGTTTCTTGAGATGTATATTGATCATGATCTTGGCTTCAATGGCTACAGTTTGGATGATGTAGTAGGCAACAAAGATGTTCAATCATCTCAAGTGATTCACTTTAGTAAGCTGCCACTTTTAGACAATACGATTGAAAGTTCAAGCAAAACTGTTAATCTTGATATTGAAGAAGTAGAAAGTGATGTTGACTCAGAAGATTCAGATTTTAATCCTGAGATTTTGGACAGTGATTATGATCTAGATGATGGAGATGATGATCTATTTGATGGCCACATTGATGGTATTTATGATATGAAGGGTAAGAAAATGGTAGAACCCATAGAAGACTCTGAAGAAGATGAGATTCAACTACCTAATTCAGATGAGGAAGAAGTGAGGTTTAACTTCAAAACATTCAGAGAAGAAGACATGCACAACCCCAATTTTTTTGTTGGCTAATTGTTTTCATCGATTGACATTTTGAGGAGAGCTATTACAGAGTACAGTTGCAAAAACAGAGTTGATATAAAAAAAACCAACCAATGAGAGGTCAAGGCTTGGTGCAAAGTGTGCACATGAAGGATGTCCGTGGTACTTGTGGGTTTCTATTGATAGCAGGACAAAATCCCTCATGGTTAAGAGATATAATGACAAGCACACTTGCAGCAAGAAGTGGAAGGTCAGGGCATCCACTTCAGGGCAGATGAAAATATAAACCTCAAGAATTTCTCAAGAATTATACAAAAAGAATGGAACATGACACCTTCCAGGAGCAAATTATGCAGGGCAAGAAGATTAGCAATGAAGGCTATTTACGGAGATGAGGTTGCCCAGTATAACCTTCTTTGGGACTATGCACATGAGATTAGAAGATCTAATCCAGGTAGCAGCTTTTATCTTTCAGTTACCAGTGATGGTAGATTCAATCAATGCTATTTCAGCTTTGATGCTTGCAAGAGAGGCTTTCTAAATGGATGTAGGCCTGTGATCTGTCTTGATGGTTGTCACATAAAAACAAAATATGGAGGCCAGTTGTATGGACCCAAATGACTGTATATTTCCTATAGCTTTTGTTGTGGTTGAGGTTGAGGATACCTCAACATGGAGCTGGTTCCTCAAAACGCTTAAGAAAGATCTTGGCATTGCTAACACAGAACTATGGACAATAATGAGTGACAAGCAAAAGGTAAGATTATTTTCCTTCAATCATTTACCATCACATCTTTCAAATTTAATATACATTATCTGAATTTTTCATTGATTTCACAGGGGTTGACTAGAGCAGTGGGACATTACTTCCCCCATTCAGAGCACAGGTTTTGTGTGAGGCACATGTGGCAGAATTTCAATGTACTATTTAAGGGTGACGTGTTGAAGAACCAATTATGGAAGATTGCAACAATCACTACGTTGGTAGGGTGGGAAGCTGCCATGGAAGAGATGAAAGAAATAAACATGGATGCATATAAATGGCTTGAAGAGCTGGCACCTAATACTTGGGTGAGAGCATTTCAAAATGACTTCCCCAAGTGTGACATCTTGCTTAACAACAATTGTGAGGTTTTCAACAAGTAAGTATCTAATTTTTTTTTTGTTAAAAAAGTACCTAGTTCATTGTTCTCACTTAGCTGTATTCAAATTTGTTGATTATGCAATTTATGTGTTACATAGGTATATTTTGGATGCCAGAGAACTTCCAATATTGTCTATGATAGATAGGATTAAGACTCATTTAATGACCAGGATATATAATAAACAAAAAGAAGCAGAGAAATGGCCAGGTCGCATATGCCCAAAAATTATGAAGAAGGTAGCCAAGAATACAGATCTTGCAAATACTTGCTTTGTTTCACCTGCAGGGGAAAGAATATTTGAGGTTGCAGATAAGGGAACACAGTATATTATAGACCTAAAAGTTCAGAGTTGCACATGTAGAAGGTGGGACTTGAGTGGTGTCGAGAGATATTCTCGATAGTAGTTCTAGATATGCGTATGAGTATGAAAGATTGATGGACACAGGACACAAGGTTTATACAGGTTCGGGCCTCCCGAAGGATAATAACCCTATGTCCTGTTTGGTATTTCTGTATTGCTAGAGTTCGCACTGGAATTAGGGTTCCAATACAAGTCTCTGTCCTGCCGAAGGCCCCCTGCCCCCCTTATATATCCGAAGGGCAGGGGTTTACATGGTAATCTTTTAGTTGGTTACAACAGATCCTATCTATCCAATATATCTACTAATCTAACTTACTGCTTACTCAAACAAGTATCTAAGTAAATATCTTCTGGGCCGAATACACCTTAGCTGAGCCCCCGGCCCACTCGGCTAGTTAGCTGAGTGGTTAAGTATCCCCGGTATATATGTCCCACAGTAGCCCCCAAGCACTTTCTATTTTGAATCGTCGTCTTGATTTGCCTCGATATCTTATGAAATTGGGAAGTGCTTTTTCTATTACCTCTGATAACGCCTGAAAAAGACATAGCCTATGAATATAGCCCCCAACTCAAAAGGCTGTTGAGTCTATACCGAAGCAACTTTTGAGTTATTGAAAAATATCCAATAATCAAAATTAATCTTATCCCTCAACGCAAATGGGCATAAAGACATCTGAATCTTTCGATTTGTCAAACTAAACTAAAAAGCTCCATATTTTGCTAAATTTCCCCCATTCGTCGAGTGATGCATCACCAAATTCATAACAACATCTACAATGCCGAATCATCCTTAATCCGAGTGATTTACCATGAAATTCAATTGACATAACCCCCAAGATTGGTGATGTATCAATTATAGTAATATAGTACAAAAATACAGCCCCCAAGACTGGTGCTAAGATAATCCGAGTGATTTTATCACAAAATATCAAAAGGTACAACTTCCAAGGTTGAAATTGTAACAATCCGAGTGATTGTTCATGAAATCTAGAAAAGTACAATTTCCAAGATTGAAACAGTAACAGAGTGATTTATCACTAACATTAATATTGGCAACATCCAAGGTTATCGCTTGAAAATAATCTTGATAGCATAATAAATGCACGTACCAATTAATAGAACTGGACTTAACGGGTTACGAAAAGCCTCGGCCCACTAGGTTATCTATCCCTTATATAAGTATTGCCGAACAGTCGCATCCCTTCATCTTTATTTTGTCGCCGCTGCCGTCTTGCGCACACAAACCCTAGATCTCGGGCTTCCATTTCACCGCCACCTCCATCTTGCACCCACAAACCCTAGATTCCGGGCCTTCATTTTCATCCAGAAACTCCACGCAACCGCTGTCCACTGCTACGAAAACCAGAGCGATGGCTCCGAAGCGCACCCATCAAAGTGCTAAGTCTCAATCTGAGAGGCAATCTTCTCCTAGAAAGGGCGAAGAAGAAGATACAGTCTTTGACATCCCTGCCAGCATCAAGGAGTTCCCCGTGTCAGCCATGGATTCTGAGAAGATCAACAGATTGGTGATTGATGGCGTACTGCAGGATCAACAGACTGGAGGATGGATCGAGGCCATAGGTCAGAGATTTCCCCAACCTCTCGTCGACCAAATCATGGTTTTCTCCTCCTTTTTCTATCGTGGATTTGGGATCCCATGTTGCGACTTCTTTCGGGGACTTCTTTTCTTTTATGGTATCAACCTTGTCAATCTAAATCCAAATTCCATATTACATATCACCATATTTATTCACCTATATGAAGTGTTCTTGAGTATCTATCCCCATTTCGATACCTTCAAGGAACTGTTTGTGTTGAAGTCAAACAACAATAATGTCATATGAGGTGCTCGATTCTAATTAAGGAATAAATCCAAGTATATTGATGTGCCACTTCCATCAACCAACAAGGGGTGGCTCGTGGACTGGTTTTACCATGGAAACCATGCTCCTTCTTTATCAAAAACGACAGCCGATGCCCCCAAGCCACGACCCGAGTGGTCAGCAAAGGCTCATCCAAACAAGAAGTCTCAGGTTGATGATATATTAAAGCATGTTGCCTATCTCAAGTCTAAACGATATACCGGCATACACGTTGCCGCAAGCTTCATATATCGCCGTGTGCAGCCTATCAAGAAACGTCATGTTACAGGATGGAAATTCCAATTAGGCTCAGACCCCACAATAGAAGTGCCAGAAGTATTGTCAGACAGGGAGTTGACATTGCGTCTGGAGAACATATTTGCATCACTGCTTGGTTGGACTACAGGGAGTGCAAAAATTGGACATCATTCCAAGACTGATAGGAGTGCAGTAAGTTATCCACCTCTCTGCTTGAAAAATTAACACCTCTTTCATTATGTTCAATAACGAATTATACATCACATATGTTGCAGAACCTTGATGTATATGTGTCCAATCCACCACTACCACCGACACCGTGAAAGAAATCTCCCACTTAACCATCATCCGCCAAGCGCCACAAGGCGCACATTGAAGACTCTGAAGAAGAATCTCTAGCTGAAAGAATAGCTAGATTTTAAGGAGAAGCGAAGAAGAAGACTTTAGAGAAGACCTCCACCACTCGGCAAACCATGAATGCAAGCGAAAAAGAGCAAGCTCGTCCGAGTGAGTCAAGCAAGACCAACCCCATTAGGGAGGCATCAGACACAACGGACATCCCAAGGCCAACGAGCCCCCCGCCGAAGGTGTCAGGCTTAAAATTTAAGCGTCGTGCCAGGTAAACAAAACAATGTAGCTTGATGTGCAACTTTTCAATGAACATTTGTGTAATCTCTATTATCTTGGTAGGTCGACCGGGGGAACGTCATTTGAGGAAGTCCCGGTGCAAAGTTCAGTTCCTGAGAAAAATCAGGATACACCGTTTGTCAGGTCATCGAGAGATGATGTCCCAGGCCACTCGGCAAAGAAGCCGAGTGATTTAAAGAATGCACCCGAATCCACTCGGCCAGAAGCTAGCCAGACTGAGTCACCTAATGTCCCAGACCTGAATACGTCTGAGATGGCAACAGGTGCTAATACTCCTGCCTCCACCGAACCCGAAGAGCCATCACTGGCATTTGAAACAATGCCAGAACCAACATATGAGTATCCAATCGGTCCGGACGAAAATGTCACGCCTACTCCCATTCACCGACTGGTAAAAGAGGGTGCTCCGGAATAGCCCACGCCGACTAGGTCAGTATATCATATTGGCCGATTCGCCATCACCGGATTTGATGAGTCGGCAGAACAAGCGGAGTTAAAAAATTTTGAAGAACATACTGAAAAAGACTACCATTCCTTTCAGGTATTTCTCCCTTCTTGAAAAATAATGTCAATAATAGTAATCACCAAACCTGGCTATGAAGTTTCAACCATATAACTCGCCATCATTGCAGGCTCTGAAAACTCATATGGCCAACAAGAGTAAGCTTCTGCAACTTGTCGAGAGGCATTATGCCAAAGCCGTAGATTTAGAAGATCAGCTTGCCAAAGAGAGACTGGATGTCGGGCGCTTATCAGTCGATCTAAAAGCCCGTTCATCTCAAGTTGATGAACTTTAGTTTGAGCTACAAGGTACAAGATCCACAAAGCCTATAACTCACTTGCTATCTCTGGAATATGAATATCTGACCTCTTCCATACAGAGGTATCGCGAACGCTGGAATTGAAGCAAAAATAAGATGCCCAGTCGACCGCTCAAATTGCAAGTTTGAAAGGTCGTATAAAAGAATTGGAGTCATCTACCCAAGCTATTGAAGCTTTGAAAACCGAGAACTAGGGATTAAAAAGGCAGCTCCAGGACTCGGAAGAGATCAAGAATAATTTTGAAAAGATGAAAGACGACTTCAAGACAATGCAAGAATCCCTAACTTCTTGGAAGAAAAGGGCTGAAGGTAAAAATCAATATACCTATGCATATGAAAATACAGCTATAAACTAAAATGTTTATAACTAACAGATGCTGAAGGAACAGTAAAAAGCCAGAGGGAGAGAAACAAAAAGCTGGAAACCGAACTATCCAAAGCCGAAAAGATCTTCAAAAAGGTTGTAGATGAGCTAAACCAATTGCAAAAAACCTTTAAAGAAGTTGAAAAGCTTAAGGAAGAATACAAGGAAAAGATTGCCACCCTCGAAGCTGAAAAATTAGATGCTGAGAAACGCCTAAGAGGTAAGTGTTGTTAGCATAATACCTTTTTTCCCAAGTTTATATGTACCTAGGTATATGTACTTGTTGTACTTTTGTAGGGTCAAAAAGGTCCTATGAGCTTTTGCAGAAGAAATTTATAGAGGGTGATGAAAGCCTTCGATGGTCTCTTGCAACTCTTCAGAAAGATGCAGAGGTGGTCGCCCAGTACGTGTACCCTGAAGAAAAACCACCTCGATGCCGAGATCTGATGACTAGGCTACAAGGGGCACCCGGCCGATTAAAAGAGCATGCTCGACATGTTGCAGAGCTAGCTGGCACACAAGTCCTAGCAATAGCAAAATCTCACATCCCCATCATAGAGCTAGATGTGGTTGCAGAAGGTTTCCATGAAGATCTCTCCGACGAGCAATGTGAAGCCCTTGTGGCTGAGGCGCAAAAAACGACGCATGTATTAGCCGACCAAATAGAGTTAGATCCCTTACCCAAAATGTAAGGAGTTGTAAAGCTTAAAATACTGTATTACATCTCTATTGCTGTAATATAACTAAGGTTCAATAGACCGCTAAGGTCTAGATTCATTACCAGTATTGTAATGAATGCTTGAGTCACGCTGCTTTGTATATGTATTGTATGAACTTGTGTTAAACACTCACAACCAATACACAACTCATGTCAGCCCTCTAAACAACGCTCCCAATAACCGATATGAACCATGGAGACTAAGAACTCACTCGGTCAAGCATATGCGAATTGGGAGAATTGCCTTGGTCCCCAACAGACGGCAAAAATCCTGGTGACTAAGTAACCCGCTTGGTCGACATGCGCGAGTTAGGGTGATACCAAGTATCAGAATTTGAGCCATGACTTAAACAATAACAATAATTATTCACAAAAATCATAAATTACAAAACCAGATATCATGACCGTAATGTATATATGTTCAGCAATAAAATAAAATAGAGTTACAATAAACTATAAATACTAGGCATAAAATCAACATAGCTGTGAAATGTTTCAGGAACTTTGAAGGTCCGACCCGTCCTCATTCATCAATCGATAGACGCCTGGCCGAGTGATTTCCTTTACAATAAAAGGTCCTTCCCATGGAGCCGACAACTTGTGCTTACCGACCTTAGACTGAACTTGCTTCAAAACTAATTCGCCAACGGAAAAACCTCGTGTTCGAACATTTTTGTCTTGATAACGTCGCAAGCTTTGCTTGTACTTTGCCGACCGAATTAAAGTGGCATCTCGCTGCTCCTCTAACAATAACAAGTCATCACACCTATGGTCATTGGAGGTTTTTTCTTCATACGCTGCCACACATGGGGAGGCGAACAGAATCTCGGTTGGTAACATGGCTTCCGAACCATAAACCAAAGAAAAAGGGGAGTGCCCGGTGGCATGACTTACGTTGGTTCTAACACCCCACAACATAGATGATAATTCTCGAACCCACCGTCGAGCGTACTTTTCCAGCCGATCAAATATACGAGGCTTAATTCCAGAAAGTAGGAGGTCGATTGCCCTCTCACCTTGGCCATTGCTCTGTGGATCGGCGGCCGAGGCATAGCCAATCTTAAAGCCGACTCGGCCCGCAAACTCTTTGAACTCCTCTACTGTGAATTGAGTACCATTGTCAGTGATGATCTTGTGTGGGGCACCGAACCGAGTGACTATTTCGGTCATGAACTCGATGGCCTTTTTCGCTGAAATCTTACCGACTGGCTTTGCTTCAATCCATTTAGAGAACTTATCCACTGCTACGAAAAGGTGAATAAAACCCCCTTGAGCCTTCATGAAGGGTCCAACAATATCTAAGCCCCATACTAAAAATGGCCAAGTTATTGGGATATTTTGAAGCTCTATGGCAGGTACGTGCATTTGGCGTGCAAAGAACTGACATCCTTCACACTTTCGGATGATTTTCTTGGCATCAGCACCCGCAGTCGGCTAGTAAAACCCTTGCCTCATTGCTTTGGCCGCAATTGTTGATGGGCCTGTGTGATTCCCACATATGCCAGTATGGATATTTCCTAATGTAACTCTGCCCTCATCTTGTGACAAGCATTTCATCAGTACCCCATGTGGGCTTTGCTTGTACAAGAGATGAACGACTATACAATAAGATCGAGATTTGCTAATGATTCGGACGGCTTCATCTTTGTTGTGCGGTAGTGTGCCATGATCCAAATAGTCAATGAAGGAAGTGCGCCAATCTACCTCAATGACAGCTACCTGCGGTGTTGCTCCCTCCTTTAGTGTCGACTGCTCTATAGTTTGCTGGGTTAGTACAAATGGCTTATGCAGATCATCGAGGAATACTCTATATGGTATTTTAGATCTACTAGACCCAAGTTTGGCCAGTTCGTCCGCCTCTTCGTTATACTTGCGCAGGACATGTTTATACTCGATGCCATCAAACTTGTCTTCGAGCTTCCGAACTTTAGTGCAGTAGGCTGTCATGCTTTCATGGGAACAACACCACTCCTTCGTTACTTGAATAATTACTAGCACTGAGTCACCAGAAATGCTTATTCTTTGGACACCGAGTGAGATAGCTGTCTGAAGTCCATGTAATAGCGCCTCATACTCTGCGGCGTTGTTAGACATGCGGAAGTGCATTCGAAGGATGTACCGCAACTTGGCTCCATCAGGAGATGTCAATATGACCTCTGCTCCGGCACCTTCCAGTTGTAAGGAACTGTCAAACGCCATTTTCCAATAGCTTAATTCTTGTGGGTTGGGCGGTAACTCGCATTCTGTCCACTCGGTGACGAAGTCCGACAAAGCTTGACCTTTAATCGAGTCGCGTGACTTAAAGGTGATATCATATGATCCGAGCTCGATGGCCCATTTGGCAATTTTCCCAGTGGCCTCTCTGTTGTGCAGCAATTCGCCTAGGCCGAACGACGTGTGGACCTCAATTGGATGATCCTCAAAGTAATGCTTCAACTTTGGAGATGTTATTAGTAATGCATAAATTAATTTCTAAAGCTAGAAATATTGTACCTTGGATTCCAATAAGACCTCACTGATGAAATAAATTGGTCATTGCACCTTTTGAGCCTTGCCATCTTCCACCCGTTCCACTGCCAGCACAATACTGACAACGTGTTTGGTTACGGAAATGTACAACTACAAATGTTCCTTTGGCTCTGGGGGAGTTAAGACCAGAGGACCACTAATGTAAGCCTTGAAGTCATCCAAGGCTTTCTGTGCATCATCATTCCAGATGAATGATTCTTGCTTCTTGAGTAGCCAGAAAAAAGGTAGCCCTCAAACACCGAGTCGTGATACAAACTGACTAAGTGCTGCCATACAACCAGTAAGCTTTTGAATGTCCTTTTGCGAATGTGGGGGGGGGGGGCATCCGCAATATGGCATTTACCTTTTCTGGATTAGCTTCAATCCCTCTATGTGATAATAGAAAGCCGAGTAATTTTTCTGATGGGACGCCAAAGACACATTTTTCCGAATTTAGCTTCATATTGTATTTTCGGAGGTTGTCGAATGTTTCGTCTAGGTCAGATATTAAGTCGGTGGAGAGCCGAGTCTTGACTACCACGTCATCTACGTAAGCTTCAACATTCCGTCCTATCTGGTTATCCAAGCATCACTGCATAGTCCGCTGGTATGTGGCGCCAGCGTTTTTCACACCAAAGGGCATTGTTGTGTAACAGAATGCTCCGAATGGTGTGATGAACAAGGTTTTAAGCTGGTCGGATTGGTTTAAGGGAATCTGATGGTACCCTGAATAGGCATCTAAGAAGCACAACAAAGCGCATCCAGCCGTCGAATCGACCAGTTGATCAATACGTGGGAGGGTGAACGGATCTTTCGGACATGCTTGACTAAGGCCGGTGTAATCCACGCACATCCGCCACTCCTTATTCTTTTTCCGCACCAGGACTGGGTTGGCCAACCAATCAGGGTGGAAGACTTCTTTGATAAAACCGGCCGCCAGCAGTTGGCCGATTTCTTTCCTAATCGCATTCTTTCGGTCCTGCGAGAATCATCTAAGCCGTTGCCTTACCGGCCTGGTGTTTTCGCGAACATGAAGTTTGTGCTCAGCCTTTTTCCTTGGAACACCTGGCATATCCGAAGGTTTCCATGTAAATATGTCTTTATTATTTCTAAGAAAAAGGATGAGCGCGCTTTCCTATTTGTCACCTAGATTGACCCTGATATTGGTGGTCTTGGATACATCATTATCATCTAGGTTAATCTTCTTGGACTCCATGGCGTCCACCTGTACCATGGCCTTCAGCGCCTTCTTGGGAGTAGGGTCAAGCATGGCCTCCTCAGTTGTTGCAATTGCTGCCTTCAACTCGGCCAACTCTGATGCCGCCACCATCTTCTCCGTCAACTCGCAACTGCCGTAGTCACAGTCGTATGATGTTCGCACATCCGAGTGAAGTGAGAAGACTCCGTTTGGTCCTGGTAGCTTCATCATCATATACGGATAATGAGGTACGACCATGAATTTGGCGATGGCTGGCCGCCCTATGATGGCGTGGTAGGTAGAGTCGAGGTCGGCGACCTTGAAGGTAATGCGCTCTGTCCTGTAGTTCTCCCGAGTGTCAAAAGTCACAGGCAGAGTGATTTGCCCCAGAGGGACTGTTTGCATGCCTGGGATCACACCATGAAACGGTGGTCGACTTGGCTTGAGGTCGGTCGAGGGTATGCCGAGCTCCTTGAAGGTTTTCATAAAGAGGATGTCCAAACTGCTACCACCGTCTACCAGTACCCGATTTAGCCGAACTCGGTTAACAATCGGTGTTAGTACTAAGGGATATTTTCCGGGCCTAGGGATGTGATCCGGATGATCGGACCGATCAAAAGTAATTGGGACCTCTGACCATTGTAGATATTGAGGTACCGCTAGTGAGACCGAATGGACCTCTCTGTAGAGGATCTTCTACTAGCACTTCGAGTCTGCCGGGGACCTGCCACAGATGCAGTTGACCTTGTGTTCAGGGTCTTGGAAGTCCTCCTTATCTTCGTCTTGGTTATCCTTATCTGAGTCCTTCCTACCGCCCTTGGGGACCCAGGGGCGTTCCTTGTAGACCTTCAAGGCATGATGGGCGAAATTCTTTAACTTAAAGCATTCTCTGGCTTTGTGAGCTCCATCGTAGAGCAGGCAAGGGCCATCAAGCATTTTGTCGAAGTCGTCCTCAGTGACCGGTTTTCTCCTGGTGGGACGCTCTGTGTTGGCCACCGTTCGGTCTTGCTTGCGCTTCCTGTCACCGTCTTTGCTGTAATTGGATGGGCCCGACTGGTTCCTTGGGTTCGCTTCCTTGTACCGGCGAACTTGGAAGAGAGCCGAGTTGCCCACAGCGTATTTGTCGGCCATGGTGAACAGTTCTTTGGCTGACAATCCATCGGCGGTGTCTAACCTCCCAATCTTCTTTATCAGATCATGATCACGAAGGCCACCTAGGAAGGCGGCGACGACCTGAGCATCCGAGATATTAGGGATGGTATTTTCAACTCGGCAAAAGCGTTGGATGGACTCTCGAAGTGGCTCCTGGTCCCGCTGCTTGATCCGGCCGAGCTCCCAGTGGTTCGCTGGCCTGTCGAAGGTGGCTTGAAAGTTGGCAATGAACTGCCGACAGAGATCCGCCCAGGAAATGATGGAATTGTCAGGCAGGTTGGTGAGCCAGGTTTGTGCCACCAGGGCCAGGCAGACGTGTAAGTAGTTGGCCATGACAAAACTGTCATCGCCGAGTGCTCGTATGGCTGTTGAATAGACGTGAAGCCAGTCACGCAGATCCGTCTTGCCGTCATACTTCTTGATGCCTACTGGCTTGAAGCCGACTGTCTAGCTGACGGTTCAAAGCTCCCGAGTGAAGGCTCGAATGCCGGCCTCCTCGTCATAGTTGTCAGTGACCGGGGTCCGTTCTTGCTCGCAGCCAGGTCCTCGGCGGGATTTGTCCTCGTGACGTCCCTCATCCCGTCGATCACGATAATGATCGTCTCTGGGTGGCTGCCGTCTATTGTCATGTTCGTAGTCGACATAACCGCGTCGGCGTCGTTCATCTTCGTACTCTCGGCGGGCCGCGTTGTCGCGCTCCTGGTATCTGTTGTCCAATCGGATCTGCGCATCACGTGGCGGTATGCCATTGCGTAGGTCGGCGCTCGGATGCCGATCATGGTACTCTCCAATTGGCATGCGCCTTAGGGCGGTAGGCGGGGTTGCCTGCCGGTTGGAGCGCTGTCGGTCTCTTCTCTCCTGGCAGGGTACCGAACTAGCGACCCCAAACGTCGCCTTACTCGGTGTTGATTGTGCCACATGCATCTCCAGTACTGCCGCGGCCCTGATGTGTGCTTTTAACTGGTTGACCTGAGGTGTCAACTCTCGGGAGACTTGGAGCAAGGGCTCTATGGTGCGCAAGAGGGCCGCTGCAGTCGTGATGTTGTGCTGTGGGGTTTTGATGACGTCTTCACCATCAAGTTTTAAGGTGAGGTCTCCTATATCTAGGTTTTGTACGACTCGGGGTCTCTGCTGAACATCCGGTCTACGAAGCAGGGGAGTGACAGCATCGGGATCGTCGTCTTCAAGATCGGTTATATGTCCATCTAGTATGGCGTCGCGTACGGCAGCTGCCGCCGACGTTTCTCCGTCAGTCCCTCCTTGGGCTACAGGTACCACCATGAATACCTCGTGGTAATCCGAGGAGCAACTTTCTGAATCGCTTGGCCCTTCGATCAAGTCCAGGACTGACTTATTTTCAAGCCGATTGTTGCAACGAATCTTGATTCGTCAAAAAAATTGAGATCTTCATCCGACTGATCCATGTGAGGAGTCGGGAGATCAACCGTAGTGAGGTCCGAGTTGGCCAAGGTTTCCGATCGGGGCAAAACGGGCGACGTTGAGTAGGAGCCCGAGAGAGTTTCCGCTTGGAACGCTGTCACCGCGTTGTCGAGGCCGAGTGAGAACCAGCCGATCGGAACGATCCGTTTGGCCATCGAAGTTTTGTTGGTGCCTGAGTTTGAAGGCATGGTGGCCACCGAACGAGCCACGTGATCTTGCTCGACGAGGTTCTCGTATTGATTGGCGACGAGGCTGACGGCACCAAAGCGGATCTTGTCTCCCGGGCGGAACTTGATGTCGATGAAAGCCATCGATTTCGGTGAAGCTGAACTCAACACGTCCCTTCCTGGCGCACCAAATGTCGAGAGATATTCTCGATAGTAGTTCTAGATATGCGTATGAGTATAAAAGATCAATAGACACAGGACACAAGGTTTATACAGGTTCGGGCCTCCCGAAGGATAATAACCCTACGTCCTGTTTGGTGTTTCTGTATTGCTAGGGTTCACACTGAAATTAGGGTTCCAATACGAGTCTTTGTCCTGTCGAAGGCCCCCTGCCCCCCTTATATATCCGAAGGGCAGGGGTTTACATGGTAATCTTTTAGTCGGTTACAACAGATCCTATCTATTCAACATATCTACTAAGCTAACTTGCTACTTACTCAAACAAGTATCTAAGTAAATATCTTCTAGGCCGAATACACCATAGCCGACCCCCTGGCCCACTCGGCTAGTTAGCCGAGTGGTTAAGTATCCCGGGTATATATGTCCTACAAGTGATGTTCCATGTAGTCATGCCATAGCTTGCATGAGGGAAGAAAGGATTTCACCAGAGGATATGGTTAATTCATGCTATTCAATTGAACGCTTCTACAAGGCCTATGGTAACATTATTGTGTCGTGCCTTGACAAGAAAGAGTGGCACAAGATGAATGGGTGCACAATCGAGCCATCTTTGTATTTGAAAAAGGTTGGGAGGCCTCCAAAGAATAGGCGGAAGCAACCTCATGAAACTGAGTCAAAGAAAGGGGGGAAGAAGATTTCAAGGCATGGAGTTATGATTCTTTGTAGCCATTGTCACAAACCTGGACATAACAAAGCAAGTTGCAGTGATGCTAAGGCAGGCCTGTCACCAATGAAAGATGTTATAAGAAAGAAGAGAGCACTTCCTGATACATTTGACGAGGATGAACCAGTCATAACACAAGTAATTTTAAGTTATCATGTTTTTTTTGTGCTTATTCAGTAATAATATTCAGAAATTTCTTTTTTTTCTATAGGACCATGACATGCAAGGAAATGATGTGGATTTTCTATTATCAGAATAATACAGACCCACCATGCTTAATGATATGCTTCATGAGGTAATTTCATTTGCATTTTTTTTACATGACATAGTTTCAACAGGTAAGTGGTGATATATACTATTGATTTTGTAGAGAGAACAATCACAGAGAGGACCTGCACACCCCACTCCATTACCTGATTGTAGATTCATGTATGTTGTGATGAACATGACCTCAACGCCTCCTACAACAAGGCAAGGTATTCAAGCAAAAAAGCTAGAAGAGATAAAATGTGCCAAAAGCATCGATATAGCTACCAAGAGAGAAGCTGCACTTGCAGCAAAAAATGAGGCTGCAGAAAAGAAGGAAACAGAGGCACAAACAAGGAAGGCTCGGGCTGCAGAGAAGAAGAAAGCAATGGCACAGGAAAAGAAACTTTAAGCTGCACAAAAAAGAGCAGCAGATTTAGAGGCTAAGAAAGCATGAGCTGTCGCAAAGCAGATTTAGAGGAAGCAAAGAGCGATATTTTCCCCTTCATTTTAGACTTGATTTGCTTATTTTGTTCTGTTATTTCAGTGATGTAAAATTCTTCTTATGTACCTTTCAAGTAAGCCTGGAACTTATTAGTTAAATTGAACTCAACCTGATATTTTCTTATGAACCTGCAATTCACAAAACAACATGCGTGCGGGTTATTTTCAAGTAAATCTAGAACTCATTACTTTGGTCTACATATTTTTTATTAATACTTTACCTTAATCTCAATTATATGAGGTTATAACATGTGTGTGAGTTAAAAATATAAAACAAAAACTGTAGTGCAGTTTGGTGTCAACAAGGGTGACAGATGGTAAATAAAGGTCTAAATGCAAAGGAAGGAAAAGTTCAAGTACCAGTTAGATGAGTTGGCATCCATGTGGATGGTGAGTCATGAATATACGTATGCCACATCAGCAAAGTACGCATGGTTATGAAGGTAATGACCGTATCGATACGTATGAGCTAGTATAGTAGCCACAATTTGCAATTTCATGAGTATTGTGGCTAAATTAAAAGGACGGAACAAATACAATGGCTATTGATGTATTTTACTCTTAAAAAAAGAATGGATTGAATCTGCAACGTAAGGTATATGGGTCGAAGGTACAACAAATTCCGTGCCACAAGTGTCTAGTGGTTCTGTATAATAACTTTGTATTTATATATTCAGAATATTATCCTCTACAAATTTAATATACTCCATTATTTTCCTCAGAAAAATCTATGCGTGCGTAATACTGTCTGGTCGGTCTATAGGCTCAATTGACTAATCGGACTCATCAGGCCCGGCCCAAAAGCCCACCCAGGCTGGAATTTAACCTGCTCTATATTTTAGAGTCCGTTTGGCTGAGTGAAACGTTTCAGATTCAAGGCAGAATCACCTGAATCACTTCCAAACAACAAAAAGGTGAAACATTTCAGGTGTGAATCACTTGAAACGTTTCAAGTTTTTTATACTACCAACTTGAATCACCCAAAATGGTGTTTCACCTGATTCATGAATCACTTAGTTCATTTTGCTTCAAGAATTCAAATCCAGGATTTTTGCCAAACATTTGAGTGATTCACTAGAGAAACGTTCCAAGAAAGAATTTAAAATATTTCTGATTTAGAGTGAATCTAGAGTTGTACCAAACACACCCTTAGAATCTCTTGTCCCCCATCCAAACTTCCCATTCTATGTTACAAAACTGAAAAGTATAGCAATGAAGACACGCATGAAGGCATAAGCTTCAGGATTAAGCAAAATTCGAGGTACTGAAGCAAAGGCAATACCCCTATAGATAGTAAACACAAGCAGTAGGCCCATGGATCAGCATGCTGGCTGGGTGAGGTATCCTTTGCCTTTCTTGGTCTCCTTTCCTCATATGAGAGGCAGAGGCATATCTTACACCTCAAGTCCCCATTTTTTTTTACCGCTCCAAATCTGCCTATATAATCGAGCTGCAGTGGATTGCTCATTTCTCATCCAGACAGGCTTGGAGAAAGAAAGAAATCAAGAGAGGACCGAGGAGAAATGGACTTGGTGCGCCGCCGCCCTCGTGTCCTGGCCGAGATCGACCCGCACAGCGAGTGGGTTCGAGGAAGCGAGTTCGACACGCTCGTCGTCGACGTCACAGGTTGTTGGTTTCTCCTGAGACTATGATCTTAGAGTGTTCTTAATTAGTCGCGTTTCGAATAATGCATGCATTGTTTTTATATCAATTTTATTTTGTGGAGAACATTCAAACAATCCCGGTGGAAAGAGGGGGAAAAAATCCCAACAATTGGAGTTGTTTATTTGTGCAGGGTTTACCAAGGACCATCTGAAAGTGCTGGTTGAGCCGTCGGGGAGCCTCAAAGTCAGTGGCGAGCGCGCCGTCGAAGGTGGCGGCGGCAGGCAGTGTTACCACTTCCTCAAGCGCTTCGACCTCCCCGCCGGCGTCGACGCCGCCGCGATCAAGGTCCAGCTCGACAAGGGCATGCTCTACATCCAGGTGCCGCGCCCCGGCACCGAGAGCGGCGAGGAACAGTGTACGCCGGCGGAGATACACGAGGTGGGAGACGACATCGGCGGCGGCGGGTGGGTGGTGGCGCGACAGGACGAGCACCTGGTGGGGCGGCTCGCCCGCGGGCTGAGCAAGCACCGGCAGGTGGTCCTCAACGTGGTGCTCGCCGTCGTTCTCCTCTGGCTCGTCGCGTTCGTCAAGGACAAGCCCAGCGGCGGCCACGTCCACAAAAACTACTGACCGGCGCGCACGTACGCCCGGCGCATATTTACATGAGTGCACGACACGAAATGTACATGTTCTCTGTGAAGTGGCAAGACGAAAAATAAACGAACCTGCATTGCTGGTTCACTTGGAACAAAACACGTATGGTAACTTCTGCTTGGCTTTGCCTCTGCTTCGAGCTAAGTCGTCGAACGATACCAGAGATGTCGAGAGATCCCAAGTTACGCGGCCAGTGTCGCGAGAATCTGCGGCGATGAGAGGCTTAAGTGATAAGATGGTGGTTATTTCCACTGAATCAATATATTTATTCGTGTCAAGCTGTAAAGGATAAGGGATCAAATTTGAATAAGAAATGCAACAACAAATCCACTAGAACAATGTGTCTAACACTTTATGACATTTAAATATTAAATTTCCTAAAAAAGATATTTAAATATTGAATTCAAACTCTGTTCACAAATTCTTTCTCTCTCTCTTTTCTCTCTTCTCCGCCTGTCCTTTGCTCTGCACTCTCACAGCCGGATCCAATAATCATCTTCTACCGCCCGCGAGGTAGCACTCTCGCCATTTCCGCCTCTGTTATCTTGGGTCGGTCTGCCTTCCCCCCAAGCTCTATTCTTTGTCCGACAGCAAATAAATCCTTCCTGACAATACTAACCTCTGAAACTCTAGCGAACTTCCTGACGTCGATTTTAGTCGATTGAAGAGAAGTATTTTTAATTTGTTAATGTTAATTGAAGGAGGACTGTCGAAAAAGAAATGTGTCTGATACTACAATTGGTTTCTTCTGTATTTTGTTCAAACAGAATTATATCATTTGGAAGAAAAAAAGAATTACAATATGAATCAAAATCGTGCAGTGTCAACCGACTCGGGTCGGAACACCGGCGCACACAAGCAACACCACACAGACCCGAGCCGGACACGATTAAAAGAAAACTACTAAAATAAAAGAAAAAAGCCCATCAATCGCCGCGACGAAACCGCAATCCCCCCAAAACCCACCCAAAATCCATGGCTTCCCCCGCCGCCGTCGACAAGGGCAAGCGCCCCATGCATCCGGAGGATGATCCCACCGCCGTCGCCGCGGAGGCGAAGCTCTCCTCCCTTTCAGACCCCGAGGAGAAGAAACCGGCGGCGGAAGGGGAAGGCGTGGAGGGCGGCGCCGGCGCCGACGACCTTGTGCTGGTGACGGAGTGCGGCACGGAGTTTCGCATCTCGCGGATGGCGGCGCAGATGTCGGCGATGCTGTACGGCATGATCGAGAGCGACTGCGCGGAGGGTCGCATCCGCGTCCCCGGCGTCGACGCCGGCATCCTCCGGATGGTGCTCGCGTTCTGCGAGAAGCACGGACCGTACTACGACCCCGCTACCGCCGGGCAGGACCGCGATCCCTTCCCGCCGTTCCCCATCGACCTCTCGCCGGCCAACCACGCCATCAAGCCCGTCACCGAGCCCGACCCTGACCCGCACGGCCTCAAGTCGTGGGACCAGGAGTTCATCACCGCCGGCATCGACAACTCCACCCTCTTTGCCATCATCCTCGTAAGCAATTCTTCTGCTTAATGCGTTAACCTTCCTCGCGAGAAAGAATTTTGGTTCCGCCGAATTTTGGATCCCTGTAATAAAACAAGGAATTATGGTAGCAGTACAATTTGTTGAACACGATAAACATGCTTGGATTGTGAATTGTGGATCTGAGTGACTATGTCTGTGATATTTGTGATGATCTGGTGTATGGTGTGCTGTAGGCAGCGAACTTCCTGGGCATCGAGGACCTGATCGAGCTGGGCTGCACAGCCGTGGCAGACAAGATGAGGGGCAAAACGCCTGAGCAGATCCGTGAGACCTTCGACATTGAGAACGACTATACGCCAGAGCAGGAGGCCGAGGTCAGGAAGCAGAATGCCTGGGCTTTCGAGGATTGAGTAGTGCGCTCCGCTGCTGTTTAATGGTGGGTCTCAGCACAAAATTCCACCTTCATCTTAGACATCAAGTAGGCAGACTGACAGATAGATCGATGACATGGTGAAAAGACTTGATAATTTTCTGGTAATTGAGCATCTGATACTTTAAGTTTTGGTGTGAATTATGAATGGATGGCTGAATGGTTTGTTGGTACCTCAACTGGTTCTTATCAGTAGAAGCTGGTTATCTGGTATGCTTGTTGGTGAAAATGTTCGGTTACATTTTGTTGTTTGTGTTATCATATCAGCCTACACTTGCCTTTGTCTGTCTCTTTGTTATGAAGTGTGAATGGTGAAATCTGGCATGCTAAATTGCTTGGTACAGTGTCTTTTCCTGCAGTGTTTTGAGTATTTTTTATGCTTTGTTCCTTGGACACTGGCTGGAGGTGCAATGACAAAGTGCCTGGCTTTTGACATTGAGACCGTCCTATGCCACTTTTCTCTCATGCAAACAAAATGATATTGTTATCTCTATACAACATGTACCATTGGTATTCAGGAACTTGTTTGATTATGTTTATCCTTTTGTTTTAGAGTTTGTAGACTTGTTTGGTTTCTTGATCATTATCTGTATAAGCTGTGGTTTCCCCAGCAGTTGCCTTTTCGAGATTCATCTGAACCTGGTCATTGATATGTTGAATAAAGGCCAGGTAACCTGTGTTCTGTCAAAATTTTCTTGTTTCCTGTTGCTTCTTGGTAGACCTCGTTAGTAATTGGTTCCTCTGGTCATTGATATGTTGAATAAAGGCCAGGTAACCTGTGTTCTGTCAAATTTTCCTTGTTGCCTGTTGTGTCTTGGTAGACCTCCTTAGTAATTGGTCCCTCTGGTCATTGATATGTTGAATAAAGGCCAGGTAACCTGTGTTCTGTCAAATTTTCCTTGTTTCCTGTTGCGTCTTGGTAGACCTCCTTAGTAATTGCTCCCTTCAGTTTGAGACGAGCGTAGGCAGATGGATAGACTGATGCTTTGGTGAAAAGCCCATGATGCCGAACGAATTGTTTCCTCCTTTGTTAGGAACTGTTCATGCAGCTTAATGGTTTACTGACTGTTGAGCTAGTTCTTATCAGCAGAAATTGTTGTACTTGCACGTTGTGTTCAGTTGAACACTTGAAGGCATTGTATGTTGTAATTTGGAGCATTTACTAATTTACCATGCTATAATTGCAATTCAGTTCTTGTACCTTGTTTGTTCTGGGGGCCTGTATTGAGTATTTGGAGTAGCGTCATCCATCATCTTTCAGTTGCTTGGGCACCCGGCAGACGCAGTTCTGTTCTTTATAATGCCCAGAATTCAGGTCTTTCTGCTCAATAATTTCTAAATTTTAGTTATCTTATTACAGTTTAGCGAGTTTCCCAGGCTTGTTTGTGTTCTTATTTTTACTTGTAAAATATGGAACCACATCAAACAACCTTTGGCATTGTAAAATCTGGCTAACTGAGTTTTTAATAAAGAATGGAGGAGTTACAGCACCCTTGGACCAAATTCACACAAAAGCAGTTCATCAGTTACATGAAAACAGCTCGGCACAATCGCTGAATGCCATCGGAGGCTGTCAGCCAAAATGCTTATTTGCCGATATCAAGGCAGTCAGCAAGTTGTCAAACAAGAACTGCTGCAACTTGTTGGGGGATGGAGGAAGAAGAAAACCTCTACGGCGCTCACACCCAGAAACAACAATGGTGGGAAGTGTGGAGATCACATGAACCATGACGACCGCAGGAACAGCGCTGGCGTCCACTTGTCTCCTTCCATGGCATAAACGAGTCCCGGCTGCAGGCTGCCCTTGCCAAAACTCAAGTTGAGGAAGCCTTCCAGGTGCTGACGGTGCAGCTGATGCTCCTCTCCTTCCGCCGTGCCGCCCATCCTCACGCCCCACCCAAGCTTGTTCTCCGGTGTGTCCGACAAGGAGAAGCCGCAGCGCACCGGCCTGTGTTTGGACCTCTCGATCTGAAACCAACCTTCCGCCTTTATAGTCTCATACAGCTCGCAGTCCACCATCAGCGCAACCGAAGGAGCTGAAGCAGAACGCTGCACCTCCACACTCAGGTGCGTCTCAGCCTCTGGTACCGGTATAGCAGTTTTTCCTGGTTTCAGGCTTCCAGCCGGAACAGCAAGGATTCTGAGATTGTTGAACCGGGACGTCGGCGAGCACGCCTGCCAAATCCCTGATAAACTGAGCTTGACATCCTTGGCCGGCTCGAAGGACACTTGCCCAAATGTTGTCATGCGGTTAGCTCCTCCACTTTCACTGTCTGGTGCTTCTGAACCGAAGATCAGCTCGGCAAAGGAGGCCGTGAATCTGGACCCTTTGATTCTCAAACAAGCAGCGCAGTTGTGATGTTCAGCAAACGATGGTGGCCCGTGGAAAGAAGCTTGGCTCTGAAAATTATATATAACAATAATTTCATCAGTAAGAAGAAGCAATGCAACTGCTAAACATATTCAGGGCCACATTACCTGAAGCATTCTTGGGTCACCTAAGAAATCGTTGCATTGAGCTCCAAACGGGACCAGGATCATCGACAGCCGTTTGTTGATCCGGGCGCAGTACTGCAGCCTGGTCAGCTCCACTGGCCTCCCAACCGCTTCCCAAAGATGACTACCAGCTGCTTCAAGCCTGGTCGCGAGCTCTGCGGCAATGGTGTCCTTGCCCCTGGTCTTGGACTCGAAGACGAACCTCGAACTGAGGCCCGTATGGTACCCCGCCTTGTCGAGGACTGCTTTGGCTCGGCTGAACTCGTCGCCGTCGATAAGAAACAGTGCCCCTACCGCGTCAAGCGCTATCTTCACCCTGATGGGGAAATCTGGGAACTGGAATCCCTTGCCGTTTTTGTACAGGGAAAGTATGCGCTCGATCTGTTCATGCTTATCCAAGAGCTTAATGACATCAGGAAACGTTTCACGCTGCAAGCGTTTCATTATATCAGCCTGCAGTCAGGAAACAGCAGTGAGACATCTCCGTACCAAGAACACATATGGCAAGATACTAGTAAGATCAGTCAGAGTAGTTGATATGCGTCGACCACACGAACATGAATATGTCCACTTCAAGGTGGGTCCAATTCAATCATGCTTGTTTCTAGTTTAGTTCCTGAATAGAAGTGTGACTGGTGCCTAGCAGAATATAACTGGTGACCTGAATATCAGTGGAGCAATCTGAATTGAGTAAGAACACTGCTATAGGCACGACCATCCCGTACGGCCAATGTTAAGCACCGAGAAGCACCAAATGCAAACCAGTAATTAACACCGACCGTACGGACGAATCGGAAGAGCCAGTGGAACGCACAGCCTTGACAGGACCAGATTACGGACCTTACGGTCTCAGGACAAGAGTGTCATTACTTTCTTTCTAGTTACAGTATGAATTAAGGAAGGGATCGGAGTTGAGGAGCATACAGCGCGGTGGTGGTGGTGGTGTTGGTTCTGCTGCTGCTGGTGAAGGGGGCGAGGCTGCTGATGCTGCTGAAGATGAGGGCGCGCGTGGCCGGAGTTACCCCCGAACACGCTTCGGATGAACGCCTCTCCTGACCTGAGCACGCCACGGACGTGGTCGCCGACGGTGAGGCTCGGCCTGGGCTCCTGCACCAACGGAGCCACGGGCGCGTGCTCCGGTGGAGGTAGCAGCAGCAGAGGCGGCTGCGACGCAGGGTCGGAAGGGGAGGTGGCGGACGACGACGAGGCCATGGCGCGTCTGCCACTGTGGCCGACGCCGACAGGCAACGGTGACAAGTGGACAGCTCTGCTTCAGGACAGCTTGGTCGTGCTTCTTGCTGGTCAGAGGAAGGCGAGAGAAGCTTGTTGAGAAGGGCAGGAGACGGGGCAGATCAGGTGCTTTCCCGCTTCTTTTCGCTTTCGTTCGCGGGGCATCCATCATTCTCGCGTCTGGCTTCTTTCCCTTTGGGTGTCTTTCGCTTTCGCTTTTCCTTTCCGTTTTTCGGCTCTCTCCCCCTTGTCGCTGCCGTGGCTCGAGATTGGTAAAACGAACGAGCTGTGGCCTGGGACAAAGCAAGGTATGCCTTTTTTTTTTTTTTCCTTCAGGAGCTACCGAGTTCATGTTCAGCGGCTCAGCCTCCCCCCCCCCCCCCCCCCCCCCCTCTTCAGGAGCTAACGAGAGCGTCATTTCTCCTGCTTTAGCCATACCAATCCGCGCCGTGAAAGCCTTTGCTTTCCGGGAGGAACAGGGCAGAGCAACCCCCCGGCGTGCTCTGCTCCATGTTTGCGTTGCGCGCCTGCGCGACACACGATGATGGCACGGGCACGAGTGGAAAACAGCAACGAACCGTTGTGCAGAGGGAAGGGTGAGCGAAACGTCTTGTTCTGTGCCCATAGCAACAAAAACAGGCGGTCCTATTCCAAACCGGTCACGTTCAGCTCGGCGACACGCATGGCGCCGGGGGATGTCGGAGAAGGATTGTTTGCTCGCGAAGCTGCTGGCAAAGTCGCCATGGATCGAGATGATGGCCTGGAGCTGGAGGGCGGCCGGAACAGACAAACAACTGTAGTTGAAAATGGGCCGGAACGAATGGGATTCGAGGCTGAACAAGGGACGAATTGGTTGGTATTTCCGGCCCGTCAAGGGTCACTTAGAGCCAGTAAAACAGCATTCTGTAGCAGAAACTCTAAAGAGTGACGGGCCACGCTCGTGTTAGAATGCACCACCCGTGACCCGTCGCCGACCCGGCGTACGAAGAAAAAACACCACAACAACATATAGCCATCTTGCGAGAGGACACCCGTGACCCGTCGCCGACCCGGCGTACGAAGAAAAAACACCACAACAACATATAGCCATCTTGCGAGAGGATTAGGAATGACAATTCGGGTCGAGTACCTGAAACCTGGCAGTATCCAACCCGATGGGTCTAGGTATAGGTCATACTTTTTACTCGTGGATTGTATCCGTGCCCAATCCGAAATGAGTCGGGTTTTTTTTTAACTCATGGATCACCCGTCAGGCATCCAATTCTAGCCTATTGCTAGATTTGGCCTAATATAACATCCGCCGAACCCTAACCTTATCCATCTCCATCCCCATCCTCATCTCACACAATCGGATAGCCGATAGCCCCCAACACCCTACCTTGCGCCTGTCGCCCAAGCAGCCCACCTGGCTCGTCGCCACCACCCAACACCTTGCCCCGTGCTCGCCGACCGCCACCCCTAGCACCCCGTTCTGCGCACCGTCGCCGCCGCCCAGCACCCCGCACCGTGCGTTGCCACCTCATCCACGACACATCGCACGGTCACAGCCACACGGGTGCCAAGTACCATCCACGGTCGTCGTCCGCCATGAGCTTGTGACTACATCCGTCGCGAGCCAGCGAGTCCGCCCTTCAGACCTCCACATTCCTCGACGAGCTGCCATCCTCCGCCAACCTCAAAGCACAACCCAGTAGCCCTCCTTCTCTGCCACGCTACAGCTGCTATTGACGGCCATCCACCCTCTCGTCGACTAGCCACGGGCGCGGCCACAGAGCTCTCTAGCTACTACCCTCCGGTGAGAAGTATCAGTCGCACCCACGAGTGACCCAAAATTCACCCGCCACCCGACGGACGCGGGCGCGGGTGCCATTTTCCATCTGCGGGTGTGGGTGCGGGTGCTATTTTTCACCCGCAATTTTTCTCTCCGTAGGGCGGGTTTTTGGTCCACCCACCCCGTTGCCATCCCTAAAGAGGATAAGCACATAGCGGAGGCGATGAGTGGGCGGCGCGACAAGCAGCAAGGGGCGAGCGATGGTGGGGAAGCGTTGTGGTTGGGGATCTTCAAAATTAGCTAGGGTATAGGTTTTAGGCGGAGACGAGGAGCGGCGAGGGGACTGACCCTCCCTATGCTAGGTACATGTTATTAGTATTATACATCTATTTTCATCATGTAATCTAATGCAATTTTTTAATCTAATCTCTCTTAAAAAAATTACTATAACTTAGCTCTCTGGCCTTTGATTTCTAGCTTCTTCTTCCTTGGACTCTAGAAGCAGGATTAGCGATGGGTGGTGGTTGGCGGGCGGGGTGGCGTAGGGCGTAGTGGTCTGTACGCTACCCAACATGGTGATGGAAAAAGATGGTGGAAAGTGTTCGAGTGGAAGAGTTTTATCGACGAATATAAGGACGAAGCTTGTACGAAAACAATGACGGTGCGGGGGAGGAGTCGTGCAATGGATGATGTTGCAGGCCGTAAGGAGGCGGACGAGGGAGGTGGACAGAAAGAAAGAACACATGACAGCTCATAATTACGGTGCTCGTGCATAATTACTTGACCAAGCAGCGGTCTGTTGGATAAATAAAAGGCTAATAAAAGCTGACAGCAAACAATCAAATGCTGCCTTATTCAGCGGGATTTTGTTACCTTTCGCCATTTTGCGAACACCAACAGCTACCTATCTCTTTTTCGGCAAACTACGAATTGAGCCATCGAAAGTCGTCATCATCGTAACACCGACACGTGCGGCACGGCTTCTTGCACAGTTGCATCACGCATCCCTCTTGCCCACCAGCTGGAGAATCGGCGGCGTCCGGGGCTTCAGTCGATCCCAGAACCGGCGGTAACCGCGCCGCCACCCGCCACGCGCGCAGCAAGCGCTCGGTCGGCGAAAACTCCGGGCTGCTCGAAGCCTCCCGGCCCGGCATATGCCTCGTCAGACGCCATCCGTCATCGGGATTCCCTTTTTAATTTCGTCTTTGATTGACGAGGATCTGTCTGTCTGCGACTGAAGAATGCGCACGTACAGCCAGTGTGTGTGACTCTTTTCCTCTTTGGATTTACCCGTTGGTGATTTCTCTTCGGATCCTAATGTCGTGGCAGCATACGTACGTGCGCGGCATGTGCGCCGTTACAGGTACCTACTGTACTGTAGTTTGTATAGTAGTATTGCAGACAGACACCAGCTGACAGATTCAGCCGTGCAAATGGTAGCGCCACACCCTGCCAATCGACACGAAGCCTCGCGTCGTGAAACAACGCACGGTTGACGAAAGTACCAGACGGGTCCCGAACCGAAACACCCCAAGCGAGGCGAGGAGCGTTGCCCTCGCAGCTGGCCTTTGGGGGACCGCGTCCGGCTTCCTTTGCGTCATTCCGTACGCGGCGCGCCCCTCCCGCGTTTCGAACACGACGGACACGGAAGGTGAGGATTGCGCCGCGGACAGCTCCCTCGCCCAAACACCGCAAGCGCAACCTGCTGCCCAAACGAGTAAACGACTCGCGCGTCTCCGTCGCCCTCCATTTTGCTCAACAACGAAACGGCGTCGACGCGGGCGGGCCCAGCCGAGGGCGCCGCCGCCATCACCCCCGCAGTCCGCGCGCACGTACGGGGGCGCCCCGCGCTTCGAGGAGCTGTGCCAATGACAACCGGGCCCCGCACGAGCACGACGATTCCGCCGTCCCGGAGAACCTTGAAAAGGCAATATCCCTTCTGTTCCGATCCCCACCACCGGCCCCTGCTTGCTTTGGCGCCAACCCGAGCCGAATTTTTTTTGGCTTCCCAGCTCCCACACGCCCTCGTACATAACCTCCCCCCTTTCTCTCTCTCTCTCTCTCTCTTGCTCTCGCCCTCGATCTCGTCGCCCAGCCATTAAAGATTGGGGAGAGTTATTGCCGTGGGTTGCGGCGGCGCGCTAGCTGCTGGTCCCGCGGTTCCTCCTCTTCCTCCGACGACGGAGCTGCCGCCGGCTTGTGGAATCGACTGTCCGTTGGCTGGTTCGCTTCGCCGCGCCCAGTCCTCTCCTCGTCGCGCAGGATGGGAGCTGCCACATCCTGAGCCGCCCGCCCCCCGCTCTGATTCCGGTAATCGCCCTCTCCTTCCCCCCGCGCCTCCTGATTTCTTGTTCCAATAGAGGTTGGCTTCAGCCGTTTCGCCGGCGACGGTCTCCGCGGTCGTGGAGCTCGGTCGGCGGGGCCTTGTCTTCGTAGATCTGTTACGATTTCATGACGCGAGCGGGATTTCATGCGGCTCTGACGCCTTTGTTCCCCTGTCCTTTCGATCTTTACCCCTGTTTAGGTGGCGGTAGGTTGCAAAGTATTCCGCCATGATTGCTACGGCGGCTCTGGCCATCTGGATTTCTTATTGCCGGTGACCGTAATCTCTTGTAGATTCGGGCCCTCCTCTTCTTAGTGCGCATTTCTTTTTTCCCTAGTTGCGAATCATTCCCATGAAATTTCTCCTAGTGCGCTATTAATTTGGCGCTCACTGTAGTACATGGTAACAAGTCACGGCAACTGGATTACTATTCAATATAAGCTATATGGATTTCATCATTGGAAATAACTATTTTTTTAGTTACAGATTCCGCATTTAATCAACGGTGTAATGAGAATTGTACAATGCTATGCTTAATTTTTGTTTCATGATGTTGCACATTGACAATTTATTCACATGTTTACCACCAGTAGTAAAAACTTGACATCTCTGTTTAATTGTTTCATGTTATTAGTATTGGTGACTTGTAATCAATTGCAAGCGATGATTTCCTTAGACCTTCACATGGAGTGTGAACACTTGGACACTGTATTCTTTTCCTTCTCAGGAAAGTGGCTGCTTGTATGTGTTTGTATTCTTACCTTTTTTTTTTCAGAAAAGTAGTTGCTTCTATTTATTTCTATATGATGGATGCATGTCTTGTTTCCGCATTTTTTTAGTTAGCCAGTTACCACACCTTTTTAGTTAGCCAATTGTCAGGTGGGTGTTTTTTTTTTTTTAAAAAAACAATTACTGATAGCTCAGTGGCCACTGCTATCTTACATTGATTGATTTTGTTATTATCCTTCCCTCAAACCTTTTGTCATCATACTCATCGTTTAATTTATCTTTCCTTATACTGAAGCTGAGAGATGAAACTGGAGGACAATCGACGTTTAGCAACACCTGCGACGTCTAATTTTATTATTGCAAATAGCACTCGCCATGGGGTCTGGATCAGTGGTTCAGAAGCAAAAGAAACGAGTGAAGCATATGAAGAACAAGTACTTGAAACCTGGTGCCCTGGCTCAGATTCGTTATAGCAGGAGTTCAAGCAGGGATATCGGGAAGAAAAGGATTCTATTGAATGTAAAGGATGAGCTGGAGATGCCATCACCGGTTCATGGTCCTTCAGGAAGCACTTTATCAATTTTGACCCCTGCAAGGCTCAGCATTGAGCCATTTGATAGCATTAAGGGGTTGATCTTGCCCAAAACACCAAAGACCCCTGTTGAAGCTGCTTTTGAGGGTGATTCAAGACTTGAATCACTTCCACTTGATTTGCTGGTATGCAACTTAAACTACATTTCTGTAACTTCAATGTGCATTTTATTTGTAGTGAACCTGATTGCCATTGTTTTGTTGCAAAGATCAAGATTATGTGCAACTTGCACCATGACCAGCTGAAGTCTGTTTTCCATGTTTCAAAACGGATTCGGACAGCAGTAAGTAATATCTTCCCTATCTGTTTTGTGGTCATTTGTTAAATCAATATCACTTTGTCATGTCTTACTTGTAAAGGTTAGAACTTGCCCAAACCCAAGTAGAGTGCTCTATTTTTGGAGCACAGTGAATTCTATCAGTGTTTGCTTTTGTGTACATTGCTTAAAAGGATACTTAATTCTTACCTGACCAGAAATTATTTGTGGTAATATCATCTTGCCAACGTTGCTTTTGCTATAACAAATCTTGCACTGATTTTTCTAATCTTCAAATAGTGTACTGAATCATTTACATGTGCCATTTGCAATGCTGATTTTACATGCTGAATGTTTTATTTACTGATTTTGCATGCTCAACATTCTACTTATTTTGTTTCCATTCTCAGCATTTGTGACTCTCCCCTTTTCTATTGCCCTACTCATTTGTAAATGTGATGTGAACTAGGTTCAACTGGCCAGGCAGCTCTATTTCAACTATACTACTCCGGATAGGAGCAGACAGGAACTGCTCTTAAATAAGACTCCTCTTCCAAAGGAGCATTGGCCTTTCATGAGGTTAGCCATATTGCTTTTACCTTCTAGATAATGCTGATTGACAAAATTCTAAGATCCCAATGATGAATTTTCAGTAAAATAGATGGCAACGATGTGAGGGTGTCCACCCCAAGAACCCCCAAGGCCCCAAAGCATGGTTCTCGGCTTGCACGTCTCAAGCTGCTTGATGTGAAGCAAATTTCAACTGTTCTTTTCCCAGAGTCGCTGCCTTCAAAGCGTCTGCGCCGCTCAGTGCCACCGGGCCTGCCAAGGCCCCTATCCAAAGCTGCAGCCTCTACTAGAGTTTTACGGTACGAGGAGGAGCTATGTGAAGCTGTGGCACAGAATAAGCTTCTTTGAAGACCCAAGGAGTGGTTGCGTGCAACCAGCTTAAGTTATTGCTTTCATCTCAGTGTACAGCTCTATCTATTTCTCCTTGGTGTGAGTTTTGTCTGGCAGCTCGTAGCTGCCATTTTAGATTATCAAAGTCAGGTTAGGAAGTTTTAGACTAGTATTAGACTGTCATATACTCCCATGTCACTCTTTTATTTCCTGGTTTTGTATATAACACTTAATAAAATCAACTGCTTAAAGTATTTTTTTATTTGATTATTGTTTCCAGCAAAAACTGGGCTTGCCTTATATTTCATCGATGATCGATCAAGAGTTGGAAGGTGTATGTTCTGAGCTTTGTTTCAGTTGAAATCGTGTCAGATCTTTCTAACTTCAAAGGGCAGTGGATTAGTGATGTTGTAGATTGTGTGCTTGAGTCTTTTGAGTTGCACATGGCTTCGGCTTTGCTTGCTCTGATTCTTATCTCTCTTACGGTGACTTAGAATTTAGTTTTTGGTTCATTCAGGAAACAATTATGGAAGTAAAATAGAATCCACAACGCAGTTTCTGGTGACACATGTTTGGAATTTAATTTGTTGTTCATTCATAAATCAACAATCGATATTGATGATGTATCATCAGAATACAAATTGGAGCTGTAATATTGGAGCGCCCAATGCTGATTCCGTATCTGTACTTAAGCTACAAAACAAGATGGAATGACTCATGAATTTCATAAGAACACAGAGAGCGTACATAGAAACTTGCGAAGTTCCTCCCTCTGTCCACAACGACAAGTATATAACTCGACTCATCTCAGCGCCAAAACCTCCAGGTGCCGTCATGGTCTCAGTGAAGTCCGTCTCGATTTATAATCTGTGTGAGCAGGAGGTTGTAGCCTCTCTCCGTGAGGTGGTAGGTGTCCCAGAACAGAAACTTGTTGGGGTCTTTGCAGGCGTGCGCGGTGTATTGGTTGCATGTGAGCGTGACCTCGAACACGCCCGTGCCGCAGCACCCTCTGTTCGTCACGTCGAATCCTAGAACACAAAATGGCAGAACAAAATGTCATAAAACAAATTCGCAGTGGAGTGGAGTGGGTGCTCGCTCGGCGCTGACCGTAGGCCTGAGGGCGTTGGATCATGTCGAGCAGTGGCGTGTAGAGGTCGATGTACTTGAGCACGGATCCCGGCATGTCGTCGCTGCCGTTGAGGCGCTTGATCTCCTTCTCGAGCGCCGCGTTGTACACGACGGCCGCCTGGTTGTACAGCGCCACGCACTCCCGCTCGAGCCCGCCGGCGTTGGTCCGCTGCGACGGCACGCACCCGATGGGCGGCGCGCCGGCGATGTTCATCCGCCGCGCCCCCAGCCCGTGCAGTTTCTTGAAGAATTCGGAGGCGCACTGCACGACGAACTCGATGTACGACTCGAGGTCGTAGTTCCGGCGGAACGGCGTCGTGAAGTAGGTGTTGGCGAGGTCGTCGGTGCCGGTGATGATCAGGTACATGCTCGTCGAGACGATCTCGGCGGCGCGCTCGGCGCCGGCGATGTGCTCCAGCTTCATCTTGTACTCCTTGAACAGCTCCAGCTGGTCGTCCATGGTGAGCACCAACTGGAACACAGGATTACATGCCGTTGAGAATTCAGGGACGCATTATCAAACAGAGTCGAAGGTTCAGAGTTGCTGCTGGAACAGCGGTTACCATGATCTTGGCAGTGAGGGGGTCGAAGCCTGAGGCGCCGGACGCGAAGCTGACGCCGGTGAGCAGGTCGAAGTCGCTGAGATTCGTGCCGAGGTACGGCGGCACGTACTCCTTGATGCCCATCCGCGATGCTGAAATCGAAAGAAACATCATGTTCAAGAGACATATGCTGCCACGACGAACACGATTAGTAACAGATGAGTCATCGGCCTCGCGCGTGCGTACCGAGGATGTCTCCGGGGACCTTGCCGTTGCTGAAGCGTCCGGTGGCACTGTGGCCGGGGAAGTCCTGGCCGTAGGGCGGGAAGTTGCACCGGATCAACGTCTCGATCACGTTGTTGTTGCCCGAGTCCACGATGGAGTCCCCGAACACGAACAGTGCCGGGGCACGCGTCTGGTTCGTCGTCGACGGCGGGTTAGGCCGTGCCGTAACGGTGGCCACCGGCGACGTCGCCGCTGATGAAGCATCGATGCAACACGATCGACGCAGAAGCAGTACCACCGCTGTAAGGAGAACTGCATTGTGCCATGCTCTGCTGCTCGCCATTGCCTGATGATCCTGCTAATAATCCCTCCCTGTTTACGACGTAGACAGGGAGGGTACTAATATAATAGCAGACTGGAATGCTGGGCAATCGAGCTGGAGAGACTTTCTGATCGTGTCTTGGGGCTGTGTCATTTCCCTCTGTTTCTTGTAAGCTACAGAAATGAACGTTCATAATTCAGCCGGTGCTTCACACAGCTTACTTTCCTGAACCCAGTTTCACAAGTTTTGGTTTGATCTGGTGGTGGAGTGTGGTGATTACCAAGTTAAGTAATGCGGAAACAAATTCCTCTATTTTCATGTCGGTGCAACAGTCGCAAGCTGTAGCGCGTAATGGATGGGCCGTGCTGGTGCATCTTCCTACCCACCACGTCCAAACTGGCAAAGCTCCCTGGATTTGATTTTGGCGCAGGCTCAGCAATCTCAACAGTCAAACAAAAAAAAACTCTTGCATTTGTCTATCAACTCTAAATGGGAAATATAAATTTCAAGCATTAGTGATTAGACTGCATCAAAGGTGGCCATGTGAAACCCCACTAAGATGCATGTGAATTTTTATAATTTTCTAAAAAATACTTTTAAAGTTTAGGTAAAAGAAATTAGCAATAGGAATACATGTTCTGTGTCAATTCAATGATGAGCGAACTGAGGTACTTGTACCTCTAGATACTTGTGTGCCTTCGCAGAGACGATACCACTCTGGCTAGTGTGCAATGGCTGTGACTGGTAGTGCACACTAGCCACTTCCCTGACTCGCGTAAACTATGACATTGTTGCTATATACTACTTCACCTCAAATATCTATTACATAATTGTGTTCTATAGACATTTCAAATAAAACTTGATCCCAACTATTTATGTGTTTGGATGTATACCACATATGCTAACAACTGTTAAAAGGCTCGAGACGCATGCTACCTGTGGTGCCGAAGTCCTGGTTTGGTGAGACAACTTCTATGGCCTGTAGTTATGTGATTCTGTCAGTGTTTAGGTTGTGGCTAAATCAGATGCATTAGTAAAAACAATCGAACTGTACCTGTATTGTAAGCTGTAAACCCTAGCAAAAATAATGTTTTGTTTGCTTTCAATCAAAGCAGGGCCGATGGGCCTTTTATCTAAAAAAAATATAAATCTCTTGTGCGCTAATCATGGCATCCAGCCCTCCCACTCCTTCTAATACGGCCCAATGCTCATATGAACCGCTGCTGGGCCGGTGGGCTGGACCACCTCATTACAGCGGGCTTAATGAATAATTTGCCTTCAGCTTTAGTACTGTTGCAGCAATGAGGCGGACGGCGGCGTTGCTGTCGCGCCACGGCGGCGACATCGGCGGCGTGGGTCGGGGCATCTCACAGGCGCTCTCCGACGTGCTTGTCTGCCCCCTATCGAAAAAGCCCCTCAGGTAGGCGACGCGAATAACGCAATTAGAAGCGGCGTCGACTCGATCCGCTCCCTCGCCGCCGCGCACTGCGGTTTGCCCTCGGTTCCGTTCTGCTAACCTAACCATGCCTGTGTTCGTCCTCTCGCGGAGCAGGTACTGCGAGGCTAGAGGTTATCTAGTCAGCGACTCCGTCGGCGTGTCCTTCCCGGTGTCCGCCTTGTCCTCTGATCTTATGACACGCTCTAGCACATGCGTTTGCTACCTGTTTGCTGTATTGCCTGAGTGCCCACAACCCACACTAGAAAGTGCAACAAAAAGAAAAACAGGGAATCAAAGGAGAACACTGATGGCCTAGTAGGAATCCATAATGTTGATGTTCATATGCCGACCTTCTACAACCCAAACATACACATACGAATCATCTAAATCCTAATTAAGTAGATTTCTGTGGGATCAGGCCTTGTGTGTGTCCGAGAAAGTTTCAAAACCAATTGATAGTGGAGGTTAGTACTTATATTATATTTCAGAAAATCCTCGAAGTGTTAAGGTCATAGGTAGTACATGTGGATCAATAAGTGTGTTTGTGATTGGTACAATATTTACGATAGGCAGGACAGGAGAATAAACTGATCAAATTACACACCAAATGGTTCACAAGTCACAACCAACTGATAACATCTGGAAAAGGGGAACTTCTGAATGATTTGCAGTTGCTTTTGGATACATCCATGGAAGAATTTGAGCCTTGAACAGTATCAATGAATGTGCTGTTTGCTCTTTTCATAAATCTTACATCTTTCATCTCTCTCGTTGAACAATTGGCTACTATCTCTGATGAACTCCCTTTCGTTTTCTCTAATGCTCAGTCTAGGTAGTTGATGGAATTCCTTCTCTCATACCGAAAGATGGAAAGTTGCTTGAGGACCACCAAGAGAACACAGAACAAGAGTCAAGCTCTAGCTCTAAGGATTCTTCTGGTTGAATTTGCATAACCAATCTGCAGTAGGAAGATATGGTTGGTAATAAAAACAGAGCTAGTACTATTTTCAAATTGCTGTTTGTTGTAACAGATCATTGTCTTGCCGTTGCATATCAACCTTTTTCCTAATGGAATGACGTGGATGCATAATTGCTGATTTGCTGTTGAAAAAGGCTTACATTGTTTTTCCTTTTGAATGACTGCAATGCGCTGCAACTATTTGTGTCTGTTTCATGTTTTTGCTGGAATTATGCAAAATCAATAGGACTCTGGGGTCTTGAAGCTGTTCTGTTCTGAAGCTGTTCTCTGAGATTAGCAATTATCTGCGCCTGAGAAAACATGTTCGTTTCTGCCCTCAATCAACCAGCCTGTAGGGGTGGATTTCGTGGAGCCTAGGAAGTAGGAAGTGATATATAACTGAAAAAGAAAATATGAAAAAAATGAGAACACTAAAGCTAGCTTTTGAGCAAAGAGAAGAACTAAAGTTGGAGTCCGGATGACTATCTATAGAAAAGTTGGTACCAAAAAACACAAAAGTATCTGTCCGGATCGTCTTCCATCAGAATAATAGATTGATTTTATATGCAGCAGTGGCATTTGTGCACAGGATCCAACGACCGTTGCATAATATAGACTGGTGACTGGAAGAGCATTATCTGGACTGAGCAGGAATACCTCAACCTGCTATTTGTCTACGCAAATAAAAACAGAAGAAGTTTTAAAAGAATACTTTTAAAGTAGTACATGAATTATCCTTATTTCTCATCTTCGTATCATTGAAATTTGTTGATTACAGTACGCAGTCACCACATGGATCATAGATTGCCGAAGGGAAAGGACTGGACGGAGTACACTGTACAAGTGTACCATCTACATGGGTCTCGCACGAGACGGCTCATATAAGATGACAATTGGATGCATGGGGACATCAAAACCGGTGATGCAGTGACACGACATGCCACGGACCGAGCCGTGATTCGCGACGGCTCACCATTCTGCCGCCGGAGACTAGGGGGACGTTAGCTCTGGCCGGTTAGTGTACCTAACCTAACCATGTTCACTCATTCCTCTCGATTCCTTGCCGGTCACTGAAGTTGAGTAGCCACGGAAAAGGCCCGCTCTGGCTTTTGTGCAGATGAAGCAATAGCCTTATTACAGATTACTAGGTCAACCGACACACCTGTGCCTTGGCTCGCTGTGGCGGACATAACCGGCTTTGCATATTGCAGATTCAGTGACAGATCCAGCTTGAGTTCTATATTGCTGGTTGTTAGTAACGACGCTTAAGGTGTGAAAAAGATATCACCTTTCCACACTCAAGGTTTCAACTGATTTCGTTTGTCTTTAGGATATAATATTGCACCCCGTATTTCGTTTTTTTTTTTTTTGAGGCACACCCCGTATTTCGTTTGTTTATGTTGCTCGTGCTGACTTGAACGGATTCAATATAAAGCCTTTCAAACCGGTCGCAATACATACAACACATGGTTCGATTGTATCCTGCCCCTTCATTTTGTGGGTATCTTTGTACCCGATGTGTCGAGTGGATGCAGTCATGGCTGATACAGTCGGGTCTTTCTCATGGCGGACGCTTTGTATCCAAGAAATACTGGTTTAGATTAGATGATAGGGAGGGTGGTCACTGGGTTTCTTGGTGCACCTTCTCCGTCCCCTGTGCCACTGGCCCAATAATTACAGGTGATACTGATCCAAAGCACACACGCTCGGCTCGCTCCCTTTATAAGCCATCGCAATCGAGCCTCTCAAATCCTGGTCTCCATTCTCTCAGCTCACTCGCTCACTCACCCACACTGTTCAGTGTTCACTTGCGTTGCTAGAAATGGTTGTGGCGGCGGTGAGCCAGGTGGTGGCGCTGCTCTCCTCTGCGCTCTCTGGCGCCGAGTGCAGGGTCGAGGCGGCCGACGGCAAGCGGCGGAGCGGCCGTGGACAAGACCACCCGGCGCCGGCGGTGGAGCAGTGCTGCGTCGTGTGCATATCGACGTGCCGCGACGGCGAGGAGGTGAGGAGGCTGCCGTGCGGCCACGCCTTCCACCGGGACTGCGTCGACCGGTGGCTGGCGCGATGCCGACGGACGTGCCCGCTCTGTCGCTTCTACGTTGGCGGCGGCAGCGTGGGTTTGCTCGAAGATCAGCACCAGCTGAGCGAGGACCTCGTCATCTGGTTCTCTTCCCTCTTCGTCGCCGGCTTGTAGTAAGTAGAATTGGCTGGCTCTTCGGTTCGTCGTAATTAGCCTCGTTATGATAAGTTCTGGATCGAAGGATAAAGTTCCTCGATCTTGCTGTAAACATTGTGTAGTAGTTTTTGCGGTGGGCTTTGAGTTAGGATCAAATGACGCCCTGGGTTTGTGCTGAAACGAAGAGGCTTCTGCTTTATATGTGCTGACAATTTACAAGCAAAGTATCTCTGCAAATTGTTAGAAGATTGAAATTTTTTGAAACAACTTCCTCAAACACCCTCTGTTTCTTCTCTATATCTGTTACATGGCTGCATTTGAAGAGAGATGATTCAGTCTTTGCATGCTCGTTCGGTTGTAAACCTACTCTGTTCCAAGTAAAACATCCTCTGTTTCTTCTCTATATCTGCAGTAGCCGATCGAACCAGACTGTAGTAACCGAAATGGTGAAATACAGTTGGTAGAATCCAACATCCGAGCTGGCACATCTTCAAAAGTTATCATTGATTGGGCCACATCGCATTGCATCATAATATGCATGTGAACCACACTGTTACTCATGCCATGGCGTTAAATTATTCCAAACAGAGAAAGAAAAAAAAAAGATTGACAGAGCGCCAATCTGCTACATTGAAAACGCAGAACTAACAATCATTTTATTATAATGCTTATATCGGCGTGTCCAGGTAAGACAAACTTATCGTAAGTTGTCTAGGACTCAAAACAAACCATGCAAAAGAGCAGTAGAAACAACTATTTTGTGACTACCAAAGTGAAAGTACTAAACCAAACCTCAAATGGTATCAGACATTATTGTTGCTGTATTCGCACATCACATAGTACGACTTAATTAAACCTTAAGAAACTACGAAAGCACACAGCAGATTTATGCAATAACAAAATTACTCAATGATCAGAGAGAATAAAATTAAGCATGTAAAAGCAGCACCATGTCATACATTTAGAGCCTATCTGTTCTTTTTTGGTTTTGTTACAACTTCGCCATATTTTTGTCCTTGAAAACTCGTAAACGCACAAATGAATCGACAGGAAATGTTCTATGACCAAAAACTTGCGTAAAAGAAACAAACTCCTCATTTAGCTGGCTTCACTTCATTTACTACATTGCTTCACTTAGCAGATTGGCATAGGTTGGCTTCAGTTGCCATGTGTGATGGCTTCAGTTGCTTCATATGGGATGAAATTCTGCCATCCTATGCGTCTTCTAATCTTTCCTTGCTGCAGATAGTAATTTAAAAGCCACGTCAAATATTAAATCATAATTTAGAAGGATATTCAACATCTCGGGTGCAATTGTACAAAGGTATATAACGATACTCTGACCTCATTTCTAACACACAAAACAATACTTACAAACCCATTAACAATTTGTTACTAGTAGGTGTCTACATTGATAGTTTGAAACCACAAACTAACACCTCAAGTAATCAAAATCGGATGCCAAACAACCATAATTTTTGTAACAAACGACTGATTTGAGTAAAGTTACCTCAACTTCAACCACATCCGAAGGCAATACTGAAGTCATGATGAAGTCCAAATCAGTACTTTTCTTCTTGACCTGATGAAAGAACACAAATGGACCCCAAGGAGACGCGGAACGTTAATGAAATACGCAGCAATTAACCTTAGAAAGAGAAGGCAGTTGCAGATCATGTTGAGCATGGAAAACTTACACCACGGAACTCTGCGATCACAGACAACGGGACCCATCCGTCGTCGTCCATTTGTGCTATCAGGTATTCATCCGTGTTCAGATTATCGGTACTGCCAAACAAGGAAAAAAAGAAGGTAAACGAACGAACATAGAAGCAGGTGCAGTGAGAAGTATACGCGTCCCCTGCAAAATTGTAGGAACTACCTGAAGTAGTACTCGATCTGGGTACGGATGGATTCCTGCAGCTCCTCTCCAGTCAGTGGAGCTGGAGCATCTCGCTGTGGGGCTTCTTGTTGTTGCTCCATGGATGATGATGGACCAAAAGCTGCACCTTGCTGTTCCCAATGGGGAGGCATCATGTGCATCGGAGATGTCGGGTAGGCCATGAACGGTAACCCCTCTTGTGCCGGGGTGAAGTAGTAACCGGCGGATGACATGAATTCTGCCGAGCAACAAAACATAGAAAATTAATTAATTAGATATAACACAACAACAACAGTATATGGATCAGGATATATACTAAGGCGTGCACACAACTTAAGAAAACAAACAAGGTGTCACGTACCGGCAGAATACGCATACACAGCGTACGGATCGTAATACGGCATAGGGGGAAGCATGCCCATGAACGGGGGCGGCGGCGGCGGCGGCTGTGGGTACCTGTGCGGCGGTACCCACGGTCTGTGGCCTTGCCCATGCCAATGCCCGTTCGGGTGACTCCTCCCACCACGGCGTTGCCCGGTGTTGTCGTTATTGTTGAACCCTCCTCCTCTGTTGAAGTTGCCGTTTCTGTGGACGTGGACGTTCATGTCGCCGCGCCCGCGCACATTATTGGCGCCGCCGACCGGTCTCCTGTTCCCGTTGTTGTTGTTGTAGCCTCCGCCGCCGCCTCGGCCGTGAGGGTGCTGATGCGCGAAACGGCCATTGGTCTGGCGGCCTCGAAAACCCGCACTGTTCATGCGGTTATTAGATGCGTGCATTGGCGATGATGACGACGAATCTGGAACGCCGACACGCCTATCCGGCACCAGGGCAGCGCGATCACCATTACTGCCGCTGTTGGAGGCGGCAAGATTTCCTTTAGGCATTGTCGCCCTTTGTGGAGCAGCGGAAGAGGAGGGCGCCTTGCTGCCTGGGAGCGGCGGCCAGAGCTTCTCGTCGCCCATGACGACGTAAGATTGCCTTGGGACGGCGGCTGGCACAGGGTCCCAGGCAAGGCGAACCGGAGGAGCCTCCTTCTTTTCTTGCAAGGTGTCCTCGTCAGATCTGGCCGAGGAAGCCATGTATGACACACGTGAAGGAGATGCAAATAGATCCTTCAATTTGCTATGTTGCTCTAGTGTCGAAACTTGGGCAGGGTAGCGTCGGTGAAGACGGCTATACCTTCTGGGCGCCCATGTTGAGTTATATTGGGCTGGGCACGGTCATCACAGTTTGCATCGGAATCCGAGACAACACCGAGTTGGAGTTTTGGATTCAGTTACAATGGGCGCACCGCAGATGTCCTGGACTCTGAACCGTGTGACTAATGCGTTTTAAAGTGACTAATTCGTTTGTACCACAAGGACACTTTCAACCTAATAACCACACAGACTACGCAATCATTTTCAGTGATGACCTGTGAATTTTCCAACATTGCAAGCTTTCTTTTCCCAGTTCTTGACTAAGGAAATGAAGGATACAAATAATAATGTGTTATATGGACAAGAAGCTTGCCATAGCCACCATGTGCTGCAGCATCGTCAACTAGCACGTAGCCACGTATGCGCACTTGCCATGTCCGGGTGATACGAGGAGGAAGGTCATGTGTGAAACAGAACAGGAACTGCGATTCCGTCGATCAGTAGTCCAAGTTTTGACAGGTGGTGAAGGTCTGGCCGAACTGCCACCATGCCGGCGCGACGTCGAGGAACTGAATGTACTGCCCGCCGGTAGTGGTGATGGCGAAGCTGAGCCCCTGGTTTACGAGCGCGGCGTTGGACTGCCAGTTGGCGCCCCAGTTCCTGGACATCTGGATCCACCCCGTGTTGGTGCCCTTGATCCATGCGGCACCCACGGAGCCGCTGCCGGCGAGATTCTGGATATTGACGAGCTCGAAGTAGTTGCAGCCGTTGATGACGAAGCGCACGCCGCCGGTGCGCGAGCACTTGACACGCTGGTATTGTACCGGGATGATGCCGCCCTGGTAGACGCCGATGTGTTCCCACGCCGGCTGAGACATGTCGAAGTGCTGGCGCGGCGGGTTGCACCAGCCGCCGTTGTCGCTGGGCAGCGCGTAGTTGGGCGGGCACAGGTTGGTGGCTGTGACCGTGATGGAGTTGCCGGACTTGCACCACTGCCCACCCGGACGCGACGGGTCGCACATGATCGTGTAGCACTGCCCACACGACGCGCCGTCGTTGAACAGCGCCGAGCTCAGCGCCGCGTTGTTCACGCCGTACCCGGCATTGTACAGGTTCCCGTACCCGCACGCTCCGCCCATCGTGCCGGACCCGTCGTTGCCGCCATAGAACGTTGCCGTTCCCGGTGTCCACTGAGCCGCGCCGGCAGCGACGCAGGCGGCCAGAACGCCCCACACGAGCAGCGACCTCGGCGCCATCACACACGAGTTGTGAGGACGAGCCACGTAACCCGTTTATATCCTGTTACGAAATCTGCTGCGACCTAGCTTATTGACTCTGATGACGAAAGATCTCCCATGTTCCATGCTTAAGTAGGGGCTGGATGTGGGGGGTTAAACAGAAGCTAATGATTGATAAGAAGCAATAATAATGCCTGCGTCAACCTTTCTCATCCCACAACTCATGCATGCATTTCCCTCCAGATGCCGGTAATTGCTAGTCTTTGACCTGATTCCTCGTTGATTGGCACAGCGACAGTGTATTTGATGGATCGATCGGTGCACCGAGCGGGAGTTGATTTTCTTTTTATTTCGGTAACTAACACACATTCTTTTCAGACCTACTAGATAAGACGCTACGCTTAATTCGGCGCTTAGTTTATGATTGTTATTCCAGCCTTGGATTAGCTAGCTAGGCCCGTTGCACGTAACGCCCGGAATCGTTATCTCAGTCGCTGGAACCAATCAACGATCTTGCATGTGACTTCGTATGATTGGAGAAATTAACAATATAGCTAGGATGATGGCTTAAATCGGTAACGAACTTCTTATTAATTTACGTGTTACTTTAAGCGAATGATCAAAATGGCTTTGTTTTAGAGCAGTTTTACGGGCACAATAAGTGAAGTATTTACTTAGAATACCACTGGATGAAACCGTAATTTTAATCGCATGCACGAGTCATCTACGGTCGCGGGCGCCGAAACTTAGACGCCTCACTCCGCTGAAGCGTCGACCGTGCAGTCACTATCAGTTCCTGTGTGCCCGGACGACGTACTTGTTTTTTAAAAATTTCAACACAAGGGCACTACTTGATTACAACATAGCTTACCCAGAAAATTTCAGTTATAAGAGCATATTGCAATTATGCTCTCGATCTTCTATTTCGTTACAACATGTCTATTTGTCTGCAATAACATAGTACGTCTGGAGGAGTTGATGTAGCCTATCGAGAGGAGAGAGAGCAGAATTGCCGTGCCATTTCAATTTCACGTACGACAGCAGTACAATGTGGCACGGCGATGCAGGACACCCGACAAGGAGCTGCCTCACGCCGCACCGACGCGACGTCGCCTCCTCTATGAATAACTCGATGCCGCCTCCTCGCGACTTGCGGCATCTCTGAAGAGCTCGCCGCCGCCCGCGGCGGCGCGTGAAGAACCCTAACTCAAGCTGACTGTGAGCGAGATGAAAAAGCAGTTACTATCCAAAAACGTTTGTGGTGATTAATAAAAATAATTACAACTTTGTCATTTTGTTCTTTTTCAATACTACCTAAAATTACTGATTGTAATAATGATGATAGATAACTAAACTAGACTCGGATTTTAATTACTACAAATAATTACTGATAGTAATATGTACCATAAAACTCTTATTGTTTTATCTCTCGTTGGGGGCTTTTTTTTTTATTTAACGCTGAAATTAGGGATGGACACTTCAAAAATGGCAAAACAAGATAACACCAAGAAGACAATATTTACGAGATTGGTCGAAACACACATGTGGTCCTTAGAAAAAGGAAAAACAAGAAATACTCAACAAATAGGAAGATTTGGAGAAAAATGCTAATACATTGGTTTTACAACAACATAACATAGGTCTAAAATATTATTTAAATCAAGGACTTGTTCAACTACGTAGAAATAACAATACAAAGTATATCCAATTAGTAATGAATAGAAAACATAGCTGAACAAGAACATTTCAACTCGAAGATGGTAATCTCAAGTCATATATAGGTCAGTCTCAGTGGATTCTTTTATCACACTCTTTTCAAGAGTGTCACATCAGTTTTTAGCTTTTGTTTTATAAAATAAAATTGCATTTCTTAGTGTTTAGGTTCATATCATGGTTTCATGGGGAATTGAAATTTTGCCACTACTAAACGTGACCGCCCCAAAAATGCTACGCCTAAGCGGCTCATCCCAAAAATGCCAGAATTGGAATTTTGTCACTACTAAGTGCGACGGGCCGCTTAGGTGTAGTATTTTTGGAACGGTCACGCTTAGTAGTGTCAAAATTCCAATTCTCCCTAGTTTCACAGGTTTGTGAAAATATTAAATTGTTCCTAGGTAGTCATTAGTGTTTGGTTAAATTTGGTTAGGATGAAAGACAAGGCTCTCGGTCCACTTTCATTTGGTTTTCACTTTGTTGGAAAGGGTGTTTATAGCCTTTCATGGGGATGAAAGACATTTGCTCTCTTATAAAATAAATTTCTTGCATGCTATTATTTTTGTTTATGTGTTATCTAACTAAATACAAATGAAAGGACCATTGAAACTGATCTTGTTGGACCTTTATATTGTGAGGGCTTTAGGATGGTCGAATGGTATACATAAGTAGCAAACATTTGAAAATAAAAAGTTAGGATTGGGTTTTAATAGGGAAGTAGAGGTTAAACCAGTGGGTTTTTAAATGAAACACAATAAGGCATCCAATTCACATAACTTTTCGATTGAATTTTATCAAGCATTCTATGATGTCATAAAAGATATTTAATGAGGTGGTTCCACTAAGGGTATGTACAAGGGCTGACTCAGCTGTCTGGGAGAAGAAGCCATGTTGGATTTTATCTGACTTGGAGGAGAGAGGGAGAAGAGAGAGAGAGGAGTCGTCGAGCATGTACTCGACGACTTTTTTCTGAAGAAATTGTCTGATATAGACGAATTTTGGTCCGTTGTGTGAAACTAGTGAAGCAGGCCCACTTCGCGGCGCTTATGAATTTGAAGTAGTTAAGGGGTTAAAATGTGATTGTGTAACTGAAATGCTTATCCAACTTTTCAATAGGAAATCAGATGAATTTGAGTCCTTTTTACAAAACATCCTTGTGCACGGACCTTCCCTGGCTTCACGGTTCTTCTTCTCCAAAAAACATCTCCATCTTATCCTCTCCCATGGCCATGAAAGCTTCTAATGCTCCCCCAAATCCACTCCCTCATTCTGCATCGGTAGTCCAAATCAGCTACTCAAATCGTCTGCTGGTGTGCACCAAAGCTGAGATCTGTAGCTGGCTAGTCTCAAGCTCCATCTAATCTTTCTAATTTCTTTTCTCATCAACAATTATCACCCCCAATCTTCAGTGATTCGAATCTTCGATTCCACGTGATCTGTTCTTTCTCTCTAAATGCGTCTCAGCATAGTCACCTCCTGCTGCCTCTCCACAACAGTCACTTGCTTCCACATGCCGTCGTCGTCGCGTTCTGTCCTTCATATGCCATGAGGCCCAACGAAGGTGGAAGAACCAAAGTCAGGGTCAGACACGGGCTGGAAGGCCACCAGCCCATGGGCCGTGGCGTGAGCCCATCTCGGGGTGGCCATGGGCGACGTGCTCATTCGTCGAGACATCCACGGTGGTGGGAAATGACGCTCGCAGCTAGAGTTGTTCACGTCACCCAAAATACTGGGAGCAGTGTAAATCTCACCTATATCTACTTACTACTACTATGCCATTGGCAACATCACCCGTATCTCTCGGCATCTCGATCTGCTGCTCCTGGCCTCCGATGGCGCACACGCGTGATTTTTTTTTCCCGCTCTCTGTAGCTCCCGGCTCGCGCGCAGTCCTCTCCCTCCGCTAACCTGCGCATCAATATTTTGCACGATCTCTTCTCGCAAGCGATTCTTCTGCCCCTCCCGCTCCACACGCCACCACAACTTCTCCTCCTCGTAGGAAAGAAAGAGATTTCTTCTTCTCTCTTTGCTTGCAATCCCATGGCTCATCGATCTGCTCAGGTGGAAGCGCCACCACCGCAGACAAAACCAGAAGATACCCCGTAGAGCCTACTCCTGTGCCACTCCGTCCCATTGCCGGTGTTTGGTCGGGTGCTGGATGTTGGAATTATATGAGCTTGCTTATTAATAATAATAATAATTCTTGAAAATTTCAAGCCCATTCATGAGTGGTGGGAGTGCAAAGATTTAGTCCCACATTGCTAGTGGAGGTGGAGAGAGTCCAACTTATAAGGTTGGTTGCTCTAGTATCTCTTGTAAATTTGTGAATGGGAGGAAGGAAGAACACACACGCGTGCTCGCAAATGGTCCGTCAAAATTCGGTCCCTTGACTTGCAAGGGCACAACTTCTTTTTACACTTTCTTTTTGCAACGTATTTTATATATTTTATTATGGAAACCGACGTATTAATATGGTAACCAACTCGATTGTGGGACGTCCAACCCTAGTAGTTCCTCCCTATAAATACGTACGGGTACCGCCGCAAATCATATCACGCAATCGCCTAGGATTTTGCCTCTCGCTACTATTGCGCCGCCAAGTCTTCTCCATCCGATTGTCGGCATGCACCGACGAACGGGAGAGCAGATCTCCAGAACCGTCGTCCTCTGTGATCCTGCACCGGGAGAGGGCGAATAAGGTTTTTGGGAAGGGCTCTGCACGACTGCTCGATCGCTTCCTCGTCTTCGTCAAGCTCGTCGCCACGGCTCATCTTCCTCGTCGTCAAGTCGGTCTCACCCGCCGTCGCCAACAACGTGACTGTGCTGCACGTTATCGCCGTCTTCTCTAGCCAGTCCAGAAGGAAACATACGTACTCTCATCTCAAACTATGTCTTCTATACTAGCTTTTGTAGTCTGTTTGTCTATGATGGATGTTGCTAGTATGGTAGATGCTATGCTTTTGTCTGGCTTTATAGACCTGTCTAGATCTTACGTAGACTTGTCTAGTTCATTATGCAATCTGTTAATCATACTTATGATTTATTTCTAGATTAATATAAAACTAAAAGTGCTAATTTATCCAACAATCAAAAAACCTTATTGTAGGCACTTTAGTTTTATGGCTGGATTGGTCGATGCACTGAGGCTAGAGAAATTCACTGGCGTGCACTTCAAAAGATGGCAAGTGAAAGTCACTCTGTGGCTTACTGCCATGAATGTATTCTGGGTGTCTACTGGCAAACCTGAAGGCGATCTCACTACAGATCAGAAAAAGGCCTACAGTAAAGTCAACACAATATTCTTGGGCGCTGTTATTGGAGTTTTGGTAGATCATCTTCAGGACGTCTATATTCATCATACAGTCGCTAAGGATATGTGGGACGCTCTGATCGCTGACTATGATGGTTGAGATGCTGACGCTGAACTATATATTATTGAGTAGTACCATGATTTAAGATGGTAGATGGTAAATCTATCGTCGCGCAGGCTCATGAGATACAATGCATAGTGAAGGAACTCGAATTGCTTAAGATCGTAGTACCTAAGAAGCTTGTGGCTGGGGGCATTATTGCTAAATTGCCTCCAACTTAGAGGAATTTTGCCACTACTCTTAAACACAAGAGGACGAACATATTTGTCTCAGATTTGATCACGTCTCTTGATGTTGAGGAGAAAGCTCATGACAAGGATGGGCGTTCTAATGTTAACGAGGGAAACACTATTGCCAATATGATGCATCAACCACAACAATCTCATGGCAGTGGTGGTAAGGGCAAGGGCAAGAGCAATAAACCTAAGCAGACCACTACCTTCAAGAAGAAGAACAAGGAGAAGGGAGCATGCTTTGTTTGCGGTTCTAATGAGTATTGGACAAAGAAGTGTCCAGAACGTAAAGGAAGGAAGCCTCCACAGCAGAAGTCTGCGAATATGGTGACCAGTGCTGGAGAAAATAGTGGGTATGGTAATTTACCATATGTTTTTTCTGTATTTCAATCTATTTGTTGGTGGCTTGGTACTGGTGCTAATGTTCATGTTTATGCTGATGCCTCTTTGTTTACTTCTTACCAGATCGCCCGTGATTCCTCTGTCCTAATGGGGAATGGGCCACATGCTTCTGTTTATAGTGTTGGCATGGTCGAGCTGAAGTTTATTTCAGGGAAGATTATCTAATTAAAGAACGTATAACATGTCTCTTCTATCAAAAAGAATCTCGTTAGTGTCTTCCTTTTGTGTAGGGATGGTTTTAAGGTAGTGCTAGAGTCGAATAAAGTTATCGTGTCTAAGAGTTGACAATTTATTGGTAAAGGCTATGAGTGCGGAGGCTTGTTCCGTTTTTCCCTTTCAGATTATTGTAATAAGTCTGTGAACTATATTTGTGATGGTGTTAATGAAGTGATACTAGTGTTTGGCATTCATGTTTATGTCATCTAAATTTTGGTTCTATGTCTCGACTGTCCAGCTTGAATTTAATTCTAAATGTTTCTATTGTCAAAGGTTCTAAGTGCTCAAGTTGTGTGTAATCTAAACAACCTCGAAAGTCTCACAAGGCTGCAGAGGAGAGATACTTGGCACCACTAGAACTTATACATTCAGATCTTTGTGAAATGAATGGTATATTGACTGAGGGTGAAAAAAGATATTTCATGACTTTGATTGATGATGCGACTAGATATTGCTATATTTGTTAAAAATGAAAGAGGAGGCTCTAAACTACTTTAAATTTATAAGGCTGAAGTTGAAACTCAACTAGAAAAAAAGATCAAAAGAATTAGGTCTGATCGTGGTGGTGTGTATTTCTCAAATGAGTTTGACTTATTCTGTGTGGAACATGGTTTGATACATCAGAGGACGCCTCCCTATTCACCCCAATCAACCGGGGTTGCCAAAAGAAAGAATCGTACCTTGACTGACTTGGTTAATTCCATGTTAGACACGGCTAGATTATCTAAGGCATGGTGGGGGAGGCTTTATTGATATCATGTCATGTCCTAAATAGAGTCCCCATAAAGAATAAGGAGAAGACTCCATATGAGGAATGGATTGATAGAAAGCCATCGCTCTCTTACTTACACACATAGGATTGTTTGGCCAAAGTTAACGTGCCAATTAACAAGAAGCGTAAGTTGGGACCTAAAACTGTGGATTATATCTTTCTTGGATATACTCATCATAGCATTGTCTATAGATTTTTAGTGGTTAAATCAGAGGTGCTTGATGTTCATGTTAATTCATTAATGGAGTCTCGTGATGTTACTTTCTTTGAGAACATATTTCCTATGAAAGATTTACATAGCATGTCTAGATTATCTTCTAATGTGATTACTGAAACTACTCCTAAACCTAGTGCATTTTCTGATCATGCTGAACAAACACTTGAACCAATCCATGAGGAGATTGATAGTGAAGCTCCTAGGAGGAGCAAGAGACAAAGGACTGCAAAGTCTTTTGGTGATGATTTCACTGTTTATCTTGTGGATGACACTCCTAGAACCATTTCAGAGGCATATGCATCTCCTGATGCAGATGATTGGAAAGAAGCTGTCCATAGTGAGATGGACTCTATTCTTTCTAATGGAACTTGGGAAGTTATTAACAAACCATATGGTTGCAAACCTATGGGTTGTAAATGGGTGCTCAAGAAAAAGCTTAAGCCTGATGGTACTATTGATAAGTATAAGGCTCGGCTTGTGGCTAAGGGTTATACTCAGAAAGAAGGCAAAGACTTCTTTGACACTTATTCACCTGTTGCTAGATTGACCACTTTTCATGTATTACTTGCTCTGGCTGCCTCACATGGTCTACGTTCATCAGATGGACGTTAAGACAACTTTCCTTAATGGAGAGTTGGATGAGGAAATCTATATGGATCAGCCAGATGGATTTGTAATAAAGGGTCAATAAGACAAGGTGTGTAAGTTGTTAAAGTCTTTGTATGGTCTGAAACAAGCTCCTAAGCAGTGGCATGAGAAATTTGATTCAACACTTCTAGCAGCAGGCTTTTGAGTCAATGAGGCTGATAAATGTGTGTACTACCGCCATGGTGGGGGTTAGGGAGTTATACTGTGCTTGTATGTTGATAACATACTCATCTTTGGAATAAATCTTGATGTGATCAATGAGATCAAGACTTTTCTGTGCCAAAGCTTTGATATGAAGGATTTTGGTGAGACTGATGTTATCATGAACATCAAGCTAATCAATGAAGAGAATGGGATTACTCTTACGCAATCTCATTATGTTGAGAAGCTCTTGAACAGTTTTGGTTACAAGGATAACAAGTCTTCTCCAACACCTTATGATCCCAGCTTGATTCTTCGAAAATATAAGAGAACTGACAGAGACCAATTAAGATATTCTCAGATAATTGGATCACTTATGTATTTAGCTAGTGCTACTAGGCCTGACATCTTGTTTGCTGTGAGCAAACTAAGCCGGTTTACTTCTTGTCTGGGAGATGATCATTGGCGTGCGCTTGAGCGGGTAATGCACTATTTAGTTAGTACTATGGATTATGGAATTCATTATTCTGGATATCCAACAGTACTAGAGGGCTATAGTGATTCCAATTGGATAGCTGATGCTGATGAGTTGTATGCCACAAGTGGATATGCATTTACTCTTGGTGGTGCTGCTGTTTCATGAAGATCATGCAAACAGACCATCTCAACGAGGTCTACCATGGAAGCAGAGCTTATCACACTAGATACAGCTACAGTTGAGGCCGATTGGCTACGTGAGCTCTTGATGGACTTGCCTATTGTCGAGAAACCTGTGCCGGCAATCCTCATGAATTGTGACAATCAAACTGTGATAGTCAAAGTGAACAATTCTAAGGACAATATGAAGTCATCAAGATATATTAAGAGACGTTTGAAGTCTATCAGGAAAATGAGAAACTCCGAAGTCATATCAGTAGAATATATTTCAACTGGTGAGAACCTGGCAGATCAATTCACCAAGGGACTGTCACGAAATGTGATAGACAGTGCATTGAAGGAGATGGGTATGAGACCCATATGTGCTATTTCATAGTGGTAGCCCAACCTATGTGATCGGAGATCTCGTGAAGTAGGACATGGGAAGAACAAGCTATTGGTTAGCATGAGAGTAACCTTTTTAGAACCCACTCGAGAAGCGATGCATTACTCTTGATATCTGTATGGCATGTTGGTTATTGCCTTAATGTATTCAGTTGGCTTTATATAGCAAAGATGTTGTCCTATAGAACATTCTTGAATGAATACACCTATATGAGTCCGATTGTTGTAAGCTCGCAATCTGTGAGATTTGAGTGATCTTTATTAAGCTCATGAAAGACCAAGGGAATATGACCTATATGCTCCAACCAGGGAGAAGCCTACTGGAGGTCTAGTATCAGTTATGACAGTAAGTGAAACTTGTTTGTACAAAACTTGCAATTCAAGGCGTAGTCCATTGTTCAAGTTGTGAATGAGTGTAGTTTATTGTTCTAGGTGGAAGTTTAACTTAATAGTCTCCACTGAAAACACCGGTATATTAAACAACAGTGGAGTGAGGCAAAATCTAGCTGGGACTTTGAGATCTGGTGGGGGATTGTTGGAATTATATGGGCTTGGCCCATTAATAATAACAATAATTCCTGAAAATCTCAAAGGCCCATTCATGAGTGGTGGGAGTGCAAAGGTTTAGTCCCACATTGCTAGTGGAGGTGGAGGGAGTCCAACTTATAAGGTTGGTTGCTCTAGCATCTCTTGCAAGTATGTGGATGGGAGGAAGGAAGAACACACACACGCTCGCTCGCCTCGCCTCGCCGGGCCGGACCGGGCCAGGCGGGGCGGGGTGGGGCATGGGCGATGGGCATGGACACACATCACCTGCGTGAATGGTCTGCCGAAATTCGGTCCCTTGTCTTGCAGGGCGTGGTGTCCTTTTGCACTTTCTTTTTGTTGTGTATTTCTTATATTTAATTATGGAAACTGACATATTAATATGGTAACTGACTCGGTTGCGGGATGCCTAACCCTAGCGGTTCCTCCCTACAAATACGTATGGGTACCGCCGCAAATCATATCACACAATCACTTAGGGTTTTGCCTCTCGCTACTGTTGCGCCGCCAAGTCTTCTCTATCTTGATTGTCGGCGTGCACCGGCAAACAGGAGAGCAGGTCTCCGAAACCGTCGTCCTCTGTGATCCTGCACCTGGAGAGGGCAAATAATGTTTTTGGGAAGCGCTCTGCGCGACTGCTTGATCGCTTCCTCGTCTTCGTCAAGCTCGTCGCCACGGCTCATCTTCCTCGTCGTCAAGTCGGTCTCAGCCGTCGTCGCCAACAACGTGACTATGCTGCACGTCGTCGCCGTCTTCTCTACCCAGTCCAGAAGGAAACGTACGTACTCTCATCTCAAACCATGTCTTTCATACTAGCTTTTGTAGCCTGTTTGTCTATGATGGATGTTGCTAGTATGGTAGATGCTGTGCTTTTGTCTGGCTTTATAGACCTGTCTAAATCTTGCGTAGACTTATCTAGTTCATTATGCAATCTATTAATTATACTTATGATTTATTTCTAGATTAATATAAAACTAAAAGTGCTAATTTATCCAACACTCGGTACCCAGGTAGCGCTGCCGCTGGTCATGCAGCCCCCATGGAGAAGCAAGCTAATCCATCAGGTCAGTGGGAAGCCCCATCTCCAGCCTCAGATCCACAACACTGGTATTTTGTTTATTCAGTTCAGTTCCTTATTTGCATACTGCAGAGAGCAAATTATTGTTCACAAATTTGGCTTGTTATGCTTACTTTTGGTGGTTGGAAAAAAATTGCAAATCAATTCAGATTGATGATGAAACGTACAGGTGCAGTGTACTTATGATACAACTAAATAAGCTTTTCTGCTCAATTCTAGTTATCAGCTCACGTCTTACCACTTAGAGCTAATAGGAAATTGACATTTTTCCATGTGATGTATAGAATCGGCTATGCTAATAATTTCTACTTTCCAAGTCAAAACTTATTAATGTTATGATTTAGATGCGACCACATATGCAACCACTGATCTAATAGAAATTGCCTTTGGAACTTGGATGGATATGTTTCTGCACCTGAATAGGCTCATGGCGTTCTAGATTTTTTTAGCACTAGCGTTTATGATACTTATTTTTTTTCAGGGGTAATGATACTAGGCCAATTGGTGGCTTTATTAACTTCCTCCAGAATCCATCCAGTTTTCCCTTTCCACAACAAATACCTCATCATGCACCAGCCTCTACCAATTTTCAGTTCAACAATGGTCCTGCTGTTGCTCATTCTGTTCCACCATGGCCACCGATGCCCAGTGGGATTCAAACACCATCACATAGTAACTTGAACTTTTCACATATGCCTCTCGGTTCCCAATCCCAACAATCTATCGATGTGGATGCTCCAGACAATGAAGAAGTAAGGACTACCAAGCGACTTGTATGGATTCCAGATGAGGATGAAAGGATGGTTCGTTAAAATGGACCTCTTTATATGATTAACAACATAATATGAACAAATGCACTGATTTTATTCTTGCTGCAGATGAGCTCTTGGGTAAACAATTCCCATGACCCAATCAGAGGGAATGGCAAGAAGAATGAGCAATATTGGACAAATGTTGTTGATGTTTACAACAGCACCACTCCAAAAAGTCGGTGGAGAAGTGTGAAGCAAGCCAAGGATCGATGACACACAGTTAACAGATTGGTCTACCAGTTCCAGTGTTCTTGGAACAAGGCTTTCAAAATATACTCTAGTGGACAGTTAGATGATCAACTGATGGAAAAGGCTCATGCATTTTATGAAAGTGACTGGGGAGGGCAATTTCTTCTCATGAAAGTTTGGAAGGTTTGTCGTGACCAACCCTAGTGGCACAACTACAATAAAGAACTTGAGGAGGCAAAGAAAAAAAAAAGGAGGACTGATGTGGAGGACCTAGTAGAGCATGTCTCTCTGTTTTACCAAATGAGGAGAGCATGTCTCCTCTGTTTTACCAAATGAGGATCCACCACGCCCAATGGGAACCAAAAAAGCTAAGGCTGAATTTTATGGGAAAGGTAAGGGAAAGACAGTGGCAATTGAAATGGAAGAGCTAGAGAAGTATGAGGAAATTCAAAAGGAATCTAGTAAAAATTGAAGTGTGATACTAGAAAAGCAGCAACATCTTTCTACCAAGAAGCTTGAAACAGCAAAGATCCAACACCTGACAGCAAAGGAGAATAGAGAGGCAAGAAAACATGACAAGGAGTGTGAAATCTGGAAAACATACAGGGCAATGGCTACACAAGACATAAGTGGGATGACACACAGTGTGCAAGAAGAACATGCAAAGGCCATGAAGGCTTTGAGGGAGATATTGTTTGGTGATTTGCAGTGGTAAGTTAGTAGAAAATTCTAGTTGTTTCCTTTTCCAAGGCACTGATTAGTGTACATTATTATCATCAAATTCATTATTACTATATATTATCACTATGCTTTACATATGATTGATTGTTGTGTTTGTGCTGTTACAGATTACTTTGAGTCAAGCTCATGAAGTTTACTTGGAGATAAGGTTGTCATAGGTTTCTTGTTAGCTTAATTCATATGCAAGCCCTAGAATCTAGTATTCATTACTTAATTTGACTTCAGGACAATAGGATATTGTTTTTGATTTGATTTTACTCTGATCAGCGATGTCTGTAACTTAAGTTTGAATTATGCACTAGCTCAAGCTTTTATGTCACTAGCTCAAGCTTTTATCTGCTCTCAACTACGAGTCAAACGAAGCCGACTTTTCATCTAAAGCACTAGTTTTTTTAATTTAATTAGGTGCTCTATTATTAGTCAAAATCGGCATCATTACTATTTGTCATAAAGGGCATTACGGAAGCCTCGGTTTTGTCCTGATTATGTGATACTACACAGTAGTAGTAGTTCAGATATGCTTTCTTGACAGTACAACAGGATTAGTCAAGATCCGCATGGCTGAAGATTCGTCTAGATCGAGAGACCTAGTGTCTCAGCACTAAAGAATAGTCAAATAGAGATATGTCCAAATAGCCATGTGTTTATACTACTAGTTAGTACTCCCAGCTGTTTTCTGCGCGTCTTCTGCAATCGGTGAGTGCAAATCTTCAGTCTTTTCATTTTTGTGATAGCGCTTAGAAATTTTAGATAATAGTACCTTATCCGTGCCTGATGCTATATTGTTTGTCCATACAATATATCATATAGATTGGATTAGCCTATTCAACCCGATGCTATCTTGTTTACCCATACATCAATTTAATTAATGTGTACAAACTAAATTAAGAGTGACATTGTATTACGTAGGGCAACATTGCAGTACAATATATCGTCTCATACAAGTTCCTCCTTGTCCTCTGACGATGAGGAGTATGACATTGATAAGTTTGACCCAATGAAGATTTACACATTTTTTTAGAAAAGGGAATATATTACTATTCCTGCCTCTGAATCGACCAATTCATATGGCACAAGTTCATTATTACAATTGAAAAGCAAACACAACTGAAAAAGACTGAAACACCACGAGATTAACACCACAAAGTTTTGACTCCATAGCAGCAGTACTAAAAAGTTATTCGATTGATCTAAAAAAAAGTTATTCGGTTTGCAAAATGCCATCCATTATTAGCGAAGACCTTCATGGCTACGGTTTCAAGCAACCTGCAAGCCGTCTTCACCAACGAACTGTCCTCCACCTTCAATAGCAGTGTCCAGAATCTCACCCAATACGTGCCTCTGAAGACCACCTGCAAATATGAAGGGATTGGCATTTTGTCAAACACCACATCATTGTGACTTATCCACAATGCCCAGCATAGACCAGAAACTCCTCCCCAAATTAGCTTTTTGGTGTTGATTTGTGTGTCCTCTAGCCAATCAGAAAACAAGTTCTGAAAGTTATGAGGTGGGGGGATACCAAAAGTGGAGTGTATTATCCTCCAAAGGAACCTAGCTAAAGGGCAATCAAAAAATAAATGTTGAATGCTTTCACTTAGATAACAAAAACAACACTTGGTACTTCCATTCCAGTTCCTCCTAGCTAGGTTGTTCTTTGGTGAGAGTGACACCTTTGAATAGGTACCACATAAAAAATCTTTATCTTTAAAGGAACTTTAATTTTCCAAAGATTCATAGTAATGGGCAATGCAAGAGTTGTGGATAGAGCTAAGTACATAGATTTCACCGAGAAAAGACCATTTTGATGCAGCCCCCAAACGAACTTGTCTCTTTGATCATTTAAGAAGACATTTGACACAGTCCCTACCAATCAGTTCCAGTCCACTAAGTTCTGGCCAACTAGATTCCTTCTGAAAATAATGTTCAAAGGATCATTGGAATTTGCCACATAGGCGACTAAACAATTCTTCCTTCTCACAATGTTATACAAATTTGGGAATTGATCCATTAATGGTCCTCGCCCTATCCGGTGATCCTCCCAAAACCTAATTGCCGAACCATCACCAAGACGGATTTTACCAAATCGAAAGAACTCTCTTTTCACTCCCATAATACTACTCTAGAAGTGAGAGTCTCCTGGTTTATTCTCTATTTGAGTCAAGGTCTTGGATTGTAAATATTTCCTTCCAAGAATATTCTGCCATAGACCATCACTATTATACAGCCTTAAGAGCCATTTACTCAATAGACATTTATTTTGTACATCTAAATTAAGAATTCCCATCCCTCCTTGATTCTTTGGAGTACACAAAATACTCCATTTTATAAGGCTATATTTTTTCTTGTGACCCTCGTTTTGCCAATAAAATCTGGATCTATAGTAATCTAACCTCTCTAAAGTTCCTTTGGGCACTTCAAAGAAAGAAAACATAAACATAGGTAAATTACTTAGCATAGAGTTAATTAGTGTAAGCCTTTTGTCAACAGATAGCATTTTGCTTTTCCAACAACTCAACCATTTTTGAAAGTGTTCCTCAATGTGACGCCAATCTGCATTACTAAGTCTCTTATGGTGCATAGGGATACCCAAATATCTAAATGGCAAGGCATCCAGCCCACAGCCAAAAATTTGTGTGTACTCGCTCTGCCATACCTCCGCATCTCCGTAACAGAACAGCTCACTCTTGTGAAAATTAATCTTAAGCCCGGATATTTGCTCAAATGCACATAGCAAAAGTTTAATATTCCTAGCTTTATCTAAATTATGGTCTAAGAGAAGAATTGTATCATCTGCATACTGTAGCATTGAGAGAGTGTCTTCTACAAGGTGAGGGACAACACCACTAAATTGACCATCCTCTTGCGCCCTTTTAAGTAACAACGGTAAAATGTCAGCAGCTAAATTAAATAGAATGGGAGATAATGGGTCCCCTTGTCGTAACCCTTTTTTTGTTTGGAAGAAATGGCCCACATCATTATTAAACTTAACTACCACACTCTCTTTTTCTACCACTAGACGAATCCATTCACACCACGTAGGTGAGAATCCTTTAATTCTAAGAACCTGTTGAAAAAATGGCCACTTAATCTTGTCATAGGCTTTCTCAAAGTCTAATTTAAGAATAACCGCATCACTCTTCTTCCTATGAAGTTCATGCAAAGTCTCATGTAAGGTGACTACACCATCGAGAATAAATCGCCCCGGTATAAATGCTGACTGGGAATGAGAGACATACGAGTCTACTATCTGCACAAGTCTGTTATTCAGAACCTTTGTGAAAATTTTGAAGCTTACATTTAAAAGACAAATAGGACGATATTGCTAAATGCACGTAGCATTTTCCTTCTTGGGCAACAAAGTAATTAACCCAAAATTAAGACTATGAATGGGCAGTTGCCGCGCATGGAAAGCATTAAATAAATTAATTAAGTCCCTTTTAATGATTTCCCAAAAGAATTGGTAAAATTCGGCTAGAAAACCATCTGGTCCCGGTGCCTTATTGTGTTCTAGTTGGAAAACCGCCTCTTTGATCTCTGACTCTGAAAAAGGCGCAATAAGAAACTCATTCTCTTGCACCGAGACTTGTGGTATATCCACTCGAAAAGATTTGTCGATATTAAATTCATTATCTGGTTGAGGGCCAAGTAAATTTTTATAGAAGTTAGTGATGAAGAGTTTGAGGTTGTCATGACCTACAATGACGCCCTCCTCTTGCTCTAACTAAAAGATCTGCATTTTCCTATGTCTCCCATTTGCTAGAAGCTGAAAATACCTGGTATTGTCATCTCCTTGCAACAACTTAGTTGCTTTGGAGCGTTGAAGCCAATACAACTCTTCATCCCTAAGGATTTTGTTTAGCTCTTGTTTAAACCTCAACCTATTCTCTAGTTCCTGGGGTGAGAGCACCAAGCTCTCTTAGAAAATCATTCTCTAGTTCCTGTCTAGAAAATCAAGATCTCTTAGAAGTTTAACTTTTCTAGACCTGGTCTGGGACACTAAATTTTTAGCCCACCCTTTAAGATAACTTCTGACTCTTATGATTTTATTTTGCCAACGTTCTAGCGGGGTGGATCCACCATTTTCTGATTGCCACACAGTTGCAACCTGATCATAGAATCCATCCCTTAAAAACCAACTTAATTCAAATCTAAAGAGTCTAGTATTTCCTCTATGACATTGTGTTCCTGATACCAACATAATAGGGGTATGATATGAAATCTCTCGTGAAAGAGCTTGCACAGACGCAAGAGGGAATTTAAGTTCCAAATCCGTACTTACTAAGATACGGTCTAGTTTTTCATACGTGGGCACCTAAGCATTGTTAGCCCATGTAAACTGCCTCCCTGATAATTCCAACTCCTTCAAATTAAGCGATTCAATTATAGCATTAAAAAAGTTTGGCCAATGACTCTGAAATCTATTATTATTTTTTTCGGATGCATTTTGGATTATGTTAAAGTCCACTCCAACTAATAAAGGTAGACTTTCCTCCCCACAAGACCAAACCAATTCAGCAAGGAACTCATCCTTAAACTCATCTTGGGTGGCCCCATAAACTGTCATTAGCACCCACTTGAACCCATCTTCTCTATTAGTAAGTCTAAATTTGATGAAAAAAATCTCCGGTGACAAAGCTATCAACTATGAACTTGGACAAATCAACCCCTAGAAGAATGCCACCTGAAAGACCCCTAGGTGGCGTCCATTTCCAAAAAAATTCAGAACTGGCACAAAAATTAGATAAACACTCAGTCGAAAAATTATGCCTAACTGTTTCGAGGATGGAAATGAAATCTAAATTATGCTCTCTAGAGGAATCGGACAAGAATCTATGTTTTGTGGCATCACACAACCCGTTGCTATTCTAGAAAATTCCTTTCATTGGAAAAGAATTTTTTTTCTTTGCTTTAACAATATTGGTTGATGAGCCTTTCCTTTTGTGAACTTTAGCAACTTTTATCGGCACATCAACAAGATCCTCACATAGATGATCTTGTTCATCGAAAAGCTCCTCTGTAAGGTCACCACATAGGCATTCGAGAGGGGAGAAAAAAATCACCTACATTCTCTTCCGCTTCCATCCCTCCTCCCATACCCTCATCCTTCTGGATTGAATTAATATGAGAAAATTCAATAGCTTTAATCCTAGAAATTGCTGAGTCTACCGACCCCAAAGAGTTCCCAAAAGCTATGCCAACATTTCTAAGATTACGTTTGATTGCACTAGAGGAAGCTGGAAGAGATGAAGCATACACACTTGGTCCCTTTAGATTTTTTTGCTGCCGTCACTCTTGCTGCTTTCACCAGGGAATCTTCATTGGTCATTCCCTCGTTGCGCTTGCTCCGTCTTAGCACCCCATCCGAGGCAGAAGAGGCCTCACCAAGTCTGATTTCCTTAGCACCACTTGTTGGGGAAGACACAACCCTAGCTGTAGCAAGCTTGATCAGAGGCGTTGACGCTGTAGTAACAGGCACAACTGGCGAGACAGTAGCCATGCCCATCGGTGCCACCTGGGATAGACCCTCCATCATAGATGTCCCTAACAGAGAGTCTAGGCCGGACGCTCCTCCTTGGATGTCCACTTCCAACGCAGCGGCATCCTTCACTACCTCCGAGTGATCTGACCCACCTGCATCAAAGAATTCCGGAGTCACATAGATTCCAGCATTAGATTCGAGCGACTGATTTAAATTTACAGTCACCCCTTTTTTATTAACATCTATAGCCTCACCTAGGGAATTATGCTGGGGCTCAAGTACATTGTTAGACTCATGTTCTTCACCCAAAAGATCATCGTTGTCCCAATCATGATCCATAAACAAATCCCCTCCATCAACCTGTTTATCCGATTGGGTAGGCATGCATGAAAAAACGTTCATTGAACCACCCCCACATTTTTATCCTCTAACTGTGTATCAGCTTCATGCATATCTTCATCCCTACCCAAGCCATGCCCTTCATTGCCACTGATTCCGTCAAAATTATAGCTCGAAATACCGATATTTGGCGCATAAGGTTCAACCTCAAATTTTAGCTGAAAATATCTATTTCCAATGATTACATCCATTCCAAGTGGAATAAGATTAGGTTCTAGCACTGCCACACAGAAACGGCCAAACTTATTGGCTTCTGTCATTGGCATATCAACCTTTTGAGTAACCCCGAACATGGATCCAATGGCCCAAAGCACTTTGAATTTCCTCAAGACTAAAGGTAAATTAGTCACTCTCATCCAAACAGTGGGCAACAAATGCCCAAAATATTCTTCCTCCTCTACAAATTCTTCGAACTTTAGAGAGGGTCCCTGAGGTAATTTAGAGCTTAAGTTGATCTAAGCATCTCTGTTCTACTAGGAAAAACCATTTTAAATACATTTGCTTTGAAAGTTTGCACCTCCCAGTTAAAATTCTCGTTCACTAAAATCTTTAAATGCTGAACTACCTCGCCCTCACTTAGAGTGCCGTCTACCACTGTTACTAAGGCAGTTCTGGAGCATTTAGATGTAGGTTGGATGGCTGGGTGATCAATGAAGTACGCACCTAGCACATCCACTGCATAACCCACCGACATTGCTATCGGCTTAGGTTTATTAAGATAAGGACAACGGGAAGAGTTATGATCTGTACTATTACACCAATCACAAAGTAGTGTAGCAGTACACTAACCAATAAAATGCCCCTTTACCCTACATCTATAACACAGGTGATTTTTAATGGATTCGTCTACTTTTCCTCCTCCTTCCTTATCTATACCCGAAGATTTAACAGCATCAGAAAAATCTTTTACCTTCAAACCCACTAAATCAGAAGGGGATTTTTAGCTTACCTGAAACTGGAATGACCGCAGATGAAGAGCCTTGTTGCATCATCGGGGAGTCCGGTGACACAGAAATCACCTTTCCTTTGGCATCCGAAGCTGCCTGTGGCTGCATAGCGCCTAGGTTGGGCAGCTTATGCCTAGCCCCAGTTCCCACGTTACCAGCCAAAATAACACCAGACTGCGGTCCACTTGAAGAAGCCAGAGTTCCTTTCCCTGACAGCGTTGCCGCACCACTAGCGCCGCCTATTGGATGAGCACCATTGGCACCGACCTGGCCTCGAACATATCCTTGCCCGCGACCGAACGGGCGGCCTCCCGCACGAGGCTGCACAAAGTCGCGTCCTTGACCTCTACCTCCATAACCAGTATTTGGCCATCCCCACCCCGGCATAAAAGGAGGGAAGGGACCATAGGCAGGGTTGAAGCCAGGTCCGCCATAGAAGGAACCAACGCCGAAACCGCCAAAGCCGCCATGGAAATTATGGTGAGGACTACTGCGGCCATCACCATTGCAACCGCCATCTCGGCCACCACCACGACCATCCTGAGACCCCCTAGTGGCACCACCACCGTGAGCGGCGGTAGCACCAGGCCCAGGAGGGTTTCCACCACCATGTCCAACATCATCCTTGTTTCCCCCAGAGTCCATCCCGAGGTAGAGGACTTGCGCGTACGAGCGATGAAGATGCACCGCCGGCTCCCAAGACCTAGAGTCGCTATGAAGGTAGCGCACGAAAAGGGAACCATGACGAGATAAGATATGACCCGAGCCTGACTTGATACGATTAAGCCGGATACGAACTCCTTCACTGGGCCCTGAACCTGACACGGCTAATTCAGGGCGATTCAGAATTAACTCCACAGCGCGATCCGGTTTAATCGTGTTTTGAAAATTGGAATCCATGACATCTTTGGATCCCTCATTCACCGCTTCCTTCTCCACTTCCGGCGAACTGCCGGTGATGTCACTTAGACATGCAACCTGAGAAACTGGATTGACGCGACGATCTAACACCTTGCAGTCACCCAGGGTTAACACCGGAGAGAACCTACGACGAGGAAGAGGTCCAGACCAAGGCAGGACCAAGGATTTGTGTTCTCCTACCAAAGCGTCTAGCAAAGAGCTGGCTTTACGAACAGACAACTCACACATAGCCAGGGAAGAAGAACTACAAATCTTGTGATGGAAAGACGAACTAGATAATCTACTATTTGTGTCTGCCATGTCCTTCACTGAGAAGCCATGGGCAGCCGCCGCTTCGAACCAAGTCTAGAGAACTGGGAAACATGTCATAGTCATGTTCCGCCTCCTCATCATCAAGGACCCAAAAGCGATAGATTGACCCCGGGCGACGACAACCAAGAAGCAGATCAGACATGAACTGCAAAGCACTCACCTCACGTACCTCCAGATCACTAGCTAGCTCATGGGAAACAGCCTTACCGACTGCCTTCGCCTTGAGGCGGGCACACCGTTCCGCTCCCAGGCGAAGTCCCCTCACCGTTGAGAGAGCCGGACGGTGCGGGACGATGCTCATGCGGGACGGCATAAGAGGAATAATGCTTTAGCGTCAATGGAAGATTTTATCACAGAGGAGGATATCCTGAATCAAATTGGTGAGAAGATCGGAGAGAAATTGAAAATAAAACTTGAAGACCACTCTGCTGAACACACTCGTCGTAGAAGTGGTCCCTGGACTTACGTATCGAGGGATCATGAAGCTGCTCATATGGCACTTGTGGGAAATTAGCACTTGTGGGAAATTATTTTTTTGATCATCGTCTTTATACTGATCGTATGTTTCATAGAAGGTTTCGGATGAGAACACCCTTGTTCCTACATATTGTGAATGCACTCGAGAATTGGAGTCCTTATTTTACCTACAGGACAGATGCAACTAACAGATCCGGGCACTCGCCGCTCACAAAGTGTACTGCAGCTATCCGTATGTTAGCGTATGGCACATCGGCTGATGGACTCGATGAGACATTGAAGATTGCTTCTAGCACTTCATTGGAATGCTTAGATAAGTTTGCATTAGGGGTTATTGAAGTGTTCGGTGAAGAATATTTGCGACCGCCTAGATGTGATGAAGTGGAGCGTTTGGTCCAAATCAATGAGTCTCATGGTTTCCCTTGGATGCTAGGAAGCATTGATTGTATGCATTGGCAGTGGGAGAAATGCCCTACTGCTTGGAAGGGACAATTTACTCAGGGAGACCATGGTGTCTCTACAATTATCCTCGAAGCAGTTGCTTCGCATGACCTTCGAATATGGCATGCCTATTTTGGAGTAGCCGGCTCAAACAATGATATTAATGTTCTTAATCAGTCACCATTATTCATCAATGAGTTGAAAGGGGAGGCTCCGCGGGTCCACTTTAGTGTCAGAGGGAACCAATATGATAGAGGCTATTACCTTGCAGATGGAATTTACCCGGAATGGGCCATCTTTGGTAAGACGGTAGCATCTCCACTAAGACAAGAAGATAAACATTTTCCAGAATATCAAAAAGGAGCAAGGAAAGATGTTGAGCGGGCATTTGGGATGCTGCAATCACGTTTCAATGTCGTGTGACGCCTACGCGGTTTTGAAAACGTGTTGCTTGTGCTAAAATCATGGAAGCTTGCATTATTCTTCATAACATGATTGTCAAAGATGAAAGACAGAAGGTTGATGCTCTTTTGGACTTAAACGACTCACAGGGGTCATGTTATGTTCTACCACCAGAAGTCAACAATAGGCCCAATATCCCGTTTGAGGAAGTGCTAGATAATAATTCTAAAATTTAAGCTAGGCCAACACATAAACAACTCAAGAAAGATTTAATCCAACACATTTGGGAAAAATGTCCATCTAAAAAGAAGTCAGGAAGACCAGTTTAGATATAAGAGAAGTATCCACACATATTCAACTTTATTCTTTGCAAATAATATTATGTATTTCACTTTACTTGTAATAACGTAGCTACATGAATAAAGTTATATTGTTCAATTTGAGTTCATTTATGCATAATGTATTGCTAATGTTTATTTTATAATATTTTATTTGTTATAGTATTTGTGTTTTTGTTTGGAAAATAAAGTAAGACGAATAATGAATTCTCTTTTTATGTTATTAAAGCAAGTGGCACAAAACAGACACAGAGTTAAAACCCACTTTTGTTCAGCCCTTGCATGCAAATTTTTTTAAAAATAGATCTTATATAGACATCACAACGAATAAACCATTGTAGAATATATACCTTTGGCTACAGTTTAACTGTCTAAATATGACTTGACAGTGTCTAATAGAACCTGTCTAAATCATTGTACATACCCTAAGGTAGGATTTTACTGGCGGGGAGAGAGAGAGAGAAGCCGTCAAGCATGCACTAGACGATATGATTCCGGAGATATCGGCTCATGCAGACGAGTTCCATGCCATTATTAATACCGTCTAAAACATCATCCAATTTCTACAGCCGTTCTGATCCGCTGGTTCAATTCTTCTTCACCTATGTCGTCTGGCAGTCATATTATTTATCTCTACTACTTAAAAATCTTACATACATTTTATTTCTCACATGTGATTTTAGTCCAATCTATGATCTTTCACCCCACCTGCAATCAATTGTCCCACCGATGACTCAATTGTATCCACCGCATACGAACCGCACCCCACGTTCTCCTCTATCCGCTTCCCCCGCCTCCTCACGACCGGTTGCAAATCTCTGTCAGGCTGTCATCCGCCTCCGCCTTCGCCTTGGGCCCTTGGCTGTGCGGCTCCACCTCCGCCTGCAAGGGCCACCCCAGCTGCCAGCCCCCAGTACTGGCTGCTCAAGGAGCTGGGCGAGTGGTTGTGGTTTGATTAGGTGCGTGTTGGTGGCGGCACGGTGCCGTGGGATGGTGTCCACAACCACCAGTCCATTAATTAAGGCCTGTTTGTTTTAGTTTATTTATAGTCAGATTATTTAATCTAGACTAAATAATTTGGGAGAGCAAATAAACAGACCAGCTTATTAAATTAAATTAAATATTCTTGGATTATCATAATCTAATAATCATCTCCAGAGGTGTTTTTTCAATTTATTTGATAAAAGATCTATTATCCTTGTCACTTTGAAAGAAATTATCCACTTATACTATTATACATTATTATCTTTATAGAAATCAAAGATATTATTATTTTCTCTCTATCTACAACCAATAACCCTAGCTCCTAGATTTAAATAATCAGCTTGGGGAACAAATAGCCGCTTCCGCACTACGAGTCCTGAGGACCAATGCCTTACCACTCCGGCGCAGAGGCTGCGTCGCGGCGCGTCGTCGACGTCGTCGAGGTCGCCCAACCCTGGTACGAGGACGAGTGCAAAGGAGAGAAGGCAGCGGCTGGTGGCGCTATCGACGTGCGGGCCATCGGAGAGTTCACGCAGCCCATCGCGCTGGGGGAGATCAAGAAGGCAGCGGACAAGGTTGAGGGGATGCGGGACTTTGCTTTGCTCCGGCAGCCGCGGCTGTCGGTGATGCCCGTGCCGACCAAGGTATGGGACTGGATTTGCAAGATGGGAGGGTTCTTCGTGCAGGATGGTGAGATTGAGGAAGAAGAGGGTTAATGCTGTATGCTGTCAAGGTATTTAAGGTGCTGCTGAAACGCAATAATTGTGTCTACAGTTGCTTCATAATTTGTTTGCTAATCTTGCTGAATTGTGATGCAGGGCAACCTTTGCAACTAGAAGTGTTAGTTCTGAATATCATATTGAGGTGTTCAGTGTTTGCTTTTTCCAGTAAACCTATGAACCTCAGTGCTTGATGTTGGTTAAGTAGCTTGCTTGGATCTCTCAGATGGATCAAATGCACGAGGTTTTGTTGGTGGTAACCCACTTTTGCTTAGCTTGCATCTTCCTATTCCTGTAATCTGCTCGATGCAATGTATTGGTAGATTTTGCATGCTGTTTTTGCCGTGCTTCAGATCATACATACATACATACATATATATATATATATATATGTGAGGTTTCATTCAGTAAAAAAAGTTACTCAGAGAAGGTGTTATAGGGAGAAATATGCATACTGAAAAAAATCAGTTACAGGGATACGTTTTGCAATATATTGGATTGTTTTAGAGTTATTAGCATTTTACCCGTGCGTTGCAACGGGAGACTTTAAGAATGTCTTAAACTGCACACAAAACTGTATCTATCTTAGAAGATCTCTACTATACTAAGAGCAAAACTGCTTGCTTGTTGATATTAGGAGCAGGCAATGCAGCAAAAACAATGGTCAATGGAGTCAGCAGCACGTGATGGAATAAGTCTTGTACTGTTTGGTCTTGGTCTTTGTTTGACTGCTGGTCCTGTCCAGGACAGCATATTAGTCCTTGTATAGGACAGCATATTAGTCCTTGTATAGGACAGCATCTTGGTCCTGTATAGGACAGTAGTTAGGACAGCATCTAGGACTGCATTAGATCATCTAGGCTGCACTTGCTTTATGCTTTTAGACTAGCATCTTAGACCAGCATATTAGAATATGCTGGCTCTTGGCCAGCTATAAATATGTATCCACAACCCCTTGGGTTGGCATGGCATTGTGTGAGTTGTGTGAGAAATAAACCAGAAAATTGCCCCATCTCCTAGTGTCATCCTCTCTCAATGAGAGTTACCGTTCAGTTTCTAACATCTGGTATCAGAGCCGTGTTGTCTTGTAGCCTAAACATCTCCTGCTCATCTCCCTCCCTAGCCTCTCAGTCAGCAGCAGGAACATCTGTTGTCCCTGCACATCTTCCTTCCCCTGCTCAGAGCAGCAGCAGCTCGTCAGGGACAGCCTCTTCCCCACGCAGCAGCCCCCTAGTGGCGTGCCATGTCCGCAGAACATTCTCGGCGTTCGGTCGCCTCGAGCGAGCGACTTCGGCAGGAGGCCGAGCTCGCCGTGGCAGAGGAGCGCGAGCGTGCAGCGGCAGCAGCCGCTGCGGTGGCGGCGAGGGCGTCAAGGCTGGCAGCGGCGGAGCTGGCAGCAGCAAGGGCGGAGGCGGCGGCAGTGGCGGCGGCGGATGCAGCGCGTGCGGCCGCGGCAGACCTTGAGGCTCTGCGTGGTGGCAGCGTTGGCGGCTCTGTTGCTGATGGCAACATCGACGAAGAGCTCAGGGAGCTAGAGGCGGTGCGGGAGCAGGAGGCAGCGCAGGAGCGGGCGGCGCGGTGGGTGGCTGCGCACCCCCACGGGCGTGGTGGCGGCAGCCCAGACGGGCGTGGACGCGCGGGCAGCGTTTCTGGAGGGGACGCGTGCGGCGGTCGCACTCCTAGTGGTGGTCGGGTCGACGGAGGTCGTGGCTCTCACAGGCAGCGCGACTCTCCCTCCCCGGACAGGCGCTGTGGACACCACGGGGTCCAGGCTATCATCAGGGAAGTCGGTCCCGGTGGCGGGTGGCCTACCCTCACCAAGACCAACTACGTCGAGTGGGCTGCGGTGATGAGGGTGAGGCTCCAGGTGCGGCACATGTGGGATGCAGTCCGGTACGGCGATGTTGACTACGACGACGATCGACGGGCACTGGATGCCCTCATTGCCGCTGTCCCGCCTGAGATGCAGTTCACGCTTTCCAAGAAGCGGACAGCCAAGGAAGCCTGGGACGCCATTGCTGCGGCACGCATCGGCAGCGACCGTGCCCGTAGGTCCACACTACAGGCATTTCGCAAGGAGTGGGAGAACCTGGCCTTCAAACCAGGTGAGGACCTTGATGATTTTGCTTTTCGTCTCAACACTTTGCTGCACAAGATGGTGCAGTTCGGCGATGACACCTACGACGAGGAGAGAGCTGTAGAGAAGCTCCTTCGCTGCGTCCCCGAGAGGTACAAGCAGATTGCTCGCTCGCTCGAGTCAATGTTGGACCTCTCCACGATGTCGATCGAAGAGGCGATAGGTCGCCTCAAGGTCGTCGACAACGACGAGCCACGGCCTCACTCGGGGCCTATCACCATCGGCGGGAAGCTCCATCTCACTCGGGAGCAGTGGGAGGCTTGCCAGCGTGACGAGAAGAAGGGGGAGTATTCCTCCTCGACAGGCGGCCATAGGCGTGGCAAGCCGGGCAAGCCCCGTGGAGGCGCTCAGGGCGGAGGCGCCCAGGGCGGCGCCACCGGCAAACGAAAGCCGGCACGAGACGACATCTGCCACAACTGTGGTAAGACTGGCCATTGGGCTAGGGAGTGTCGGCAGCCACGACGCGGCCAGGCTCAGGCTCAGGCTCAGGCCCACGTCGCACGTGTGGAGGAGGAGCCAGCTCTGCTTCTGGCACACGCGAGCATCGAGCTACCTCCAGCGGCTTCAGCAGCAACAGCTCTTCTCCACATCGACGAGTCAAAGGCAAGCGCCTTCCTCGGCGACGGCTCCAACGACGACAAGTGTGACGGGTGGTGCCTCGACACCGGCGCCACCCATCACATGACCGGACGGCAGGAGTACTTCTCCGACCTTGACACGAGCATCCGAGGCTCTGTCAAGTTTGGGGACGCCTCCGGGGTGGAGATCAAGGGTGTCGGCTCCATTCTTTTCACCGCCAAGTCCGGTGAGCATAGGCTCCTCACCGGAGTCTACTACATCCCCGCGTTGAGGAACTCCATCATCAGCTTGGGACAGCTGGACAAGAACGGCTCGCGCATGGAGATTGACAATGGCCTCCTACGGGTCTGGGACCCCCGGGGCCGTCTTCTCGCCAAGGTAAAGAGGGGGAGCAACCACCTCTACATCCTTCACATCGAGGTAGCACAGCCACTCTGTCTTGCAGCAAGACGGGACGACGACGCGTGGAGGTGGCACGAGCGTTTTGGGCACCTCAATTTTGAGGCCCTGAAGCAACTCGGTGTCAAGGAGATGGTACGAGATCTGCCGCACATCGACCACGTGGAGCAGTTATGCGACGTCTGCGTGCTGACGAAGCAGAGACGGTTTCCCTTCCCTCAGCAGACGAGCTTCCGAGCCAAGGAGCGGCTCGAACTCGTGCACGGGGACTTGTGTGGCCCGGTGACTCCGGCCACACCAGGAGGACGGCGCTACTTCCTGCTGCTCGTCGATGACCTCTCCCGCTACATGTGGGTGATGGTCCTCGGTAGCAAGGGAGAGGCTGCAGACGCCATCAGGCGTGCGCAGGCTGCTGCAGAGGCGGAGTGCGGCCGCAAGCTGCGCGTGCTACGCACAGACAATGGCGGCGAGTTCACGGCGGCTGAATTCGCGGCGTACTGCGCGGATGAGGGCATTCAGCGCCACTACTCCGCGCCGTACAGTCCACAGCAGAATGGCGTCGTCGAGCGGCGCAACCAGACGGTTGTGGGGATGGCTCGGGCCCTCCTCAAGCAGAGGGGGATGCCGGCTGTCTTCTGGGGAGAGGCGGTGGTGACCGCTGTCTACATCCTCAACCGTTCGCCCACCAAGGCTCTTGATGGTAAGACGCCGTATGAGGCTTGGCACGGGCGCAAGCCGACGGTCTTCCACCTGCGGACTTTCGGCTGTCTCGCGTTCGCCAAGGAGCTCGGCCACATCGGCAAGCTCGACGACAGGAGCACTCCAGGAGTGTTCATTGGCTACGCGGAGGGCTCGAAGGCCTATCGCATTCTCGACCCGAAGACACAATGTGTGCGCACGGCGCGCGACGTAGTGTTCGACGAAGGGCAAGGATGGGCATGGGACAAGGCGGTGGATGACGGCTCGACTCCGACGTACGACTTCACCATCGAGTATGTTCACTTCGAGGGAGCTGGGGGAGCAGGCAGCTCCCCCTCACCAAGCGTTCCCGAGCCTCCACCGACTCCAGCGCTCACTACAGCGACTAGCTCTTCGTCGACACGGCCACAACCGGCGTCCCCGCGCACTCCAGCACCGACAGCCACTCCGTCGGGCACGTCTACTCCAACACAAGCTCATGTCGAGCAAAGCCCGGTGGAGTTTGCTACTCCGCTCTCCCGCGACGAGGAGCGTATCGACGCGTACCACGACAGCGAGCCGTTGCGGTATCGTACGATGGAAGACATCCTCGGCGATCAACCAGTGCCGGGACCGGCGCTTCGTGACCTGAAGGCACAGTTGCACCTTGCGTGCGATGATGGTGAACCTCGGTCTTTTGCAGAGGCCGAGAGAGACGGTGCATGGCGTGCCGCGATGCAGTCGGAGATGGACGCCGTTGCGGAGAACCGCACTTGGGAGGTTGCTGACCTCCCTCGTGGGCAACGTGCGATCACCCTTAAATGGGTCTTCAAGCTGAAGAGGGATGAAGCTGGTGCCATCGTCAAGCACAAGGCCCGCTTGGTAGCTCGTGGTTTCGTGCAGCAGGAGGGGATCGACTTCGACGATGCCTTCGCCCCTGTAGCACGGATGGAGTCCGTGCGACTTCTCCTTGCACTAGCTGCCCAAGAGGGCTGGTGCGTCCATCACATGGACGTCAAGTCGGCGTTCCTCAACGGCGACTTGAAGGAGGAGGTTTACGTGCACCAGCCGCCGGGATTTGTGATCCCCGGCAAGGAGGACAAGGTGCTGCGTTTGCGCAAGGCTCTCTACGGCTTGCGGCAAGCACCGAGGGCGTGGAACGCCAAACTGGACTCCACGCTAAAGGGGATGGGCTTTGAGCAAAGCCCGCACGAGGCGGCCATCTACCGGCGGGGCAATGGAGGCAATGCCCTGCTGGTGGGTGTCTACGTCGACGACTTGGTGATCACCGGCACCAAGGATGCGGAGGTGGCGGCATTCAAGGAAGACATGAAGGCCACTTTCCAAATGAGCGACCTGGGGCCTCTCTCCTTCTACTTGGGGATCGAGGTGCACCAGGATGACTCCGGGATCACGCTTCGACAGACCGCCTACGCCAAGCGCATCGTTGAGTTGGCCGGGCTCACCGACTGCAACCCAGCACTCACTCCGATGGAGGAGAAGTTGAAGTTGAGTCGCCACAGCACGGCAAAGGAGGTGGATGCTACACAGTACCGGCGTCTTGTGGGGAGCCTCCGCTACCTCGCCCACACACGGCCGGACTTGGCATTCTCCGTTGGTTATGTTAGTCGGTTCATGCAGCGACCGACGACGGAGCACCAGCAAGCTGTGAAGAGGATCATCCGCTATGTTGCGGGGACTCTCGACCACGGTATCTACTACCCGAGGTGTCGTGGAGAGGCACACTTCATCGGGTACAGCGACAGCGACCACGCCGGCGACATCGACACTAGCAAGAGCACCAGCGGGATACTCTTCTTCCTCGGCAAGTGTCTTGTTAGTTGGCAGTCAGTCAAGCAACCGGTGGTTGCTATGTCCAGCTGCGAGGCCGAGTACGTCGCGGCTTCCACCGCCTCGACTCAGGCGCTCTGGCTTGCTCGGCTGCTTGGTGACCTTCTCGGCAGAGACACTGAAGCAGTGGAACTTCGAGTGGACAGCATGTCCGCTTTGGCTCTAGCAAAGAACCCCGTTTTCCACGAACGGAGTAGGCACATCCGGGTGAGGTACCACTTAATCCGTGACTGCCTGAAGGAAGGAAGCATCAAGGCAAGCTACATCAACACCAATGACCAGCTTGCGGATCTGCTCACCAAGCCCCTTGGGAGGATCAAGTTCCTTGAACTCTGCTCCAGGATTGGGATGGTTCAACCTCCTCACAAGACAACGCACAAGACTTAGGGGGAGAATGATGGAATAAGTCTTGTACTGTTTGGTCTTGGTCTTTGTTTGACTGCTGGTCCTGTCCAGGACAGCATATTAGTCCTTGTATAGGACAGCATATTAGTCCTTGTATAGGACAGCATCTTGGTCCTGTATAGGACAGTAGTTAGGACAGCATCTAGGACTGCATTAGATCATCTAGGCTGCACTTGCTTTATGCTTTTAGACTAGCATCTTAGACCAGCATATTAGAATATGCTGGCTCTTGGCCAGCTATAAATATGTATCCACAACCCCTTGGGTTGGCATGGCATTGTGTGAGTTGTGTGAGAAATAAACCAGAAAATTGCCCCATCTCCTAGTGTCATCCTCTCTCAATGAGAGTTACCGTTCAGTTTCTAACAGCACGCAGCTAGGAAATCAGGCGAGAGTCACGTGCTTTCAGGACTTTGTACAAGATCATATATGAACTCTTATATTTTAAGATATGCTGCTTGAATGCACTTAGGACACGAGGGAGGAGGAAGAATAAAGAAAAGATTGCTAGGATATTCATGATTTATAGTTTCTTGCCGGATCAGATCCATATTTGTACTGGACTCAGTATTTTGTGGCCGAATTGGATTAGACTTTTTTGGCAGAACCATGGGCAGAACTAAGTTTTGGCAGACTGTACATCTTTAACAAACTTAATAGGTAGTAGAGATTCATTATATATCCTTGCTTCTCATATAACTATTGAAAGTAATGGCTTCAGTATAGTTCATTTTGTACTGTACAGTATTTTCATGGGATGCTTGGAAAGGAGTGTCAATGTGCTTCTATTTAGTTCATATATTGATGTTTGTTAGAGCTTTCAGTTTTTACATGGCAATGTGGTACCATTGAGAGAATGATTGTAGATTGTCTCAATTTTTGTGTTCCAGCTTTGAATTATAGGTATCTTGTTATCTAAGTCTGAACATATAATTTTTCATATGTGTGAAATCTGTTTGGTTGAGATCACACTGGGCTTGCATAATCATGTCCTTCTGTGTGAACACTAAAGTTACATGGTTGATACTTTCCCTGCACTGATTATGTCAAGTATAATTCGCTACAAAACGTGAAAGATGTGATGATCATGTTTAGGTACCCGGTTTTGCAAATTCGCTATTGCAAGGTCTCCTTTTCCTGTGTCCGTTGACTGTTTTTTGAAGGAAATTTAACCATCTCTGGTCAGTAGTTACAGCATAGATAGGATGCCAGATCTCTTCTACCATACATTTTCTATGATCATAACTAAGCATTGTTCTTGGATTATGCACCATATGTTATTTAACATACTGTTTCCAATTTAGAAATGAGCTTTGAAGATGGTAATTTCTTTTCCTTTTCATGAAAATTGTGGCCTTAACTGTGGTGCCTTTTAATTGTTGCCAAGGGCATTTTTCATTTTTTGTTTATTTTTGGTTGTTAAAAACTTATTTTTTTCTCTGGAGTGCCAAAGCCATTGATTATTTTGTCATATGTAAAAAACAAATTGGTGGTGGTGGTGGTGTGTGCGTGTTTGTGTGTGGGGGGGGGGGGGGGGGGGATTAGTTTCCTACAAAATTCAAGATGTGTGAACTGGAATGTTGTTCCAAAATTATACACCAAGCTGTTGTAATGCCATTTGATTAGTGGATCTTCTTTCTCTTAATTGATTGCATGAAATGGTGTTATCATTAATTCTGATTTTTCATGGACCACTAATATTGTTACTAATATATATACCACTTCAATTGAAATTCTTGATCAGTAAATATTTGCTCTTACTGAGCCTTGTCCCACCTCTTTCATAAGATGTTTTCATGCTTTAGCATATATTTCATTTAATTGATTTCTACCTATGTCTAGTAAAATGTTAATATGATGGATAATGTTTTCTTCTATGCATGCTTCAGTAGTTGGCAAACTACTTTACGGATTAAATATTTTTTTTCAAATATTGTTTTCTCTCAAATTTATGTAAATACCATTCTTTTGGCATGGAACTCAGGCGTTTACTGTTCATGCATTGTTCTTTGCAGGTGTGATGACTCCCTGGTGATAGATAATCTTTGGTTTGGCTGGTGCTATATGCGAAAAGGTGAATGAATGTCAGCAAGAATCCTGTGCTCCTTGAGAAAGACTTTCTGATTCAGAATTACATCTTCAAGGAAGGCAAGTTTACCGGCCAGTATGAGTAATCACGCTCATCACAATGGGACGGCTAGGAAATCTAACTTTATTGTTGTATGAGTCGTTGTCCAAGAAACCCGTCGGCAGTCAGAAATAAAGTTCCCCTAGAACATGAGTAATGTTGATTAAAAAAAACATGAGTAATGTTTTCTTTTATGCTTTTGTCGAGTTACATCACGTTATTTGTTTCTGTCACACTTCCTTTAAAAAGAAAAGAAAGTTATTAGGACGCCCATAACCACAGACTCACAAACACATTGAACAGTGATCGATGATTATCGTCATTCTAGATACTCCTTTGGATATTCAGGTGCTAGACCTATCCAGCCTTCAAGTACTTCATACTCTGTACAAATTGTTAAACTGAAAGTCTTGTGTGGTTATAGTTTTTCTTTAATTCCAATGCCAGTAGCTAGGTGAGTTGTCAGTGGATGTTCATGACATTATTCAGTTACATAAGTTAATGCGTGCATTATCAATCTCTGAAGGAGTAAAGACACTACATCAGTTGATTGTTAATATGTTGCACCCTCAAATCATGGTCCGACCTTAGACTTTATTTTCTTTGGTAAAGTATCATTAGGCGTGGATGAAGCTGCTGCAAATAGCAAGCAACACTGCTCGTGTGATGACTGATGATCGCGTGGTTTGGTGCTGAAGAGTGTGGTGCGAAGGCCTAGATTTCTAGGTTCTTTGCTTGGATAATTTATATGTATCAAAATTGTATTGCACGTGTTTGAAAATATCTCATCTTGTCATATTCTAGGCTTTGAAATTATAAATTATTCTTAAGAAATATACAAACTTGGCAGGGCCTAGAAGATAGCTGCCACATTTGCCAAAATATATAGTGTGCAGATAATCAGTTTATAATCGAGTTGTGAGTTACGAGTACCTGCGAGCCTTCATTGTGCCAGAACTCGGACTTTTGTGTGCTACTTGAATATCCATCATATCTTTTGAAAAATCAATGCTAATTAAGTTAATTGCAATACAGAGTTAGCCATGAAAATATTTACTTCCATTGCAATGCATGGGCATGTAACTAGGTCATTTATATGTTCCAAATCTGCATATCTTGTATTGTTTATTCGTTTCCTTCCTAATTAGTGCATTAGGATTTAAGAAGCACATGACGTTGCTTTGTTTACCTCCTGACAAATGTAAGATTGCAAATCAAATGTGACTTGGAAGACGCTTGGCATTGGAGACAATTTACAACAAAATTAATTAGTAAGAGCAAAGTTCCATTTGATTGATGATGAAACATGTAGCTACAACTTACTGCAAAAATTAATTAGTAATATCAGTCTCTTGGACATTAAGATTCAGCATGTATTTTTTACCCCTTCGTTTCACATCTATGGAACCACAACAGAGCAAACAGTATACAAAGCTTACATTTGATCGACACCTTTATATTGTGCGTGCATAATAAAAAGAAGTAAAATCCTTATATAGACAACACAACAGACGATCATTGTATATCAGTTAATGTTTAAACTGTCTAGAGTGACATGGATATGTTTCCTAGACAGTTAACGTCTATACCACTGTATATGCTCTAATTCCATAATGGAACATTGTTGTTATTCATTTTAAATTTTGGAATTATAACTTTTTCCCCAAGGTCAAGGAGGGCACACACTTTAATTAATTTCTCCCAATTTATGTTCTTAATGTAGGCTTGAAATTTTTAGATAGAGCAATTGATAGAGGATATCATAAATTGTGGATAATTGGATCCGGCCATCCCAATACGTTTTTATATCATGGAGTCATTTTAAAATTAGATTTTGGAAACCAATCATGTGATAAATTTAAATGGTCATTTTTACAACAAAATTTTATGGATCAAGGTTCTCTGTGATGCTGTGCAAATGGATGGATCAATTCCAAACTAAAGGTAGTGTGAGGATAACGGTCAATGGTTACATAGATAGGTATTTCCAAACCTAGAAAGAATTAAGACAAGGGGATCCTCTGTCTCCCATCCTTTTTTATTGCAAATTGCTTGCTGTCCTTGTATCTAAAGCCATAGTAAATGGCCAAATTGGTGGTTTGGTAGCACAATATTGATGGCTGTTAACTACCATTTCTGACAGTCAATAATTCTTAAAATAAAAGCGGATGTATCATTCTCACCATGCATGCTAGTTACAATTAATAAAATTCCACATGTATCTGAAGAAAGACTCACATGCAGGAGAAACAATAAAATAAAGGAGGAAACACACCTATGTGGCGAAGAAATATAACTTCGACCAATCAGAGTTCGCTAATAGGGACTCCCATGAATCAAATGGCGCACCTCCAGCACCAAACCAACATAAATAGGGCTGAACACATGGAGGAGTAAGGGGGGCGACTCACCAGCGTGCCAGGAGAGCTGGGGGGAATTGGGCCCCACCTCTGTTCGGCCAAGCAAGGAGTGAGCCTAGTGTAAGGATCGAAGGCATACCAAAAAAGGGGGGGGGGGGGGGGGGTGAATCGGTGAGCCGACCACACTCGACAAACACTTCAATTTCCTCACTCAATACTAGCAATCGTTGCAACCTGTAATTCTAGGAGACCAAGACCCTACACATACTAGTGTTCATGATGAATGTAATGCAGAACTACACCACACTAGCCTATGCAAGCCTCAAGTAACTCTATCAACTATAGCACATAATTGCGGAATAGTAAACAGAAGGGTTAAGGAATGCATATGATTTTTTTACCAAGGTATCAGAATGATGGCACCTTCCCCTATTCCCCGTTGGACCACTCCCGCTGGAGTGCCAGTCCCTCCCGGCACCAAGTGGACTTCTCGCCCACGAGCCCACAATCACTCCCGAAGTAAAGACACAGTTGTGTCACCACTGCCACCAAGGCACAAGCGCCTCCCCTGAGAACTTTGCGGACTCCCTGAGCCGGCACGGGCGCCCACTATCGATGCTCCTTTCAACGAGGTGTGTACAAAAGTGTGACAACCGACCATGATAGGCTCATCACCAACATCTAACCTGTTGAGGTCCCACCCTAGACTAAGAGTAATAGCCTAGAACACACTCTAAGGACACCCTAGCCTTAGATGTGTATGGATGATCAAGTTACACTCTCTAGCACTCTCAAGATATGCAATATATCCTACTAGTGCTATCCTCTTTTCCTCTTGGCTCCCTGCTAATGCTCCTAGCTATCCCAATGGCCAAGAGAGGTCTCCAAGACCGCATCAACGACTTTATATAGGCTCCCAACCTCAAACTAGTCGTTGCTCTGGTCTTTGCCAAATCGGACCATCCGATCTTTGCTGGACGGCTCCTGCAAAGTCGTTGTTCTCCTGTCCCTACTATTTCCTATACAAACTAGACTTTTTGGTTCATAGACCGAACCATCTGGTCTCTACAGGTACTATTCATTCCAGAGCGATGTCAAAACATATTCCTCTTTATTCTGCTCCCAACCATACAGACCGGACCGCCAGGTCTGCACGCCGGACTGTTTGGTCTCTATGGGTCTTTGGGCCAATAGATTCCTCGTAGCAACTCCTCTTTGATCTAGATTCTTCTTTGATGATTGGACCATCCAGTCTCCACGACCCCTCTGTCCGATCTCCATATCGTGAAGCTGAAACTCCTCGTCTTTGCTTGACTTCATTTCCCGGCTTCATCCCACAGATCCTTGGCCTCTCCACTACCACCTAGTGCCTTGTGATTTCACCAAGCATCCATGCACATCACCGACTAGCGGGACCTAAGAGATATGACCTAGTCCCTCTTGATAGTTCGGTTTTTCATTTGGACTCAAGCCCTAACAACTAGACAAGTGTTCTAAACACTTGATCCTAGCTCGTCCTTAGCCTCAATCTATCTCCATCAACCCTTGGACTCCATCAAGTTCATCAAGCCTCCATGCTTGTGATCATTGTCATCAATCGCCAATGCAACCTTCATCAATAGGATTTGTAGTAGTGTAGAAGATGATTCTTGCATACACAACACTCATGTAGATATTAGACACATTTTCATAGTTGTCATTAATCACCAAACATTCATACCTTGGGGATCCAATCATCAATAATCATGAAGCTTACAACCAGTAGGGCCCAACTTCTTGTGGTGATTCATCATTGACTCCACGAAGACAGTTGTTCCCATTAGGGTGGGAGTTATGATCCCTAGAACCACCTTTGAACCCTTATAAAAGGAAGGATGCAGCTTCACTTCAAAACAGACACTTAGAAGCATCACTCTTTTGTATTTCGAGTTTCTCTTTAATTTTAGTGGAGTTAGGCTTAGAATAGAGTCATCTTCAGTTCCCAATTCTTCTTAGAGTTGTGGTATGACTCTTGTATTTTTGTCTTTTTGTAACACTTTGTTCTATATACTACTGTTTATATACAATTATGCTTGTGTTATTTGTTTCTTGTTTGATTATGTAATCCATTCATGCATGTGGTTGTTATGCTAGCATGTTAGTAGTGTAACTATACTATGCTACATGTTAGACATAGACCCATACTAGTCTTTATTTATATCATATATGATACATGACTAATGTTTGACTTAAATCATTTCCACATGCTTAGTGTTCAGTTCTTTGTGATTACTCCATTTTTGATCCACCACTAGGGGATTAGGTGTATTGTTCTAGAGATGTTAGTGTGGTGCTTGGATCAATATAATGCACTATTTATCATGTAGTCAACATGCTAGAGGTAGGAAGCAGGTGATGACAATCCTATTTGTCCTTCGAAATCCTCCATGTTCGGCTACATACTAGTCGATTGGCAGGAGTTGCCTATGGATGTAGGAGCAAACCCAATGTCCAAGGTCTGATGATTTAATTGTCTTGCATTTCTAATGTGTTAGTATAAATGTATATGATATAAACTATTCAACTATGTAAAAGCAACATAGAAACTTAGCTCTTCTCTTTGTCCTTCTTCGCTAGACTAGTCTTTAAGTATGCTATCTATGGGCCCACTACCCATAATTATCTTTATCTGTACCCCTATGAGGACTTTTTCTTATAATCTATTATCAACGTATGAACATAGTGACCGTATTCATCCATCTGCCATCCTTTGATATAAAATAAATACGATACCCTTAATACTTTCTGGTGAAATGCTACAAGGATATTATCCGTGCACTTGTGGATTATCTACATTCATTAAAAATATGAACACACACTTAGTCAAAATAGTGGTATTTTGATTCCTTGATATGCTAACAAATCCATGTTGTGGATAATTATTTTTTCTCTCGAATATGTAGGAGAGTTATGCATTTTTGTATTAAGAGAGGAAACCAAGCTCGCCGTTATATCTGCACCACCTCATATGGGGACCAAGTATGAGGGGCTATGAGAGTTACATGATGAGATAAACTAGGAAATAATCAAAGAAAAACATGACCCAAACTATAAAACTTGCTAAGAACTAGCCAACACTTGCTAAAAGTTTAAAGCATGAAGCTTTTTCTCCCCAGCAGGACACCACAACTTATATTCATCCATGAAGGATCTCATGACCTTATGGATGGAGGAAGAAGCACCTTCAAAGACACACACATTCTGTTGCTTCCAAATCAGCCAAGCACCCATGATGATTAGGGAATTGAGACCCTTACAATGTTCCTTTCTTACTTTGCTAGCAACATGACCCCACCAATTCCTAAAGGAACACTCTGTTTGGGTACTACTCTAGCCACATCAAGTGATGATAATTGATTGAACCATATTTTTTTTACTATGACACATGGCGTGATAATATGTTGGATCGTTTCTTCTTCTTTATCACACAAAGGGCACTTGTATGGATGTGGTAGACCACGCCATGATAGACGATCGCTTGCTCAACATCTATTATGCATCACTAGCCACAAAAATATATTGTTTCTTACAGGAGCCCACATTTTCCACACAAGTCCAACGAAGAATGCTAGATATGTGGATTTGAAAGAGTACTGTCCAAATGCTTTAAAATGCCATATTTGCTAATTCTCTATGTCAGATAGCACTGTATGCATATCCAGAGCTAGAAGTATTCAATCAAGCCATAACCAATCAGATTTAATTTTATGACTGACATCTCCATCTTTTTGTAGCATCGATCCCAAGTAGCAAAAAGTGTCTTTCTTGGACACTATTTGTCCATCAACTCCCTCATCATATGGAGTGGAGCTTAAATCACACTTCATGTACTCTGTTTTAGGCTTACTAAGTCTAAAACCCTTGGACTTCAAAGTCCATCTTCATAATTCTAGCTTCTAGTTCACCACAATCTTGCTCTCATCCACTAGCACCACATCATCCACAAAGAGCATACACAAGGATATCCCTTTGTATGTCTCTTGTGACCTAATCCATTACCAACACAAAAAGATAAGAGCTCAAAGATGCTCCTTGTTCTAATCTTATATTACTTGGAAAAACATCGATAGCTCCATCATTTGTTTGGACACTTGTCATAACATTATTGTACCTATATTTAATGAGGTTGATGTACTTTATTGATTTGTCAAAAAAAATATTAATAGACTCTTATATTATTTTCAAAAAAAGATTTGTCAGACCTGACGACCACACATAGCATGGCCTAAATAAAGGTATTGAGTGACATTAGAAAACAAGGGCAATATCTCTAGTAATAATTTTCTATTCATTATGATTTTTTGTCCCATTATAATTGGCAAAATTGCTGTGTGCTTGGCATGTGGTGGTCATCTCGGGACACACAAATCGTCCTTTTAGTGTGCTCGCACATACCGTTCACCATCATAGCCACATATCCATCTATTCAAGATTCGTGCTAGTGCCATCTCCTTGCTAGAACCATTTTTACATGGTTCTCTTCTTACTCATTTGGCCCGCCCCCAATCACCATCCCGTGGGGGCGTTGCCAAGCTCCCTCCTAATAAAATCACAATGGTTGGCAGCAACCTGTTCATGCACTGACAAGTTTGATTGATGCTCCATCCAGCCGAGCAATCCCAGCCGCATGTGCCTGCCACCACCCGGGTCTGCCTTAAACCGACGTCCCTCGCAAAAGAACGATGACTGGTAGTTTGGGACCTTTGTATTTGCCTCCAGAAAGGAAAAAATGAAAATATGCTTGCTAAGAACAACAAATCTGTTTTGTGATATTAGTAAGTTCAAAAAGGCGAGTGCAAATATCCTTTAGGAAACATGAAGTTCATTGAATCCTCTATAGACAAGCTTTAGGGTTACTGAAGTGAAGTTTGAAAGGTCGAGGATATTGAGTTCTCCCCTTAGCTTGTTGAAGGTCTTCTCATCGAGTGGATTAGTGAAGATATCCACCTATTGTTCATGAGTCCACACACTCACCAATTCAATGTCCTTCTCAACATGGTCTCTTATGAAGTAATGCTTGACTTGAATATGCTTCGCATGATCATGATCTCTAGTTTTGAGAGCCATTTTGATTATCACCTCACTATCACAATATAGTGACATTTGAGTATAGTTGAGGCCATAATCCGAGACTGTTTGCCTCATATAGAGAAGTTGAGCACAACACGCTCCCGCCGCCATGTACTCTGCTTCAGCTGTGGATAGAGCCACTGAATTTTGCTTCTTTGAGCTCCAAGATACTAGAGATCTTCCAAGAAATTGGTAACCTCTCAATGTGCTCTTTCTATTCACTTTGCAACCTGCAAAGTCTGAGTCTGAATTCCCAAGTAACTCAATGCTTGTTCCTCTAGGATACCATAATCCCATGGTAGGTGTGTACTTGAGGTATCTAAGAATCCTCTTTATAGCCTTCAAGTGAGACTCCTTTGGATTTGTTTGATAGCATGCAAGCAAGCACACACTAAACATAATGTCCAGTCTTGAGGCGGTGAGATAGAGCAAACAACCAATCATTGATCTATAAAGCTTGGGGTTCACTGGTTTTCCCTTTGCATCATCATCCAAGGGTTTGCTTGTTGCCATAGGTGTATGCAAGGGCTTGCAATTTTCCATGTTGAATCTCTTGAGAAGGTCCTTGGTGTACTTTTCTTGATAGATGAAGCTCCCTTCTCTCAATTGCTTCACTTGAAAACCAAGGAACACATGCAACTCTCCAATCATTGACATTTGAAACTCCCTTGTCATCCTTTCTTGGAACTCCCCATTGAACTTCTCATTGGTTGAGCCATATATGATATCATCCACATAGATTTAGCACACAAAGAGATCCTTCCCAACATGTCTTGTGAAATGCTAAAAAAAAACATATCTTGTGAACAAGGTGCTGTCAATACTTCCAATCTTGAAGCCATTCTTGAGAAGGAAGTTCCTTAGATGTTCATACCATACCCTTGGTGCTTGCTTGAGACCATAGAGAGCTTTCTTCAACTTGTACACATGTCTTGGATGCTTAGGATCCTCAAACCCTGGAGTTGTTCCACATATACTTTCTCATTGATCTCTCCATTGAAGAATGCACTCTTCACATCTATTTGATAGAGCGTGAAGTCATTATGTGATGCATAGGGAAGTAATATCTGAATTGCTTCAAGACATGCCATGGATGCAAATGTTTCTTCAAAGTCAATGCTCGCCACTTGAGAATATCCTTTAGCCACTAGGCGAGCCTTGTTCTTGACAATGACTCCTTTCTTATCTTGTTTGTTCTTGAAAACCCAATTTGTTCCAACAACGTTATGATTTTTGGGACTTTCAACAAGTTTCCACACTTTGCATCTCTTGAAGTTGTTCAATTCTTCTTGAATAGCAATAACACACTTGTGATCATCCATAGCTTCATCAATAGTTGTGGGCTCAATCATGGAGACAAAAGAGAAGTTCTCAATTGCAATATTTGCCTCATCATTATTTCCTTCACTCACATAGTTGGGCTTGTATTGATTTTTCCTTGTCCTAATTCCTTGAGATGGACTCCCAATGATCAAGTCACGTGAGTGATCCTTGTTGATGGCTTTGGGTCTAGGATGATGTTCTTCTTGAGTGTGAGGAGCTCTAGGCAAAGTATCTTGTGCATCATGGATGCTTGCTCTCTCGATTTATGAGTGTCTTGGATTCTTAGCGAGGTGGGGGAATCATTCATATGCTTTCTTCTCCTGGAACTACAACTTGGAGTGGATGAGGGGGTGTTGTGTGACAAGTTTGGAGAAGTGGCTCGAGGTGAAGTATGTGGGGAAGATTATGGCTCACTTCTCACTTGGGTTTCCTCATGGGTAGGTGGATGCACTCTCAATGAATCTTGGGAGGAGCTAGTGGCTGTGCCAATGATATCTTGGGTTGTTTCTTGCACGTCAGATGATGAGATTGGTTGTGGTGGTGGAGTAGAGGGCTCACTAATATGATCATCATTGGCCTCGTGGGGTAAAACCTCACCCACGGGCATGTTTCTCAAAGCTCCCCACATGAGCTTAGTGAATAGGCATGTTTCTCGAGGCTTCCCTCATGGGCTTAGTGAATAGGCATGTTTCTCAAAGCTTCCCTCACCCACGGGCACATTCCTCTTGACCACTTTTATGAGCTGATTCATTCTAACATGTGTCAGTCTTCTATGCCATAACCATCCCTTTGTTGCCTTAGTGAATAGGCAAGTACTTGGTGGCATATTGCTTGATTTGAAGTCCGTGACATACAAGTTCTCATGCCTTGCTCCATGAAATACTAGCCCTTTGTTTGCATTCTCGATCATTGCACCATCCTCATCAATTGTGCACTTGAATCCCATGTCACAAAGCTAACCAATAGAGGGGAGGTTGAAATTGAGGGTTTCCACAAGAAAGACCTTGGAGAGATGGCGGTGCTCTGTAATGGCCACCTTGCCTGAGCCGCTAACTCTCTCTTTTGAGTTATCCCCAAAAGTCACCTTTTTACTGTTTTTGTCTTCATCAATGTTGGTGAACATGGTTGGATTCCCGGTCATATGTTGGGTGCACCCACTATCAAGTATCCAATGGGTGCCTCCACTCTTGTAGCTGACTCTAGTGGTAGCCATAAGACAAGCACTAGAGGAAGAAGGGTTAGTATGAAAAGCATTGCTTAATTAACTTGCACTAACCTTATCATGACGAACCACAAGACCATCCTGATAATTAGGGATCTTTGCAATCCCTTCGTGAAGTCTCCTCCATATAAGATAGTGAGGAGCATGATACCTCCATTGTCCATGACCATCCCTCATGTACACATTGTCAAGGTCGATGTAGTAGTGGGGAGGAACATAGAGACCAGTGACGTGCTGTTGGCACCAGATTTTGACCAGTCCCATCTGTCAGAAGTGGGAAATTGAAATCGGCTGAAGTCAATAATATTCAACGGACGAAGGAAGTTAAGTGGGCCCGATAGGGTTGTTTTATTTCTTTCTATTTTTAAGTTTAGATTTTACTTTAAAATCTAGTTGGTTTGTTTAGGAGTCCTGACCGAGTCGGGTCGAAACCTCTTGCATGAGGTTATAAATATATAATAGAATCTGTACGAAAAAAACAACACTTTTGTTCAATACAATTCGGCGCATCACCAACCTTTTTGACGAAACCCTCATCTCGCGCGGGCTGCATCGGCTCCAATCTCGGCATGAGATTTGGATTAGTCACCCTCGGTAATTCTATCAATTTCAACTAGTACTTTCTTATTAATTTGACATTCTAGTTATTATTGTTAGAATTGCTAGTTATCCGATAATTAAATCTGTTTAGTTCTTGTTCTATCGACTCTGATTGCAATATTGTCTTAATTGCAGCCGATCTATTGTAATCTTGGTAGATTTTATAAGTATTATTTAGGTCTAATTATTTGAGTCACTTTGTTAACTTTATCTATAAATTGATCAAATCTAGTTTTATCTATCGTGTTTGAATACTATCTCGATTAAGTTTGATCTATTCGAATCAGTAAGGCTGTATCAGTTTCGATCTCTTGCTGGGTAGATGGGGATAGATTCGATCAGTTTATAGGTAGGGTCAATAGGGTTCTATCGGGGCGTTTAGCCGATAGGTTATCACGGTTCAATCGACTTTCTGGTGCTTAATTGATCATATCATTTATTTTGATAGTCGTTTGCCCCGTTGCTTAAATAAGATAGATTTAACAATTATGAGGCATATTTGCAATATCAACTAATTAGATCTATCGACCTGACACCATTGACAGAGCGAGTTTATGCGTATTTACTGTAGATCTATCGACTCAACTCTATCGACTCTGGCACTTTTCATCGACTTGGCCAGTTCTTTTGTGAATACTATAGATCTATTGGTTCTGGCCAGTCAATTCGTTATTTTACTGACAGTTATGACCCTAGACTGATTGCTAAATTAAATTTTGCTGATAAGCCGATACAATCAGCCAATTGGCTTAGTTTATTTCATTTTCTTTATTTTTATAGCCTCGGCTGATTTCACGAATAGTGAGTATCGACTCTCTTTATTAGCCTATCCTAGGCCGGTGACCTGTGTCATCTGATCATTTATTTCTTTGTCGGTTTGCAGGAAAAATTGACTGCCACGCCCCGATTTCTCGTATTGAGCCTGCACTAGAGTCAAGCAAATCTCCCAGGTCACGCGTGGTGATTTTTGTGTCAACACGTCCTCAAGCACGTGTCCCACTTGTGAGTGGAGCAAAAGTATCATCTCTATTACTCTCTCAATTGAGAGCTCATGCCTTCTGTTGATTACATCCTCAAGCAAGAAACCCCTCTCAGTAGTTGTGATTCGCAAGAGAAGCCAATCAATCACTTCATATGATGAGATCCTCCGTAGACCTCGAAAGGAGTTTATCCTACACACAAGATCATAAATGCTCAAGAAAGTCTCACAAAGGTCATCATCGGCCTGTCCTAGCCCGGTGACCCGTGTCATCTGATCATTTATTTCTTTGTCGGTTTGCAGGGAAAATTGACTGCACGCCTCGGTTTCTCGTATTGAGCTTGCACTGGAGTCAAGCAAATCTCCCAGGTCATGTGTGGCAATTTTCATGTCAACACACTTTTTGGCATGCCCAGTGGGACCAAAAACTTCAAATTCTACATCATGCCTGAACTTGGAATGCCAAAAGCTCCTGAAGACTCACAACCGAAGCACATCGTCAATGCTGAGGTAAGGAATGAACATGTGCTACCTTTTTGTCAGAGATGACCTGAGTGATGAAGCGAAGGCACAAATTGATCAGAGACTTGCTGAGTTTGAAAAGCTTCTGTTAGGAACTTTTGGCAAAACTAGGAATGGTGTCATCCAAAAAGGAAAGTTGCCTGCTGCTGTTCTGGTTGAAGGTGAAGAAAAGTCATTTGCCAATAAACCAATAGAAGCTGTTGATGAAGAGGCTCTTAGCAACATGATCCACACGGTGGTACATCATGCACTAATTAACCAGTCGCCTGTGTTGGTTAATACTTTGAGGGCTTTGATTGTTCAGACTATGGAGGGTTGCGTAATTGATGATCCAATTCATGGGTCAATGTATTTCCGTGTGATCGGGATTGTTCCTCGGCCTACGGCTCATGCGGCGAGTTCAAGTCAAAGGATTTTAGAAAATACCCCACCTTTGAAGGATGCTGATGCTAGGACGCCTCACATATTGCAGAAGACCACTCCACAGATGCAACCACATCATTACAGACAAGACGCTACAGAGCCAAATGTAACATACAGTACTACCCCTAATATTGAGCCGAGCATGTTTGGAATGCCATCTTCATCTGCGCAATCAGGAGAATTAGGTGGCCATCATACAATTGTTAATTTTGGTTCGCCTATACCAGCATCTGGTCCTGCATTGACTACTCCAAATGTCAATATGTCAACTAATGACTGGGCTTCGAAGATTGCTAAGGTAATCAGGGACAGTTTGGATTGAAGCCTAAGCAACAGACGTATATGTATCGACCTCCATATCCTCCAAGTTATGATTTGATCTCTATGCCGAGTCGATACAGACCACCAGAATTTACTAAGTTCACTGGTCAGGATAATACTACTATAGTTGAGCATATTAGCTGATTTTCAGTGCAATGTGGAGAAGCTGGCAATACTGAGGCATTGAAAATCAGGTTGTTTCCATTGTCCCTGTCTGGATTAGCTTTTTCTTGGTTCGCATCATTGCCCCCAAATTCAATTATTACTTGGGCCGATGTCGAACAGAAATTTCATAAGTACTTCTTTGCGGAAACTAGAGAGTTGAGGTTATTAGATTTGATTGCTATGAGGCAGAAAGCTGGAGAGTCTGTGCATGATTACGTGCAAAGATTTAGAGATGTGCGTAGCAAATGTTTCAGCCTGTAGTTAACTGATAATCAGATGGCAGAAATAGCATTCAATGGTTTGGTTGCCCCTTTAAGAGAAAAGTTTCCCTCTGCTGAACTTGAAGTCTGTCACAATTAGTGCAAAAGGTATCCATACAAGAGAGTTTGACTCGGGGGGCAAGTTCAAGGCCGATTTAGATCAAACTTAATGATTATGGGTCTGAGTGTGATGAAGAAACTGTCGAAGTCGATATGGCCGAATGGACTAGAAACAAGAATACATTGTTGTGCCCATCGGTGAAGTAGAACGAACCTAAAGAGAAATATGATTTTTATGTCACCAAGACCAATAAGATATTCGATATGTTACTACACGAAAAGCACATTCAGTTGCTACCCAACCATGTGATTCCTCCTGTTGAAGATTTGAAGAAGATGAGGTACTGCAAGTGGCATAATTCTCCTTCTCATGATACTAATGATGGCAAAGTATTCAGGAGGCAAATTCATATGGCAATTGAGCAGGGTAAGATCAAATTCACTAAAGGTACTATGAAGATTGATGGGCATCCTTTTCCTACAAATGTTAATACGGCTGGTATCGACAATATGGAGGCATTTATCAAAAGATACCAGAAAAAGAGGGACAGGGAAGTAAAGGAATCATAGTTTGATCTATATTGGGAGTGCTCATTCTTTCAGTATTGCTGGGATCACAATATGAAACTGCCGTCAATCGACAATTGCCCTAGATGCAGTAAGCATGCGGATCATATGTATAGAGAAGCTATAACAGGTCATCGGTACCCACATCGTGTGAATGATGCTAGAGAGTCGATGGTGGGATTAGCGGCTCGATAACCAAGGGTTTCTACGTTTGATCGACTCGGAACCAAGAAGGCAAGTGATGAAGCTAAATTTGATAAGGAAGTCGACGAGGAGATGCAGGAGGAACAAGAACAGGTTGATCAGTAGTGCCCATTTGGGTATTTTCTCTAGGAGTCAGAAATGTAGAATACAGATAATGCGCTGCAGGCAGATAAGGGCTGGCCAGTACTATGATGAAGATGATCGGCCACCAAAGAAGGTTTGGAAGCTAAAGGTGAAGTTACAAGAGCAGACACCAGATACCTCTATGAACATGGTGATGATATTGCCTCAAGAATTCATGGCTGCAGAAGAAGAATTGTTTGCTAATAGAGAGAGTGAGCCTCAGATGGTACTTGATATCCAACAAGCAGTTTTTGATAAACCAGATGAGGCTAAATATTGGCACTTGAAGGCTTTATAATTAAGAGGTTTTGTTAATGGAATGCCGATGGGAAAGATGATGGTCGATGGAGGTACTGTAGTAAATATCATGCCGATCACTACCGTCAGGAAATTAGGAAAGATTGAAGAAGATTTGATTGATACAAATATGATTCTTAGAGATTATGGTGGTCGTACTACAACAGCTAAAGGAGTTTTAAATGTGGAGCTTACAATCGGCAGCAAAACCTTGTCGGTTACTTTCTTTGTGATTGATGGAAAGGGAACCTATAGTCTTCTGTTGGGATGTGATTGGATACGTGCTAATTGCTATGTTCCTTCTACGATGCACCAATATCTGACCCAATGGAATGATGATCAAGTAGAGGTCATCCCGGCCGATGAAACCGTCAATGTCACATCGGATGATTTAGTTCCATGGCATGCAGATGATATGGAGTGTTTGTCTGGTAAAATCTGGGATGGGGATTACGTCAAGATTACTACACCAGGGTCTTGAAGTAGTGGACCAATCAAATTCTAAACTGTTTCTCTGATAGGCACCCCAATGGAATTGGCAGGCACACCAATGGAATTTGTAGAAGATGAAAAGTTGGGAAAAGAATTCATGTCAGCCGATGAGTTACAGGAAGTTGATATAGGAGATAGTGACAAACCAAGGCCGACATTTATCAACAGAAAGTTAGATGAAGAGTTTAAAGTTGAATTAATAAAGTTATTGAAAGAGTATCGGGATTGCTTTGCTTGGGATTATTCTGAGATGCCCGGTCTGAGCCGATCTATAGTTGAACATCAGTTGCCCATTAAACCTGGATATCGGCCTTACAAGTAGCCCCCAAGAAAAATTGATCCAAAGATATATGATGATGTCAAGGCTGAGATTACTAAATTATATGATGCTAAATTTATTAGGCCTTGTCGATATCCAGAGTGGGTTTCAAATATTGTGCCTGTTTTCAAGAAGTGTGGCAAATTGAGAGTTTGTATTGACTTTCACCCATTGAATAAAGCTACTCCGAAAGATGATTACCCAATACTGATAGCAGATCTTCTGGTTGATGCAGCTGCAGGACACAAAATTGTTAGCTTTATGGATGGTAACGCTGGTTACAATCAGACTTTCATGGTAGAAGAAGATATACCGAAGACTACTTTCAGATGTCCTAGTGCTATTGGGTTGTACGAATGGGTGGTCATGACCTTTGGGTTAAAAAATTTCGGAGCTACATATCAGTGGGCCATGAATTATATATTCCATGATCTGATCGGCAAGTTGGTTGAAATTTATATTGATGATGTTATAATTAAATCTAAAAGAGTAGAAGATCATATAGCCGATTTACGAGAAGTACTTGAGAGAACCAGGAGATATGGTTTGAAGATGAATTCGAAGAAATGTGCTTTCGGTGTTTCGGCTGGTCAGTTTTTGGGTTTCATTGTGCATGAAAGAGAAATTGAAGTTGGGCCAAAAAGCATGAAAGCTATCAATGATATTGAGTCGCCGACTAACAAAACAAAGCTTCAGTCTTTAATCGGCAAAGTGAATTTCATCAGGAGGTTTATTTCCAATCTATCTGAAAGACTTGATGCATTTACCCCATTATTGAAGTTAAAGGCGAATCAAAAGTTTGTGTGGGAGGCTGAACATCAGAAAGCTTTGGATGATATCAAACAATATTTGGTGTCCCTACCAGCATTGGTACCACCAAAAGAAGGATTGCCTTTGAAGCTTTATGTTGCGGCGGATAAGAAATCAATCGAATCAACTTTAATCCAAGAACAAGATGGCAGAGAGAGCAAGTGGAGTTTTATCTAAGTCGAAGATTGATTGATGCTGAAACCAGGTACACAAAGATTGAGAAGTTATGTTTATCTTTATATTTCTCATGTGTGAAGTTGAGGCATTATTTGTTATCGACCGAGTGTGTGGTGGTTTGCAAAGACGATGTTATCAAATATATGTTATCGGCTCCTATTTTAAAAGGTAGAATTGGTAAATGGATGCTTGCTCTAGCTGAATATGATCTTACTTATGAATCTACTAAGGCTGTTAAAGGTCAGGTGCTGGCTGATTTAGTTGTTGAGCACTGTAAGTCTAAAGTATCGATGGTGGAGCCAGTACCATGGTTATTATTCTTTGATGAATCTATTTGCAAGAACGGATGTGGTATTGGGCTAGTGATCATATCACCTCGGGGGCAAGATTTGAATTTGCATTTGCTGTTGAAGTATCAACTAATAATCAGACTGAGTATAGAGCTGTGCTTAAGGGGTTGCAGATGATGAAAGAAGTTGTAGTCGATTGTGTTGAAATCATAGGAGATTCATTGTTGGTGCTCGGACGGCTTGCTAGGGAATTTGAGTGCAAGGATGATATGTTAAGATTATTTCATATCGAGTGTCAGAATATATTGCAACACTTTAAAGTAGTAAGATTCAAGCATGTCCTAAGAGAACAAAATATGGAGGTGAATGATCTGGCGCAAAAGGCATCGGGTTATCAATTGAATGTTAGTGAAATTATTGTCGATATAGCTGATGTCGATGAAGAAGATTGGAGATTTGGAATTATTCAATATCTTAAAGATCCAACCCAACGAGTGCCTCGGAAGATTCAGTACATGGATTTGAGGTATGTTTTGTTAGAAGAAAAACTTTATTACCGAACGATTGATGGTGTACTATTAAGATGCTTGAATCAAGAAGAGACCAAAGTTGTTATGTGTGAAGTTCATGAAGGAATATGTGGAACACATCAATCAGCTCATAAGATGAGGTGGTTGTTAAAAAGAACTGGGTATTATTGGCCGATTATGCTGGAAGATTGCTTCAGATATTATAAAGGATGTCAGGAGTGTCAGAAATTTGGAGCAATATAGAGAGCACCAGCATCAGCTATGAATCCAATTATTAAGCCATGGCCTTTTAGAGGCTGGGGTATGGACGTGATTGGCCAAATTTATCCTGCAACAAGCAAGGGTCATAAGTATATTCTGGCAGCTACAGATTACTTTACGAAGTGAGTCGAAGCCGTACCTATGAAAAATGTTACTGCTGGTGATGTGACCAACTTCATGAAGGAACATATTATATATCGATTTGGTGTACCACAGACTATTACCACTGACCAAGATTCTATGTTCACTTCGGAAGAGTTTCATAGCTTTGCTGATAGTATGGGAATCAGGCTTTTGAATTCATCGCCATATTATGCTCAAACCAATGGTCAAGCAGAAGCATCCAATAAGAGTTTGATTAAGTTGATTAAGAGGAAGATAGATGAACAACCTATAAAGTGGCATTTAACATTGGTTGAATCTTTATGGGCATACAGGATGGCTTGTCATGGGTCAATTAAGGTGCCACCTTATCAGCTGGTTTATGGCCATGAGATAGTTTTACCATGGGAAACAAATATGGGGTCCACAAGGGTGAAGATGCATGACCAATTATCAGCTGATGACTACAGGCATGTTATGTTGGGTGAATTAGAATACGTTGTACAATATCGGATGAAGGCCTTGGAAAGATTCAAGAAAATAAAGCTCGGGTGGCCAGATTTTATAATAAAAAGGTGGTTCCCAAAAGTTTTTTAGAAGGGGATCTAGTCTGGAAGTTAATCATGCCCATCGGCCCTAGAGATAGTCGTTTTGGAAAATGGTCACCGAATTGGGAAGGTCCGTTTAAAGTAAGCCGATCTGCGCCTGGCAATGCGTATTTTCTACAAGGATTGGATGGAGAAGAGTTCGGGAGGGCGATTAATGGTAAATATTTGAAACGATATCATCCAAGTGTTTGGGTTGATTCATGATTTCGTCGTTGATTGACAGCCGATATTTAGTATCGCGCATGAATGGTAAGAGCCGATGAGAATACATCGACTTGAGATGGCTGATATTTAAAATATCGCCCTTAGTAGAAAAATATCAGATAATACATATATTCATTCAATGGTGATAGAAGAAGTTACAGAGGAATATCAATACAAGGTGAAAATGAGTTGATTACTCGCAGGTAATCGATTTCTAAAGAGATCTATTATCTTACTACAGCTAGGGGATGAATATGTAATTATTATCCTGAGTACAAGAAAAGAGCACATAATTAAGAACAAAGGTGGTTCTGCAGCTTGGCTCTTCTTCCTCAGCAGAGTATCGCTGTCATCAGACATTACCCGATGGACAAGTGGAAGAGAGGGGGGCCTCGTTGATGCCATTCTTCATGATTGGGTCATCCAACAACTCGTAAGTTGATTTCTGACGCTGAAGCGGCTGTGGACTTTGGATTGAAAGGATGCTCCAAGGATAGAAGAAGCAAAGAGGATTCACCATGATAGACTTAGCAGATTTGGAGATAGTCGGTATTTTTCTATCAGAGCTCTCAGGAGAAGACTCATGTTGTCAAGATGAAAAAGAGGATGGAGGAAGGGGCTATTTATAGGATCTACACATGACCTTTGAAGAACCCAAACGCCGCTCTACATTAATGAGGAAGTAGGAAGTGGAGAGGTTCAAGAAAAAAAAGATAAGAATGAGGACGGTCAAAAAAGAAGACCAGCAGCTGAGGCGGTGCAGGAAGGCGATGAGTTGCAATTAAGAAGAGCATGAGTGGTTGGGGGTAAGATTTAAAGATAAAGTTTAACAGTGGGTGGTTCACCAGTAAATATGTGCGATAAACGTGGTGATAAAATCCGGTGCACGAAGCATTTCATACCCCGGACTCGGAGGGCATGTGTTGGCACCAGATTTTGACCGGTCCCATCTGTGAGAAGCGGGAAATTGAAATTGGTTGAAGTCAATAATATTCAATGGCCGAAGGAAGTTAAGTGGGCCCGATAGGGTTGTTTTATTTCTTTCTATTTTGAAGTTTAGATTTTATTTTAAGATCCAATCTGTTTGTTTAGGAGTCCTGACCGAGTTGGGTCGAAACCTCTTGCATGAGGTTATAAATATGTAATAGGATCTGTACGAAAAAACAACACTTTTATTCAATACAGTTCTACGCATCTCCAACCTTTTCGATGAAACCCTCGTCTCGTGCGGGCTGTATCGGCTCCGATCTCGGCGTGAGATTTGGATTAGTCACCCTCGGTAATTTTATCAATTTCAACTAGTACTTTCTCATTAATTTGATTTTCTAGTTGTTATCGTTAGAATTGCTAGTTATCTGGTAATTAGATCTGTTTAGTGCTTGTTCTATCGACTTTGATTGTAATACTGTCTTGGTTGAAATTGATCTATTGTAATCTTGGTAGATTTAATAAGTATTATTTAGGTCTGATTATTCGAGTCACGTTGTTAACTTTATCTATAAATTGATTAAATCTAGTTTTATCTACCGTGTTTGAATACTATCTTGATTAAGTTCGATCTACTCGAATCAGTAAGGTTGTATCGGTTTCAACCTCTTGCTAGGTAGATGGGGATAGATTCGATCAGTTTATAGGTAGGGTCAATAGGGTTCTATCGAGACGTTTAGCCGATAGGTTATCACGGTTCAATCGACTTTCTAGTGCTTAATTGATCATATCATTTATTTTGATAGTCATTTGCCCTCTGCTTAAATAGGATAGATTTAACGATTATGAGGCATATTTGCAATACCAGCTAATTAGATCTATCGACCTAACGCCATTGATAGAGCGAGTTTATGCATATTTACTATAGATCTATTGAGTCAGCTCTATCGATTCTGGCACTTTTCATCGACTTGGTCAGTTCTTTTGTGAATACTGTAGATCTATTAGTTCTGGCCAGTCAATTCGTTATTTCATCGGTAGTTATGACCCTAGACTGATTATTAAATTAAATTTTGCCAATAAGCCAATACAATCACCCGATTAGCTTAGTTTCTTTCATTTTCTTTATTTTTATAGCCTCAGCTGATTTCATGAATAGTGACTATTGGCTCTCTTCATCGGCCTGTCCTAGCCCGGTGACCCGTGTCATCTGATCATTTATTTCTTTGTCGGCTTGCAGGGAAAATTGACTGCCATGCCCCGATTTCTCGTATTGAGCCTGCACTAGAGTCAAGCAAATCTCCCAGGTCACGCGTGGTGATTTTTGTGTCAACACGTCCTCAAGCACGTGTCCCACTTGTGAGTGGAGCAAAAGTATCATCTCTATTACTCTCTCAATTGAGAGCTCATGCCTTCTGTTGATTACATCCTCAAGCAAGAAACCCCTCTCAGTAGTTGTGATTCGCAAGAGAAGCCAATCAATCACTTCATATGATGGGATCCTCCGTAGACCTCGAAAGGAGTTTATCCTACACACAAGATCATAAATGCTCAAGAGAGTCTCACAAAGGTCATCATTCGGATTTCTCACAAATACATCAAGTTGAAAGAAGAGATCATGTTGGTGAGCTCGATGAAGATGCCAAAGTCGACCTTGTGGTGGAGGAGGTGGAGGCGCCAGAGCCATAGTGGTGAGATCGATCATCTAAAATGATCATGTGAGAATTGTGGTCGACGCTCCTCTCACACCAATGTGTGGTCCACTCGAAGTGCTTGGAGTAGATCTTGGGATGACACTTGAGGTAGAGCTTGATGAAGCGCTTGATGATGAGCTTGATGTTGGTCTTGATTTGAAGAGGTGGTAGATGCCGTTGCAAGGCAATCTTGTGGAGGGATCAAAGAAGTTTAAGATTGGAGCTACTTCTTTCCCTTTGCTTGAAGATGCTTCATTGTTTACCTTGAATGACTTCTTCCCCATCAAGCTTGTGATGATCTCCTCATCCTTGAAGAGTAGCCCGATCACATCATCAACAGAAAGATTCTTATCCATGATGAGATCAAGGGTGATGTAGAGGAGCTTGCTGCTAGGGAGCAAGGTGAGGATCTTCTCGATAATCAATAACTTGGGGAGCTCGAACATAGCTGCTGCAATTCTATCCACAATACCTCGCAAGCGAATAAGAGAGTCAAGTAAGTCCTCATTACCGTTAGCATGAAAAGCAAAAAACTCCTCAACAAGTGAGTCACTAGCATGATCAACAAAAGACTCACAAGTATCATCAACACAAGTCACGCTAGAAGAGCAATCAAGATCAAGAGACACATCATTATCAATCATCACATTAGGCATACTAGTAGAGCAACCTATCAAGTCATTATTAGAAGGATCTAGGCACTCACTAGAACTAGGCACAACCACACAAACATCATCATACACATGATCATCGGTGAAGGTATTAGAAAAGTGCACAAGAGTGTCCATCAACTCATCTGGGATCATGGCATTTAGGTGGCTTTTCAAGTGATCCTTCCACGAACCATGACCCGACCCCAAATGGGATGACATCCCAACTCAATACGGTCATTACGCAAGGCGGTTTAGCCCTATGATGAGCACTTGGCTCAGATACCACTTGAAAGGACCGAGTGACTGAGAGGGGGGGGGGCATGAATCTGGAACTTGCTATATGTACCAAATTCGCCAATTCTTAAATCCGACCACTCAAAACTACTACTACACAATCCTAGTGATGATCATACTACCAAGATAAAGAACCTATGAAAGGATCAATAACCTAAGTATACTAGTGGATCACACAAGGCAATACAACTCCTATGCAAGGTAGTAATCGAAGACATACGGAAGCACACAACTAGCTAGCAAAGGGTACTACTCATGCAAAGCTACTAGATCAACAAGCACATAGAAGGCACACGAGCATGAGTAGCACAATACATACTAGGATAATAAAACAAGCCAAAGCAACTCCTGTACATGCTAGTGATCAAGTATGAAAGCTAAGCACTACTAGCAAGTAAAGAAGCCTATTTATGCGTGTCTACAAGGTAGAAAGTAAAGCATCATAGTAAGGAGTAGAGTAAGAGATGACTCATAATTTTTTTTCTGAGGTCTCGGAAGGATGGCGCCTCCCCCTACTCCTTGTTGGACCACTCCCGCCAGAGTACCGGTCCCTCCCGTCACCAAGTGGAGTTCTTACACATGAGCCCGCAATCACTCCTAGAGTGAAGACATGGTTGCATCACCGCTCCTACCAAGGCACAAGCTCTCCTCCCTCGAGAACTCGTCGGACTCTCCGAGCCGATGCGGGTGCTCACTACTAATGCCCCTTTCACCGGCTAGCTCAAACCGGGTATAAACGTGTGATGACTTTCACAACCGATCACGATAGGCTCGATCACTAACTCCTAACCAGTCTAAGTCTCACCATAGATCAAGTGTAACAACCTAGATCATACCCTCAAGAACACCCTAGCCTTAGATATACATAGATGCTCAAGTTACTCTCTCTAACACTCTCAAGATATCCAATATCCTCTCTTAGTGCTCGTCTATTTTCCTCTTGGCTCTTACCAAATGCTCCTAAGTATTCTACTAGGCAAGAAGAGGTCTCCTATGGAGAACCGCCCAAGATAAATCCAAATTAGTTGAATAAGCTCACTATTCATAAACGACACATGAGCCAACAATTCAACCAATAAGAATTTAACCCCGGTAGTCCCCCGATGTGCTTCCCAAACAACACCTAGGAACACAACACATCGGTAACCAACATTGCATACATCACATATGAGTCACACATACCATATTACAAGATTTTAAAGGTCATCATCATCATATTACAAGTGATACAATAAAGTGTATAGGTTCTGAAATTTTACAAGAATGAGAGCATTAGAATTTATTTCATCTATCAAAATTACTAGAACATGAGAGATATAATAAGCCAACTATTTGGTTCAGGTTCTAGTATAAATAATAACAAGTACGCAGCGGAAATTTTTGAAAACAAAGTAAAAGAATGCCAATAGTGCTGAGCCCATGAACACCACCAACTCGTACCAAAACGGGACAGCAAGAACATCACACCTGCAAAAACTTAAGCAAACAAACGTGAGTATGAAGGTACTCTGCAAGACTTACCTGTGGGCTAGTCCCGACTCCAAAGGATTATGCATTTTGGTTGTAGCAAGGAAATAAAGCCATAGGATGATATTTTGCATAAAGCGGTAATAGATACAAAGTTACATCTAAACATAGGCATAAATAAAAGACCAACTAATAGGCACAAGACACCTAAAACAGCCTCATGACACTATGTATCCCAAGTCAAGTATCATCATATACCATCTCCCACATTATCAATTTTATCATCTCTAGTAAAAGTTTAATTACTATGATGAAGCTCAATGGAACACTAAGCATGATCATGACCGAGATCGCGGCAATTCGAATTGATTTTACACCCTGCAGGGGAGTCTCAATATACCCACACGACTAGAGGACCATGCGGCTTATGTAACCAGCCAAGCCACATAAGGGGGTACTCATGTCAACCTTTTTCACACCCATTCCCGGACAGCTGGAAAACCCTCATCACAGGGAGTACTATGGACCTTCTCTATAGGTATCGAGCATAGATACTCGTGCATGTGAATCAAGTAATGAAGTTATAACCCAACAACCGGTATGAAGTGAGATAATCGAATTGTCTTGCCATTATATTCGACATGTGGTTAGAACGAAAAGTGCTTAGGCCAACGAGAACATCGCATGGTCCTTAATCAACCAAGAGACGCTACCATCTATCCCTCTTCTAGTCCTCAAATTAAACATCTCAATATACCAAATCTGAACCGACCATCAAGTGTATACAAGTTTCATATACCCGACTAAGCATGGCTAAGCATTTGACAAAATACCAAATTAAACCAACCCACCCTGAACCAGCAACAAATCAAGGACAAGGATATAACAAATAATAAGGAGGGGATAATGCAGCAAGTAGGATTAAACTCATAAATACCACTAGTTCCCGACTTAATGCAAACATAGACGCATACATCAAATTAGACTCATCCAAATAAGGGTAGAAATATACATGGTGCTTGCCTGGAGTTTGCAGGTGTTCATAGCAATCAATCATATTGTGTTCAAACAACAATCAATCACAGCAGCTTCATCCCTTCATTTCACCCACGTTGCTCTCAGATATATTGATCACTAGATTCAGAAAGTACGTCGGTATGAAAATAGATGTCATGATGGGATGCATGATGCAAATCACATGAAATGTTGCAGAGAGGTATATAGTGAAGTTATGAACATAATGCAACTGGAATCACTCAATTTAGAGTTTTATAGCTCGAGTTATTAAATCGGTTCTGTCCTGAATCGGTTAAGTTTGGTTAAATCGGGTGATTAACCCTTTGGTAAATATTTGTACAAACTTTCTGGACATGTGGTCATTTTTAGTTGATGAGGTACATGAAAACATGATTTTTACAACTTGATTCACCGTGATATCAATTATAATTATTTAGCTATGATTTTTGCAAGTTGCTTAAGCATCTAGGTAATTAATATGAAACATGCACTTAGAAATGAGATAAGATAATGAGACTTTACACATGATTAGAACAACATGAAAACTTGAGTTTGAGCATAGTTTTTATCAATTTACCATGGACACAAAATACATAATGAAATTAGCAACAAATGGAACCATAGGCATGATTGACATGTCAAATGCTCATACAAGCTTGAAAATAGGAGAAACATGAACTTTATTAATTTTGTTACACATGCATGACCTAACGATGATTTCTAAGAAAGATATTTGGCATCACTACTGGAGTTACTATTAACAAATGAGGACAAACAAACATGATGGCAATGAGTAAACATGATAAATCACAAGGTGAAGCATGACTTAAGTTTTATTAAAGCCTATAGTATTATATAATTTGATTAACAGATGAAACATGGCATGGTTCAGATTGCACTGAGGTTACAAACAAGATGAGTTTCATCGTATTTTCATCTAAAGAGTTTCTTTCAGTAATTCCTTACTTCAATAGTTACATGATGATGTTGTAGTTAACCAATATGTAAGTAAGTAAAGCATGCCAAGCAATGTGATGTAGAGATAAAACATTTCATTGTAAAACATTCATGCTACTGAAATATACAAGATTATCTGGAGGCTAAGGTTAACTAGTCATGCAACTTAAGTATGTTTAACTAGTTTATTGGCAAGGTCAAAATGAAACATGAACTTAGGCTTGAGCTATGAACATGAAACTTTGGAAGGATGACAACCACTGAGATAAGAACATAATGAACTTAAAAACACTTAAATTAAAGGTTCATAGCTTATGCTATGAGCAGAACACTACGGCTATGTCTGGAATCGATTAAATCGGCGTTAAGCGCATAGGACTAGTTTAACTAAAAATTTACAGAAGTCTTATGTACTAGGTATTATTTAATCTTGGTAGAGGTATCAAAATAAGACATTATCAACTTGTATCACCTCTAGATGAGTTGTAATTATTTAGTTATGAAAATCACAAATTTCAATGTCATAGACAAAATAAATCAGGAGCATGCACTTATGCAAATGCCATGAGTATGAAATTTTGCAGAGACATTATATACATCCAATATGAACTTTTAGAACATGTTTCACAGGATGACCATTTATAAATTAAAGGCAACAAAAATCACAATTAAAGGCATGTTTTAAGTGAAACAATTCCTTTAATGCAAAATCTTGGTACTATAATTTCTGTTCATGACATTCCAACATAGTATAAGATAACACAAGATCCTCAGAACAGAAATGAGCAACAAAACATGCATATTCAATTCTATATCATTTAAATGGCCAAAACATAGATAAATTGATATCCTTAAATTTCTGAACATAACCTGGTGAGATAAAATTATATTTGGACTATGCATCATGATAAACATTGAAGCAGAGCCATCGTATTTAAAAAAGTCATAAGCATCAGATATGGACCAATTAAACTAAACAAGGAAATAATCCTCCACATTTTATTTTATTAATTCAGGCCATGGGACCTTGTTAATTGGCTAGATCTTATGTTTATGAGTTCATATAAATTTATTTCATAATTTTCCATGCAGTATAACTCCTGGAAATGAATTTACAAGCTTTGGCAAATTCTTGGAATTAATTTTCGAAAGAAAAACGTTTGAACCTTGAGCTTGCGCGCGTACAGGGGCACCCTCACCGGAGCTCGCCGGAGTGCTTGCCGCAGCCCGCTGGGGGCCTCGGCTGGGGTCGGGGATGAAGGGGAAAACGGCCCCCGTGACCGTGTGCATCCGCTGGAAGGATCGGCCCCCGCCGGCAATGGCCGGAAGAGGGCTGCCGGCGGTGGGCAGGACAGGGGCGACATTCTGCAGCCTCCCTGTGGGGAAGGATGGCCCTGGAGGCGTCAGAATCTGGTCTCTGAGCTTCACTTGGATGGTTAGCAGGGAGGCGAGACGTCGAAGAGGCGCTAGAGTGGCCGGAGAGAGGAGTTCGTCGGCAGGATGGTGCTCCACGGCTGGCGGCGACGGTTGCTCCAAATTCGGCGGGATCGGTGGCAGGATCTGCGTGGGAAGGGTCAGGAGCATGCGCAGGTATGTTAGGAAGGTTCCTGTGCAAGGAATTGAAGCGCAGCTAACCGGAGAGAGGGAAATCGACGGTGGGGCGTTGACGCGCGGTTCTGCCGGCGTCGGGGAAGATGACCTTCGATCTCGCCGCACCACGCGAGGGAGAGGGAGGAGAGGTTCAGGGGAGCTCCAGGACTTCAGTGCGCAGCTCCACGCAGCAGGGCTCAGGCTCTGGCGGTCTGCAATGGCTGTATCAGCTCGAGCAGAGAGGGGCAGCGGCAATGGTGTCTGGCGGCGCAGGGGAGAAGAAAGGAGGAGGGGAAGCTAGGGTTTCGGCTGGGGAAGGTTTTATTGGGGATCCAGAGCTCTCCTATGCAGCAAAGAGCGGAGGAGGCCGGCTGATCGGCATCCACGCGGCCGTCAAGTTCTGACAGGGAGAGAAGGAGTTCGTTCAGTTCTTCTGAATTTCTGAAGTCTAAAACTGTCCTACTGAATTTCGATAGAAAGGGGGTCTTCTGCTACTCCAAATTGTACCAATTTTGGTGAGAAAGATTTTCAAATGTTGCTTAACATTTCCACTTCAGATACCAAGTTCTAATTCTGGATGGATTTTGAGTTACAAAATTCACAATTTGATCTGTTTTGAAACTGGTTTGAATTTTAAAGTGGGTCAAACATTCACATAAAATTTTGGTAAAATCTGTAAAATTCGCATTTGCCATGTAGTTTATTGCAGTAATTTTATTGGGTATACTTTATAGAAAAAAGTTGAGTTCTGAACTAAGGCTCTATTTTGACAATTTTCACTTTAAACTGTGATTTGAAATTGATTCTTTGACTTGGGGTTCGAAAAGCTTTCAAAATTTTTGAGTAGGCTCACTTATATTTAGAAATATGAACTGCCAGTTCAACCTACGCTTGGCTCCATATGATTCAAAGCTTGATTATCGACGGTTTCACCATCACCTTGTTCATTGATTTTGCAAAAGCTTTCATGAATGAAGTCTTCTTTTTCCAACCAACTTCCAAACTTTACTGCAATTTATATTTTCAAATTTTGGGCCATGACATCTCCAACACCCCAGCAACAAAGTTATATAGGCCTCCATCCTCAAACTAGCCATTACTCCATGAAATCACCTTTCTGGATATACAGACCGTATAGTTCGGTCTCTGCCAGCCCGAACCGTCCGATCAGTCTGTAGCGGCTCCTCCAGAACCGACTGCTTCCTGTCCTCGGCTGATTTCTACACTGACCGGACCGACTAGTCAGTTGACCGGACCGTCCGATCTCTTCATCTCTGTCCATTCCAGAGAGCACCCCTTTCTGCACCTCTTTGTCCTAACTCCCATCCATACAGACCGGACCGTCCGATCGGTATTGGCCTTCGTGCTAACAGACTCCTCCTAGGCTGTTCTCTGATCTCCTAGTGACTGTACAGTCTGGTCTCCACTGACCCCTTTGTCTAGTCACTATGTCCAGAAGCTGAAATGCTTCATGCTCGCTTGACTTCGTTTCCCAGCTTCTTCCAATAGCTCCTTGGTTTCTCCATTGTTACCTAGTGCCTATGATTTCACTGAGCATCTATGCACATCACCGATTAGCATGACCTAGACCCCCTTGATAGTCAATTTTTTCCTATGGACTCAAAACCATGATAAGTAGACAAGTGTTTCAAACACTTGCTCCATAGCTTGTCCTTAGCCTTGATATATCTCCATCAATCCTTGTACTCCATCAAGCTCATCAAGCCTCCATGCTTGTGGTCATTGTCATCCATCACCAAGACAACCATCTACAATCATCATAGAGTAGAAAAGGTTTTCTACATGCACAACACTCGTGTAGGCATTAGTCATATTTCATTTTTGTCATTTATCACCAAAACATCATACCTTGGGGTGACCTCAATGGTCTTGATCCTTACAAGTAGCCCCAGCATCAGAATACCAGGGCAAATCTACATTGTAGAACACACCATCGTTGTTCATCGTCTTCTCCTCACCAGTGAAATTATGATCAAAGCGCTTCCAACAATGCATGACCGTGTGGCCCGTCTTCTTGCAGAGCTGGCACATTGGTTTGGTGCCAAAAGAGGATCCTTGTTTGCCTCGTCCTCCAAAGCCACAACTAAAGCTGCCACGTCCACTAGTGTCTCCACAACCTCCATCGGGCCCTTGGCTGCCAAGGCCACGACCACCACCACAGTCGTGCATAGCAGCATTTGCAGAGGACTGGTAGTGGGAGTTATGTCGATCCATCCTTGCCTCTGCTGACAGGAACCGTGCATACATATCACTAAGCGAGATAGCATCTGATCGTGCACTTATATTTTCCACAAACAGGTTGTACTCTAGATCAAGTCCCATCTGAAGATAGGCGATAAAGTCCAGAGCAGTTTCCTAGAGGAAGCCAGCTCATCCACAAAGCCCTTCATCTTGTTGTAGTAGGCTGATACAGATTGATCTCCCTTGTGTGTGTTTGCAAGACGTCCACGTATCTCGATCACCTGAGCACGTGATTGCAACACGAACATAGATTTCAATGCTGCCCAGACTTCAGCAGTGGTGCCGCAAGTCACCACCTGACCAAGCACCTCTCATAAGAGATGCGTTGATGAACCCAAGACTTGATGATCTTGTGCTACCCAAGAAGCATGGGTAGGGTTTCTCGACATCAATGGTTGATGCTGGTTCCTTCATGGTGCCATCGAGGTATGAAAATAGCCGAACACCACGCACGATCGAAACAACATGCGCCTTCCATAACACGAAGTTATCTCGGATAGTTTCTCCGAGACACATTGGCCAAGACTCGAGCTAGACGAAGATGACGATGAGCTCGACATGGTAAAACTCTGATTACCATGTAAAGTGTTAGATGGAATCGTGCATCTCACTTATGCATGGTTGCCTGTTTATATATCCAGCAATAGCCAGACTGATGAGGACATCACTCCTACGGATACATGTAACACTCCTCCAATTCTGGACTTGCAAGGTCCAATGACTAGAGCTCGTGCATGACGACTAAATTTAGAGGTGAGCTTGTTTCTATGTTCTTTATTATATATCACTTTTGAGAATGGTTTGCTACCTAATGATTATATTATAATTAGGAACCATGGAGAGGACCAGGAGATGATGGGATAAGGACTTGGAAACATGGAGGACCAGAAAGGACGTGGAAGCTAAGGTGGAGGCTCAATCTAAACCGACTTCGAGTCTGTTTCATGGCCCAGGGCTAGTCTGCACTAAAACGGACTCTCAGGACGCATACAGACTCGAATTTGGACGTGCTACATATGCACGGAAAGATAAGAAGAAGACATTTTCAATGCCGCTAGTCTCTTGTCAAAATTCAACTGAAGTCATCAGTAATCATCAAAACAAGAGAGGGTCCAGAATCTATGTCGGTGCTACGTTGCCTGTTTTTGGCCTTTGGGCTTTGTATCTAGTTGAGGCCAATTAGGGGCGCGTCTAGAGGGTCTTGCACGATCCTAGGGTCTTCATATACAGCCACCACTACACCATTTGGGTTTTGGTTTTTCTTAGATAAATTCTGTTCATAAACAGTGTTACCGTTTATCGATTTGCAAGACTCCAACTTCATGAGTTTAATCATTCATCTACAAATTGGTTGCTTTCTTCTTTGTTCTTGGTTGTGCTCTTGATTCGCAGGCAGGGAGTAATGTTCTCGGCGAGGTCAACCGTGCAACACTAGTTGATAACTAGAGGAGACGTCGTGTTGTGATTGCGGGGTTTAGAACATGCTGTTCTGAAATCATATCGATTTGTGTGTCACCTTCAACCAAATCAATTTACCAAGAACCTTTTGAAAGATCAGGAACCCTTGTTTATGTCAAATGGTAATCAGAGCTTCAGGTGCACCGTTAGTTTTGCACTACCCTTTGGTTTAGTTTGGTTTTTGTGTTTATCCTATCGTCCACAGAAATGCCCAAAAAATGTTTTTTATGATATATAGTTAAGCTCCCAAGAAACCAGCTGACACCAATCTCAGTATAAGAAAGCCTGTAGCTCAGTAGCAAAAAAAACAATAGCTAGGAAATTTTCTTACAACTAGATTGGTAGACCAATAAGACCTTGATAGATTCTTCCACCCGTGCACACAAGATACACGATTAGAAGAGCTTGATCTCACAAGAATGTGATCAAAGTTGCCTCCATGAGGTGCTAGAGTGCTTCTGCAAATCTGAAGGAGAACTGAGAAGATGGGCTTCAGACCATTGGAGTTGGGTAGAGAGCAATTGTCAGGATCCATGTACATGTACCTCATATCCTCGACATCCATGTGGTTTTCCTTGTGCACCTTGTTCTTTTCTTTGTGGGAGCCCTTGAGACCAATCATAGAAGCAAATTGGTTCAATGAGCAAGAGTACTTGACTCCATTTGTCATCTAGGTCATTGTCTTGGCTGCATCATCGAAGTACACTATGGAATAGAACTGAGCAATAATCTCCTTGTTTCATGAGTAGTTGAAGGTCAGGAGAGTTTTGATTCCATGGTGTTCACAGGCAGCCATCACTTTATTCAGTAAGGCGTGCTTCCTTTCCTTCATGTAATTCCAGCCAAGCCACTTTATCTCCACGATAGGATTTTTAATGCGAACATAGGTGGTGCGGTACCAATCCGCATGGAAATGAGCCCAAAAGCGAAAGTCAGCAGCTTCCTTGTCATAGGAGTAGTGATTTGTTAGGCGTTCCTCATGACAAGTTTCAATGGAGGCATATGGATAGTCCACAATGACTCGTTCTGAATTCTCCACCTTTGCTGGAGGGTACATGACCAGCATGAGATCAGTGGGTTCCTCTGGATCATCTCTCTCAACTGTCCGCAAAGCGACCTTGTGAATGCGATACGCGGTGGACTTTCTTTGCTTGGGAGCTTGACTTTGGTCCTCACTATTCTTGGTTCTCTTCTCCCTCAAAGGTGATGCATATGAATCAACCATACTTGCAAAACGATGGGGAATCAGACTTTTCCAATGGAGAGGACCTCCTTGACCTCCAAACTTCCACCAATGGATGGAGGCAGGGTAAAATTGCCTTGTAGCCGCCAATGGTGGTGTTCTTGAGGAGAGAGAACATGGAGGAGGTAAATGGGTTAGGGTTGACTGAAGCGGTAAGTCGGGCTGTAGTTAAAGGATGAGACCTAGAGCAGCCAGACTTGTCCGATGACAGTCAAACTTGTCCGGTGTCGTCGGACATGTTTGATGCTGTCGGACTTGCCTGACGCCAAAAGGATCAGAAAGAATGAGACCCAGCCGAGAATAGGTAGAATGTTTCAAAATAGTTTTTGATGGACAGGGGAAAGTTTTGACATCATATGGTCAGTCAACAATCAACATTCCATAACAATGACCATACTTTGATAAGATTCGATCTAGAGATCAAAAACCAACATCAACAATAGCACAAATAATAGGTTTTTGACATAAAGCAATGATTTTTGCAAAGATTAACCAAATGCCATTCAGATGTGTACATTCTCTACATCACATTGCTAGAGTCGAGAATATTTAGTTCATTCCTAAGATAGCAAAATCTTTTCTCATCTAGTGGCTTGGTGAATATATCGGCTAGTTGATCTTCGGTTCTCACATGACTCACTTCTATCCCCCACTTGATAGAATGATCTCTCAAAAAGTGGTGGTGGATATCTATATGCTTTGTGCGCGAATGCTCAACGGGGTTATAAGCAAGCTTAATGGCACTCTCATTGTCACATAGGAGAGGAACACAGTTAAACTTGTAACTGTAATCCCTTAGAGTTTGTCTCATCCAAAGTAGTTGTGCACAACAACTACCGGCTGCAACATACTCCACTTTGGCCTTGGAAAGTGTATCGGAATTTTGTTTCTTGGATGACCATGATACTTGGGACCTACACAAGAATTGGCATGTCCCGGAAGTGCTCTTTCTATCCACCTTATCCCCGGCATAATTCACAACGGAATAACCTAATAGGTTGAACTTTGAACCCTTGGGGTACCAAAGCCCTAGGTTGTGTATGTGAACCAAATATCTCAAAATTATCTTAACAGCCACCATGTGACACTCCATAGGAGATGCTTGAAAATGTGCACAATACACTCACTAAGCATGATAACGGGCCTAGATGCACAAAGATAAAGCAAAGAGCCTATCATGGAGTGGTATACCTTTTGATCAACGGACTTGTCCTATTTGTTGAGGTCGAGGTGGTCATTTGTTGGCATGGGAGTTTTGATGAGCTTGGCCTTGTCCATATCAAACTTCTTCAATAAGTCTTGTGTGTACTTGGCTTGACATATGAATGTACCCTCCCCGAGTTGCTTCACTTGGAAGCCTAGAAAGAATGTCAATTCTCCCATCATGGACATCTCGAACCTCTTGGTCATTATCTTGCTAAACTCACCATAAAAGGTTTGGTTAGTAGAATCAAATATAATGTCATCGACATATATTTGGCACACAAATATATCGTTGCCAAAACGCTTTGTGAAGATAGTTGCATCGGCCTTGCCAATGACAAAACCCTTCTTAACAAGAGAATCCCTAAGGCATTCATACCATGCTCTTGGAGCTTGCTTAAGCCCATAGAGCGCCTTATGGAGTTTATAAACATGGTTAGGATACTTAGGGTCTTCAAAGGTCGGTGGTTGCTCTACATACACCTCTTCCTTGATTGGCCTATTGAGGAATGCACTTTTCATATCCATTTGGTACAACTTAAAATCATGGTGAGTAGCAAAAGCAAGTAATATTCTAATTGATTCAAGACTTGCTACAGGGGCATAAGTGTAACAGAACCGGCTTACCACAGAGTCGGCTCCATTCCAGGATCTTCTCGGGTGGCGACATGCGCTGTGACGCCCAATAGTACAACACATGCTAGGAAATATAATTGCAACAAGAACATAGATAGAGTATAGAGTTTTACATAAATCCAAATTTATGTTTACAAACCAGAGTTTTTAAAAAATGCGGAAGCGAAATAGTCTACAAAATGGATGGCTCGACAGAACAAGTAAGATACATTCGTCCTCTCACAACGATTCAAACATCATATCCGGCTTTGTAGGTGTTTGCCCAAACACCGTGCCGGCAATCAACGGTCTACTCCTCCTCATCATCGGTGCACCGTTCCCACTCAATGTTCTAGTAGTCAGGTCGCTGGCCTTCCCAGTGGAACCTCCCACCATAGTGGCAGTCTCCACCCTGGTCATCTGAAAACCACATAGAATGTCGCCTTGAGTAACTAGTTTACTTAGCAAGACTGACCCGTCAAGGTGGCCAACTACAACCGACTCCTAGACATGCACAGGCTAAGGGTAGGGTTCATATTGCCAAAAGCCAGCCTAAGAGTAAATCCCTAGTTTTCAAGTTTTAGCCTCAAGTTAAGTTAATCGGCAAAATAGTAAATTTAGCTTGCTCTATGACTATAACAATCATGGTTGCAATACAATTAATAATAATGTCCAAACATCAATATTAAACCCTTTCAACAAATTAGTGGCTTCCGACACTGTTCCGGAGCAGCGATCAAGTGGTACTCATTACTGTGAGGGCCAGCGACTCGAATCAATTTACATCCTGCAGGAGAAACCTGCTTACATGATCCATACATGGAGCAACCTTTTGTATACGGTACTACAAGATCTTCCGCGCCTGGCTCCCCCAAGAAGGGTCCCCCAACGTGATGCGCCCCGTGCCACCATCCATGGGTGGATTCCTCCCTCCTCTCAGCCCCAGTTTCACCTCAAGGATCATGGTACCTTCCGACGAGGCAGTAGTCGTAGATACGTCGGTTTACTAGGCCCATAACTCCAGCATGCAAACAATACATTCAAACTTGACCTCGTAGGACCGGACACGAGGCGTAGCCTTAGGTGACTCGGACGGGGCTACCTCCTTGAAGACAGATTGTCCTTCCCTTTCCACCTAGTTGCCCATCCGGTCTTCTTTTGTTCTCCCATCCGACTTTTCTTCATTCAATGTCACTTCCCAGTGATAGTATTTCCTGATCTACGAGCGGTCTCCATACCACTCGATGAATGATCGTTCCTAGTTGAGCGGAGCAACTAACGTCCTAGGGCTATTGTCAGGGAAAGAGAACCTACTGCAATACTAAGTTCTCAAACAACTCCTATGAACTTAATGCACACGCAAGCCTACATTCCTAGCTAGTGATAAAGGAAAAAGGTAAAATTGGTAGGATGCACCGGAGCTTGCCTTGAGTGGTTTCCTGGTTAGCTTGATCACCACTAGGTTCTTCTGGCTCCTGCTCTGGTCCTGGCTCCACGTGGTTCACCTCGTGACCTATATGATGCAGATGATATGATGCATGAGGATATTATTCAATTCATGGTACTTCCTCAATAAATAAGTTATAGTAACAATATTTCATGTAATAGTGTACGGGGGTGTGTCAATTAGTTCAGTAATATAACACATATGGTCGAGGCATAAAGTGGATGCGTTTAGTGTATTTCCTTCATGGACTCCAGAAACTAACCGTGGAATTTGGGTACAAATCGTACGGGGTCCACATGTTCGTGCCTGAAATACCCATGCCCGGCACATGAGGAGTGGGCATGGACCGAAATAATGCTACCAGTGTGTTGGATACATTGTGATGCAACAGATGCACTTACCATATAAAACCTTAGTGAATATTCATAGAAATTAATTAATAGCCGATAATCCTATAGGGTAGCTAAATAATTTAGCAAGGTTCTGGACATCAAATGAAAATGGGGAATTTATTGTAAATAGGACATGCTAGGGGTTATTTATTTGCCAAGTTTCAGTCACATGCATTCAGCCAATAATTTTAAATAATTAAAACAATGCTAAAAGCTAAATAATTAATTGAGACCAAATTACAGAGAACTAATATTTGTAACTTTGCTGGATAATTAGGCATTGCAATTTAGAATTAACTACCAAGTTTCATTAATTTACCATTTGCAGGGAATTACTTATGGTTTATTTAGGGCGTGTCACAAATAATTTAGTTTTGAATAAAATGTTAACATGCAAGAAAGTTTGTTATTTTTTTACAATAGGGCATGGTCAGAGAATACCAGGAAATTTTGTTTCACCTCAAAACACCTAGTAACGAATTAGTTACATATTTTTGAAGCTAATGACTATTTCCTGGAATTTAAATCATAGGAAAAACAAGCACGGTGCTGCGGTGGCCCGGAGCGGCGGCACTGAGCTCCCGCCGGCGGAAATGGAGGTGGTGGTGGGGGTGGATTTTCCTTCCCAAAATGGCAGGCCGACAGCGGGAAATGGCAAGGGGGGTCGAGTGGGTGAGACCGGACCTCAGGTTGACCCCCGGTCGGCTGGCCGCCACGGCTCCCACCGGTGTACAGACGCCATGCGGCGCGTCGGTGTCGGCAGCCCGGTCCCGCGCGGAGGGTGGGAAAGAGAGGTGGCTGATGGTGGGACCCGCTCCCCTTTTATTTTTTGTTGGTTTTTGAAACAACGCCATTTTCATATTTTCATATCTTTAAAATTATTGACCCTATGTGAAATCTAAAAATATGGGCATGTTCTACACGATGTGCACTGTTTTATAAAAATACTAACTATCACTATCCCTAACCAAATTTAAATAGGAATTTTGTGAAGAGAGCTAGTTTTTAACCCTTTTACCATTTATTTGGGGCAGCAGTTAATCGAATAAAAATCTGAAAAATTCCTCAAAATTCTAATTGAACATGGAGTCCAACATATATTTTTGGTGGGAGTAAGTTCTATTAAAAAATTTTAAACTTATAGTTCAACGGCAACCAAATCGACTTGATTTCAAATTTGAATTTGATCAATTTAAATCCAAACTTCTATTTTTGGCTCTCATAATTGTGGGGTTTGATCCTAGAGCGTGTCATGGGAGTGCCCGACACCGGAGGTGTCACAATAAGTTTCATCAAAATCCAAACCTTCAACTTGTGAATACCCCTTTGCCACGAGCCTTGCCTTGTTTCTTGTCACAACACCGTCTTCATTTTTTTTGTTACAGAACACCCATTTGGTGCCCACCACATTTTTGTTCTTTGGCCATTCCTCCAATGTCCACACTTCATTTCTTGTGATGTTGTTCAATTCTTCTTACATGGCCCTCACCCAATCCGAAGCCTCCATTGCTTGTTCCCCTTATCAATATCTCCAAGAATTTGCTCGACGGGGTGATCATGTTGTACATTTTGATGCACTCTTGGGTGTGGTGGATGTGAACTTTATTGACCACCATATTTATCGACCTCTTATTCATGTCTTTGGGAGTCATCACTTGATGCTTGTACATGATCACCATAATCTTGATTTTGACCACTTGTATGATCAATTTCTTCATTTCCACAATGTTGGTCTTGTCTTGAGGGAGAGGGTTGATTTTCAACATTTATTGGTTCTTGTGGTCTCACATCACCAATGACCATTATTTTTATTGCATTCCTAGAAGCTTCATCATCTATATCATCATTAACAACTTGCTCCCCTTGAGAGCCGTTAGATTCATCAAATGTTACATCACATGAAATTTGAACAGATTTAGTGGTTTTGTTGAACACACGATAAGCATGAACATTTGACCCATAACCAAGCAAGAAACCTTCATCAACATTTAGGGAAAACTTTGAAGTCTTGAGTTTCTTGTTTAGCATAAAACATTTGCTCCCAAAAACACGAAAGTAGGAAATATTCGGCTTGTTACTGGTTAGTAGCTCATATTGTGTTTTCTTCACAATTCGATGGAGATATAACCGGTTAGAGGCATGGCATGCGGTGTTGATGGCTTCGGCCCAAAAACGGTCAGACGTCTTGGATTCATCAAGTTATTCTTTCTATTTCAATGAGTGTGCAATTCTTCCTTTCGGCCACCCCATTTTGTTGAGGGGAGTAGGGTGCTGAAAATATCAAGGTATTCCTCAACTTGAGTATTCTTGAACTCGGTGCCGTTGTCACTTCTAATTTTTGTGATCTTGACTTCATATTCATTTTGTGCTCTGTTCATGAATGTATTGAGCATGTCTTTTGCTTCACCTTTATCATGCAAAAAGAATGCCCATGTGAAGCGAGAAAAATCATTAACAATTACAAGACCATATTTGTTACCACCAATACTTATGTAGGAGACGGGGCCGAAAAGGTCCATGTGCAGCATCTCCAATGGCCTTGAAGTGGTCATCACATTCTTGGCGGGGTGTGATGCTCCAACTTGTTTTCCCGCTTGACATGCACTATAAATTTTATCTTTCTCAAAGCAAACATCAGTTAGTCCTATGATGTGACCGTCCTTTTAGACTTTGTGAAGATTTATCATACCAACATATGCAAGCCTCCTATGCCATAGCCAACCTATATTGGACTTTGGTATCAACCATGTACCAAGTCTAGCTTCATCCATGGAGAAATCCACAACATAAAGCTTTCCTTTAAGCATATATTTGAAAGCAATCGAGGCACCATTCCTCTTATAGACGGTCACACCACATTCATTGAACAAACAATCATAGCCTATTTTACAAAATTGCAAAATGGACAATAGATTAGCATAACCTTTGAAAGTGAATACGAAGGAGTGAGAGGTACTTTTCCATAACCTATCACTTGTCCTGTTCCATTGTCATCGAATGTGATGAATTCATTTTTGTTGTGACTTGGCTCAAATGACGTGAACATCTTTTTGTCTCCGATCATATGATTGGTGCATCCACTATCAATTACCCAACTTGAACCTCTGGAGACATAGTCCTACAATACTAATTAAGCTTTGTTTTTAGGTACCCAAATTTGATTGGGTCCTTTCACATTAGACACAAGCACTTTGGGCACCCACACACAAGCCTTTGGCCTCTTGTTGCGTGGCCCAACATATTTAGCAAACACACGACCATGCATGTTTCTCATGAGTACATATGAAGCTTCAAAATCATGAAAGAGTGCACAAGTGGTATTAGGCACACTAGCTTGAAAATCATTAACAAAGCAAGATTGGTTAGTGTTCATGTTCTTGTCTTGCTTCTTTTGGTAAGATCCTTCCTTGGTGAACTTATGGAATTCCTTCCCATTCTTGTTCTCTCTAGCATTGTGCTTAGCACCCTCAACATATCCAATGCCATCCATGACATTAGGGTGCCTTTTGTATGAGCATGCACCTCTTGCATACTTTGCCTTCTCATCATCAACAACATGTTTCTCATGTTGTATTTTACCTTCAAGAACCTTTACTTGCTTGTTCAATTCATCAACCAATTTAACATTAGTAGCACAAGCATCAATATCAATATTGTAACACCTATCACATCCTTTACTAGTGGAGGCATGAGAAGAGTTATTTGTGGAGGATGTGAAAGTTGAAAGTATTTTATATTGTTCTTCAAGAGACTTATGAGTCTTTTCCAAGTTCTCATACTTCTCTAGAAGAGCATCTTTTGAGCTCTTAAGACTTCCACAGTAGTTTTCAGTTTTAGTGAGAGACATAGTTAAATCATCATTTTTCTTTCTCTCATCTTCTAAGAGCTTCTCTAATTTAAGGTTTCTTTCCTTTTCAAGTATAAGCAAGTCTTCTTGTTTTTCAAGAAGCTCCTCCTACCTATCATTTTCTTCTTTTTGTTTTTCAAGCAATTCCATAAATTCAAGCATTTTAGGAAGTGAGGCATTAGCAACATCATCATCACTACTACTAGCATAAGAGGAGCAAATATGTTTAGATTTTGATACCTTGGATTCTCTTGCCATGAAGCACTTGTGAGTGTTGTCATCATCATCATCACTCAAGCTTCCAAATAGAGAATTGTTGGTGGGAGTGACGCTAATGGCAATTGTAGCAATGCCTCCCTCATTCGAGTCAGATTCGGAGGAAGAAGATGAGGATGAGGATGAGTCGCAGAGTTCCATTCTTCTCCAATGTGAGCCTCAGCTCTTCTATACTTCTTGTACTTATTGTCCTTCTTGTGGTGCTTGTCTTTCTTTCTTTCGTCCTTGTTCTTCTTCTTTGGACATTCCACAATGAAATGTCCTTCATCACCACACTCATAGTAAGTCCTTTTTGACCTTATCGCTTTGCCCTTGTCAAAACTCTTCTTCTTATAGCCATCTTTCTTAAGAAATGACTTGAATCTCCTCACAAGCAAAGCCATCTCATTATCACTATCTTCATCACTAGGATCAACCACTTTCTTCTTTTTCTCTTGCTTCTCTCGTGTAGCATTGAGTGCAATGTTACTTTTGTCACCACTTTCTCCCTCAATTTGCTTGATCAAGGTATTTATCTTGTTGGCTTGATCATTTTGTTTCTTTTGGGATAGAAGCTTCCCAAGCACTTTATTAGTAGAAAAACTTTTGAAGTTGTCCTTTTCTCTAATGTTTGAGCAAATGTTGTTATCCCATGGTCTCAATGCTTGTAACAATCTTTTGTTGATATCCAAGTCGTTTTGGCTCCAAGTGCTCTTCTTTGATTTACAATCCTTATGAGCCTGTCATGAACTTCTTTTGGGCCTTCTCCTGGACCCATGATGAATAAGTTGAATTCATTTTATAATTCTTCAAGTCTTGCATGCTTAACGGAATCGATGCCCTTATAAATAACCTCAAGTTTTTTCCATAGTTGATTGACATTCTTTATTCTGGCAACCTTATCATACTCGGTAGGGTTAAGTGCGGAGACAATTGCATTAGCTGCCACGACATTGTGATGAATGTTGATTTGGTCCTTGCAAGTTGGGTTATCTCTATTTTCCCACAAGAAATTATTCTTGTTTATACTTGCAACATGTGGACTGATGGATTCCAAATACATCATCATCTTGCATTTCCAATGATCATAGAATTGCCCATTAAAGTAAGGGAGTCTACCCGAACCTTGTCCAATATGATCCTCTTTGAGGTCATCAGTCATACATGACATTGTTGTATGTTTTTGGTAGAGCACCTTTATCACCATCTCGAGGACCACTAGTACCTTCGTTGGATGGAAGTGTGGTGGGTGGTCGTTCTTCCGGATTTGTCATCTTTAATCTTCAAGCGGTTAACCTTTGTAGAAGATACCTGCTCTGAACCAATTGAAAGTGCCTAGAGGGGGGAGGGGGGAGGTGAATAGGCACTTTTCCCTAAAAATGACTTAATAATAAAAGTTAAATACGTAGTGTCGGACTTGTCAGACGATCGTGAGTAAAGTACACCTACTTGTCCGATGGTACGAGATAGAAAAGTAGATTGGCCGATTAAAACTTCAAACTAGTGCAAGGCAAGTTAGGAGCTAGTGATTACAAGTTAGAGGAAGTTGTAGAAATAAGAAAAGGAGCTAACATGCAACCTACACAAGTTAATTTAAGAGATACCCAACAAACCCTAACTAGCAAGTTTATGAGCAAGAACAAGTAAATGAAGTGCAAGTAATAGAGCACAAAAGAGACATGAGATTTTTCATCGAAGTTCACCTCCACAAAAAAGCCTATGTATCCGTTGAGGGATCCACAGAGGACCAGGTCTCTTTCAATCCTAAACCTCTCCAAGTGATCACAAAGATCAAACTTGGTGTTCCACTAGCAACTTCACAAAGGAGGGGTCAATACAAACTTCCCGAGACGTCATCACATGAGTTGGGAGCTCAACAAGCACCTCTAACCATCTAGGGGATGAATCCCTAAGAGTAACAAACACAAGAGTTGTCAACGGTAAGGATGAACCAAGTGCTTAAGAGGATGGAAGCTTGGTGAAGATGTAGCACTTCAATCTTCTCTCAATCCCTTCACAAATCAAGAGTGGAAGCAAGGGAGGAGAGTTGGGGAGAGCAAAGTGAGCTTGAGAGTGTTTTTTAAGTGGAATGAATGACCAATTGGCCAAAGGGCAAGATTGAGTTCTATTTATAGCCCATGGAGAAAAAGAGCCATTTGTAGGAATATTTCTCAGATCTATATCGGACAAGTCCGATGAATCAAAGTGGCACGATAACTGTAGTCGGACAAGTCTTATCCATCAGACAAGTTTGATGGTCATCAGACATGTCCGATGATACAAGGTGGCGGGGATATTGGAGTCCGATGGAGATGTCCGACACGTCGGACGTTCCTCAGGTCATGATCGTCGGACATGTCCGACGGCCTAGAGTGGCAGCGCTACTGGAGTCCGATGGACATCAGGCAAGTCCGATGAAAACCCCCTGGAAAAGAGTATTTGGCTGGGAAATGGAATTTTAGCACTTAGTTCACCTTCGCTTCACACTTTTGTGTCCCTCTTAATAGTATGACTTTTTCTATACTTATGATTTAAAATAAATACTCCATGAACTTTATTCTTGAGCATATTTTGAATTTTATCTTTGAAACACTTTGCCATCTTCTTTTCTCCTTTTTGTTTGTATGTATTTAATCATCAAACTTTGGACCATTATCTACACACATACTCAATAAAAGATTAGTTCATTCTTAATTGTATTGATGTCAATCACCAAAATAAAATTAGGGATCTGGATGCACTTTCAATAACTATCATGTTAAAAAAAATTGTGTTGATAATGTGTATGCAAGCTTATACTATTACAACCGATTTAAATTTGTTTAGTTCAGTGAAGCTACTATGTATGAGCAATTCTCTCCATATAGCATCATTCAAATCAAACTGACCACATGGTAAGCTAGATATTGACTTCCATGATGGTGTTAATATGGAAAAAATTTAGCATCAATCTTTTAATGCTTACATTAGACTGAACTTGCGGGTCCATGACCCCACACTCCTTTGTCCTATCTTTTTTTTTTATTTTTCCTTTCTTCGTCTTCCTCACATTTCTTCTTGGAGCCTATAGCTATGGAAATTAAAATATGAAGCGATGAGCGGAGAAATTAAACCAGGAGCTAGCTAGTGGGGAGAAGAGTTTAATACCGGCCATGCACTCCAACCACTTACTGCTAAATACCGGAATTCATGATGAAGGATGGCGTATGAAGGAATAGCTGCTAGCTTGCTGTGCCATACAACAAACATCTGACGACGGGAAATCACACCGCATAGACCGTTCACTCCTCCTGGACAACGGTGGCGGCTGGGGTCGCGGACCAGAAGGCATATGTGATGGACTGACAAAAAGACGAGGTATATCGTGAGCGATACCACCTCCATAAACGAACAGATGGCACAGGTGATGGGGTACGGTGTGGCATCCAGATGTATGTTTTTCGTTTCCGATGACGGATGGTAGTATGCCACAAGGTGTCTTCCACGAGTCTGGTTCGGTTGCAAGAGGATTAGATGTCTAATACATGACAACCAATACTAAACCAATACCAAAAGCCAACACCAAAATATGTGAGAAATGAACTCACCTAAATTAATAAATTGTAGAGATAGAGACATAGATAATTCAAACCTAACCCCTGTTACACGGTCGAGCCTAGGTCTTTAAGAGCAGGTATAACATTACACATAGGTAGTCTCATAGCCTGTCTTATATAATGCCACGTAGATTTTTAGATGAGGTGTAAGAGAGAGAGGGAAGAGAGAGAGAAGAGTCATTGTTTTCAGTGGCAGCGAGCTCCTGGACAAAAATTTTGCTGGATGAGACGGCATACGCGCCGTTGTATGCTCTCCATCGTCTGGAATCCGATATTTTTCCTTTTCCACACATGCGCCAATCCTTCTCCCTGACGATTAACCGGGCGAAAACTAATCTTCTCTCTCAATTTGCGCGTGAATTCTTTTTCCCGGCATCAAGCTGAACAATTTTTCTCTCGATGTACTCCCTCCGTTCTAAAATTATTGTTGCTATTGAATTCTTTTATCAACTTTAATCATTCGTCTTATTAAAAAAATTTAAAAAATATTATATATTTTGTTATAATTTGTTTTATTATTATATAAAAATTTAAATATAACTTATAATTTTTCATATTTAAATAAATATTTTGAATAAAATGAATGATTAAAGGTAATGAAAAAATTAATAATGAGAATAATTTTGGAAGGGAGGAAGTATAGTTTTTCCCATACATCGGTCGCCTTCATCTCTCAAACCAATCTGCTTCTCGCCTCCCTATCTGCAGCTCCCCTCCCTAGCCGCAACGCCGCAACCACGACGATCCTCTCCGGCGCGAAACTCATGGCGCCCGTCCCCACTGCTCAAAACGGCGTGCGTCCCCGACACTCCAATCCTCGGGGGCCATCCCCATCGCACCAACCCGCGAGGTCCGTGGTGAATCCAGTGCCATTTCCCACACCGGCACCAGCGCCGGCACCAACATCGCAGGCAGCTCCTGGGCGCACATGGTTGCAGACGCCATCCCCTTTTGCGCCCAATTTTTCTGCTCCTGTGGTCCAGAGCACAGATCCGGATGCCATGTGCGCTCCCATCCAACAGGACTGGTATGATTACTGTATTGTAATTAGCAAGTAAATTAGCCATTTGGACTATTGCGTGGACACTCGTAATTACGTGGGTCTATTGTTTGTGATTGGCCTCTTATTTCGATTATTTGCAATCACTATTAGTGAAAGATTGTGGATTGGTTAACTAGAACTAAGATTGTTGGTTTGCTTAAATAAAGCCGTAATTAACTTACACTTTGGCTTTCAGTAATATCAAGGAATACTGTTTCTGTAGATTAATTCATATTATAGATTATTTCATAGTACATACTATGATTTACCGTCTACAATCAAACTTTCTCCTATGTAGCAAACTTCAAGTTCACTAGTGTTTTTTTTCTATGTTAGTTTGCTGGATTGCAACTTTTTTTATCATATTTTACGATCTGACTAATTGTATAGTTAGTTTAGCTAAATCATAAAGTTATTTTGCTATGTCAATAACAAAATATTTTCTCCAGTGGAATGGATTTGTCTCATAATTCATAAATGTTTTTTATTTGAACGATGAGGAAAAGAGAGCGTAACACCTCTTTGATCTCTTACGTAAAAAAAACAAGCCACATATAGTCTATAAAATTAAAAGTCATAAAAGATCACAACATGGATTTGATCTCTCCATAAATTATGAGATGTATACATGACTAAGAGACAGCTAAAAAGATTTCTCATTGTATAGGTTATCTGATAAATAGTCTTACAGGCTATAAAAAAACATCATTCTACCTGCCCTAAGGTGCACGTAGTCACCAACCACCGAACGCATGGACTCAACCAGCATAAGACGAGTCCGACTCAGCCATGTTTGATAAATAAACTGATGCTAAGCACCCAAGTCTGAGTCAACCAAACTGATAGAGCTAGACACGTCCAAACTAATAAGATAACGTACACAATGCATGAATAATAAAATATTCCGGCAAGTTGCTAATGAGATTCAGATTAGCACTTGTATCGATCCAACAATCATATGCGCAGGAAACTCCTTTTGGTCTTTCTTCACCTGGAGTTGTATGTCAGCTCTTTCATGACTTAATTTGCACGCCACTTCTTTGCACAAATTAACACCCATATATATTTTGCCGTATCCAGGTTGCATAATGCTATGTGATAAAATTTTTCCTTCTCTCTTCACACGTTGATTCATAGAAATAGGGAAAACTCCAAACTGAATAATCAAGCTCTTATTGTAGTTATCATCCTCAGTTACCGAATATTTACAATTATTTTAAGGGTACATAGTGGAACTGATTTGTCAGTTTGGACTCATCAGAATTAGTTATATCGAGAAGAGAATAAAATACTTATTTATTGGTCTAGACTTAAATTCAGAGAAATCTAATATTCTTGGCTGTTAGTACTGTGAAAGGTTGGGACAAAATCCGGACACCGTCCCGTATCTTCATCACAGACCATGATGTACAAGTTACATATCGTAACAACAAGAGAGACTCAATTTAACTACAGATAGAATCAATTACTCATAACTACAATATCTTAACTACTTTCAACATATACAACCCAAATAATGGTTCATTGTTCTTCTTCGTTTGCTTGTTCTGTCCTCAAAGAACAGCACTGAATAGTGGTGAACAGGTGTCTTCGCTCTTGGATGATTGCATCTCAATCACCTGGATGGACGCGCATTGTGATGTCAAATCTCAGGGTGGGCATCGGCCCACCCTCTCCACCCTCTAGCTCCGTCCATGGATGAATGTGCATTGTGATGTCATCTAACTGACAGTCTTGATCATACTGAGCGATGAATTCAACGTGGAACATACTATTTTGATACAGTAAAAGACAAGAAAAGAAGTTGGGATAGAAGTCGCAAACATTTTTTTTTACCACAACGAAAGCATTCAACACTTCTCATTTCTTGGTGCCAATCAATCAATGCTAGACGGTGGAACATTTTTTTTGGTAAGACAAGCCACGATGATGTTAAGTTTTGATACTGACCGTCTCAATTTCCACGACCATTGAAGGGGTAATATTTGCTAAGGTTCTGTTTGGATTCACTAGACTAATTGTTAGTCCAAGAGTAATAATTAGCTACTTAACAATTAGCCAGTTAACAACCTATTATTTGTTTCTTATTTGCTATAAAATAATTAATATACTACCTCCGTTTCAAAATATAAGCATTTGTTAACTCAGAGATACTATATTTGATCATTTATCTTATTTAAAAAATTTACAAAAATATTTTTCATTTTGTTATAATATGTTTTATTATTAGATATATCTTATAACAACAACAACAACAACAACAAAGCCTTTTTATCCCAAGCAAGTTGGGGTAGGCTAGAGATGAAACCCATGGGAACCTAAAAAAGAAGAGACAAAGAAACAAAAGCCAAAAGAAAGAGAAGAGAAAAAAAAAGAAAGAAAGAAAAGAGAGAGAGAAAAAGAAAAAAGGGCAAAAACAAAAAGAACAAAAGCCAAAAACGAGTAAACAAGAAGGAAGGAAAAAAAGATCACGGTTCCGGCACGTCTATTGCTAGTCTCCAAGCGCTCCTATCCATAGCTAGCTCCTTAGGGATATCCCACGCCTTCAGGTCTCGACTCGTCCCAAGTCAAGTTAGGTCGGCCTCTACCTCTCTTAACATTAGCATCTCTCTTTAGAACCCCACTACGTACCGGCGCCTCCGGAGGTCTCCGTTGGACATGTCCGAACCATCTCAACCGATGTTGAACCAATTTCTCCTCGATAGGTGCCACTCCTATCCTGTCCCGGATATCTTCATTCCGTATTCGGTCTCTTCTTGTATGCCCGCAAAACCAACGCAACATACGCATCTCTGCTACACTTAGTTGTTGAACATGTCGTCTTTTCGTAGGCCAGTACTCAGCACCGTATAACATCGCCGGACGAATTGCCGTCCTATAGAATTTACCTTTTAGCTTTTGTGGCACCCTCTTTTCGCATAAAACGCCGGATGCTTGACGCCATTTCAACTAGCCGGCTGAAATTCTATGCCTAACATCTTTATCGATATCACCGTCCTTTTGCAACATCGATCCTAAATAACGAAATGTATCCTTCTTGGCCACCAATTGTTCATCAAGGCTAACGTCTCCATCCTCATATCTAGTCGCGCTAAACTCACACATCATATACTCGGTCTTGGTCCTACTAAGTCTGAAACCCTTGCACTCTAATGTGTGCCTCCACAGCTCCAACTTCCTATTAACCCCATTCCTACTCTCGTCAACTAACACCACATCATCAACAAAGAGCATACACCAAGGGACATCACTCTGTATTTCTTGTGTGACCTCATCCATCACTAAAGCAAATAAATAAGGGCTCAATGCTGATCCTTGGTGTGGTCCTATTTTAATCGGAAAGTCATTGGTGTCGCCATCACATGTCCGAACACACGTACTCGCGTCCCTGTACATATCCTTGATGATGGTAATGTACTTAGTTGGGACTTTGTGCTTCTCCAAGGCCCACCACATGACACTTCTTGGCACTTTGTCATATGCCTTTTCGAGGTCAATAAAGACCATGTGTAAGTCCTTCTTTTGCTCCCGATATCTCTCCATCAATTGTCGCATTAAGAAAGTCGCCTCCATGGTCGATCTTCCAGGCATGAACCCAAACTGGTTTTGCGTCACACTTGTCACTCTTCTTAGGCGATGCTCGATGACTCTCTCCCAGAGCTTTATCGTATGGCTCATTAACTTAATCCCACGATAGTTAGTACAACTTTGAATATCTCCCTTGTTCTTAAAGATCGGTACTACTATACTCCTCCTCCATTCTTTCGGCATCTTGTTTGATCGAAAGATGAGGTTAAAAAGCTTAGTTAACCATACTATGGCTCTGGCACCTTAGCATCTCTATACTTCGATGGGGATACCATCAGGGCCCATCGCTTTACCACTCTTCATTCTCTTCAAAGCTTCCTCTATCTCTGTCTCCTGAATTCTCCTCACAAAGCGTCTGTTGTTATCATCAAATGAGTCATCCAACTCAAGTATAGGACCTTCCTCCTCTCCGTTAAACAACTTATCAAAGTACTCTCGCCATCTGTCCTTGATCTCCTCATCTCTCACCAGGAGTCGGTCTACCCCATCCTTGATACATTTGATTTGGTTGATGTCCCTCATCTTCTGCTCACGGATCCTAGCCATCCGATAGATGTCCTTCTCCCCTTCCTTCGTGCCTAGTCGCTGATAAAGGTTATCATATGCCTGACACTTTGCTACACTCACTGCTCGCTTTGCAGCCCTCTTGGCTATTTTATAGCCTTCTATGTTGGTTGCACTCTTGTTAAGATGTAGGCGCTTGAAACACTCCTTCTTCTCCTTGATAGCCTTTTGCACCTCATCATTCCACCACCAGGTGTCTTTTGCTTCTTGTTTGCCTCCTCTACTCGCGCCAAACACTTCTGAAGCTACCTTCCGAACACATGTTGCCATTTTTAGCCACATGTCATCTGGTCCTTCTCCTTCCTCCCAGGGTCCCTCTCCTAGCATCCTCTCCTTAAAAGTTTGCGCCAGCTCCCCTCTAAACTTCCACCACTTCGTTCTCGCGGTCTTGGTACATTTGTCCCTGTATACACGTACCCGAAAACGAAAATCCGCCACCACAAGCTTATGTTGAGTGACGACACACTCACTAGGTATCACCCTACAGTCCAAGCAAGCACGCCTGTCCTCCCTCCTGGCAAGGATAAAGTCGACTTGGCTCGAGTGTTGTGCACTTCTAAAGGTCACTAGATGGGTATTAGATATATCTTAGCTCTAACTTATTTATTTTTATATTTTTATAAAAAAATAAATAAGATAAACAGTCAAACATGAGTTTTAAAGTCAACAAATACTATCCTCACAAGGATATCGGTACAATGTCTACACCACTAATAATTCACAAACGTTGCGTACTCCCGCCGTCTTTGCTATAAATCAAGGATATGGGTACAATGTCTACACCAAGCACAGACACGCACGACTGAAGCAGCTAGTCACTATGGAAGACAAGACGATCCTCGCGGTGGCTGTGGCCGTGCTGCTCGTCGTCATCTCCAACAAGCTCAAGTCTTTCCTCGTCGGGAAGCCAAAGCTCAACCTGCCGCCTGGGCCATGGACGCTGCCGGTGATCGGCAGCCTCCACCACCTCGGCACCAATCCACTCATCTATCGCACATTCCGCCGGCTCGCGGAGAAGCACGGGCCGCTGATGCTGTTCCACTTCGGCGAGATCCCCATGCTGGTGGTCTCCTCGCCCGAGGCGGCGCAGGCGGTGATGAAGACCCACGACATCTCGTTCGCTGACCGGTTCGCCAACCCCACGGTGGCCACACTCACCTATGACAACACCGACTTGGTGTTCGCGCCCTACGGTGAGCGGTGGCGCCAGCTCCGCAAGATCTGCGTGCTGGAGATGCTCAGCGTCGCCCGGGTGCAGTCGTTCCAGAGCATCCGCGAGGAGGAGGTGGCCCGGTTCGTGAGGAGCGTCACGGATTCCGCCTCTTCTGGAACTGCCATGGACGTGACAAAGGGGATCTCCAAGTTTATCAACGACACGTTCGTGAGGGAGTGCGTGGGCAGCCGGTGCCAGCACCAGGACGAGTACCTCCACGCCTTCCACCAGGCGGTCCATCTCACGTCCGGCCTCAGCCTTGCCGATCTGTTCCCGTCGTCCAAGGTGATGCAGTTGCTCGGCACGGCGCCGCGTACAGCCCTCGTATGCCGCGAAAGGATCCAGCGCATCCTCGAGCAGGTCATCCAGGAGAAGACGGAGGCCATGGACCGTGGTGACAAGAGCATACTCGGCGTCCTGCTCAGGCTTCAGAAGGACGGCGACACGCCCATCCCGCTCACCAACAACACCATCGTCTCCCTAATGTTTGTAAGTTCCACTCCACTCCACTCCACAACGCCGGCGCTGATATAGAAACATGTAAAAACTCTGTTTCCTTTACCAGGATCTGTTTGGAGCGGGCAGTGACACCTCGTCGATCACGCTGAACTGGTGCATGACGGAGCTGGTCCGGCATCCAGCTGTCATGGCCAAGGTGCAGGCCGAGGTGAGAGAGGCATTCAAAGGAAGGACCACTCTCAATGAGGACGACATCGCCGGGGCAGATCTTAGCTACTTCAGGCTGGTGATCAAGGAAACCCTAAGGCTGCACCCGCCTGCTCCGTTCCTTCTCCCTCGCCAAACCCGCGAAACGTGCCGGGTCATGGGCTACGACATTCCACAGGGAACAGCCGTGTTCGTCAACGCATGGGCGATTGCCAGGCACCCCAAGTACTGGGATGACGCCGAGGAGTTCAGGCCCGAACGGTTCGAGAAGAACAACTTGGATTACAAAGGGACCAACTTTGAGTACCTCCCGTTCGGAGCCGGACGACGTATGTGCCCGGGCACGAACCTCGGGTTGGCCAACATGGATCTTGCACTCGCGAGCCTTCTCTACCACTTCGACTGGAAGCTGTCCAACGGGATGGAGCCTAAGGATGTTGATGTGTGGGAGTCGGTAGGGCTGGTTGCAACTAAGAAAACCAGCTTGATGCTTCAACCCATTACTCGCATCGCTCCTACTAATGCATAAAGATTAGGCTCACTGTCTGCTACATGAACCAGAACCACCACGGCAAGAATAATCATGGTAGATTGGCTGTTAAAGTTTAGTAATTATTAGTCCTATGGAAAATAAGTGTTAGACATGGATTGTATGTATATGTATCCTGTGTGTATCCACCAAACAATTGAGCCATCTCCTTGTTAGATATAACTAGGAAGATGGGCGCGCTAGTCCCCGCGCCCGTTTCTACTGCTCGCGCGATTCAGATTTGTTATGTCAGGTGCTTTGTTCTTATGGTTGTTAATGATGTTTATCTATACTAATGATATTGATCTCTTGATTGTCGGCACTCGGCAGTGGAGTTATTGGAGCCATTATTTGTGAGCCCACACGTTTTTCTATTTCAAGCTGTTGTGCCACGTGCACGTTGTCCTTGTCTGGTTGAGTTGGTTTGGTATGTAACGCATGCATGTGAAAGTATAGTGTAATGTCCTTTTTCTTCCTGAAGCCCACTGTGCAGGAAAACATGCTGTCGATGTGCTTACCGATGGCCAAATGGGCCATGTCAACTAGGCCGGTTCGAAGCATGATATTTTTTGCCTAGCCGGACACGGTATGACCCAAATCATTTCATGCCCGGGCTGGCATGTCCCGAGGTACCTTGCTGGGGTTGGGCTGGAGGTGCGGCCCCATGGGCAGCATGGGCACAACCTGTTTTTTTTAATATAATAATATTTTATATACAGTAAAAAAGGTTTTGAGTGGTTCAATGGTAATAGTATTTCTTTGTTTCCAAGAGGTTACAGGTTCAAAACCTCACCTCATGCCTTATTTTTTCTATTTTTTACCATTTACACAACTAATGAACTACAAATTCGCTAATAGGTCATCATTTTAATGGACTTAACGGTCCATCTCGGCACGTTTCATCCATTTCATGTCGGTCCATAGGCTGGCAGCCGGGCACATGGGCTATTAAGGCACAACCCAAAAAGGCCCGTGTGCCATGTTGACCCAAAATTAACGTGTCAAGTCTTTTAAGGCCCATGTCAACCATGTTGGGCTGACCGTTTGGCCATCTATTGGTGTGCTGAGAATCGAGGTCCCCATTAACCGCCCTGGATTATCCGAGGCCTATCAGTCTGGATAGGCCCACTAAAGGATCTTGGGCCGCTCCAAAAGGATCTTGGTCCTGGATCGGTCCAACCCGCATCCTCACCTCGACCCATCGCTCCAAGGAAGGAAGTGCATTATCGGAAACTGGCTGTTTGCCGAGAGCATTCTATCGATCACTCGACAAACAACACTTTGTCAAGTGCCATAAAAAAAACTTGGTAAACAAAATTCACTCGACAAAAATTGTGTTTGCCAAGTGCCACATAAAAAACCACTGGACAAAGAATCCTCTGGCACTTGATAAAGATAAAATACTCCACACTTGCTTGTTTGATGAATATTTTTTTTTGACACTCGACAAACAAGGTCTTTGCTGAGTGCTGGAGAATAAACACTCGACAAAGAGAAATTTAAATTATATTTTGAAGTAGTAAATTAATTTAAATTAAAAAGTTTTCAACTATAAAGTTGTATTACTTATCAAAATATACAACTTTTATTTTGATTATTTCTTCATTCGACAAAGCGAAGTAACATTGTTCACAATCTATATCTCTCGTAAAGTTTCATGAAATAAGAAGAGAGATATATAAGATTTGTGAACAATGTAACTATCACTATATGGGATGAACAAATGACCAAATAAAAAATGTAAGTCTTCAGACATTATACAACTTTGTAGTTGACAAACTTTTAATTTGAATTTGTTTAATATCTCAAACAAGCAATTTGCACCTGGTTTAGAATAATATGTGAGGAATGAAAATGGATTGTACACTCAATTGAGACTGATGTGCAGTGGTAGAGGAGGTTACCCACGAGGGTGAGGTCGTAGGTTCGAGTTTTGCCGACCTTGTAAACAGGTGGATAAGGTTGAGACCAGAAGCACTTAATATGGCATCAAAATGGGCGGGCATGGCCACCTTTTTTTTAAAAAAAGTTTGTCACTTTTTTAGCTTACATTTTCCCTTTTGCCGAGTGCTTTTTGACACACAACAACCTGTTTGTTGAGTGCCCAACAAAAAACACTCGGCAATGAGTTGTTTGTCATCAAAATTGAGGCCAAGTGACTTATGCCGAGGGTGGCTCTCGACAAACACTTTATCGAGTGTTTTTTGGTTTTTGTCGTGTGGGAGAAGCACTCGGCAATGTACCTGTTTCCTATAGTGGTGGAGGAATAGCAGGGGCCATCGGAGCCATGTGTAAGGATTTAGGTGTCCAAGATGGGCGGGGGAGCGTTGAATTGGATCGGTAATGTGGATCATCAACTCAATCTAATTCCACTAATTCTTTCACCTTGCTAACGACAAGTTCTATGCAATTCTACCGAGCCAAGACCCTAACAATTGTAGTGGTATGACATAATGCAAGCTATGCCAAGCCAATCAATAAGCAAGTAACCCCATGACAATCCTATCTCTACTTACACACAAGTGCAGAAATAAAAAAAATAAGTAAAGAGGGGTTTAGAGATTGCTCATAGATTTTTAGTCGGAGGTATCGGGGGTATCGGGATGATGGCGGCTCCCCCTAGTCCTTGTTTGGATCGACTCTTGTTGGAGTATTGATCCCTCCTGCCACCAACCGTTTAGTACTTTGCACACAAGCCCGTATCACTCATGGAGTGACGACGTGGATGCGTGACCACTACCCATCGAGTCCTCGACTCCTCGAGCATAAGCTTGCCTCCCTCAAGGACCTGTTGCACTCCTGGAGTGCATGCAAGGTGTAAGGATCGAAGGCGTACCGAGAGGGTGGGGGGGGGTGAATTGGTAAGCCAACCATAATTAAAATGGTAGTAATTTATCCACTAGGTTCTAGCAGTCGTTGCAACCTAAGAATTCTAGGAGGCGAAGACCCTCCACATGCTAGTGTTCATGATGAGTACAATGTAGAAGCTAAGTCATACTAGCCTATGCAAGCCACAAGTCAACCTACCAACTATAGCACACAACTACAGAATAGTCAAGAGAGGGTCAAGGAATTCTCATGATTTTTTTCCTGAGGTATCAGAAGGATGGCGCCTTCCCCTACACCTCATTGGACCACTACCTCTGGAGTGCCGGTCCCTCCCCCCACCAAGTGGAGTTCTCCCACATGAGCCCGCAATCACTTTTATAGTGAAGACACGGTTGCGTCACTTCTGCCACCAAGACACAAGCTCGCCTCCCTCGAGAACTTACCGAACTCTCCGAGCTGACACGGGTGCTCACTATCGATGCCCCTTTCAACAGCGGGCTCAAACCGTATACAAACGTGTGACGGCCTTCACAACCAATCACGATAGGCTCGATCACTGATATCTAACCGGTTTAGGTCTCACCATAAACCAAGAGTAACAACCTAGATCAAACCCCCAAGGACACTGTAGTGTTAGATGTGTATAGATGCTCAGGTTACTCTCTCTAGCACTCTCATGATATCCAATATCTCCTCTAGTGCTCCGCTCTTTTCCACTTGGCTCCCTACTCATGCTCCTAGCTATCCTATGGACCAAGAGAGGTATCCAAGACCTCAACAACGAGTGTATATAGGCTTACAACCTCAAACTAGTTGTTGCTCCATGAAAACAATTTTCTGGACATAGGGTTAGCTCAGGAGACTGCCACAGTCACACCATCAGCACAGGACAGAGGGTCTGAGTTGCCTGTGGACCTTGACTTCTTTGAGCAGATGGATGCTCAGGCGGCACAGGCTCAGGGAGCACAGCAGGATTCAACATAGGAGCAACCCGGAGCAGAGCCTTCAGAGGATGTCGCTGCACCACTTCCTTCGACCACAAGCGCTTAGATGTTCATATTTTCCACTTTTTGGTCCTTGTTGCCAAAGGGGGAGAAGAGTCCTAGGTCTAGGGGGAGTGGAAGTGTGATCCTGCGCGATCAAGAGTAGCTTGTATCTAGGGGGAGCATTCGTGGATTTTAAGAGTTAGATCTTCTTTTGATGGAGTTATTCGATGTTCATGGATTTTGATGAGTCATGGTTTTCATTCGCTTGTGTTTTACTCATTTTAATCTCCCTTGGTTTATTCTCATATGCAGTGCCTTGTATTCATTAATTATCTTGTATGCATGTGTATGATATCATGATGATGATTGCTTGTTCTTAATTCTTATGCATAGTCATGCTAACCTGTTGCATCTCATCATTCATGCCTTGCATTGCATGTCTTTATGCTTTCCTTTAATATATTGCCATGATATGCATGCATTTTTATCTAAAGTATGCTTTTCTGTCTTTTCCTTGTATCTCTAGATGATGTTTGATTTAGTAGGACCTTATGCGTTTCTCTCCTATGTTGTTATGGTTCCTCTCGATCTTTGTGTAGCTCTTTTCTATTCTCGTTTTCATGTACTAGTGGAGGAGATCAATGCACTTGGGGATGATTTCAAGATGAAGCCCGTTGAGATGATAAGAAGATTTTTGAGGCTATTCAAGGACCCCATGTATGAGTTCATCATCACCTTCATCTTGCAAGGTGACCTCAAGACCAAGACCATAAAGGATGTACTTGGCAAGATCACTGCCTTCGAGAGCTACCAATTGGGGATGGATGATCCTCAACCATCCAACCTTGCTCTACCGGCTGACAAGCAAGAATCTAGCAAGAGCAAGAAGAAAAAAAGAAGGTGATCATTGAGGATGATGATGAAGAAGATGATGATGAATGTGACTTGATCGAGGACTTGGCCCTTCTCATAAAGAAGATGCAGACTTTGAAGAACAAATTTGCTTCCAAGTCAAGGCGCAAGTGCTTCAATTGTGGCTCGAAGAATCACTTTGTCCGAGAGTGCCTAATGCCCAAGAAAGAAGCATTCAAGTCACAAGATTCAAGTGAAAAAGAAGAAGAAGAAGACCCCAAGGCCAAGCAAAAGAAGAAGAGACACTTCAACAAGGAAAAGAGCAAAGGCAAAGGAAAAGCTCAAGACTACAAGAAGAAGTTCTCTCGCATGGCCCTTGTTGGAGAGTGGACAAGTGATAACTCAAGTGATGAGTCCTCTTTCTCAAGTGATGAAGAAATAGCCGGCCTAGCCATGATCAAGACTACACTTCAACGAGCTCTTCCTCCACCTCCCACGTGCCTCATGCCCGTGAGCCAACTTGGGGAGAGTGAGAATAAGAGCAGCGATGATAGCGATGATGAGTTGTGGAGTATGATTGAGCAAGCCCATGACATCATCATCAAGAAGTCCAAAATGTTGGAAGTGGTAAGAAAAGAGTGTAAGTTGGCTAAGGACCGTGTTGTTGACCTTGAGAGTCAACTCAAGGACCTTGTCACATCTCATAAGGCCCTAAACAAGAGTTATGACAAACTCAAGGGTGATCATGTAGAGCTTCATGAGAAGTACAAGGCCCTTGAGATTACTTACGAGGCCATCAATGTTGATAACCTTGCCTATCCCTCTTCTATCATTTGTGATGAACTAACCACCTCGGTCTAGGTTTCTTCTCTTGAGCCATTTGTTTTGGAGGAATATCACAAGCTCAAGGAAGAGAGGAAGATGGTGATGGACGACTTTGAGAGGCTCACACGTGGTAGAGCCATCCACAAGGAGATTCTTGGGAGGAACCTTGTGAACAATGTCTCCCAATGGGGAGTTGGCTCATATCCCGTCACCATCGACATCATAGGAAAGAGTGATTCCATCCCCGCATGGATCAAATCCCTTCTCGCCGATGACTACTATTACGAGAGGTGTTGTAAGAATGACCATGCCACCAAGGATTGTCCCATGGTGAGGAGTTCCATTGTTTTACCTAATGCTAACTTGTTCCATGAGAACACATATTTCAAGCTTTTTAGGAACAAGGATGGCAAGGTGAAAGCTAAGGTCTTGGGACCACCAAACAAGAAGAGGAAGGTCAAGAGCATATGGGTGCCTAAGTGCATTGTTGATCTTGAGAGATCGGCTATGTACAAGTGGGTGCCTAAAAAAAGACCTAGATGGTGGTGGTGGTGGACCGAGCGCTTTCATGAAGATCATGTGAAGTCCACCACAAGTAACATGGACCTCAACGACCTATCTACTCATGAGGGAGGTAACCGTGTTTGTTCTTGGTAGTTGTAGTGTGTTTTTCTTTCTCTTGCATTACATGGTAATTAGGACTCCTTTGTGACTAGTATGCTTTGCATCCATGCATGTGTAAATAACTAAAAGAAAAATACATAAAAAATAGTCAATGTCTAACCCATCCAAGATAGCTATAAGCAAGGGGGAGTGCTTGAGATGGTGATTTGACTTCTCTCAAGGAAAGGGTGTGGCTTATAGTGAGTAAGCTTGGGAGGGGTTCAAACTTGACATTGTTAGGTTTCCTTTGTGTCTTGCTTTTAATATTGCTTGCATTCACATGGCATGTTTACTTTTGTTGTATTTGCAAAATGCTTGTTGCATGCATCATATAGGAAAGACAAAGGAGGCTTGTCCCACTTGGATATATTTGTGCTTCATGCTCTATATTTGACCAAAGGAAAGGATTGTGCTTCATGCCCATTGAGCAAGCTCTTATGAACTCCGAGGTTAAATCTACTCGCGTGGTTCACGGACTAAGGCTCATACATACCCATTTGGTTCTTATTTGCCTTGGTTCTTTATTGCTCGATTTTTCATTTGGCTTTTGCAAAAATTCTAAGGCCATAGAGTGCTACTATTTGAAAAAGAGTGTTTGAGAGTTCCCTCCATATTCCAAGTATAGTGTTTATTTGTGTGTTTAGCGAGGGTACTTGGAAAATGGAGAAATTCCTTGATTAGCAGAATTCTAGAGTGACCGTATAGTCCGATCACTGGACCGTACAATCTGGTAAGTGGCTCTATGCACAGTGCCTAGGGGAAGTCTTGTTGTAGAGACTGGATAGAACGGTCCTAGAGACCGTACAGTCCGGTCTGCTCAAAGGCTAGCAGACCCTAAACTGACCGTACAGTCTGGTCTACAGACTGTTCCGTCCGGTCACTATACTTGATCGCGCGATGCAATCCCGATCTGTGACCGTTGATCGTGCCTTGCTTAGATCTTGGTTGTCCGCTGTCTTTTGACCTAAGTCAAAATTGCCAGAGACGATTGTCTCTTTCCCTGTTCGCCCCCAACGCCGAGTGCTTGCCCTCGCCCTCTCCACCGACGCTCTCGTCGCCTATGCCGTCCGACCTCGCTGACTCGAGCTGCCGTGCAGCCCTTCAACCGCACCCCCTCGCCCTCACCGCCGCTTGCGCTCGCCCTTGCTCCCGCACGCACCCGCGACCCCAGCGCCACCGCCACGCACCAGAGCCACCGCCGCTGATTGCATGGGCCGCTGCACCACCGCCGATGACCCAGCGCCACCGCCTCTGCTGTCCCTTCGCGCGCGCACGCAAGCTCCCAGACCACATAGCCAAGCACCAAAACCCTAGGGCAAGGATTGCCTCACCCTCTTCCTCCATTGCCGGCAACCTCAAAATTGCCATCTTTTTGGTGATCGGAGTGCGTTCTGTGGTGATCGTCTTCTTAACGTGTCGTTGTTTCTCCTAGGGTATTGTGCCATTCACTCCTTTCATCAATTGATGCCCTAAATTCGAGCAATGTTCTTAATTGATGCAATTTGGATCATCTGCCATGCTTAGTTGCATTAATTAGGAATTTTGGCTCAACCTAGGATGTAATTAATTCATTGCGTATCTACTAATTGCATGTTTAGGGTTGTCTCCTGTCTAGTCTACAGTTAGATTTTATTGCCATTATTTGACTGTACACTAGATGACTCGCACCAGCCACATATAGTCGATGATCACTATTGTTACTTTGCATATTTGACTAGTGATCATATCCTTCTTTCAGTGCTAGGATTTCTATTACGCATTCTTTCCTAGCGGTGTTTTGCTTATAGATGTATTAGGGTCTATGCTCATCCTATCTATACCTACGTGCGTGCAGTGATAGCAGTTTGCAGCAGCAGAGATGGCAGGCTCAGGACATGACAAGGACAAGGGAAAGATGCCTGAGAAGCCCAAGAGCAAGAAGAGACAGAGCTTGGATCCAGAGTCAGGGAGAGCCAGGAGGGTTGCTAGGCACCTAGATGCCATGGAGCAGTCACGGAGGACACCAGGGACACGGCTGATCCTAGAGCAGTCTCGTGACACACAGGGACTCAGGAGGAGCACCAGATAGAGGACTACACCTCTGGCAGTAGGAGTTGTACCACCACCATGGCTGCAGCATACTCCAACTTCTCGTCAGGAGAGGTCGTCAAGAACTGTGGAGTAGGGATCCTCCAGGCAGCAGCAGGAGGAGTCAGAGAAGGAGACCTCAGAGTCAGGTTCTGAGGAGTCAGAGTCTGAGGAGACCGAGCAGCAGGCTAAGCAGACTGTTCCTCACAGGACAGCTCACCGGGCAGGAGACCCGAGGTGCACCTGTGCAGTGTGCACGAGGAGGCTGCAAAGTCTGGGATAGGCAGCCGGAGAGCCAGATATACTTAAGGTTCCTGCAAAGGACCTTAAGGAGCTTTGCTTGGTTCCTTTCGAGTAGTGGGTTCTAGTCCCTAGAGATCTTGCTACTGGAGAGAGGTACTGGACTGGCTTCCAAAGGACAATTGGAGAGGGTCTGAGATGCTACCTTGGCCTGAAGGGCAAGGATAGACTCTTCATACCGCAACAATAGATGACTTATGAGGCCATGAGGAGGGCCACCGACACAGGGATTGAGCAGTACTTCACGTACTTGCTAGGGCTACCAGAGCTAGTTACTGCAACACACAGGTATGGGGAGGACGTGGTGCTAGAGTTCAACACCATGTTGTGGGTTGCCAGAGATCGCTCAGAGTTCTAGTTTTTGTTCAGAAGGCAGCCACAATGGGTCATGGGACAGGATCTGATAGCTAACCTAGGACTCCTGGCTTCAGACTTCCAGCTTTACATAAGTGCCTATGGTACACTTGCACCACCCCACAGACCTCAGGGAGGGAAGCTACCTTCAGACGACATGGTATCGATTGCTTTCCCCCCCTCCCCCCCCCCCCCCAGACCACACCAGGCTTTGAGAGAGGCCCTGCGAGACTCACCGCAGAGGCCAAGGTGGTGAGAGCGATAGTCACTAGGACTATCATCCCTAGGTTTGGCTACAGAGAGGAGTTCACACTTCTATACCAGTGGGCAGTTACATCGATTCTAAGGAGACAACACTTTGACTTAGCAGACTAACTGATTGGAGAGATGGAGGAGGTTATCTCTGAGAGAGTGGGAGGACGTCACTTGGTCTACAGACCCTATATCTGCTATCTCTTGAGAAGGATGGGCCTAGTGACAGAGGAGCAGTACAAGGCATTCCCTGAGGCGACCACCAGCTATGCACCTCGAGTCCCCAGGGGATCACAGTCAGCCTCCAGCCAGTAGACAGGGGGGGAGGAGATGGAGTCACCACCAGTACCTCACGAGTAGGCAGCTCAGCCAAAGACAGTGATTCCTGAGTCAACTAGTACATGAGCACCTCCCCCACCGACGGGTTCATAGTCAGAGGACGTTGTCACTGTGACAGTGCTTGTAGGACGCCTGGGTGAGTTCATCCAGAGTGTAGCTGAGGACAGACATCAGATGATGGACGTCATCAGGAGTCAGGTAGAGCTACAGAGGCAGCATACGACACTTCTTATCACCCTGATGTCACAGATGACCCAGAGGCAGGTCAGTCAGCAGCAAGGACCTTCAGTACTTCCACAGTACCAGTAGCCGCTGACTCAGCCAGGACCCTTCACTACCTTGATGATAGCTCAGTCCAGCGGACTATCACTTTTAGGGGTCCTACCAATAGGGAGAGTAGGACAGACACTCTCTTCAGCTCAACTCTCCCCTATGTCAGCTTTCTCAGTGTCTGCGTTGTTTGTTTCTCCTTCGCACTCATCGACTTCGCAGATGGCAGGGCCCTCCACCTTTCAGCACTTACCAGTCAGGAGCCTGTTCTCAGAGATTGGTCACACCACTCGTGCAGACTTCCAGCCAGCTCCAGAGTCAGTTACAGCTACAGCTCCACCTCTTACTGCCATAGTTACCACTCTTACTCCTCAAGCAGCAGAGATCTTGTCCGTGGAGGCTTCTCGTAGTAGGATGTGGCAGATCTCATTTTTCTCCAGACTTCAGCTCAGGAGACTGCCGCAGTCACACCAGCAGCACAGGACAGAGGGTCTGAGTTGCCTGTGGACCTTGACTTCTTTGAGCAGATGGATGCTCAGGTGGCACAGGCTCAGGGAGCACAACAGGATTCAACACAGGAGCAGCCCGGAGCAGAGTCTTCAGAGGATGTCGCTGCACCACTTCCTTCGACCACAAGCGCTTAGATGTTCATATTTTCCACTTTTTGGTCCTTGTTGCCAAAGGGGAGAAGAGTCCTAGGTCTAGGGGGAGTGGAAGTGTGATCCTGCGCGATCGAGAGTAGCTTGTATCTAGGGGGAGCATTCGTGGATTTTAAGAGTTAGATACATTTGGATCTTCTTTTGATGGAGTTATTCGATGTTCATGGATTTTGATGAGTCATGGTTTTCATTCGCTTGTGTTTTACTCATTTTAATCTCCCTTGGTTTATTCTCATATGCAGTGCCTTGTATTCATTAATTATCTTGTATGCATGTGTATGATATCATGATGATGATTGCTTGTTCTTAATTCTTATGCATAGTCATGCTAACCTATTGCATCTCATCATTCATGCCTTGCATTGCATGTCTTTATGCTTTCCTTTAATATATTGCCATGACATGCATGCATTTTCATCTAAAGTATGCTTTTCTGTCTTTTCCTTGTATCTCTAGATGATGTTTGATTGAGTAGGACCTTATGCGTTTCTCTCCTATGTTGTTATGGTTCCTCTCGATCTTTGTGTAGCTCTTTTAGCCCGGTTGTTTGTTGATTAAGTTTTTGATTAAGTAGTAGTTGTCAGCAATCACCAAAAAGGGGGAGATTATACGCTTCATGACCATTGTTGATTGGATCCCCAAGGTATGAATGTTTTGGTAATAGATGACAACTATGAAATTGTGGGCTAATATCTACATGAGTGTTGTTTCTACAGGAATCATCTCTAAACTCTATTACAAATCATATGGATGATGGTTGCCTTGGCGATTCAAGACAATGACCACAAGCATGGAGACTTGTGAACTTGATAGAGTCCAATGGTTGATGAAGATGGATCAAAGCGGAGAATAAAGCTATGGTGCAAGTGTCTGGTACACTTGTCTAGTTGTTAGGGCTTTGAGTCCATAGGAAAAACCGGACTATAAAGGGTGTCTAGGTCATTCTCATAGGTCATGTCTAGTCGGTGTGTGCAAGGTTGCTCGGTGAAATCACAGGCACTAGTTGACAGTGGAGAAGCCAAGGAGCTGTTCGGAGAAGCCAAGAAACGAAGTCAAGCGAGGACGACAAGTTTTAGCTTCTGGAGATAGAGACCGGATAGAGGGGTCAATGGTGATCGGACTGTACGGTCACTCCAGGGTTTTGTCCGGAGGCTACAGCGACTCAGCGAGGAATCTGGCTATGCAAGGATTCATAGAGACCGGACGGTCTAGTCTACTGACCGGACGGTCCGGTCAGTGTGAATTGCACAGGGCAGAGAGGAAGCTGAAGTCTAAAATATTTCTGGACTTGATAGAGAAACAGACCGGACGGTCCGATCAGGTGACCGTACGGTCCAGTCAGTAGAGGAATTAGCAGTGGTCAGAGCCGTTGGAGCACTGCGTTGCAGTGACCAGACTATCCGGTCAGGCAGTGATTGAACTGTCTGGTCAGTAGGTCCAGAAAGCTGATTTTGTGGACACGACTAGTTTGTGGTTGGGAGCCTATATAACTTCATTGCTGGGGTCTTTGTGACCTCTCTTGGCCAGTGGAATACCTGAGAGCATTTGGTAAGGTCCAAGAGGAAAAGAGGAGAGCACTAGGAGAAGATATTGCATATCTTGAGAGTGCTAGTGGAGAGTAACTTGAGCATCTTGCACATCTATGGCTAGGGTGTCCTTGAGGGTGTGATCTAGATTGTTACTCTTGGTCTATGGTGAGACCTAGACCAGTTAGATGTCGGTGATCGAGCCTATCATGATCGGTCGTGAAGGTCGTCACACGTTTATACACGGTTTGAGCCCGCCGTTGAAAGGGGCATCGCTAGCGAGCTTGTGCTTTGTGTAGTGGTGACACACACTGTGTCTTCACTCTAGGAGTGATTACGGACCCGTAGGCAAGAACTCCACTTGGTGGTGGGAGGGACCGAAACTCCGGTGGAGGTGGTCCAACGAGGAGTAGGGGAAGGTGCCATCCTTCCGAGACATCGGGAAAAAACATGGGCATTCCTTGACCCTATCTTTACTATTCCGCAATTGTATGCTCTAGTAACTAGGTTGAATTGTGGCTTGCATAGGCTAGTGTGTTTGGCTTCCGCGCTTTCTCTTATCATGAACACTAGCATGTGTAGGGTCTTGGCCTACTAGAATTGTTTAGGTTGCTTTTCTTGTTAGACTCAAGTAGTGTAAATTGAAATATTTGGATTTGTGAGCGGCTTACCAATTCGCCCCCCTCTCGGTACGCCTTCGGTCCTTACACTTTCAAATCAGCCAAATTCCTAAAGGAACACTCGTATTGTTTGGGTACTACTCTAGCCATATCAAGTGGTGATAGTAGATTGAAGCATGATTTTCTTGCAATGAAACATGTTGTGATAATATGCTGGATCGTTTCTTCCTTTTGATGACACAAAGGGCACTTGTTTCGATGTGGTAGACCACACCATTATAGAAGATCACCTATTCAACATCTATTATGCGTTTGTTAGCCACAAGAAGATCTTGCTTTTTGTAGGAGCCAACATTTTCCACACACGTCGCCATGGTTCAAAAGTGACGCCACAATAAAGAATGCTCAATAAGTGGATTTGGAAGAGTAATGTCCAGATGCTTCAAAATGCGAGATTTACTGATCCTCTACCTCAGATGGCATTGTATGGATATCCAGAGCTAGAAGTATTCGGTCAAGCCCTAACCAACTAGATTTAATTTTGTGACTAACATCTTCATCAATATCTCCATCTTTTTGTAGCATCAATCCCAAGTAGAAAAAGTGTCTTTCTTGGACACTATATGTCCATCAACTCCTTCATCATATGGAGTTGAACTAAAATCACACTTCATGTACTCTGTTTAGGCCTACTAAGCCTAAAACCTTGGACTCTAAAGTATGTCTTCATAACTCTAGCTTCTAGTTCACCATTGTCTTGCTCTCATCCCCTAGCACCACATCATTCACAAAGAGCATACATAAGGGGTATCCCTTAGTATATCTCTTGTGACCTCATCCATCACCAACACAAAAAGGTAAGAGCTCAAAGTTGATCCTTGGTGCAGTCTTATATATTAATTGGGAAAACATCGATATGTTTGTCACTTGTTTGGACACTTGTCACAACATTATTGTACATATCTTTAATGAGGTTGATAAACTTTGTTGATTTGTAAAAAAAAAATTAATAGGCTCTTATATTATTTTGTAAAAAATATTTGTCAGATCCGACAACTGTAACGTCCCGCCTCCTTGACATCGGGCCCGCTTACATCTATCAGCTTTCTAGGACCTCAAGACTGCCATCACAGACCAACATGAGTCATTTCTACGCACTTTGTCCTCACTCGTGCACACCCAGGAAGAACTTCCCGGTTGGTCACCCATCCTAAAATTGCTCCACGCCAAACATGCTTAACCTCAGAGTTCTTTCAAGATGAGCTTCTGAAAAAGAAGTTGTAACTTGTTAGTATGAGTATTCTATCAATTCTATTAAGCCCTGAGATAGGATATCACACTCTCACCCCATTAGAAGATCGACGTCCTCGTCGATCAACCCCAGGCTAGGAACCTCCCCTCTTGGCCACGTCCGTGTACCCAGTGCCAACGTATATGTCATGCTGTGTGACCACTCCAGACCCACATCAGCCATGCACACCATGCCTGCACAACTGTGACCCCACACATGCCCGTAAAACCGTGAGGGTTGGCTCTGATACCAACTATAGCATCTCGCCTCCTCGAGGGTGGACCCGCTTACATCTGGCAGCTCTGTAGAATCTCAAGACTGTTCTCACAGACCAACACAAGTCTTTTCTATACACTTTGTTCTCACTCGTGCACATCCGAGAAGAACTTCCCGGTCGGTTACCCATCCTAAAATTGCTCCAGGCCAAGCATGCTTAACCTCAGAGTTCTTTCAAAATGAGCATCTGGAAAAAGAAATTGTAACTTATTGGTATGAGTATTATGTCAATCTTATTATGCCCTGAGCTGGGATATCACAATAGCCACACATAACATGGCCTCAATAGAGGTATCGACTGACATTAGAAAACAAGGGCAATATCTCTGGTAATAATTTTCTTTTCATTATGATATTTTTGTCCCAATATAATTAGCAAAATTTCTATATGCTTGGCAAGTAGGGATGGCAATTCGGGTCTTGGGTGCGGGACTCCTCTGGTGCGGGTGCGGGTGCGGGTGCTCTTTCTCTCCTGTAGAGCTCACCCACACCCGCTCCATGCAGTTGCGGGGTGGGTGCGAGTTTCTTCTCCCACCCACGGGTGCTCCATGAGAACCAAAAAAAAGACCCATCAAGAATTTGAGCTTCATATTCTTTTGTGAGAGTGAAAATTATATATGTAATAATTCTTGGATGCGTATGTGTCATATTATGTTAACTCTCAAGTTATAAAAACATTATTATTATTTTTGATTGTGTGAATTGTGCTTAAATCATGCAAAATAAAACTACAAATGTAATTTTTTTATGCATATAAAAAACCCATGGGGTACCCACCACCCGCCCGAACCCGATGGGTGCGAGCGCAGGTGTGGATTTTCACCCATGGATACGGGTGCCGGTGGGGATTTCCATCCGTAGCATCTCTCATCACGGGTGGACTTTTGCTCCATCCACCCAGTTGCCAATCCCTATTGGCAAGTGGCGGTCATCTTGGGACACATAAATCATCCTTTTCAGTGTGCTCGTTTCTATATTGTTCTCTTCTTACTCCAGAGTGAGAACAGTAATGTACATGGACTCAGTAAGATTAAAAAAACATACACATGTGTACAATAACTTATGCTAGTTCCTAGAAAAAATGGCAAATAAATGAGTTATGGACAAGAAGCCGCATAGCCATGGCCACGGTGTGTGCAGGTGCTCCAGCTTCGTCAAAACAACGAGCTGGCATGTACGCAACTGCCATTGGGACGGTAATAGGATAGTAACAACGGGCTTTGCATCGATCTGTCCCTCAATAGTTGAAATTCAGGTCAGTGGTGAAGGTCTGGCCAAACAGCCACCACGCCGGTGCGACGTTCAAGAACTGCATGTACTGGCCGCCAGTGGTGGTCACGGCGAAGCTGAACTCCTGGCCAACGAGTCCGGCGAGGGACTGCCAGTTGGCACCCCAGTTCCTGGACATCTGGATCCACCCTGTGTTTGTGCCCTTGATCCATGGGCGGCCACGGAGCCGCTGCCAGCTAGGTTCCTGATGTTGACGAGCTCGAAGTAGTAGAAGCCGTTGATCACGAAGCGCACGCCGCCGCTGCGTGAGCACTGGACACGCTGATACCGCACCGGGATGATGCCGCCCTGGTAGACGCCGATGTGCTCCTACGCTGGCTGAGACATGTCAAAGTGAGGGCGTAATGCAAGCACCGTGTGCGAACTGGAAGCACATGCATGCAACTCCAGCATCAGCAGATGCAGGTCTTTGACTTGGCTGCGCGTTGATGCTGATCGTTGGAACGGTTTAATAATTTGTTTTGCAAGAACACGCTCCCACTTCTCCACGCAGGCGCTGCTGTGTGTTTGTTCCTGTTTGTAATTTACTAATGTCGATCCAATTGGCTGGCAGGGGTTTGGGGGTGGTGGATTAGACGGACGTCCCATGATGGTCATGCATGCCTCAATAAGCATCTCAGGCGATATAACATGTGCGTTTGTATGATTGGAGCTACAATGTGGGCTGAAATTTTATTGGTCGTAGACTTCCGAATCTATATTGGTTATGAATAATACTAGGTGTGTTTTATTCGGTTGGAGACCTACGCTGAACCCGGTTTACAGAGGCTTTAATTTTTTTCCGCCATGACCGACTGCTTCTTTTCATGCATGTGTGCCCAAGGAGAAGTATGGCCACCGGTGCCTCAGAGAGGCGGCGACGGCGGCTGCAAGGCGTGCCACCTGAGCTTTGCTTCGTTGCTTTGCACTGATATCAGAAACAATGTATGTAAAGTGCAGTGAATCTCTCTAAGTTCGTAGTGACAGCATCGGGCAATCAGACCAATGCAAATCTCTATACTTCTAAATCGTGTGCGTTTTCTTATAAAAGAGCCACGACACACATTATACACCGTCCAATCTCTCAAGGATGGAATCCAGATCGTTGAATAAAAAGAACTCTAACATCTAGACCCTTCGTGAATCAACATTCGTCTTCTCGTCCTCCCACCATGCCTCTGCGATCTTACAGTTAGAACCTTCATGAATCAACATTCATTTTCGGATCCTTCCACCATACATCTGCAATCTTACGTGTAGAACCTTCACAAACAAAATTATTTTTTTTACTATCCTCCCACCATCTCTCTTGCACTGGATCCCTCCAAAATAACTATTGTTTTGCATGTTTAACCATTCTTGCAATCTTACATTTAAATCCCACATGAACCACGAAAACACATGCAACTTTGATGATTTAGATTTTAGTCAAGTAAAAATCCTTATTGTTTTAATTGGTTGATTTTATAATTTAATTAAACTAAATATTTTGGACTATGCACCAACCTATGTACAATTCATGGTATATTTTTCTTTTCAATGAATGAAAATGAAAATATTAAGTTATGACAAAAATGGTAATTGATGAATAAACAAAATTACTTTTCTTAAGGATGATAGACAACAAAAGTGCAACGTAGTAAATATGTTGGTTATTTTTTTCTTCTATCGCATCAAATTATATTATTTATTAAAAATATATTATCTTTTTTTGTAATTTTGATACAAATAATTAGTAATGGAAAAATATAAGAAAAGTTCATAACAAATTTATACCTAAATTTTGCATTTGTAGATTAGTTCTAATTTATTGTTTGACTAATGATTAGTTCTAGGAATTAACTTTTGGAAATAACAAACACCTTTTAATTTTCATAAATATTTCACAACTCTTCCTAATTCAATTAGAAAAAGAGTTTCAATAAATCTATAATATTTCATACTTAAATATACATTTATACTACACACAACAGTAGTGATATTGTAGGTAAATAAACAACCAATGTGGGACATTAAGGTTGTGTCAACTCTTTCGTGCCATATAGTTATATAAAATATTATTCAATGATTGTACAATGCAGATATATTATTTTGGTACAGTTATAATAGAAGTAAAAACTATAATATTTTCAATCCTAAATTTAATAAGATGAGGAGATAAATCATGTTTACTCATTCTTATACTCTAAGTATATGTAAGAATATCTAATGATTGTATAACATAATTATATTATGTTAGTAGAGTTATAATAGTAGTAAAAATTATTATATTTATACAAAAAAATTTAAACAGGTGAGGGGACAAATCATGTGTGGGATACTTGCTTTACGGATATCCTCATACAAGGCTAAGTCGGTAGCCGACCGGGTACTTCATCAACAAGGAAGCCGACCGACTCGACTTCGAGTGCAAGACAAGAAAGATTAGACTTGCCATATAGAATCCTTGTAGAGTACGACTAGGACTCTGCTTGTACCCCCCTGCCGACCGAATATATAAGGCGGCAGGATACCCCCTATCGAGGGGAGGAGGCAATTAGACATAGCGAGAGGTAATTTTAGACATAACATCTCGTGACAATCAATACAATACAGAACACATGACATAGGGTTTTTACTCTCATTGAGAGGGCCCGAACCTGTATAATTCGGTGTCTTGTGTAACCATCGTAGTTCTTGGTCTTGACGTAGCCCTATATATTTACTGTCGACATGACGATCGGGATCAGCGTGATAATGATGGCGATCGATGATGTCGTCATGATGAGGATGTTAGCCCACGCCACCGTCGTAGCCTAACTACGTCCCGAGACCGACAAAGGCGGTCACTAACACTGACTGATGACGAGATCGATGGCATCAAGGTTTACGTACCTCGGCTTCGCATTGCTTGATGGCCGAAAGGATTCAAGCCGGTTCCCATCGAAAAATATGATGGACAAACCAACCCCCGAGAGTGGTTACAACTCTATAGTACGGCGATCCGGTCGGCTGGGGGTGATTCCTACGTAATGGCTAATTACCTTCCGGTCTGCTTAGATCCTGCCATTCAGATATGGCTCACATCTCTACTTGAGGAGTCAGTCATATCTTGGGGAGACCTCAACAGGAAACTCATAGAAAGTTTCCATGCAACTTGCAACCAACCGGGCAACCACTTCAACCTCACTCGGATCAAGCAGAAAGGAGACGAGCCTCTTCGCGACTACATCAAGCGGTTTTGCGCTAAGAAGACTGAGATCCCCAACGTCCCCGATTAGCAAATCATTACCGCCTTCCTAGGTGGAATTCGTAGCGATGATCTGGTCCGGGAAATCGGTCAGAGGAACCATGATCTCAAGCTCACCGCTCAAGAGTGCTTTAAGATTGCTAATAAGTATGCATCAGGGGAGTCTGTACTTGATGATATCCGAGGAAAGGGCAAGGAGAAGCGATCGGACAAGGCTGAGTCCTCCAAGAAGGACAAGAAGAGAAAACCCGACAATGCTGTCAACACAGTGGATCGGTTTCAGAAGAATCCTCGGATGAACCAGCCGTCTACTGATGAGTTGCTGAGTGGCATTTGCCCTTGGCACCCCAAGGGAAACCACAAAGCAAAGGATTGCTATTATCTGAAGGGCTTTACAACAGCTGCGCTCAAGGTGGCCAAAGATCCCCCGAGGCGCAACAACAACAACAAAGACAAGCCTAAGGATGATGATGACAAGGATGATTCAGGAGAATTCCAGGAGCCTCGTAAAGAAGTAAACTTCATCTTCGGAGGTCCGGATGCCTATACATCCAAACGCAAGCAGAAGTTAGAGCTTCAAAAGATTAACTCGGTGGAGCCAGGTACGCCTCAGTACATGAGGTGGTCTGAGATGCCAATCACCTTTGATCAGTCAGACCATCCAAAACATCTACCAAAACCAGATCGCTACCCATTGGTGCTTGCTGCGACTATAAAGGAGGTGAAGTTCATCAGAGTACTCATCGATGGAGGAAGCAGTTTGGACCTAATCTTCACCAGGACCCTTCAAGAGCTCGGTCTGTCAATCAATGACCTCCAACCGAGTTCTTCACCCTTCCATGGGATTGTGCCTACAAGGAATTTAGTCCCAATTGGACAAATCACTCTGCCACTCACCTTTGGCACCCGTGATAATTTTAGGACAGAGTGTATCCTCTTCCAGGTGGCAGACTTTGAGTCAGCATACCATGCTATCATCAGTCGATCGGCAATGGCCAGGTTTATGGCTGTTCCGCACTATCCGTATCTCACCCTCAAGATGCCAGGTCCGAACGGAATAATCTCCCTCCACTCTGATCTTCAGAATTCTTTTGATTGCAATGTGCAGAGTTGTGAGATGGATACCAAACAGTTGATGCTGTCAGACCAAAAGGAGATCCAGAAGGCGGTCGGTATTGAGGAGCAGACTGGAACGGAGGTTCTGACAAAGAAACCTACCAAGGATAAGATCCAGACCGATGACATCCAAACCAAGGAGATTTTGCTCGATCATGAGGACCCCGATAAGGTGACTTATTCTGGGGTCAACCTTGATGAAAAATAGGAACTCGCGCTCACTCTTTTCCTCCAGGAAAATAGGGATATCTTTGCATGGAAACCATCTGACATGCCGGGAGTTCCTAGGGAAAAGATTGAGCACATGTTAAGGGTACCTCTAGGGGCTACCCCCGTTCGCCAAAGGCTTAGAAGATTTGCACAAGATCGCAAGGACGCTATGAAGAAGGAGATAGTTAGATTGTTAGAAGCTAAGTTTATAAAGGAGGTGTATCATCTCGACTGGTTAGCAAATCCAGTCCTTGTACCAAAAAAGAATAAAGAGTGGAGGACGTGTGTTGATTATACCGATCTCAATAAGGTCTACCCAAAAGACCCCTTAGCTCTTCCTCGTATTGATCAGATTGTAGATTCGATAGCCGGGTGTGAGCTTTTAAACTTTCTGGATGCCTATTCGAGCTATCACCAGATCCCACTGAGAGTCGAAGATCAGATCAAGACTTCCTTTATAACACCCTTCGGCGCCTATTGCTATATCACTATGCCGTTCGGTCTGAAAAATGCTGGCGCGACTTACCAACGAGGTATTCAACGTTGCCTTGCCACTCAGATCGGTCGAAACGCTAAAGCGTATGTTGACGACATTGTTGTCAAGACTCGGAAAGTCGAAGAACTTCTCTCTGACCTGGCAGAAACCTTTGACAATCTGAGACATTATTCAATGAAGTTGAATCCTAAAAAGTGTGTTTTTGGGGTTCCATCGGGGAAGTTACTCGGTTACATCATTTCGAAACAAGGTATAGAGGCTAACCCAGATAAAATCAAGGCAATCCTTGATATGAAGCCGCCTAATTCTCAAAGGGACATTCAGAAGCTAACTGGATGCATGACATCCTTAAGTCACTTTATTTCCCGATTGGGGGTTAGGGGGTTACCACTCTTCCGATTGCTTAAAAAGTAGGACGACTTTGTTTGGACTGAGGAGGCGCAGTCGGCACTAGACGAATTAAAGATTCATCTCAGCAGTATTCCAGTGTTGGTGCCTCCGGAGCCAGGAGAAAAACTTCAGCTTTATATCTCGGCCACAACCCAGGTTGTGAGTACTATTTTGACAGTCGACCGAGAAGAAAAGGGACATGTACAAAAAGTACAGCATCCGGTCTACTTTGTGAGCGAGGTTCTTAGCGCCTCTAAGACAAGGTACCAGCAGATCTTGAAGTTGTTATATGCATTATTGATCACCTCAAGGAAGTTGAAGCACTATTTCCAAGCTCATCCAATTGAAGTTCAAACATCTTTTACACTCGGGACGGTGTTACATAACCGAGAAGCTGAAGGAAAAATAGCCAATTGGGTAGTCGAATTTGGTCAGTATACTATTACGTTCACGCCTCGGTCGGCTATAAAGGGACAAGCGTTAGCTGAATTCGTTGCCGAGTGGACAGAGATTCAAAATCCTCCTGCTGCCCAAGATATCGAGTACTGGAAAATGTACTTTGATGGTTCCCTTCAATTACAAGGGGCAGGTGCGGGAGTTGTATTCATCTCGCCTACTGGAGAAAGGCTTTGATACGTCCTTCAAATCATGTTTCACGCGTCTAATAATGCTGCGGAATATGAAGCTCTCCTACATGGTCTACACATTGCTGTATCACTTGGCATTAAGCGCATCGATATATTTGGAGATTCGGCCTTGGTCATTAATCAGGTCACCAAGGATTGGAATTGTGTAGATGACAACATGAGTGCTTATTGCCAAGAAGTGCGAAAACTCGAAGACAAGTTTGATGGATTGAAGTTCACACATGTTCTCCAAGATAATAACCAGGCAGCTGATGAGTTAGCCAAGATAGGATCATCTCGGTCTGCAGTACCGTCGGGTGTTTTCCTACATGTTCTGGATTCCCCAACAATTTCTCCCCGGTCGGACGTGTTGATGAGTATTGTTGCTGATCTTGTTGACGATGATGTCTCCAAGACCGACTGGCGCGACCCACTCATTCAGTATTTGGATAAGGGAACGCTGCACTCGGATCCTGATGAGCAGCAAAGATTGGAGATCCGATCTCGAGGATACTTGTTGGTGGGAGACCAACTTTATAAAAGGGGTGGTTCCAATATTTTGATGTGATGCATCTCAATTCCTGAAGGCCAGAATTTGGTAGAAGAGATTCATTTGGGAATATGCGGCAATCATGCAGCTTCCAGGACTTTGGTCGGCAAAGCTTTCCGGCAAGGGTTTTATTGGCCCACGACGGTCGAAGATGCACACCAAGTTGTTCGGAAGTGTGAGGGTTGTCAATTCTTCGCTCAACAAACACATGTGCCTTCACAGCAACTTCACATGATACCATTGACTTAGCCTTTTGCTGTTTAGGGGCTTGATATTATCGGTCCTTTCAACAAAGCGTCAGGCGGGTTCAATCATTTGTTTGTTGCTATCGACAAATTCACCAAGTGGATTGAAGTGAAGCTGGTCGGCAAGATTACATCCAAGAAGGCGATCGAGTTTGTCAAAGATATATTCACTCGGTTTGGAGTTCCTCATGATATCATTACCGATAATGGCACTCAATTTACTTCAGTGGAGTTCCGGGACTTTGCCGATGAGATGGGAATAAAGATCCACTTTGCCTCAGTGGCTCATCCGAAAAGCAATGGGTAGGTTGAACGGGCCAATGGTATGATTCTTCAAGGATTAAAGTCGCGGATATTTGACAGACTCAAACCTTATGCCGGTCGGTGGGTCAAAGAGTTGCCTTCAGTCCTTTGGGGGCTTCGGAAAACACCAGTCGGGCTACTGGACAATCACCTTTTTCATTGGTCTATGGCTCAGATGCTATGTTGCACGAGTTCAAGCGTACGATGAAAAGCTTTCTGAGGAGAACCGAGAGATTGATTTGATTGCGGCAGAAGAGTTGCGTGATCGTGCTCCAGTTTGGTCGGCACTCTACCAACAAGGCTTGCGTCGTTATTATGATAAGAATGTCCGCAGTCGCCACTTTCAAGTTGGAGACCTAGTGCTTCGCCGAGTGCAATCGACAAAGAATCAGCATAAGCTCTCTCCGAAGTGGGATGGACCGTACGTAGTGAAGGAAGTCACTCGCCCGGGGGCTTACCGACTGATGTATGAAGACGACGATGATATTCCAAACTTCTGGAACATAAATCAGCTACGTCATTTCTATACTTAGCTATTATTTTGTGTATTTATACATTATTTATGAATGAAACTTTGGTCTTTTTTAATGAAAGATTTTCTGATGATTTTCATTCTATATTTGTCTCGATTCCTTAATTTATACTATTAAACAATCTAGCCAGAGGGCTAGCAATAATATCCCATCTCGGTCTAACCATATTTTGGTTTTGGCCTATTTTTTGACCAACTTATTATCATGAGATCTTGAGTTTTGGTCTTTATTATTTTGGTCTTATGCTTATACATCATGGTTAAATACTTTGTGCTGCACATCAGACTACCACTACACTAAACCTAGAGCCAAAAGTGTGAGAGGTCATGTGTCGATTGGTCGATTCTGTTTGTTACGCGGTTACAACCTAATATGTTATGGCAGACCGATGCAATCTTTGTTTCTCTTGATAGAAACATGTCAATGATATCTTTGTCAAACTTCTAAAGCTATAAAAGCATAAGATTAGTTTATACACAAGTATCATTACAAAAACACTACTAATGTTTTACACTATTACAGGTTTATATCTCCTTTGAAGGAGAGGAAGAGTTAGCCCGAAGTTTGACCTTTGGAGTTGCTGGGGGAGTCGGCACGGTCGGATTGATTTCTATATTTTTGACCAAGGCCTGGGAAGTTTCTAGCATGGAATCCAGGAGCAGCTGACATTGATCGTCGGTCAGGTCGGGGTTAAAGCCCTCTTTGATCTTGTCCAATGGCAGAGCAGGAGACCAGGATTGGCAAATCGCCAGCACTTGACTCCCGGCTTCGGTCGCCACTCGCCGAGTGTTATGAGCAATGGCTTCCGATGCATGCTCCAACAAGTAGTCCAGAGAGTGACCGGTCTGCTCTACTCGGTTAGCATGAACATAGTTCATTGCTTTCCAAGCGGCGTAAGATAGAGCTGCAAATAATAATTATTGGTCAGTATGATCAAAAGAAGAATCAAGCAGAAGGAAGAAGTCGAAGGCTTACTGGCAAGTTTACATTTGAAAGATTTGGAGACAGTCTTAGCCTCCTCTATCTTCGCTTCAGTCCCCTTCAGCTCCTGCTGCAGCCGAGTGATCTCGGTCTTCTGGTCTTCAACCAATTTGAAGAGGCTTTCCTTCTCAACCTTCAAGGTGTCAACGAACCTCTACTGGTTGGAAGTCAACTTCTCCAGATCGGTAATTTTTTGATCGCGAGCTAAAAGTAAAACTTTTAGCATTAGAGTGGTCAGTAGATTGCTTAAATATGGATGGTAGGAAAACATACCAGCCAGATCTGCGTGAACTTGGTCTAAGACCTTGTTTATCTCTTGTCGGACGACCAACAACTTCTTGTTTTCCTCTAGGGCCTTGGAGAGCTGCTGACCGGTGACTAGCAAGACAAATAAGAAGTTAGTCTAAAACATAAAGACAAGAAGATTAGGCGACCAAGGACATACCAAAAGTTTTGGCTTCAAGATATTCCACTCTAGCCTGCTTTCGCTCCACAAGAGCATACACTTTCTGATATGCAGAAGATAAATGAGCTAAAAGATGAGAGCGAAGTAAGGTAAAAGCATAATGTTGAGTTACCTTGCTGGACTCCCGGTGTTGGTACAAAATCTCCACTTCCTCCACCTCAGGCCGACCAAGCATATCTACAGGAAGAGTTCATTTACCTTTGTCAAGAGGCAAAGAGATATTAGTTGGAGTGGTCTGAGACAGAGGCTCGGGAGTGGAGGCAGGAACCATCTTTTCACACGGTTTATCCATTTCGGTTGGCATGTTTGAAGACTTGCCAACCGAATGGGACACGCTAGTCGGACAAGGTGGAGGCTCAGACCGAGTATCCTCAGATTCCTGAGAACTCTGAGAATCACTTGTCCGACTGCCAAGAAAAAAAATATAGAAGAAAGAGATCAGGAAATGTTGAGATTAGCAATAAAAGACAAGGAGTATAGTGTTTAAAGATTAAACCTGGGAGCCTTCTTGAGCTTGATCCGGCATAGCCTCTTCTTTGAAGAAGTTGACTGAAAATCAGTCTCCTTCCTCTTTTGAGAGGGCTGTTCAGTCTTACCAGTCTGCACTACCTCTTCCGTTGACCTCTGAGTTGGGCTCGGGGGCTCCGGTCGGTCTGAAGGTCGGTTGGAGGTTGCAGGAGCAGGTTGACCAGCATTTGTGGCAGTTATTTCTTCATCGTCGTTCTGGTCCGCCACGTATTGACGTCGGCGCCCGATAGTCCACTTCTAGAGCTTGTCAGGGAAGGCCAGAGTAACGGCGGGAGTGACGCTGATTGGCCGAGCGCCTGTGGAGGAACTTGAACCCCCAGCGCTGGTCAGCGGTGTCTTCTTGACATAATCAGGTCCCTTAGTATCGGTCTGAGGGAGCGGGGGATGAGATACATAAGTATCCAGCACCTGCATAAAGATCAAAACATTGAGTACAACATCAATATAGGATAACAAGGGATAGCTAAAGGCAAACTGAGGCTTACTCGGGCTCGCATTGTGCCCTTGTTATATGCCTTTTTGACCAAAGAATGGTCCTAAAGGATTTCCCCTTCAAACATCTTCAACAAGCATCTTTGGCGGAGTTTGCCATTCGATGGATCCGGCACCTCCCTAGTCTCATCCTCATTAACATAGTCCTATGCCGGGTGACACTGAAGTTTCAGGGGCTGAACTCGTCGGATAATAAAGCTTTTGGCAACTGTGATGCCATCAACGCCTTCAGCCTTCATATCGGCAATTTTCTTGAGTAGAGCGACCACTTGAGGATCGATCAGATCGGGCCTCTCTGTCCAATGCGCTTGGGGAATAGCCTTTGCACCAGTGAAATCGGCGAGAACAGGGGGAGGGTTTTCATAATAGAACCACTCATCATTCCAATTCTTGTTTCCGGTCTTCAATGGGACATTGATGTAGGCCGCTTTCTTGCATAACTGGACGCCGACTCCGCCTATGGCCACTTGGTTTTCCATGGTTGGCAGCGGTCGGAGGACAAACAGATGGCAGAAGAGATTGAAATGGGGGAGAATGCTAAGAAAAGCTTCACACAAATGTACGAAGATGGCAATATAAAGAATGGAGTTAGGATTGAGGTTGACAAGCTCAATCCCATAGAAAAAAAGGAGCCCGCGCAAAAAACTGCAGCAGGGAACTCCAAAGCCATGCTCAAAAAATGAGCGAAACACTATGATCTGCTGGTGAATGGGGATAGGGCAGGATTCACGAGGTACCTTCCAGTCGATCCAAGCCTGCTCTAGAAGGACGCCATCCACCACCATCTTGTTCAAATCAGCCTGTGAAAGGCTGCTCTTCGAGAACTCCCAAAGTTGCTCCGGGATGTCGACCTCCGAAGAGGACGACACAGCGGCGGCGGTGACGGAAGAAGCTGGGATTGAAATGGAAGTCCTCTTGCGACCCATTGCGAACAGGATTGGATGCGGTGAAGGAGTTCGAAAAACTTTGCCAAAGCTCGGGGGCTAAACGCGGCGGTATCTGTGGTGGCCGGAAGCGAGAAAGCTAACCCTAGCCAGAAAAACAGAGGAGTCGCGAGAGCAAAGAAGGCGCAAGGAAGACGAAGAGTTCGCGGGTAAATACGACGTGAACTGAAGGTCAACCTGGTGCAACCTTTTATACCCTTACCTTTTTTGACCTAAGGGTCCCATGGGCCAAGGTGGGCCGTACTATAGTGCGTCTCTAATATTAACTTAAAGGTTAATTAAGGGCTTAAGCCCATTAGGGTTACAAACCTAGAAAAATGAGACTCGGGGACTTCTTTGATGAGAAGTACCCGAGAATTATTTCACCATATCTATGTGATTTGATGATCATGTGGAAAAGGACTTGATGGTCATATGGTTGTAAGTTTAAAGGTTACGGTACTGACTAAAGTCAAATAACCAGAATTACCAAATTTGGACTTAAACGGAAAAAGCTATATTTTGACAAAAGTCATTTAGCTTAATACTGAATAGGACTAGAGTCATAAAATTCTGACCGACCCATCACTCAGAAATAATATGTGCCACTCGGCCGGTTTGATGATCGGTCGGTAAAGTGGTCACCTAGCAATAGGACCCAAGGGTTTGATAACCAGAGGTCCAAAAGATTCAAACTTGATGGTTTGAATATCTATAAACAAATTAATAAGAGCTAATACAATTAGACTCTTGCATTATTTGTTAGTCTCCAAATTATACAAGAGTCGGGGTCTACACCTGATCAGGTGCACCTGAACGGTGCACGAGATCTATCAGAAACTTTGATAACAAGGTTTTCCTAATTTATGATCTTTAGGTCATTCGGAGAATCAAAGCTCAAAATCAGAAAGCGCTCAAGGGCTGCTGTGGGATACTTGCTTTACGGGTATCCTCATACAAAGCTAAGTCGGTAGCCGACTGGGTACTTCATCAACAAGGAAGCCGACCGACTTCGAGTGCAAGACAAGAAAGATTAGACTTACCATATAGAATCCTTGTAGAGTACGACTAGGACTCTGCTTGTACCCCCCTGCCGACCGGATATATAAGGCGGCAGGGTATCACCCATCGAGGGGAGGAGGCAATTAGACATAGCGAGAGGCAATTTTAGACATAACATCTCGTGACAATCAATACAATACAGAATACGGGACGTAGGGTTTTTACTCTCATTGAGAGGGCCCGAACCTGTATAATTCAGCCCTATATATATACTGCCGGTCTTGAGCATCGACATCATGTTTACTCATTTTTATGCTTCCAAGGATTCTTAGATTTTGATTGTAATTTAAATACACGGTCTGCATCTGCACATATTATTAGGCAAAACAAATGCATAACAGAGTACGCGCAGCAACATCATGCCACAATTCTAGAATGGTACTAAGTCCATAACTTCACTTAACTTCGGAACCTTTTGGAGTGAAACTACTACTACTATCACTACAGACTGCTACAGACTCAAGTGTTACATAGACAAAATAACTGATAAGTTCATTTGCAGCTTCTTTCCACTTAGTATTCAAACTGGTCAATATATTGATCCAATGGTCAATCTGAAAGCGTAGCGGGCCTCTCCACTAGGCCCACATCGACAAGTTTGTGGGAGCATGCAGCACCCGTGAACCGTAAAGCGTGTGCCCGCAAAGCCCATCAGCATCAAGTGGGCGACACCATGCTGACCAGCAGGTCCTACTTAGCCTGCTATAATATCAAATGGACATAGCAGCTTGTGGCGGGCTGCCCACATCCCACCCCACTTTCAGGTTGATCCAACGGTATAAATTTCATAATCTAAAAGCATAACTACTGACTAGTAGTTTATCAGTTTGAGGGTAATATCAGAAGAACTAGAGTGATAAATGTATAATAATTAATTTTATTTTTATAAATAAAGTTAAATTAATAATATGATTAATAATGATATTTTATATTTTTTTTAAAAAAATGAGTTGATGTAGTGCTGATCATGTTGAATTTGATCAATAGTGATGCAAGCAAGATCAGAAATTCCTTGAAGAATTTACACATCATATCAAGGAAAGGTGCAATCGAAAAACTAATTCAAATCCCAAGATTTAAAGTCTTCTAAAGAGTAGTCATTGAAGGAACCTCTAATGTAGAGGGCCATATGAAAGTCAAGAAGAATCATATAGAAGGCAAAATTAAAGCCATCTCAGTAAAGGTTGAACGAGAAACCAGATGGTGCCAATCGGTGCCAAGACTATTGATTGGAGTATCGTCAACATTATACCAAAACTGACTTAGACATCTTTGTACCTATTAGAATAGTTGGAACTCACCTACATGTGAAAGGATCAACACCAGAGAGGATAGAAGATAACTAAGTCTAGAGCCAAAAAGGCTTTGTCTCAATTAGTCTATAGTAAGATATAGTTGATGATGCCGAGGTAGTGATGTATCTTATATCTTACGTTAAGCTTGTTAATTATGAGTACTGATTTGACAACATATAAGTTATACATATATGTCTTTCGGTCAGATAATTGTGATGTCAAATACATAACTGTTAATGAATAATACAAAATAGAGCAATCGCCATTAATGTTTATGAATCTCTGCTTCATGATAATACATTTTGCTATACATTATATTACTTTCAACCATAGAATGATCAGAACAAACGAAAATGGCCAAATGGGTGATACTTGAATACACACCACCAAGCTAGGGCACCTACTGCAGTCGTAGCATCACATAGGGGAGATTCTGTCCACCAAGGATGCAATGGCAAATGCTGCTAGCTCCATCAAACCACGAGCATGCAAATAATTGCCATTAGACCCAGCCACCAGAAACGGAAGAGTCAGTATGCACGTTTTTAGTAATCGAAGTTCTGGTTGGTGGTGAAGGTCTGGCCGAACTGCCACCATGCTGGCGCGACGTCGAGGAACTGAATGTACTGCCCACCTGTGCTGGTGATGGCGAAGCTGAGTCCCTGGCCGACGAGCGCGGCGTTGGACTGCCAATTGGCGCCCCAGTTTCTTGACATCTGGATCCACCCGGTATTGGTGCCCTTGATCCACGCGGCACCCACAGACCCACTCCCCGAGAGGTTCTGGATGTTGACGAGTTCGAAGTAGTTGCAGCCGTTGATGACGAAGCGCACGCCACCTGTGCGCGAGCACTTGACACGCTGGTATTGTACGGGGATGATGCCGCCCTGGTAAATTCCAATGTGCTCCCAAGCCGGTTGGGACATGTCGAAGTGAGGGCGGGGCGGGTTGCACCAGCCGCTATCGTTGCTGGGCTTCGCATAGTTGGCCGGGCACAGGTTGGTGGCCGAGACCGTGATGGCATTGCCGGGCTTGCAATACGCGGACTTGCTGGCGTCGCAGGTGATGGTGTAGCACTGCCCACACGACGCGCCGTCGTCGAACAGCACCGAGCTCAGCGCCGCGTTGTTGATGCCGTACCCGGCGTCGTACAGGTTGCCGTAGCCGCAGGCGCCACCCATCGTGCCGGACCCGTCTTTCCCGCCGTAGAACGTCGCCGTTGCCGGCAACCATTGCGCAGAACAGGCCCTGACGCACGCCTCCAGAACAGCCAACACCACCAGCCACCTCGCCGACATGACTGACACGATCTCTGCGAGCTCGGGGACGTACCACAGAATTTTTAGAACCGGTGCTAATTTTGATGCTGACTAATGTGCTACAAGTTGTGACTGGGATAGGTGACCCTCCAAGGTTCGGTACTTATAAATAGGAGCTGCATAGAGCTGTGGATTAAATGATTAATAATGAAGCAAGAACTAATCATCTCATTCTCATGTCAGAAAATACGTAATGCTTGCACCGTGCGAACTGGAAGCACATGCATGCAGCTCCAGCAGCAGATGCAGGTCTCTAACTTTGCTGCCTGTTGATAATCGTTGGAACAGTTAAATCGAGTTGACAATTTGTGTTGCAAGAACGCGCTCCATCTCCACGCAGGCGCTGCGTTTGTTCTGGTGCAAAATTTATTAATGTCGATCCAATCAGCTGGAAGGGGTTTCGGGGTGGAATAGGGGGACGCCCCATATGATGGTTATGGACTTACCCCCATCGGTATCTCCATCGATGATGGAGCATGTGCGTTTGTATGATTGGAGGAACTATGTAGCATAAAATTTAATTGGGCGTAGACTTCTGAAACTTTTGGTAAGAATAGGTGTTTTGTTCTGTTTGAGACCTACGCTGAACCCATTTAGGTCTACGCTAACTCTCTATAGAAGCTTAAGTATTCGCCACGACTGGTTGCTTCATTTTGTGTGTCCAAGGAGTGAGAAGGATGGCTGCTGCTGCCTTTTTAATTTCTTTTGTGAAATAGGATGGACAAGCCCCTACCGATTATATATTAAGTACTAGCATTTTACGCGTGCGTTGCTACGGGTGAGATAAAAACTTTAGCATAGTGAGTAATGATTTTACTGTGTTATAAAATAACATAACCAAAACTCAAAGGTGCAAAAAATCTGCTTGTCAAGCTTGTATTAATTATAAAAAGATTTTTAAATAAACCTTGGCCTAGTAATAAATAACCAATTATTTTGTGAGTTTATTATTTTAATAATTATTCTATTTATTTCAAGTGAAATATGAAAATAGTTATTCTACAATCTTTCTATAGATAAGAACACTTCCATTGCAAAAAAGTTTGCCACGTTTGACTGTTCCAATTATATACATTATGAATCTTATAACATCTCTATAATCTATTAATTGAGGTGCGGTCGTCCACTTCGTGTCCACAAAGTTAGAGATTAAAACTAAATCGGTTTCGTACCTTCCATATCAAGTACCGAACTTCAAAAATCATAACTCCCTCGTCCGGAGCTCAAATTAAGCAAACTCGGACTCTATATCATAGCTCTCAAAAAGTTCTACAACTTTGGTATTCAATGTAAGTATAGATCTCGCCGTTTTGGTTTCCAAATATGCTATGCAAAAATATTTATTCTGATTCGGACTTCTCTGCGCAGGTCTCTGTACGAGATTCATATCTTCTAGATCCAAAGTCCAAATAATATGATCCACATATGTTTTGAAAAGGTCTCGACAAGATCTATAATTTTTATGTTTTAACTTTTTTCATTGGAGCAAGTTTCTAAGTTTAAAATCACGTTGCAATGCAGTGCTATTTTATAGACTGTGTAAATTGATTTTTCCTTTCGGATAAAACTTCTATAATATGGTAAAAAATGTTGAAAAACTGTTACTTTTGACATATAAAATGGTATACTAAGAAACACTAATAGTAATATAAATATGATCTTTTATGTAAAAAATATCAATAATACAGTATATATCTAATAATTATATTATGTAAATAATTTATATTTAAGTTATAAAGAGTGTTTTGTTTTTTAAGTCCGTAGCAACGTACGGACACTTTGCTAGTTAGTCAATAAATCCAGTGTGTCGACAACTGTTTTCAGGTGACCCTTATCCATATGTAAAGAAAAATTATCTATTATTAGTATTTTTATTTGAAAATTTAGTAAATATATTTTATCTAGCCGAGCAAATGCCCGGGCCACCATGCTAAATCCATCCAGGTTGAACGCAAAATATTATTGACTTTGTGTCATCTCGGTGCCATGGTCGTCAAACCCTGGATCTCGGGGACCGAGCGTCAATGGACTTGTGCCCTCTATGGTTGTATGTGAATCAGAGGTGGTCGAATATGTGTTTCTTCCTAGAATTGCACTCTACATGTTTTATGATCAGAACTCAGGAAAATCTTCTCTTTTTTCACGGACGTACAAAACTCTTTTGTTTTCACTCATTGGCATATGATGTTTGTCCCCTCTCTAATTTGAATGATTTTGGTCTGGATGATTTCATGTGGTGTTGTTTTTTGTTGAAACGTTTACAAAAATGATTTCATGTGGTGTTGGTTCATTGAGGTCATTTAGTTTGAGGTAGCTGTAGTTTGTTTTGTTGGTTCAGTAGTGGTGTGGTGCAGTATTGGTAAGATATATTCGACATTTCGGCATGTGGGGTTAGTGACTGGAAGAAAGGACAAAAATTGACTAACGTTGCTTTAGATTGGTGTGGTGCAGTATTGGTAAGATATATTCGATATTTCGGCATGTGGGGTTAGTGACTGGATGAAAGGACAAAAATTGACTAACATTGCTTTAGATTTTATTCAATTTTTCAAGTTCACTAAAATAAATAGCCGAAGTAGTAAATTTTCATGTTTACAATGAAAACAAGACATAATATGTGGCATTGTTTTGTTGGTAAAAAAATGACTAAAATTGGATAGAAAAATGACAAATAATCATTCTCGTATATGAAATAATATGCATGTCCACCTGTAGCCCACGTGCAAACCACAACCCATCTATGGCCCACGCACAACATCATGTTGACCTGCAGCCCACATGCAAACAACAGTCCATCTATGGCCCACGCACGTCATCGCCTTCCTCCTCACGACGTTTCTTTTCTTTATCTCTCATGCTCTCTGTTCTAGCACACAATAGCTCGATCCGACATCTAGAGAGGCGGATCTGTTCATCATCCATGCAAAACGGAGTCCTCCTGCTCCCAAGATTCTTTTTGTAACTTTTTTCTATTCAATTAATTGCTTTACGTAGGATATGTTGTCTTTTCTGATTTTGTTTCGTTTTTGAGTGGGACTCGGACTCCAGAGTCCAGACAAGGTATTAGGAAGTCAAATGATCGAGGCGACACAAAAAATATGTGAAGAGACGACCGCACCTTAATTAATAGGTTGTAGAGATAGAGATACAAATAACTGAAATATACAAGACGAAAGTTACAAAATAAGAAGAAAATAAAATGTTCCCGAGTTGCTTCGTTGGATGGATCTCTGCAGCAACGCGTCATGTGTGTAATGGTAGATGTTTCTAAGCTCTTATAAGTAAGGGTAGAATCTGTCAACGCGAAAGTACCTATCAGTTTTCTAACAAATTTGATACATATAATATATTGAGTTCTTTTTAACCTTATCGACAGAGTTTCAGGCTTTCAAAGTTGCATATTTATGATAGAAATCAAAGATCTGTTTGGCCAAGTTTTCTGGTCAGTTTAGACAGGATATATAAGCTTGTCCAATTACACACTCAAGAGGTCCGCAGCCAAGTTATTGAGTTCAAGAGACACATTCTCCTTAAACTACCACTTCTGTTTCTCAGCAAAAAAAAGAAAAAAGGGAATGTCTTACTCTCAAGTGACTAGGATTATTTTGCTAATCTCTCAGTCACTTTGTTCAGGCATTGGATATAGATCTAACAATCTAGATCTTCCCATTCCCTCGTACTATTATCCTTTACAAAAATGTTCTGTTGAATAATAAAAATACTTCAACTTTTAATAAAAATATATTCCAGCTTCAAGAAAACAATGCTAGACCCATGCATTTTTGTTTCATACAATCTGGCCAATGAAATATATAATATTTTAGTATATGAAACTAAATGTTTCAGCTTGAGTTGGAAAATGTTCTGGACTTTACTAAAGAAATATTTTGCTTACATTTACATTTCGTTTGTTCAAAAAATATGACCGAGATAGTTACAACATCTGAGAACTAGCAAATCTCAAAAATTGAAAAGAATTCCTGACCTGGACTCCATCCAATGGGGCCGAGGCCTGAGTTCAAATGAATAACATATAGTGATCTTATGGATTACCCAGGAGAGCATTTTGAAACATTAGAGTACGACCATAGGCACACCAGAACATGCCAAGTGTTCAGTTAACTGGTTGTTGGTATCTGCCATTGGAACGTGTCTGCGATACTTGTTGTAACGACCATAGGCACACCAGCACATGCCCGTAACTTCTAGGCTTTGACTTGTACGATCCAATGATTGATTCTCTGGCTGCAATTCCTTGCTTCCTTCCTAAAAAATTTGGCCCTTCCCAACTTCTTCAAGTGCTCTTGTTAATCAATCCTATAAATTGCTTCATTTTCGCATTCACACACTCAGATCCTGGAATGCTGCAAATTGCTTAATTCTTTTTCAGTTGATTTAGCAGCATCGCTAACCTTGACCACATAACCACATAACTTGAGTTGACTTGTACTTGCATATTAATTCCCCGCGGACTGACAATTTGAATTAACCTAGCTAGTTTAGATCGGGTGGAGAACTGGAGATGAATGATGAGTTAGTTGGACATTGCATGATGATCATTCTGCGATTGAACAAAATGGGGAGCGAATTGGGTTGGTGAATACACCACTCATTGCTCTGTGCATGTCAATGCTTTAAAGCTGCAATGATCATGTGGTTCTAATGTTGGAGGGACAGAGAATGCCGTATTGCATTTCATCATATATATATATATATATATATATTAGTATCAAGATTCATACCATACCTAATGAAGTACATTATTATATAGCTAACTGAAGAACATATTGTTAAGTAATAATAAATATTCCAGAACTTTAACTAGAAGTGTTAAATGTAGTTGTTTTATGCCGAGGAAATGTGACACAGATGCCTGCTATTTGTAACGGCCTTATGCACATTAGCACGTGCCTGTAACTGAAATTTTCAGGCTATGACTTGTATGATTTAATAATAATTGATTCCAAGACCTCCAATTTATCACTCCCTCCATGAAATCTATTAATCCTGTAAATAAACAGCTTAGCTTCCATATGCAAATAATACTTTGAAGTTGAATGCTGAAGAATGGTTAATGCTTTTCGGTTAGTTTAACCGCATTATTTTGAATTGACTTGATGTATTATTGTCCACTGGTATGTTGACAAATTCAGCAAAACCAGTTTAGATTGATTGGGGCTGATGATGATGAGTTAGGTGTTATTGTTGGTTGATAAATTCGAATGAACAAAAGGAGAAGAATTTGGGTTGGTGGATTTATCATGACATTGCAAATAATTAATAGTGTTGTTCCGATCATTGGATGGATGCCGTACTGCACCTTATCATTAGGACTATCAAGAGGCATTGCAGATCAGAGTGCACTGCACCTAATGAGGTACATATAATTAGCTGAAAAGTGCATTTTTGGAATTACTAAGAGAGGGTATGTGTAGCTTGCTGCTCAAGCAAGTACTGAACCAATCATGAAACCATACTAAGTTGTCCAGTACGACTAACCGATCAAATCATATGCTTCTGTTCTACACCTGCTAGTAGAGCGCAAACCAGATTAATGGCGAAGTTTGGAACAGAAATGTGGGGACTGCACATGCACTTCAAGTAGAACACGTCATATATCTTGTCAAATTTGAGAGTTCAAACAAGCAAGTAATCTTTACAATTTCTTTTCCCGCTTTTCTTTTTGACAGAGACAATTGAGGTGGTTAGATGAAATTGGGATAACCCCTCAAATATTTCAGAATCCATAAAGTCTACTGCAGCAAAAAAAAAAACGCCATCTCAAACGTTTAAGGTTCCTGACTGACATGGAGTTATAGCAGGCACGACGGCACTGAATTTTAACGTCTATCCAAGCCAGTAAATAAAAGAGATACAAAATTTGGGAAAATTGGGAAAAGAAAGATATGATTGTTTGTGTTTTCCCACATGATAGCCAGGGTCTTAATATCTATTCAAACTCGTTGAATAATGTCATTTCTATTTTCAATCAGAAAGAATCTAGGCATATATTTTTCTCACCAATATATGGGTTGCTCAATCTTCAGAACCACACAGAACATGCGCAGAACAGGGTTTCAACTAATGTGAAACCAGCATTGGTTAGTTGATAGTTCGTTGCGGCACGAATCTTCATGTCGGAGGTAGTGGTAGCTAACTCTGGACTAATGTAATCAACACATGAAATTTAATAATTATAAGGCCTGCATTCATGATTAATTTCGAAGCCAAAGTCAGAGGCCCTTGGAGCTTCGGTAGCCAGTGCATGATGATGAGTCTGCATGTGCAGAGATGACTCGTGCATGCGATTAAAATTACGGTTTCATCCAGTGGTATTCTAAGTAAATACTTCACTTATTGTGCCCGTAAAACTGCTCTAAAACAAAGCCATTTTGATCATTCGCTTAAAGTAACACGTAAATTAATAAGAAGTTCGTTACCGATTTAAGCCATCATCCTAGCTATATTGTTAATTTCTCCAATCATACGAAGTCACATGCAAGATCGTTGATTGGTTCCAGCGACTGAGATAACGATTCCGGGCGTTACGTGCAACGGGCCTAGCTAGCTAATCCAAGGCTGGAATAACAATCATAAACTAAGCGCCGAATTAAGCGTAGCGTCTTATCTAGTAGGTCTGAAAAGAATGTGTGTTAGTTACCGAAATAAAAAGAAAATCAACTCCCGCTCGGTGCACCGATCGATCCATCAAATACACTGTCGCTGTGCCAATCAACGAGGAATCAGGTCAAAGACTAGCAATTACCGGCATCTGGAGGGAAATGCATGCATGAGTTGTGGGATGAGAAAGGTTGACGCAGGCATTATTATTGCTTCTTATCAATCATTAGCTTCTGTTTAACCCCCCACATCCAGCCCCTACTTAAGCATGGAACATGGGAGATCTTTCGTCATCAGAGTCAATAAGCTAGGTCGCAGCAGATTTCGTAACAGGATATAAACGGGTTACGTGGCTCGTCCTCACAACTCGTGTGTGATGGCGCCGAGGTCGCTGCTCGTGTGGGGCGTTCTGGCCGCCTGCGTCGCTGCCGGCGCGGCTCAGTGGACACCGGGAACGGCAACGTTCTATGGCGGCAACGACGGGTCCGGCACGATGGGCGGAGCGTGCGGGTACGGGAACCTGTACAATGCCGGGTACGGCGTGAACAACGCGGCGCTGAGCTCGGCGCTGTTCAACGACGGCGCGTCGTGTGGGCAGTGCTACACGATCATGTGCGACCCGTCGCGTCCGGGTGGGCAGTGGTGCAAGTCCGGCAACTCCATCACGGTCACAGCCACCAACCTGTGCCCGCCCAACTACGCGCTGCCCAGCGACAACGGCGGCTGGTGCAACCCGCCGCGCCAGCACTTCGACATGTCTCAGCCGGCGTGGGAACACATCGGCGTCTACCAGGGCGGCATCATCCCGGTACAATACCAGCGTGTCAAGTGCTCGCGCACCGGCGGCGTGCGCTTCGTCATCAACGGCTGCAACTACTTCGAGCTCGTCAATATCCAGAATCTCGCCGGCAGCGGCTCCGTGGGTGCCGCATGGATCAAGGGCACCAACACGGGGTGGATCCAGATGTCCAGGAACTGGGGCGCCAACTGGCAGTCCAACGCCGCGCTCGTAAACCAGGGGCTCAGCTTCGCCATCACCACTACCGGCGGGCAGTACATTCAGTTCCTCGACGTCGCGCCGGCATGGTGGCAGTTCGGCCAGACCTTCACCACCACCAAGAACTTTCAGTACTAAAACACATGGGGCGAGTTTGCTTGCTCGTGATTTTGATCGAGCCAGCTGCACTCGCTATCGCATCCTTGGTGGACGGCATCTCCCCTATGTGATGTTCTTACTCACATATGAAACAACCTATTATTCTTGTAAAATTCGATTTAGTTCGGGGCTATATTGGTCAATGATTGGATATTGATGTTAGTATGGATTTTTTTAGTATAAAGTCCATCAGCCCATGTGTCCGCACAGGCTGGCAATTGTAATTTTGGAAAACACACATGAATTGTATATCTTTGTGAGGAAATTAAAATGATTATATGATAAAAAATCAGAACATGTAAAAAATTTAATCACAGACAAAAAAATATTCCATCTAAAAAAAAAGACAAAAAAATATTCGTTCTTCAATACTGGATGATATCTTCTCCGGAATTTTTCTGTTGTACTTTTTTTTACAAACCATATAGTTTGAGACGAAACAAAATATATTGTATATAAGGTCCAACTTTTTCTATATTAGTATAGATTATTACTTTATAGTTTTACAAAACTACAAAGTAATCTATAGGCGTGAATTGAATTCACCATGTTAGTTGCACACCATGGTTGAACACAAAAACATATGCGGATCAAATCACGTCTTATAATAAGAAGAAATCTTTCTCGGTATCAATCCCCTTGCCCCTTAATACCAATTGTTAAGTTACTATGTATCAACCAGTTGCACGCAAAAGCCTAAGCTGATAGGAAAGGATGGATAATTCACTTATGGTTTAACACCCCTCACGTGCAGTTTCCTCGGGGCACAAACGTGAAAATAGGAATGATATAATAGAATATGTAGTCACCAGGACTTAAACTCAAGACCTCTGTCTTCATACCATGTTAAGTTACTATGCACTAACCAGTTACACCCAAAAACCTAACTTGACAGGAAAGGGTGGACAATTCACTTATGGTATAACATGTTAAGTTATTATCCACCCACTACTAGAATAACGCTCTATAGTAGCGGGCGACACTTTCTGCTCAGTAGCGGACAATTGAGGAGCCCACAAATGAGGTGTCAAAACAAATGCCCGCTACTGAGGGTATGTGGGCCGCTACTGTGATTCGCACCGCAGTAGCGGGCATCTTTTGGCCCGCAGCTAAGGCCTGTCAGCGCGCTGCGGGAGGTTTGCATATATAAAAGGGGAGGCGGTGCGGCCTCACCTCACATCCGCGCGCGCCGCACCGCCACCCACGCCACATAGGGTTAGGGTTAGTGTTTGCGCACCACACCGCCTCCTGGCCGACACACCGCACCGCCTCCCCGGGCCCTCCTCCCTTGCCTCCCTCACCTCCGGCCGCCGCCGCCTTCAGGGCCCTCCTCCCTTGCCTCCCTCACCTCCACCGCCGCCTCTCCTCCCTCGCCAGATCCGTCGCCGCCTCTCCTCCCTCGCCAGATCCACCGCCATCTCTCCTCCTTCGGCCGCCGCACCGCCATGGGGGGCAGGCGCCGTTGGGGCCGCTCACGCCGCTTGTGGTGCTCGTGGGGCCGGTGGCGGTCGTCTGAAGGACCGAGAAGGCGACCAGAGGGGGGGGGGGGGTTGAATGGGAGCCAATTAAAATTCTTTACAAGAACTTGGCCTATGTCCCAAATTCAATCGAACCCAACCCTAAAGCATGTCACCAAGGTTACACACACCAACTTGTGATGTGCTAACCATAGGAATGACTAACACCAGCGGAAGACTTAGAGAGAAGCTAAAGAAAGCAATCAAGACAAACTACTAAGGAGAAGAAACCACAACAGCAACACAGACTGACCATCGGTAGTACCGATCGTACCGTCGAATGAGATCAGCAAGAAGATGAAATTCTGGATCAGGTCATCGACAGTGCCGATCCAGATTTTTATCCCCGCACCGGCAGTGCCGGTGCCATTGATCGACAGTGTCGATCGGCCCCTAACAGAACAGGATTTGACTCGGGATTAGGCAAAAACTTGACCAAAACCTAATCAAACGAACTCCAAATTGAGCGATTTTTGGACCAGCCAATCCTCAACACATCATGACCCTAATCCTAGAAGATCCACTTGATTGGCCCAAGGAATCATCATGAATTTTAGATCTCGTGCCAAGAACACCAAAAAGGAGAAACTTAAGAAATCCTTCAAATCGAAGGTGCTAGAGCCATGGATTCGGTCAAGGACCTATAAAGGATTGTTCTAGCTCATCATAGCAACAAGCTCCTCAAGAAATCCGTCCCAAAAACTCATCCAAAAATGAGATCAAAAATCACCATGAAAATAGCTCCAAAAATACAGAAAAAGGAAATTTGGGATTTAGGGAGAGGACAAAATCTTGAGCATGAAAATACTTCTCATATCATGGAAAGGTGCTTACAAGATTCATGGATACAAGGCTAGGAAGCCACCCTCTTCCTCCCACTATTTGGAAGAGCAAGAGATGTCTCTCACACGCCCACTACTCTCCTCTTTACATGAAGTCCTCTCCTAGCACTTTGAATGGAACCCTAACTCAAGGCTAATGGAAAGAGAGGCACCTCTTCCACCAGCCACGCCTCTCCTTATATAGGCCCAAGGTCTATTGTCCAAATGAAAACTCTACCCTTGACCTACATAACACACCCACCTACCACCAGGGACATAAATGTCCATCTTCTTCCATGTCGCCCAAACGCCATCGAGCCCTTCACAACTTTGCTTGCCCTCGACGCAAGCTCCACGATGGTGCCACGTGCACCTCCAATCGCCACCACCGGTTTTGAGGCCCAAACCGGGAAACCGCCTTGCATGCTTCTCAAAGTGTGACTTCTCGATGTCGACGCGTGTCACCTTGTCCGCGATCCTGACCACCAGCAAGTCTCTCCCGGTCCCTGTCCATCGGGCCCCGTTGTCACTTGCATCGGCATCCCGCTTGCCTTGACTTGATCAACACGCCGTCTTCATCACCACCACGATTTTGAGGCTCAACCGCGAAACCGTCCGTGCTTCTCACCTCTCCACGTGTACGGTATGGATCACCCTTGACTCCACCTGGCCTCCTGATCGTCTGGCCCCAAGCCTCCTACTTGTGCCCGATCCTCTGACCGTTGACCGCCAAGTTGACTCCAGTGACCTACACATCATGAGACAAGAAAACACATTTCCCAACTCCTACAATATTACCAATATCTCCTCCAACTCCAGTTAGTGATAACCATGATATGCAAACCCATGCAATCCCGGATTCCCGCATTTCAACTCAAACACCAAATTCGCTCAAGTCAATTACTCATCACATATATTGTAAACCATGGCTCATCTCAACATGGTTTCTCAATCTCCCCCTTGATGAGTACATTGACAACACCAAATGCACAAAGATGTAGAAATTGAAATGCGAATCCGAATAGGCACATCCAAATGGCTCAAACCCAAAGAAAAGGTAAAAATTGGCCATCTGGAAAATTAGGGATCACAAAACCAAGAGTTGGCAAAGAAAGCAACTCGAGAACGCAAAAATTTGTGAACGGTGCATGAAAACACTAAAGATCATGATATGCTCCCCCTCAACTTGTGGTAGTTGTCATGAATGCAAAATGGGTCATTTTCATGTTTCTTAGCATTATTTGTGCATGAACTATTCCTCTACTTAAGCACTTATTTCTCCCCCTTTGGCAATGAACTCATCAAAGAGGTAAAAGGGTATATAAAGCATGAAAATGCAAACCTAAAGAGCTTCAACAATTATGCAAACAAGCATTTAACCTTGCTAACCATAAGCACAGAGCTATGAAGTGTAAAAGCAATAACTCACAACCATACAAAGACCAAAAATAGATGGTAGGGCATAAACCCAGAGTTATACAAGCTAAGCAGAAAGATTGACTAGCTTAGATGGAATCAAAGTTGCTTCTCATGAGAAAATCTGACACCACATGTATAAGTACTCCCATCCAAGGCAAAACAGGCATCAAGTGAATCAAACGAAACTAGCCAGTCTCAATCTCAACTAGGGCAACAAGCATTCGCAGGAAATGGGCTTTACAAACGCTCACATATGCAACAAAGACTCAGTTGATCAAGTGATTATTGTTTTATCCTCATGTGTCCTCTTATCCATGCGGAGGGTCGCACGACTGGGTACGACAAACACCCCGAGGCCTCAAGTCACAGTGTTTGGATTTAGCATTTTAGAATTATTCTTGATCAAAGCACTTAGCAGATTATTCAAGTTTATGCACAAGACAAAAGAGCATGGCTTTGCGGCAAAAGGAACACACGTTCCCACAATGTTCCATCATGAGCTAAACATCTGCAAAGCCTTCCATTTCGCAAACACAAGGTGCCAAAGCCAAGACATCCTCTAGACTAGCCTAAACACAAGTTTCAACAAGGATAAAAGCAATTATATACATGGTGAGCAAGTTTTAGCAAGGTTAGTTCATGAGGTTCACAAAAAGCCAAGTTTACTTTTAAGATTAGCATGTTATTCAAAGGAGTTTATAACAGGCCATCCAGAAAATCGAAGCATGAGAGTTTACCATCACAACCACACTACTTAGCTCAAGCTCAATCATAGCAATGAGAAATACAAGCAAGCATAAGAATCGAAGCTCATCTACCAATGCATATATTACATATGAGATGCAATGCAAAAAGGTAAGATACATATATATAAGAGAACATCAACTCCCCCTCAAATGATGGCATAGGGATGGCAAACACTAAGTTCCCCCCGAAGAAAAGCATGTCTCGAAGCATCTAGGGGCTTGGTGAAAATGTCAACCAATTGGTTTCTGGTCTCCATGTATTTGAGCTCAACATCTCCCTTCTCAACATTGTCTCTCAGAAAGTGGAATCTCACATTTATGTGTTTGACCTTACCATGTTGGATTGGGTTTTTGGCTAAGCAAATGGCACTGGAGTTATCACACATGAGAGGAACACCCTTAAAGGTTAACCCATAATCTCTCATGGTAGATAATATCCATAGGATTTGTGAGCAGCAGCTAGCAGCAGCAACATACTCAGCCTCTATGGTGGATTGGGCTACACTCGACTGCTTGCGAGAAGACCAGCAAATTAAGGAAGTACCCAAGAAATGGTAAGTACCAGAAGTGCTCTTCCTATCAATTCTACACTCAGCAAAGTCCGCATCCGAGTACCCAATGAGATCAAGAGACGAAGATGTAGAGTACCAAAGACCAAACTTAAGGGTGTATTTGAGATACCTGAAGATATGCTTGACAGCCTTGCGATGAGTCACCCATGGGGAAGCTTGAAAGCGAGCACAAAGACACACTGCAAAGTCAATGTCGGGTCTCATCGCTGTCAGGTACTGAGGGAGCCAATCATGCTCATGTACTCCCTTTGGTCCACCGGTTCACAGTCCTCATCAGGGTCAAGAGCCGTTGTAGTGGACATTGGTGTAGACAACGGCTTCACATTGACCATGTCGAACTTCTTCAGGAGATCCTTCGTGTACTTGGCTTGATGTATGAAAGTGCCTTGGTTGCACTGCTTGATTTGAAGGCCAAGAAAGAAGATGAGCTCACCCATCATCGACATCTGAAATTCACTTTCCATGGCTTCCTGAAATTTGGACACAAGAGCATGAGAAGAACCACCAATGATAATATCATCCACGTATATCTAAACCATTAGAAAGTCATTGCCATGCTTAAGAGTGAACAAGGTTTAGTCAACACACCCCATAACATACCCGCGCTCTAGCAAGAAGGTCTTCAGCCTAGCATACCATGCCCTAGGTGCTTGCTTTAGGCCATACAAAACCTTCTGAAGCTTGTACACTTGGTTTGGGTATTTGTGGTGCTCAAAGCCAGGTGGTTGTTTCACATAAACCTCTTCTTCTATGAACCATTTAGGAAAGCACTCTTGACATCCATTTGATGGAGTCTAATGCCCTTAGAGGCAGCAAATGCAAGCAAGATCCTAATGGCTTCTATGCGTGCAACAGGAGCAAAGGTTTCACCATAGTCTAAACCCTCCACTTGGCTAAAACCCTGAGCAACTAGCCTAGCTTTGTTTCTCACAACCTCACCATCCTCCCCATGTTTGTTTTTGAACACCCACTTGGTTCCTATGACATTAACACCATTGGGAGGCTATACAAGGGTCCAAACTTTGTTTCTCTCAAAGTTTTCCAACTCCTCATGCATGGCATTAACCCAATGTTCATCAGATAGTGCGTGTCCAACATCTCGGGGTTCAAAGGTTGCAGCAAATAGAGAATTGGTAAAGCAGGCAAGATGTGTAGACCTTGATCTTGTTATCCTCTCATAGAGATTACCAATCATTTGTTGAGGTAGATGTTGATGCTGAATGTGGCTAGGGGCCTCTCTCTCAGAGTGTATCTCCCCCTCAACCATAGCTGAAGCTTGCTTGATACCGATCGAGGTTGATGTAGAAGCTTCTGGACCCTCTGCTGGAGTAGTGGAAGCAGCAGGAACAAGCTCAGATGAGAGATGAAGTGAATCATCATCATCATCATCAAATCCCTATAGGTCCTCTTCCACAAAGATGCTTTCATTCATCTCCTTGGTACCTGCAGTCTCAATCACATTGCTTGCACAAGAATTTGATTCATCAAAGGTTACATCGTAGGATTCTAGGATGGTGTTAGTTTCCAAATTCAAAACTCTGTAGGAATGACCATGAAGGGAGTAACCAAGAAAGATGCCATCGGAAGATCTCGACTCAAGCTTATCAAGATTGCCGTGCTTGAGAATAAAGCACTTGCAACCAAAGGCACACAAATGAGAAACAGAAGGCTTTCTCCTAAAGCGTAGCTCATAAGAAGTCATATTAAGAATTGAGTGCAAGAAAACCCGATTGGAAACATAGTAATCAGTCCCAGAACCGCCTCAGAGTCCTATGCTCATCGAGCATCGTTCGGGCCATCTCCATCATGGTTCTGTTCTTTCTTTCAACCACACCATTTTGCTGAGGAACTCGAGGTGCAGAAAACTGATGCTCAATATCTCCATAATGGCACTTGAACAACCTCAAAACTAAGCTCCAAAAGTGATGAAACACTTCATCCTTGCTTTTAAGAAAGTAAACCCAAGAGTAGCGAGAGTAGTCATCAACAATCACAAGAACATACCACTTCCCACCCGCCGAACGAACCCGAGACAGACCAACAGTGTCCATGTGAAGCAACTCTCTAGGGCATTCAGTCATCACCAAATTGATTGGTGGATGAGAAGCAGCAATCATTTTTCCCATGACGACAGGGAGCACAAACCAAATCCTTGTCAAATTTGAACTTAGGCAATCCTCGGATCAAACCTAGGCTACTCAAGCGACATAACAAGTCAAAACTCATGTGACCTAGTCTCCTATGCCATTTCCAGAGCTCAGAAGAAGATTGAGCAAACAAGCACTTGTGAGAACCAGGTGAAACAGCAAAATCAGCCTGAAAAACTCTACCAATGCGAGAAATCCCACAAACCAAAGAACCACTAGAATCAAGAACACAAGAAGTATTGGATTTAAAGTGCACTTCCAAACCAGCATCTAGAAGCTGAGAGACAGAGAGGAGGTTGTACTTGAGATGCTCAACCAAACCAACATCATTGAGAGTGAAGTTCTCATTTACCTTTACCGCGCCTCTACCCTTCACTCTTCCTCTCTTGTCATCTTCAAAGGTCACATACTCCCAGCGCTTCAAGGGAGTGAGGCTGGAGAACCACTTTGCATTTCTGGTCATGTGACGCGAACACTCGGAATCCATCAACCACTTGTTCTCCAAGCCTCCACCTGCTGCCTACATAGACCGAGAAGGAAAGATCGATGGTTCAGTGCTAGGGTTAGACAGAAAGCTTTTGGGAATCCAGCACTTCACCATACGACCTATAGAAGTCATCACAGTTCTTTGCACTTTATCATTTGAACGCATAGGACGAGAACCACGATGGGGAAAACGTGGTCTGTCAAAGCGTCTCGACTCGAACCTTGGGTTGTGAGAATAGAAATCATCAGTGTGAAAACCAAATCCACGCGAGCGATGCTCACCACGATAGGGAAAATGTGGGGCACCAAAGCGCTGCTGTGCAAAGCCTCTGTTTCGTGAACCAAAGTCATATGAGGAATGACCTTGTCCATGATAGGCACAAGAAAAAGAGCGAGGCTAAAAGTCAACACAATCATCATAAAAAGCATCCCTAATCAACTCAGCTTGCTTCCTCTCAATCCTTTTACGCCTATAACAGAATTCATCCAAGTGACCCTTGTGACCACAAAACATGCAAATGTAGACACCCTTAGGATTAGGCTTGGTTTGCAAGGTAGGCTTGGGTTTTGGCTTCTCTACTTGTTTTGGGTTGAAGGAGGGTTTTGGATATGGTGGATAGTATGTGTCAGTGGGTTTGATGGAATTTTCCTCATCCTTGTAGCTGGAGGTAGGCACAAACTTACCCACATTCTCACTCTTCTTGTCAACCCTCTGAAATCCCAAGCCCAAGTTGTAGATTGACCTAGAAGCACTCTCCTTTAGTCTAGCCAGGTCACTCTCAATCTTTTCCTCACTCACTAGGGTTCTCTGAAGCCTAGACACAAGATAGTCATTCTCCTGAACTAGGACTTTGTTTTCCTCCCTAGTGATTACTAGCTTATCCTTGAGGGTGACACACACATCACATGGTGGTGGGAGAACTTTCAAGCGAGTCTCATGAAGCAACTTGGACTCAAGCTCTTTGACTTTGAGGGACTGAGCTTCCAACTCATCTGTGAGCTTTGGGCACTTGTGACATGCACCCAAAAGAGTTGGCCTAGCTTTGAACTCATCAAGCTCCTTGAGGGCACTCTCAAGCTGACTGGAAACTTGAGCATGCACACTCTCCCTCTAACTCAAATCATTCTTCACAACTTGACAAGACTCACATTCAGCAACAATGTCATCACAAGCAAGCTTAGACCTAAGCGAAACAATTTCATAATCAGCACTCTCCAACTTAGACCTAAGCTCTCTACTTTCACGAACAGCACTGCGAAGCTTATCATCTTGCATGAGCAGAACATTGCGCAAATGATCAAGTTTAGAAGAGAGCTCATCGAGAGTGAGAGGTACCTCGCTTGTGTCGGAGTCAGAGCCAAAGTCGGTGTTGGTGTCATTCTTTGCCATGAAGCAAAGACCGGTGAAGTCATCCTTCCTCTTGACTCGTGGCTTCTCAACCTCCTCATCTGAGCTTGTAAGGCCATTGCTTGATGTGAGGTCGACATCGCTCAAGGCGGCAACGCAGGCGCGTGCGACTGCCTTAGCGAACTTCTTGGAGTTCTTGCTTCGCTTGTAGAAGTGGTTCTTCTTCTTCTTGAAGTCTTCAGTGTTGTTGTCGTGGTACCCGAACTTCTTCTTCTTCTTGGGGCAGTCAGCAATGAAGTGTCCAGGGTCACCACACTCGAAGCAAGTTCTTGAACCACCACCTCGTCTTTCCTTCCGGTTGTTGTAGAACTTCTTGAACTTCCTTGTGAGCAAGGACAACTCCTCGTCAGGAATGCACTCCATCTGTTCATTGGAAGCTGCAACAAGGGAAGACAAAGCAAATTCCAAGGTAGACTTGTCATGTGAGGGGTTAGTTTCATAAGAAGAACCATTGTGACCACCCTTCTGAGAGCTAGACAGCAAAGCCATGCTAGAAGCAGGAATAGCAAGATTAGGACGAGACTTCCTAGATAGTTCATGAGATTTCAGCTTGCTATATAATTGCTCACAATCCAGGGTATTAAAATCAGCAGATTCTTCTAAAGCAGCAATATTAACCCCCCGAGACATTTTCATCAAGAGAATACAACAATTATTTAGCTATATCATTATCATTGTAGACAAGTTCACCACAACCCCTCAAGTTGCATACAATAGCCTCAAACCTACAAAAAGTGTCATCTAGTGACTCGCTTGGTTTTTGTGCAAATGTTTGGTACTGTCTATTGTAAGAATCCTTAAGTATAGACTTGACCTGGTTTGTACCCTCATGGTACGTGCAAAGCTTGACCCAAATAGCATGAGCAGTTACAAGATGAGCAACATGATCATACTCATTCCTACCTAGAGCAGAAAGCAAGATATTGACAGCTTTGGAGTTGTTTTCATACCTTGCCAAATCTGACGTAGCTGCCCTCTTGAGGTTCTCAGGTATCTGGTAGTCCTTTTTGACAATCTCCCAGATTGCACGACCTTGGCTCAGGAGATAAGCCTTGGTTCTGTGAATTCCAGTAGGGGAAGTTCTCTCCATAAAAAATCCACAGCTTGACCGCCCATTTATCCATGTCACCTTCAGATCACAAAGCCAGTGAATGTCAACTAGTGATCAAACCGGCTCTAATACCAATTGAAGGAACGAGAAGACGACCAGAGGGGGGTGAATGGGAGCCAATAAAAATTCTTTACAAGAACATGGCCTATGTCCCAAATTCAATCGAACCCAACCCTAAAGCATGTCACTAAGGTTACACACACCAACTTGTGATGTGCTAACCCTAGGAATGACTAACACCAGCGGAAGACGTAGAGAGAAGCTAAAGAAAGCAATCAAGACAAACTACTAAGGAGAAGAAACCAAAACAGCAACACAGACTGACCATCGACAGTGCCGGTTAGGAGCATCGGCAGTGCCAATTCGAATTACTGGCAATGCCGATCGTATCATCGGCAGTGTCAAATGAGATCAGCAAGAAGACAAAATTCTGGATCAGGTCATCGGCAGCACCGATCCAGATTTTTATCCCCGCACTGGCAGTGCCGGTGCCATTGATCGGCAGTGCCGATCGGCCCCCGATAGAATAGGATTTGACTCGGGATTAGGCAAAAACTTGACCAAAACCTAATCAAATGAACTCCAAATTAAGCGATTTTTGGACCAGCCAATCCTCAACACATCACGACCCTAATCCTAGAAAATCCACTTGATTGGCCCAAGGAATCATCATGAATTTCAGATCTCGGGCCAAGAACACCAAAAAGGAGAAACTTGAGATATCCTTCAAATCGAAGGTGCTAGAGCCATGGATTCGGTCAAGGACCTATGAAGGATTGTTCTAGCTCATCATAGCAACACGTTCCTCAAGAAATCTGTCCCAAAAACTCGTCCAAAAATGAGATCAAAAATCATCATGAAAATAGCTCCAAAAATAGAGAAAAAGGCAATTCGGGATTTAGGGAGAGGGGAAAATCTTTAGCATGAAAATACTTCTCACATCATGGAAAGGTGCTTACAAGATTCATGGATACAAGGTTAGGAAGCCACCCTCTTCCTCCCACTATTTGGAAGAGCAAGAGATGTCTCTCACACACCCACTACTCTCCTCTTTACATGAAGTCCTCTCCTAGCACTTTGAATGGAACCCTAACACAAGGCTAATGGAAAGAGAGTTACCTCTTCCACCAGCTACACCTCTTCTTATATAGGCCCAAGGTCTGTTGTCCACATGACAACTCTACCCTTGACCTACATAACACACCCACCTACCACCAGGGACATAAACGTCCATCTTCTTCCACGTTGCCCGAACGCCATCGAGCCCTTCACAACTTTGTTTGTCCTCGACGCAAGCTCCGCGATGGTGCCACGTGCACCTCCAATCGCCACCACCAGTTTTGAGGCCCAAACCGGGAAACCGCCTTGCATGCTTCTCAAAGCGCGACTTCTCGATGTCGACGCGTGTCACCTTGTCTGTGATCCTGACCATCGGCAAGTCTCTCCCGGCCCCTGTCCATCAGGCCCCCATGTCACTTGCACCGGCATCCCACTCGCCTTGACTTGATCAACACGCCGTCTTCATCACCACCACGGTTTTGAGGCTCAACCGTGAAACCGTCCGTGCTTATCGCCTCTCCACGTGTACGGTATGGATCACTCTTGACTCCACCCGGCCTCCTAATTGTCTAGCCCCGAGCCTCCTACTTGTGCCCGATCCTCTCGTCGTTGACCGCCAAATTGACTCCAGTGACCTACACATCATGAGACAAGAAAACACATTTCCCAACTCCTGCAATATCACCAATATCTCCTCCAACTCTAGTTAGTCATAACCATGATATGCAAACCCATGCAATCCCGGATTCCCGCATTTCAACTTAAATACCAAATCCACTCAAGTCAATTACTCATCACATATATTGTAAACCATGGCACATCTCAACATGGCTTCTCATCGTCCATGCCTACATCGGTCGCGGCCTCCCCTCTCCACCTCCGGGCCCAGTGGTACTCAGCCCTCCGCGCACCGGGGCGTCGGTGGCGGGGGTCACGCGACGTATCGGTGGAGGACGCCTTGGAAGTCCCAGCGCCCCCTTCTCCACCTTCGGCTCCCTTGGAGGTCCTGGCACACCCTTCTCTACCGCCGGCTCCGGTGGCCACGCTTAGTGTCAGGCGGGCGCTAACACGAAATGTAGCGGCAGGAGACGAAGACAGTAGCGGAGGCGCGACTGGGGTTTAGATTTTAATTACCCTAGCTAATTTTATAATTAGTAGCATTTAGGTATGGCGTCGGCGGCGATCCATAGACCGCCGCTGACGCCTTTCTTTTTATGTTACTGCCACGTGTGTCTGTAGCGGGCATTAGCCCGCTACTAAGTATGTAATGAATTAGTGACAGGACCTTAGTGGCATTTTAGTGTTCCATCACTGAGGCCCTATTTGGCCCGCCGCTGTAGTGGATTATTGTAGTAGTAACCGACCAGATACAGCCAAGCCTAAGCTGATTTGGAAAGGGTGGGTAATTCACTTATGGTTAAACACTCCCCCTCACGTGCAGCTCCCTCAGGGTGTAAACGTGGAAATAGAAGCGGCGCAGCGGAATCGGTCCCAGAACTTGAACTCAAGACCTCTGGCTCGATACCATGTTAAGTTACTATGCACCAATCAGTTACACCTTAAAGCCTAAACTGATAGGAAAGGATGGATAATTTACTTATGGTTCAACACTAATCACCTACTACTTGGCCCCTTTCTTGGGAAAATGCATCTTACTCCGCCCCTGACTAAAGGGGTCTTCTGTAGTAGTAACACCTCAAATGCTTCTGAAGCCAAAAAAATCTACGCTTTGAAGAAGAAACATGGTTTTGTAACTCTTACCTTCTTTCACGTAGGTACTCCAGCCTGTTAGAGCAATTGAGTTTTTCATTCACAGGATTAAGAAGATTGTAAAGTTTTGTTGGTCGAGATATTCCTTTTTTAATATCACCCTCAAGAACAAATGGACACAATACACTAGTTTTTGGTCTCAGTCTGTTGCTTGACATTCAGAAAAGTACCCAGAATATTTTTGAGCTAATCATTCACTACTAGACTTCAACTATCACCGTCCCTCCATAAATATTGTAATCCTGCTAATAAACAACTTGATATTTATGTCAATGCAATTCTCCCATAATGAATAGTCAATAGTAGTGGTTAACGCTTTCCGGTTTGTTTAACAGCATTACTTTGTATTGTGCATTTGTTTGTTGACAAATCCAGCTAAAAACCATTTAAATTGATTGGAGATTATAATGATGAGTTAAGTATATAATTTTGACAAAAGGAGAATAATTTGGGTTATATCAGTCATCTATATTTGCAAGTGAATGCTTTGATTAGAAATTGAAAAAGAGAATGTTCCTTTGATCATGCCGTAGACTGCATCTTATCACACAACGGGACTATCTAGAGGTAGTACAGACATCATTATTCCGTGGCTCTACCCCTTTATTTGTATTTTCAATACAATAGGATAGAAAATTAAAACTATCGATTGAGACTCCACGGAACAAATGCCATTTTTACTTTTCATTCTGAACGAATCTACCAATACCCTCTTCCTAGGAAAAAAAACTTTCGGCACAAAAAAAATATCAGAGGTCACCAATAAACACGAAATTTCAGAAATATCAGTAATTTTGGTGCAAGAAATAAATTATTTTCAAGATTTTTTACATGATTTGAGAAGAAATTCGCTTTAATCTATAAACTATCCTAGTTACATATAGAATAGAAGTAGTTTTTCGTTAAATAAATATACTTAATGATAAAATTTCAATAATAAAAATTATATCGGATCTCACCTATAAATGTGATGTTTCGGTGAAATTATGCTAAAATATTTTTCCTAGCCCGCTTCTCATCAATGCATGGTCTGCTCAATCTTCACAACCATTGTAACATGCGTACAAGAGGGTTACAACTAATGTGGAATCAGTTCGGATTAGTTGATAGTTCGTTGAGGCGCGCAAATTTTCTTGACGGGCTCTGGAGTAATGTAATCAACACATGGGATTTTTCTAACTAAGATCTGCATGCATGATTAATTCGACGCCAAAGTCAAACGGACATGGAGATTCATTCGTTAGCCAATGCATGATGCGCTTGCATGTGCAGAGACAGAACATGGATTTGCCCGTGTCCTGATCGAGTTCTCACCATGTACCCGACTACCGGTAGTCCTCTATTTAAGCACCAGCTTGTGCCAATGCCATGCGTCTCATCCCACAGACTAATACTAGTTATCCTCCAGTGCTCCTCGTTGGCAGCAGCTATATTGTAGCTCTGCATATTGACGTCCATGGAAATGGCTAAGTCTCTTGTTTTGCTCACTGTCCTTACGACGTGCCTCGCGTTAGCTACGGCCCAATGGTCTCCAGCCACTGCCACATTCTACGGTGGAGTCGACGGTTCCGGCACTATGGGTAAGAATTGCTTTTTTTTTTATTATTATTGTTCTGGGTAAGAAATTGCTGTGGACGAGGCGACGAGCTCAAAGCGCTGTGACATATGTGTACATATTGTTATAGAGCTGACTACATGGCTGACGCATACATGTGTACGACACGACGTATACGCAGGTGGCGCGTGCGGTTACGGGAACCTGTACAACTCCGGGTACGGCGTCTACAATGCGGCGTTGAGCACGGCGCTCTTCAACGACGGTGCGTCCTGCGGGCAATGCTACGCCATCATGTGTGATCCATCACGCCTGGGAGGCCAGTGGTGCAAGCCCGGCAATGCCATCACCGTGACGGCCACCAACTTCTGCCCACCAAACTACGCGCTTCCCAGCGACAACGGTGGCTGGTGCAACCCGCCGCGGCAGCACTTCGACATGTCGCAGCCGGCGTGGGAGCACATCGGCGTCTACCAGGGAGGAATCGTGCCGGTCCAGTACCAGCGCGTCACGTGCTCGCGGAGCGGCGGCGTGCGCTTCGTCATCAACGGCTGCAACTACTTTGAACTCGTCAACATTCAGAACCTCGCCGGCAGCGGGTCCGTGGGTGCTGCATGGATCAAGGGCACCAACACGGGGTGGATGCAGATGTCCAGGAACTGGGGCGCCAACTGGCAGTCCAACGCTGCGCTCGTCGGCCAGGGCCTCAGCTTCGCCATCACAACCACTGGTGGGCAGTACATTCAGTTCCTGGACGTTGCGCCAGCATGGTGGCAGTTCGGCCAGGCCTTCACCACCAACCAGATCTTTCAGTATTAAAACATGCAAGCTGAATGCTCTTTGATCCCTTACCATTTATCCAAATGGTCGAGTCAATTAAATCGGACTGGAGTCAGGCACTCGATCGGTATTGCACCCTTGGTGCATGACATCTCTCTACTATGTGATGTTCTGAGGTGTGCAATATTAGGGGACATATGAAAAACTTATGTTTCTTAAATTTACTTTTATCTTGTGGCTTTATGATGTACTTACAATGACTTAATAGGTCATATATAGGGACGTGCTATTTAACACGCAGCACGCTAAATAACTATTTAACACCCTGGTCTATAACCATAAATCTTTATCCCGCAACAATAAGTTTTCAGCATGTGACCATAAAAGTATGATATGCAGCCATAAAGCTTCCTCTCATGACCATAAAAATATGTCCCACGACCATAATTGTTTTGCATAATGTCTAAAGATTTCTGAATTCGTACTGCAACCATAAATATTTTGGACCGTGACCATAAAATTTTCCAATGTGCTAAATAACCGTATTGCTAAATAGGATATATATATATATATATATATATACTAGCAAAGTGTCCGTACGTTGCTATGAACTTTCAAAAACAAAACATTCTTTATAATTTAAATATAAATTATTTACACAATATAATTATTACATATATACTTTGATCGCAAAAAAAAAATTATTACATATATACAATATTATTGATATTTTTTACATGAAATATTACATTTGTATTACCGTTGGTGCTTCTTAGTATATTATTTTATATGTTAAAAATAATAATTTTATCATTATTTTTTACCATATTCTAGAAACTTTATCAGTAAGGAAAAATTAATTCACGGAGTACAGAAATAGCACTGCATTACAACGTAATTTTGAAATTAAATACTTGCTCTAATGGAAAAAGTTAAAACACAAAAGTTGTAGATCTCGTCGAGGCCTTTTCGAAACATATATGGATCATATTATTTATACTATGAAGCTAGGAGATATGTGTCCCGCACAGGGACCTGTGTAGAGGAGTCTGAATTAGAATAAATATTTTTGCATCACATATTTGGAAAACAAATCGGCGGAATCTGGACTTACATTGAATACCAAAGTTGTAGAACATTTTGAGAGCTACGAGATAGAGTCCGAGTTTGTCTCATTTGAGCTCCGGACGTGAGAGTTATGATTTTTTTAATTCGGTACTTGATATAAAAGGCACAAAATCGATTTGGATTCAATCTCTAACTTTGTGCACACAAAGTGGACGAACACACCTTAATTAATATATATATATATATATATATATATATATATATATATATATATATATATATATATATATATCTTCTATATATATATATATATATATATATATATATATCTTCTATATGGCGCGCTGCCCGCTGAATATTATTCAATGCGCCGGTCACTACAGTAACCATCTGGTCTCGCCAGACCGAGTCAGTAGTCACCCAATCGCCTGCCAGCAGCCGTAGTCCCGCATGCCCATCCGCAACCCACGTGTTGGCTGTCCCCGTCTCGGCGTGTTCTTTCAGTGCGACTCCCCAACCCCCACCACCGACGAACCCTCCCCCACGTGCAAAAAACGACAAGCAAATCTAGTAAAAAAAATATCAACAAGCAATTTAATAACCATGTATGCAGCCATTGCCTTATGTGGAATCGTATATATACTATATGTATGTATTACTAATTACCACTCATTACGTTTCGATTTCCTTTTTTCACGACTAATGTATGTATTACTAATTACTACTCTTTACTAATTCATTTTTCACGACTAAAGTATGTATTACTAATTACCAATCATTACTAATTTATTCATATCATAAAAAATAATCCACTCATTACGTTTCCATTTTCACTATTAATGTTTATCAGAAACCCAGAATCAGTACTGATTAATGTTCAATATTAATTACGTGTCAACTTTATTACCACCATCCCCTGAGAATGGTTAACCATAACCAAATACCATGCAAATGTATGATAGTACATGTACTACCGTTCTATTATATCAATAATATATTAAATATACTAGTTGCTATGGTATATGTACTACTTGATATGGTATATAAACTACTTTTTATGGTATATGTACTACTTGCTATCATCACTTGTGGGCAGAATCGATTTGAATATTTTTAAATTTGGCGGATCTGTTGAGGCGATAACATCGGGTTTTCCCACCCACTAACCGAATCTTGCGCTGTTCCTGCGATAGAAATGGGACCCACGTGCGAGCAACCGTCATCCTGCGCACCTATCCGTAACCCACGTGTTCTTTCCGTGCGATTCCCCAACCCCCACCACCATCGAACCCTACCGTCACGTGCAAAAAACGATAAGCAATTTAATAACCATGTTGTATACTATCACATAATTGGAATACTACCAAGAGATATATACTACAACTGACGTGTATGGAGCCACTGTCATATATTATATAGTATATATACTATATGTTTGTATTACTAATTACCACACTCCTATATTCACATTATTACCATATAAAAACCGAATTGTAATATATTTATATCATCACAAAGAAACCACTCATCATGTTTCAATGTTCACCACTAAATCTGTGTGGACATATGTATGGTATATGTACTACTTGCTATCATCATGTATTGGCAGAATCGATTTGAATATTTTTGAATTTCGCGGAACTGTTTAGTCAACGACGTCGGTTTTTTCCACCCACTAACCGAATCTTGCGCCGTTTCCTGCTATAGAAATGGGACGTATCTTGCCGTCTGTTTTCCCCAATCCATCCTTCTTTCCGTAACTACGCCACCACCACCCCTCCTCATTTGCGCCCACGACGTCTCCACATTCCATCACCGTAACGCGCGCAGCCTCCTCCTCCGGCAACCGCCACCACCACCCCTCCTCATTTGCACCCCCACATCCGTAGATCTGCACCAGCTCTCCAACAGCGTCTTCCTTTCTTCTCCATCGTCATCGCTTTGCCTTCTTCCTACTTCGGTTCAGCGGCCGCGGGGGCTGAAACCTTGTTGTTCAATCATGTCTTCCAACCAAGGGAAATCAAAGGTTTGTTCAGATTCACCTGTTTGTTTTTTTACATTCTTCCGCCGAAGAAATTTGTTGTCATTGCTTCCGTTTCATCCATTCAATATCCCTCAAGTCGTTAGGTTTAATAGATCTACTCTTCCCTCTCCAATCCCCCATTCTTTTCTTGTTTTTTTTGTATATTCGTAGAGGTTGAGAAGGGTGCAATACGTCCCCGAGTGCACCACCAAGCTTATATTTGCAAGCAGTCAAGAATCCATGGTGCTCTCTGTTGGCCGAGAACCATATGTCCCTATTATAGATTCACAGATACTAAGTGCTACTGCTTCACAATCAATCACGCAGGAATCAGACGAAGAGGAGTTGCAGCAGAGTCCCAGAAGTCCTTCGTCTCCCATTCCCAAAAGGAGGAAAGCTCTTGCATCGAGGAAGAAGAGACAGAGAGATGCGGATCCCATCACAGACCGTCCTACCAAGCGTCAACAACCATCAAGACGCGGTGGCATTTCGTCGACAGGGCCAACCACACAGTCTGTCGACCTTGATCAAGTAATCTTCTTTTCCCGCCCAACTTCTAATCCCCATTATTGCACTGTAGTAATGTTCCATGTACCATAAGAAAACTTTTTAGTTGTATATATACTCTTTGATTGTATTATATGCTGTTCACCGTTTTACATGTTAGTGGTGGTATATGATGGTGTGGTAGTATAAAGTTCTTATCATGGTACATGGCATAAAGTGTCATATAAAACTGAAAATCATTGTGTGGTAGTATAAAATACTGTTTATGGTATATATACCATTTTGCGTCTAGATATATAATATAGTATATATACTACCTGTCTATTTTAGTTTCATTACAAAACTGAAAATCATTATATGGTAGTATAAAATCCTATTTTAGATATAGAAACCACTATGCGGCTAGATATATAATATAGTATATATACTACCCGTCTATTTTAGTTTTATTATATGATGTATATATTTTACAGATAGTATATATATACTAAATTTAAAGTTTATATTCTATGCCATACAACATCAGGATATCACATAATTATCCTATAGTATACTGTTATTTTATACATTTGTTGTTAGTATACTCCTTAACCATAGTACATATAACATTAATAGTATATATACTCAGTTGCATATCTACTTAATAGTATGTATACTCATTTCAAATAATATGTATACCCATATTGAGTCAATATCATTTTTGGTATTATATAGCTCGCTCGATGGAAATAATGTATATGAGTATAAATACTAGTGGTACATAATATAACATTGTGTAAGTAGATGATTATAACAGAATGTATAATAGTATATATAATGAGGAGTATATATACTATGTATATGAATTGCTGGTATAAGAAGTATAACACATACTTCAGTGGTGTGATATTCGATGGAAACAATCTAAATGAGTATATATACTATTTATGCGGTGCTCAGTATTATGAATAAAAATAATGTTACTGTAGAGATAAAAATAATAAAATTACTGTTTGAATGTACATAGACAATTTAAATGGGGTAGTATATGTACTACTTGATTGCATGTAGTATATAAAAATGTATTGTTTTCTTTGGAGACGAGGGGGGTGAGATGGGATCAGAACGATTGGTGTTATATAGCCATATTGAGTCAATATCATTGTTGGTATTATATAACTCCCTCGATGACACATATACCATTAATAGTATATAATCAAAAGCTATACTACATTTTGTTGCATAATGTTGTTTATAGTATTCGGCTCCTACTAGAGTATATATACCATTGTTTAGTATTTTGCAATAGTATGTATATATACCCTTGATACTATATTGAGCAGTATATTTTAAATGTTTCCGTTTTCTAGATTAATTATTCATTTGTATATATACTGCTATATTCGAACACATATATTAATTATGTGTTTGAATACCATTATATTTTTTAAATAGAAAACAGGTTTGAGATATTTTCATTTCAATTTTGACAGGAATCTGATGATGAAGGTGATAAGGGGAAGGCAAACGTGTGTTGCATCCCTAAAAAGGTTTATGAAACTATCCAAAAGTTAACCAGGCACCAGCGTACTGAACTTGAGAAGCTGGGTTGGAAGGATTTCTTGAAGTTTCGCACTGATGCCCTCGAATGTCGAGAGCTTTTAGTCTGGCTGATAAATCGTATAGATGCTAAAGCAATGTGCATTGCACATGATGATGGCAAGCAGATTTACATGAAACCAATCCACTTGAAGACCGCATTCGGTTTACCTTCTGGAGGTGTTGAGTTGAAACAGTACAGTGCAAAGAAGCAATCTCAAGAACTCTCAAATATGAGGAACTTACTGCACGTGTCATCAAACGTGACTGTTGAGAGATGTCTGGCTGAAATCGCTGACAAGCGAAATGATGAATGGAGCCTCACGTGTTTCTTTATGATCATCTCTGCCAGGCTGCTGTTTTGTTGACCAAAGTTCCACATTGGAATGGAGGATATTTGCTTCTCTCGGGATTATCAAACACTTGGTCAGTCCGACATTTGTGGAGCCGTTTTCCGTCAGCTCCAAAACAGCATTAGGGATTAGCAGCGGTCCATCAGCACGAACAAAAGCCTGTCAGGATGCTCTCTGTTTTTAATGGTAAGTTGAATAGTACATATACTCATTGCATAATTGAGCAGTACACATACTACACATAATGTTACTATTTTAATGTTACTATCGATTATACCACATATAGTACTTATACTATCCGTTCTATCATACCACCTAATAGTACCTATTTTTTTTGGAAGTGTATTTCCTATATGCTTAATGGTAGTACATGTACTATTCAACCATTAGTATAGTTTATACTGTGATCTCTATTACATAGTATATGTTTTCTATTAAGCGGTTTTCCCATATGCTTAATGGCAAGACTTATACTACTCGACGATGTGCGTAGTATATATACCATTTTACCGTGTACCCTTTTAACTTTACAATGTACTTCCACACCAGGATAATTTGTTGTAGTGGTAGTATTCTTTTTTACCAGATAGTATACATACCACTTATTAGTAGTATAGTAATCATTTATATATTGTGGCAGATATTCTATCTGGATCACCTATTGCATCGTAATACATCTCAAAAATCCTGGACGCTTCCTCGCTCTACATATTACACCAAGAACATAGTGAGAGACATCATCAAGGATGCTAAGAATAAAGACTCAGAAGGCAAACTATCCTTTACTGGCCTTCAGGTGGCACTTGATTCAATGTTATTTAACCTATATGTTTTTGTTTTTTTATTTGTTATAATAATAACCACAGTACCACTCTTGTAGATCAAGAAAACGTCTGATACGCCCTATTTTGTGGAATCTGAAGAAGAACATGAACGTGATGATGATGCTTTTGGTGATGATGTTGGTTTGAGCGAGGGAGACCGTGATGCTGGAGCTGCTGGAGTGGATGTTGGTGGTGCTGGTATTGACCTCCCTCGGCTTCATCAGATAGTTGAACCAAAGCTAAGATCTCTCCATCCTAGTGTCCAAGCAGTGGTCCAAGCCGAGCTTCAGAAGTACGATGATGACATAAGTCGTGAGACTGCTAAGATTGCTGCAGCGCATAGAGCAATAAAGAAGAAATAAATTGAGCTGGTAGACAAGATTGGGAAGCTTTTGGAGCAGCACTCCCAATCTCCCTTGTCCCCTGAGCCATCCAACCCTCACTCTGGAAGGGAGGAATCAGATGAGTCATGTTAGTCCTAACTTTTATGTTCTCCTTTTATGATAGTTCAAAATACGATAACCTAACTATTTTATCAATTATTTTCCCTGCCATAGCCAACCATGCAGAAGACCAGGACAAAGAGTTACCCCACAATGAAACCATTAGCCAACAGCCCTCTGCTAGTGCACATAGTAAGTGTTCATATACTTCTATGTTCAATACACAACAGCATATTATATGTCAAGGCAATGTAGTTTATTCAATAATTAAGTAGTTTTTATACACATTAACTTAATAATATATACTACATGCTACAATTACTAGTAATTAAAACTGTAGGAGTAAGGAACAACTATCTGTAAGGATAAATGGTGGTAGGAAACAACACTTTGCAAGTGTTCATATAACACCATCTTCAGTACACAATAGTATATTGCACATCCAATGGTTCTATTATAGTTTGTATCACCAAGTAGTATACGTACTAGTCAACAAATTGTATAGCTACTCTTACAATACTATATTTATAGGACTGTGTTAACAGTCCCCCTTCATGATTGTTTTGTTCATTATACTATTTGTTTTTGTTCAAGGCACTGGAGATCATACTGACCAAGTTCAGCATGACACAAGGAAGGATGACAACACTTTAGTTCATATTGAGGAAGTTGTGCAAGGCGACCAAGTGCTCAATGATACTCCTCTTGAAGCTGACAAAAGTATGTATCTAAACATAATATAAATATACATCGACTTTGTTAGTGGTACTTTTAAATGATACCTGCATATTTGTTTTTCTAGTTGGCGACCATTGTAGAGTAGTATCCCTTGACACTTCCACTATGAATCCAATTGCACATTTGTCTGATAATGTCACCCTTGAACTGGAAACTTTTGAGACGGGTGTCCCTTGGAAGAAGCGTTCCGAAAAGGTGTTTGTGCCAGATTGTGATAATGCCCACCATGGTTACTTGACGGGTGTTTTGTTACCAAAAATGTACACTGTTGATGCTCGGTAGTACATTTTGTCAGGTGTTGTGTCATGGTTTTTTTCCCAAACTGTACCTGAGTTGTGTTGAAGATGTAGCACTCGTATATTCCATATTTTTGAACACTGTACTTCAACAAAGTTTTCAGATTACATTAACACATGTGCAGATTCTAAGAAAGATCAAGGTGATGAAAGATTTGTGAACAATTTGTTCAATTTTGATGATGTTGGTAATGTTCCTACAGAACATAGCCTCGAGGATGTTGCACGTGACCGACAGGCACACGAAATAACTAGTGGGTAGGTTAGTTGTGGTTATTCAGCGCTATCCAACATAATACATTTTGAGAAAGATGGTTACGAAACTGAACTAGACACGTGCACATCAAAGGCTGGACCAAATATCATTTCATCAAATCTTGGAAGGACCATGGATGACAACATTGGTTCTTTGGACCTACCAGGTAGTTACCGAAGTCCAGATTAATGTTACGAGAAAATTTTATGGCAGATTAACGTTACTCTTGCATAACCTTTTTTGAACTAGGCCATGCTGAAAAGCTATTTCCAGAGGATCCAGCCAATCAAAACAATCCTATTGATCACATAATCGAAAGCTTCAAAAAGGACCATGTCTACACTGACTCTGTTGCAGTAGATGCGGACACCAATCGTTATGATCCCATCTCATCCCCCTCGTCTCCAAAGAAAACAATACTATTTCTATACTACACGCATCCAAGTAGTATATATACTACCCCATTCAAATTGTCTACGTTCATTCCTACAGTAATTTTATTATTTTTATCTCTATAGTAATATTATTTTTATTCATGATACTGATCACCGTATAAATAGTATATATACTCATTTGGATTGTTTCTATCTAATATCACACCACTGTAGTATGTGTTATACTTCTTATACCAGTAATTCATATAAATAGTATATATACTCCTCATTATATATACTATAATACATTCTGTTATAACCATCCACTTACATAATGTTATATTATGTACGACTAGTATTTATACTAATATACATTGTTTCCATCGAATAGCCCACTATAATAGTATATGTTCTATTTTATATACCAGTATATCAAATACTCAGTTGTCTTGTTTACCACTTGAATGTAAAATATATATACAATTTGTACATATACTACCACATTTTAATTGGCTATTTTTATACATATAATAATTTTATTTTTTTATCTCTACAATATCTTTATTTTTATTCATACGACTGATCAGCTCTCGGACAGTATATATACTCGTTTGTATTGTTTCCATGCAATAGCACACCACTGTAGTACACGTTATACTTCATATACCAGCAATTCATATACCCATGAGTATATATACTATTATATAGCTTTGTTATACTCGTCCCCTGCCATAATTTTATATTATGCAGGAATAGTCTATATACTCATATGCATTGTTTCCATCGAATAACACACCATAGTTGTATATGTTATATTTCATATACCAGTATATCAAATACTCAGTTGTCTTGTTTACTTGTCACCATCTCCTGCCATAATGTCATATATACATCCAACCCGATTGCTTGTATATATAACATTTATATAAGTAGTATATATACTACTTTCGCCGCATCATTTGACAACAACTACATATTCTAGCACCAATGATAGTATATATTCTCACCACTGCAATATAGTTCATTCTCACCACATAACCAGGAGTACTGTTGTCACAAAAACTCAGGACGACGCTGAAGGGCATGATGTCTCCGGGCAGGAAGACAACTTTTACTCATCAGACGAGTAGTCTGTTATCCCCACCTGTTGTTGACAGGGTCGAGCTAATTTTTGTCCCTATCTTTTTTTTGGTTTGATTGCAATAATTTTGATATATGTTGTAATTACATGGTAGACACATACTGCCCAGCTATGTGATTTCTACATTAATACACTTGGTGATATTTAGGCATAATCTTTAGTTCTTTTCAGTAATACAAGGAATTGATATGAGATAATTCATTTCACACGTCAGATTTGGTTTTTCCCCCGCATCTCGTGTATTATCTTCATCTCTATCCTCGTTAGTATCATCAGTCTAGCCAAAATATTTTAAAGTATATATACGTACGAGGTAGAGTATATGTACTAGATGGTAATCATCATATATAGTTCTATTTCATGTATAGTTTCAATATGCACATGACTAGAGAGTATATATTAGATAGATGGTAATCAGGCTTCCCCTTGTATTATATGTTTCCAAATCCCAACACCACCGATCGCATAGTCAGATAATATTTGTTGTGCACACCATGCCAACACACAGCCAGATTACAGAAATGCAATATACTACCGGAAATGTGCTTAAGAGATGATAGTATTTATACTTCTGATACGGTAGTTTATATACTACCTATATAATACCCATTATCCTTGCAGATACTACTTATCATGGGGAGAGATACTACCCTCCTTCAATCCCAACCTCTTGCATGCTGGGCACCCATACGATAGCCTACACGCAACTGGTGGGGGTGTAATGTCATGAGCAACGTGCACCACTGGCCAGATCTGTGTTTCTTCCACATCTCATGTATTATCTTCATCTCCATCTTTGTTAGTATCATCAGATTCATCATCAACTTCGCCCTCATCGTCATCTTCATCATCATCTTCTTCTGGTTCTTGCCACCCAACATCAACATCTTCATCCGATTTCCACGCCAAATAGTCCCAGTCTTCTAAGTCAGCACTATCGTAATCTTCAGTCTCAATGGTATCTGAACCACTATCCTGCATTCCAATTGATGCCGTTAGGACCTCGAGACATCGCACGTCGAGACAAGCACCAAAACATACCATGTTATCGTCAACGCTCTCTCCATCCTCTAGCTCAATGAAGCATGCTCCCTTCTTATCAGTCTTTTTGCTTGTGACTTCGTCTTTTCTCCACCCCAGAAGTTATTCATCTAAAAAAACATAGTTTGGTGCACAACTCCATCTCATCGTATCTCAGTATGAAATGTCAATCTATTGCAGATACATACATCCAAGCATGCATCGCATGAATATTCATCACTGCACCAAGGATCCTATCCATCCGCCATGCAAAGTTCACGGTACCTCCAGTAGTCCATCAGTTTGTCAGAGGTGCGGACATCTAGAGGGACCGTGTCTTCTTTCCGGAGGATGCGATCTACCAGATCTCCATTTGGCAGAGGCTTGTCATCCTTCAGAATGTATGACAAAACAGCTTTCTCCTTCACCCACCTCAACACCCTCCCCTTTGTTTGAGCTCAAGTAAGACATCCTTGTAAGGTCAATAGCATCTCCCTTCTTCATCGCTATATATAGGCAGTCATTCTATATAACAGTACGACAGTATACTATCATCACTATACTGCCACATACCACACTATAAATACGTTAGTACATATACTACTACATCGATACATTACAGATTTCTACTTAACATACTACATCCTTTGTAGTATATATACTAGATCTCGATACTACCAACGATAACTATATCTAGTATAGTATATATATACTACATCTTGATACCATTTACCGATCGTACCACACCACATGTAGTATAGTACCAGAATACAAACTTTCTAGTACATGTACCACAAGATATGTATTTTATAAACTATTAAACAATAGTATATAAACTTCCTCCAAAATTATGATTACAATCCAAAATTTAGTACGAGCGAGAGAATATTATCATTACAATCAAAAACAGTTCAATACACCAAAAGTACGAGGGATAATATTGCATACATATGAAAATGACGAGATATTTCTTATTATTTAATTTTATTCAGCATTTATCCTCGTTCATTAGTTGTCTTCCCCAGATTCAACGGAACGTGTGTAGTAGTGACCCTCCTTCAACTTCCGCTTAACAGCAATGCGAAGAGCCTCCGCCATCTCCCGAATCTGACAATTTTCATGATTTTTCAATAGTAGAATTCAAAAGAATGCAAAAATGGATTCATTGTTTCCTCATCTCAACTATAAGTTTCCGATAATAGAAAATTTTTCATGTGTGACCTTTTCCCCCGACGGAACTTGTTCATCAGATTCATCATCACTTTCGTTGCTTATCATCATCGTGCAAGTCATTTTGGTGAAAGTTATATCAATCTTTTCACCTTTACTCTACACATAAATAGCTTGTTAGTTCAAATAGTACATTTAAAAAACATGTACCATTAAATCTTAGGTCGTATACTGAAAACAAACGCAAAGTAGTATATATACAACCTCGTCCAACTTCGCTAGACAGTCTAGCCAGTCACCCTGAACTCCCTTATCATTTGCGTCAAAAGAATGCCAACCTTCAGTGTATATGTGTTGACTAGCCTATAAAAAAGATCCACCTATCAACCCATAATAAACCCATAATAAACAGGCCATTAGCATTATAACCATAGTTACCCTCCATCACTAATTTGGATTACCTTGACCTTCGACAACGATGAGCCGGTATTGATGTCACGACCACCGCTCCTTCGTGGTGAAGGGTCGCGCCTAGACGACGGTGAGCGACTTCAATTAAAACAATAAGTCGAATCACGGTTTTGTTTCTTGCGTCCCGTCATTGTCCTGCTTGACGTTATCAATCAAGATGATGCGTCCTTTCTATCAATGCTGATGGTGTTATATAGATCCGTAGCACCTACGAATACTCTGGGTCATTAGATCTACCGTTTTATGTGGAGTGGAAATAGGAGATAGACATCGTGGTGGTTGCCATTCTTATCAACTCCTAAAGAAAAACAGAGATATACATCATTTGTCATTCCATATACTACGACAATTATTTGTTTATCTTACACGACATATACTTATTAAAAATAATGGTTCCCATCGTTACACCATCACGATCGAATACTGCAGGTGGTTTAATAATTTCGTACCTATACTACTCGCATTGTTCATATACCATCTATAATACCGCCACCTAGCGTTATAGATAATATATACTATTGTAGATAAACTAAGGCAAGAAGTGTATGACCAGGTCAAGTAGTACATAAACTACCACATGTAGTGCATGAATTAGTTCATTTCTAGGTCATATACCATATACTTGACCATATACTACTACTTGACCGTATGGACTAAACCATTAACTACAAATATAGAATATACTACCAACGCTGGTCAAATTGTACATAATCTATCATTACTGAAGTATATACTTGGTGAAGTAGTAGATAAACTACTAGTGACTTAAGTATATACTACCACCGCTGCAAAAATAGTACAATATTTTCTTTTTCTTTTGTCACTGTCAGGCAACCACTAGATATAAAGTCCAAAACAAGAGTGTAGGTAACGCGCGTGGTCCAAAGCGGGAGTGCAGGTGGCGCTCGTGGTCCAAAGGGGGAGCGCGTGGTCCAAAGGGACAGCGCTAAATGGCGCGCTGCACGCTGAATATTATTCAGCGCGCCGGTCGGTTTGACCGGGTACCCCCGAACGCATGTATGTCTGACCACGCGACACACCTGCGCGCGCCGCCCGTCTCCAACGCCCCATCCAGAGCATCCATAATAAGCCACCATCATCCCGCAACCATGCTTTTACTATCTGACCATAAAAATATGCCACCACCATCTCGCAACCATACTTTTTACTACTCTTACCATAAAAACAAGCGACCACCATCCCGCAATCATACTTTTACTATCCTGACCATAAAAACACAATGAATAAAAATTATTGTTCATGACCATAATAACCATCCATCCGCTACCATATCTTTATTACTGCGATCATATTAACCATCCTATTATTATGGTATTAATCTTATAGTCGTAGTCTTATGGTCTGACCGAATAGAAAATTATTGTGACGCATCGGCAACCATAGTTTTATTTGGTAACCATAAAAACACTATGCATGGATAAAACAATAAAATTATTGTCATAAACGCCCCTCACCGACCATAATTTTTCCATATAATAACATTTTATGATCGGGGACCATAAAAATAAGTATCGACAACTAATATCAAGACAACAAAAATATCCCACCATTGACCAGAATTGTTGTTTTATTTTAAACAACCATAAATATATTATTTAAACTGAAATGAATATACGAGGAGGCCAGACCATAATTTTACCACTTCGAATAATTATGGAATGTTAGCCTATAATTCTTTGGCATTAGAAAATAATTCTTAAACGGTTCAAATTTTCCAAGTTAATGTGGAGATTGCTTGATTACAGCCGTAATCACAACAGCAAAATCAGTGTCCAGTATCAACATCGGATGTTGTATTGGTAAAACTTAAATATCCAGTTTAGTGCGCATTAATAATAATAATTTTGAATGGATACAATATATTGTCATCTCATAAAATACTTAGGTAGAAAAACAATGTTGATTGGAACCATAAAATTACTACTAGACATCATCTTTCTCCTTCTGGTGGGACTCCAGTTCTTGTCTTTCCTGATGTAGTGTCCGCATCACAATAGTGTAGGAAACCATGTTCTTTGATCCGGCCCTGACAAAATTCTTCATTTCCTTCATCAACTTTGTAGCATTACTTTTGATGCATCCATGAGCCCATATCCCTACACATGGACATATTGTTTCAAATGTACAGCAGTGTGGCCTATCAAAAAAACCAACAGAAAAAATCATTTCTAACCTAAGAAAATGTCTGAATCACGGTAGAGACTATAATTTGATTTAAGGTTATAAACTGGCTACAAATTTCTTTAACTTTATTATTGTTGTTAAACGAATATTTTATATGGTAATTATTCTTCCCATTCATCCCTTGTATATGATATTTTGATGGTTACTAGCCTACGTGCTACGGAGCTTATGCGAATTTCATTTTGATCTACACAACACATTTTTGTATAATAAAATGAGTTATGAATTTTAAAAATACAGAACATTCTTGTATCCTAGTATTCATTAGACAGCAAAGTGTGCGTGATTTGGACTCAAGGGCTTGAGCAGGACCAACACTATAGATATATATGGTTACATTGACACCACTACAGATAGTAAAGAAAACAACATTTAAAAGTTCATATTGAATTTTGTCCTATCCCCAAACAATTATGAACTTACTATGGTCAAAATCTTCTTGTGAAACTAACCAAAATATTGATCTATTTCACCATTATTTAGTATCAATTTTTAAATATTTCATGAAATCTTACTATGGTCAAAATCTTCTTGTCACTAATACTTATGATTATGTTGACATCAATACTAATGGTCTAGAAATATGCTGAAAATTATGGTTGATGAAACCAATTTCGTAACCTTATGGTCGCGAGACCAATACTTATGATCCACACCACATGTGTCTAGCGATTTATAGGCCATGATGCGAACAATTATACTCAAAACAAATTATGGTTGAGGAAGTCAATTTTAATGTAGAATTTTATGGTTTTATGATCAACTGGATTCCACCTTTTATGGTCCTACACCAGGAGCAAGAGCACGAGGGAGGCTTCATGGTCGAGGCCGTTAATTTCAAACTTTTATGGTTGTGGATTTATTAAAAAAATAAAAGGAAAATTATGGCCGTGACGGTCTCGCTTACTATTTAAGATTCCGGTGGCAATTATTATGGTCGTAGTATTATGGTCCAGAAAATTATGGCCGCGGTGGCGCTTATTATTTAGGGTTGCGGTAGGCAATTTTATGGCCAAAGTATTATGCTCCGGAAAAATATGGTTTGCGGAAGGAAATTTTTATGGTCAAAGTATTATGCTCTGAAAAAAAAATTATGGTTGTGGAGGAGAATTCTGGTCAGCGAGAACAAATTCATTATTGTCGTGGGAATTCGTTATGGTTGCGGGAACAAAATTCATTATGGTTACGAGAATTCATTATGGTTGCGGGCCGGTGACCGGAGGTTCGTCGCTGCACTAAATAGTATTTAGCGCGCTGCGTGTTAAATAGCACGTCCCTATATATTTAGACAGACAGATAGATAGATAGATAGATAAAGTGATTGAAATATTCTTTTCTTCGACAATGAGATGTGTTTGTATACGTTGTGTGCATGCTTTGTCTTGTGCCTTCAGCATTCTTATAAATACAAATATTCATGAATTATATAATTAAGAATGGATGTAAGAAGATAAAATATGTTTACAAGAATGTTTGATAAGTTTGAATGTAGATATTCTTATTACTTTCTGTTGTGAACAAAGTACATTGGATCAGTGGACCATGATCATCAATGTAGAGATATTCTTATATTACTTTTAAATTGTTCTTTAAGAATCATCAATGCCACTTTTTATATATCAATGAACAAAGTACAAAAAGCTTGACCAACATAAATCTTAAATAACTTACATTGGATCAGTGGACCAGGATTAATATACTACTTGGGCTAGTTTAGTTGCGTAACTGACCATATTTATCTACCCTATAATTGGTGATATCGGTTAAGTGATGGTTATGATTTTGTTAAGTGATACATGATCATTATGGATGAAATAAGAGTTGGATTCGTTTGTCAAGATACGAATCATTGCTATGAGGATGTTGCGATAATTATGTCCTTTTGATTGTTCAATTGAACTGGGTATGCCGTACTGCATCTGTATCTAAGTGCCATCATCATGTGATCAAAAGCCGAAATTTCGGAACTAAGGAGGTGGTGGTCATGGAGCTTTTCAGGTCATATGCTGTTACGTTAGCGGGTTGATCTAATAATGTGCCTCAATTACCAAAGTTATACTAGCTGACAAGATCATATGATTTTATTTCTCACTTAATAAAAAGGGAGATTGACGATCTGACACATGTCTGGGAGGCCATAAATATTTGGGAGGCCAAACAAGTCTAACTGTTTAGAAACAACTGTGGCCACCTCGTACAACTCCCTACCGAAATGGAGTTACAACAGGCACGTTAACATTCGCGAAAAAAAAGGCTTAATTGCAAATCCCACCCCATATATTAACCCCAGTTTGATTTTTCCATCATATAAGTCTGTTTGTTAAAAAAAAACCACCTACCCCATCCCGGTGTAGGTTGAAATAACCCCCCAATACATTTGCTTTGTCAACCAGGTCGATAACTGTCATTGTGAGACATGTGTCTGTCATATGTACGCACGCACACACACACACATAACACCACACTATCATGATAGCTCGATCGGCACTCATTGATATATATATTTCTTGTGCAACTCCTTTGTTTTCATTTCTTCTCTCATAATGATAAACTCATTCTTCAGTGTGATGCACTCTTAATTTGAAGCAGTTAGACCGTAAAGTCACTCGAACTCAGTCCAAATTAGTCGACTCACTAGGAGCTGCCGGTTGAAAATTTTCAGATTAGTTGACATTCTATATGTAAACTGGGGGCTATTTTAACTTTCACCGGGGTGGGGTGAGTTGGTTTTTGTAACAAATTGACTTATGGGGTAGAAAATCAAACTAGGATTGATTTATGGGATGGAATTTGTAATTAAGCCAAAGAAAACTGGCACTTTATCGTTGGTGGCTAGCAGCTGAATGTTGAGTTATTAGTTTTATTTTTTGAAACTATGATTTATTGTCATTATAAACCTCGGTGTTCCAGTCCGTCATATATGTACGACCAATTGTGTTTTAATCACCGGATAATCAAGATAAGAACTTTTTAATATTTACTTGACCGGATAATCAAGATAAGAACTTTTTAATATTTACTTGTTTAATGTCATTTGGAACATGGACATAACCGAGTTCCAACTAATGTGGATGGAACGTCGTCGTTATTCCAGTTAGTTGTTGGTAGCTCGTTGCCGGGAGAATCTTTTTAACGGAGATAGAAGCTAACTCGGGAAAATCAACGCATGATGTTCAATAATAAAAGCCTGCGTCGATGATTCGCTCGGTCACCAAAGTCAGAGGCCATCAAGGCTAACAAGCAGCCCACCATGTAGCCTACGAAATGCATAATGAAACGGCATGTGCGGTTATGAAAGAGTATTGCGTTTATTCTCTTCAGTCACCATCCTTCAGTTGGCATCACTCCTATTTAAGCACCTGCTTGCCGAACACCATGCACGCAACTCATCCCTTACAGTTAACCTCCTTTGACAGCACAACTTCACGAGCCATCGTCGTTTCTCTGAAGCTAGCAAGCTCAGCATATCGATGGAGATGGCTAAGTCGTCTGGTTTTACGCTTTGGAGCGCTTCAGTCTGCAGACCGGTCTCCGGCTACCGCCACGTTTTACAGCGTAACAGAAAAACGGCTATGTGCTGTGTTCCAAATTTTATGTTGTGTGCTTTTTATCGGGCACACGATACAAAGGACTTTATGCCGTGTGCCACGCAGATTACACACGGCATAACGATAGCACATGGTACAACATTTTGTGCCATGTGTAAAAGCAGAGCACACCACACAAATAAAGGTGTGCCGTGTGTGCCATATAGTGGACACATGATACACAGTGTTACCATTTTAAACAACGAATAGCGTCAACTCTGTGTCGTGTGTCGGTTAGTGGCACATGGTACAAAAGCAATTATGTCGTGTGTCATATCAGGGACACACGGTACACAGTACATCAAACGGCGTTAGCTTTGTGCCGTGTGTCGGTTAGCGGCACACGACACAAATGCAATTGTGTCGTGTGTCAGATATTGGCGCCGTGTGTATTATGTGGGCACACATCATAATATATATATTTTTTGAGCTCCTTTCCTCTCTATTTTTTTGTGCGCTATAAAGGCTATATTTGGTAGCTCATGTTATAAATGTGTGCATTTCTAGTATAATTTGATATATTTGATGCATTTATTTTATTATTGATGTTTTTTCTTGATACTTCAAACTTGAACTGCAAGTGTTTGAAATATTAAAGTATAGTAGGCACAAACTTTACATTCATGTTCGTTTCATGTTTGTAACACTAATTTGAAGCCGTATACATGTAATGAGAGCTGTCGTTAATCTTGTGCATGAAATATCGCGACCAACGTGTTGTCCAACGGTGTTTAAATTGTAGGAAATACAAATAAAGTATTAAAATCATGATATTACACCTGACATCATTATTTCATGCATGGATATTGCGGTAAAAAGTTGATAAAGTTTCGCATAAGTTGTCACGTACATTGCTTACTAAACGAATAATCTCCATATAAGTTTCAGAGTGATGAGAAGCATTCTTATGATTTAGAAATATTTTGACGGTCAAGTTTGAATTTGAAGATAAGTATTTTTATGTAGGTCATAAATCACATTAAATATGTCATGTCAAAGTTTGGATTTTTCTTCAGATTTGTTTGAAATTTTTAATTTTTTTACAAATGTAGTATTTTAGTGATAGAAAATTGAAATTGAGAGGAATATGCATGACATAATAGGTTCTTTTTTATGAATTCTCATATATTATTTTTGTGAAGCATATTAGCAAGTTATTTTCATGTTATAAATAAAAATTATATAAAACTTAAAATATTAATTTGAATCTGGAGAGAACTGTGAGGTGTGCTCCTGGTCCTGGCTCACGGCACAAGTTGTGCCGTGTGTCCAGATCTAGGACACACTGCACACTATGTCAACGCAATTTGTGCCGTGTGTCCTAGATCATGACACATGGCATAAACTGTCTCTGCCCTTCCCCGCACGTTGAAACTCCCCGCCGTCGCATCCACCCTTCATGTCGCCACCTCCGGTCCGCCGCCACCTCCGCCCTCCCCGCCGCCGCACCTCCGATCCGCCGCCGCCTCCGCCCTCCCTGTCGCCGCGCCTCCGGTCCGCCACCGCCTCCGTCCTGCCTCGGCCCTCCTCGCCACCGCGCCTCCGGTCTGCCGCTGCCTCCGATTTCCTTTGTGTCGTGTGCCTCACAGTCGGGCACACGACAAAGGAGGGTTCGACCGTCAGACCTAACGGCCCGGCAGCATTTTCACCATCGGCCGATTCAACCCACGGCATAGGTTGTGTCGTGGGCGCAACATTTGGCACATGGCACAAACTATTTTGCCATCTGTGAGGTGCCATCGGCTTTATGCCGTGGGCCAGGCAGGTTGTGCCGTGTGCCTGTGGCACATGACACATAGCCGTTTTCCGTAGTGGTAGGCTGCTTCTGCTTCTTGTTCATTCACATTGCATATTAGTAGAAAGATATCTGCGCATTTCGTTGCCTGAATTTCTACCATACTCACTAATGCATGTGTGGCACACCGGTGCTGCGTGTGGGTAGTACAGGGTACGGGAACCCGCCAGGAAACAGGTCATGTTAGGATCTAGCCACTGATCTAGATGAAGCAAAACTATTCTCTATTCGTGATTCTTGGAACCAGCTAGAGGGAGAGGGAGAGTGTACGGACCGGATCCGGAGGAACAAGAGACGCAGAGCCGTCAGCAGCCATCGCGCTTGGGGTCATGTAAGCAGGGCAATACGGGATGGCAGCAGCCTACAGTGACGATGTGGCGCTGCGGTGGCGATCCCATCAGTGGTTACGTCCTTTTTTCGATCGCATTAGGGCTTATCGGGTGGTGTGCCGGCGGCAGCGACTAACCTCATAAGCAGAGTCGTGGCCCCATCCACTTTTATATGGCGCAGTGTGATGGAGGCCCACCAAATAATAAAGGGTTAGGTGCCCCTGATCAAGGCGCGGCCAAGGGTTGTTTTGCCATTAGGCCAAACAGGTCGTAGATCATTCCAATTTTCTCCCCCTTATCTCAACTTTTATCATTAATTATTACTTTTCAACTTTTTTCTATTACATCACAGGTTTGTGCAAAGAGCATGTTTTATCATCACGGTCAATCACCACACATCTCTGCTCAATAACAGATAATTTAACTTTTGGGCCCTAATTTATAGTCTAGGAATCAATGAAGGTTTTCCATTAACCCCATGTCGGCTACATGTTCCTTGAACATGTTGGGTGGTAGGCCTTTCGTAAATGGATCCACGAACATTTTTTCTGTTCTAATGCGCTCAAGACTTATTGTGTGATCCCGAACTTTGTCCTTCACAACATAATACTTTATGTCAATGTGTTTGGTAGCACCACTTGATTGACTCTTATGAGATTACAATACTATAGGTTCATTATCGCAGTATAACTTTAGTGATCTTTCAATAATGTTAACCACCTTCGAACCAGGTATGCACTTTTTTAGCCAGTTCACCTACCCCGTGGTTTCCAAACATACTATAAATTCGGTATACATTGTGGACCCTGTAGTGATAGTCTGTTTAGAATTTTTCCATAAAATAGCTCCTTCTACAAGGGTGAACATGTATCTCGATGTTGACTTTGTATTATATTTCATAAAATCAGAATCTGATTACCCCACTATCTAGAGCGAATATGATCTTTTGTATGTCAACATGAGGCCTTTTGGTCCTTGCAAATACCGCAAAACTTTCTTTACTAATTTCCAGTGTTTCGAGCCTAGATTACTTTGAAATGTGCCAATAAGCAACTTGGTAACAAAAGTCAAGTAAGGGCATGTACAGACTTGCTCGTACTGTAAGCTTCCCACAGCTGAAGTACATGAAATCATTTTCATTTGATTAAGCTCATACTGATTCGAGGGGCATTGTCATTCGCCATACTTGTCGCCCTTAACTATAGGAGCAGTTGTGGCACTGCATTTGTGCGTATCAAATTTATTCAACACCTTTTCTATGTATGCCTTTTGAGACAGTCCCAATGTATATTTTCTTCTATATCGGTAAATTTCTATGCCCAAAACATATGATGCTTCATCAAGGTCATTTATATCAAAATTTGAGGACAAGAACTTCTTTGTTTTCTATAGTAAACTGACATTACTACTAACTAGTAGAATATTATCCACATACAGAATTAAAAAAATAAATTTCCCATTCTTGAACTTTGTATAAAGATAGTTGTCCTTAACATTCTTTTGAAACCCAAATTTCTTTATCGTTCCATCAAAATTCAAGTACCACTATCTTGAAGCTTGCTTTAATCCATCAATAGATCTCTCTAGATGACATCCTATATTTTCTTTTTCTTCATGACAAAACCTTTCGGTTGTGCCATATAGACCTTTCGGTTCCTCAAATCACCATTTAAAATCCAAATCGTAAAGTGCCACTAGTGCCATTATAATTCTAAAGGACTATTGGCAAGAGAATGGAGAGGATGTCTGATGAGGACATCACCATACTGGATACGCACACATCATGGCCTTCCCCAAGTTACAAGTCATCACCAACTCGGTCGCCATGTTCGCCTCGAATTCAGCCGACACCCCTGCACGGTTTTGATGATATCTCTCACATCCGACGTCCAAACGAGGCATTCTTTGATGCGTTGGAAAGGGGATGATGACGCCGTCGTTTTGGCTCTGGTCCTAGCTCTAGGAAAACAATATCAGGAGTAACCATCTATGAATGTTATGAATGACTCAAAGCTATACACACTTTTTACAGGAAAACAATAAAAAATATATGTGTGAATTATCTCTAAAATTCATGTGCTTTTTTAATCCTATTTTTATTTTCATATTTTCCTTTAATGCATTCTATGCATTATTCTAAATCTGAGAACTCCAATGGAAAAAGAATATCATTCTTAACTAGTCTCTCTATTCTCCCCTTCGAAATGTGGCCTAAACGATAGTGCATAATTTGATAGTGCCATAATTTCGATGAGACATAAGGAGTCTCTTTCTTTTTCTTTTTATCTTTTTGGCAATGACAACACATCATCATTCGTATCACATGTAACATTCACATTCTCACAAAGCGATAACAAATAAATCATGTCTTGTAAAATCACAAGACCAATGCATTTATCATGAAACCATAGTTCACATTTGATACTTTGAAAGTGACAATCATAACCATCATAATCCAAATGTGATACGCTAATCAAGTTTCTTTGCAAAGAAGGAACATAAAAGATATCTCTATGAATTAGTGTGAAGCCATCATCTAGCTCTAGATAAAGATCCCCGACTGCTTCAACTCCATTGGCAACTCTAATAGTTGCTCCAAGATCAATCCACCAAGTAAATTTTGAAGAATCAACATTTGGGGATTCATTTACAAATGTAATAATTTTTTCACCTTTCTTTTCCATGATCATCTTCAGAAAATCAGGACAATCTTTCTTGTAATGTCATGTCTTCTTGCAATGAAGACGCTGATCTTTCTTCATAATGAACTATTTCATCTGAGGTTGTTGCTGAGGCTTTCCCTTTGACTTTGAGTAGGATGGTTTATATATCTCTTCTTCTTGTTATCTTTTACATAGTTAATAGAGCCACTATTTGCATCCTTTATTCTCTCCTCCTCTTGCACACAATTAGGAATGAGTTCTCAAAGTTCCATTTCTCTAGGTTCATGTTGTAGTTGATAGCAAAGTTATCAAATGGTTTTGGCAAAGAAGCAAAAATCATATGGATCAAGAAATCATCCTTGATGCCCAGATCCATTGGCTTCAGCTTCAATGCCAAGTTACTCATTCTATGCATGTGGTCTCTTATGCCAACTCCAGTGTACCTCTCTGTCACAAGCTTCTTTATTAGTTGTGTAGCATAAGTCCTTGTAGATCTAGTGAACTGGGTCTTTATTTTGTTTAGGTACTTAGTGACACTATCACACTCTGGGATTGAGCCCAATATGGTTGGCTCAGTCATGTTCTTTACCACAGTCAAACACTTCTTGTTGGCTAAGGTCCACTTCTTATGCTCAAGGTCATAAGATATTCCTTTGGGAGCAAAATCCCTCTGTCTGTTCTGCCACTCAACATCATTCTCATTTTCACCTCTGACAAGGTCAGTAGGTGCTATAGGACATGGTGTGGTCACCACCCAATCCACGTCGCCCAAGACAAAAGCCAGGTCGAGTTTGTTTTTCTATTCACTATAGTTGTCTCTTTTGGGGTCGGAATTTCTTTTGTCCAACCCATCAAGGAATACGCTCCTGAAATATAATCATGTAAAGTGAGAACAAACTTAAACATATAAGTTATACATTAACCCTATATCATGGGCGGAAAATAGAGATAATGCATATAACCATTAAAGTATGATATTGCAATTAACAACGTTGGCCAGAAAATAAAAATATCATAGAGCATAATTACTATTCCTAAAATTAAATTCTTCTGTTAGTTTGAAATGTAATTTTAGAATGCACCAATTTCATCAATTTGCAGCCGAACTCTATAAAAACACACATGAATAGGAGCAAGAATTCACTTATTTACTCTCTAAAAAAGCTATCTCATAGGTTAAAATTAAAGTTATCTCGTTGGTTCAAATCTTAACAGAGGTAAAATCAAACTTTTATGCAAAAACCATTCAAATTTGACTGCAAACAATAGTCAATTTATATTCAAAATGCTATTGTTCTGAGAAACCATGTTGAGATGTGCCATGGTTTACAATATATGTGATGAGTATTTGACTTGAGCAGATTTGGTGCTTGAGTTGAAATGCGGGAATCCGGAGATTGCATGGGTTTGCATATCATGGTTATGACTAACCAGAGTTGGTGGAGGTATTGGTGATGTTGCAGGAGTTGGGAAATGTGTTTGCTTGTCTCATGATGTGTTGGTCACTGGAGTCGACTTGGCGGTCAACGGCGAGAGGATCGGGCACAAGTAGGAGACTTGGGGCTGGACGGTCGGGATGCTGGGTGAAGTCAAGAGTGATCCACACCGTACACATGGAGAGGCAAGAAGCACGGATGGTTTCACGGTTGAGCCTCAAAACCGTGGTGGTGATGAAGACGGCGTGTTGAACAAGTCAAGATGAGCGGGATGCCGGTGCCAGTGACAAGGGGGCCCGATGGACAGGGACCGGGAGAGACATGTCGGTAGTTAGGATCACGGGACAAGGTGACACGCGTCGACATCAAGAAGTCATGCTTTGAGAAGTATGCAAGGCGGTTTCCTGGTTTGGACCTCAAAATCGGTGGCGGCGATTAGAGGTGCATGTGGCACCATCGCAGAGCTTGCGTTGAGGGCAAGTAAAGTTGTGAAGGGCTCGATGGCATTCGGGCGACAAGGAAAAAGATGGACGGTTATGCCCCCGGTGGTAGGTGTGTGTGTTATGTAGGTCAAGGGTAGAGTTGTCATGTGGACAATAGATTTTGGGCCTATATAAGGAGAGGTAGGGCTGGTGTAAGAGGTGCCTCTCTTTCCATTAGCCTTTTGTTAGGGTTTCATTCAAAGTGCTAGGAGAGATCTTCATGTTTTAGTGGAGAGTAGTGGGTGGGTGAGAGACATCTCTTCCTCCACCAAATAGTGGGAGGAAGAGGATGGCTTCCTAGCCTTGTATCCATGGATCTTGTAAGCATCTTTCTATGATATGAGAAAAAATTTCGTGCTCAAGATCTCCCTCTTTTCCTAAATCCCGAATTTCTCTTTTTCTCTATTTTCGGAGCTATTTTTGTGGTGATTTTCGATCTCACTATTGGTTGAGTTTTTGGGGCAGATTTCTTGGGGAACTTGTTGCTATGATGAGATAGAACAATCCTATACGGGTCCTTGACCGAATCAAGAGCTCTAGCACCTTCGATTTGAAGGATTTCTCAAGTTTCCCCTTTTTGGTGTTCTTGGCACAAGCTCTAAAACTCGTGATGATTCCTTGAGCCAATTGAGTGGATCTTCTTGGATTAGGGTCGTGATGTATTGAGGACTAGCTGATCCAAAAATCGCTCAATTTGGAGTTTGTTTAATTAGGTTTTGGTCAAGTTTTTGCCTAATCCCAAGCCAAATCCTGTTCTATCGGGGGTCGATCGGCACTGCCGATCTATGCACCGGCACTGCTGATGCGGGTATAAAAATCTGAATTGGCACTGCCGATGACCTGATTAGGAATTTCATCTTCTTACTGTTCTTTTTTGACGCTGCCGATGATATGACCGTCACTGCCGGTAGTACCAATCGGCACTGGCGATGCTCCTGACCGGCACTACCGATGGTTAGTCTGTGATGTTGTTTTGGGTTATCCTCCTGTCGAAGCTTGAGATCGGCAGTAAAATATATAGGGCTATATCGAGACTAAGAACTATGATGGTAACACAAGACGCCGAGTTATACAGGTTCGGGTCCTCTCGATGAGAGTAAAAACCCTACGTCCTGTGTTCTACGTATTGTATTGATGTTGCAAAACATGTGAACTTCACCCTCGATGAGGGGTACCCTACCGCCTTATATATCCGGTCGGCAGAGGAGTACATGAAGAGTCCTAGTCGTAACCCCTTAAGATTTACATAGAAAGTCTATCTCTACATGCCTTGTGCTCCAAGTTGAGTCGGTCGGCTTCCATGTTGATGAAGTACCCGGTCGGCTACCGACTTAGTCTTGTATGAGGATACTCGTAAGGCAAGTATCCCACAGCAGCCCCCGAGTGCTTCCTGATTTTGAGCTTCAACTCTCAAAATGATCTTTAATGTAGATCATAAATTAGGAAGACCTCTTTATCGAAGTTCCTGATAGATCTGGTGCACCGGATAGGTGCACCTGATCAGGTGTAGCCCCCGACTCTTGTATAATTTGGAGACTTAACAAATAATGCAAGAGTCTAATTATATTAGCTCTTATTATTTTGTATATATTTTACTCAAACCATCAAGCTTGAGTCTAACAGACCTCTGGTCATCAAACCAGTAAGTTAACTTGCAAAGCTTCAGCCTTGCCGACCGATTATTAAATAGGCCGAGTGACATTCACCATGTCTGAGTGATTGGTCGGTCTGAATTTTATGATTTCAATCATATTCAATTCATATAGACCAATATGACATCAATCATATAATGGTACTAAGCTAAATGACATCAATCATAATACAGCCTTTCCCTAATAATTAGTCACTCTAATTATCCATAAGTCCAATTTTGACAATTTAGTTATTGACTTCAATCAATACCATAACCTTTAAACTTATATCCATATGACCATCAAGTCCTTTGCTACATGATTATCAAATCATATAGATATGGTTAAATATTTTTCAAATGCTTCTCATCAAAGAAGCCCCCAAGCTTTATTTCTCAAGGTCTTTAGGCCCTAATTATATTTTAAGGCCCTTAATTAATCTTTACTTAAGCAAAAAATCGTCATCACTGTACAGCCCACCCCGGCCCATGGGACCCTTAGGTCAAAAAGCAGGAGTATAAAAGGCAGCATTGAGTTGACTCTCAGTCCACGCCGCATTTGTGCATGAACCCTTCGTCTTCCTCGCGCCTCCTCTGTTCTCGACTCCTCAACTTTCCAGCTAGGGTTAGCACCATCACTTCTAGCCACCGTAGATCTCGCCGCGCTTAGCCCCCAAGCCTTTGCTAGGGTTCAGCATTTGATCCACCACGCCCAAAACAATCATCGCCATGGGTTGCAAGAAGGTTTCCACCTCGATCCCTGCCACTCCCACTGCCGCCGCCGCGTCCTCCTCATCGGAGATCGACATCCTGGAGCAGCTTCGGGAGTTCTTGAAGAGCAACCTCTCCCAGGCCGACATGAATCAGATGGTGGTTGACGGCATCCTTCCAGAGCAAGTGCGGATCGACTGGAAGGTACCCCGTGAATCTTGCCCCATCCCTATTCATAAACAAATAGTTATATTCTGCTCATTCTTCGAGCACAACTTTGGAGTCCCCTGCTGCAGTTTCTTGCGCGGGCTCCTTTTCTTTTATGGGATTGAGCTTGTCAACCTCAATCCTAATTTCATCCTTCACATCACCATCTTCGTGCACATGTGCGAAGCATTTCTGGGAATCCTCCCCCATTTCAATTTATTCTGCCATCTGTTTGTCCTCCGTCCGCTGCTGACCGAGGACAATCAAGTAGCTATAGGCGGCGTTGGCTTCCAGTTATGCAAGAAGGAGGCCTACATCAACGTGCCATTGAAGACCGGGAACAAGAACTGGAAGGGAGTGGTTTTACTGTGACAACCCTCCCCCTGTTCTTGCCAATTTCATCGATGCCAAGGCGATTCCTCTGGCGCAATGGACAGAGAAGCCCAATCCGACCGATTCTCAGGTGGTCACTCTGCTGAAAAAGATAGCCGACTTGAAGGCTAAAGGTATTGACGGAATTACCATCGCAAAGAGCTTCATAGCATGCAGAGTGCGGCCCCTGAAGCTGCAGAGTCACCCGGCGTGGAACTGCGTTAATAATGACAAAACCAGGGAGGTGCGTGACCCACCGAATGGTGAGCTCCGTAAGAAACGCCTGTCAAAAATGTTTGAAGGAGATATCCTTCAGGATGACTCGCTGATCAAGAAGGCATATAACAAGGGCACTATGCGGGCCCGAGTAAGCCTCAGTCTGCTTTGAGCAATCCTTTATGTTCTTGTCTTGATGCCCTGCTTGATATTTTGATTCTTGTGTAGGTTTTGGATACTTATATTTCTCATCCTCCGCTCCCTCTGACCGATTCCAAGGGACCGGACTATGTTGAGAAGATGCAACAGATCGGCACTGGAGGCTCGAGCTCTTCTGCAGGCGCTCGTCCTGACCCAGTCACCACCCTGCCTCCCCCCAATCGGCAAGTAAAGCAGACCGTTAGGCGCCGACGGCAATATATAATAGATCAAGATGATGATGAAGAGTTGTCGTCTGCTGACGTAGATCATCTCACCCCCACTCCCTCCGATCGACCTTCAAGCCAGTTGGAGCCCCCGAGCCAAACTCAGAGTGATGCTGGGAGGGTGGATCAGACCAACAAAGCAGAAAAATCAGCCCAAAAGAGGAAGGAGACTGATTCTCAGTCGACTTCTTCGAAGAAGAGGTTGTGCCGAATCAAGCTCAAGAAGGCTCCTAGGTTAATTCTTTAACCTTATGCTCCTTGTCTCTTATTACCATCCATAACACATCTTAATATCTTCCATATTTGTTTTGACAGTAGTCGGACGAGTGATTCTCAGAGTGCCCAAGATTCCAGAGACAACCGGTCTGAACCTCCTCCTCGCTCGACTGATCTGCCCAAGTCGGTCGACAAGTCATCAAACACGCTGACCGAGGTGGACAAGCCAGCTGACAAGGCAATTCCTGCCCCCATTCTGGCGCCTGTACCCTAACCTGCTCCTGTCGTCATCCCTTCACCTCTTGACAAAGGTAAGGCGACATTATCTGCAGATTTACTCGTTCGGCCTGAAGTGGAGGACGTCGAAATCATGCATCAACATCGAGAAGCTAGCAAGTTACTTCAATACTCTGCTTTTGGTTTGTCTTAATCTTGCCTTTAAGCTTAACCCCTTTTTGTATACAGAAAATATATGCTCTCGTAGAGAGGAAACAGGCTAGGGTGGAATACCTTGAAGCCGAGACTTTTGGTATGTCCTAAACTCTTTGGTCTTCAAGTCTTTAAGACTAACACTTTGCTGGTGTTTTGCTAGTCACCGGTCAGCAGCTCGCCAAAGCACAGAAGGAGATTGAAAAACTGCAGACCGACCAAAGAGAAATGACCAAGGCCTTATACCAAGGCCGTGAAGATTTAGCTGATAAGATCACTCACCATCTTGTTTAAATAACCAACCAATCACTCTAGTGCTAAAGATTTAAATGTTTGTCTTTTAGCTCATGACCAGAAGGTTGCTGACCTGGAGAAGTTGACTTCCAATCAGCAAAGGTTTGTCAATGCCTTGAATACTGAGAAGGAAAACCTCTTCAAGTCGATCGAGGACCAAAAGGCCAAGATCACTCGGCTGCAGAAGGAGCTGAAGGAGGCTGACGCCAAGATAGAGGAAGCTAAAAGCACCTCCAAATCCTTCAAATGTAAACTTGCCAGTAAGCCCTTCGTTATTTCTCACATCTGCTTGATTCCTCTTTTGATCATACTGACCAGAAATAATCACTCGCAGCTCTATCTTACGCCGCTCGAAAGGCAATGGACTATGTTCATGCCAATCGAGTGGAGCAGTCTGGCCATTCCTTGGAGTACTTGCTGGAGCATGCGTCGGAAGATATTGCTCATAACACTCAACGAGTGGCGATCGAAGCCAGGAGTCAGGTTATGGCTATTTGACAATCTTGGTCTCCCGCTCTGCCATTGGACAAGATCAAGGAGGGCTTCAACCCAGACTTGACTCACGACCAATGCCAGTTGCTCTTGGATTTCATGCTGGAGACTTCCCGAGCTTTGGTCGACAATATAGAGATCAATCCGACCGTGACTACTCCTCCAGCAACTCATGAGGTTGAGCTATGAGCTGAATCTTCCTCTCCATCAAAGGAGTTATAAATCCTGTAATATTAGAGATCATTAGCAATATCTACGTAATAAAACAATGTTACATGTATGTAATCTAGTTTCATGCTTATCAACTTTAAAAGATTGATAAAAATGTCATAAGTATGTTTCTGTCATTGAGAAACTCAAATTGTATCGGTCTGCCTTAACATTTTAGGTTGTGACTCGTAACTGCGTAACAAGCAGAGTAGACCAATCGACACATGACCTCTCGCACTTTGGCTCTGGGTTTAGTGTAGTGGTAGTCTAATGTGTAGTGTAAAGTATATAACCATAATGTATAGACGTTAGACCAAGAAAATGAAGACCATATTCAAAGAGAAGAAATCGGTCAGAAAGTAGTCAAAAACCAAAATACAGTTAGACTGAGGTGGGACATGATTACTAGCCCCTGGCTCGATTGTTTAATAAAATAAATTAAGGAATCGAGACAATATAGAATGAAAATCATCAAAAAATCTTTCATCAAAAAGACCGAAGTTTCATTCATGAATAATGTATAAGTATACAAAGGAATAATTAAGGTTAGAAATGACGTAGCTGATTTATGTTCCAAGAATTTGGTATATCATCGCCGTCTTCATATATCAGTCGGCAAGCCTCCGGTCGAGTGACTTCCTTCACAACATATGGTCCTTCCTACTTTGGAGAACGCTTATGCTGGTTCTTCGTTGACTGCACTCGGCGAAGCACTAAATCTCCAACTTGGAAGTGGTGATTACATATATTTTTATCATAATAACGGCGTAAGCCTTGTTGGTAAAGTGCCGATCAAAACAGAGCGTGATCACGCAACTCCTCTGCTGCAATCAAATCAATCTCTCGATTCTCCTCAGAAAGTTGTTCATCATACGCCTGAACCCATGCCGAAACAAGGCTGACTTCGGTCGGCAGCATAGCCTCTGAGCCGTAGACCAAGGAGAAAGGTGACTGACCAGTTGCCCGATTGGTGTTTGTGCGAAGCCCCCAAAGAACTGAAGGCAATTCTTTGACCCACCGACCGGCATAAGGCTTAAGCCTGTCGAATATCCGAGGTTTCAATCCTTGAAGAATCATACCATTGGCCTGTTCGACCTGCCCATTGCTTTGAGGATGAGCCACTGATGCAAAGTGGATTTTTATTCCCATCTCATCGGCAAAGTCACGGAACTCCAATGAAGTGAATTAAGTGCCATTATCGGTAATGATATCATGGGGAACCCTGAACCGAGTGAAGACATCCTTGACAAACTCGATAGCCTTCTTCGACGTAATCTTGCCGATCGGCTTTGCTTCAATCCACTTGGTGAACTTGTCAATAGCAATAAATAGATAAGTGAACCCGCCTGGCGCCTTTTTGAAAGGACTGACAATATCGAGCCCCCAAACAGCAAAGGACCAAGTCAAAGGTATCATCTGAAGTTATTGTGAAGGCACATGCATTTGTTGAGCGAAGAATTGACAACCTTCACATGTCTGAACGACCCGGTGTGCATCTTCAACCACCGTGGGCCAATAAAACCCTTATCGGAAAGCTTTGCCGACCAAAGTCTTAGAAGCTGCATGATTATCACATATTCTGGAATGAATTTCTTCTACCAACTTTCGGCCTTCTAGTATTGAGATGCATCTCATCAAGATGTTTGAACCTCCTCTTTTATAGAGTTGGTCTCCCACTAACAAATACCCTTGGCATCAGGTCTCCAACCTCCGTTGCTCATTAGGATCCGAAGGCAGCGTTCCCTTATCCAAATATTGGATGAGCGGGTCGCGCCAATCTGTCTCCATGTTGTCATCACCAACGAGATCAGTAACATCACTCATTAATACATCTGACCGAGGAGAAATCATGGGGGAAAAATCCAAAGTGTGTAAGAAAACACCTAGCGGGACCACAGACCGGGATGATCCCATTTTGGCCAATTCATCAGCCACTTGGTTATTGTCTCAAAGAACATGCGTGAACTTCAATCCATCAAATTTGTCTTCGAGCTTCCTTACTTCTTGACAGTAAGCACTCATATTGTCATCCACACAGTTCCAATCCTGAGTGACCTGATTAATAACCAAAGCCGAGTCACCAAAGATGTCAAGGCGCTTAATGTCGAGTGACACGGCAATGCGCAGACCGTGTAGAAGGGCTTCATACTCTGTAGCGTTGTTAGACGCGCGAAACATCAACTGAAGAACATATCAAAGCTTCTCTCCAGTGGGTGAGATAAACACGACTCCCGCACCAGCTCCTTGTAATTGAAGAGACCCATCGAAGTACATTTTTCAATACTCGATGTCTTGTGCAGTAGGTGGGTTTTGAATCTCTGTTCACTCCGCAACGAAATCAGCTAGTGCTTGTCACTTTACAGCCGACTGAGGCACGAACGTGCTGGTATATTGACCAAGTTTGACTGCCCACTTGGCGATTTTGCCTTCGGCTTCTCGGTTGTGTAGCACAGTGCCGAGTGCGAAGGACGTCTGGACTTCGATCGGATGAGCTTAAAAATAATGCTTCAACTTCCTGGAGGTGACCAACAATGCATACAACAACTTCAAGATCTGTTGGTATTTTACCTTAGAGGTGCCAAGGACCTCACTCACAAAATAGACCGGGTGTTGTACTTTTTGTATATGCCCCTCTTCTTCTTGGTCGACCGTTAAAACAGTACTCACAACCTGAGTTGTGGCCAATATGCAAAGTTGAAGTTTTTCTCCTGACTCCGGAGGCACCAATATTGGAATGCTACTGAGGTAAACCTTCAACTCGTCCAATGCCGACTGCGCCTCTTCGATCCAAACGAAGTCTTCCTGCTTTTTAAGCAGTCTGAAAAGTGGTAACCCTCTAACCCCTAGTCGGTAAATAAAACGACTCAAGGACGCCATGCATCCGGTCAGCTTTTGTACATCCCTTTGAGAATTAGGTGGCCCTATACCAAGGATCGCCTTGATTTTATCCGGGTTGGCCTCTATACCTCGTTTTGAAATGATGTAACCGAGTAGCTTTCCCGAAGGAACAACAAAAACACACTTCTTAGGATTCAGCTTTATTGAATAATGCCTCAGATTGTCAAAGGTTTCTGCCAGGTCAGAAATAAGCTCTTCGATGTTCCAAGTCTTGACAACTATGTCATCAACATACGCTTCTGCGTTTCGACCGATCTGAGCAGCAAGGCAGCGTTGAATACCTCGTTGATAAGTCGCACCAGCGTTCTTCAGACCGAAAGACATCGTGATATAGCAATAGGCGCCAAAGGGTGTTATAAAGGAAGTTTTAATCTGATCTTCGACCTTCAGTGAGATCTGGTGATAGCCTGAATAGGCATCCAGAAAGCTCAAGAGCTCACACCTGGCTGTCGAGTCTACAATCTGATCAATACGAGGAAGAGTGAAGGGGTCTTTAGGATAGACCTTGTTGAGATCAGTATAATCAACACACATCCTCCATTCTTTATTCTTCTTGGGTACAAGGACTAGATTTGCTAACCAGTCGGGATGATATACCTCCTTTATAAACTTAGCATCTAATAGTCTAACTATCTCCTTCTTCATGGTGTCCTTGCGATCTTGTGCAAATCTTCTAAGCCTCTGCCGAACGGGGGTAGCTCCAGGAGGTACCCTTAACTTGTGCTCAATCTTTTCCCTAGGAACTCCCGACATGTCAGATGGTTTCCATGCAAAGATGTCCCTATTTTCCTGGAGGAAAAGAGTGCGCGTGAGTTCCTATTTCTCGTCAAGGTTGGCCCCAGCATAAGTTACCTTATCGGGATCCTCAGGATCGAGCATGATTTCATTGGTTTGAATGTCTTCGGTCTGAATCTTGTCTTTGGTAGGCTTCTTTATTGGAACCGTCGCACCGGTCTGCTCCTCCGTGCCGATTGCCTGCTGGATCTCCTTCTGATCGGATAGCATCAACTGTTTATTGGTCATCTCACAATTCTATACATCGCAATCGAAAGAATTCTGAAGATCAGAGTGGAGGGAGATTATTCCGTTCAGGCCTGGCATCTTGAGGGTGAGATATGGATAATGTGGGATAGCCATGAATTTAGCCATAGCCGGTCGACCGATGATAGCATGATATGCTGAGTCAAAATCCATCACCTGGAAGAGAATGCGCTCGGTCTTAAAATTCTCAAGGGTCACGAAGGTGACCAGCAGACTGATCTATCCAATAGGAACTAAAGTCTTGTTAGGTGCAATCCCGTGGAAAGGTGAAGAACTCGGCTGAAGATCATTGATTTATAGACCGAGCTCTTTGAGAGTCTTGGTGAAGATTAAGTCCAAATTGCTTCCTCCATCAATGAGTACTTTGTTGAACTTCACCTCCTTCATCGTAGCAGCAAGCACCAACGGGTATCGACCCGGTTTCGGGATGTGCTTGGGGTGATTCGACCGATCAAAGGTGATTGGCATCTCAGACCACCTCATGAATTGCGGTGCAGCCGGTTCCACCGAGTTGATCTCCCAAAGTTCCAGCTTCTGCTTGCACTTGGACACGTAGGCATCCGGGCCATCGAATATAAAGTTGACTTCCTTGCGGGGCTCCAGGAACTCTCCTGAGTCATCCTTGTCGCCATCGTCACTGGTCTTTGTAACAGAACCGCCTTACCATGGAGACGATTCCGTTCCAGAATCTTTCTCGGGTGGAGATATGCGCTGTAACGCCCAATAGTACAACACATGATAGGATAATATAGTTGCAACAAGAACATAGATAGAGTATAGAGTTTTACATAATTTTGAATTTAAATTTACAAACCAGAGTTTTAAAGTGCGGAAGCAAAATTGTGAAATGTCCGATAGAGTAAGCAAGATACAATCGCCCTCTCATGATGATCCACAGCAGTAGTAGCCGGCCTTGGTCGGTGTCATTCCCTTGACACCGTGCCAGCACACACAAGCCTACTCCTCATCATCATTGGTGCAGAGCTCCCACTCAATATTCCTGCAGTCAGGTCGCTGGTCTTCCCAATGGCACCTCCCACCGTAGTGACAGTGTCCCCCTTGATCGTCTGAAAACCACATAGAACGTCACCCTGAATAACTAATTTACTCAGCAAGTCTGACCCGACAAAATGGCCATCTACAGCCAACTCCTAGACATGCACAAGCTAGGGGTAGGATTTATGTTGCCAAAAAGCCAGCCTAAGAGTAAATTTTTAGTTTACAAGTTTTAGCATCAAGTTAAGTTGTCATGAGAAATAATAAATTTAGTTTGCACTATAACTACAACAATCATGGTTGCAATACAATTAATAATAATTCCATACAACAATCTTAAACCCATTCATCATATTAATGACTTCCGACATTGTTCCGGAGCAGCGATCCAGTGGTACTCGTTACTGTGAGGGGCAGCGACTCGAATCAAATTACATCCTGCAAGAAAACCTGCTTGCACGATCCATATGTGCTTCATGGAAGCCGCATGAAGCAACCTTTTACATATGGTACTATAAGATCTTCCGTGCTTGGCTTCCCCGAGAAGGGTCCCCCAACGCGATGCACCCCGTGCCGCCATCCGTGGGTTGATTCCTCCCTCCTCTCAGCCCCAGTTCCATCTTAAGGATCAGGGTACCTTCCGCCCAGGCAGTAGTCGTAGCTACATCAGTTTACTGGGCCCATAACTCCAGCATGCAAACAGTATGTTCAAACTTGATCCCATGAGCCGGACACGAGGCGTAACCTTAGGTGTGACTCGGACGGGGCTACCTACTTGAAGACAAGATGTCCTTCCCTTTCCACCTAGTTGTCCGTTCGATCTTCATTTGTTATCCCATTCCACCTTTCCTTCCTCTTGACAATATTCCCAAGTGCTAGTATTTTCCTGATCTATGAGTGGTCTCCATATCACTCGACAAATGATCGTCCTAAATTAAGCGAAGCAACTACCGTTCTGGGGCTATTATCAGGTAAGGGGACCTACTGCAACACTAGGTTTTCAAATGACTCCTATAACCTAATGCACATACAAACCTACATCCCTAGTTAATGATAAAAGAAAAAGGTAAAACTGGTGGGATACACCGGGGCTTGCTTTGAGTCTGCTCCTGATCAGTCAAAACACCACTGGGTCCTTCTAGCTCTTGCTCCTGTCCCGCCTCCACGTGGTTCACCTCGTGACCTACATGATGCGGATGATGCGGTGCATGGTAATAAGAATCGATTCATGGCAATCGATTTATAAATGATTTAATGTTATAAAATGTACATTAGATTAATGTATTAGGAGTTGGGATACAACATAGGGTTGACGTATCGGGAAATTTTCTTCATAAAATCAAGTAAATTAACGTGGTGACTTAGTACAAAACGTACGGGGTGTATGTGTGTGTGTGTCTGTCGATCGCGATCGATATAATCGTGCAAGGTATAGAGACAATGAGTAATGATCAAAACAATGTTTTGAGTGCCCTAAGGAGGGAAAGAAATATATATGATATAAAACTTAAAGTACAACTATATGATTAATTAAAATATTACATCCTAAGGGTCAAATAATTATTTAAGCATGGTTCTGAAAAATACTAATGCATGAGTAAATTAAATCAGTACATGAAACTTGGGAAGTACTAGAATTTTATTTCATGATACAGAAACATAGAACAACGCAACCCATGATTTGCGAAACAAGAATCGTTATCATAGCATGTATATTAATTTTCCTAGCAATTGAACAACTCTAAAAAGAGATAAATGCCTAACTTTAATTTTTTTTTTACAACCTGACATATGGATTTTAATTCATATTTCAGTTGCATGCAAACTAAGTAACACACCTGCAAGTTCGTTTAATTTACAAAGTCATATATAATTACATATTGAGAAAACATGCAAAATAAGGAATTAATTCCTCAAAAATATTTAGAGCAGATCAGGGCACGAGACTAGTTCTATTCTGTAGATCTCAGTTGTGTGAATCCATGAAATTTTGTTTCATCATTTTCTACCAAGTAAATAGTTAACTATCCATTTTGCAAGTTCTGACCTTTTTCTGCATTTATTTCCCCAAACAAAAATCAATTCAGACTAAGACCTCGCGCGCGCAGCTCGACGGAGTGCGGCGGCGTTCGCCGGTGAGCTTGCTGCAGGGCGATTGGGGCCACGGCTGAGGTCGGATCCAAGAGAGAAATTGATCCTCTTGATGGTGCACACCTGCTGGAGCGGTCGGAGGTCGGCAGGACTTACCGGAGTGGCCGGGGGCGAGCGGCGGAGCTCGGAGAGGTAGCTTCGGTCCCCAAATTAATACGAGAAAATGGCAAGGTTTCGCGGGAGGGAAGCGAGTGGAATCGGAGGAGGAAAGCGAGACGAAGCCGATGAGCTGGCGGATCCGTGCCGAAATGGACCAGAGCGGCGGCGCACGAGCTCGGCCGAGCTCGTGGCAATGGCGGTGGTGGCTGGTTTCGATGAGGAAAAAGAGAAAGGAGAGGAGGGCCGAAAGAGGGAAAATGGGGGGGGGTGCCGATACCGGGGCGACCGTGCCGCGGTTTTGCCCTGGTCGGGCCGACCGGCTTGCCCGCGGCCGACATACGGCCGCCATGTGGCGGCGAGGGTTTTTTTGTTGGTTTTTGAAACAGTATTGTTTTAATAATTTTATATTTTTAAAAATATAGATTCTATGATAATTTTAAAAATATGAGCGGGTTCATCATGATGATGTGCTTCAATTTATAAAAATGATAAAGCTCGGTGTTTGCAATTCTAATTTAAATGAGAAATTTTCAAAGAGGGGTAGTTTTTGACTTTTTGATATTTATTTGGGGTATTAAACAATGGAAAAAAAATCTGAGAAATTCCTCAAAATCCTAATTGATCATGACCAACAACATATATTTTTGGTAGGGGTGACCAATGTTGAAAAGTTGGGACTTGTAGTTTAATGCCATTCAAATTTGCTTTAATTTGGTTTGAATTGGGCAAATTTCAGTTTAACCTTGCCACAAGTTCATTTTCCAGGTAATTCTAACCCTAATTCAGTGGCATGGGTGTCACATCCCTCCCCCCTTAAAGAAATCTTATCCCGAGATTAAGTGGTGTCATAGTGGTTTACCTCGGTGGTGGTGTTGGAATTCAGGGTAGCGGCTTTGTAGAAACTCTTCCGTCTCCCAGGTAGCTTCTTTCTCACTATGATTGCTACATTGAACCTTGAATAACTTGAGCGTCTTCTTGCGAGTAACTCGTTCCTTCTCATCTAGTACCGGGTGTTCTAGACCAACTCAATGGTGCACGACAACGTCGACCATAAAGTGCTTCGAACGGTGCCATCTTGATACTTTCTTGATAACTATTGTTGTATGCAAACTCGGCCAATGGTAAACACTCATCCCATCTCTTGTTGTGATTTAAAACGTAGGCTCTCAACATGTCCTCTAATATTTGGTTCACCCTTTCTGTCTGACCGTCTGTTTGGGGGTGGTATGCCGAACCTTTAATTAACTTCGTGCCGAATGATGTATGGAGCTGCTCCCAGAAGCGTCCAACAAACTAGGAACCTCTATCGGACACGATGGTCTTGGGCACACCATGCAAGCAAAGAATTCGGTCGATGTATAGCTGTGCATATTGTTGCATTTGGAATCGGGTGGAAACCGGTATGAAGTGTGCAACCTTGGTCAGTCGATCAACAATAACCCAGATAGAGTCAAACTTTCGTGACGTCGGTGGCAATCCAACAATGAAATCCATGCTGATGTCGTCCCATTTTCAAGCTGGAACACTCAGGGGTTGCAGTAGGCATGCCTTCTTCAGATGATCAGCCTTGACTCGGCGGCAGGTTCACACTCCGTGACATATCGTGCTATTTCTCTCTTCATACGAGTCCACCAATACCTAGATCTCAAGTTGTGGTACATCTTGTTGCTTCCTGGATGCATGGAGTACTTCACGACATGAGCCTCGTCCAAGATCTTCTTGCGAAGTTCTAGATTCTTAGGCACCACCAGGCGGTCCTTGTACCATAACACACCCTCTGCGTCTTCCCGAGAACACTGAACCTTAGCATCGCCCTTTTTTAGTCTCCTTTTAATGTGTGCCATGCCAACATCATTCTTCTGAGCTTCTACTATCTCTTCTCGCAAGGTAGGGATTAATGCTAGGTTTTAGAGAGTTCCATGGGGTGTTACTTGTACGTAATGTCCATCTTGAGCTTAAGGGCTGACCATGATATGGTGGCATTGGGCCTTGCGGCTCAGTGCATCCGTCATGACATTAGCTTTCCCGCGGTGGTAATGCACCTCCAACTCATAGTCCTTAATTAATTCCAACCAACGGCGTTGCCTCATGTTCAGGTGATCCTGAGTGAAAGTGTACTTCAAGCTTTTGTGATCGGTGTAGATACGAACTAGATTACCAAGCAGGTAGTGTCTCCACATTTTCAATGCTAGTACCACTGCTGCTAATTCCAGATCATGTGCGGGGAAATTCTGCTCATGCTTCCTCAGTTGTCTAGAGCCGTAGGCGATGACTCTTCCATCTTGCATGAGCACACACCCTAATCCAATACCCAAAGCATCACAATAGACATCGGCTTCCCCATGTCCGGTTGAGCTAATACTGGGGCAGTCGTAAGATGCTTCTTTAGGGTTTGAAAGGCGTTCTCGCAGTCTTGATCCCATACAAATTTCTTTTCTTTCTTCAGCAGCTCAGTCATGGGTTTTGCAATCTTGGAGAAATTTGGGACGAAACAACGGTAGTAACCTGAAATTCCAAGAAAACTATGTATATGAAATACAGTTTTCGGTGTTTTCCAATTCAGTACATCCCTCACTTTGCTTGGATCTACTGCTATTCCTTTTTTCGAGATGACATGGCCCAGAAATGGTACTTGCTTTAACCAAAACTTGCACTTGCTATACTTAGCATATAGTTGATGTTCCCTTAACCTCTATAGCACAATGCGGAGGTGCTCTGAATGTTCCTCTTCTGACTTGGAGTAGACTAGAATGTCGTCAATGAACACCACCACAAACTTGTCTAGATCTGGCATGAACACCATGTTCATGAGTTGCATGAAGTGTGCCGGTGCATTTGTCAAGCCAAACGACATTACCAAATACTCATAAAGTCCGTATCGAGTGGAGAATGCTATTTTGGGAATATCTTCAGCACAGATCTTAATTTGGTGATATCTAGATCGTAGATCGATCTTAGAGAAAACTTTAGCTCCAATTAGCTAATCAAAGAGAATATCAATACGAGACAGTGGGTACTTGTTCTTAATAGTCACGGCATTGAGGGGTCGGTAATCTACACATAGCCTCAAGGTTTCATCCTTCTTCTTTACAAACAACACCGGACAACCCCACGGTGAAGAGCTTGGTCATATAAACCCCTTATCTAGCAACTCTTTCAATTGCTCCTTCAGCTCTGCTAGTTCCTTGGGTGCCATTTTATACGGTCTCTTGGATATGGGTACAGTGCCTGACTAAAGCTCAATCCTGAATTCGACATCCCTATCCGGAGGTAGTCCAGGGAGATCATCAAGGAATATGTCCAGAAACTCGCTAACCAATGGAATATCACCTAATTGGGTGGTGTGGGTGTGGTGAACTACAGGGGTTGTCGGCCGGGGATAATTCACTCAAAAACTCACTTTGCCTTGGGTGGGGGAGTCTAGGTGTATGGTGTAGGTATCGGTGTCTAGACGGGCCTTATGGTACCTCATCCATGGCATACCCAAAATCACATCAATGCTGCTTCCCTCAAGGACTATGCAATCTGCTAGATATACCCTTTCTGCTAGTGTTACCAGTATTCTTCTAACTTCATATTTAGTGGGAGTGTACCCATGTGCTGACCTAATGCTGTACTATGACTTCATAAGGTGGTGGGGTAGTTGACGAGTTTTAGCATATGACGCACTGATGAAATTGTGTGAAGCCCCCGAATCAAATAGCACAAGTGCGGGGTGGTCTTGAACAGAGAACATACCAGCAAGGATAGGGCTGTTCTCCGGAATCTCCTCCAAAGTGGTGTTGTTCACACGGCTAGTGCGGACGGGTCCCTTGTTGTTGCTGCTGCTATTGTTGTTCCTCTGCGGGTTCTAGCCCATGTTCCTCTTGGGGAAGGTGCACTCCCTCGAAAAATGTCCAAGACGACCACAATTGTAAGAGGGAAAAGGCCCTGTCTGAGTGTTCTGCTGCTGCTGTGGGCGATACCCTCCTTGGTTCTGCTGCTGACGTGGTGCCTGGGGTCGCTGCTATGGCTGTTGGGGTGGACGTGGAAATGGCGCTGACACGGGGGTGGAACGATACCTCTGTCCCGATGGATCCGTGTACACCATGTGATACTTCTATGGGGGTCCACTAGATGGCCCCATTGTACTAGCGGATCTCTTTCGTTCCGCCATCACTTTGCGGTATCCATCTTCAGCTATAATTGCATTGTTGACAAACTCAGCGAATGTACCGCCCATGTTGAGGTGGAGGTAGTCCTGCAGTTCTGCACTTAGTCCCTCCAAGAAACATGCCTTGCACTTAGCTGTGGTGTCCACTTGTTCCAGAGCATATAGTGCCAAGTGTTTGAACTCCTCAGAATACTCCTCAACGCGGCGGTTACCTTGCTTCAGCGCAGCGAATTCTCTTGCCTTCCTGCGAATGAGACCTGCAGGAATGTGGTGAGTGCGGAACGCTTCCTTAAATTCGTCCGAAGTGACTTAAATGATCAGTGCCCACTGATGTGACATGGTTGGCCCACCATGCCCCAGCTGCACCATGCAGCTGTTGTGCGGCATACAATGTCTTCTGCGCAGGTGTGCAGTTGAGAAGCCCAAACTTGAACTCGAGTGAACGAAGAAAGTTGTCCGCTTCCATTGGTTCAGTGGTTGAGCTGAACGTGGGTGGCCTGGTGGCGAGGAAATCGGCGTAGGTGCTGTTCTGTGCTGCCCCGTCATTGTTGCCCCTAGCATTTCTACTGGCCATATTCTGTTGTGCCAACTCCCGTATGAACTCCGCTTGCTGCTGGTGGTTCTCCATCATACTGGCGATGGCAAAGAACAGCGCCATCATCTGCATAGGGTTGGGAGGTGGTGGTGGAGTCCCCTGTCGAGCGTCATCATCTCTAACCCTGAAGCCTTCGGGCTGCTCACCGTGGAGCTCGTTGGTATTGCGAGTGTGAACCATTCTGAAATGCAAGCATTAGGGTACCATTAGTTACTTATCCAATAAGATCATACGGGAACACAAATGCAAGGGCACGTAGGATGCTCCAAATGTAGAAAAGTGTAGTTCAGCAAGGAAAACAAATATACGGGTGGTGAATACTCATCCAAATGATTCCCATATCGAGAAGTAGACTTGTCCAAAAATTTCAGAATGCAATTTAGTTCTGTCCTATCGGTACAGCAGTCACCAAATCCAACTTTTAAGCAAACTTTCCTACTAAATCTGGACAGACAATGAACACCAAAGTTGTAGAGAATTTTAACACCTTTCCAACGAGTATTTACTCAACTTCATCTAACAAGGGGTTCAGGAGATGGGAATTTTCCATGTTAACTGTCAATTTCTGAAATTCTGCTCTCGGCCAAAACTGTTGCCCTACCAACAGGTCATACGAAAGCGTAAACTGCAACTAATGTGGGCAAAACTAGTTATTTAGGCTCATACCAAACTTGTAGAGGACTCTCTCGCCTTTCCAACTTATATTTACTCACTCTTATTGGATAAGCGATTTAGGAGCTACGAATTTTCTAAGCCACAGTTCAGAATCTGAAAGTTCGATACGACAAGGCTATGTTTGGTCTAAAAAATGGCTGAAGTCCAGTTTTCTTTTCATTTAATCACAGAAGTAATCTATCAACTTTGTGGAGAGTTTTAACGTCTTTCTAACTTATATTTACACGCCTCCAACTAATTCTTAGAACTCCAGATATACAATTTACACTACAAGTAAATTTTCTGAACCGAGTTTCTGGACAGAACTGGGTGACTCTGAATATTTGCTCATAACACTACCTTCCAGGTTCCAAACCCACAAATTTAAGCTACCAAAGTTGTATAGAATTTCATAATCTTTCTAGAAAGTACTCATACAACCTTAGAGGTGGTCCGAGCAAAAAGTTATGAATTTTACAAGATAGGTCATGAATCTGAATTTCAGATCGACGTCACTTCGAAGTGCTGACTCGGACATACCCAAAGTGGCATTATCCGGACAATTTCAAAATAAAACTCTTTGCTGGATGTATAGAGGGTTTGTTCATGATTTCAACAAATATTTATTTGCATGAATTTGACTTTCGAGTAAGGAGATATAGATTCTTATGTGGTTGGCATGTTCCCTGAAATTTCAGTTTGCACCATGAATTAATGCTCCAATATTTTTCATGAATACATATGCTTTTGGCCTACACGTCCTCACAAAATAAAATTTGGTCACGAATAGGACCATACGTATAGTTGGTGGCAGTCGGTCTCTCAAGTTAGTCGTATTCTACATGTTTCTTACACGAATCATGGATAGCATACCTACAGAAAAAAATTCATCCAACCATCCACATTTCAGGCAATTGATAGATAGATAATATTTTGACAGGAATTTAAATACACCCCGTATCATTTCGTATGGGCTGCACCCCAGGTAGGCCACTTCCTGGAGAAAAGCGACCATGGTCTACATCATGTGGCGGGACGTTCACTATGGCGTCGATGACCTGGACGGCCCCATATGCTCCCCGAAGAACGGGGACTCCCTTTAACCCACTTGGGTAGGGACACCTCGTGACAATCCACGAACCGGAGAGTACGAGCATTTCGCAACTTACCTTCTTACTTGAGCGTAGGTGCGTCATTACTGAATAGTAAGTTTTGCATTATTGTAAATCTAGGCCTATGTTGCAGTCAGAATTTAGCTTGCCACCTGTTCACGACTATTATAGTCCTAATGGGCACGTCCTCACGCGTTCGCAACGGGGTTTTCAAAAATATGTCTTTGAATATTGCACTATTCCCGAGATCGCTCTGATACCACGCTGTAACAGAACCGCCTTACCACGGAGACGATTCCGTTCCAGGATCTTTGTCGGGTGGCGACACGCGCTGTGACGCCCAATAGTACAACACATGACAGAATAATATAGTTGCAACAAGAGCATAGATAGAGTATAGAGTTTTACGTAATTCTGAATTTAAATTTACAAACCAGAGTTTTTAAAGTGCGGAAGCAAATTTGTGAAATGTCCGATAGAGTAAGCAAGATATAATCGCCCTCTCATGATGATTCACAGCAGTAGTAGCCGGCCTTGGTCGGTGTCATGCCCTTGACACAGTGCCATCGCACACAAGCCTACTCCTCATCATCAATGGTGCAGGGCTCCCACTCAATGTTCCAACCGTCAGGTCGCTGGCCTTCCCAATGGCACCTCCCACAGCAGTGGTAGTCTCCCCCTTGATCGTCTGAAAACCACATAGAATATTGCCCTGAGTAACTAATTCACTCAGCAAGGCTGACCCAATAAAATGGCCATCTACAGCCAACTCCTAGACATGCACAAGCTAGGGGTAGGATTTATGTTGCCAAAAAGCCATCCTAAGAGTAAATTCTTAGTTTTCAAGTTTTAGCATCAAGTTAAGTTGTCATGAGAAATAATAAATTTAGTTTGCACTATAACTACAACAATCATGGTTGTAATACAATTAATAATAATTCCATACAGCAATCTTAAACCCATTCATCATATTAATGGCTTCCAACACTGTTCCGGAGCAGCGATCAAGTGGTACTCGTTACTGTGAGGGGCAGCAACTTGAATCGATTTACATCCTGCAGGAGAAACCTGCTTGCACGATCCATATGTGCTTTATGGAAGCCGCATTGAGCAACCTTTCGCATACGGTACTACAAGATCTTCCGCGCCTGGCTCCCCTGAGAAGGGTCCCTCAACGCGATGCGTCCAGTGTCGCCATCCGTGGGTAGATTCCTCCCTCCTCTCAACCCCAGTTCCACCTTAAGGATCAGGGTACGTACCGACCAGGCAGTAGTCGTAACTACGTCAGTTTACTAGGCCCATAACTCCAACATACAAACAGTATGTTCAAACTTGATCCCATGGGCCGGACACAAGGCGTAGCCTTAGGTGTGACTCGGACGAGGCTACCTCCTTGAAGACAGGTTGTCCTTGCCTTTCCACCTAGTTGCCCGTCCGGTCTTTATTTGTTATCCCATTTCACCTTTCCTTCCTCTTGACAATATTCTCAAGTGCTAGTATTTTCCTGATCTACGAGTGGTCTCCATACCACTCAACAAATGATCGTCCTAAATTAAGCGAAGTAACTACCGTTCTGAGGCTATTATCAGGTAAGGGGACCTATTGCAACACTAGGTTTTCAAATGAACTAAAGCACATACAAACCTACATCCCTAGCTAGTGATAAAAGAAAAAGGTAAAATTGGTGGGATGCATCGGGCTTACCTTGAGTCTGCTCCTGATCAGTCAAAACACCACCGAGTCCTTCTAGCTCTTGCTCCTGTCCCGTCTCCACGTGGTTCACCTTGTGACCTACATGATGCGGATGATGCGATGCATGGGAATAAGGTTTGATTCATGGCAATCAATTTATAAATGATTTAATGTTATAAAACGTACATTGGATTAATGTATTAGGAGTTGGGTTACAACATAGAGTTGACGTATCGGAGAATTTTCTTCATGAACTCAAGTAAATTAACGTGGTGACTTAGTACAAAATGTACAGTGTGTGTGTGTGTCGATCGCGATCGATATAATCGTGCAAGATAGAGACAATGAGTAATGATCAAAATAATGTTTTGAGTGCCCTAAGGAGGGAAAGAAATATATATGATATATATGATCAAAATAATGTTTTGAGTGCCCTAAGGAGGGAAAGAAATATATATGATATATCGCGATCTCAGTTGTGTGAATCCATGAAATTTTGTTTCATCAATTTCTACCAAGTAAATAGTTAACTATCAATTTTGCAAGTTCTGACCTTTTTCTGCATTTATTTCCCCAAACAAAAATCAATTCAGACTGAGACCTCTCGCGCGCGCGTGTGCAGCTGGACGGAGTGCGGCGGCGTTCGCCGGTGAGCTCGCTGCAGGGCGATTGGGCCCATGGCTGAGGTCGGATCCAAAAGAGAAAATGATCCTCTTGACGGTGCGCACCTGCTGGAGCGGTCGGAGGTCGGCAGGACTCACCGGAGTGGCCGGGGGCGAGCGGCGGAGCTCAGAGAGGTAGCTTCGGTCCCCGAATTAATACGAGAAAATGGCAAGGTTTCGCGGGAGGGAAGCGAGTGGAATCGGAGGAGGAAAGCGAGGCGAAGCCGATGAGCCGACGGATCCGTGCCGAAACGGACCGGAGCGGCGGCGCACGAGCTCGGCTGAGCTCGTGGAAATGGCGGTGGTGGCTGGTTTCGGTGAGGAAAAAGAAAAAGGAGAGGAGGGCCGAAAGAGGGAAAATGGGGGGGGGGGTGTCGATACGGGGGCGACCGCGCCGCGGTTTTGCCCTGGTCGGGCCGACCGGCTTGCCCGCGGCCGATGTACGGCCGCATGCGGCGGCGAGGCGCCGGGAACCCAGGCCCGCTCAGAGGAAGAAGACTCAGGCGAGGCTGACAGGCGGGTCCCGCAAAATTTTTCTTTTTCATTGGTTTTTGAAACAGCACTGTCTTAATAATTTCATATCTTTTAAAATATAGATCCTATGACAATTCTAAAAATATGGGCGGGTTCATCATGATGTGCTTCAATTTATAAAAATGATAAAGCTCGGTGTTTGCAATTCCAATTTAAATGAGAATTTTTCAAAGAGGTTTTTGACTTTTTGATATTTATTTGGGGTATTAAACCATGGAATAAAAATGTGAGAAATTCCTCAAAATTCTAATTGATCATGACCAACAACATATATTTTTGGTAGGGGTGACCTATGTTGAAATGTTGGGACTTGTAGTTTAATGCCATACAAATTTGCTTAAATTTGGTTTGAATTGGGCAAATTTCAGTTTAACCTTGCCACAAGTTCATTTTCCTGGTGATTCTAACCCCAATTCAGTGGCATGGGTGTCACAGTCTTGTCTTTGTTATTGCGCCTCAGGGGATCTTTGGCCACCTTGAGCGCAGCCATTGTAAAATCCTTCAGTCGATATCAATTCTTTGCTTTGTGGTTTCCCTTTGGGTGCCAAAGCCATGGGCCACTCAGCAGCTCGTCAGTGGACGGTTGGTTTGTTCGAGAGTTCTTCTGAAGTCGATCCACCATGTGAACCACATTATTAGGTTTCCTCTTCTTGTCCTTCTTGGAGAACTCGGGCTTGTCCGACCGCTTCTCTTTGCCTTTTCCCCGGATGTCATCCAACGCTGACTCACCAGACGCGAACTTGTCAGCAGTCTCGAAGCACTCTTGAGCGGTCAACTTGAGGTCATGATTCCTCCGACCGATCTCACGAACCAAATCATCGCTACAGATCCCCCTTGGAAGGCGGCAATGATTTGTTGGTCCGGGATATTGGAGATCTCAGTCTTAGCGCAAAATCGCTTGATGTAGTCACGAAGAGGTTAGTCAGTCTTCTGCTTGATCCGAGTGAGGTCAAAGTGGTTGCCCGGTCGATTGCAGGTAGCTCGGAAACTTTCTATGAGCTTTCTATTGAGGTCTCCCCAAGATGTGATTGACTCCTCTGGAAGAGATGTGAGCCATATCCGAACAGTTGAATCCAGGCAAACTGGGAGGTAATTAGCCATTACGTAGGAGTCATCTCCAGCCGATCGAATCGCCGTGCTGTAAAGATACAGCCACTCTCGAGGACTGGTCTGACCATCGTATTTTTCGATGGGGACCGGCTTGAATCCTTTTGGCCATCGAGCTATGCGATGCCTAGGGGTGTATGCCTTGATGCCATCGATCTCATCGTCGGTCGGTGTCATCGACCGCCTATGCCATTCTGGGGATGGAGTTGCACGACGGCCGTGTTGCAGACCAACATCGTCATCATGACGACGACGCTGATGGTCATTATCATCATTATCACGCCGATCCTGATCATCACGTCGACGTCGGTCGTCACGGTTATGCCTTGGAGGAGGATCTTGACGGTCCTCTCGTCGGTCGTCCCGTCGGCCGTCTGTTCTTCAATCATGGCATTCTTCCTCATAGCGTCGGTTATCCCGAGCGCGTTCTTCATAGTGAGAGTTGATGGTATCTTGTCCATCATGGAGGCTGAGAGAATTTCTCAGATCTTCATGCCTTTGCCGACCTCACAAAGATACGTGACTAGAGCTTGTGACCGACTAAGATTTTGTGGCCTCTTGAGCCGCAGCGGCCTTAAGCATAGCCACCGCCTTCTGCATCGTAGGGGTCTGATAATTCTCGTCGACCATTAGAGTGTCGAGCAAAGTTTTGGCCCGTGTGATATTATTCTGAGGAGTGTGATAGACCTTGATGCCATCCACTTCGAGTTCTAGACCAAGATCCAGTCGGCGTGCGTTGCGTGAACCACGTGACCCTCTTGGTCGACGGCGGTGTCCGACCGATAAGTCATCAGCTGGAGGGTCCTCCTCCTGTTGACCTCCTTGTGCTAGTTGATTCGGGTGGCCATCAATGGGGTTACCTTCATGTTCACCATTTTGGTCTCCATCCGTGGGATCTCTATATCCACCATGTTGACAGTATGGGGATATGGGTAAGCGTATCCGACCAAGTCCTCATCAAAAGACCGATCCGATTTTGAATCGTTCCTGAAGGAAGGATCTTCTTCCTCAGATCCGAGTGGAACCAACGCGGGGATCATGCCAGACGAACTCGGTGAATGCGCCATGGAGACGGCTGCGGCCGAGTCGGATCTATGGTTTTCTAGACCTAGGGCTCCGTTGTCGCCGACTGTGAAGTCGAGTGATCCAAAGGAGATCTTGAAGTCCGGTGAGTACTTGATGATGGGAATTTTGACCATCGTAGTCGACGGAGAATCCCGGCGAGCCTTGTCCCCTTCCTGGCGCGCCAACTATCGAAGCTTGAGATCGTTACTAAAATGTATAGGGCTACGTTGAGACTAAGAACTACGATGGTAATACAAGACGTCGAGTTATACAGGTTCGGGTCCTCTTGATGAGAGTAAAAATTCTACGTTCTGTGTTCTGTGTATTGTATTGATGTTGCAAAACTTGTGAACTTCCCCCTCGATGAGGGGTACCCTGCCGCCTTATATATCCGGTCGGCAGGGGAGGACATGAAGAGTCCTTGTCGTAACCCCTTAGGGTTTACATAAAAAGTCTATCTCTACATGCCTTGTGCTCCAAGTTGAGTCGGTCGGCTTCCTTGTTGATAAAGTACCCGGTCGGCTACCGACTTAGTCTTGTATGAGGATACCCGTAAGGCAAGTATTCCACACCTCCTTAGTAGTTTGTCTTGATTGCTTTCTTTAGCTTCTCTCTAAGTCTTCTGCTTGTGTTAGTCATTCCTAGGTTTAGCACATCATAAGTTGGTGTGTGTAACCTTGGTGACATGCTTTAGGGTTGGGTTTGGTTGAAATTGGGACATAGTCCAAGTTCTCTTGAAGAATTTTAATTGGCTCCTATTCACCCCCCCCCCCCACTCTGGTCACCTTCTTGGTTCTTCATGTTCTTTTCTTTACTTTTGGCCCATCAGCATAAATTATTTTGGCCCACCAATTCACTCGCGTGTGACACCATTTCAGCTCAGCCCACACGGGAGCGTGAAAAGCAGTGCACGTGCCTGTGCTTCTGATAGTTTTGGCCCAGCCCAGCTAGGCGCATGAAATTGGGGGCCCAACCAATCATGATGGATGGCTGAGCACACGTCTCACGTGAAGAAAAACGGGCACAACACAGCCTCAAAACCCTATCTCCCATTTCTCTTTCTCCTCCGCCTATCTCCACTCGCAACTACGGTGGTGGCCTTTGGCAAGAGATTAGGAAGAAGACAACACCGCCGCTAGGCTCCTTGCTAGTGCGCCCATCCACCCGACGGTGAGCATGTTGCTATCGAGTAGCTTGGCGATGTCATCCTCGGGCCCATGCGCATGACGGCGTCCCAGAGGCGAGCGGCGCTCGAGGTTCTTTCCCGTGCGATGACGGTGGTTGAGTGTGAGGCAAAACTATTCTCTTCTCATGATTCTTGGAACCAGCTGGAGGGAGAAGGGAGAATGTACCGACCGGATCCGGGCAAAGAAAATACAGAGTCGGCGGTCATCGTGCTTTGGGTCGTTAAAGCAAGACAATGGATGCGGCGGGCTTCGGACCTCTACCGACATTGGCCCGGGACGGCAGCGCAGCGTATGACGACGACGTGGTGCAGTGGTGGCAATTCCGTCACTGGCTGCTCCCCCTTTTTTGACCAGATTAGGATTTGTCAGTTGGTGTGCCGGCAGCCCCCGCCTCCTTTTATATGATGCAGTATGACAAGGGCCCACCAGCCAGTAAAGGGCTGGGCGCCCCATCAGAGCGGGGTCAAGGGTCATTTGGCGGTTGGGCCAAAGAAATCGGAGTTCAATCCAATAGGTCAGTGTTGGCTGTAGCATGAATGAACAGTATAGTTATATACGGTAGGTCTCGTAGGTTTCCTCAGCCCGTCGGGTACGCTAGCAACCACTACAAGAGAACTGATTTTTGTCGTGGATGTATCATTTTTGTGAGTGGTAGGAGCCAGGAAGAAACTCCACAATAAATCTTTTTCGTGAGTGTTACAAAACCCCTACGAAAACTGAATTTCATGGTTCAGCTAGAGCGTAAAGGTAGTCACATATCTTATTTCTGCTACTAATATTGCACCTTTTAGGACAGCATTACCTATCCATTATTTCTGAGATGTCATTTTATTTGCATTAGGCAATTCTCCTATGTCAACAACAACCCAAAAGGCTACAATTACGGCTCACAAGCAGGGCTTATTATTGCTGGAATTTTGTGGGCTTGGCCCATTAATATTCACAATAATTCCTAGAAAATCTCAAAGGCCCAATCATGAGTGGTGGGAGTGCAAAGATTTAGTCCCACATTGCTAGTGGAGGTGGAAGGAGTCCAACTTATAAGGTTGGTTGCTCTAGCATCTTTTGCAAGTGTGTGGATGGGAGAAAGGAAGAACACACACGTGCGCGCTCGCTTGCCTCGCCGGGCCGGGGTGTGGTGTGGTGTGGCGTGGGCGTGGGCGTGGGCGCGCATCACCTGGATGAATGGTCTACCAAAATTCAGTCTCTTGCCGTCATCCTCTGCGATCCTACACTGGGAGAGGGCGAATAAGGTTTTTGGGAAGCGCTATGCGTGACTGCTCAATCGCTTCCTCGTCTTCGTCAAGCTTATCGCCACAGCTCGTCTTGCTCGACGTCGAGTTGGTCTCTCCCACCGTCGCCAGCAACATGATGGTGCTGCACGTCATCGCCGCCTTCTCTACCCAGTCCAGAAGGAAACGTACGTACTCTCATCTCAAACCATGTTTTCCATACTAGCTATTGTGATTTATTTATCAATGATAGATGTTGCTAGTATGGTAGATATTGTCTTTTTGTTTGGATTTATAAACCTATCTAGATCTTGCGTAGACTTGTCTATTTCATCATGCAATCTGTTAATCATGCTTATGATTTATTTTTATAATAATATAAAACTAAAAGTGCTAATTTATCTAACAATCCAAAAACCTTATTGTAGGAACTTTAGTTTTATGGCTGGATTTGTCGATGCACTGAGGCCAGAGAAATTCATTGGCGTGCATATCAAGAGATGGCAAGTGAAAGTCACTCTGTGGCTTACTGCCATGAATGTGTTCGGGGTGTCTACCGGCAAACCTGTAGGCGATCTCACTGAAGATCAGGAAAAAGCCTACATCGAAGCCAACATAATATTCTTGGGTGCTGTTATTGGAGTTTTGGTAGATCGTCTTCAGGACGTCTACATCCATCATACAGTCGCAAAGGATATGTGGTTCAGATGCTGGTGCTGAACTGTATGTCATTGAGTAGTACCATGATTATACGATGGTAGATGGCAAATCTGTTGTCACGCAGGCTCATGAGATACAGTGCATTATGAAGGAACTCGAATTGCTTAAGATCATCGTACCTGAGAAGCTTGTGGTTGGGGGCATTGTTGCCAAATTGCCTCCATCTTGGAGAGATTTTGCCACTACTCTTAAACACAAGAGGACGAACATATCTGTTTCAGATTTGATCGCATCTCTTGATGTTCAGGAGAAAGCTCATGAGAAGGATGGACGTTCTAAAGCTAATGAAGGACACACTAGTGCCAATATGGTGCATCATCCACAACAGTCTCACGGCCGTGGTGGTAAGGGCCAGGGCAAGAACAATATGCCCAAGCAGGCCACTACCTTCAAGAAGAAGAACAAGGAGAAGGGAGCATGCTTTGTTTGTGGTTCCAATGAGCATTGGGCAAAGAAATATCTAGAACGCAAAGGAAGAAAGCCTCCACTACAGAAGTCTACGAACATGGCGACCAGTACCGGAGAAAATAATGGGTATGGTAGTTTACCACATATTTTTTCTGTATTTCAATCTACTAATTGGTGGCTTGATACTGGTGCTAATGTCCATGTGTGTGCTGATGCTTCTTTGTTTACTTCTTACCAGGTCGCCCGGGATTCCTCCGTCCTAATGGGGACTGGGTCACATGCTTCTGTTCGGGGTGTTGGCACGGTCGAGCTGACATTTACTTCGAGGAAGATTGTCCAACTGAAGAACATACAATATATCGACGCTCAAGACCGGCAGTAAATATATAGGGCTACGTCGAGACCAAGAACTACGATGGTTACACAAGATGCCGAATTATACAGGTTTGAGCCCTCTCAATGAGAGTAAAAATCCTATGTCCTGTGTTCTGTATTGAATTGATTGTCACGAGATGTTAAGTCTAAATTGCCTCAACTATCTCTCCCTCCTCTCCATGGGGGGTACCCTGCCGCCTTATATATCCGGTCGGCAGGGGTTACAAGCAGAGTCCTAGTCGTACTCTACAATGGTTCTATATAGCAAGTCTAATCTTTCTTGTCTTACACTCCAAGCCGAGTCGGTCGGCTTCCTTGTTGATGAAGTACCCGGTCGGCCACCGACTTTAGCCTTGTATGAGGATACCCATAAAGCAAGTATCCCACAACAGCCCTCGAGTGCTTTCTGATTTTGAGCTTTAATTCTCCGAATGATCTAAAGATCATAAATTAGGAAGACCTCGTTATCAAAGTTTTTGATAGATCTGGTGCACCGGGCAGGTGCACCTGATCAGGTGTAGCCCCCGACTCTTATATAATTTGGAGACTAACAAATAATATAAGAGTCTAATTGTATTAGCTCTTATTAATTTGTTTATAGATATTCAAACCATCAAGTTTGAATCTTTTAGACCACTGGTTATCAAATCCTTCGGTCCTATTGCTAAGTGACTACTTTGCCGACCGATCATTAGACCGGCCGAGTGGCACATATTATTCCCGAGTGATAGGTCGGTCGGAATTGTATGACTCTAGTCATATTCAATATTTAGCTAAATGACTTTTGTCAAAATAGCTCTTCCCTAATTCCAATCACCCGTTCAAGTCCAAATTTGGTAATTCTGGTTATTTGACTTTAGTCAATACCATAACCTTTGAACTTGTACCATATGACCATCAAGTCCTTTGCCACATGATCATCAAATCACATAGATATGGCGAAATAATCCTCGGGTACTTCTCATCAAAGAAGCCCCCGAGTCTCATTTTCCTGGGTTTGTAACCCTAATGGGCTTAAGCCCTTAATTAACCTCTAAGTTAATATTAGGGTCGCACTACAGTACGGCCCACCCCGACCCATGGGACCCTTAGGTCAAAAAGGCAAGGGTATAAAAGGCTGCACCAGGTTGACCTTCAGTCCATGCCGCATTTGCCCGCGAACTCTTCATCTTCCTTGTGCCTTCTCTGCTCTCGCGACTACTCTGTGTTTCCAGCTAAGGTTAGCTTTCTCGCTTCCGGCCGCCACAGATCCCGCCGCATTTAGCCCCTGAGCTTTGGCGAAGTTTTTCAAACTCCTTCACAGCGTTCAATCCTGTTCGCGATGTGTCGCAAGAGGACTACCATTTCAATCCCAGCTTCTTCCGCCGCCGCCGCCACCGCGTCGTCCTCATCGGAGGTCGACATCGCGGAGTAACTTCGGGAATTCTCAAAGACCAGCCTTTCACAGGCTGACATGAACAAGATGGTGTTGGATGGCGTCCTTCCAGAGCAGGCTCGGATCGACTGGAAGGTACCCCGTGAATCCTGCCCCATTCCTATTCACCAGCAGATCGTAGTGTTTTGCTCATTCTTTGAGCATGGCTTTGGAGTTCCCTGCTACAGTTTTTTGTGCGGGCTCCTTTTTTTCTTTGGGATTGAGCTTGTCAACCTCAATACTAACTCCATTCTTCGTATTGCCATCTTCGTACATTTGTGCGAAGCTTTTCTTGGCGTTCTCCTCCATTTCGATCTCTTCTGCCATCTGTTTGTCCTCCGACCGTTGCCCACCAAGGAAAACCAAGTGGCCATAGGCGGCATCGGCGTCCAGTTACGTAAGAAGGAGGCCTACATCAATGTCCCATTGAAGACCGGAAACAAGAATTGGAAGGACGAGTCGTTCTATTGTGACAACCCTCCCCCTGTTCTTGCCGACTTCACTGGTGCAAACGCTATTCCCCAAGCGCATTGGACAGAGAGGCCCGATCCGACCGATCCTCAAGTGGTCGCCCTACTCAAGAAAATTGCCGATCTGAAGGCTAAAGGCGTCGATGGCATTTCAGTGGCCAAAAGCTTTATCATCCGACGAGTTCAGCCCCTGAAGCTTCAATGTCACCCGGCATGGGACTATGTTAATGAGGATGAGACCAGGAAGGTGCCGGATCCACCAAATGGCGAACTCCGCCAAAGACGCTTGGTGAAGATGTTTGAAGGGGAAATCCTTCAGGACCATTCTTTGGTCTCAAAGGCGTATAACAAGGGCACAATGCGAGCCCGAGTAAGCCTTAGTCTGCCTTCATCTAGCCCTTGTTATCATATCTTGAGATTGTACTCATTGTTTTGATCTTTATGCAGGTGCTGGATAATCTTATCCCCCGCTCCCTCAGACCGATACTGAGGGACCTGATTATGTCAAGAAGACACCGCTGACCGGCGCTGGGGGTTCAAGTTCCTCCGCAGGCGCTCGGCCAGTCAGCGTCACTCCCATCGTTACTCTAGCCTCCCCTGACAAGCTCCAGAAGCAGACCATCACGCGCCGTCACCAATATGTGGGGGACCAGGATGATGATGAAGAAATAACTGCCGCAGATGCTGGTCAACCTGCTCCTGCAACCTCCAGCCGACCTTCAGGCCGACCGGAGCCCCCGAGCCAAACTCAGAGGTCAACGGAAGAGGTAGTGCAGACTGGCAAGACTGACCAGCCCTCTCAAAAGAGGAAGGAGACTTATTTTCAGTCAACTTCTTCAAAGAAGAGGCTATGCCGGATCAAGCTCAAGAAAGCTCCCAAGTTTAATCTTTAAATTCTATACTCCTTGTCTCTTATTGTTGATCTCAACATCTCCTGATCTCTTTCTTTTATTTATTTATTTATTCTTGGCAGTCGGACAAGTGATTCTCAGAGTGCTCAGGGATCTGAGGATACTCGGTCTACGCTCCCACTTCATCCGATTGGTGTCCCATTCGGTTGGTAAGTCTTCAAACACGTCGACCGAAGTGGATAAACTATTTGAATAGACGGTTCCTGCCTCCACTCCCGAGCCTCTGTCTCAGACCATTCTGACTAATATCTCTTTGCCTCTTGACAAAGGTAAAAGAACTCTTCCTACAGATATGTTTGGTCGGCCTGAGGTAGAGGATGCGGAGATTTTGCACCAACACTGGGAGTCCAATAAGGTAACACAACATTATGCTTTTACCTTGCTTTGCTCTCATCTTTTAGCTCATTTATCTTCTGCATATCAGAAAGTGTATGCTCTTGTGGAGCGAAAGTAGGCTAGAGTAGAATATCTTGAAGCCAAAACTTTCGGTATGTCCTTGGTCGCCTAATCTTCTTATCTTTATGTTTTAGACTAACTTCTTATTTGTTTTGCTAGTCACCGGTCAGCAGCTCTCCAAGGCCCTAGAGGAAAACAAGAAGCTGTTGGTCGACCGACAAGAGATAAACAAGGTCTTAGACCAAGTTCGTGCAGATCTGGCTGGTAAGTTTTTCTTCCATCCATATTTAAGCAATCTGCTGACCCCTCTAATGCTAAAAGCTTTACTTTTAGCTCGCGATAAAAAAATCACCGATCTGGAGAAGTTGACTTCCAACCAACAGAGGTTCGTTGACGCCTTGAAGGTTGAGAAGGAAAGCCTCTCCAAATTGGCTGAAGACCAGAAGACCGAGATCACTCGGCTGCAGGAGGAGCTGAAGGGATCTGACGCGAAGATAGAGGAGGCTAAGGTTGTCTCCAAATCTTTCAAATATAAACTTGCCAGTAAGCCTTCAACTTCTTCCTTCTACTTGATTCTTCTGTTGATCATACTGACCAATAGTTATTATTTGCAGCTCTATCTTACGCCGCTCGGAAAGCAATGAACTATGTTCGTGCTAACCGAGTAGAGCAGACCGGTCACTCTCTGGACTACTTGTTGGAGCATGATTCGGAAGCCATTGCTCATAACACTCGGCGAGTGGCAACCGAAGCCGGGAGTCAAGTGCTGGCGATTTGCCAATCTTGGTCTCCTGCTCTGCCATTGGACAAGATCAAAGAGGGATTTAACCCCGACCTAACCGACGACCAATGTCAGCTGCTCCTGGATTCCATGCTAGAGACTTTCTAGGCCTTGGTCGAAAATATAGAAATCAATCCGACCATGCCGACTCCCCCAGCAACTCCAGAGGTCGAACTTCGGGCTGACTCTTCTTCTCCTTCGAAGGAGATATAATCCTGTAATATTGTAAAACATTAGTAGTATTTTTGTAATGATACTTGTGTATAAACTAATCTTATGCTTTTATAGCTTTAGAAGTTTGACAAAGATATCATTGACATGTTTCTATCAAGAGAAACAAAGATTGCATCGGTCTGCCGTAACATATTAGGTTGTAACCCGTAACCGCGTAACAAACAGAATCAACCAATCGACACATGACCTCTCACACTTTTGGCTCTGGGTTTAGTGTAGTGGTAGTCTGATGTGCAGCACAAAGTATTTAACCATGATGTATAAGCGTAAGACCAAAATAATAAAGACCAAAACTCAAGATCTCAAGATCTTATGATAAATAAGTCGATCAAAAAATAGGCCAAAACAAAATATGGTTAGACCGAGATGGGACATTATTGCTAGCCCCCTGGCTTGATTGTTTAATAGTATAAATTAAGGAATCGAGACAGATATAGAATGAAAATCATCAGAAAATCTTTCATTAAAAAAGACCGAAGTTTCATTTAGAAATAATGTATAAATACACAAAATAATAGCTAAGTATAGAAACGACGTAGCTGATTTATGTTCCAGGAGTTTGGAATATCATCGCCGTCTTCGTACATCGGTCGGTAAGCCCCCGGGTGAGTGACTTCCTTCACTACGTACAGTCCTTCCCACTTTGGCGAGAGCTTATGCTGATTCTTTGTCGATTGCACTCGGTGAAGCACTAGGTCTCCAACTTGAAAACGGCGACTGCGGATGTTCTTATCATAATAAAGACACAAGCCTTGTTGGTAGAGTGCCGACCAAAATAGAGCGCAATCACGCAACTCCTCTGCCGCAATCAAATCAATCACTCGGTTCTCCTCAGAAAGCTTTTCATTGTACGCTTGAACTCTTGCCGAGACAAGACAGACTTTAGTCGGCAACATAGCTTCTGAGCCATAGACCAATGAAAAAGGTGATTGTCCAGTAGCCCGAGTGGTGTTTGTCCGAAGCCCCCAAAGGACTGAAGGCAACTCTTTGACCCACCGACCGGCATAAGGTTTGAGTCTGTCAAATATCCGTGGCTTTAATTCTTGAAGAATCATACCATTGGCCCGTTCGACCTGCCCATTGCTTTTCAGATGAGCCACTGATGCAAAGTGGATCTTTATTCCCATCTCATCGGTAAAGTCTCGGAACTCCATTGAAGTGAATTGAGTGCCATTATCGGTAATGATATCATGAGGAACTCCAAACTGAGTGAATATATCTTTGACAAACTCGATTGCCTTCTTGGATGTAATCTTGCCAATCGGCTTTGCTTCAATCCACTTGGTGAATTTGTCGATAGCAAAAAACAAATGAGTGAACCCGCCTGGCGCTTTCTTGAAAGCACCGACAATATCAAGCCCCCAAACAGCAAAAGGCCAAGTCAAAGGTATCATGTGAAGTTGTTGTGAAGGCACATGTGTTTGTTGAGCAAAGAATTGACAACCCTCACACTTCCGAACAACTTGGTGTGCATCTTCAACCGCCATGGGCCAATAAAACCCTTGCCGGAAAGCCTTGCCAACTAAAATCCTGGAAGCTACATGATTGTCGCATATTCCCGAATGAATCTCTTCTACCAACTTCTGGTCTTCAGGAATTGAGATGCATCACATCAAAATGTTGGAACCACCCCTTTTGTAAAGTTGGTCCCCCACCAACAAGTATCCTCGAGATCGGATCTCCAATCTTTACTGCTCATCAGGATCCGAGGGCAGCGTTCCCTTCTCCAAATACTGAATGAGTGGGACGCGCCAGTTGGTCTTGGAGACATCATCTTCAACAAGATCAGCAACAATACTCATCAACGCGTCCGACCGGGGAGAAACCGTTGGGGAATCCAGAACACGTAGGAAAACATCCGGTAGTACTGCAGACCGAGATGATCCTATCTTGGCTAACTCATCAGCTGCCTGGTTATTATCTTGGAGAACATGTGTGAACTTCAATCCATCACACTTGTCTTCGAGTTTTCGCACTTCTTGGCATTAAGTACGCATGTTATCATCTACACAATTCCAATCCTTGGTAACCTGGTTGATGACCAAGGCCGAATCACCAAATATGTCGATGCACTTAATGCCGAGTGACACAACAATGCGCAGACCGTGTAGGAGAGCTTCATATTCTACAGCATTATTAGACACGCAAAACATGATTTGAAGGACGTATAGAAGCCTTTCTCCAATTGGCGAGCTAAATACAACTCCCACACCTGCCCCTTGTAATTGAAGGGAACCATCAAAGTACATTTTCCAGTACTCAATATCTTGGGTAGTAGGAGGATTTTGAATCTCTGTCCTCTCGGTAACAAATTCAGCTAACGCTTGTCCATTTATAGCCGACCGAGGCATGAACGTAATAGTATACTGACCAAGCTCGACTGCCCACTTGGCTATTTTTCCTTCAGCTTCTCAGTTATGTAATACCGTCCCAAGTGCAAAAGAAGTTTGAACTTCAATTGGATGAGCTTGGAAATAGTGCTTCAACTTCCTCGAGGTGATCAATAATGCATATAACAACTTCAAGATCTGCTGGTACCCTGTCTTAGAGGCGCTAAGAACCTCGCTCACAAAATAGACCGGATGCTGTACTTTTTGCACATGTCCCTCCTCTTCTCGGTCGACTGTCAAAACAGTACTCACAACCTGGGTTGTGGCCGAGATGTAAAGCTAAAGTTTTTCTCCTGGCTCCTGAAGCACCAACACTGGAATACTGCTGAGATGAATCTTTAATTCGTCCAGTGCCGACTGCGCCTCCTCAGTCCAAACAAAGCCGTCCTGCTTTTTAAGCAACCGGAAGAGTGGTAACCCCATAACCCCCAATCGGGAAATAAAGCGACTCTAAGATGCCATGCATCCGGTCAGCTTTTGAACCTCCCTTTGAGAATTAGGCGGCTTCATATCAAGGATTGCCTTGATTTTATCTGGGTTAGCCTCTATACCTCGTTTCAAAATGATGTAACCGAGTAACTTTCCCGATGGAACCCCAAAAACACACTTTTTAGGATTCAGCTTCATTGAATAATGTCTCAAATTGTCAAAGGTTTCTGCCAGGTCAGAGAGAAGTTCTTCAACTTTCTGAGTCTTGACAACGATGTCGTCAACATACGCTTCAGCGTTCCAACCGATCTGAGTGGCAAGGCAACATTGAATACCTCGTTGGTATGTCGCGCCAGCATTTTTTAGACCGAACGGCATAGTGATATAGCAATAGGCGCTGAAGGGTGTTATAAAGGAAGTCTTGATCTGATCTTCGAATCTTAGTGGGATCTGGTGATAGCCACTAAGACTAGATTTGCTAACCAGTCAAGATGATACACCTCCTTTATAAACTTAGCTTCTAACAATCTAACTATCTCCTTCTTCATAGCGTCCTTTCGATCTTGCGCAAATCTTCTAAGCCTTTGGCGAACAGGGGTAGCCCCTAGAGGTACCCTTAACACGTGCTCAATCTTTTCCATAGGAACTCCCGGCATGTCAGATGGTTTCCATGCAAAGATATCCCTATTTTCCTGGAGGAAAAGAGTGAGCGCGAGTTCCTATTTTTCATCAAGGTTGATCCCAGCATAAGTCACCTTATCGGGGTCCTCAGGATCGAGCGAAATCTCCTTGGTTTGGATGTCATCGGTCTGGATCTTGTCCTTGGTAGGTTTCTTTGTAGGAACCTCCGTTCTAGTCTACTCCTCTATACCAATCGCCTTCTGGATCTCCTTTTGGTCTGACAGCATCAACTGTTTGGTAGCCATCTCACAACTCTATACATCGCAATCAAAAGAATTCCAAAGATGAGAGTGGAGGGAGATTATTCCGTTCGGGCCTGGCATCTTGAGGGTGAGATACGGATAATGCAGAACAAGCATAAACCTGGCCATCGTCGGTCGACCGATGATAGCATGGTATGCTGACTCGAAGTCTGCCACCTGGAAGAGGATACGCTCTATCCTAAAATTATCACGGGTGCCAAAGGTGACTGGCAGAGTGATTTGTCCAATTGGGACTGAAGTCTTGCCAGGCACAATCCCATGGCAGGGTGAAGAACTCGGTTGGAGGTCACTGATTGACAGACCGAGCTCTTGAAGGGTCCTAGTGAAGATTAGGTCCAAACTGCTTCCTCCATCGATGAGTACTCTGTAGAACTTTACCTCCTTCATAGTCGCAGCAAGCACCAATGGGTAGCGACCTGGTTTTGGTAGATGTTTTGAATGGTCCGACCGATCAAAGGTGATTGGCATCTCAGACCACCTCATATACTGAGGTATAGTTGGCTCCATCGAGTTAATCTCTCAAAGCTCTAACTTTTGCTTGCGCTTGGATGTATAGGCATCCGAGCCTCCGAAGATGAAGTTTACTTCTTTGCGGGGCTCCTGGAACTCTCCTGAATCATCCTTGTCATCATCATCCTTAGGCTTGTCTTTGTTGTTGTTATTGCGCCTCGGGGGATCTTTGGCCACCTTGAGCGCAGCTGTTGCAAAACCCTTCAGATAATAGCAATCCTTTGCTTTGTGGATTCCCTTGGGATGCCAAGGGCAAATGCCACTCAGCAACTCATCAGTAGACGGCTGGTTCATCCGAGGATTCTTCCGAAACCGGTCCACTGTGTTGATAGCATTGTCAGGTTTTCTCTTCTTGTCCTTCTTGGAGGACTCAGGCTTGTCCGACTGCTTCTCCTTGCCCTTTCCTCGGATATTATCAAGTGCAGACTCCCCTGATGCATACTTATCAGCAATCTCAAAGCACTCTTGAGCAGTGAGCTTGAGATCATGGTTCCTCCGACCGATTTCTAGGACCAGATCGTCACTACGAATTCCACCCAAGAAGGCAGTAATGATTTGCTGATCGGGGACGTAAGGGATCTCAGTCTTCTTAGCGCAAAACCGCTTGATGTAGTCATGAAGAGACTCGTCTCCTTTCTGCTTGATCCGAGTGAGGTCAAAGTGGTTGCCTGATCTGTTGCAAGTTGCTTGGAAACTTTCTATGAGTTTCCGGTTGAGGTCTCCCCAGGATGTGACTGACTCCTCAGGTAGAGATGTGAGCCATATCCAAACGACAGGATCTAAGCAGATCGGATGGTAATTAGCCATTACGTAGGAGTCACCTCCAGCTGACCCGATCGCTGTGCTATAGAGTTGAAACCACTCTTGGGGATTGGTTTGTCCATCATATTTTTTGATGGGAACCGGCTTGAATCCTTTCGGCCATCAAGCAATGCGAAGTCGAGGGACGTAAGCCTTGATGCCACCAATCACGTCATCAGTCAGCGTTGGTGACCGCCTTTGTCGGTCTAGGGATGTGGTTGGGCTACGACGCTGGCGTGGGCCAACATCCTCATCATGATGACGTTGTCGATTACCATCATTATCATGTCGATCCCGATCGTCATGTCGACGTCGGTTGTCATGGTTGTCTCTTGGAGGAGGGTTCTGACAATCATCCTGTTGGTTGTCCCATCGGTCTTCTCGTCGGTCATCCCACCGGTCTTCCCGTCGGGCGTCCATTCTTCGTTCACACCGCTCTTCCTCATAGCGTCGGTTGTCCCGAGCGTGCTCCTCGTGGTGAGAGTTGATGGTGTCTCGTCCATCATGGAGGCTGAGAGAATTTCTTAGATCTTCGCGCCTTCGCTGACCCTAAAGAGATACATGGCTAGAACTTGCGACCGACTGAGACTTTGCAGCATCTTGTGCTGCTACGGCTTTGAGCATAGTCACCGCCTTCTGCATAGCAAGAGTTTGATAGTGGGCATCAACCATTAAGGTGTCAAGTAATGTTTTGGCCCCGGTGATGTTGTTCTGTGGGGTGTGGTAGACCTTAACACCATCCACTTCAAGGTCAGGGCCAAGATCCAGTCAGCGTGTGTTACGCGATCCGCATGACCCTCTTGGTCGACGGCGGTGACCGACCAATAATTCATCAGCCAGCGGGTTATCATCCTGTCGGCCTCCTTCGATCGGCTGGTTTTGGAGACCACCGGCTAGATTCCCTTCTTCTTCCGCATCTAGATCCTCATCCTGGTTTCTAGCAGCAGGATCAACTATATCCACCATGTTGACTGTATGGGGATACGAGTAGGTCGATCCGACTGTGTCCTCATCAAAAGACCGATCTGACGTCGCGTCGTATCTGAAGGCGGAGTCTTCCTGCTCGGATCTGAGTGGGATCAATGCAGGGATAATGTCAGACAGACTCGGTGATCGCACCATGGGGCTGGCTGCGGTCGAGTCTGATCTGTAGTTGTTCAGACCTAGGGCTCCATTGTCACCGACCGTGAAGTCAAGCGATCCAAAAGAGATCTTGAAGTCCGGAGAGTATTGGATGATGGGAAGTTCGGCCATCGTAGTCGACAGAGAATCCCGGCGAGCCTTGTCCCCTTCCTGGCGCGCCAAATGTCGATGCTCAAGAGCGGCAGTAAATATATAGGGCTACGTCGAGACCAAGAACTCTGATGGTTACACAAGACGCTGAATTATACAGATTCGGGCCCGCTCAGTGAGAGTAAAAACCCTACGTCCTGTGTTCTGTATTGAATTGATTGTCACGAGATGTTAAGCCTAAATTGCCTCTAACTATCTCTCCCTCCTCTCCATGGGGGGTACCCTGCCGCCTTATATATCCGGTCGGCAGGGGGTACAAGCAGAGTCCTAGTTGTACTCTACAATGGTTCTATATAGCAAGTCAAATCTTTCTTGTCTTGCACTCCAAGCCGAGTCGGTCGGCTTCCTTGTTGATGAAGTACCTGGTCGGCCACCGACTTTAGCCTTGTATGAGGATACCTATAAAGCAAGTATCCCACAGCAGCCCCTGAGTGCTTTCTGATTTTGAGCTTTAATTCTCCGAATGATGTAAAGATCATAAATTAGGAAGACCTCGTTATCGAAGTTTTTGATAGATCTGGTGCACCGGGCAGGTGCACCTGATCAGGTGTAGCCCCCGACTCTTGTATAATTTGGAGACTAACAAATAATGCAAGAGTCTAATTGTATTAGCTCTTATTAATTTGTTTATAAATATTCAAACCATCAAGTTTGAATCTTTTAGACCTCTGGTTATCAAACCCTTGGGTCTTATTGCTAAGTGACCACTTTGCCGACCGATCATTAGACCGGCCAAGTGGCACATATTATTCCTGAGTGATAGGTCGGTCGGAATTTTATGACTCTAGTCATATTCAATATTTAGCTAAATGACTTTTGTCAAAATAGCTCTTCCCTAATTCCAATCACCCGTTAATGTCCAAATTTGGTAATTCTGGTTATTTGACTTTAGTCAATACCATAACCTTTGAACTTGTACCATATGACCATCAAGTTCTTTACCACATGATCATCAAATCACATAGATATGGCGAAATAATTCTCGGGTACTTCTCATCAAAGAAGCTCCAGAGTCTCATTTTTCTGGGTTTGTAACCCTAATGGGCTTAAGCCATTAATTAACCTCTAAGTTAATATTAGGGTCGCACTACAGTATGGCCCACCCCGTCCCATGGGACCCTTAGGTCAAAAAGGCAAGGGTATAAAAGGCTGCACCAGGTTGACCTTCAGTCCATGCCGTATTTGCCCTCGAACTCTTCGTCTTCCTTGCGCCTTCTCTGCTCTTGTCTCTTATTATTGAACTCAACATCTCCTGATCTCTTTCTTTTATTTATTTATTTATTCTTGGCAGTTGGACAAGTGATTCTCAGAGTGCTCAGGGATCTGAGGATACTCGGTCTGCACTCCCACTTCATCCGACTGGTGTGTCCCATTCAGTTGGTAAGTCTTCAAACACGCCGACTGAAGTGGATAAACTGTTTGAACAACCGGTTCCTGCCTCCACTCCCAAGCCTCTATCTCAGACCACTCCGACTAATATCTCTTTGCCTCTTGAAAAAGGTAAAAGAACTCTTCCTGCAGATATGCTTGGTCAGACTTACTTCTTATTTGTCTTGCTAGTCACCGATCAGCAACTCTCCAAGGCCCTAGAGGAAAACAAGAAGTTGTTGGCCGACCGACAAGAGATAAACAAGGTCTTAGACCAAGTTCGTGCAGATCTGGCTAGTAAGTTTTCCTTTCATCCATATTTAAGCAATCTGCTGACCACTCTAACGCTAAAAGCTTTACTTTTAGCTCGCGATCAAAAAATCACCGATCTGGAGAAGTTGCCTTCTAACCAACAGAGGTTCGTTGACGCCTTGAAGGTTGAGAAGGAAAGCCTATCCAAATTGGCTGAAGACCAGAAGACCGAGATCACTCGACTGTAGGAGGAGCTGAAGGGGTCTGACACGAAGATAGAGGAGGCTAAGGCTGTCTCCAAATCTTTCAAATGTAAACTTGCCAGTAAGCCTTCGGCTTCTTCCTTCTGCTTGATTCTTCTGTTGATCATACTGACCAATAATTATTATTTGTAGCTCTATCTTACGCCGCTCAGAAAGCAATGAACTATGTTCATGCTAACCGAGTAGAGCAGACCGGTCACTCTCTGGACTACTTGTTGGAGCATGCTTCGGAAGCCATTGCTCATAACACTCGGCGAGTGGCGACCGAAGCCGAGAGTCAAGTGCTGGCGATTTGCCAATCCTGGTCTCCTGCTCTGCCATTGGACAAGATCAAAGAGGGATTTAACCCCGACCAGACCGACGACCAATGTCAGCTGCTCCTGGATTCCATACTAGAGACTTCCTAGGCCTTTGTCGAAAATATCCTCGAGATCGGATCTCCAATCTTTGCTGCTCATCAGGATCCAAGGGCAGCGTTCCCTTATCCAAATACTGAATGAGTGGGTCGCGCCAGTCGGTCATGGAGACGTCATCGTCAACAAGATCAGCAACAATACTCATCAACACGTCCGATCGGGGAGAAATCATTGGGGAATCTAGAACATGTAGGAAAACACCCGGCGGTACTGTAGACCGAGATGATCCTATCTTGGCTAACTCATCAGCCGCCTGGTTATTATCTCGGAGAACATGTGTGAACTTCAATCCATCAAACTTGTCTTCGAGTTTTTGCACTTCTTAGCAATAAGTACTCATGTTATCATCTACACAGTTCCAATCCTTGGTAACCTGATTGATGACCAAGGCCGAATCACCAAATATGTCGATGCGCTTAATGCCGAGTGACACAGCAATGCGCAGACCGTGTAGGAGAGCTTCATATTCCACAGCATTATTAGACACGCGAAACATGATTTGAAGGATGTAACGAAGCTTTTCTCCAGTTGGCGAGATAAATACAACCCCTGCACCTGCCCCTTGTAATTGAAGGGAACCATCAAAGTACATATCCAGTACTCGATATCTTGGGTAGTAGGAGGATTTTGAATCTCTGTCCACTCGGCAACAAATTCAGCTAATGCTTGTCCCTTTATAGCCGACCGAGGTGCGAACGTAATAGTATACTGACCAAGCTCGACTGCCCACTTGGCTATTTTTCCTTCAGCTTCTCGGTTATGTAATACCGTCCCAAGTGCAAAAGAAGTTTGAACTTCAATTGGATGAGCTTGGAAATAGTGCTTCAACTTCCTCGTGGTGATCAATAATGCATATAACAACTTCAAGATCTACTGGTACCTTATCTTAGAGGCGCTAAGAACCTCGCTCACAAAGTAGACCGGATGTTGTACTTTTTGCACATGTCCCTCCTCTTCTCGGTCGACTGTCAAAACAGTACTCACAACCTGGGTTGTGGCCGAGATGTAAAGCTGAAGTTTTTCTCCTGGCTCCGGAGGCACCAACACTGGAATACTTCTGAGATGAATCTTTAATTCGTCCAGTGCCGATTGCGCCTCCTCATTCCAAACAAAGCCGTCCTGCATTTCAAGCAACCGGAAGAGTGGTAACCCCCTTACCCCCAATCGGGAAATAAAGCGACTCAAAGATGCCATGCATCCGGTCAGCTTCTGAATGTCCCTTTGAGAATTAGGCGGCTTCATATCAAGGATTGCCTTGATTTTATCTGGGTTAGCCACTATACCTCGTTTCGAAATGATGTAACCGAGTAACTTTCCCAATGGAACCCCAAAAACACACTTTTTAGGATTCAACTTTATTGAATAATGTCTCAGATTGTCAAAGTTTTCTGCCAGGTCAGAGAGAAGTTCTTCAACTTTTTGAGTCTTGACAACGATGTTGTCAACATACGCTTCAGCGTTCCGACCGATCTGAGTGGCAAGGCAGCGTTGAATACCTCGTTGGTAAGTCACGCCAGCATTTTTCAGACCGAACGACATAGTGATATAGCAATAGGCGCCGAAGGGTGTTATAAAGGAAGTCTTGATCTTATCTTCGACTCTCAGTGGGATCTGGTGATAGCCTGAATAGGCATCCAGAAAGCTTAAAAGCTCACACCCAGCTGTCAAATCTACAATCTGATCAATACGAGGAAGAGCGAAGGGGTCTTTTGGGCAGACCTTGTTTAGATCGGTATAATCAACACACATCCTCCACTCTTTATTCTTTTTAGGTACAAGGACTGGATTTGCTAACCAGTCGGGATGATACACCTCCTTTATAAACTTAGCTTCTAACAATCTAACTATCTCCTTCTTCATAGCGTCCTTGCGATCTTGCACAAATCTTCTAAGCCTTTGGCGAACGGGGGTAGCCCCTAGAGGTACCCTTAACACGTGCTCAATCTTTTTCCTAAGAACTCCCGGCATGTCAGATGGTTTCCATGCAAAGATATCCCTATTTTCCTAGAGAAAAAGAGTGAGCGCGAGTTCCTATTTTTTATCAAGGTTCAGGCCCTCTCAATAAGAGTAAAAACCCTACATCCTGTGCTCTGTATTGAATTGATTATAACAAGATGTTAAGCCTAAATTGCCTCTAACTATCTCTCCCCTCTCCATGGGGGGTACCCTGCTGCCTTATATATCCGGTCGGCAGGGGGGTACAAGCAGAGTCCTAGTCGTACTCTACAATGGTTCTATATAGCAAGTCTAATATTTCTTGTCTTGCACTCCAAGCCGAGTCGGTCGGATTCCTTGTTGATAAAGTACCCGGTCGGCCACCGACTTTAGCCTTGTATGAGGATACCCATAAAGCAAGTATCCCACACAACATGTCCCTTCTATCAAGAAGAATCTTGTTAGTGGCTCCCTTTTGTGTAGGGATAGTTTTAAGGTAGTGCTTGAGTCAAATAAAGTTGTCGTGTCTAAGAGTGAACAATTTATTGGTAAAGGCTATGAGTGCGGAGGCTTGTTCCATTTTCCCTTTCAGATTATTGCAGTAAGTCTGTGAACTATATTTGTGATGGTGTCAATGAGAGTGATGCTAGTGTTTGGCATTCACGTTTATGTCATCTAAATTTTTGGTTCTATGTCTTGACTTTCTAGCTTGAATTTAATTCCAATTTTTTTCATTGTCAAAGGTTCTAAGTGCTCAAGTTGTGTACAATCTAAGCAACCTCGAAAGCCTCACAAGGCTGCAGAGGAGAGACACTTAGCACCGCTAGAACTTATAATTTCTGATCTTTGTGAAATGAATGGTATATTGACAGAGGGTGAAAAAAGATATTTCATGACTTTGATTGATGATGCGACTAGATATTGCTATGTTTATTTGTTAAAAATGAAAGATGAGGCTCTAAATACTTTAAAATTTATAAGGCTGAAGTTGAAACTCAACTAGAGAAAAAGATCAAAAGAATTAGGTCCGATTATGGTGGCGAGTATTTCTCAAATGAATTTGACTTATTCTATACGGAACATGGTATGATACATGAGAGGATGTCTCCCTATTCGCCCCAATCAAACGGGGTCGCCGAAAGAAAGAATCGCACCTTGACTAACTTAGTTAATTCCATGTTGGACACGACTGAATTATCTAAGGCATGGTGGGGGGGAGGCTTTATTGATATCATGTCATGTCCTAAATAGAGTTCCTACGAAGAATAAGGAGAAGACACCATATGAGGAATGGATTGGTAGAAAGCAATCGCTCTCTTACTTACGCACATGAGGTTGTTTGGCCAAAGTTAACATGCTGATTAACAAGAAGCGTAAGTTGGGACCTAAAATTGTGGAATGTATCTTTCTTGGATATGCTCATCATAGCATTACCTATAGATTTTTAGTGGTTAAATCAGAGGTGCCTGATATTTATGTTAATTCATTAATGGAGTCTCGTGATGTTACTTTCTTTTAGAACATATTTCCCATGAAAGATTTACATAGCATGTCTAGATTATCTTCTGATGTGATTGCTGAGATAACTCCTAAACCTATTGTATTTTTTGATCATGCTAAACAAACTCTTGAACCAATCCACATGAGGAGATAGAGTGAAGCTCCTAGGAGGAGAAAGAGGCAAAGGACTGGCAAAGTCTTTTGGTGATGATTTTACTATTTATCTTGTGGATGACACTCCTAGAACTATTTTAGAGGCATATGCATCTTCTGATACAGATGACTGGAAAGAAGTTGTCCATAGTAAGATCGACTCCATCCTTTCTAATGGAACTTGGGAAGTTGTTAATAGACCATATGGTTGCAAACCTGTGGGTTGCAAGTGGGTGTTCAAGAAAAAGTTAAGTCTGATGGTACTATTGACAAGTATAAGGCTCGGCTTGTGGCCAAGGGTTATAGCCAAAAACAAGGCGAAGACTTCTTTGACACTTATTCACCTGTTGCTAGATTGACCACTATTCGTGTATTACTTGCTCTGGCTGCCTCACATGGTCTTATCATTCATCAGATGGACGTTAAGATAGCTTTCCTTACTGTAGAGTTGGATGAGGAAATCTACATGGATCAGCCTGATGGATTTGTAATAAAGGGTCAAGAAGACAAGGTGTGTAAGTTGTTGAAGTCTTTGTATGGTCTAAAACAAACTCCTAAGAAGTGTCATGAGAAATTTGATTCAACACTTTTAGCAGTAGATTTTTCAATCAATGAGGTTGATAAATGTGTGTACTACCACCATGGTGGGGGTCAGGGAGTTATATTGTGCTTGTATGTTGATGACATACTCATCTTTGAAACAAATCTTGACGTGATCAATGAGGTCAAGACTTTTCTATGCCGAAGCTTTGATATGAAGGTTGATGTTATTTTGAACATCAAGCTAATCAAAGGAGAGAATGGGATTACTCTTACGCAATCTCATTATGTTGAGAAGATCTTGAATCGTTTTGGTTACAAGGACAGCAAGCCTTCTCCAACACCTTATGATCCTAGCTTGATCCTTCGAAAGAATAAGATAATTGGCAGAGACCAATTAAGATATTCTCAGATTATTGGATCACTTATGTATTTAGCTAGTGCTACTCGGCCTGACATCTCATTTGTTGTGAGCAAACTGAGCCGGTTTACTTCTTGTCCGGGAGATGATCATTGGTGTATGCTTGAACGGTTAATGCACTACCTAGTTGGTACTATGGATTATGGAATTCATTATTCTGGATATCCAGTAGGACTAGAGGGCTATAGTGATTCCAATTGGATATCTGATGCTAATGAGCTGTATGCCACGAGTGGATATGCATTTACTCTTGGTGGTGCTACTGTTTCATAGAGATCATGTAAACAAGACCATCTTAACGAGGTCTACCATGGAAGAAGAGCTTATCGTACTAGATACAGCTACAGTTGAAGCCGATTGGCTACATCAGCTCTTGATGGACTTACCTATTGTCAAGAAACCTGTGTCGGCAATCCTCATGAATTGTGACAATCAAATTGTGATAGTCAAAGTGAACAATTCTAAGTTCAATATGAAGTCATCAAGGCACATTAAGAGACGTTTGAAGTCTGTCAGGAAAATGAGAAACTTCAGAGTTATATCAGTTGAATATGTTTCAACTGGTGAGAACCTGGCAGATCAATCCACCAAGGGTTGTCACATAATGTGATAGACTGTGCAGGTATCTATATGGCAGGTAGGTTGTTGCCTTAATGTATTCAGTTGGCTTTAAATATTAAAGATGTTGTCCTACAGAACATTTTGAATGAATACACCTATATGAGCCCAATTGTTGTAAGGTTGCAATATGTGAGATTTGGGTGATCTCTATTAAGCTCATGAAAGACCAAGAGAGTATGACCTATATGCTCTACCCGTGGAGAAGGCTAATGGAGGTCTAGTATCAATTATGACAGTAAGTGAAACTTGTTTGCATAAAACTTGCAATTCAAGGCGTAGTCCATTATTCAAGTTGTGAATGAGTGTAGCTTATTGTTCCAGGTGGAAGTTCAACTAAACAGTCTCCACTGAAAACACTGGTATATTAAACAACAGTGGGGTGAGGCAAAGTCTAGTTGGGACTTTGAGATCTAGTGAGGGATTGTTGGAATTTTGTGGGCTTGGCCCATTAATATTCACAGTAATTCCTAGAAAATATCAAAGGCTCATTTATGAGTGGTGGGAGTGTAAAAGTTTAGTCCCACATTGCTAGTGAAGGTGGAGGAAGTCCAACTTATAAGGATGGTTACTCTAGCATCTCTTGTAAGTATGTGGATGGGAGAAAGGAAGAACATACGTGCGCGCTCACTCGCCTTGCCTCGCCGGGCCGGGCCGGGCGTGGGCGATGGGCGCGGCCGCGCATCACCTGCATGAATGGTCCGCCGAAATTCGGTCCCTTGCCTTACGGGGGCGTGGCTTCCTTTGCACTTTCTTTTTGCTGCGTGTTTTATATATTTAATTATGGAAATCGATATATCAATATAGAAACTGACTCGGTTGTGGAAAGGAAGATTTGGTACTAAATATGCAGCATTTTCGTGATTATACTTGCGGAAAGCATGAAACTGGATTGGCACATGCCAGACGTGTAAAGCAAAATTGTGGGTAATAAAACTAACTACCAAATCTTATTATGTTCGGGGTGCTGGTTCATCACAGGTGGTTTGTCACCCACATTACATGCACAGAAATGGCGATGGCATGCAGTGATGACGACAACAATGAAGATGATGATGATATATGCATAAGGATGGCACGGCGGCTGTAGTGACATCCATGGTATCTATGGTGACGGGAGCTCCAGTGAGATATAGATGGTGAAGACAATGGTGGTAATGTAGAAATGCAAGAGCGAGTACCCAGAAGATAGTGGATAATTATTTTGGTCTCTATTGAAGTAAAGAGATGCAAAAGTCCTTTTATAATTACTGGATGCTCTATTTTAGTACTGCAAAAGTACTATTCGTGGGGGTTAATAACATTCTCAGGGTGGTTTGTATAGCCCGGGAAAAATGTTTTCATGTGGATCAGTGTCATATTCGTGATGGTACTATAGGAACTGGAGAAGTATTTTGTGTGTGTTCAAATCATTTTCCTGGAAGCTTTTGACCCTCATGAAAATACTTTCCTGATGGCTTCGGACTCTAATGAAAATTACCATTCCTGGCAGCTTTCAACTCTCACGAATTAATTCCTTGACATGTTTTCATGATACAAGGCCATCATGACAAATCCTTCGAAACTCTAACAAGACCCCATAACTCGTGGGAGCTTCAATGAAGAATCCCCGTCACTAAAAATTTCTTGAGAGCCAGCTGCTAGGAAATGCCATTTCTATAGCGCCAAATTTGTGGGTACTTTGCGTCATGGTTGGCCGACAATAAGTGTTTCGTGGGGGGTTCAGACTCATAAGAACATTCGTATTGAGGTACTGACACTACTATAAATCTGGCCTTTAGCGGTGGCAGCCCAAAGCTTGTAGCAGCACTATCTAAAATGGGCCATCGCTACAAAGCCCACATGAGCCTGCCCCGAGGCTAGCCGCCACTATCCAAAGTGAGCCATTGCTACAGAGCTCACGGGGCTTGCCCCGAGGCTAGTCGCCACTATAGAGGCATTGCCGACCGCTGCTAAAGATAGATATTGTTTATAGCAGTGCTTGGCATTGCCACGCCTTTAAAAATTGTCCAGACTATTATAAAATCCACGCTTGGACAGTTCCCACCTTCACTCGAACAATGGCGGTTCGAAAATTTGGACAAATCATTAAAATTAAGGGGAAAAGGTTTTGAGTTCGATTTTTTTTTTGCAGCCTTTTGCTAGGTAAGGGGAACTCATTCCACTTGTCTTTATTTTTTCTTTCATTTTGAAATAAAGTTGAATTTTAAGTTGTAAGTTTGTTAGGTTTTATCAAATTTTAGCTCAATTCTTTTGAAGTTTATGATTGTTTGGTTTTCAAGACCCTGAAAAACATGAAGCTTGCTAGGTAGATTTTCTAGTACAGTGACTATTGACATATCTTGATAATTGTAGTATAATGACTAGGTCGATTTTCTAGTACAATGACTATTGACATATCTGATAATTCTAGTACAGTGACTATTGACCCTGAAAAATAATCATGATGATCACATAAAACATATTCTTTAAAATATGATGTCAGGTATTTAGATTTAAACATATCTGATAATTCTAGTACAGTGACTATTGACATTCGCTTATTAATGTTACCTCTAATTGTTTGTGTTTGATATCCCAACTGCTAACTTAGTTCAAAAGATTGGTAGCCATATTTATTTTGGGCCATATATATTTGCTTATATTTGTTGCCATGTTTAATTATGAAAGGGAGTTAAGTGAGATTAGTATAGCGACACGGACCATATCTTAGAATATTGGATACATGCATATTGTCATACTGAATCAAGGACCTTAGAGCATTTGAATGCTGTTGATTCGGCAATCCGCACTGAGAGCAAAACTACTTGCTGTCATATTTATTTGTTGTCATATTTATTTTGCTGATCAATCCATGTTCAATGATGAAATCGGGCTAAGTGAGCCTAGTGTGGCGACATATACACAATAGGCAGATCACACACGTACTTCAACCTATTTATACCTTTACCATTATTTGATTGATGCAAAAATGGTTAACCCAAGGTTGGACTGGTTGGTAGAGTTTGACAAACTAAATTATTGTTGGAACTAATTTTAAGTAGGCTGGAATGTCATAGCATTTGCCTGCACCGTGGCTTATGTGGCACCATGACGTTTGCTTGACATTTTTTGCTCTCGAAAGCAGGTTTTTCCATGCGAGGTGATCTAAATGGAACAGTACTAAATTCACAAGGAAGAAACGTCCTCGATCCCAAAGTATTATGGAGCTTTTTGGCGCTAAGTCATAGCAAAACATTTTTTAACATTGACCAAGAATATCTATGAATAAAATAAAATACACAAATATATATATATATATCTTTGTGATAATTTTTTGCGAAGGATATCTTTATGATAATTGGATTCAAGGGGAATCTAATAACATCATTTATATGTGTTGTAACATTATAAACTATCTATTATTGATGGACAAAATTAACAAAGTGTTATTTTGACCAAACCCAGAATTGCTTACATTTTGGGACGGATGCAGTACTGTTAAATCAGAACTCAAGTTTATGTGTGTCCCTGCCATCAAAACAGTAATAAAAGGTTCATTTCTGCATCCCTGCAACTCATGCGCTGACGGATTCAGGTAAGCTAGTGAAGATTGGATGGGGATGGGGATGACAACGTTGATAAGTTAGTTAGGTGTTGATTTTTCATTTTGGACAAGCAGAAACGAGAAGAATTCAGGTTGGTGAACATACAGGCCAATCATTGCTATGTGCAGTTTGAGGCTTTGATGTTGCAGCGATCATCCTTTTGTTGCGATCGTTGGATTGAAAAGCGAATGCCGTACTGGATATTCATTATACGGAGTATCTAGAGGCATTACGTACCGGAAAGTACATTGTGGCCAACAAAGTCATCTTCATACAACTAAGAAAAAAGCTCACCTTTGGAATTAGTGAATTATACTAATTGAGCCGGTGCTGAACCGTGCCTATACCATCGAGCTGGAGTACCGTTAAGATCGTCATGTGCTTCCAGCGTAGCACAATTTGTTTTGAAGATTATTAAGATAGGCTGACAAGACTACGGACTCAGACGCCTTGATGATAAACGCGTTCCGAAGTCTGAACGGATTAAAACAATCGATCCACGTTTCTGATGGATCGCTCCTTTCGAGCCGTACGGTTGGCAGATAGAACATCTGCTGAACAAGGTTTAAACTAACTAATGTGAAACCAGCTAATGCAGTTAGTTGCTGATGAGTTCGTTGCCGCGCGAATCTTTCATCACGGAAGCAGCAGCTATCTTGGACTAAGTTAACACATGGAAAAAGTTTAATAATGCCTGCATCCATGATTACTCCTCATACCGATCCCAAAGTCAGAGGCCGTGTCTTGTTGAAGTGGAGGTAGCCAACATCCATGTGCAGTGATCGAACACCGATTCCGGATGTTCTGACTTCTGACACAAGGCATTTGTTCCTCGTCATCGTTCAGCTGGTCGATCCCTTAACTTCAGCCACACTGAGCTCTATTTAAGCACCGGCTTGCCCGACTCCATGCATCTCATCCCTCCCACGGATAACCTCCTCACGAACGCACATCTCACAAGTTTATTCCAACATTCTCTTGGCACGTTCAGTCTACAACTGCATTGGCGTCCATGGAAATGGCCAAGAAGTCCCTGACTTTGCTCACGTCCCTTGCGGCGTGCCTCACGCTGGCTGCTGCCCAGTGGTCTCCGGCTACCGCCACATTCTACGGCGGGGCTGACGGTTCCGACACGATGGGTAAGCGACTAGTACATGTCTAATGATTGGTAGAAGAGCTAAATCTGTGTATGCATGATCAGCATTTTGGTACTAGCTACTCCAAAATGCATACCAACCTCGTCGATCGGTAAAACTGAAATATATTATGCATGTGTGTACAGGTGGGGCATGCGGGTACGGTAACCTGTACGACGCCGGGTACGGCATCAACAACGCGGCGCTGAGCCCCGCACTCTTCAACGACGGCGCGTCCTGCGGGCAATGCTACCTCATCATGTGCGACACCAGCAAGTCCACGTGGTGCAAGCCCGGCAATGCCATCACGGTCTCGGCCACCAACCTGTGCCCGGCCAACTGGGCGAAGCCGAGTAACAACGGCGGCTGGTGCAACCCGCCGCGTCAGCACTTCGACATGTCGCAGCCGTCGTGGGAGACGATCGCCATATACCGTGCCGGGATCGTGCCCGTGGTGTACCAGCGCGTCAAGTGCTGGCGCAGCGGCGGCGTGCGCTTCACCGTGGCCGGGTTCAACTACTTCCTGCTCGTCAACATCAAGAACCTCGCCGGCAGTGGATCCGTGGGTGCCGCGTGGATCAAGGGCACCAACACGGGGTGGATGCAAATGTCCAGGAACTGGGGCGCCAACTGGCAGTCGCTCGCAGGGCTCACCAGCCAGGAGCTCAGCTTCGCCGTGACCACCACCGGCGGCCAGTATATTCAGTTCCTCAACGTCGCACCGGCGTGGTGGAAGTTCGGCCAGACCTTTAATACATACCAGAACTTCGACTACTAATTAAAACATGATGGCTGGAGCTGAGGCCCGGTCGTCTTGCCATTTCTCTTCCCGTAATTTTGACGGGGATACCAGCACTTCCCATTGCATCCATGGTGGACGACATCTCCCTGTGTGACGCTCCCAGACGTGTACTGCACAGGAGGTGCGCATGATTATGTATAATTTCGATATTTTCAGTCCTATTTTTTTACCACTCACAATTTGATTCTTAATAATTGTCTTATACACACTGTATTATTTTAAGAGTTTTGTACAGATATATTATTGACTCAACAGCATTTATAATCGGTTTCTGCCTAAAAAATATGGGACTTGTTAATTTTCTTCAGTCACCTCCTAGAGCCATTAATCTAGATCCAATAGTTTATAATTATTATACAGATAATCTTACAAAAAAAATCAAAACACAAAGTAACAAACCATTGACTGAAAGGTTTTAGCTGATTAAAAGCTAGGAAACATGAAAAGATATATTTGTCTCGGTTACTTAGGGTTTATACTTCGATACAGCTTGCAAAGTAAACATACTTCGCTCGTTGTTTACATTGTATCTTTGAGATACATATTGATAAAACTAATGTAATCTGTAAGTAAATGATTCTGTTCAAAATGCATTATTCATGTGTATTAGCTCAAATAATAATTCTATAGTTATGTGGAATTTCCTGTAGTGTTTAATGACTGTACTATATATGTCAAACATGGGTGTTCAGTACAGTTTAAATGTTGTTAGTTAAGGTCGGTCTCAATGCGTAGTTTCATCTTACACTTTGTAAGAGTCTTATATCAGATTTGAAGATTTATTTTAATGTATGAAATAGTCTTTCTTAATGTATAGTTTTATCTCATGATTTCATATATAAATTATAGCATTAAATTAACATCTATTTGTTACATTGAGATTGGTCAAAATATGTCAGAATGTCTATATTCTCAATAGGAGTTTTAAAAAAGTTTCATACCTATAAAATAGTGTCAAATAAGTTTCATCCCTATAAAACTCATTTATCTAGTTTTATATTAATTACTACAACACATCATCTTTTTTGCTTATGTGGCACCTTATTTAATACTGATAAAACCTTCACTGAGATTTGATACCAAGTTTATTACTTTCAGGACAACGTAGGTGAATAAACTTGGTACCTCCAAATTTGAGCCTACAGTTATTCAAGTCCTACAATTTTTTACAAGCCTAAATATATTGGGACTTTACACTATGACCGGCTTTAAACCCCCTGCGTTGACAATGACTAAGGGCAAGTATAATGGTATTGTCTCATAGGCTGTCTCATGCATGCCACATAATTTTAAGACGGGTTATGAGACGACTTATATAATGGATGGTCTTATTAGTTGTCTTCTATTAATTATAGGACTCCTTAATTTGTGGACATAAAAAGGAATTTTTGTATATTAAAAGACTAGTAGATCTGGTACAATGGTGTGAGAGTCGTCTTATACTCCTAAATTTTAGCACATGAGGTGGTTGCTAGACAAAACAACCACCTCTTTCTCTCACCACCCTCTCTCTCTTCCATATCATCAAAAATCCTATGTAATAATGTATGAGATGGTATATGAGACTGCATACGTGTAACATTGTACCTGCACTAAGCCGGGTTACTTTTCTACACCAACAAATTCTGTAAGTGTTTTAGCATAATGTAGTTTCAATCTTTCAACGTCATCCGTCAACGTTTTACTCGATCAAGACCCCACCTATAGGCTAGATCAATAGTCCGTCTCTGTCGTTTATTCCTGTTAGGCTGACACTGGATGATGTTGACTTTTGTAACATTTATGGCCTGCCTCTGCACATTGTTGATCATCCATGGCTGATGCTACTTGTCCCATTGTAGCATGCTCAAATGCATTGTGTTAAAGAAATACTTAATGCATATAGAGTTGTTGTGTTGCATTATACAAACTAATTGCTCAGCATGTTACAGTAAATTTATGGTGAACTATATTTGTGTATATTAAGTTTTTTATTGACCGGTAAGATGAGTAGTCTAGAAGCAGAGAAACCTATACTCCCAGATCCCATTCAAAAAATAATAATAATTAAATATATTATTTACGAATCAAAATAACTGAACCGACAAGGCCGATTTACATGTACACAGAGGAGAAAATAATTCGCACATTCCAATCGTAGATCAAAATCCAGATCAGAGCATATCGCACGCACATATGATGAAGTCAACCGTCCCATTAATTAAACTATCTGATGCCAGGCACTCGCATATGCATGCGTGGCTGCCCTGATTCGCTAATACGAGAACTGGTGGTTGCTGATGAAGTTCATGCCAAAGAGCCACCACTCCGGCACGACGTTATTAATGTACAGCGTCTGGCCGCCGGTGGAGGTGATCATGAAGGAGAGAGCCTTGCCGGTGAGCGGCGAGTTGCACTGCCACTTGGCGCCCCAGTTCCGCATCATCGGGATCCACCCGGTTTTGGTGCCCTTCACCGACATGGACCGGATGGAGCCGCTGCCGGCAACGTTGGTGACGAGCACCAGCTGGAAGTAGTTGAACCCGGAAATGGAGAAACGCACTCCTCCCTGCCTGTAGCACTTCACTCTGCACGCATGATTATATATACCATGTCAGCCACACAATCTAAAAAACAACTACGCAGTTACATGGATGAGCAGCTTTGTTTGGTATATATTGTGGATTTGTGGTGATGGATCTTACTGCTGGTAGAGGACAGGGATGATGCCGGCATGGTAGATGCCGATGTTCTCCCATGCGGGCTGAGACATGTCGAAGTGTGGGCGCGGCGGGTTGCACCAGCCGCCATTGTCGTTGGGGAGGGCCCAGTTGGCCGGACAGAGGTTGGTGGCTGTGACCGTGACGGACACGCGGGGCTTGCACCAGTCGGACTTGCTTGTGTCGCATGTGATGGTGTAGCACTGCCCGCACGACGCGCCATCGTTGAACAGCACCGAGCTCAGCGCCGCGTTGTTGATGCCGTACCCGGAGTTGTACAGGTTCCCGTACCCGCACGCGCCGCCCATCGTCCCCGACCCATCTTTCCCGCCGTAGAACGTCGCCGTCCCGCTTCTCCACTGCGCCATCGCCGGCCTTGTGTAAAGTGCGAGGACGGCCAAGGACGTCATGAGGAGCACCTCGGCGGCGCCCATCGCGGGGAAGGAGAAGGATCACCAAGCTAAAGCCGAAGATATGGAGTTAGCAGGTAGCAATGGTAGAAGAAGAGGATGCAAATCAAGAAAATAGCTGGTTGGATCGATGGCGGTGGGACGCGGTACAGCTTAAATAACATGAGCAGCAGAGCAGCCAGTTGCAGGGTGTAAGACGATCGGCCGGAATGACGGTCGTTGGCAGGGAATATAGGTGGATGATTGCACGGCGCGGTCGTCTCTCTGGTTCTCCAAGTGGTAGGTTGCTAGGTAAGATCACATGCTTGCAAACGCCATGTCAACCTTGACAATCCGGCAGTTGTGCCATGCCCATGCATGCAAGAGCGACAGATAGGAACTCCGCGTGGGTTACGGCGCATGCTTTCCTTGTTAATACCACGACCTGTTGCGAACTGGCCTAACTAAGCGATAAGCACCGCGGTATCCGTGCTGTGATGCTGGATGGACGGTATGCAGGAGCTTCCAAGTGTAGGATTAACAAATGGTTCAGGAGAATGAATAAGAATTAAGAAAATGGGAGAAGCGCGCGAGGAGGGGAAGAAGAAGAAGCGCAGGACACGGCCCCACATGGGGCCACCAGAGGGCACATGGACTGTGGTTAGGGCCACCCGCGCTGGAGGGACGGCGAGGTACGAGAGTCAGAGGCCGGTTAGTTAGGTAGGCCGCGAAACGGCGGCCGTACCGTGCATGATACGTGGTGCCGCGTTTTGCTGAACCATCATGGCTGTCTCTCTCGGCCACGAGCCACGATGCGCTGGACACTCGCAGAGACCTTGCCTTGCACTGGGCTCTCGCCTCTCGGGCGGATAAGAGATAGTTTGGGCTGAAACGCACTGTTAACTGATGGGCCTCATCGATCAGACGACCGCGGAAGAAGCCCTCAATCGCACACAGTATACGCAAGAATTATTTTGTTTCGTACTTAAGTACGGTGTCACATAGGATGCGGAGTTTTAATTACCAGCTATCTCTTGTATCGTAGACTGCTATATCTATATTATTTTTTTTACACAAGATATATCTATATTGTGGAGTCATCTTGACCGAGAAGTCTCTTGTAGTCAATATATCTTGACTAAGAGGTTCTCCTTAATTAAAGATGCGCAGCTCTCCTACATGTTCTTAAAAAAAATCTTGACTAAGAGGCACAATGTAATATAACCAACTCATGCATTATATTATACGCAACATATGTATTCTCTTATGTTTAGCTCGGCGGGACACAGACAGCCATAATCTGCCGGCCATTTCCTAACTCAATTTGTTGATGCAACGGCAATAGATTTTTGGCCTGGTAATAAGAGTGCTTGGCTTGATCAAAGATCAATTAAGAGAGACAACACCCCTCACGAGGAACATCACGCCTAAATGACAAAACAAGCACACACTGTAAGTAGAGTTCTTATCCTCCGGAGGCCCAAGTCAGTATAAGTCTCATGTCTCTCTTAATTGATCTTTGATCAAGCCAAGCACTCTTATTACCAGGCCAAAAATCTATTGCCGTTGCATCAACAAATTGACTTAGGAATGGCCGGCAGATTGAAACACTAATGTTAAGGGGCCTTTCCATAAAAAATATATTGAGGGACCTTATAAAATAAATTGTTTAGATAGAAAATGTAAAGCAATGGTCTATGTGGTGAGGATAGATGTAAAAGATGGGATCTGGAGAAATTATTCTTTGGAGAGAGCCAACATAGATATTTTTAAAGAACATTCTAATTTCAGATATTTCAAACTCGTAGGTAATTAGTGGATATGGAAGATACAAGAAATCTCCACCTAAATAAGTAGGGAATAAAAGGTGAGAAACATAATAGAGATACACCACATCATATATCTTTAAAGAAATCATTTTGTCATAAATTTTTGAGTAAAGTGCACAGCCGATCCTTAAACTTGGCCGGTTGTGTCACTTGGGTCCCTAAACTCTCAAAACACAGATTTGGCTCCCTGATCTCTATTTGGGGTCCCATCAGAGGTCCAATCGGGTCCAAACCCACTAATGAGGCTGACTTGGCACATCTGACGTGGAACAGTTGAATTGGTGCCAACTAAAGGGAGATTATTTTGCAGAAAAGGCCTTAAATCGTTGTAGTCTTTTAGCAGATTTTCCCTAACATATTTTATTCATTTTTAACATAGACCCTGAATTATTTTAGTCATTTATTGGTCATGTAAAAAAAATTGTGACCAAAGTATGCGTATATTTTGTGTGACCATTTATTAGCCAAGAGTCATGTGTTCTGTTCTGGATGTGTAAACAAATTGGTAGTTGTTTGACAATATAAGTGACACATTTTACAATATCCAGAAAACCTTGAACTTAAACATAACAAGTGCATAAGTACATGTCACTTTCAAAAGCATGCACAAAAGAAGGTATTTTGCAGTTCCATCACAGAAGCATCATATCAAAATATCACTAGAAGCTACAGATTTATGTATGTATCAACTTTCTCCATATGTAGCTCCATCTTTCTAGGCAATTTCAGCTCCAATCTTCTTCTTAGATGTTGTAGCTGTAACCTTCTTCTTGGATGTTGCCTCTCCAGCCTTCTTCTTGCTTGTCACAGCACCAGTTTCTTTGGTTGCCTTTCTCTTCTTTGCTGCTACAACTTTGCCTTCCTTGGTACATGTTGTAAGTGGAATAGGCCTTGATATCGGTATGTTTTCCATGATGAATTGAGAATCTGGCAATGTGCCTTGTGGTTGAGATAGCATGCTAGGCTGAGATGCCTACAATAATGTAAAGAAGAACATAGTAAGTGTATTCTTAACTAATTTTCTATTATATAGAATTGCAAAGAGAGAAGCAAGGTGAGGTACCTCCCCCATTATCTGACTCAACATAGTGTTACTAAGTTGTGTCATCAACTGAGTACCAATAGGCGTCTATTGTACTAGATCCTACAAAAAAAAATGGTTGATAGTGAATGAATAATGCAGTAACATAATGAACATGTAGTACACAATTTGGATATAGGTACAGTACTTGGGTCATGACATTGAGAGGTTCATCATTTGAGTGTTCAGTTTCCTGTTGTGATGCTGAAACAATTAGTCACTATCAAGAAAATCTTCATAGTCACTATCACTATCAGTGTTGCTGTCTTTCTCACTTTCTTTAGAAACTTCAGTTCCCTTATCCCTTCTTTTCCTCTACTGCTCTGTGTTGCTTTGCAGGTTTCTATAGAACTCAGGCAACTTCTCACAATCTTTCTTTAGCACATGAATTACTTTCTTAGGGTTGATGACCTTAGCTAAATCTGCAACTAGATTTGCAACGACATCATCCCATTCAAAGGTGGCAGAACTATCATCATGATCAAAGTAAACAACCAAGTGATTGACCTTGTTCACAACTGATGACATAGCAATGGTGTCTAAATCAGTAAAAATGACTCTGAGTCCATCTGAAAGATCTTTCCCTGGTAACAGCCAATAAATCTTCAGAGTTCCAGTCCTTAAGTACCCTAAATCAACAACAAACTGATCAAGCCAAAGTGGACACCAAGTGTCTATCTCAACATGATCAAACCAATCAACTTTGCCATTCACATAAGAACGGAGATGGCCATGACCAACAAAGAATCCACCGTGGTGAACTTTGACAAAGAACTCTTCTGAACTGGCACCTATAAGGGATGCACAATACCAAGATAAGCTACCTAAATCTACATTAGAGTGCAAACAAAAATCCCTAACATTTACAAAAAAAATCAGAACCCTACTAAACCCTAGCAGTATAAAATGAATCCTTTATACCTAAATCATGACACACTAATGGCTTCCAATTGATCAAGATAGCCAAACATGGATGGGGAGGGGGGGGGTGTTGATTGACTCACCATACCTTTCCCACGCAATCTTGCCACCATCTTCAACCGTGGTGCTCGCTACCTTCGGCATATGGATTTGACCTTGTCTTGTTGCTAATCCTTGCCTAGCTTCTTCCTTCCGATCGCCGACGATCATCAGGGATCGCCACCTCCGAAATGTCTGTCGCCTCGTCTCACCTAGGACGAGGAAAATGAAAAGACGGGCCAAACAAAATGAGATGACAGTGATAATACATGGGGTACTTTGCATATTTGCAGCCGACTCGGCATGGTCTTTCCACGTCAGATGTGCCATGTCAGCTTCATTAGTGGGTTTGGGCCCGATTGGACCTCTGATGGGACCCGAATAGAGATTAGGGAGCTAAATCCGTGTTTTGAGAGTTTAGGGACCCAAGTGACACAGCCGGCCAAGTTTAAGGACCGGTTGTGCACTTTACTCTAAATTTTTCATTAGCATATAAAAAACCCGAGCAAAATAATCATTGGCTCACCAAAACTTTTATACTTTTGGGAATTCAATGAGGTTTGTTTTAGATGGAACATAATAAGGCTTCTGGGATGGATTGTTTCTCATAGAATTATAATATTGAGTACTTTAGGACGTAAGCAAAGGGAACGCAATGTCCATGGTCAAAGACTTTCATGAAGGTAGTCTATCAATTGAGGGTTTTGAACTATGCAGATGTATTGCTTCTTCCTACTAGGAAACATGCCAACATAATCCAAAAGAAATAGGTCAAATGTATTGTTAAATGTTAGTTGCAAAATTACCAATATATGTCTTAGTAATGACCTTTATATTATAATTAGTGAAATAGTAACCAAGAATCAAACAACCTCTCCAAATTTATAGATGAAAATGAAACAAAACAAGATGAGTTCATTATTAAAATCAATTTTGAAAAGCCTTATTACAAAGTGATATGATTTGTCTTATTAGTAAAAGTTTGCACTCAAAGTGGTACGCCATAATCATTACAATAGTTAGAAAGGGGAATTGTAGCAATATAGTGATTGTTAACATTTTTCATAAAGAGTTGGGTTGCTTGAAATTTAGAAGAACTTGAGTGTGTGGGTGTGAGTATAGTTATAGTGGGAAGGGGGTTGTGGGTTGAGGGTTGGATTGGGGACTTTTAATCTTAATATTAACTCTAGGTTGTGTGTCGAGTTGGAATTTTGTGGCATAACCAAATTGGCAATCATATTTTCTTAGTTATAAAAACCAGAATATATAACATTTATTTTGAAAAGTCAGGATTCTTCTCAACTTAGAAACTTTGTCTCTAATTAAGGAGTACATTGTCAACAAATAAAAAGAAAATTATGTAGAATTGACCGGAAAGAAGATCATAAATGTTTTTTTTTTGTAGAGCCATTGGAATAGTGAAACAATTGTTTTCTCATTGTCCTGGTCAAAATTTATATGGTGTTCTATTATTTGGATCTTTGACGTTGCTTACCTACCAGTATTGAGGAGTTATTTCATAGTTGGGCATGGGATGTGAAAAAAAAAATAGTAACGGTGGTAACTGCATTTGTTCATGGGGAGCATATGACACTAGATAAATTCTTGCTTTGCAGTAACATGCCTACTGCAGTTTAATTTACAATGTGATATTCACTTGGGTATTCTTTCATTTATAGAAAAAAGGGGGCCTGATAATGTCCAGCAAGGGGCAAAGCGACTTGACATGGTGGTCATGGATTTGTACAACCTTGCTCGTTCATAGGTAGGCACCCATAAAAAGAAGTTTGACAAGATACCGTGACCCATTTTGTTCATCTCGTCACATAGAAACATTACGTAAATAGGACCAAAAAAAAAAAAAGGCAACATATGCAGTGGCAAAGTCAGAAGGGCGGGGGGACGTACGGCATACATGCATGACTACTCGCAAAAAGAGGGAAAAAAAAAAGGGACATGGCTAGCTAGGCGCTAACCTGTCATGGCGATTGATGAATCACTGCTAGTCGAGTTACACATACAAACTGGAGCCACAAAAGAAAAATCTGCACGGCACGCATCCATTGCTGTAACAGAGAGTCGAGAGCTCTGTTCAGCAGCTTCATCTACTATAATAAAGCTATATATAGCTGCAGCTGCCTCGGTCCTAGCTAGCTAAACAGGCGCGATATGTTGTAAGTTTGTAACAAATAGATCAGTAGGAAAACTGCCTGTTGCTGATGAATGACGTGCCGAACTGCCAGTTCTGCGGCACGACGTTCTGGAAGACGATGGTCTGTCCACCGGAGGACGTGACGCCGAAGGTGAGCGCCTGTCCCGCGATCCCGGCCAGCGACTGCCAGTTCGCGCCCCAGTTCCTGCTCATGGGCACCCGGTTGGTGTTGGTGCCCTTGACCCACGCGCTCTTGACGGACCCGCTGCCGGCGACGTTGGTGATGAGCACCAGCTCGTAGTAGTTGAACCCCTTGATGGTGAAGCGCACGCCGCCCTGCCTGACGCACGCCACGCGCTGGTACAGCACCGGGATGATCCCGCCCTGGTAGATCCCGATCGTCTCCCACGCCGGCTGCGACATGTCGAAGTGCGCGCGCGGCGGGTTGCACCACCCGCCGCTGTTGGCCGGCAGCGCGTAGTTGGGCGGGCAGTAGTTTGTGGCCGTGATCGTCACGGATGCGCCCAGGCGGCACCAACGCGGGGAGGACTGGGAGTCGCACGTCAGCCGGTAGCACTGCCCGCACGACAGCCCGCCGTTGTACAGCACCGTGCTCAGCGCCGCCGTGTACTTGCCGTAGCCTGTGCTGTACAGGTTCCCGTACCCACACGACCCACCTGATCATGATCTCGATTATATATAGTTTCCAAACTCGATCAGGGACGTGCATCCGCAAAAATAATATATGCAGTGAGGGTAAACGTTACGTTTAAGAGCATGTCTCTCTACGTACCCATTGTGCCGGAGGCGTCGCCGCCGCCGTAGAACGTGGCCGTGCCCCTGTCCAAGCCCGCGACAGCGGGCGCCTCCTCGGTGAGCAGCGTAACAACGACGACAAGCAAGATAGTCAGCAATGAGTTGGGCATCTCCATTGCCACCTTAACTATGTCAAACAACTATAAGACCAACCGAAGATCACCAAGATAATGTACGTACTGTGTTGACAACTGGTATGTATGTATGTGCTTCCTAGAGGTCACTGCCATGGCCGCCTCTTAAATATGGAGGCCTTAGAGATCGAGCTGAGCAGCAGGACGCCCATGGATCGCGTGATCTCCATGCACGCCCGGCCGCACGCCGGGCACGTGAACGCGCGCAGCTACAGTTGCGCATCTCGACCGGATCGGCATTGGCTTCCCAAGTTCATCTGACGGAACTATGTCTACTAGAACGTAACATGGTGAAAGCCACGGAAGATTCTGATCTGCATTTACTCCCGGCCGCGTCGATCACACGGTCAACCCTTGCAAAAGAGTATTATAAACGGTTCCAATTCCGCTCGATGGAATGATTAGTGGCCACTGTTAACTGGACGGGATGATAAGTAATAAGTTTATGCTGATAAGGAAGAACTCTCGGCATGTTGCATCGGCATCTTTCTCTGACAAGGTGATCATGAGGCGAGGCTTCTTATTTTGCATAAGCACGTGGTTCTCACGTGAGGCCGGCAGCGGCCGTGGATCCATTTTACGTCTCACGACGCCATGGAAAGGGGCTGGCTGGCCGAGAGCATCGTGGCGCGAAGGTGGGTGATTTAAGAGTTGAGGCCGCCAGCAGCGACTACGACACCGGTGGTTCGCACATCCAGTTATTTGAAACCTCGCGTCAACAGCAAGGCTGCAACCACTGCGCCTTGGACTTGAACCCGGTGGAGCGTGTTGTGTGGGTGGACGATCTGGTCCGGGAGGTGGCACATGGTGACATGCGTAAAGAATGAGGCCACCTGGTTGCAGTGATGGTCAGGACTCAGGCGCAAGCGCAACCCGCCCGTGGCCTTAAGAATAACAGTAGCGCGAGCGATGTCGGCAGCTGTATTCTGCTGCCGGAGTGTTTTTTCCCGAGTAGAAACTGCCGGTGAATCTCCATCTCCTGTAACGCGGGTTCGCGTCGTCTGACATTGCTTTCAATGTCACCGCTGGGCTGTTGCCGAAAATAGAGGCCCATTAGCTTAATTATCCGGCTATTAGCCTACACTAATTAAGGACCATAGATTATTTGATGGACGTCGTAGAGCAGTGCAATGTCACACGATGACATTGCAAAGCAATATCAGACGATACAAACCCCTCCTGTAACGTGATATGCTGCTACTGGCGCGTTAATGGGCTCATGGAGTAGCAGGCGCGGTCTCTACTTTATGAGAAAAGACAAAAGAGTGTTAGAAAATCTGGGCTGTATATATATTGTAGTTCTCGGTCAGCTAAGATTTTGACATACTACCCATGTTAGTGGATTTTTTTAAAAAAAATAAACACTTTATATCAAATATTATAATATTAAACTGTGCCAAACTAAATTTTCATCCGATAGACGGTTTGGCTGTGCTAATCGACATGGCGCGACCATGACCATGCTCGCACCAAATGACCTGGCGCGTACAGGTGACACGTCGGCTGGTTAGTTTCACATCGGCAGGTGCGCGCCAGGGTGGCAAACGAGTCGTGCCGATTTCTTTTAGCGCGACGAGGGCTTGAGCCGTGCCCATCAGGTGGGTGGGGTCCAATTCGGACGTGCCCCGCCCCTTCTTCCTCTTCCTCCTTTCTTTCTTTCTACACCCAAGGCTCTTCCCTTCCACCACAGTTGCCACCAGCGTCGGCACTTTGCTCTGGCCCGGGGAAGCCCCCATTGCCGGCGAAACTCGGCCTCCGAGTAGCAATGACCCCTGTCGATGCTTGAGATCGGCAGTAAATATATAGGGCTATGTCAAGATTAAGAACTACGATGGTAACACAAGACGTCGGGTTATACAGGTTTCGGACCTCTCGATGAGAGTAAAAACCCTATGTCTTGTGTTTTGTGGTTTGTATTAATTGTAATATAATGTCCCTTGAGGGGGGTATCCTACCGCCTTATATATCCCAGGCAACAGGGGGTACATGAAGAGTCCTACTCGTAGTCTATAAGGTTTAACATAGAAAGTCTATCTCTAATTGTCTTGTGTTCCAAGCCGAGTCGGTCAGCTTCCTTGTTGATGAAGTACCCCATCGGCTACCGACTTAGTCATATTTGGAGATACCCATATAGCAAGTATCCCACAGCAGCCCCCGAGTGCTTCCTGATTTTGAGGTTTGATTCTCCAAGTGACCTTTCAATGTTGCTCATAAATTATGAAGATCTCTTAATAGAAGTTCCTGATAGATCTGCTGCATCGTCAGGTGCACCTCATCAGGTGTAGCCTTCGACTCTTGTATAATTTGGAGGCTAACAAATAATACAAGAGTCTAATTATATTAGCTCTTATTATTTTGTTGTATGTAATTTACTCAAACCATCAAGCTTGAGCCTAACACACCTCTGATCATCAAACCAGTAGGCCAACTTGCAAGATTTCAACCTTGCTGACCGATTATTAAAAAGGTCAAGTGATGTACACTATTGTCCGAGTGACTTATCGATCTGAATTTCATGACATCTGTCATGTTCAATCCATATAAAGAAATATGACATCAATCATATAATAGTACTAAGCTAAATGACATCAATCATAACATAGCCTTTACCTAATAATTTGCCACTCTTTTTATCATAAGTCCAAATTTGGCTATTCAGTCATCAACATCAATCAATAACTCAACCTTTGAACTTATGCCCGTATGACCATCAAGTCCTTTGCTACATGATCATCAAATCACATAGACACGACAAGTATTTTTAAGTGGTTTGACCACTGCTTCTCATCAAAGAAGCCCCCGAGACTTTCTCTTTGGGTTTGATAGCCTTAAACCTTTTTAAAGATCAAAGCCTATGATTAATTTTTATTAACCCAAAAAATATATTTGTCACTGTACGGCCCACCTGGCCCATGGGACCCTTAGGTCAAAAGCAAGGATATAAAAGGCAACGGTAGGTTTACTCTCAGTCCATGCCGCCACTTTACACTCAGACTCTTCGTCTTCCTCGACCCTCCTTTGCTCCTAGCGACGCCTCTACTTCTCCAGCTAGGGTTAGCACATTTCTTCCGACCGCCGCAGATCTCATCGCCCTTAGCCTCCATGCTTCTATTATGGTTTAGCGCTTGATCCGCCACGCCAAAACCTCCATTGCCATGGGTTGCAAGAAGGTTTCCTCCTCAATCCCTCCGCCGCCGCCAAGTCTTCCTTGTCGGAGATCGAGATCCCTGAGCAGCTCAAGGAGTTCTCGAAGAGCAGCCTCTCCAATGCCGACATGTCGAAGATGGTGATGGATGGCATCCTCCCCGAGCAAGCTCAAATTGACTGGAAGGTACCCAAAGAATCCTACCCCATCCCTATTCATAAGCAAATCGTTGTGTTTCGCTCGTTCTTCGAGCATGGTTTCGGAGTCCCCTGCTGCAGCTTCTTGCGCGGGCTCTTGTTCTTTTATGGGATTGAACTTGTTAACCTCAATCCCAGCTCCATTCTTCATATTGCCATCTTCGTGCATATGTGTGAAGTGTTCTTAGGCGTTCTTCCCCATTTTAATCTATTCTGCCATCTTTTTGTCCTCTGACCGCTGCTAACAAAGGATAATCAAGTGGCTATAGGCGGTGTTGGTGTTCAGTTGCGCAAGAAGGAGGCATACATCAATGTGTCCCTGAATACTGGGAACAAGAACTGGAGAGATGAGTGGTTCTATTGTGATAACCCTCCCCCTGTTTTTGCCGACTTCACTAGTGCGAAGGCAATTCTCCTGGCGCAATGGACTGAGAAGCCTGATCCGAGCGACCCCTAGGTGGTCGCTCTACTAAAGAAAATTGCTGATCTGAAGAAGGAAGTCGTTGACGGTATTACCGTTGCCAAGAGTTTCATAGTGCGCCGAGTGCAACCCTTGAAACTTTAGAGCCACCCGGCTTGGAATTATGCCACCAATGACGAGACTAGGGAGGTGCCTGACCCTCCTAATGGCAATCTTCGTCAGTCGTGCTTGTCCAAGATGTTTGAAGGAGATATCCTTCAGGATCACTCTTTAATTGAGAAGGCGTACAATGTGGGCACTCTGCGGGCCCGAGTAAGCCTTAGTCTACCTTGAGTGACTTTATCATAATCTTATTTTGAGATCTTTCTTGATGTCCTGGTGCTTATGCAGGTTCTGGATACTTATATATCCCACCCTCCGCTCCCTCCAACCGATTTCGAGGGACCGGATTATGTTGAGAAGCCACAGCAGACCGGTATTGGAGGCTCGAGCTCATCAGCAGACGCCCAACCTGAACTCATTGATCGAGTCGTCACCCTGCCTTCCCCCAGACGACTAGTAAAGCAACCCTTCATGCGTCGAAGGCAGTATGTTGGGGATCAGGGTGATGATGAAGAAGAGTCGTCTGCTGATGCCGGTCATCCTGCTCCTGCTCCCTCCGATCGACCTTCAAGCCAGCCGGAGCCCCCGAGCAAAACACTGAGTGATGCAGGGGTATTGCAGCATACCGACGAGGCAGGCAAATCTTCCCAGAAAAGGAAGAAGACTGATTCTCAGTCAACTTCTTCAAAGAAGATGATATGCCGAATCAAGGTCAAGAAGGCCTCCGGGTTAATCCCTCAACCTTATGATCCTTGTCTCTCATTGTCAATAATCATATTGCACCTTAATCACCTCAATCTCTATTTCTGACAGCGGTCGGATGAGTGATTCACAAAGTGCCCAAGAGTCCGAGGACACTCGATCGGGCCCCCCTCCTCGTCCGACTGACCTGCCCAAACCGGTCGGCAAGTCATCAGACACGCTGACCAAGGTGGATAAGTCTTCTGATAAGACATTTCCTGCCTCCATTCCAAAGCCAGCACCACGACCCTCTCCAGTCAACGTCCCTTCACCTCTTGACAAAGGTAAGGTGACATTAACTGCAGATATACTTGGTCGGCCTGAAGTGGAGGATGCGGAGATAATATATCAACATCGAGAAGCCAACAAGGTACTTCAATACACTGCTCTAGCTTTGTCTCAATATCATCCTTAAGCTTAATCATCTTCTATACATCAGAAAATATATGCTCTTGTGGAGAGGAAACAGGCTAGGGTGGAATACCTTGAAGCCAAAACTTTTGGTATGCCCTAGACTCTCTTATCCTCAAGTCTTTATGTTTAAGACTGACATTTTGTTGGTATTGTGCTAGTCACCGGTCAGCAGCTCTCCCAAGCCAAGAAGCAGATTGATAAGCTGCAGACCGACCACAAGGAGATAACAAAGCCTTAGACCAAGGTCGTGCTGATGTTACCGATAAGAGCGCATACCATCTGTGCTTAAATAATCCACTAACCAGTCTAACACTAAAGATTCAATGTATGTCTTTAGCTCATGATCAGAAGATTGCTGACCTGGAGATGTTGACTTCCAACCAACAAAGATTTGTTGATGCTTTGAATGCTGAGAAGGAAATTCTCTCCAAGTCAGTTGAGGATCAAAAGGCTGAGATCACTCGGCTGTAAAAGGAGCTGAAGGAGGCCGACTTGAAGATAGAGGATGCCAAAAGCATCTTCAAATCCTTTAAATGTAATCTTGCCAGTAAGCCTTTCATTACTTCTTACATATACGTGAATCAATGTTTGATCTTTTGATCAAAAAACTTCACTCGCAGCTCTATCTTATGGCGATCAGAAGGCTTTGGATTATATTCATGCCAATTGAGTGGAGCAGACTGGTCACTCCTTGGAGTATTTGCTGGAGCATGTGTCGGAAACCATTGCTTACAACACTCGACGAGTGGCGACCGAGGTCGGGAGTCAAGTTCTAGCAATTTGCCAATCTTGGTCTCCTGCTCTGCCATTGGACAAGATCAAGGAGGGCTTCAACCCAGACTTGACAGACGACCAATGTCAGTTGCTCTTGGATTCTATGCTGAAAACTTCCCGAGCCTTGGTCGACAACATAGAAGTGGATCCGATCATTCCTACTCAACCAGCAACTCCAGAGGTTGAGCTACGTGCTGATTCTTCTTCTCCTTCTAAGGAACTGTAAATCCTAGAATGTGCAGAAAACATTAGTAGTATCTATGTATTGAAACAATGTTACCTGTATGTAAATTAATTTTATGCTTAATAGTTTAGTAAACTAATAAGAATATCATAAGCATGTTGTTGACGATGTCGCCGCCGCCATCATCTTCCTTGATGCCGCCATAGAGAGACCAAATCTACCATTTATTCTCGATGTGACCGGCGAGAAAAAAGAGGAAACAAATTCTCAATGCTGAATAACTCAACATAGAGAAGATCTTAACCCTAACCTAGGACTCGAACTAAGAAAAGACAACTAGACTAAAAAAAAGGTGGATCCCCACTCCTCCTTGCCGCCGGTGTGGACACCGGAGGAGAAGGAGGAGGGGGACCAAACGGTGGCAGCAGATGGGGGTCTCTGGTGGCGGCGGCGCTAGGTCTCGAGACCGAGGAGTCCTTGACTTTGTAAACTCTTGTGAAATACAGAAATACACTTTGTTACGTCCCATATGTATGTTGTGCATGTAGGCAGAAAGAACTCAGTTATTTGCAGAGTTCCTGATAAATGAAATGAGATAATCCACATCCATGCTATTATTGTTTCAAGTTTGTATGTCACCAAAATTCTTTTATGCTATCTGTAAAAAACATGGTAGGCAGAGGTGAATATAATTTTCAGCACACATGGATTGATTATTAGATGGTAATTAAATTCTTCATAATTTTTCCTGACTTTGTTGACTTTTGTTAAATGCTTAATGTTTAGACAATTGGCAGTTTGGAGAATGCTTAATATTTTCTAAAATGTCAAACTTGTTTACAGTAATAACAGGTTCAGCTAAAAATATCACTCTGACTATTCCACATACCTGAATGGTGACAGAGTAGCCATTGTTAATCTCTTCCTGTTATATATGAGTTCTATCTACTGCAATACTTTTTGTTCCAGGGACTCACTGCCAAAGAGTATTTTTCAGTATTAGTAGCATATAAAATACAGTAGCTTCCTCAAACTAAAATAGCATGTGAACCATTCATTGAGGCATTTCTCATAAAACTGCAAAAGGCAGGTCAGACTTGTTCTGCTGCTATTCATATGTCACTTTCTTTTGCAGGATAGTTACGCAAGCTTGCAATGCTTCTTAGAAAATATGTGTTCTATTGAAACATATGAAGGTACTCTGCAGTCAACAAAACCACTTAATTTTGGTTGACATCTTTAGAAGCTGCTGACCTCCAGCTCACTGTAAGACAATTCTTGTTTCTATTACTTTGAATACTATTAGCCTATTTCTATTACTTTCATATCTCTTATACCCTCATGAGTTTAAATCATGTAACTGTGCTCAGTGTTCTTTCCATGGTTCGGGTGTTTGCATGATAGTGAACTACAGAAGGAAGTATGCCTTCACTGCAATTTTAATTTTTTCTCATCATCTTCAAAATCAATTCATTTGAGCACGAAAATGACTAATAGAATTTCTCAAATTGATTTGGTCAATCTTTCTCCTGTTTGTTTCTCTAGGCCTAGGTTACTCTGTTAATTGTTGTCAGTTCAAATTAAAAACTTGGGTCTTTTTTGCCGGCACTTAACTATCCTAGTTTTACTGAGTACATGCCCGGGCCCACTACATATGCAGCCCGGAACAGGCCCCCAAAATGAAGGGGCCCCCAATTTTACCTAATATGCATACAGGCTTGGATACATATATGGCCCAATACTTAGCCAGTTAGAGCATCTTCAAAATCTCTCCAAAAACTCTCTCTAAATTAAATTAATGGGATTTAGTCTAAAAAACTATCTACAACAGCTCCTCTAAATAACTCGCAGATTTATTCTTTCCCTAAATTCTTTTTATTTGTAGCTAGAAATAAGAGAAAAATTGGAACTCCAATACTTATATTTAGAAAAAAATTAATATTGTTGTGGTTCCAGATGTTAACATGGCCCAATCAAATATTTTTCTGATCTATTTTTAGAGAGAACTGTTGGAGTAGACAAAAAAACTTCTCCATAATAATTTTTGGACTGCTCCTAAAAACACTCTTTTGAGATCAATTTTTTGAGGAGCTTTTGAATTTTTTCAAGAGCTTTTGAGGAGACTCTTAGTAAGAAACGAACGGCGCTGGCCCAGTAATCTGCTGCTCCGCGTACTCGGCGACTCCTCCGATCGGTGCGCATTACGGCGTTTAGGAAGAAACGAATGGACGGAATCTCTTGAAGCCGATCAGTCGCCTCTCACCTAGGGCCTCGTGCTGCTGCTCCAGTCCTCCTTCGGCTTTGCAAAATGACGCACGGCAGCGGCGGCCAGGCTGCCAGGGGTAGACCGCAGCACAGCAAACGACAACGGGAGAGGGGCAGAGCGCATAGGCATAGCGTCCAGCAGTCCTGAGTCCAGTCCAGCCTAATCTCTAGTATTTTCTAATCTCAGGTATGTTTCTAATTCTTATCTTTTCTAAAATTCTATTTTCTAATCTCTGGTATTTAATTCTAAATTAATAATTATATTTTACTTTTCTAGTATAGTAGTGTTTCACAATTGAAGCATGTCTTCCATAAATCGGTCTAGAAAATATGATTCTTGCTATCAAAAGTATAAAAAGAAACAAAGAATAAAAGATATAACTTAATCTCAACGAGGTGTTGTGGATAGATTTATTTTAAAAGAACTACAAGTGTCATCCGATAATCATACTCTTGGTCAGGGCCTAATAAAGGCCCCACTTTGGAGTTTCGTATAGGTCCCCGAATTATGCCGGCCCGGCCCTGACTGAGTAGTGTTACTCCTGCCTCTTATATATGTCTGTATTTTTTTTGCCCCTCCAGTTTTACTTTGCATGCACCTAATAAAGGAATAGTTATTATTTTCGAATATAACATATTTACTATAAAATAGAGCATTGTTTCACTGACTACCTTGCACCTGTTAAGAAGTTTGATTCTACAGTTTTAAATTCCTTTTATTTCTATAGTACCATCCATCCTATGTGCGATTTTTCGTAACCAAATATGTTTTTTTTTACATCAGGCAAAAGTGACATTATCTAAGTATATGAACCACTTAAAAGAAAACTTTGAGCGCTCTTGCCCATTTTGTAAGTTAGCTCAGATTATTTTTCTCTGGGGTAAGGTTTCTTCTTTTATACCATATACACTGTAATTTATTTCTAAAACTGAGAAACTATCTTTGCTATTTTAGCTCTAAACTTCACACTACCAGCACCATTGGAGGCATTGCTGTTTCTGTCATCAGCGCCCCTATAGAGGTCTGTTAGTATTTGTTTTCCTTCGAACTATACACATTGCATTTAAGTTATGAGTAAAGAATGCAAATTGGTATGACAATTCAGGCCTGCTCCTGATGTGTTGTTCTCAATGTTACTAATAAAAGGCTGACCTCCAACTTACTCCCTCCATTCTTAAATTATTGTCACCATTGACTTTTTTAGCATCATTTTTTACTGATAGAAAATGCGACAGTGTAGATGTGTATCAAGTTTTAAGTTCTAACATCTTTTATATATTAAGATATAAAAGTTGAAAATAATAGTTAAATGGTTATAGTGTGTTATAGATGAATGTTTTCACAATCGAAGTGTGTTCCAGCTAAATTCAATTTGAAAGATGTGTTTAGGACAAAACCTGGTTTTGTTAGTGTGTTCCGGACTAATTTCCCTTACTATTATATGATAAAATTTTGTGTCATACTAAATATCTATATAAAATATGGATGCATATAGTTTACTGAATTTTTTTTATATATATAGCTATGCTATATCACTACCTGGGTGTGATATAATAGGTCACTCCCTAGCCACTTTGACTCATCCTCACCAGAACTTAATTGACGCAACCCAGCCAAATTATTAAACACCAGCAAGAGTTATTTAATTCTCCAAATAATAGCAGCAACATAATTATTTTGAAAAGGTAAATGCGGTGGAGGTTTATTTCCTTTGACCACGTTGCCATCTTCCATACCTATTTTTCTATATATATTCCTTCTCTCTCACACACACAAAAACATGCATTGCTGAATGTTGTTCCGCCGGCCAGTGTGTTCCTGATGCATAAATACCACACTGAGTTTGATTTCACTCGCCCAATGTTTTTTATGGTTTTGTTAATTTTTTCATATAGCAGGTGGAATAGAACGAGGAGCACTATGCTGGCCGAGTTTATATGCTACAAAACAGCACAATGGATTCACATCCCTAATCATTGCAACGTGCAAGCACAAAAGGCTCATGTTCTATTGTTCCTATATTGTGCCCTACTGTGATATGCAGCCAAGGACGGCAGGCCCGAGCGTGGCTGAGGATGAGGTCTCCCTTCATGCCATGGTGTCGCGTCCACAAGATTGGTTGCATTGCCTACTCCTTATTATAGAGGCTCTTTTTTTCGCACCTCCATTGTATGGCTTTGTGAGATGCCCTCTCATTTTACATGAATATTTCTTCTAGTTCATCTGAAAGAATATCTCACAGTTGGCCATAGAAACATATAATTTGTTTTTTCTCTTTTTTTGTATTTATTATTTGATCATACAAACCTCATTTTGAAGAATATGGGTTGTAAATTTGAAATATGGGTTCTTATGCTTATTACATGTCTTTTTGAAAACTACTAGTTCAGGTAACAAAAGCTTGTTTGCTGAGGTGCAGCACTAACAAAAATTGGTCGTCTCCTCAATACTTCTTTTGTTTGAGATCAAATCATATTTGACCAAACAACAAAATGCATCTACAATAATAAACAAATATTCTCTTTGGAGTAAAAACTCCACGCACACTAACGTTAATTTACAAGCAAAATTGCACGTTGCAATCTTGCTATTCATTTTTGTTTTACTATCTAATTATGTTTTGAGAGAAAGAAATTATCATTCATCTTGACTCCTTAGTGATCTACAAAACAAAATAAGCAAATTGCGCCTTTAAATTTGAATACCATCATATTCTTAATCACAAAACCTCCATCATTTTATTCAGATCATAAAATTCTCATGGTATTTCTTCAATAGTTTGTTTAGTTGTGCCATATAAACTTAACTGATTAAAAATGTATCAAACATGTTATGGTCACAAAAAACACTAGCCTTTGGCGGCAAAATGTATCACATATTAGCCTCTGGCCGCAAAATGTATCAAACATGTTATGTTACAAAAGCACTTGTCTCTGGTTGCAAAATGTATCAAGCACATTATAGTCATGAAAACACTAGCACATTATGATCTGTCTTACTTATTTGTGGTCCTATTGGTTTCATGTCAGAAAAAGTTTTAACCTATGTATATTTTTAGTAAAATTTCTAGTGAGTCATACAAGCAGAGTGAATTCTGGTCCTTAGACTGGGCTTCTTTGTATTTGACATACATGTTATTAAATACAATTATGTCCTATAAGCTAATTTTTTTGCGGTCATGTGGGCTATTTGCAATTGACTACTCCTAGTTTGTAGAGGCAAAGAAACATCGGGATGCCAAATACGGTACCAGCATGCATGCATGCAAACTTAAATTGATTGGCTAATTCATATGATAAGTAATTAGGTGAAATTAAGAAATGTATTAATTATGTCACCATGAATGGACGCATGCTAATGTAGGTGGACGAATTGTCCTATTTTTCTGCTCCATGAGCCAACTCGGTGGTGTTGGTTGTAAAATAATATATCGACAAGCATAAAATTCCATATGGTGCAATAGTAAATAATCAGTATATGATATAGGCCAACAAAAAATGGGTAATATTTTCTATGATTAAACAAAATTTTATGATCACACGTGTATGTTTCTTATGGTTGCACCATATTTTATGATCACGTAGTTTGGAAAATTGAAGCTTTCGGTCACGTTGGGCCAGCTAATAAAACAGTAATTAATAAAGTAGTTAAGTGTGGCAATTAATGGGCTGAGCATGCATGGAATTAACGGCAGCAATTAAGAAAGTGAATTATACGGATAATGCTATATAAGAAATCAAGACATAAAGTAACAAATCATTAATTGAAAACAAGCTTGATGATGAAGACGATAATGGGATCAAGTGTTGGAGTCGTTCTGAATTTCCAACATGCTTCAGCAGCTTGCCATCAACCAATAGCGAGAATCTTGTGGACGGGTAGCACTAGGGTTGACAAAATCGATCAAGTCATGAAAACCAACTGCCACCGGTTTTATGGTTTTAGAAAAACCAGAAAAAAAAACAGTTGGTAAACTGATCAAATATAAAAAAAACAGTTTTGGATGAAATTTAAAATAAAACCGGTCAGTTTCTTCAGTTACCACTCGATTTTGTTTGTGTATCAAGAGAATTTCTTCTATCCAAAGAACTATTCGGTTTTTTATTTATTATCGGTTTTCTTGGTTTACCGCTTAGTTATTTTGGTTTTTGAAATAATAAAATTTAATAAATTTTATTTTGTTATGACCAAAAAATCAGTCATTCACTCAAACTAGACAGGGGTGGTGTGGTTGAATGGACCGCAACATTGTGGTTGAACCGACCCGGTTTTCATCAGTGATGACATTCTTGTGTTGAGTCTTGCTTTCTCGTGCGAAGTGTCATAGTTATACATCTAGACTCCCATTATAATGGATTATACTACTTAAAACATAGAAGTAGTATAAATCTAATCCAACCGTTAATTTATAAGGACAAATACGTAATTGACTAGGTAAAATGCAGCAAATTACAAATCATGCCATCGAGGACAACCATGGTCATTCATGAGACATGAGGTTGAATAGCCTGAAAAAAAAAACGACTCTACGCGACGCCGTCACCGCCGCCAGAGAAAATCTTGCCCGCGCCGTATGTACACCTTGCCCCGGCACTGCAACGTGCGTATCCCAGTAGATTCACCTTACATACACCTCGCAGCCCCGGCAATCAGGAGCAACATTAGACACTCACGGTGTCGTAACTGAAAGCTCCCTTGCTTCCCCTGCGAGACCTTTCACTGAATTCGTCCAAACATGATGTGATTGATGTGATGGCCTCTTTGAATCTCTACTGATTGACCCCAATTGCAGATTCAGTTCAAGTGCCAGTACTGTTAGTATAGAGTTCAGAAAAACGGAAAAATGAATAGAGGTTGTAATATCATACCGCAAAGCATCAAAGCGTCACCCTCCCAACATTAATCATCACTCATAAGCTTCTAAAGGAATTGGAATTTTTGGAATGATCTGTAAAACCAGTTCTTTAGATCACTGGTACAGGAACACCTATTTTGTGCAAGAACACCTATTGAAAATTACAATATAGTGATTCTATGACAGCTCTGTGGCCTGGTGGTAAGGCACATGGGCGCGCTCAAGCTGGCGGGGGTTCGAGCCCCTGTCCTGCACTTGCCTCCAGGAAGGCAGCAGCAAAGGTACCGTTTATCTAAAAAATACAGTGATTCTACATAAATAACAGAGACATTTCAGGGTTTTGTGTCGATATGGCGGACTATTCAAACCATTCAAGCATGGAAAAATGATTGAATTTCTTAGTTGTTACCTTCAGCGGTTGAACTGGAGACTTTAGTGAGAATGATCAATGAAGAAAAAAGCTATGGGATATATATACCCGGGATACCTAACCATATCCGAGTGGGCTGGGGGTTCGGTTATGGTGTATTCGGCCCAAAAGATATTTACCTAGATATTTGTTTGAGTAAGCAGCAAGTTAGGTTAGCAGATATGTTGAATAGATAGGATCTGTTATAACCAACTAAAAGACTATCATGTAAATCCCTGCCCTTCGGATATATAAAGGGGGTAGGGGGCCTTCGGCAAGAGACAGACTCGTATTTGAACCCTAATTTCAATGCGAACCCTAGCAATACAGAAACACCAAACATGATGTAGGGTTATGATCCTTCGGGAGACCCGAACCTATATAAACCCTGTGTCATATGTCCATCGATCTTTTATACTCATACGTATATCTAGAACTACTATCGAGATATCTCTCGACAGTTGGTGCGCTAGGAAGGGGCAGCGTTGAGTACAGCTTCGCCGAAATCGATGGCTTTCATGTGTCATGTGTCCATCGATCTTTTATACTCATACGTATATCTAGAACTACTATCGAGATATCTCTCGACAGTTGGCGCGCTAGGAAGGGGCAGCGTTGAGTACAGCTTCGCCAAAATCGATGGCTTTCATCGACATCAAGTTTTGCCCGGGAGACAAGATCCGCTTTGGTACCGTCAGCCTCATCGCCAATCAGTATGGGAACCTCGTCGAGCAAGATCACGTGGCCCGTTCGGCAGCCACCATGCCTTCAAACTCAGGCACCATAAAAGCTTCGATGGCCGATCGGATCGTTCCGGTCGACCGGTTCTCACTCGGCCTCGACAACGCGGCGACAGCATTCCAAGCGGAAACCCTCTCGGGCTCCTACCCAATGTCGCCCGCAACGCCCCGATCAGCAACATTGGCCGACTCGGACCTTACCATGGTTGATCTCCCGACTCCTCATGTGGATCAGTCGTATGAAGATCCCAATTTTTTTGACGAATCAAGATTCGTTGTAACAATCGGCCTTGAAAATAACTCAGTCCTGGACTTGATGGAAGGACCGAGCGATTTAGAAAGTTGCTCCTTGGATTATCACGAGGTATTCATGGTGGCACCTGCAGCCCAAGGAGGGACTGAGGGAGAAACATTGGCGGCGGCTGCCGCACGCGGCACCATACGAGATGGACATGTAACCGATCTTGAAGATGACGACCCCGATGCCGCCACTCCCCCGCTTTGTAGACCGGATGCTCAGCAGAGACCCCGAGTCGTGCGAAACATAGATATGGGAGACCTCACCTTAAAACTTGATGGTGAAGACGTCTTCAAAACCCCACAGCACAACATCACGGCTGCAGCGACCCTCTTGCGCACCATAGAGCCCTTGCTCCAAGTCTCTCTGGAGTTGACACCTCAGGTCAACCAGTTAAAAGCACACATCAGGGCTGTGGCAGTACTGGAGATGCATGCGGCATAATCAACATCGAGTAAGGCGACATCTAGGGCCGCCAGTTCGGTACCTAGCCAGGAGAGAAGAGACCGGCAGCGCTCCAACCAGCAGGCAACCCCGCCGACCGCCCCAAGGCGCAGGCCCATTGCAGAGTACCATGATCGGCATCCGAGCGCCGACCTATGCAATGGCATACCGCCACGTGATGTGCGGGTCCGATTGGACAGCAGATACCAGGAGCGCGATGACGCGGCCCATCGAGAGTACGAAGATGAACGACACCGACACGGTTATGTCGACTACGAACATGACAACAGACGACAGCCACCCAGAGACGATCATTACCGTGATCGACGGGACGAGGGCCGCCGTGAGGACAGATCCCGCCGAGGACTTGGCTGCGAGCAAGAACGGACCCCGGTCACCGACGACTATGACAAGGAGGCTGGCATTCGAGCCTTCACTCGGGAGCTTCGAACTGTCAGCTGGCCAGTCGGCTTCAAGCCAGTAGGCATCGAGAAGTATGACGGCAAGACGGATCCGCGTGACTGGCTTCACGTCTATTCAACAGCCATACGAGCACTCGGCGGAGACAGTTTTGTCATGGCCAACTACTTGCATATTTGCCTGGCCCCGATGGCACGAACCTGGCTCACCAACCTGCCCAACAATTCCATCAGTTCCTAGGCGAATCTCTGTCGGCAGTTCATCACCAACTTTCAAGCCACCTTCGACAGGCCAGGGAACCACTGGGAGCTCGGCCGGATCAAGCAGCGGGACCAGGAGCCACTTTGAGAGTACATCCAATGCTTTTGCTGAGTAAAAAATACCATCCCTAATATCTCGGATGCTCAGGTCGTCGCCACCTTCCAAGGTGGCCTTCGTGATGACGATCTGATAAAGAAGATTGGGAGGTTAGACGTTGCCGGCGGATTGTCAGCCAAAGAACTGTTCACCATGGCTGACAAATACGCTGTGAGCAATTTGGCTCTCTTCCAAGTTTGCCAGTACAAGGAAGCGACCTCAAGGAACCAGTCGGGCCCACCCAATTACAGCAAAGACGATGACAGGAAGCGTAAGCAAGACCGAACGGTGGCCAACACCGAGCGCCCCACCAGGAGGAAACCGGTCATTCAGGACGACTTTGACAAAATGCTTGATGGCCCTTGCCTACTCCATGATGGAGCTCACAAAGCCAGAGAATGCTTTAAGTTGAAGAATTTCGCCCATCATGCCTTGAAGGTCTGCAAGGAACACCCCTGGGTCCCCAAGGGCGGCAGGAAGGACTCGGATTAGGATAACCAAGACGAGGATAAGGAGAACTTCTAAGACCCTAAACGCGAGGTCAACTACATCTGTGGCAGGTCCAGGGCAGACTCGAAGCGCCAGCAGAAGATCCTCTACAGAGAGGTCCACTCAATCTCACCAGCGGTATCTCAATATCTACAATGGTCAGAGGTCCCAAATACTTTTGATCGGTCTGACCATCCGGATCACATCCCCAGGTCCGGGAAATATCCCTTAGTACTAACGTCGACTGTTAACCAAGTTCGGCTAAATCGGGTACTGGTAGATGGTGGTAGCAGTTTGGACATCCTCTTTGTGAAAACCTTCAAGGAGCTCGGCATACCTTTGACCGACCTCAAGCCAAGTCAATCGTCATTTCACGGTGTGATCTCGAGCATGCAAATAGTCCATCTAGGGCAAATCACTCTGTCTGTGACTTTTGGCACTCGGGAGAACTACAGGACGGAGCGCATTACCTTCAAGGTCGCCGACCTCGATTCTACTTACCACGCCATTATAGGGCGGCCAGCCATCGCCAAATTTATGGCCGTACCTCATTATCCGTATATGATGATGAAGCTACCAGGACCAAACGGAGTCATCTCACTTAACTCGGATGTGCGAACATCATACGACTGCGACAATGGCAGTTGCGAGTTGACGGAGAAGATGGTGGCGGCATCAGAGTTGGCCGAGTTGAAGGCAGCGATCGCAACGACTGAGGAGGCCATGCTTGACCCAACTCCCAAGAAGGTGTTGAGGGCCATGGTACAGGCGGACGCCGTGGAGTCCAAAAAGATTAACCTAGATGATAGTGATGTATCCAAGACCACCAATATCAGGGTCAATCTAGGTGACAAATAGGAAAGCGCGCTCATCCTTTTTCTTAGAAATAATAAAGACATATTTGCATGGAAACCTTCTGATATGCCAGATGTTCCAAGGGAAAAGGCTGAGCACAAACTTCATGTTCGTGAAAATGCCAGGCCGGTAAGGCAATGGCTTAGACGATTCTCGCAGGACCGAAAGGATGCGATTAGGAAAGAAATCAACCGACTGCTGGCAGCCGGTTTTATTAAAGAAGTCTTCCACCCCGACTGGTTGGCCAACCCAGTCCTGGTGCAAAAGATGAATAAGGAGTGGCGGATGTGCGTGGATTACACCAGCCTTAACAAAGCCTGTCCAAAAGATCCGTTCACACTCCCACGTATTGATCAAGTGGTCGATTCGACGGCTGGATGCGCTTTGTTGTGCTTCTTAGATGCCTATTCAGGGTACCATCAGATTCTCTTAAACCAATCCGACCAGCTTAAAACCTCATTCATCACACCATTCGGAGCATTCTGTTCCACAACAATGCCCTTTGGTCTGAAAAACACTGGCGCCACCTACCAGCGGACTATGCAGCGATGCTTGGATAACCAGATAGGAAGGAATGTCGAAGCTTACGTAGATGACGTGGTAGTCAAGACTCGGCTCTCCACCGACTTAATATCTGACATAGACAAAACATTCGGCAACCTCCAGAAATACAATATGAAGCTGAATCCAAAAAAATGCATCTTTGGCGTCCCATCAGGAAAATTACTCGGCTTTCTAGTATCACATAGAGGGATTGAAGCTAATCCAGAAAAGGTAAATGCCATATTACGGATGGGCCCCCCACATTCGCAAAAGGACATTCAAAAGCTCACTGGTTGTACGGTAGCACTCAGTTGGTTTGTATCACGACTCGGTGTTCGAGGGCTACCTTTTTTCCGGCTACTCAAGAAGCAAGAATCATTCATCTGGAATGATGACGCACAGAAAGCCTTGGATGATTTCAAGGCTTACATTAGTGGTCCTCTAGTCTTAACTCTCCCAGAACCGAAGGAACCTTTGTAGCTGTACATTTCTATAACCACACACGTTGTCAGTACTGTGCTAGTGGTGGAACGAGCGGAAGATGGCAAGGCTCAAAAGGTGCAACGACCAGTTTACTTCGTCAGTGAGGTTTTATCAGAATCCAAGGTACGATATTTCCAGCTTTAGAAGTTAATTTATGCATTACTAATGACATCTTAGAAGTTGAAGCATTACTTTGAGGATCATCCAATTGAGGTCCACACGTCGTTCGGCCTAGGCGAATTGTTGCACAACAGAGAGGCCACTGGGAAAATTGCCAAATAGGCCATCGAGCTCGGATCATATGATATCACCTTTAAGTCACGCGACTCGATTAAAGGACAAGATTTGTCAAACTTCGTCACCGAGTGGAAAGAATGCGAGTTACCGCCCAACCCGCAAGAATTAAGCTATTGGAAAATGGCGTTTGACGGTTCCTTACAGCTGGAAGGTGCCGGAGCAGGGGTCATATTGACATCTCCTAAAACTTGCGTGAAAGCAATTTAGCACACGGACCAAAAACAAAGGTGCACTGGCCATATTCATCTCTGGTTTTCATTCTTCCAAAGTAAGTCAACAACAATTACATAGAAACTTATAAGAATCACTCAAACATGGCTACAATTACCTCAAATGCAACGTTTATAAAAGAAGAAGAGCTGTCACTCGGAGTATGAATGAACAATGATAAAAAGAGGTATACTTCCCGTCGATAAGCATTATAGATCTATAAGTCAACAACAATCACATAGAAACTTATAAGAATCACTCAAACATGGTTACAATTACCTCAAATGCAATCTCTATAAAAGAAGAAGAGCTATCACTCGGAATATGAATGAACAATGATAAAAAGAGGTATACTTTCCGTTGATAAGAATTATAGATTTATACTAGCCATATTGGTAATTAATCAAACAAAACTAGGACTATTTGTGAACAGAGAACCAATGCATCGAGTGGCATGAGCAGTCAGTAACTCAGAAACCCTACAAGACTGCCTTGCCTGACGCTCCATCTCCTGTGCGACAGTGCGAGATCCATAGCTATCATTGAGGAAAAATGATTCTGCCGCCAAAGCGCTCATATGCCACCTCGACAGAGCGCGCACCACCCTATTCACCATTTTTTTAGATGATGGAACAAGGAGGAAGCAACTCTGTAGTTAATGTTGGAATTATATGGGCTTGGTCCATTAATAATAACAATAATTCCTGAAAATCTCAAAGGCCCATTCATGAGTGATGGGAGTGCAAATGTTTAGTCCCACATTGCTAGTGGAGGTGGATGGAGTCCAACTTATAAGGTTGGTTGCTCTAGCATCTCTTACAAGTATATGGATGGGAGGAAGGAAGAACACACGTGCGCGCTCGCTCGCCTCGCCTCGCCTCGCCGGGCCGGGCGGGGCGGGGCGTGGGCGATGGGCGCGGCTGCGTATCACCTGCGTGAATGATCTGCTGAAATTTGGTCCCTTGCCTTACGGGGGCGCGGCTTCCTTTTACACTTTCTTTTTTCTGCGTATTCCATATATTTAATTATGGAAACCAATGTATTAATATAGTAACTGACTCGGTTGCGGGACGCCCAACCCTAGCGGTTTCCCCCTATAAATACGTACGGGTACCGTCGCAAATCAAATCACGCAATCGCTTAGGGTTTTGCCTCTCGCTACTGTTATGCCGCCTAGTCTTCTCCATCCTGATTGTCTGTGTGCACCGGCGAACGGGAGAGCAGGTCTCTGGAACCATCGTCCTCTGTGATCCTGCACCGGGAGAGGGCGAATAAGGTTTTTGGGAAGCGCTCTGCGCGACTGCTCGATCGCTTCCTCGTCTTCGTCAAGCTCGTCGCCACGGCTCGTCTTCCTTGTCGTCGAGTCGGTCTCACCCGCCGTCGTCAACAACATGATGGTGCTGCACGTCATCGCCGCCTCCTCTACCCATTCCAGAAGGAAACATACGTACTCTAATCTCACACCATGTCTTCCATACTAGCTTTCGTAATCTATTTGTCTATGATGGATGTTGCTAGTATGGTAGATGCTATGCTTTTGTCTGGCCTAATAGACCTATCTAGATTTTGCGTAGACTTGTCTAGTTCATTATGCAATCTGTTAATCATACTTATGATTTATTTCTAGATTAATATAAAACTAAAAGTGCTAATTTATCCAACTATCCAAAAACCTTATTGTAGGTACTTTAGTTTTATGGCTGGATTTGTCGATGCACTAAGGCCAGAGAAATTCACTGGCGTGCACTTCAAAAGATGGCAAGTGAAAGTCACTCTGTGGCTTACTACCATGAATGTGTTCTGGGTGTCCACTGGCAAACCTGAAGGCGATCTCACTGCAGATCAGGAAAAGGCCTACAGTGAAGCCAACACAATATTCTTGGACGCTGTTATTGGAGTTTTGGTAGATCGTCTTCAGGACGTCTACATCCATCATACAGTCGCAAAGGATATATGGGACACTCTGATCGCTGACTATGGTGGTTCAGATGATGGCGCTAAACTGTATGTCATTGAGCAGTACCATGATTTTAAGATGGTAGATGGCAAATCTGTCGTCCCGCAGGCTCATGAGATACAGTGCATAATAAAAGAACTCGAATTGCTTAAGATCATCGTACCTAAGAAGTTTGTGGCTGGGAGCATTATTGCCAAATTGCCTCCAACTTGGAGGGATTTTGCCACTACTCTTAAACACAAGAGGACGAACATATTTGTCTCAGATTTGATCGTGTCTCTTGATGTTGAGGAGAAAGCTCGTGAGAAGGACGGACGTTCTAAAGTTAACGAGGGAAATACTATTGCCAATATGGTGCATCAACCACAACAGTCTCATGGTAGTGGTGGTAAGGGCAAGGGCAAGAACAATAAGGGTAAGCAGACCACTACCTTCAAGAAGAAGAACAACAAGAAGGGAGAATGCTTTGTTTGCGGTTCTAATGAGCATTGGGCAAAGAAGTGTCCAGAACGCAAAGGAAGGAAGCCTTCACAGCAGAAGTCTGCGAACATGGTGACCAGTGCTGGAGAATATAGTGGGTATCGTAATTTACCATATGTTTTTTCTGTATTTCAATCTACTTGTTGGTGGCTTGATACTGGTGCTAAAATTCATGTTTGTGCTGATGCCTCTTTGTTTACTTCTTACCAGGTCACCCGAGATTCCTCCATCCTAATGGGGAATGGGTCACATGCTTCTGTTCATGGTGTTGGCACGGTCGAGCTAAAGTTCACTTCAGGGAAGATTGCCAATTGAAGAACGTACAGCATGTCCCTTCTATCAAGAAGAATCTCGTTAGTGGCTCCCTTTTGTGCAGGGATGATTTTAAGGTAGTGCTAGAGTTGAATAAAGTTGTCGTGTCTAAGAGTGGACAATTTATTGGTAAAGGCTATGAGTGCGGAGGCTTGTTCCACTTTTTCCTTTCAGATTATTGCAATAAGTCTGTGAACTATATTTGTGATGGTGTTAATGAGAGTGATGCTAGTGTTTGGCATTCACGTTTATGTCATCTAAATTTTGGTTCTATGTCTCGACTGTCCAGCTTGAATTTCATTCCAAATTTTTTTATTATCAAAGGTTCTAAGTGCTCAAGTTGTGTGCAATATAAACAACCTCGAAAGCCTCACAAGGCTGCAGAGGAGAGACGCTTGGCACCACTAGAACTTATATATTTAGATCTTTGTGAAATGAATGGTATATTGACTGAGGGTGGAAAAAGATATTTCATGACTTAGATTGATGATGCGACTAGATATTGCTATGTTTATTTGTTAAAAATGAAAGATGAGGCTCCAAACTACTTTAAAATGTATAAGGCTGAAGTTGAAACTCATCTAGAGAAAAAGATCAAAAGAATTAGGTCCAATCGTGGTGGTGAGTATTTCTCAAATGAGTTTGATTTATTCTATACGGAACATGGTTTGATACATGAGAGGACGTCTCCCTATTCGCCCCAATCAAATGGTGTTGCCGAAAGAAAGAATCGCACCTCAACTGACTTGGTTAATTCCATGTTAGACACGGCTGGATTATCTAAGGCATGGTGGGGGGAGGCTTTATTGATATCATGTCATGTCGTAAATAGAGTTTTCATGAAGAATAAGGAGAAGACTCCATATGAGGAATGGATTGGTAGAAAGCCATCGCTATCTTACTTACGCACATAGGGTTGTTTGGCCAAAGTTAACGTGCCAATTAACAAGAAGCATAAATTGGGACCTAAAACTATGGATTGTATCTTTTTTGGATATGCTCATCATAGCATTGCCTATAGATTTTTAGTGGTTAAATCAGAGGTGTCTGATGTTCATGTTAATTCATTAATGGAGTCTCGTGATGTTACTTTCTATGAGAACATATTTCCTACGAAAGATTTACATAGCATGTCTAGATTATCTTCTGATGTGATTGCTGAAACTACTCCTGAACCTAGTATATTTTCTGATCATGCTGAACAAACACTTGAACCAATCCATGAGGAGATTGACAGTGAAGCTCCTAGGAGGAGCAAGAGACAAAGGACTGCAAAGTCTTTTGGTGATGATTTCACTGTTTATCTTGTGGATGACACTCCTAGAACCATTTCAGAGGCATATGCATCTCCTGCTGATGACTGGAAGAAAGCTGTCCATAGTGAGATGGACTCTATTCTTTCTAATGGAACTTGGGAAGTTGTCGATAGACCATATGGTTGCAAACCTGTGGGTTGCAAATGGGTGTTCAAGAAAAAGCTTAATCCTGATGATACTATTGACAAGTATAAGGCTCGACTTGTGGCTAAGGGGTATACTCAGAAAGAAGGCGAAGACTTCTTTGACACTTATTCACCTGTTGCTAGATTGACCACTATTCGTGTATTACTTGCTCTGGCTGCCTCACATGGTCTTATCGTTCATCAAATGGACGTTAAGACAGCTTTCCTTAATGGAGAGTTGGATGAGGAAATCTATATGGATCAGCCAGATGGATTTGTAATAAAGGGTCAGGAAGACAAGGTGTGTAAGTTGTTAAAGTCTTTGTATGGTCTAAAACAAGCTCCTAAGCAGCGCATGAGAAACTTGATTCAACACTTCTAGCAGCAGGCTTTTCAGTCAATGAGGCTGATAAATGTGTGTACTACCGCCATGGTGGGGTCAGGGAGTTATACTGTCAAGACCTTTTTGTGCCAAAGCTTTGATATGAAGGATCTGGGTGAGGCTGATGTTATCTTGAACATCAAGCTAATCAAAGGAGAGAATGGGATTACTCTTACGCAATCTCATTATGTTGAGAAGCTCTTGAACCGTTTTGGTTACAAGGATAGCAAGTCTTCTCCAACACCTTATGATTCCAGCTTAATCCTTCGAAAGAATAAGAGAATTGGTAAAGACCAATTAAGATATTCTCAGATAATTGGATCACTTATATATTTAGCCAGTGCTACTAGGCCTGATATCTCATTTGCTGTGAGCAAACTAAGCCGGTTTACTTCTTGTTCGGAAGATGATCATTGGCATGCGCTTGAGCGGGTAATGCACTATTTAGTTGGTACTATGGATTATAGAATTCATTATTCTGGATATCCAGCATTACTAGAGGGCTATAGTGATTCTAATTGGATATCTGATGCTGATGAGCTGTATAACACGAGTGGATATGCATTTACTCTTGGTGGTGCTGCTATTTCATGGAGATCATGCAAACAGACCATCTTAACGAGGTCTACCATGAAAGCTGAGCTTACTGCACTAGATATAGTTACAGTTGAGGCCGATTGGCTACGTGAGCTCTTAATGGACTTGCCTATTATCGAGAAACCTGTGCCAGCAATCCTCATGAATTGTGACAATCAAACTGTGATAGTCAAAGTGAACAATTCTAAAGATAATATGAAGTCATCAAGATATATTAAGAGACGTTTGAAGTCTGTCAGGAAAATGAGAAACTCCGGAGTCATATCAGTAGAATATATTTCAACTGGTGAGAACCTGGTAGATCAATTTACCAAGGGGATGTCATGTAATGTGATAGACAGTGCATCGAAGGAGATGGGTATGAGACCCATATGTGCTATTCCATAGTGGTAACCCAACCTATGTGATCGGAGATCCCGTGAAGTAGGATCTGGGAAAAACAAGCTATTGGTTAGCATGAGAGTAACCTTTTTGTGACCCACTCGAGAAACGATGCATTACTCTCGATATCTGTATAGCAGGTTGGTTGTTGCCTTAATATATTCAGTTGGCTTTAAATAGCGAAGATGTTGTCCTATAGAACATTCTTGAATGAATACACCTATATGAGCCTGATTGTTGTAAGGTCACAATCTGTGAGATTTGGGTGATCTCTATTAAGCTCATAAAAGATCAAGGGAGTATGACCTATATGCTCCACCCGCGGAGAAGCCTACTGGAGATCTAGTACCAGTTATGACATTAAGTGAAACTTGTTTGCACAAAACTTGCAATTCAAGACGTAGTCCATTGTTCAAGTTGTGAATGAGTGTAGTTTATTGTTCTAGGTGGAAGTTCAACTTAACAGTCTCCACTGAAAACACTGGTATATTAAACAACAATGGGATGAGGCAAAGTCTACAAGCTGACAAGTGAACGGCCTTCAGCACGGCACTGCGATGATCGGTTATTATGTGCCACTGAGGTGCATGGAAGTGCGGACTCAGGAAATGCTAGATACTTGGAAGGAGAACTGTGTGGCGGTTCTTGTATTGTACTATAGTGTTTGACACGAAAAACACGGTTGGCGCCCGCACGATAGCGGAGTCTGTTGTGCGTGTATGGAGTCGGAAGCGCGGCCCTAACCTAGTGTCGCCGCCGCCAGAAGCCCCCACCTCCTGCCGTCGTTTGGTCCCCTCCTCCTTTTTCTCCCGTGTCCACACCGGCGGTGAAGAGGAGCGGGGAACCACCTTTTTTTTAGTCTAGTTATCTTTTCTTAGTTTGAGTCCTAGGTTAGTGTTGAGGTCTTCTCCACATCGAGTTATTCATTATTAGGAATTTGTTTCCTCCTTTTTCTCGCCAGTTACGTCGAGAATAAAGGGTGGATTTGGTATCTTTATGATGGCATCAAGGAAGATGATAGCAGCGACGATATCATCAACAACTTCCGTGTCTTGACGACATGGAGTTTTAGGTTTTCAGACGACGATATCAAGGCGGAGATGATATTGTTGGCGTGAAATAAAGTTTTCTGGTTCCTTCTCCGTTTTGTCATGGTTAGTTCCAACCGCGATGAAGGGTTTGTGAGATCAGGATCGATGATTTTTCTTCTTCTTCAGTGGCAGATGGAAGAAGAAGGAGGACACGAAAAAGAAGAGGATTATTCTCAATTCTACCTATAGAAATGTTGGCTGCCGTTCCCTGGGCACCTGTTCTCAGTCTGTTTGCTGAGTGTTTGCGTGTGTGGTCATCTATTTGAATCTTTATACAGATTTAGGATTGAGTTTTGGAGCAATATACTGAGTGCACTTAGTTGTAATATTTCAGTATTTCAGAGTGTTTATAACATATAGATATACTCAGTCATTATTTAATGTAATCCTTCTTTTATCTTAAAAAAAAAACGCGGCACGGTTGGCGCCCGCACGATAGCGGAGAGACCCGGGCGAACTCGGACACTGCATTTGGAGTCGCACTCGACTCGGATGCGGAGTTCATTACCGACCTAAAGTAGGCAATGGCCAATGGTCGGTGGAACCTCTCTCGTATCGTATTTATATGGTGAATGCGGCGGATGGGTTCATACGTGCAGACCGCCGGCGCTGCAGGCAAGAACCAGATCGACGAAGCCATCATGTCGCTGCCCTCCTTCTCCATGAGTTTCGCCACGGTTGACGACGCGAAGCGCAAGCGGCCGTGTTCCCGACCCCACCCCGTCGATCACGCGTGCGCCGCCACCACACCGCCTACGCCGGCGCGGGTGATGCAGTTGCTGGATGACCACCGCCCGTTGAAGATGCTGAACAACATCGCCGTGACCATCGTGGACCAGACGTACGCCGCCCTGCTTGAGATCCTCGGGCCCGCCGCGGCGCCGGCGCGTTCCGGCGACGACGGGCACGTCGAGGTCAGCCGGCCCGTGGACCCCGCCGACCCGGACTCCCCGCTGCTCTGCGTCAACGCCAGCGCCACGCACTGCTCCATCCGCCTCGTCAACGGCGGCGATGCTGCCGGCAAGGACAAGTTCCACGACTACCTCCTCGCCCGCGCGAGCGTCAGCGTCTCGCCGGGCGCGCTCCACGTGCAGGCCCGCGGCGACGGCCCGGTGAGGGGCTGGACGTGCGCGGACGAGGTCCGGCCCAACGTGGCGGAGAAGGGCCTGTTCGGGGTCCTGGAGACCATCCGGGCCCGGCTCGACGCGGCGGTCCGGGTGGAGGCGAACCTGATCAAGATGGCCAAGGCGAGCGGCTGCAGCAAGAGCCCCAAGCTGAACGACATCATCGACGCGCGCATGGCGCTGGACGTCGACGCGTTCATGCGGAGGCGGCGCCAGAAGCGGCGCCGTGGGATCCAAGAAATCTCATGCCGGCCCGATGCGGACCTGATGGAGGATGCGGAGATGCTGGCCAAGAGCCTGGGGGCGCTGCACGTTGGCCAGAAGCGGTGCCAGCCGGCGACCGTGATGGATGTGGAGGTGGACGACGCCGACGTCCTGACGAAGAGGTTGAGGACGCTGCAGGTGTGACGAGGAGGCATCGATGCCATGGACGATGGTCACTGGTCATATGCACAGATCCAAGATGCAATCCCGGCATGAGGCGATCAGGGGCCCGTCAGGGCTTACCGCGGACACGGAACAGAGCAACATTGCAGGAATACACCGTTTGCAGAGTCATCGGATTCTGGCTTTTGCTGAGCCCGTGTTCTCGGCCACCGCACGACGCCTTGTCCTAACATTGTGTTGTACTCCTACATTACTAGTACGTGATTTGGGCCCTAGTGTCCACACGCTTCGTCGGTACTCTGTAAATTGGATTGCTGCTAAACCCGACACTGGAGGAACAGAGCATCTAGCTGATGGGGAAACCGGAACAGAGGAAATATTCAAGGAACCGAATGTTTCCACAAGCATATGGTCGTCGGTTGGCCCTAGTAGACTAGACTAGAGGTGAATTGCAGTTTCCCTAACATTATTCTACTGTACGTACTCTGAGATGTTTGTCCACGTTTCATCAATCGCCTGCAAATTGCATTATTGATGTTTGAAGAGCTGACAGCATGAGATTTTGTGCTAATTAGTCTATGTACTAGAAGATCCACCCATCCTTCATTTAATTTCTGGCGTTTTAGATATGGGGATTTCCTGATATGTGGATTGGACTGCTTCATTGTGATATTTACATGCTCGATGTGTTGTTTAGATATGGAGTTCCTGATGTCGAGATTGAACTGTTTCAAGTCATATTTCGGAGCTCTCAATGTTACTGTGTATGACGATGGTAGGTGGTCTATTACTGGTCTTGTTCAGAAAAACAACTTTCAGTGTCCTTTATATTAACTAAAATGTGCTGAACAATGTTCAACGCATTGGTTTGAGCTCTTAATATCACAAAATGCATGTACAAGAAGCCCCAAGCCCCCAAGTGTTCGTTTGAAGTTCATACGTTTGAAGCAAACTGTAAAATAACTTGTTGATGCATGTGAAACAAGCTGGTTTGCGAGCATTGACATCTCCTTATTGATGCTTACCCCTTGCTTGCTTACATTGTTCAGTGAAATAGAGCATGGTGACATTTAAAACCACTAATAGCAAGAACCACCCGACACCCAAACTAAAACATAACAACTCCTACACCATAGGGAAGCATAGCTAACCTTAAGCTCTACTACCAAACCAAGTAGACCCTCTGCCCAGTGGATGGTCCAACGGCGGTCACTCTCCCACTGAGGAGACATCTGTATGAGCACCCACTAGGCGGGAGTGGCAGCACGCTTGTCTCCACTTCACTTGCACTGGCCACGCTTCTCAGCAGTGGCAGCTGCAGAGTGGAAGAGGTCAACGAGGTAGGGCTGCTTGCAGTTAACACAAGTTGGGAACTCCTTCACGGACACCATGCAGTACAACATGCATCGGGAGCAAGCGCCGATCAGCATCCGCGATTTGCTACCTGGGCTGCCGTCCGACGACATGCAGGAGCTCGGCGATGAAGAGCCATTGCCGTCACCACCGTCCACCTCCATCCTCCTAGCGGGTGGTGCCAGTTGTAGCTGCAGGTCCAACCGTGCAATCCTCTCATTGTTTCCTCCGGCGACGTCATTGTTGCCGTAGGTCCACCAGCTCATGGTTCACCACCACACTCTGCACAACAAAGACTAACATACATATATGTCATCAGTTGGCTGACTTTTGGTAAAATAAGACATGCAACTATGTAAGAGTATGAATACAAACAAGACCAAGAGGAAGTGTTATTATGGGAGGCTTTACTTACCTGGATGTTGAGAACAGGGATGGAGCCCTTCGGAGCTTTTGGTTGTGCAGCTCTGAGGGGTGCCGTTGGCCTCTTATATAGAGGAGTGAGAAGGAATATGTAAATAGAGTTATTCACTTGAATTAATACACTTCACATCAAAACCTTGGCTATATCCCTGTGCTCCGGCCTTACTCTTTCTCTCTCCAGGCTATGATGCATGCATGGGTACAGTGCATCTCTTGGTTGGAAGTTCACTATTAAGAAATTGTGGTTTTAAGAACTTATATATGTCCTACAACATCCTGTTGATTGAACTTTAACTAGAGGAGTCTTCCGATGACATTGGAGGTCGCCGTGATTATTTTTCGCCAAATTTTAGAGTAAGTTTGACAGCACGTTTCAGCATGTAAGTACATGGATACACGGAGCGTCAACAAACCTTTGTCAGATGTAGCAAACTAATATGTAGTCTTCAATCAAATTTTATTAGCAGTCAATATTGACTTCCATTTGAACTAGACAGAAAAAAAATCTCAGGATCTAAGGAAATCAATAGCTGCCAAGATTACCCGTACTAAGTCTTGTGTGTATTGAACTAGAGTTTGAGGATACGAGATATAGAGAAGAAATGTAAATCTGACTATTTCTTTAACTTCGTAAAAAAAATATGAATGAGATTCCACGATAAACAAGTTTTCAAATGCAAACTGCATCAATACAATTTGATTGTTTTCTTGTGTCACTGAATCTTTTTGGTTGCTGGCGATAAGTGCCTGGGATCCTTTTCTGAATATGAACTTGCTCCCTACAAGAGAAATCACTACTACAAATATCATTTTGAATAATGAAAGGCTATTACAATTAGTGGCAGGCATCTCATAGCCTGCTATTAAAATGGTCTGGGGAGGGAAGCCCGTCACTAATAAGTGCTTTAAGCTAGGCGGCGCAGATTAGTGATAGATTATAAATATGGCCCGCCACTAAGTTTCTATCACCTACTATAAAAGAAATGGTGTGGAAGGAGCAAAATTCTATCCGCTCTTCTCCTGGCTCCCGCCCCTTCTTCCACCGCCATCTACTCCTTTCCACACCCATGGCCGCCATGTGTCGTCTAGTCGCCGTCATAGGCTGGCTGCACCACATCTGGATGCAGCATCGCCACTGCCTCCTTCAGGTCATGGCCTGTCGCACACTGCCGATAGAGGAGGCCCACGCCAAGAAACGGAAGGCTAGGCCATGGCCCTCTAGCGGGTGTCGGCCATGACGAGGACGGTCGCGGTGGTAGCGCTGCCTCTACCTCCTCCCCCCACCCTCCTCCGTGACGGATCTGAGGGAGGGGGTGATGGCCACCACGGCAGCCACGATGGCCCTGGTCACCAAGGCTACTGCCGACATCATGGAGTTGGTGGTCAGATTGGTAATCATGAGCAGTGATGTCATCCATATCATGGTAGAGGCGCTCGTCGACCTCTCGGACGGCTCGGAGCAGGTGGGGGCTGCCCTATGCCTCACCATGCACATCGGCACCGTCGTGCATAAGATGGAGGTGGCGACAAAGGAGGCGACGGAGGCAACGGTGTGGATGGCGATCATGACGGGACGGTGGCAGCAGCTTACACCTAGGGTTAGGGTTTTGAGGCAGGACCTAGTACTATTTGGTGTGGGGCCCCTTTTCTAGGTCGGATGAAGGTGAGGTAGTGACATCATTACCACACCTTATTTTGTGTAACTAATGACATATTTAGTGGTGGGCTACAAAAGTTTTCACTAATCAGTAACATTTTGTTAGGGACGAACTGTTTGCCCGCCACTAAGGCCACTTATAGTCCGTTGCAATATTTATTGTAGTAGTGAATGTAAAACGTATGCATTACACACTGTGATCAACTGCTAATTCTTTGTACTGATGAGTCCATTATACTCTTGTGTTTTTTGTGTTTGCATCACTAGACAGAAGTGTGTTTCATATCACAAAGCTTTTTGCATTAGCTGTAATCATTTCCACACCATGATGTGAATGCTCTTCATGAATGAAGAATTCATTGCCTGTCCACAAAGCTCAAAGGATTCCATCTATCAAAGTAAATGAGCATCAAATGTGGCTCTGGATTTTCTGAAATAAATATATTTGAAAAGGAGATGTACCACTGTAGGTAAATGTACATGCTTTGATTGAAGCGAGACGCCGTGCATGTGTTTGCAGCATTACATCACTAAACTCCAGTGCTCCCTTTGCCCTTCAATGAATGAAGTATATAGAAAGCTAGCAACACATTAATAAGAATGAGGAGGTGCAGCTTGTGAAATGATATCTCACCAGCAAACTTTTAATCAGAAACCCATGGCAGCTTTGAATTCATGGAGTGGTAGTATCTTACTACCTGCAGCTGCTTTATCATGCTGATCAAAAGGGTGAGGGCAGTCTCTGATCGTTTAGTCAAGTACTACGACCAGAAGTTTTACTTTCGCCAGTTTACTGACAGAAAGCTTCGCACCATTATTGGGTTTACCCAGAGTAGTTATGCCTACTTATGTGGCAACGAAATTTTGACACCTGATAATACCAGATATTTGGCAGGTTATCACGACTACTAGACTTGATGCAAAGGGTCGTACTCTATCTAAACAAGAAAAAGATAATAAAAAGCATATCATTACTCAGATTTGCAAGAGAATATATGTTTTACCTTCAAATATTTCCGTTTCTCAGGTTTACAGGACACCTCACATGCAGTTCCCTTACCAGATAACTTCAGAGATTTCTTCGGTATATTTTTAGATAATGGGAGAAACCAAGTCCCGACCTTCACCTCGCAAAGAGGATATGGCCAGCGATTATTACAAGATTGGAGCAGCATCCAGTTGCGGGCCACACCCTAATATGAGCGATGAGCCTAAGAAGTATTAAATTTTTATTTCTCTAGTCGATGACAGATAAGCAGAGCATAGCAGTGCACAACTTATTCGGCTGCAATGTACTACGATGTGGCAGGGCTCTCAACGGAGCGAGCTGGGCTGTTTTAGAAATCCTGCTATGGAGAATCTGGTATATGTTTGGAATGATGTGGTGCATCAACCAGGCAATCTCTCACAAAAGGGAGGCACCACCAGAAGGCTGGGTGAAGGATAAACGTTTATGGCGGATTCTCATGCGACTCTGGGAGATCGGGAGTTGGTGTCGTTATCAGAGACAACACAGGTGCAGTGCTTCTCTTTTTCAATAGCAAATCGACCTGCCGGCTATATGCCGTATTTATGCAGGTTCCTCAATATGTCCAACATTTGGTTGCTCGCCATTGTAACCCAGTTGTCAAGTACTTCCTCCGTTTTAGAATAAGTGTCGTTCTCCTTTCCATAGGAGTCAAATGCTTTTAATTTTGATCAATTATATATAAGAAAATATTAATATTTATAATATATGATTAGTATTATTAGATAGATTATTGAATCTATTTTTATTTGAAACTTATTTAGATACAAAAATATTATCAATATTTTTTTAAATATAGCCAATGTTAAGAAAGTTTGACTGACACAAAAATCATAGCAACACTTATTTTGGGACGGAGGAAGTAATAAAGATGGCTCTCTCTTTTTATCATAAGAAAAATATAATGGAGATGTAAACAAGGTTGCAAGAACAGCATGACAAGGTCTTAAAAAATCAAAATCCAACTGTGCTCAGGTCCGGTTTCATCTGGGCCGATTCAAAGAAACCAACAACAGTACTTAAGTCCACCACGTACCGAGCAGGCCCGGAGACGGACTGCCTGCATCAGATCGAGCAAAGCAGCACTATAAATCGCCGTTCAGTACTGCTTGGATTTGGCATTCCAAATTTTCATGACAATGATTTAGCAATCGAGGACCTCTCTTTGCTCTGCATCTCTTCAATTTTCTGAGGCGGTTCGTGGTGTTGACGTGATAACCCTACATTTAAGGGACGGTCAAAGCTTGCACTTTCATGCAATAAAACCAGTGCAACTACAATTGTAATATGGTAACTGCTGTTGATCAGAACTGCTTTATGTCTCCGACGCAGTAGCTTTTATGGTTTCTGCTTCAGTACATGGATTTTGCCAGGATGCTCATGAATTACTTGGACGTGCATATGCCCAAGATGGAGTGATTATTGATTTATGAATCAACCGTACTCATAAGTCATATAGTTTGCAATAGCTATTGGCTTTTTTATAATCAAATAGCTATTAGTTATATATATGCAGATCTATTTATTTACTAGCATTTTGCCCATGCGTTACTACATCAGACATAGCATATCAAATTTATAACAATGCAATTACACCAAGATATTCAAAAATAAATTGGATCTTAAGTTAAGACTTCACACGGTTTTTATTTGATAGAGAAGGTTAATCTTCTACGGTCAAGAAAAACTCTTGAACCCCGATATCACTTATAAGACCACACAGATAATTCAATTTCACAAATTTGTGCACACTACGAATTGAACCCTAGTTAAAAAGGCTTGCAACTTGAGACACTAAACAGGTGAGCTAAACGTTGAAGAAAATTTCAGATGTATGGAGCCTTTTGTTTTCTTGGCTACGTGGGGCTTGTTTCCACGTGAATGAGAGACATCTTTTTAACAGTGAAAAATGCATTTCTTGATGTCTATGTTAGTTAACTGAGCAGAAAACATGATTATGAACTGTTGGATGCACGGCAAAATGATAGCTCTAATTGAGTACGTGTACACCCAGGGATTCAAGTGATACAACTGAAGCACGATTGATCATTAGATCGTCACTGAAGATTAATTAATAGAAGCATGACTGATCATATAGATATCGTATCGATCTCTCTCGATATGAAAATCACAGTGGACCAAGAACGTGACGGAGGACTCCATGCAAGGCAACATGAAACCGATTAGTGCTAACACACCAAATAAATCGCCTAGGAACCGGACTCTGTGAGCCAATACAAAACTAAGTGGATATCAAAGCTAATATCAAAACTAAGCAATACCAATGATGATCTCACCTAATTTATTAAGAAGTACGAGATCAGCCGCGGCGAGGCGTGACACAACCACGCTCATTGGAGTGAGCCATGTGGTAGGTCGCCACCATGGCGGCCTTGGTGGCTTGCGGGCAGATGGGTGACATGATGATCTTGAGCAACACATCCATGCTGATATCTATGAACAACGTCGTCCTATTACATGAAACAATCTCCTTAATTGCCAGCACCATCCGCCCCGCCAGGCTCTCCTGCTAGGGCAATGCTCGAGGTCGTCATGTCCTTGTCGAGAATGCTGTCTCGCGAGAAGTCATCGTCGGTGAGTGACTTGAACGCCATGATGACCGATGCGAGCCACCGACTGTTGCGCTCACCATCCCTCGCAAGCGCGCGGACCCTGGTGATGGACGGATATGTTTCGCTTACGTACATAGGATGTGGGGATGCGGACACCAAAGTTTGATGTAGACGACCGCATCAGATATGTTTCGCTTACGTACATAGGATGTGGGGATCCGGACACCAAAGTTTGACGTAGATGACGGCACCGTAATTATATAGTTTAGATTTAGATATTCTATTGCAAGCCAAAAAAATATAATCTAAGCTGCATGCGTAAGAAAAAGCTTCATATGAGAACACATAATTGAATTGAACGGTGTAGGAGAACTAATATGTGGACTGAACTGGTTTACAGATGGACGACTGAAAATTTTGCCTCGATGTGTATGCAAGCAGTTGAACCTCGATGGGTTGAATATGGCTTGACGATGAGGACTGGAAGTTTGCCAATAGGTCTGCAGAATGAGGACTGGAAGTTTTGCCTGTAGGTGTGCAGATCAACTAGGTTTGACTTTTGAGGTGCCTCTAGGTTTGGATTTGGTCGGACGTATTTTTTGGCTGATTTTGATGTTGCTTTTAGCTCTGCTCCATATATAGAGTCTGATTGTGATAAGAGTTTGACTGTGATTCAGTTTATAGAGTCCGATTCTGATAAGTAAAGTTAGTTTGACTTTGGTTATTATGTATGTTTGACTATGTACGTGGGCTGAGTATTGGTAGTCCGATTCTGATGAAAGTGTGTTTCCTGTACATGGGCTGAATATTGGTAGTCCATTTCTGATAAAACTTGGAAATTCAAAACCGACTTGGAAAAAGAAAAAGAAAAAGAAATAGACCACGTTCAGGCAAAGACAAACAGCTATAGTCCATTTTCACCCGCTCCTATAAGCCTTCTTTCTGGTAGTGTAATTAGATAACTACGGTGAAGCTGATTATAGGAACTGCATACTGCAATTTATTGCAGGATTATAGGAACTGTTGGGTAACACTGCAGAAGAACTCTATACTGAGAAAGATTTGCCTCAAGAATCCAATATTCAAGCATGTAGCAGATGATCAAGATGCATGTCCCTACAATTTTCAGTAATGTTTGCAGAGTGATCAAGGCGTCCAATAGGTAATAATAATCCTCTATCGCAAGTACTATGTGTTGTTTCTTGAATATAAACATTGCTGCTAGCAGAAAATTTAGTAAACCGATATGAGTCATTATAAAAAGGCAAATACTTCTATGACCACAAGCGCATGTGCCCACCCGGCGAAACACTGACGTGTGTGCTTTAACGTTTGTGCTGATCAAGAACGGTAACAGGGAACGAAATAGCTTAACACACTGAGCAGGCCATCACAATGGCCGTAATAGATGATTAAACCGACCGAATTAATTCACACATTTAATTCACGCATTGAACTCAAGCTAGACGCATGGATGGTTCGGCGCAACATGAATTAAATGGCCAGTGGACCAAGTTGCGGGCTATCATCCTTGAATCATGAGCTGTCAGGTTCTAAGATGTTGTAGCACCTAGTTAGGGCTCTTTTTGACATTAAAATTACAGAGTTACTTTATTTCCTACTGTGATATATTCAACAAGAAATGCAATTTCAATTTTTCCTATTTTTAACAAAATACATTAAGCTCATCTAAAGTTATTAAGGCTTTCTTTAGATTAAAGTTTTGCAACCCTTTATCTCTAAAGTTAATAAATATGAATTAATAGTGGGGCTACCTTGACTATCTAGTCTAGAAAGTAAAGGATCAAACGTTATTTTAAAAATTTTACTATGATCTTGTAGAAAATGAAAGATATAATATATGATATCTCTGATATACTAGATATGAATCCCTCCATATTCATTTCTATCTCTGATGATCCAGCTTTTCTTTGTTTCTAGTTCTCTATTAGATGATCAAGAAGATTAATCTCTACGTTTAGAAGACTGAAATGCAAACAAACTTCTCATGTTCATCGTGATTATAACCAACTTTCATGCAACAATGGAGCAATGGTAAGTAAAAAACAATTTTACATGCCTAGTCTTTTTCTGTTTGCAAAAAATAGATTAGAGATTCGTGAGCATCATTGAGATTAGGCAACGTTAATACATTCTTGGACTCTGACACCCTCTGGAACATATGCTTAATAAAAAAAGTTTTGAGATGTGATTACATTTTTGGACTCATTGAGATTAACGTTATTACATCATAGTTTTTGGATCATCATTGAGTGTTTCTTCTATAAGCTATGCATGTATACCTTTGCTTTAAGATTTATATTTTTTTATAATAGTACACAAAAAGAACTGGAAATTTCAGAATTATAATATTTTTGAACAAAATAACATGCAAATGATTTCAATTTTAGTTGATATATAATTCCTAAAGTGTAGTAAAATAAGCGATATGATAAAAACACTTGCAACGTTTAACTTACTGTTGGAGTTCTTCGTAATAATTCAGACCACATATGTTTGGATTGAGGTAGTTGAACCTTTTTATAAACACATATGTTTGGATTTAGCAAACAGAGTTATTCATATATATTCATCAATGAATCAGTTGAAACATTTGTCTGATCATACAGATCATTATAAAATCATATATGTATGTATGTATGTAAAGTCTCTTCCGTTTTCACGTAATGAGCGTTAAATTAAATTTCTAATTGCTAAAGAAGAAAGTCCTACGCTCGCAACACATATTGCAAAGTTATATAATACATAGCAATTGCAGAGTTCTGACAAACATGTGCTACATCATTATTTTTTATTATCGTGTTTATATAACACAGAGCAATTGTAGAGTTTTGATCAAATATCATTAACATGGAGCAATTTTTGTGTTTATTGTGTTATTGTACTGGTAGAGTATATCATTAGAGGAGGAAGTACTATGCTTGTCACCGTGCATGCCTCTTGTCAAATTCTTTACGGTGAATTAATGTTCCCTGGCCAGTCATAATTACACGCACCACATGCGTGCAAGTACCGTGGGCTGAGCTTAAGGTTCACTCAATGCTTGTATTAATTCAATCAGTTTAACCATATATTTAAGCGTCAGTCATAATTACAGCAAAATTACCTTGGTCCGCAGTAGTGTTATGGCTCCATTGCAACGGGGTCTTACAATCTTGTCGATCGCACCTACGTGGACGGTCAAGCACCGGGTGGGCTTGTGACGCTATGCTCAAAGAAATCACTGTTGGAAAAATGTCACCCTGGTATATGACAATGCATACTATTATAACCTAAAATCATCTGCATAAAAAGTTGTATTTTAAATATTGTGTTGTATATGTGTAACACCTAGTTTTAAATAAAGTTAATAAAAGCAGGATTTTTGGATTTACTGGGCTTAGCCTAATTAGTGCCCAATTGATGGGAGAGAGAAATCAACACAACCCTAATCCCAAAACTAACATGGCTAACATCTCACCCACGTCCTCTCCTTTCCCCTTCGATCCTCTCTTCCTCGAGCAGAACTGGAGCGCCGCTTCCTGTCGACTCTTCTTTAGGATCGACGATCTCCACCGCTTTTGGTCTCCTTCCAAGCCTGGATAAGCAAAATGGTTGCTACTGGTACTCCCCATCAAGTCCCTCTTCTTTTCACCTCCCATCATTGCTGCAGGATAGGATATCTCAGTGCTAGATCAATTTCGGCCATTAGGGCTTTAATCTCTTTCAATCAGTTTTTGTGATCTGTTTTCTGACAGTCTGCGCAGCGCTGGTTCCATCCAGTTTTAGAGGCCCTTAGGTTTCGAATATCACTTTTGGTAGAATATGAAAGTTATAGATTATTTATTTACCTTTCCAACGAGTATTTATATGCATTTTTTCGTTGAGTATAACAGAAGTTATGCCTCTCTAAATGTTACTGTTGAAAATATAGTCTGTTAGCGGTTTCAGTTTTGACAGTCAGTGTTGTTGATTAAGGTGTCCTATAAGCACCTTGGGTTATAAAAGATGTTGTAGTAAATTTGATAACCTTTCTATGGAGTATTTAATTACTGTTTTTTATGAATTTTTTGAAGTTGACTGTCCTGTAGTTCGAGTACAGATTATAGTGTTGTTTTATAAACTTTTTTACGACTAGTAGATGTTCAAATTAAATTTTATTTTGAATACAAAACTTGGAGGTTTTTATGTATAGATGATCATAATGTATTTAGTTGCTACCATCCCATTTATACTTTTAAAGTTATAAAATGTTAAATGGCAGTGTTGTTGAAAATTGGCTTTATACTTGTTCTATCCTATCATTTGGCGGGTGTGGGGACGTAGGAGCGTTTCATTCATGTCTGTTTGATATTTATATGTTTGCATTAGTGTTGAGAATTATTCATGATCAGGTGGTGTCCCTTCGGAGTATGCTTAGCTCTTTATTGATCATTGATTGGTGAAGGCAAGTAAACGTAGCGCTTGTGGTCCTGCTTTAACTTTATTATTTGAATTACCTCCACTAAATTTAAATAATTCACACTAGCCAGATATATTGCTAAATGTGAATTTATCTCTATATATTGAATATCATTTATCAAATTATGGATCCTATTTATTTAATTTCAATGTTGAAGTATATGATAAAGTGCATACATGATAATTTTGGCATTTTTTTGCATTTTTTATTGGATGCATAAGAAGACACCGTAGTCTGATATTGGTGCGGTAAGTACCGGTATAGCGATGCACATTGGAAAGAGCAATGTGGTTGGAGCCCTCACTTCTTTTGTTGGGATTTGAGGGTAGAAGTGAAGTCATGCATTGCATTGCATCATTCGTATTTTGCATATGCATTGAAGTTCAGCATTATAAAGTTACCAATGTTTTATCTCACCAATTAAAGTTATATTTCATCATGTACTATATTTTTAGTGCTGCTATTTAATTTGTTAATTAATTAAATTGTGGTTCACATAATATTGTTAAAGCTATTTATTTGTTGAGATTTTTTATAAACCTCATGCACTTTTATTTTTCTTACTCAGGATGAACATGAGCTTAGGATGGGGAGTAGCAGCACCTTTATTCACTTTCTACATGTTTCTAGTTGTTCTCATATATTTGTAATAAGGAACTTGTGTCCTCTTAGTTATAATCTACTATTCGAGTGATGGAGAAATGTTTAAACTTCTTAATGTTTTGAATAGTAATGCTAGATTTATGGATGTTAGAGTAATGATCTTATTGTTAAATTATCTTTTTATCAATCTTGTTTGATACTTCTACGTACTCTGAATTTATTGATGTCATGCTAATTATTATAGTAGTGTAGTTGTGGTAATATTTTGAAGTGATTTCTAGGGTGTTACAATATGAGAAGAACTTGAGCAAAAACACAACAAGAATATAAATAGATAAAACTTATGATGAAGGACAAGACACAGATCTACAATAAAAAATAGATGTTAAAATTGTGTATCATATATCAATGCACAATTAATTGTCCACCAATAAAGACTGAAAACATCATAATAGAAGTCACTATTTTAATTTACAACTCACAAAAGAAAGTACAAAAACACAGCTGCTACAAATACTGGTCAAAGTTGTTGCTAAGTATGATACTAATGTGCAAAGTTGGACTCTGTTTAGACGGATAGTTTAAAATTCTAGATTATTCTAAATCATGAGATTTTCATATGTATGGTAGTTATGATGATTTCAAGGTGATAATTGATCAAGCATCGATACTCTGTTCATGGCGACTGAATCAATTTAGTGACGAATAATAAACATGTGTCATTAGAACAAACTAAAAAGTCGTCATAAACTAAACCCATTTCATATTGTGATGAACTTAGAGTGTCATGTTAGTGCAACTATTTTTGTCACAATTTAATGACAATGGGAATTGTCATAGCTTTGGACTTTCGTCACTATTTTTTTCAACGTTAAAGGGTCTGTAGCCTACTGGTTACAAGAGCCTCAGTAGCACCTCAGGTACTAGGTTCGACTTGTCGTAAGAGCGAATTTACTAGAATTTAACGATATTGTATTTTCAGTGGTAGGCGACGCTCCCGTCGATAACGAGGCGCCAATGATGACTTCGTCAATCTCGAGGATTTGTCGGCTCAGTCTTTGAGGATGCTCATAGGGGTAGGATTTACGTACGTGTGTTTATAGGGGTAAGTGTGCGTGCGTTGTGAGTATCTGAGTTATACTGTGTAATCTAAAAAAGAAACTATTGCTTTAGGGTAAATAAAAATGCTCCAACCAAAAGGTTGATATCTATAATTCAAAGCTACTAATGTGATAAGTGACATGGGATGCATTTACCACTCATCGTCAAATGTTTACTATATGTATATTGAAGTTAAATAGTTTACAAATATGTATGAGTTTTTTTGAATGAAAAAGTAAATTATTATTAACAAGGAAAAACTTATCCTATAAAATTCATGAAATTTCAGTAGAATTGTCATGTCAAAGTTTAGAAGAAGCTATTTAAATTCACCTATTAGTTGTGCTTGGTCCAATTTGAAAACATACAAAAAAAAAACAAAAAAAAAGAAAGAATACAAACCAGCACAACTTTTAGCTCAGTTGACCAGTTGGGCCTATTTGACCACGGCCCATTAAAATTCTCGAAATTCATAAAACATGCCAACCCATCGTGGGACATGACTTTTTATTGTTTTTTGTATGAAATTACAGGAAACTCTTTTGCTAGTACATGGCTAGCTACTGTCAGTCTGAGTACAGTCTGAGTGTACAGGAGTACAAGATTGCTACATGGCTTGCTGCTGGTAGGCTAAGCATGGAGGAGTATAAATAAGATGTATGGTCTTCATATATTTTGCTTCACTAGATGTTCACATTATTTGTAACTTAAGAGATATATGCTTTTACCTATTCAAATTATAGTTTTTTCTTGATCAATATTGGAAAAATATGTATTACTCTTGTATTGTTTTGTATAATGTATGGGCTGGAATGAATGCATATTGTATGGGCTTGGATCTATGTGTATTTATAGACTGTATTGTATATCAGATCAGAATTTTGTTGGGCCTGAGATCCATAAACAAATTTGGCCATGAAATATATTAGACCATGTCTATCCTAAATTTGGGCCTAATAAATTGTATTGGGTCATCATTTTAGACTACATTATTAAATAGGCTGTCATATTTAAATTTAATATTTTATGATATTTTAAGGTTAAATAATGATAAAAATGAATGACATAATAGAATGATGAAGCATCTTTTATTATGACAGAAACAAGTAAAATTGTCACAAAACATATTTCATTACGCATATTCTGTAACAAAGATACTTTTGTCCTTGAATCGTCACATAACTTAAGTTGTGACATATATTTCAGGTTTTATAACAAAAATAAAACGACATATAATGTTAAATTTTTTATAGTATTAAACATCATCATTGTATGATAGAATAAGATCAGCAAATAAGATGGGATATAATATCCTAGGTCATCCAGATGCACAATTTGCGAGTGTGTATCTGTATCAAAACAGTAGAATGATCTTGTGAACATGTACGTGCTCTTTTGTATTTAGTAATTCTGCCACCTGCCCCCGACTAAGTTTTTTGGAGTCCCTCGTTACACCTTGTAAACTCCTGCCCCTTCCCTTGGTACGGGAAACTCCTCTGCCCATGTATTTGCAGAAAAATCATCCAGATGAACAAATATTTTTGTTAATTATCCTGACATTAAGGATTCCTTTGAATCGACGTTTTGAGGTGTAAGATCTAAATGGATCACTACTAAGCAACTCCAAGAGATTAGCTAAAAGAGGTTAGCTAATTTCTGATTATAGCTATGCTTTTAAATAAAATGTCTTCTAAAACATTGAAATAATCCAATAGACTCTCTAAAAAATTTTCATCTCTATATTTAAAAATTATTGAAATATAAACAAGTAGGGTCTAGTTTCGAAGCTTTCATCACTGCGAGTACAATGGTGAAATCGGTTTTCAACTTCTCTACTACCTAATAATTGTGAGCTGGTCTTCTTAGCCATCTCTAATCCGTTCTTAATCCATCATTAATCTCATCCATTAATCCGTCCTTCCATCCTTATCTCATCTGTTAATCCGTCCTTCCATGTAACCCCGACCACGCCTCCCACCCGGATCCATCCGCGCCTCCCACCGCCACTGTGACTCCCACCCACCCCCGTCCGTGCCTCCACACCGATCCCTCCCCGGCGAAGGCCACCCACCTCGGCCGGTGCCCACTCGAACTCCCCCGGCCAGCGGCGCCGGGCACCGACGGCCGTCCGCGCCTCCCACCCTCGTCGCGACTCCCACCCACCCCCGTCCGCGCCTCCGCACCGTTCCATCCCCGGTGACTCCCACCCACCCTGACAGGTGCCCACTAGAACTCCCCCAGCAGGCGGCGCCAAATCTGACGGGGCCCGCTCCTCCTCCTCTGCCGGCGACGCGAAGACCGATAGCGCTCGCTCCTCCTCCCCCGGATGGCGGGGTGAAGTCCAACGGCGCCCACTCCTCCTCCCTCAACCGGCGATGCGAATTCCGACAGCGCCCGCTCCTACTCCCTCGACCGGCAAGGTGAATTCCGATGGCGCCCTCTCCTCCTCCCCCGGCCGGCGGTGCAAATTGAGTCTCTGTTTTCAACTTCAACCAGAGAAAGCCTCTCAATTCTGATTCTTGGTAATTACCCTACTTTGTTTCAGAATAATTGAATCCATGCTTTCCATGCTTCTTGAAAGCTTCTCGAAATCCATACACACTCTGCTCATAGTTGAACTGCACAACACAAAATGTGTCGGGGTCTGATCAAAAGGAAAGCTTGAACCTAGAGCCAAAGCATGCACTGAATAGGCATAATTGCAATTTCTCGCCAGGGAAACTGTATAATATATAAAAAAACAATTGAGAACTCTACTACCTAATAATTGTCAACTCTACTACCATGTCGGTATGTTATGTATGGTAGTAATTATTCTCAGAGCATGAGTTAGTGTATCTGATCTTTCTTGGTGATGGCTAGGTACTTGGCTGAGTTCAAGTCTGGCACCAAGAGGAAGGAAGCTGCAGAGAGCGCCATGAACGATTACAAAAATGCTCAGGTTAGATTCTTGATGACAGGTTAACTGTTTATGTGTTGATTTGGAGAGAACTTTTAGATCCTGTAATCCATTGGTGGTGTTTTGTTCTATGTTTGCAGAATATTGCTCTTGCAGATGTGGCTCCAACCAACCCCATTATGCTTGGTCTTGCGCTCAACATCTGTGTTCTACTATGAGATCCTGGATTCCCATGATCGTGTTTGCAACCTTGCAAAACAGGTCAGCTTGATCTCCCTGTCTTCCTTTCTTTTAATAATTTTGCTGCAATACTTCTCAATATTTAATGTACTGCTATTGCTTGGAAGTGTTTTGGATTTGCATATGCAACAATCTGAGAGCGTACAGGACTAGACCTCCATCCATTTTATTATCGGTCTATTGCGAACCAATAAGGATTTACTTCGGTAAGATTTGATTCCTTTCTCACAAAATGATGATCTGAAAATAGTGTGCTTGTAGCTATTTGAAAACTGACGTCATAGATTTGTTTGTTGTAGAATTGTACATAGAAAAAGGGCATTACACTGCAAGTCAGCAAATAGCATTCAGTCCTGGGGTATGCTCTTTGACAGCATGCCGTTTTGATGAACCCTAAAAACCTTATATTTCGCTATGCAACCCTACGATGAATCTTGCAAGCATTCTATCATGAGCTCACTTGTTATAAACTATATAAAATATTATGATTTATTGGATCAACCCAAATGAATATCATATTCGACATACATACTATTTCAGAGGTTTATATGTTATGCTAAAGATTAATAGTTCTTTTTATGGCAGATTTGGTGGGATCTCTTAGGACCTAGAGGTATGTACAGGCCACTCTAACAAGTTCTTCAGGTGATGACCCCAGAGTTTTTTAAACTAAATTAAGTTAACGTCGGCAGGTCTACCAAGGTATAGCTTTATTATTGTGCATATCTGCCATTTTTATAATACCAAGATAAAAAAACAGATAGATTAGCATGTGAATTCATAGATGGTCTTTTCACTGTTTTGTGACACATTGCTATAGTAAATAGAACATCATCAGCTGTTACCCCTTTTTAATTTAAAACATATAAGATGAAATTTTGAGATATGTGACGAGCAAAGCTTTACGTATTTTCCTATTATGTTATTTCTCTTCTAACTATATTAGGAACCAAGATTGAGTGTGACGATTCAAGTGAGTTAACTATGATTTGCAGCACTGTTAGACAATTGATGATCTTCTTGTGCTTCATATAGGAGGGCTTTCTTGGCCCAAAAAATTGCCCAAAAGCCAAAATCATTTCAATTTGGTACTTATATTAACCTATAAAATATTGATTTTCCCTGGATAAAGAATCAAGTGAGTTAATTATGATTTGTAGAACCGAATCTGGATGGAATTTTTCATGATTATAGATTTAAAAGTAAAATTATTTCAATTATACTTTTAAAGTAATTCTTAGTGGTTGTGATAGAATCATATATCGGTTTTCCCTTAAATATGTTTGCATTGGTGAAAATATTTGCATGTATACTTTGTCATGCTTAGTGCTTACTAAGTTTCTCTCCCATTTACTATCAGTAGGCATTTTGGTATCTCAAAAATATAGATTTACTGATTGTTTTAAAGACTTCATTTCTGATACATGATTCATATACTATTTAAAAAATATTTCAATGTAATCATGACCTTGCTTGTCTACCAGATGTTCTTGTCTTTATTTCCATGGACATGCCATTTTCTAAAGAGCTCCATTGTCCTTTCTATTTTGCACTGGCCAGAAAATTGGCAAGAATTCAAAATGCAACTACAAAACTTTACTCCCTATGATAAAAGAAATATAATTTATTAATATGATTTTTAAAATAACATTTTGAATATGATTGGTAGGTCTGACTTACTGGACATAGGACTCATGCACTGAGGATACGGTTATGGAGCAGGAGCATCGTTCTTGACATGGTGGTGTTGATGGTGGAGAGATTTATCTTTAAGTAACTAAATATTCTCATCGACATAGGTTAGTACTATTGTTCCTGAAAGTAAACAAACTGGACAGCAGGATTTTACTTGAATAAATTTTTCGCTCTTAGTTGTTTGTTATCTATGTTAGACCAACAATAGGCTCCTGTGGGAGTTTATTTGGTGTTCTGTGGACACATTTTTTTTGGTCTAAATTAACTTGACCAGAGATTTACGTATGGTAGAAGCTTATTACAAATTATTCAAATGGATTGAGGAGTGCCAGGAGGTTCTTATTTATGGCTGAGATATGGAGGAACTCAAAGCAGTAATATGTCAATCTGAAGTTAGTCCATGCTATCAATTTTCTTGCTCACTAAAAAAATATCATGATAATGGTTTCAAACTACTTTGTCTAAAAGAATATATTACAGTATCAATCAACAACCATTTATATGATGTGTCTATCATACAGTATCAATCAACAAGCATTTAGTTTAATTAGAACATACTATAATTTAATGATTTTTTTAGAAGCCCGGGCATTTTGCTATAGAAATTTGATTTGGAAGTTATCGCATCTTTTTAACTTTGAAACAATAGTTGATGATGTCAGCAATTTTGTTTTCCTCCTTTGCATGCACACCTTTTTCTCCCGTGCATGCACGAATTGCGAGCATATCGCGATCTCATTTGGTTGGCTAGAAAAGGTAGTGAGGAGAGTATTTTAGCTATAAAAAAATAGAAAGATAGATAGAACATCTATTGGATGATATTTTTTTTGTTAAAAATCTTTAAATTTAGAGATAGAGAATCATATAGAAGAGCTCTTGGAGATGCTCGGCCTCACAAAATAATATTTTTATAGTTAATATAATTATAACTAGCAAAGTGTCAGTACGCACTACGGATTTTAAAAAAACACTTTTTATGATTTAGATATAAATTATTTACAATATAATTGTTGACATTTTTTACATGAAAGATCATATTTATATTATTATTGATGCTTGTTAGTGTACTATTTTATATGTCATAACTAACAATTTTTCTACCATTTTTCACCATATTCTTATCATAAATATTTGTTTACCTCTAATATTAATGATTTCCACATACAGTATCATTTGAGTGCTATGTTGCAAAATTAAGTGAAATAACATTAAAAAATACTCAAATATGAGAAGTACTGATATAAAGCCAATTCACCATGTAAAGAGGGATTCTCACAAGCTCATGATGCCTACAGAACATCACTGGATCTCTATGAAGCCCAACAAGACCAAGGTCGTGACTCAATGGCTAAAGATTTCTAGAAGCTTTACCGATAGAAAAAATCAATTCATGTAGAATAGAAACAATACTGCATTACGACATGATTTTAGACTTAAAAACATGCTCCAATGAGAAAAGTTAAAAAGAAAAGTTGTAGACCTCGTCGGGACCTTTTTGAAACATATGTGGATCATATTATTTGGACTTCAGAGGTAGGAGATATGGGCCCCGCACAAAGACCGATGCACAGGAGTCCGAATGAGAAAAAAAAATTGCATCGTAAATTTAGAAACCAAAACGGTGGAATCTGGACTTCCATTGAATACTAAAGTTGTAGAACTTTTTGAGGGTTACGAGATAGAGTCCCAGTTTGCCTCATCTAAACTCCGGACGAAGGATTTATGGTTTTTTGAATTCGATGCTTGATATGAAAGGTATAAAACCGATTTGAATTCAATGTCTAACTTTGTGGGCGTATGACAGATGTGAACATGTTCATCTAAATTAATAGATTGTAGAGATAGCAAAGTGTTCGTGCGTTGCTACATGTTTAAAAAACAAAACACTCTTTATGATTTAAATGTAAATTATTTACACAGTATAATTGTTGACATTTTTTATATGAAAGATCATATTTATATTATTATATATGCTTGTTAGTGTACTATTTTATATGTCATAACTAATAATTTTTCTACCATTTTTCACCATATTCTTATCATAAATATTTTTTTTACCTCTAATGGTAACGTTTTCCACATATAGTGTCGTTTGAGTGCTATGTTGCAAAATTAAGTGAAATGGTATTAAAAAATGCTCAAATATAAGAAGTACCGATATAAAGCCCAATTTACTATGCAAAGAGTGATTCTCACAAGCTCATAATGCCTACAGGATATTACTGGATCTTTATGAAACCCAACATGCAAGACCAAGGTCGTGACTCAATGGGTAAAGATTTCTAAAAGCTTTATCCGATAAGAAAAATCAATTCATATAGAATAGAAACAATACTGCATTATGACATAATTTTAGACTTAAAAACATGCTCTAATGAGAAAAGTTAAAAAGAAAAGTTTTAGACCTCGTCGGGATCTTTTCGGAACATATGTGGATTATATTATTCGGACTTCAGAGGTAGGAGATATGGGCCCCGTACAGAGACATGTGCAGAGGAGTCCGAATAAGAAAAAATTACATCGTAAATTTAGAAACCAAAACGGTGGAATTTAGACTTCCATTGAATATTAAAGTTGTAAAATTTTTCGAGAGGTACGAGATAGAGTCCGAGTTTGGCTCATCTAAACTCCGGACGAAGGATTTATAGTTTTTTGAATTCAATGCTTGATATGAAAGGTATGAAACCGATTTGAATTCAATATCTAACTTTGTGGGCGTATAGCAGATGTGAACATGTTCACCTAAATTAATAGATTATAATAAGATTTTGATGTGTATTAAATATTATATAACCCTACAAAGAAAAAACAAAACAAAACAATTCAACGTTCAGAAAGGTAGAAAATATGAAAGAAAACTAAATAATTCACAAAAAACAATTGCAGCGGTTGGTTCATCAGAAAAAAAAAAAATCTATTGCGAGAGCAATGCTTAGGGTACGTACGTCAAACTCTCCCTAGGTCGTATTAACGTCTGAAGTGAACTCTACGCATAGTATTTCCAAAGCTGCACACGTTTGCACCAGGAGACATAGCCAGGCACGATTGTTTGCCAAGACTCCAACATGGTCGCTACTTTTCCATAACTCATCCACTAACTGACAAGACGAATCTATTAAATCTAATTAGATTATGATTAAATAATATGATACTATAATAAATATCTTCTAATGATAATTTAATTGACTTTAATAGATTTATCTTACAAGTTAGCATCAATTATGTAAATATTTTTATATTTAGTTTATATTTAATCACCATATTTAACGTTCAAAAGATTGATATGACAACACTAAAGTTTCCCTTCTCTCCGCACGGTAAAAACTCCTCTGTCCCATGTATTTGCAGAGCAAATCATCCAGTCTTAGATAAACAAAGACTCTTGCTAATTTCTAGTCACTTGAAATTAAGGGTTTCCTTTCAATTGACGTTCTGAGGTGTAAGATCCAAATCCATCAACTACTAAGGCCTCACAAAGTAACATTTTTATAGTAAATATAATTATAATTTTTGTGTGTATTAAATATTATATAATCCTACCAAGAAAAAACAAAACAAATCAATTCAACATTCAAAAAGGTATAAAATTTGAAAAACTAATTATTTCGCAAAAAACAATTGCAGCCGTTGGTTCATCAGAAAAAAAAAGAGAGAAAAATCTATTGCGGGAGCAATGCTTAGCGTACGTACGTCAAACTCCAGAGGTCGTATTAACGTCCGAAGTGAACTCTACGCATAGTATTTCCAAAGCTACACTCGTTTGACCAGGAGACATAGCCAAGATCGTTGTTGCCCAAGACTCCAACACGGTGTCGCCAGCGTCCCTCCTCCGCTATGTGCAGTTGCAGCAAGTACTCACGTAGGTTAACACATGGACCACGCAGCCGAGACGACGTTGTGTCCATGGTCGGGCCTCCCGCCCAAAGCCGTGTCAGCGATCCTCCGCCGCCTCGCGTCGCAAGCCGACCGCGTCTGCTTCGCCGCCGTCAGCGATCCATGGCGCGCGGCGGCGGCGCAGAACTACTCCCCTTCGACGCGGCTTCCGTGGCTTGCGCTCCCGGATGGCACCTTCTTCAGCTACCCGTCGCCCACCGTGTTCCGGTTCTCCGGCGCCGCGCGCTACCACGGCTCCTGCGACGACTGGCTTGTCTTCGACCGCAACGGGGACGGGTACTCGCTGCTGAACCCGTTCTCCGGAGAGACCATGCGGCTCCCGAGCCTGTCCTGCGTTACGAAGCTTCCCTCTTCTTCATAGTCAGACAGCCTCGATCGGAGAGCGCCGCAGTCGAAGTCCCTGCGCAAGATGATCATGTGCCCGGGTCAGGTCGTCGTCGCCCTCGTTGGCGACGGACGACGCAACAAGGTGGCCGTGCATCTTCCGGGCTCGGACTGTTGGTTGGTCAGTGCTCATGACCCGTGGTGGGATCTTAGGGACATTTCCTTGTACGACGGCAAGGTGTACGCCGTCGACGTCAGCGGAGACCTCTACGCTATGGCCCTTGATGAATAAGGCACTGCGTGTGCGTATAATGGGGAACCAATGGTGTCCTGGGCCAACCGCGTGGTGACCGCGGCGGCGCGTCGCTGCACGACGTCGGCGACGCGGTACCTCGTCGTGTCCGTCGGCAGGCTGCTGATGGTTCAGAGGATGCTGCTCGCCGCCGAGAGCGAGTTCACGGTGTTCAAGGCCGACCTTGCCTCGTCGCGGTGGGTGAACGTGTGCCGAGCGTGGGTGTTGACACGGCCATCTTCGTTGGCCGGTGGGGCTCCGTTGCCAGGCGCGTGTCCAGGTTCGACATGCCCGGGAACACGATTCACTTCTTGGACGACGATGAGTTCTGGCTCCGGAACGGCGACCGGCGCCGTGGCAACTTCAGTTCCTACGACCTCCCCTTGATTCATGCATGGTCTTCGTTCTTGTTTTCTGCAGGGAGCAGGACGGCGGCGCGTTGAGCTGGCACGACCTCCCCTTGGACGTCTTGGCCCATGTGTTTCGCCTCATTACGCTTCGCCATGACGACCCAGGCCATTTAGTTGAGACTTGTCGGGACTGACAGGCCTCCGTTCAACGGACGAAACCGGCCCCGAGGGTGGCGTGCCTGGCGCTCCCGGACGGCAAGATCTTGGAGTACCCAGACCTGAAAAGATCCCTCCGAGTCGACAACATGGCCGAGTTCCGCGGCGCCGCGTGCGATGGCTGGCTCGTCTTCTGCGAGGACGACGAGGGCCTTGCCCCCCTCTCCTTGATGAACCCGTTCAACGGGAAGACGAGACATCTGCCGAGCCTGCTCGGCATCCGTAACCGCGACGAGCCTATCGAGATGGACAACAAGTTGCCCCGAGCGGGTAAGCCGTGTTGGGACGACGACTGGGAGCTGATAGCCGTGCAGAAGCTGGTGGTGTGCGGGGACGACCTTGTCGCGGCTCTCGTCGGCCGTGACAGCTTGACCAAGGTCGCCGTGTGCTCCCTGGAAAGCTTCGCGTGGTCGGTCAGCGCCCACGATAAGTGGAGGAGGCACGACGACCTGGCCTTCTCCGGCGGCCGGCTCTACGCGCTCACCTCCGGCGAGGACCTCATCGCCTTCGACGTCGCCGTCGACGCCGCCACCGGCGAGGCGGCGATCGCCGGCGTCAAGCTTGTCGTCTCGGGCTTCAGTGCCACGGCATGCTACGACCTTAACATCGTGGTGGTCCACTACCTCGTCGCGTCGTCCCGCGCGGGTGAGCTGCTCATGGTGCGCCGGCTGTTCCCTCCGTCCAGCTGGGAGGAGTCGATGATGACGCTGCAATTCGCCGTGTTGCGGGCGGACCTCGCGTCGTCGTCGTCGCCGCCGCGGTGGGTGGAGGTGAGCACCCTCGACGGCGAGGCTCTTTTCCTTGGGCGGCAGTGCTCCCGGGCCGTGGAGTCCATACCTCATGTTGTGCGTGGCGACCAGATATTCTTTCTTCGGGATGACTGCTTGGCCATGTCGATTTGGGAGGATCGCGGTAGAAGCAAGCCGTTGCCGTCGCCCTACTATCACACTGCCGTGTACGACATGAAGACAGGGGCGGTGACCGACATGCTGCCACGGAAGCTGAAGAGCAACTGCCCGGTGCCGGCGACATGGCTCTTCCGCCCTGACAGCAACGTTACTGTAGTGAGATGAATACTCGACTCGACATGATCCGTCGTCATTAGCGCGACCTAGTCACTAATTCTGTGATGCATAGAATTGGAACCTGCATCTTATTTTTTTCGTTTTATTTATGTGTAATAAATGTGTTCTCCGTCAGTATCCAGGACTGAAATTCCTAAACATGGTTTTTATTACTAGCTTCTTCGTATGGCTCTTTTTTTAGTTTAAGGAAACATTGTTTACCTTTTTATTGGCGCGAGTTGGGAGTGTTGCGCACACAGAGACAAGCCCACAATCAAAGGTCAATCAATAGGGGAGAAATGTGTGGCTGACAGTCCGTCCCACGCATTTCTGTGTGCTGTCTTACGTGGGCGAATCCGAAAGAGTTCGGCTCTGGTGCAAGGTGCCCTGCACATATTAGGTGTAAGGCGAATAGCTACTGTCTTATGTGAGGTCTAATAAAAGTGAAAAATTTAGAAACTAATCCTTAGTATACGAGGGTATATACGCACCGGCCGCGCCTAATACTGGAGCCATCAGCACGCGAAAGCGGGATCGTTCAATGCCGTTGTCGTCGAGATCATTGTGATCCAGTTCTCCATAAGGAAAGCCTTGGAGCTCTCCTTTTTGTCTAATTAATTGGTATACATTCTGAAAAATTAACGTGATCTTGCTTCCAGAGTGTTGTTTCATGGCGAATTCCTCATCCAATCTCCCGTCTTTACTAGGTCTGTTCTATTCACTTTAGATCAGTTTGATGCTAGTATGTTTGTATAAGAACTCAGCTGACAATGAAGTGTGTTAAAAAATCATATTTATGTATTGAAAGACCACCTTCTTAATCGCCTCTGATTCAATTATCAAAGTATCTTCATTCATCACGCGACTCCAATCATTCTTCTTGGAGCACTTGTTCTTTCTGCAGTTTTCTCTGATCCTCTCTGACTCTTTGTTTCTCTCTCCGAAACAATTCCAACCAGACGAAGGGGAGTGAAAGCGAGATATGCGAGGCAAAACTCACGATGCATTCATCGGTGCCAAAACCGGCACATAAGTACGCGTACATGCGTGGTTATCAAGGAAAGAAAACAAAGTACAATCCATGTTTATCTCCAACTAACACGGAAAAGATCCTAGCTAACAAAGCCGAGAGTCCTAGCTATCCAAGCCTTCGTACGTGACCGATGTTGCCTCCTGTAGATATGCACGTACTGTAGGAACCTATAGACAGTCCGGCAATATGTTGATTGCTAACAGGGAGAGCTCCCAGGCTTGCTTATGAAGAAGACTCAGGATGACAACGATCTCAAAGACGCCAGCATTGAACTTGAACAAAAACCCTCCCGCACGCGTAGGTGTGACAGTTGAGTATTCGGCACGACCGGGTGCATATACTCGTATACACTACTACAATCAAGGCCTCCAATAACGGACAAAAAGACCCTACAATATCAGACAAACAGTGCGCTATTGCTCTAACGATATTGCTGGCTTCATCCAACAATATCGGTCACTGTTGTCCGATATTGTAGTTGAAACAACAATATCGGACATGCTACATGCTTATGTCATCATGTCCGATATTGTTATATAATACAATAATATCGGTAACATGACATCATCATGTCCGATATTACTGTATAACACAACAATATCGGTAATATGACATCAACATGTCCGATATTGCTATGATTTTTCAGAAACATAAAAAAAGCCCATATTACCTCTAATCTGCTCTAGTGTTAGATTAGAGATAATAGAGGCTTATAAGCAAATAAAAAAGAAGGTTAATCTTCAAATATAACATCAGAATGTATCATTTCATAATGTTACTATGATCTATTCTAATTACATCTAATGGTTAATCTGCAGTCATTTATAAATATCGATTCTGATCAATAATCAAGAAAATCAAAACAAATAGCAATGGATTTAATAGATCAGGCTTGATTCCACTCTTGAGTTGCCGAGATGCAGCACAAACAATCTTCCTGAAATTACAAATGAACATTTTTTTTTGATAGAGACAAATGAACATTAAGATTGAGTAAATTAAACATTTTAGTTATCGAATATTCTGAGTTATGCTAAATGTGTTCCTCACTGATATACTAGGAGCTAATTAGCAAGAACACAGATGTGACATAACGTTGAATAGTAATATTCAAAGCACAAGCATATATCGATAATCAATAATGGGATATGACCAAATACACTTAAAAAGCACAACAAAATTCATATAGATACAAAAACTACTTAAGATGCAAGCCACCTCTGATAAAATGCACTTAAAAATGCTAAATATGCTATTTGGTTCATAAGAAGCATGTGTAGATGAAGAAAGAACAGAGAACATAACTCACTCGTACAATAATTATTTGTGAAGTACATCATATATCTTGAAAGATTCTCAAAGGGAGATCATCCATCCTAAAACTCTGCCTCCCTGCATGTTTCAGTCAAGAAGCAAAACATTTCAGGGTCGCAAGTTTCTTTGTGGAGGAAGGTGTACAATAAGTCAATAATATAGATCACATTGCACACATAATTTAGCCAGTATTTTGGGTCACCAGTTGCTGTAATTTGATATTTGGGTCGACATAGCCATAGTAGCCACACAAGTCGGGCAACTAAGATAATCTGTCATGTTCCTAACTTCTAGACAAGCATAGACTTCAATATATCATGCTCTTTTACTACCAATTTGTATTTCATAGTGGAATGGACACAACATAAGTCATATGTACACAATATCTAAAAATCATGTGCAAGTGCTCTGAATATAATCATGTGCAAGTTGCTCTGAATATTCAGATTTCTCAATGCAAGGAACACAACAGGGCTGTGCAAGCAAGACAGATACTCACATATCAGAGAATGCAGATATCATTTTAGGTAAAAGCTGCAGGAGAAATTGTGATTAGTAAGAATGCTACTGACCATGTCTCATGGTTCTACACCCAAACACTGAACTTGTGCTACAACAACACTAACAGTAAAGGCCTAGATAGGGCCATGCATAACTGAGACTAGTTTTTCTACTATGTTTGCATTTACTACATATCAGTGTCAGAATATATCAAGTACCTAATGTATCCAAGTGGTCACAAGCATAACTCTGTCCAATTAAATGAATAGAAGAAAAAGAGATTATAGCATTGGAATGTATATACTTGGTCATGCTAAAATTACACAAATATATATACTTGGATAATGATACATATCACAAGTGAACAAGACATATGGATGTCAAGGCTAAACAAAACAAGCTCACTAAGCAGTATTATTATTGCACAGACATGAAAGCACACTGGCCAGTGAATACATGGCAACAATCAATATTAATGTAAGCTTCATGACCATTGATGATTGGATCCCTGTGGTATGGATGTTTTGGTGATAGATGACAACTATGAAATTGTGGGCTAACATCTACATGAGTGTTGTCTTTGTAGGAATTATCTCTTAACTCTATTGCAAATCATGTGGATGATGGTGTCCTTGGCGATTGATGACAATGACCGCAAGCATGGAGGCTTGTGAACTTGATGGAGTCCAAGGGTTAATGAAGATGGATCAAAGTGGAGAACAAACTATGGTACAAGTGTTTGGAACACTTGAGTAGTTGTTAGGGCTTTGAGTCCATAGGAAAAACCGGACTATCAAGGGGGTCTAGGTCATTCTCTTAGGTCATGTCTAGTCGGTGATGTGCAAGGTTGCTCGTGAAATCACAGGCACTAGGTGACAGTGGAGAAGCCAAGGAGCTGTTCGGAGAAGCCGGGAAACCAAGTCAAGCGAGGACGATGAGTTTCAGCTTCTGGACATAGAGACCGGACAGAGGGGTCAGTGGAGACCGGACTGTACGGTCACTATGGGGAGTTTTCCAGGACTTAGTGCGAGGAGCAGGACTCTGTCAGGAGGAGACTCCATACAGACCGGACGGTTCGGTCTGCTAAACAGATAGTCCGGTCAGTAGGAGTACAGGGAGGCAGAAGAGGTGCATTTTACGGAGGCTCCTGGAATGAAGAGAGAAAGTGGACCAGACGGTCCAGTCCAGTGACCAAACTGTCCGATCAGTTGGAGTTTCAGCAGGGGCAGAGCCAGTTGTGCATCGAGTTGCACTGACCGGACTGTTCGGTCAGGCAGTGACCGGACAGTCCGGTCAGTATGCCCAGAAAGCTGATTTCATGGAGCAACGGCTAGTTTGAGGTTGGGAGCCTATATAACTTCGTTGCTGGGGTCTTAGAGACCTCTCTTGGCCAGTGGAATACCTGAGAGCATTTGGTAAGATCCAAGAGGAAAAGAGGAGAGCACTAGGAGGAGATATTGCATATCTTGAGAGTGCTAGAGAAGAGTAGCTTGAGCATCTTGCACATCTAAGGCTAGGGTGTCCTTGAGGGTGTGATCTAGATTGTTACTCTTGGTCTATGGTGAGACTTAGACCGGTTACATGTCGGTGATCGAGCCTATCGTGATCGGTTGTGAAGGCTGTCACATGTTTGTACACGGTTTGAGCCCGCCGTTGGAAGGGGCATCGCTAGTGAGCACCCGTGCCGGCTCGGGGAGTCCGGCAAGTTCTCGAGGGAGGCGAGCTTGTGCTTTGTGCAGCAGTGACACACACCGTGTCTTCACTTGAGGAGTGATTGCGGGCTCGTGGGTGAGAACTCCACTTGGTGGCGAGAGGGACCGGGACTCCGGTGGGAGTGGTCCAACAAGGATTAGGGGAAGGCGCCATCCTTCTGAGACCTCAGGAAAAAAATCATGAGCATTACTTGACCCTCTCTTTACTATTCCGCATTTGTGTGCTCTAGTGAGTAGGGTGACTTGTTGCTTGCATAGGCTAGTGTGATTGGCTTCCGCATTTTATCTTATCATGAACACTAGCATGTGTAAGGTCTTGGCCTACTAGAATTGTTTAGGTTTTCTTATCTTGTTAGACTTGAGCAGTGAAATTGAAGTATTTGGATCCGTGAGTGGCTTACCGATTCACACCCCCCCCTTCTCGGTACGCCTTCGGTCCTTACAACTAACTAGTCCATGGGTGCAAGCAATAAAACCTAAATTCGTGACATTTGCGGGACAGAACAACTACCACTGCTCACAAATTGAAACTAATATTGCAGGTATGAATTTCATCACAAAAACCTAATCACATTCCCCATATAAGAGTGATATTTATTTTCTATGCCAAAATGTGGAGTCAAATAAAATATCCTAATCAAGGGTGCACTCAAATTGCAGATCAAACAAATCATGAAGCCAGTAGCATTCAGATGCGTGGCAGATTGACCACAAACTACATCGGCTAGTGACCATGGGCATATACGCACCTAGACAACGAAGGCAGAGAATCGAGCACCACCGGGCCTACTCGCTGCCACCGCGCCCTAGGGACCCCACGCGCTGCGCTCGTGTTTTAGAAGGCTAGAATGAGGGTGCCGTCCCACGTCACAGAGGTAAGGAAGGGAGGATTTGTCGTCACCGGAGAGCCATCATCTCGTGCTGGCTGCCGCCCTCCGCCATGGTGCATTGCTCAGAGCCCGTCGCCACCGATCGGACTCTTCCGCGAGCCCCCCGGAGCCCTCCACTCGTGGCCAGATCCAACTGCGAGCCACCCAGAGCCCACCACCCAGAGGAGAACAGGGTGGCTCGATGCTTGAGACGCAGCAGCTCTGGCTCCTGGGGCTCGAGCTAGACGGTGGCCCGACGAGGTTCATGCTGCGCGAGAAAGAAAAGGGGAGGCGGTGGAGGTGGAAGAGAGATTTTTTTTATCTCAAACCTGTGAGATTGATTAACTACAAACCTCCGGCAAATCATCAGAGACCTGGTCCACAACAAAGCTTGGTTCTTCACACCAGTACATAGGCTCGCCCATAGGCAGAGCAGAAACTCTATGGCCAGCTAGGCCATCGGCCACCCTGTTACATTGCCTTGGACAAACAGATACAGAAAACGATTTGAAAACCTGAGCTAAGAGGTCTCTGATATGCCTAACGATGCTACCACCTGGGCTGTTATCCCAGGCAACAGAGGTGATCGCACACCCCAAGTTTGCCACATTTGTCTCCAAGATGATGTGCGGCATATTCCAATAAGTTGTCTTCTCCAGGCCCTTAGAGCTGCAAAAGCTTCCATTAGTAGGGCATCTGCTGCCCATTGAACCTTACCAGCTCCTGCTTCCAACACTTGTCCTGCACTATCTCTGATCACGAACCCCCAGCCACCTGTTCTGTTATCAGCCAAGAAAGCTCCATCAACATTTATCTTGTACATATTTTCTGGTGGTGCCGTCCATTTTTTTGTACCCGCTGCATTGTCTCGTTTCCCATCTTTCTGTAACTTCTGAAAATTCTAGAGGTGATATCGCACTGAGCTGCACACTTCAGCTGTTGATGCCACGCAATCATGGTTGCAATACATTTAATAGAAATCCAACAAGTATAATCATCATCATTATTTCACTTTTTACTTCGATGTGACAACTACTATGATGTGACAACGATCACAAGTGATACTCAATAACCGCGAGGGACGGCGACTCAAATCGATTTACATCCTACAGGAGAAACCCAAATACACGACGCACACACACTCCAAGGAGTCACATACGACAACCTTTTGCGAGATACCACAGGGTCGGTCCGGGTCCCACTTTTCCCGAGTACACGTCACCCCATGCGATCCTTCCATCGAAGCCATCCATGGATAGCCCATGCACTCTCCCTTCCAAAACATACCCACATTGCACCATACCTGCTTCATCACCAGAAGAAGAGTGGGGTATCGTCCAACCACTGCGGTAATCAAGCTACGTCGATTTACTATTTCCCATATCACTAGCATGCACTTGGTACTGTTCAAACTTGCTCAACAAGGCCACACTCGAAGCAGTTCCCAACCGACACAAACGGGACTATGGCAAACAAGGTCCAACCTTGTCACCTCAACCTACACATGCACTTCCCTATTCGGTCTCAAATTGATCCATCATTATCATGTGAGAGTTACAAGTAATAAAGTCCCAGACCATCCTACATCGAATCCATCATTATCATGTGAGAGTTACAAGTAATAAAGTCCCAGACCATCCTACATCGAGTAGTCTTCGTACCACTCGATTTTGCTACCGATGACTCGATATTAATCATAGCAAATCTATCGAATGGCTGCCCAAGTAGACCTATACCCATAGGATTCATTCTTTCCTACATGCAACTAGGATTTCAATCAATTCCTACACGTAATGCACAATCATGACACACATATATGTGATACAAAATAAAAATTTGAAAACATAGGAGTGCACCGGGGCTTGCCTTTGGTCCGAGCAATGTTAGCACACTCAAAAACATAGTCAATCCATCATCTATCTTTGCCGCTCCAATCTCCTCGTCCTCGATATCGGCTTGTTTCCTAGTAAAATGATGCACTATGCAAGTCAAGAATGTGATAAGGAGATTCATGGAACTTCCTTAATAAACGGATGCAATGACATGATGCATGTGAGTAGATATTTAGTGTTATCATTATATGTTAAATTATTTTACGAAACATATTTTTTTCCTTGTCATGCGAGATTGGTTATACAATGCAACTAAAAATGATGCGAGCAACTCAAGTTGTGAAGGATTGATATTAGCAATGCTAAGGTACTTTAATGACCTTATTTAATGAATTTGGTAGAAAAGAAAAGATGTAACCTAATTTGTTGATAACCTTTAGTTAACATGCATTATCGTTTGACAACATGAGTATGAGAGTAACTAATAACAAAGGTGACTAGGCATTTAGTAAGATAATACTCATCATGACATGATAAGGGTGAGTAAATCCATAGTTGTCTATTTCTTCAATTAACTTTCTAATTCCACAAGATGAGTTGTTTTCCACACAATTGTGCAGTGATTAAATTGACAAGTAACCTAGCATGGACATGTAATATGATCAGCGGCTACTTAACTTAGACCAAGTGTTTAAAATTACAGAGAATGGTGCTAGCATGTCCATGGAAATACATCGCACATGCATAAATTAATTAGTTAAGTATTTAAGCTATTAATTAGAGAGAAAGCATTTTATCATTATTCAACATGGTCCTGGAAGACTTATGTAGATGGAAAACTTATCTTAGGTAGGACTTCTCATGAGTGAATTATGTGTCAAGTGCCATTGACTTGCAATAAGTCAATTATTTTAAATATTTATTTTGGTTCAAAATGATAAGGAATTAATTTTGACTAAATTATGCAAAATAAAATCCTAGGATTTTACCTGGTGGTCAGGGGTGGTGAAAGGAGTCTACACACCGATTTTCATGGGTTCACCATTTACAGAGACCAAAATATGAATTTATTTGTATTTGACTTCTTATTTGCGCTCAGAAATAAATAAATACAGGCACTGAGATTTAGCATTTTTAGAAAGCAGAGAATATTTATTGGAGTCCAACAAAATTTGTTTCGCATTTTTATGTGCTTTCATCAATTTGACATTGATTTGTTTTAAGCTAACATGGTTGCTGCCAAAATACACAAATATCTAGAAGAAGAAAAGGCACGTGGGCTTACTGATGTGGGCCAAAAATGGCCCACAGAGCCCCTGATGCAGGGGATCGATCTCAGGTCGATAGCCATGGTGTTCAGCATGTTGGCAGGGAGGAAAAGCGGGAGTCCGGTGATGGCGTGCTGCAGATCAGACCCGAAACATGCTAAATGAATGCGCAACTGAGGAACCATGTGGATATGTGTCGTAGTTTGCAATATATGTGATGAGTAATTGACTTGAGTGGATTTGGTATTTGAGTTGAAATGCGGGAATCCGGGGATTGTATGGGTTTGCATATCATGGTTTTGACTAACCGGAGTTGGTGGAGGAATTGGAATGTTGCAGGATTTGGGAAATGTGTTTGCTTGTCTCATGATGTATAGGTCACTGGAGTCAACTTGACGGTCAACGGTGAGAGGATCGGGCACAAGTAGGAGACTAACCTCAAAACCGTGGTGGTGATAAAGACGGCGTGTTGACCAAGTCCAGACGAGCGAGATGTCGGTGCAAGTGACAAGGGGGCCCGATGGACAGGGACTAGGAGAGACTTGTCGGTGGTCAGGATCGCGGGACAAGGTGACACGCGTCGACATCGAGAAGTCATGCTTTGAGAAGCGTGCAAGGCGGTTTCCCGTTTTGGGCCTTAAAACCGGTGGCGGAGGTTGGTGGTGCACATGGCACCATCATGGAGCTTGCTTCGAGGTGAAGCAAAGTCGTGAAGGGCTCGATGGCATTCGGGCGATGAGACGAAAGATGGACGATTATGCCCTCGGTGGTAGGTGGGTGTGTTATGTAGACCAAGGGTAGTATTGTCATATGGGCAATAGACCTTGGGCCTATATAAGGAGAGGTAGGTCTGGTGGAAGAGGTGCCTCTCTTTCCCTTAGCCTTGCCTTAGGTCTTCATGCAAAATGCTAGGAGAGGTCTTCATGTTTTAGAGGAGAGTAGTAGGTGTGTGAGAGACATCTCTTGCTCTCCCAAATAGTGGGAGGAAGAGGGTGGCTTCCTAGCCATGTATCCATCTATCTTGACTTGATGAATCAATGATATGAGATTCAAATTCGTGCTCAAGTTCTTCCTCTCTCCCCAAATCCCAAATTTCTCTTTTTCCCTATTTTTGGAGCTATTTTCATGGTGATTTTCGATCTCGATTTTGAGTGAGTTTTGGGATGGATTTTGTGGGGGATCTTGATGCTATGATGTGCTAGAACAACCCTATATAGGTCCTTGACCGAATCAAAGGCACTAGCACCTTCGATTTAAAATATTTCTCTAGTTTTCTCTTTTTGATGTTCTTGGCACAAGATCTGAAATTCATGATGATTTCTTGTTCTTTTTGAGTGGATCTCTTTACAGAAGTGTCGTGATGTATTGAGGATGATCTGGTCCAAATTTCATGATTTTTGGAGTTCATTTGATAGGATTTTGGCAATTTTCTTTCCTGAACAGAGGTGCTATTTTGCCCAGGATGGAACTTCCGTGACCTTGACAGAACTTCCGCCGAAAACCACGGAACTTCCGTGAGTGACAGTTCTCCTGTCGCCTGGAACTTCCGTGATTGACAGAACTTTCGTCGGGGGCTACGGAACTTCCGTCGGGCACCACGGAACTTTCGTTAGGCTCAGTTTTGTGATCTCTCGGATCTTCCTTGGTTCCCTTTTTGTTCCTCTTGTGCTTTCGCTATGTGTCCTTTTGGTTTGAGTCATTCCTAGGGTTAACATATCACAAGTTGGTGTGTGTAATCTTGGTGACTTGGTTAGAGGTTGGTTCGGATTGTAATTGGGATATAAGCCAAGTTCTCAAGAAGAATTTTTGGCTCCCATTCACCCCCCCTGGTCGCCTTCTCGGTCTTTCAATTGGTATCAGTGTCGGTTTGATCACAGTTGACCTTCACCGGCTTTGTGATCCGAAGGCGATATGGAGAAGCGTGCTATTAAGCTATGGATGTTCGATGGTGAGGACTTCCTCTACTGGAAGTCACGGACCAAGGCGTATCTGCTGAGTCAAGGACGTGTAATTTGGGAGATTGTTGAGTAGGAGTATGCTGTACCACAAGACCTGAACACTGCATCTACAGGTGAGTTAGTCAAGTATGAGAAGAACTCTAAAGCTATCAATATTCTGTTCTCTGCACTAGGTAGGAGTGAACATGATAGAGTTGCACATCTTGACACTACTCATGCTATTTGGGTTAAGCTGTGCACGTACCACGAGGGTACCAATCAAGTCAAGTCTATGCGTAAGGATTCTTACAATAGACAGTACCAAACCTTTGCACAAAACCAGGCGAGTCACTAGATGACACTTTTTGTAGGTTTGGGGCAATTGTGTGCAATTTGCGAGCTTGTGGTAACCTTGTGTACAATGACAATGATAGAGCTAAGCAACTGCTGTATTTTCTTTATGAAAATGTTTGGGGGGTTAAAATTGTTGCTCTAGAAGAAATTGCTGACTTCAACACCTTGAACTGTGAGCAACTGTATAGCAAACTGAAATCTCATGAACTGTCTAGGAAATCTCGTCCTAATCTTGCTATTCCTGCTTCTAGCATGGCTTTGCTTTCTAGCTCTCAGAAGAGTAGTCACAATGATGCTTCTTATGGAACTAACCCCTCACTTGACAAGTCTTTTTTGGAGTTTGCTTTGTCTTCTCTTATTGCAGCTTCCGATGAACAGATGGTGCATTTCTGACAAGGAGCTGTCCTTGCTCACAAGGAAGTTCAGGAAGTTCTACAACAACCGGAAGGAGAGAAGAGGTGGTGGTTCAAGAACCTGCTTCGAGTGCGGTGACCCGGGACACTTCATCGCTGATTGTCCCAAGAAGAAGAAGAAGGCCAGGTACCGCAGCAATAACACTGAAGACTTCAAGCAGAAAAAGAACTGCTTCTACAAGAAGGGCAAGAACTCCAAGAAGTTTGCCAAGGCCATTGCACGAGCCTACGTTGCCGCCTTGAGCGATGTCGACCTCACGTCAAGCAAAGGCCTTACAAGCTCGGAGGAGGAGGTTAAAAAGCCACGAGTCAAGAGGAAGGATGACTTCACCGGGCTTTGCTTCATGGCAAAGAACAACCACGACATCGACTCTGGATCCGACTCCGACACAAGCGAGGCAGCAGGTGGAGGCCTGGAGAACAAGTGGTCGATAAACTCTAGGTGTTCGCGCCACATGACCGGAGATGCGAAGTGGTTCTCCAGCCTCACTCCCTTGAAGCGCCGAGAGTATGTGACCTTTGGAGATGACAAGAGAGGGAGAGTGAAGGCAAGAGGCGCGGTAAAGGTAATGAAAAATTCACTCTAAAGGATGTTGGTTTGGTTAGTATCGCAAGTACAATCTCCGCTCTGTCTCTCAGCTTCTTGATGTTTGGTTTGAATGCACTTTAAGTCGAATCTTCTGTGTTCTTGATTCGAGTGTTCCTTGGTTTGTGGTATTTCTCGCATTGTGGTTTTTAGGCTGATTTTGCTGGGTTCCCCTGGTTCCACAAGTGCTTTTTGCTCAATCTTTTTTTTGAGCTCTGGAAATGGAATAGGAGACTTGGGTTCCACATGAGCTCAAATTTGATAAGGATTTGGTTTGTGCTCCTTGTAGTCATGGGAAAATGATTATCGACTACTCTCGCTACTCTTGGGTTTACTTTCTTGAGAGTAAGGATGAAGTTTTTCATCACTTTCAGAGCTTAGCTTTGAGGTTGTTCAAGGAACTCCCTGCTACATTACGAGCAATCCGTAGTGATAATGGCACCGAGTTTAAGAACTCTTCCTTTGATGCTTTCTGTCTTGAACATGGTATTGAGCATCAGTTTTCAGCACCTCGTGTTCCTCAGCAGAATGGTGTGGTCGAAAGAAAGAACAGAACCCTGGTGGAGATGGCCCGGACGATGCTCGATAAGCATAGGACTCCGAGGCGGTTCTGGGCTGAGGCCATTAGCACTGCTTGCTATGTTTCCAATCGGATTTTCTTGCGCTCAATTCTTAATGTGACTTCTTATGAGCTACGTTTCGGGAGGAAGCCATCTGTTTCTCATTTGCATGCTTTTGGCTGCAAGTGCTTTATTCTCAAGCGTGGCAATCTTGATAAGTTTGAGTCGAGATCTTCCGATGGCATATTTCTTGGCTACCCTCTTCACGGTCATTCCTACAGAGTTTTGAACTTGGAAACTAACACCATCGTAGAGTCCTGTGATGTAACCTTTGATGAATCAAACTCTTGTGCAAGCAATGTGATTGAGACTGTAGGTATCAAGGAGATGGAGGAGAGCATCTTTGTAGAAGAGGACCTACAGGGCTTCAATGATGATGATGATGATTCACTTCATCTCTCATCTAAGCTTGTTCTTGCTGCCACCATCACTCTAGCAGAGGTCCAGAACCTTCTACATCTACTTCAGCAGCTGTCGAGCGAGCTCTAGCCGTGGCTGAGGGAGAGGTACACTATAAGAGAGAGGCTCCTCACCACATTCAGCTCTAGCCGTGGCTGAGGGAGAATTGGTAATCTCTATGAGAGGACAACAAGGTCAAGGTCTGCACATCTCGCTTGCTTTACCAATTCTCTCTTTGTTGCAACCTTTGAACCCTGGGATGTTGGACACGCACTATCTGACAAACATTGGGTTAATGCCATATATAAGAAGTTGGAGAACTTTGAGAGAAACAAAGTTTGGACCCTAGTAGAGCCTCATGTTGGTGTCAATGTCATAGGAACCAAATGGGTGTTTAAAAACAAGCATGGGAAAGATGGTGAGGTTGTTAGAAACAAGGCTAGGCTTGTTGCCCAGGGTTTCAGTCAAGTGGAGGGCTTAGACTATAGGGAAACCTTTGCTCCTGTTGCACGCATAGAAGCCATTAGGATCTTGCTTGCATTTGTTGCCTCTAAGGGTATTAGACTCTATCAAATGGATGTCAAGAGTGCTTTCCTAAATGGTTTCATAGAGAAAGCTTCCGTCGGGGGCTACAGAACTTCCGTCGGGCACCACAGAACTTCCGTCAGGCTCAGTTTTGTGATCTCTTGAATCTTCCTTGGTTCCCTTTTTATTCCCCTTGTGCTTCCACTATGTGTCCTTTTGGTTTGAGTCATTCCTAGGATTAACATATCACAAGTTGGTGTGTGTAATCTTGGTGACTTGGTTAGAGGTTGGTTCGGGTTGTAATTAGGACATATGCCAAGTCCTCAAGAAGAATTTTTGGCTCCCATTCACCCCTCCCCCCTCTAGTCGCCTTCTCGGTCCTTCAGCAACGATTCTAAGTGAGGTGGCAGACCAAAGAATCGAGGAGTTTGCTCACCGAAGGGGATGAATTAGCATTGAAGAGGAGGTGAGGTCTCATGGCCGGGCGCGGGGAAGAACCATCGATTCCTCGCAGCTCAATGAGGGAGAAGGGGGGTGAAGGTGCGCCGGGAGAGAGGCGGGATCCCAGCGGATCTGTGGACGGAGCTGGGCTACAGGGAAGGCGGACGGGGAGGCCGACAAGAGGCGGAAGAGGATAGGCGGGTCGCGGCGGCGGCCGACGCGGCCACGGCGACAGGGTGCGCGTTCCCGGCGCTTGGCTGCACCAAACGGCGCTGAGCCGGATTAGATTGATGCGCCTGGAGCTGGGGAGTGCGCCGACGAGACCAATCGAAGGAGGGTGCTCCGTGGTGGCGGAAATCGGAGGAAAGGTGATGGTGCTGGCTTTGTAGGAGAAGCTCCAATTCGCGGCAATGCGGGCAAGAAAGAGGGAGCAGGCTCGTAGGGAGGTAGAGGAGCTGCAGGCGCCACTGTGGGTGGGTTCAGCCGGGGCTGGGAGAGGCCAAGGAGGTCGGGCGATGGCGAGGTTGCTCGAGCGGCCATGGCGGCTTGGCTCGGGCAGGGAGCCAGAGAGGAGCAGGGGGAGAAGAACGGGAGCAAGAGGGAGAGGACGAGGGCATCCTAGGGGATATTCGGACCAAGATGCCGAGCAGGAGGGATTCAGCCGATCGGCGACGGCCACACAACGACTGGCGGCTCGGCGGGGTGGGCGACGAATAGGGCAGGGGCGAGCTAGGTCTATGACAGGAGGGACCCATAGGGTTTAAAAGTTCTAGATACAAAGGCAATTAGATGTTTTAAACCATGATTTGGGAGCACTAAATTAGGTCAAATTTGAATATTTTTACATGCCCATGTATATCATGGTCTGAAGTACCAATTTTATGACATGCACAAAAATATGATAAAATTATTGAGAGATATGGAATTTTGAAAATGCTATCATGGCCATGCAAACTTAGGAAATTTTTTTAGAGCCTGGATTCCATAACATTTAAGCACCTTGCACCTTCAATTTTTGGCACTAAACAAACTTTTCATAAACTTCCAATCATACCATTGTTTAGAGTAAATTGTGGAGAGAAGAATGGGGAAGACATGCAGAACATGCATGGTCAGATCTACGAGATATTCGATTTTGAATGTGGCTAATTGGTTAGGGAGACTTGGAGAGATTTCTGGAGTCTGAAATCCTTAACAAATAGACAACTTGTAAATTTAATTTGGGACAGCAAAGGAGGTTGAATATTAAATAGGTATCCACAGATATGAAGATCAATATTTGCAGTAGCTAAAAATTGATGATGTCATTTTGGAAGTGAAACTATGAGGGAGTTAATCAATTTCCAATTTGCTTAGCTGCTAAGACTAACATCTGCTCAAAAAATTGAAGTTTGATAACAATTCCAAAAGTAATGGTTCTTGACTATATTAAATCAAGAAAAAATTATATGATGTTAATAATGATTGTATCTCAATATGGGTATAATCTGGTCCAATGGTTTCTTGTAAAATTTGAAATTTAAAATTTTAAAGTAACCCTATTTTGGAACTTTGGGTGATTTATTTGGTTTATTTACCGATGAGATAAAATCACCATAAATTCTCCAAAATTCTTATTTGAGTAATGGATCAAGAATATAAAATTTAATGAGGTCACTTATATTAGAAAATTTGAACTTCTAGTTCAAGGTCTATTTGACTCAAATTCAAATAAATTCAAACTTGAGTTTTAAAATTGTTTTTCCTACTTTTGTTTTCTTTCCTAGACTGTATAGGATGCTAAGGTGACACCAGGGGTGTCACATCTCATTGATTGACACTATGCAAAAAAAAATGGTGTTTCTACCATCTCTATTTTCATGATATTATATATCCTATAGAAATAGGCCACCTTTCGAATAGATGAATCCAAAACTCGCTCGGTCATGGTGTTTTGCATATTCACTCAATGCGCTTTTCATCAAATTCAACAAGAGATAGAACAGGTGCCACAACACGGACATAACCAATTCGGAAGGAGCAAGGGAGTCATGCGTCTAGCGTGTGGCATCCAAGTCCAAGTGTTGAACCACATTTCAATCAGACTTGAACACCGTTTGTTCTTCTCAGTTCCATGGGCTAATACTGGCAGCCTAGATGGTCAATGGCAAGTGGGTCCATCTCATGCGGTCCCACATGACCAAAGTTGGATCAACAACTTTGTTGCGATCTGGATAGGCGGCTGGCAAGTGGTGAGTCGTCGTTTGCTGGACGCCCGTGGAGTTGGAGAAGGACCGATGGGCCACGTGCAAATCCAGTGGTGACGTGGCCATTGGATTCTAAAAAGGTGTAAGGTTAGGAGAACAATGGTGAATGTCATGGGCCAGCTTAACGCAAATGTTATTTCTCCACAAGGAATTGCATTGAAAGACTGGATGTTTGATCAAGAAGCATCAAGGAGAGAATTGCTTTGGATGATTGTGCTACATAAGCTACCCCTGTCAGTAGTAGAGTATGAAGGTTTTAGAAGATTCGTGTCTAGTTTGAACCCTATTTTCAAAATGGTTTCTAGGAGAACAATATCACTTGTTATTTTGGCAACATTTTAAGAACATAAGCAAGTATTACAAGAGGTTCTAAAAAATTTGAAGAGCAAAGTGTCACTAATAATGGATATGTGGACATCAAACCAAATGTTAGGATACATATGCATCACTTGCCACTATATTGTTGCAAATTGGAGTATGTAGAAGAGAATTCTGAAGTTCTCCTTCATAAAGACTCCACACACTGGCATTGCACTATTCAATGTTGTTCTCAACTCCATTCAAGAGTGGAATATTGAAGATAAGATATTTGCAATTACATTGGATAATGCCAACAACAATAATGCAATGGTTCGTATTTTGAAGAGAAATCTACTAGAGAAGCAAATGCTGGTTGGTAAAGGAAGGTTGTTTCATCAACGATGTGTTGCGTATGTTTTGAACTTGATATGCTAGGTTGGATTACAAAGTTTGAATCCAATTTTCCACAAGATACGAGAGAGTGTAAAGTATTCAAGGATCACCATCAAGAAGGCAAATATTTGAAAAAATTGTCCAACAGTTAGGTATCTCCTGCAGACAACGCCCTAATCTTGATGTATCTACTCGCTGGAATTCAACGTATCTTATAGTGGAGTGTGCTATGGAGTTCAAGAGAGCCTTTGAGTCACTTCGGTTGCAAGATATAGAGTATACTTGCGCACCAACAGAAGAGGAGTGGGAAAAAGCAAGGGTCATGGGTGCATTGCTGAAACATTTCTTTGATGCAACTAATGTCATTTCGGGTTCTCTTTACCCAACAGCAAACCTGCACTTTCATGAGGTTTGGGAAGTCAAGATGGCCTTGGAGAATGACATTTCTGAATTGGATATGGATCTGGTTGATACAGTTGAGTACATGGTTAGGAAGTTCAAAAAATATTGGAAATTGACATGGCTGCAAATCTTAGTTCCTGTTCTTTTTTTATCCAAGGTTTAAGCTGTCATTCATTGAGTTTCTGTTCAGCCAAGCATTTGGGAGTGAGGCTACTTCCAAAATTGGGACAGTTAAAAAGGTTTTTATAGGGCTATTTCAGGATTATTCTCAACATAATATTGACAACAAAGAGGCAACACAAGTAGCTATTCAAGAAGAGGTTGCACATGCAAGTGGAAGATATGTAGATTGGGATAGCTATGTGAGCATGACTGTCGAGACAACAAATGTAGTGCCATCTAAGGTAGAGACTTATCTAGCAAAGGCTCCTATTCCGTGTGGCGAAAACTTTGACATCATAGCCTGGTGGAAGAACAATTCATTGGAGTTTCCTGTGCTTTCTCGTATTGCTCAAGATATCATTATGGTGCCGGCTTCAACAGTTGCCTCTGAATCGGCATTTAGCACCAGAGGGAGGGTCATATCAGATTTTTGAAGCCGTCTAAAACCTGAAACGATGGAAGCTCTAATATGCCTACAAGACTAGATGAGAGCATCTGGTAAATTCTTATCAAACTACCATTTTTTAATTGTATGAATGCTCTGAGTTTTTAATATTATTTAGTGAATATCTTCTCGGCAGGATCATCTCAATCAAATATAGAAGCAGTTCATGATATTGTTGGGCAAGTGAATGGACTTGAATAACCTACTAATTTGGTATTGGGATAGACAGTAATATTTTGTATGTTATGTTATGATGCTTCTTTCTTGGGGTTTAGTTGAAGAAAGGGCCTATATTGGTATTTTGGCATAAAAGTTTACTTCTTTGTCATAGATTAATCTTTATTGCACGGTTGATCATGCAGTCTACCTGTTTTCTTCAGTTTGTACTTGCTGTCCTATCTTAAACACCTAATTAGCATATTATCAGTACTATTTTTACTTACACTTATTCTTAGAACTATGAGTTAACCAGAGGGAGCATATTTCTGTTGTCCGGTTCTTATTTTCTGCTTGTGTTGTCAGGATGTTTCTTGGTGAATGGTGATGTATTATTCACCTTTTTAAGTCAATTGCTGAAATTCTTGATTATCCATATTGATTAAATCATAATGCACTAATTATGATATGATTCCGGGTCTTATTATTACAATTGGTATCACGAAAGAGCTTTTTCAAAATATACCATGAGTAAGCTTTAGTATGAGCAATTGCTGCAACTCTAATTTGGTGTATATTGGTTGGAACTCTTTCAGGCATCATATCTAGCATACTGGTGAAGATTATTCCTATGAGTGAAGTAATCTTGCAAATCTGTCAAACTATCTGTTCGTATCATTCAAGGATCTTTCTATGTTCCATCTCTAATAAGGAACTGTAAAAATATGATTATGTAACAAGATACAATTTGAACCAGATGCACATCTTTGTTGACCAAAATTGTGATATAATTATAACTATTAGATCTCATTTTATTTGTAACTGATGTTTTGAAGGAGAAAAGGATGGTGTGAACAGTGAGATTTTTGTGTAAAGTAATGTTAGTCTTCCTCGTATGAGTATTTTCTAGAATGTTTTAAACAGATGAGCACCTATAAGCTGTAGCCACGCTCACTTATTCACTATGCAACCTAGTACGTGGGCTGGTCCACAATATCCATTAGAGCGGTGGACCTTTTCAGAAATCCAAAATGGCTACCCCGGGGTTTCCTGCGACATGCAGCAGGGTCGGCTGGGTCGGGGCGGTTTGCTTCGCGGACGAATCATGCCCATGCTGACTGGCATGCTACCATGGAAGCTGAAGAGCAACTGGCCGGTGTCGGCGACATGGCTCTTACGCCCTGACGACAACGTTACCAGAGTGAGATGAATACTCAACTCCACATGATCCGCATACAATTGGGAACCTGCATCTTATTTTTATGTTTTATTTATGTGTAACAAATATGTTCTCCGTCTGTATCAATGAATGAAATTAAATTCCTAGACATGGTTTTTATTACTAGCTTTTTCGTCTGGCTCTTTTTTAGTTTAAGGAAACATTGTTTACTTTTTTCACCTAATGAAATTGAAGCTCTTTTCTGAGGATGCATATGATAAGTTGATGATGGAGACACATTGATATATTTGGCCACAAGCTATCGTCTGGCTCTTGGATTTATGGCATGCTGCTTGTACTTTGAGTCCAAATCCATCATATGTGTCTTCTTCTTTTTTTAGAATGCCTCACACACATCTTATCCCTATGAACATTTTTGAAAGACTTAGCTGTTTTATCTGGAGATTCATAAAGTCATCACGATTGTCTTGCTTTTAATAAAAATGTTTTTCTCACTGAAAAGATAATTAACTGTAATCACAACACATATATCAAATCTGAATTTTAAACCTAGATGGACTAGTTCCTCTATAATGAACCTAACAACTTAAATTAGGCTCAGTTTGCACCCTTCATATGTGCCATTCCACCCTATTCTTAGTCCATGCATGAGGAGGTCGAAATCCAGTGGAACCATGAGAGAGCTAGTGAACATACTCAATGGAACTATCATGCCAAATTGCTGCACGGACATGAGGTAGGAAGAGACACTATAATTGGCACGCTGGTAAGTTTTGTACATGCATGACACGTACCTGTGTTATACATTGTCGAAACATATAACAACATTTTATTGAGAAACACTTAATTTAAATAAGATTTCCTAATTCAAAAGCACAAAAGAAACCCATCATGAATGGGTGATTGAGGTTCAGATGAAGGGTAGATGATCAAGATGGGTAGATTAGCTTTTGTTGGCACAAATATCGTAGGGTGTTTATAATCTTAGTTTTAGAGATAGAGACAGGGATAAAAAAATATAGAAATTTAGGAAAAAATACAAAAAGATAAGAAATGGGCTTGGTGTTGGGCCAGGTTTATACTCTATCTAGGCCGAAACCGCACGCGGGCAAATATCCTAGTCCATAATTAATTGGGCCAAAATTCCACGCGGAGGAGAGAACAAATGGCGCAGCGAAGAAACCCGACCGAATGGCCCTTCTTGTTCTTGGCTACGCCTGAAAAACGATTTTCGTTTCCCTGACCCGAGCGAGCTACAGTAAAATAAAAACTCGAACGAGAGTCTTCTCTCAATCTTGAAGGCAAGCCGATTTCTAGCCTAGGGTTTAGTTTTCCCCGCCCGCTCACCTCGCCGTCTAGGGTTTCCGCGTCCTTCCCCGATCCACGCGGCGGCCGCAATGGACTTTGATGAGTACGAGTACTTGGAGAAGGCGGTGGAGCCCTCCGCCGCGCCGGCCAACGGCTCCGGCGAGAAGGACCGCGCCCGCCGCCGCCGCGAGGGCGACGACGAGCGTGCTTCGAAGCGGTCCCGCTCGGGGGAGGACCGCGACCGGGACCGGCACCGCAGCAGCCGAGAGCACCGGGACCGGGACCGGGACGACGGGAAGGACCGGGATGATGGGAAGAAGGAGAAGGAGAAGGAGAAGGAGAAGGAGAAGGAGAAGAGCCGCGACCGCGGGAAGGATAGGGAGAGGGATGGAAGGGATCGGGAGAAAGAGAGGAGGAGCGACAGGGATAGACTCAGGGAGAGGGACGCGGAGAGGGAGCGGGAGCGGAGGAGCCGGAGCCGGTCTGAGCGGCGCCGTGCCGAGGAAGAGGAGATGGTGAGGGAGCTGCAGCGGGAGCGTGAGCGCAGTGAACGTCACCATTACCGCGACCGCGATGTCAGGTGTAAATTCATGAACTCCTAATTAGGACAAGTCTGATATGATTCATATTGATTGCCTTGTTATCTCCCTTTGGATTGTCAATAGATAATGACCATAACCTTTGAGATCACTGCTTGGGGATGGGTTTAATCGATCTAAATGTATAATTCATATATTTCTGTAGTACATTGGAGCTTTGTGTTGGTACTGTTTATCCTCTTACATATCCAACATAGCGAGTTTGCAGTAGTGTGAATGTTCAGCTTTTATTAACTGTGTATGTATAGATTATCCTAGTTAACCGTTATTATCATATAGGGCTGTTAAGTGTGAATGTTGAACTTTAATGTGGGAACTCGCAGATGTGAAACACTAGAGATATCTTCAGATGGTATATGCACTTGGGCTTGACTCAAGATATCAGGTCACCATTCTTTTTATTATTTCCTTTTGAGATACTTGCAATTTAGCAACAGAGTTGGGTCGGCACAATAAGATTACTTGAAGGCAACTGATGCTTTGTGCTTTTCAGGGGTATATGACTGGCAAGTGAATAATCAATGTTATATGTATTCACATTGCTGTTTGTTACTAATGATACATATAATTCTGCTTTCATTTTAGCTAAATACTTTCCCCTTTCCTGTCTACAGGCGTAAGAAAGATGATGGTACAGAACCAGAAGTTGATCCGGAAAGGGACCAGAGGACTGTATTTGCCTTCCAGGTTAATTTTGAATAACAGGTTCTAGTTTTATTATTTTATTATGAAGTAACCTAATGCTTCTAGACATTGCTACAGCTATCACTGAAGGCAGATGAAAGAGATGTTTATGAATTCTTCTCAAGGGCTGGGAAGGTGAGACTATACTGATTGTATACTGCTTTACACAGTTACAAAATGCACCCTACTTTCATTCGATCGTTTATAGGTAAATTTATTAGTACAAGATGCTGTCGGCACTTGTGTCCCATATTTTCTCTACAAAATTAAACAGATTATGTGATACTGATTTCTTATGTCATGGATGGGTCAATTTTATGGTAACAGTCAGAATGGCCCATTTAACAGTGTTAAAGTTCACATATGTCTAACAGACTAAAAAGGAAGACAAGGTTCCTTAATAAATGCTTATTTCTGATAGCCACATGCTCATATTAAACTGTTCCTTTTTTCGGTGCAGGTCCGTGATGTTCGCCTTATTATGGACCGAAACTCGCGCCGTTCCAAAGGAGTCGGGTGAGTTTTGCGTACTGGTTGTGTTCCTGTTTTTTCCTTATTTGCCATGAGTTATACATCTCTTATGTGTTTGTGGTGGGGATGGGTCAGGGGCTGCAGGGTTTACCTTTGTGCTATCTCTCGAAAATGAGCCATTAGAATTGGATGAACAATGATTATACTTTTGTGCTGGATGACTCATGAAGCCCTGTTTCCATCACACTTACGCACAAAAAATGCTACTAAAATTTATGTCCAAGGAGAAAGGATGAATTGTTGTTGCACATGGTCACTTGTTTGCTGTTAGTGCTTTAAAACACAACTGCGATAAACTTTTTTTTCTCTATATCTTTGTGATTGTAAAAGTAGTTTTTGATCTCTACCTTTATTAGTGGTTCACATGGAGCTAATCATCTCATTAAAACAAGTTTGCTTATTGTGTGGCTGGACATTAAATCAAAATATTTCATACATAATACTGATAGATGTTTATTATTAGATACTGGCAATAAGTTTGTTTTATGTTTTTTGTTGCTTCACAGTCATATTTGGCATTTATTTCTGGGGATTATTCTTCATTAATTTGCCATACTCAACAGGATTGCACACTGAAAATTTATAATTTGGTCTACCTGCTGGGAATATCGGCAATGTACAAGTAAGGTGGAGTATTAGATCATTATGATGTTAGTCAACAATCTAGGACAGATTCATTCCAGTGTATTTTTAACAAGAACTTGGTGCAGGTTTCTAGGCAATAAAGAGGGCAACCAAGAACCAAGTTCGATAACCTCCACAAAATTTGATCAAAATTCTTGAAGTTTTTCTGTGAAAATTTGAAATATCGTGACATATGATGTGCCTGCCCCACTTATTTGCTCTCTTTTATTGGATGCTTTTATTTATGTGCTAAGATATATAAAACATGGCAGGTACATCGAGTTTTATGATGTTATGTCTGTCCCCATGGCGATTGCCCTGTCTGGGCAACCACTTCTTGGGCAACCAGTGATGGTTAAGCCATCTGAGGCTGAAAAGAACTTGGTTCAGTCAACTGCAACATCTAGTGCAGCTTCAGGTGGGGCAAGAAAGCTGTATGTTGGCAATCTTCACTCCAATATCAATGAGGACCAATTGAGACAGGTAATATGAGCTGGTATTTGTTAGTCATGCTGTGGAAATGCATGATCATGGAGCAACTGTTGTATTGTTTGTAATCTGTCCACCTAGTAGACATAAGGTCTTGTTCGTGCTTCATTTTTATTGTAAATAACTACTTCCTAGGAACAAAGCTCCAGTTTGAGTATTTTAGTAAGACAATAACTTTGCTTGGAAAATCTTTCAAAGGATTAAAAGTTACCTGCCATATCAATATATTTGTATGATATTCCTATTGATTATTGAAGGATGTAGGTTGCCTTTCTTGGAATTCGTTTTCCAAGTCTATATTTGAAATCATGATTTAATTTAGTATGCTGCTCCTTCCATTCTTAAATTGTTGGCATTAGGACATCCTTATTTCATTTCTGAATTAGAATTGTTGTCCTAACAAAAACAGCTTAAAACAGAGGGAAGAACTGTTTATCTTAAATAATGGTTACTTGTATTATGATTACCTTGTATCTTTTATGCCTAATGATGAATCTGCTTTGCAGGTCTTTGAGCCATTTGGCCAAGTGGAGCTTGTACAGCTGCCTACAGATCCACTGACTGGGATGTGCAAAGGTTACGGTTTCATTCAGGTAAGCTATTCCCATGAAAATCTGCCATTAACTCTTATAATGCACCATTGCTCATTTTTGTTCTCGCACCCTTCAGTTTGCCAGGCTTGAAGATGCAAAAGCTGCACAGAGCTTGAATGGGCAGCTTGATATTGCTGGCAGAGTTATAAAGGTAGAATTCTTAGCAGTTGCTGTTATATCTTTTTACCTAACTGATTGTTGGTAGTCAACTGGCCATCATTGAAGCATGTTTAATATATATATTATTAAACCAGGTTTCAGCTGTTACTGATCATGTGGGTGCTCAAGTTAGTGGAACAACTGCTGGAGATTTAGATGACGATGAAGGTGGAGGCTTGGTGAGTACATTTTGTTACCTTCTAGAACTGTATGCTTCTTTTTTTGAATATGCACCTAATTTTAGTTTTATAATATATTAGGAACAGAGTTCATGTTCTAGTTTTTCAACGCATTTACATTACAATTTGTGAAAGTATATTGGGGTATTGAGGTTACTGCTTTCAGGGTGTTAGGTTTAGTGTCAGGATCATTTCTGTTAGTCGGATTGGTATCCTTGCATGTGAGCAGGATGTCTCTTTGCTACATTTTACACTGTCAAATATGGGACAAGAGAACTCAACAATGAAGTCCTTGCCATTTAAGTACTTAGTTTTTAATCAGGGATCAAGATTTCTAGACAGTGGGGCCCTGTCACAATTTTGTTTTTCCTGTTGGGTTCCCACCCCACCCAAAAACACGTACACATGTTATAACAGTCAATGAAATTAAAAGAAATTGACATAGTGCTTTTGGTTAATTGGCCTACATAGGCACTTGAGTTTTTACGGCAATATCACAGGTTTGTGAAAGTTTGTCCTGAATTTGAATGATTTCTGAAAGTTTGTCCTGAATTTGAATGGTTTGTGAATGTTGCACTGAGTTTTACTGTAAATAGTTGTACTGGGAATGTTTTAAGACAGTAATACTGGAAAAGAAAACCCTGTCATGAGACCGTACTACCCCTGTTCTCCAGTTATATCTAGTTTATGTGTCAAAAATGGGAATATCTTTATGGTCCTGTTTAATTTTTAATTATTCCTGAATCTTGCTGCACTGGCACCATAATTTGTGTGAATTAGTATATTTTTATGCCTATGAAATGCCAAGGGTGATAAACATTGTGACTGTGTTAATATTGTGCTCATATATATGTAATCGAATGCAGGCTTTAAATGCAAGCTCCAGGGCCGCTCTTATGATGAAATTGGACCGGAGTGGTACTGCAACCAGGTATTACATAACCTTCTGTCTTGGTAGAAGGATCTTTGCATCCTATGATCAATTTATCTTGATTCATTCTTGTATTTTGTTCCTAATTTTGTTGATTCACTATTACTATCTCTGATCTTTTATTTGTTGACGCTGCTTAGTACAAATTTGAGCTAAGCAGCGTCAACAATAAAAATACGGAGGGAGTAAAAGTCAATCTTTGAAAGCTGTAGTTCTGGAAGCATCTCATTGTAAGCAAAGCTTATTTTACAAATACCTACATAATATTAGAATTTGTCTTGCTTGGCTAGTTAGAATCAAGTATCATCCTTGGAGTCAGATAATCTATGAAACACGGATACTTCAAGGTGCAGAGTATCGGATACTTGGATACGTATCCGATACGGATATGCCTTGGATACGTCTTGGATACGTATCCACCAAGTATCCGAATAAAAATAAATAGCAGAAAATCGGATACTCAGCCGATACGTATTGGGCCAGTTTGGCCTGCTAGGGGATACGTTTAGGCCCAGTATGGGACGATTCCCAGCCCACCAGATGGCTGTGTACTGGCTTTCCTGCCAGCCTCACATGATTTGTAGTATTTGTGCACTGTTTTGTCATGTTAATTTGGGTTGTCTTATGAACTCTTTAACTCCTGCTAGGCTTGTAAGCCCATATTATAGCTCAAATTATTGTTTTTTTTAAAAAAAAGGTAAAACGTATCCATGTATCGGGTTTTCTAGAAAAATGACGTATCGATGTATCCGTATCTGCCGGATACCGATACATGTATCCATATCCGTGCAGTGTAGCAGATAATTATACATGTTTTTTTCCTGTACTTCTGTGGAATCTCACTCTCACCATCCTGTTTTGTGGTTATCTGCAGCTTAACTGGTGGTATTGGTGCCACTGGTCTGAACGCCTCCATGGCTGTACCAGCTGCATCAGTTGTCGGGGCTGCTCCTGCAGCTTCCTCTTTTCCACAACCAACAATTCCTGGACCAGTTTCTGGGGCATCTTTGCTTCCTGTCATCACTCAGCCTGTGGGCATGTCTACACCTACTGAATTCCTATTGCTTAAGAACATGTTCGACCCATCAGTGGAGGTATTCCTTGTTTGCAATTTTATACGGTTAATTTATTGTGCACATGTTAAATTTTCTATGGTTGATTCAAGGTTTATGGTTAAATTATGTTTCTATCATTTTATTTTATTTTTAAAAATATAATCTTATATTATTCTTCCCATGCCATGGGCTTATTACATTGCATCCTGACTGATGTGGATTTTGCAGACGGATCCTGATTTTGACTTGGATATTAAAGATGATGTCCAAGATGAATGTTCTAAGTTTGGTTTAGTGAAGCACATTTTTGTTGACAAGTAAGTCATTTTTCTCATTGTTTGGTAAAATATTCTGATGTACAATTGCTTATAATGAACCTAAACAATACTCTACTGCATACTGAAGTGCAAACTTTGAAATTGTTGATCTATACTTGCTTAAAACAGAGAGTTACAATTGGATTCATACTGTAATGTGCTTTCTTGGTGATTTGCTGTGCTGTTAACTATAACTAGTGCCGTTCACCAACGGGTTGAGGAAGCCAGCCATGAAACCGACAGGCCTCCCTGAAGCTATGGGTGAACAGTGACCCTTCATTATGAACAATACCTCATAGTTGTACGTTTGCTTGCCGGTTTTCTCCAACCTATCGGTGAACAGCCCTGACTATAACAAAGGAGAAACTAGTGGCCAGAGTTTGAGTTTAAAAACCACACCATTTCATGCTATACCACATATTTCATGGGGGGAGTGTTAGCTACTGTGAAATGCTACCACATGTATATTCAACATGATAGTACCTATCTCCCTTGGTTGCTCCTTCTAAAAGTTGCTTTCCTCCATCAAATATAGTTCTGGCTAGTGCACACTATTCCCTAAACTCCCTTTCCACTGAATTGCCATGCTTAGGTTTTGATTCCAAATTTTCAAAACTTTTTTGACGTAGAAGAAATTCTCAGATTCTCATCTTGTGCTAACAATCTCATTATTTTTCTGTCACGGTAGTTGTCTGAAGTGTTGCAACTTGCAAGATGCATTTGACATTTGTTGCTATTGATCATCTCGTTTTTTGGTGTGACAATCCCTGGTTGTGTACTCCACCCAATTTGCTTTAGTGTTTTAAGGGTTTGTTTCTGTAGTATCTGAGCTAGCATGGAAGCCATATGGACATTTGTCTTTTTTTTCTTCTGAGGAGCCGATTTTCCTTAAGAAATAGGCTTTCTTGCATATGCTGATTCGAAATGCTGCAGGAATACGGCTGGTTTTGTGTACCTGCACTTCGATAGTGTGATGGCAGCATCGAAGGCACAACAGGCACTTCACGGAAGATGGTTTGCCGGAAAGATGATTACTGCAACTTTTATGGTAATGGCCTTACCTAATCCTTCGTTATGCACCATATTTCTAAGTAAAAAAGTGTCACTAATTAAGAATCTTTTATTAGAATTTGAAACATTTTTTCCATTTCTTTTCTGCAGACCCCGCAGGAGTACAAAACAAAGTTTCCAAACTTGTGAACAGCTTATGGGGTGAGCTAACAAGAGTCCAACTCAGTCCGAAGATGTAGCAAGTGATGTGTTGTTTGGATAATTTGCTTTCAGTTCTTGTACGGCATGATAGTTGCAACTTTGGGCTAGTCCAATACTTTATGTACTGGCGCTGTCTTATTCTAGTGGAATATTATTCTATTTTTTGTATTTTTATTGCGTGCTGAATTTACTGGATGATTTTGTATGTTCAAATTACTGTAGAGTGTTGAATTTGGTTTTCTGTCCAACCAAGCGCTTTGTTCCTGGGCTTGAGCATGGAGGCCTGGTCAGTGTTTACCTGGCAACCTAAAAGCAGGGCTAGTCGGAAAAACACGTCAGGCGCTCCCGCTGTGGAGTTGCGTCACGAAAATGTACAATATGATTCTGAAAAAATAGGAGATTCAAACAAAATTACAGATGCACTAGTGCATGTTGTCATCTACTTCATTGTCTTTGTTTTTTTGTTTCTAGATTCATAGAATCTCCTATGAATCTTGACACAGCACCTTCTATGAATCTAATATAGAGGTAAGATGTTAATCATTTTTAAATGGATTGCGAGAGCACTTAATAATAATAATACAATAGTCACTGGATATCTGTCAATTTGTAGTCGGTGTAGGTTGTAAGGGACTAATTTCTTCTCTTTAATTCGAAGATACGTAGCTCTTGTGTATTAAGACACAAGTTGATGTCTAACCCAAATATATATGTATACAAATCTGCCAATTCGTTGTCAGACTTGAATTAAGAGTTCGTTTTGTTTGACAGAGAGATTGTATAGCTGCTTTAGGTTTAAATTATCGCGAATTGTCATATTCCCTACCATCTAGAATACAACATGACTAGCGAACACATCTAGAACACACTATCTATTGCCATATAACACCTTATTGAGTTAAAACGAAAATATAACACCATTATTCATTCTTTTTTTTTCTCAATTTGAAACGGTAAATGATATATCTGCGGACGATAGATTTAATATGTGGGTGGCCCAAGTGGTACGGTTGTATTATTTGTGTCTGGCACTTGTTTCCGTAGGACTAATAATCATCATAGCACGAAGCTAATAATAATGATTGTCGTGTCATACTTGTTCATATGCACTTCTATCATCATTTACGCATTAGCAGGAGCAATGCGAGTAACGGGGGTGCAAAATGAGGCTAGTTTTCTTGTTCGCAATCAGTCCTACTACCTCCGATATGTCGATATCCTTAGGTTCAAGTCCATCAGGCAGCTTCCAATCGAAGTGATAGAGAAGACTGACCAGCGCGAGGTAGATGTTGGCCAGCTCAAGGTTTACGCCCGGGCGCATACAGCGGCCGGACCAAAGGGGAGGTACGCATAATTCGTCCCTTTGTAATCGAGATCGTTATTATCGAACCGTTCTGGCTTGAACTCGTCGCCGTCTTCTATATCTGGTCAACAGACCATGACAGGCCGACAAGACATGGGGCCCTGCCAGGCTCGGACCGTGGAAGCGGAGGCACGACACAGTCTTTGGAAGACACAGGGCCAGGCTGGCCAGCACGTGGGCCTCCTCCCTTGGCCCATGCACGATCCTGTTATCTTACACGGGCCATGCCGTGCTTTCGGTCTTAAAGGCTTCACAGTCCCGAGCGGCCCACGCTTGACCAAGTTTTATAGACAAAAAAGCCATCATTTTATTTGCAATTTTGCACTGATGAACACCAAAAAGTTAAACTCTTGGACTCATAGACAGACTCATATTCATGACATTGGATATTGAACATAACTTAACACTTAACAGATGGCATAGCAGTTATATAACAATAGTCTTAACATCTGGATGACATAGCAGTCTTAACAGATACATTACAACATTCTTAACACATGTTCACAAATACCACATTGACAATATCAATTTATTTGTTCATGTCATAAAATGGAGATCACAAAGCTTTAGAAAGAGCTAATTAATGTTACAAAATTGGTTGCCTCATTAAAAACCTTTAGGTAAAACCTCACTGAGGATAAGACCCTAAAGGAAAAAAGAGTACAATCTCATCTCTTTTAGTAATCTTAGTTATATATAATCTCAGTCCAGAAACAACAAGTTATCCAGCAGTAGCAGCATCATTAGAGACTCCAGAGTCCAGGCCCTCCACTTCCAGTTCAAGAAGCAACAGCAGCATCAACTCTTCCTCCAGAAGCAGTAGCATCAGCATCAAGTCCTCTCCCATCCAGGTACAAGTTGGCCATGTTCTCTGCCAATTCCTTGTTGATCATGTTGTGCTATTGTAGAGCATCACCTAGCTCCTAGTCCTTGATCAGGGACAACATCTCAACATGTTTAGGCGTCAAGCTTTGTCGATGTTCCTCAATCAACCTACAACACAAACTGAAAGCAGACTCCAAAGAGATAGTAGAAACTAACACAATCATCATATCATTAGCTAAGATTGATAAAATAGAATAGTTTCTTCTATGATCTTGACACCAGGTAAGAATATTAAATAAATCATCAAACAGGGTGACAAAATCAAATTCTAAATAATTTGATAACTCAGAAGCATTGGTAAATGCTAGAGGGGTAGGAGATGAACCAGTAGCAGATGGAGTTCCACCGAAGATTCTGTTCCATGAACAAACCTTCTTAGCTCCTCCTTGGTTAGCCTGTTGTGGCCTCTGCAACCTCACAGAACCAAATTTAGTAAACAACTTAGTCAATTCAGCTCTCACATTAGTGTAATAATCAGAATAGTCATGGTTTAGACATTGAGAAAGAAGCTATAGTGCATTAGAAAAGCCCTTAAGCTTAGCTCTAGGATCAAGAATGAATGCAAAAGAGTGTACAAACATGTGGCGGACTTCAATAGTGGGCTCAAACCATGTACAAATATGTGATAGCCTTCATAACCGATCACGATAGACTCAATTACCAACACCTAACCGGTCTAGGTCTCACCATAGACCAAGAGTAATAACCTAGATCACACTCTCAAGGACATCATAGCCTTAGATGTGTATAGATCCTCAAGTTACTCTCTTTAGCACTCTCAAGATATTCAATATCTTCTTCTAGTGCTCCTCTCTTTTCCCTTTGGCACCCTACTGATGCTTCCAGCTATCCAAATGGCCAAAGTTTGTCTCCAAGACCCCAACAACGAGTTTATATAGGCTTCCAGCCTTAAACTAGCCGGTGCTCCATGAAAGAGCTCTATGGACATATAAACCGTATAGTTTGGTGTCTATCCATACTGGACAGTCCGGTCTTCACCGGACGGCTCCTCTAGAGCCATTGTTCTCTGTCCGCTGCTTCCTGCCAATTAGACCGTACCATCTAGTTTGTAGACCGGACTGTCCGGTCTCTCTGACTCTTGTCCATTCCAGAACGTTGCCAAGCTGCTTCCTCTCTATTTTCTTCTCATCCACACAGACTGTACCATCCGGTCTCTGCACCGTACCATCCGGTTTGTATAGGCCTTCGTGTCAATAGATTCCTTGTAGCCAACGGTCTTCTGATCTGAGTTTCCTCTAGTGACCGTACAGTCCGGTCTCCACGACTTTTCTGTTCAGTTTCTATCTCCGGAAGCTAAAACTCCTCATCCTCGCTTGACTTCATTTCCCAACTTCTTCCAACAGCTCCTTGGCCTCTCCACTGCCACCTAGTGTCTGTGATTTCACTGAGCATCCATGTACATCACTGACTAACATGACCAAAGTAACATGACCCAAGAGATATGACCTAGACCCCCTTGATAGTCTGGTTTTTTCTTTGGACACAAACCCTAACAACTAGACAAGTGTTGTAAACACTTGCTCCTAGCTTGTCCTTAGCCTTGGTCCATCTCCATCAACCCTTGGACTCCATCAAGCTCATCAAGCCTCCATGCTTGTGGTCATTGTCATCACTTGTCAAGGCAACCATCATCAATAGGATTTGCAGTAACGTTAGAGATGATTCCTACATACACAACACTAATATAGATAATAGCCCACAATTTTATAGTTGTCATTAATCACCAAAACATCCACACTTGGGGATCCAATCATCAATAGTGATGTAGCTTACACAACATCATCACCCTGCAAACCTTGAGCACAAAGGTCATCGTTGATGGAGCCGTCGCCGTCCACCATCAGAGTCGACAATGCTAGATATGTGTGGCACAACAGCAAGCGTTTGAGGCTACTGGCAGCCTCAGATCCAGCGACGACGCCGTGGAGTCACTACCCTACCGGCTTCCATGAGCAGAGGAGTTTGAGAGGACGCGTTCAACTAGCCACCGACGAGGTTAAGACGCGAGAGGCAAGAGGCGAGAGTGCGATGCGGAGGCGGAGAGGGATTGAAATGAGGGATTAGGGTTGGAGATGGGGCGATAGATCGCTTTATATAGTGGACATGGAGATATTACCGTTGGGTGGGTCGGGCTGTTGGTGTATGCGGGCTACATGAACCGTGCCGGATCAGGTCATGGCCTTCGTGCCATGCGGGCTGACCAGGCTGTGTTTTATGGACCGTGCTTAGGCTGGCATGCCGGGCTTGAGGCTGGACCCAAACACATCCCTAGGTGGGCTTTGGGCCGGCATAACCCTTCTATGGACCGGGGTGTGCCTTGCTCAAACCAGACCAAAATGGTTGGGCTATGGGCCAGCCCTTTTAACCTGGCCCAAATGGCCAGATATATCGTCTTCTCAGTACTTCGGCTGTCTGCTGATCACCCACAGGTTGACAAGCACTACGGTGCCCTCGTGGCACTGGCACAGTAGCAGGAATGGAAGATGAGTGTGCAGCCTCAGATTTCCTTGATCACAAGCTCGAGGTACCTTAGCTCCACCTTCGCGAGGTCATCCTCGGTGATTCTGGTCTTCCCTTTGAATGCCTCTCGCACCTCGGCCTACACCTTGGACATCGTCGTCGAGGACCGGATCAGCTTCGTCATGGTCCAGTTCAGTACGCTCGACGAGGTATTGTTGCAGGCGCCAAACATGTCCTAATATATACTCCCTTTAAATTTGAATTGACGTAGTTGATTTTATTAGTTACCTTTGACCATTATTCAAAAAATTATAATTATTAAATATTTTGTTATGATTTATTTTATTATTAAATAAAATTAAAATATCTTATAATTATAAATGTTTAAATTAATATTTTATATTAGACAAATAATCAAACATAGTTAAAAAAGTCAACAATATTAACAGTTCAAATTCGGATGGAGTAACGTTACAACGTTAAGAGTTTCAGCTGATGGAGGATCGGGGGTGCATGCTTTACGACTTACCAGACGAAAAGGACGGCGGTGACAAGATCAATGAAGACTTACAAACATCAGTGAAGCTATGGTGTCATTGGTAAGCTAGATGGGCGTGCCGCCTTCTTTCTGGAGGCTGAGCAGCCGAGCAGGACGCGGACAAACCCCTCGTGCGCCGCCTTGTCACCATATTATTCCATGTGGCTTCCTTCTTCTCGTGCATAATCTCCTTGATGATGCGCTGCATCATTTCACGGCACGCAAGCGCCTTGCACGGTGCCCTGCCGAGCATCCGCATGATCCTCAATGACGAGAAAGGGTAAAAAAAACTTTAGTTACAAGTGTTGCCTCTTCGTCTCTACTACTACGACCTTGCCTTTTATGGTGCGCGCGGGGGGGGGGGGGGGGGGGGGGGGGGGGAGGACTCCACAATGCCCTGCCTAGGTCCCTAGGGCTTCGGACCCCTCTCTCCATTCCAAGGCGATCGTGGGTCATCCACCACCCCAAAGATGCCCGTGCTCTGTTGGTCGTAGTTTTGCACCCACTTATATACCACAAGTGTATGGTGTACATCATAGCTTTTCCCTCAGAGTATTCCAAGGTTTATATCAAATCCACAAGGATCAACAAGAGAACCATAGTTAGGGTCTTCTACTTTGTCTAAAGAATCAATCCTAGCAAATATGGATGTGCCTATCGACATGAAGGCTTTTTGTCGTGAAGGCTTTGTTGGGTCTAGAAGGATACACATATACCAAAGAGAACCACCTGGAGTTAGCCTGCATGCATCTAGCGATCGGAGAAAGGACGTGTTGATCGGCGCAACTGGTGTACCAATCAGCACCGAAGCAGTAGCAATGTGACATTTATAATCCTAGCTTATTTAGCACATTAAACAATTGATGAACATCAAAGATGAGTAACGAGAATGGCACTTTGTTCGGCGCTTTTAAGGTTTCGCTCACTTTTGCCTTAGCAGGAGCAAATCGTTCCCTACGCTCAGGTGGTTCCATTCACTCTGGCTTTGGCGGAAGCTAATCGTACACCACGCCTTGGTCTCCACCCCTTACCCTACTAAATCTTAAACATGCAACCTACTAGCCCTGTCATAACTAATCATGTATATATAGAGGCTAAAGTAATTATGGCTTATACAAGATCTGAATCACTAACCTAATCACCATGATTAAGAAAGCAATCTAAATACTTAGCTTAGAACTAAGCATTTGGAAGTCCACACAATCCAGACGAACACAATCGCAACTAAGGATAGAATCAAGACACACACAGAGATAAATATATTAACAATACCTTTATTCATCACCATCAGGGGTATGTATCGATTGGCACGAAGACCATGCTGATCGGCACCATCTTGATGCATCGTTGATGGCTCCTAAGATACATCGCTCTACTTCTCCTAAGCTTTGGTATAGCGCAATCACACAGGGTGGCTACCCGACTAGACTACATCTCTCAAATTGGTGGCTCTTCAACTCCGGCGGCCTCCCGGCAATGTGCATCAGATTCTAGGGTTTTCATGGGGTGAATACAAGTCTACATATGGGTTTGGTCACATCCTCCTTTGCTTGTCCACGAAGTTAGCGCTTAGAGATAGAATCAAAGTCGGTTTTTTACCTTCCATATCAAGCACCGACTTCCAAAAATCACAACTCCCATGACCAGAGTCAAAATAAGGTGAGTCTAGACTCTATCTTGTAGCTCTCAAAAAGTTCTACAATTTGGATATTCATTTAAAGTCCAGTTTTGGTTGTATTAGTTCCCAAATATGCGATGCAAGCATATTTGTTCTAATTCGGACTCCTCTGCGTAGGTTGACTTGCAAGACCCATATCTTCTAGCTCTAGAATCCAAATAATATGATCCACATATGTTCCAAAATGCACTCGACAAGATATTTAACTGTATAGTTTTAACTTTTCCCATTAGTGTCACACCCGGTTTTAAGGACAAAACCAAGTGCTTATTATATGTGTGCCCAGGAACAAGTTTCACACACATATCAATAGTAAAGTGAATCACAGATTAACCAATGTCATTTATTACAATGTATCATTATTACATAAATAATGCCTTGAAAAGACTAAAGGCGACACTCTCGAAATATAGCAGCGCACCATAACGCCACAGGCAATCGACCGGGGGCATGCACGCCTAGTAGTAGTCCTTATCAATGTAGTCCATCTCTCCATCATCTTCTGAGCAGAAGTTTATAGTACAACAACAAAGGGAAATAGCAAGGGTGAGCACATGCCATACTCAGCAAGTGGGGGAAAGTATGACATGGAGGCTTAATAGAAGAAAAGTTAACAAAATGGTTCATTTGTAGAAATGAGCATCTATATCTAAGACCATTTGAAAAGCCATCCTATTTACTAGGTGAGTTGAACTACCAAACCCTACTATATTTAAGTAGTCAAAGCCCACAAAGGACTGTGATTCACATAGAATCCTGAGCCACCAACTCACACAGAGCTAAACCGTTCACATTGAACACTTTTCACTAAGAAACCAACCAATCCCAACCAAACCAAACTTGGCTACCCACCTAGTCCACCCATCATCAACCCCCTAATCATGTGAAAGGTCCATGCCGCTCATGACAATGAGCACCACTGTTATAACAGTTTGACACTCTGTAGAGGTTGCACAACTTTACCCATAGGTTGGTGATTTCATCACTATGCAGTGACTAGAGAGTCTTCATGTTGTCCAATTCACACTACCTTAGGTGTGAAACTAGGAGATCACCACAAGGTCTTTCAAAGAGCTTCCCAGCTTGCAAACAACCCACGCTAAGGTTTCACTTCTACAGAATTAAAACCGTTCCATAGAAGCCCCCTTTGGCGCCATGGCTAGAAGTAAAACCATCCATCACCTAAGGTCGAAAGCAAAACCGTTCCATCTTCATTCCTTGACTGCTAGCAAAACTGAGAAGACATCTTGATACTCAACCAAGCCTACCCATATCAGCCATGTGCTTTGCGCTGTTTTCATGGTTACACGTTCCACAAACCTATCCTTGTGATCCCAAGCAGATACCACCACAATCCCATTGTACTATATCGAGTACACGTGCATACCCGCACCATCATCACCATCCTCCTTCTTGGATCACCTAAGTTCCATGTTGCTAAAAAGGGTTACCTATCGCTCATGTTTATGTTCATCTGAACCATTAGTCAAAATTAGAAATTAGACACTTCCCATTCCCAACATAGAAAACTAAGCATGACATACCCATACAAGTAAACTACACCAGAATCCAGGCGACAAGAAATAATATGGAATAGGATAATGATACGAAGGAACAATATCAACAAGCATGCATAGAGATAGAGAGGAATGTAAATTGGTTCAAAATACGTCAAGGACACTTGCCTGCTTCCCCTTATTGCTACTCAAAGTCTTCGGTCTAGAGGTCCTGGAAGTTATCCAACTACGGTTCGTCTACTCAACGTCACACCAGAAAGGCAGACATACAAACAAACTAAGAAACACACACCATACAGTACCAAACAGCAATGAAAACAACTATAAAATAGTACGCATTGCTATGATCGCGTGAGCGTAAGAATTGCCTAAATCCGAGTTACGAGTAAAAATGTATTTATGTTTGAAATTCTTGGGATAAAATAATAAAATCAGAAACTACTATAAAATAGTTTGAATAGATAATATTCGTTCATATGATTGCATTAGCGAAATAATTTCTTAGACCAGAGCTACAATTGAAAAGTTACGAAGATTTAAAGTTAAAATGTAAAAACAGACAAGTTAAAGGACCTAAAAGTAATTTCAGAAACGTATAAGGGTTAAACTATAAAATTTAAGGCTAAAATATATTTTTGATGAAGATTAGGGGCCAAATATAATTTGCTAAAAGTTTAGGGCCTAAATGTATAAAGACAGGAGAAAAAGTTATTAATAATAAGTCCAGGGGTGTTTTTGTAAAATTACAGGCCAAAATATAACTAAAAAAAATAAATACAAGGGTGTTACTATAAAAATAAAGGGATACAAATAATTAATTAATAACTCAGTGGCCTAAATATAATTAAACAAAGGTACTCCAAAACTCTAAACAAAATATAATTTTATCAAACTACAGGGGCCTATATGCAAAAGTCCAGCATTATTCAGGATTAGTCGGATTTATTTTTAAACTAAAAACCCTAAAATTCCTGTGGACCGGGTGCATGGGCACTATGGACCTGGCGTTGACCGGGGTCCACTGTTCCACCGTGGACCAGGAGATACCCCTTCAGGGGAATCTAATCTGGACCGTTGATCAAAGGGGCAACGGCCAGGAGTATACCTGGCCAATGGGCCGTGCTGGGCCAGCACGGCACGAGCCCGTGATGGGCCAGGCCATTTCTTTGATGGGCCAGTACGACCCTTCTAATTAACGGGCTGTGCCGTGCTGGCCCGACGGGCTTATGGCTAGGCCCAAGCACGGCACGACTCATTTTACACGGGCCGTGCCGGCCTGATGGGCTATTCGGACCAGACTAGCTTGGAGCCCAGTTAATTTTTATATTCCTTATTTTTCTCCAAAATTTGATATTTTTTATAGATTAAATATTTGTCATCAATAAATTGGAGCTAAACATATGATTCTCAATATAAATATTAAAATATTAATTAATCATTTTATTTGATGGGCCATGCTTCGCGGGCTAAACGGGCCACGCTAATTGGGCCGTGCTCGGGCCGGCACGACGGGCCTGCAGCTAAGCCTAGGCACGGCCTATGACGGGCCACGGGCCGACGCAGCCCATCTAGCTTTGTGCCATGTCATGCTCAGGCTGGGCCAAAATAGGTGGGCCTCGTGTCGGCCCATTTAGCCCGGCCCACATGGCTAGGTAAAGCCAGGAGGGGTCCAGCAAGGGTGGTGGCCACCAGCCACGGGGAAGATGACGACACCATTAGGGAGCTCACCGGAGATGGCCCCTAAGGCGTTCCGGCTGTCGGATCGCGAAGAGAAAGGGCTCAGGAGGGAGAGGGGAGCATGGGGAACTCACCCAAGGGTCGCGTTCAAGGATTGGAGGGTGGGGAGGGGTTCTCGTCATCGATGGTGGGATCTGGCTGTTCAGTGACGACGGGGAGAAGCTCCGGGCATAGAGGCTTGCCGGGAAGGGGCTGTTTGGGGGGCGGGGCGGCCTCACGGGGAGAAGCTCCGTTCCTATTTTTATTTCCATCAAAGTAAACTCAATTTCTAACATGTTTTTAAATAATTTTCCACACCATAAAACCTAATGCATTTAATCAGCATAAATGCAACATATAAACTTATTATTATAGCCTAAATTAATTAATTTATTTTAGAAAATAACTCTTTTGTCTAATTTAAATGATAATTCTCTAATTAATTTTAATTTAATTTTAACTTATTATGAAAAGTTTTAAAATTTAGTGAAATTTTAGTGACAAACCAAAATTTAAAATTTTGGGATGTGACAATTAGAGCGAGTGTTGACCTCCGAAACTACGTCTCAATGTTGTGCTGTTTCTGGGCTGCGCAAATTGAACTTTCCTTCCAGATAAACCTTCTAGAAATTCTTAGGCATTAAGCCACGACTTGGGGCTTGCATGTTGGTCTCCATGTAGAGGTGTCTTATAGGCGCCATGGACTTGTTGGAAGCCCTCCTTGCAGACAAGTCGGGCTTCACATCAGTACTTCTCATAATTGAGCCTTTTTAGTGTCTTCTCACCTGATTCTACAACATAACACTCAAACAACACTACATTTAGAATTCATCAACATTAGAAGTAATAACACATACTTATGATAAGAATATGGTAGAATAATGTGGGGAAATGACTTCTTTTGGCGTATTAAATGTGTAGCTAGAAAGCGCCAACAATTCTGCAATACTTAAACCTTTGCTTGTACTTGCAAGGATGAGAGGAAAATGAGATTACACAAGAGAGGAAGCAAAGAGATGTTACCGCCTTTATATGAATTGAGGTCCAGCGTGTGCCTCCCCCATGCTTAAAATTTTGCTGATTTGCATGGGAGAGACTCAATAACAGGAGCTGCATAGAGTGCCGATCGGCATAAGTAGTGGTGCCAATCAGCACACTCCATCTTCGGCTCCGTTCTTGGATTTTCAACTTGTTCATCTCCTTGTAACCGCTGTCCTGACACTTCCTATTGTACAATCGGCTGTTCTCACCTTATTTCCTTCAATCTCCTTCTTGTGAGAGGGATTCTTTCCTTCCTGCAAAACAATTAAGTGCACATACTACTCCCGAGGTGGGAGTAGAAATAATATTGTCCATCTGGTAAAAACCTTAATGTTCAACTTGTGGCCAAACTAATTCTAGTTGAAAAAGAAAACAAAAATAGCCTAATGGTTGTACGTGTGCGCACAAGTGTGGAGGCTTATGATATTACCAACAAACATTAGAGGCATGAAGTTTATAAAGAGGTTTACACCTAGCTCTAAGCACCGTGCTTACAACTAGATTGCTAGTAATCTAAACAAATTTCTTTAACAACCAATTTCTAAACACCATGTCATGGCTTAGCTATTACAAAACTTCAGTGAACTTAGAGAGATAGCACATTGAAAAAGACTAGCAACTGTTGACGGTCCTTAAATACTAAAATTGACCTTCAATTACCTGTATTAACGAGCTAAAATAATGAACCAACATAGTGGTAGAAATTTATTACTAATTAATTTCATAAGTGTTGGTGAATATTTGAGAGTAGGTGAATTATCCATGAATTATGGGCAATTCCATGTCATCAATCCAAGAAAAAGCCGATCCGGTCAATCAGGAACCAACACAAGGATTGCATACGTGGATGGACGGGATTCCCTCGCGCAACTCACGATAACACCAACCTTAAAGAGGAATGGAACCACCTACCAGTGACGCAGCTAAAGCATAAGGCCAATAGGCCTAGAGCCAGGTCGGCCGACCTCTTGCCTTGGTCGCCCGACCTGGTCTTGCGGTCATTTGGCACACGCTTCCATGTGTCGCTTCCTTGCTCATTTCCTAGAGGCGGTGCATGTGAGTTCCGTGGCAGTTACGCCTGGAAACCGACCTATGGGCCCTATATAAAGAGAGGAGGGGCTTCACACTCACACACACATCCAAGAGAAGAGAGCCACACTCCAAAGGTGCTAGTACTACCTAGTTTAGTACTTAGAATAGGTGGAGAGTGAGGAGAAGTATAGGAGTGGAGCCTTGTCTGTGGGCCCTCTACTCCAACCTTGTACCTCGGTGGAGCCTTGCCTTATTAAGTAAGTCTTCAAGTTTATTTATGTTCTTTAGTCTTCTTATTTTAGTAAGTTGAGTGCTTAATAACTTGTGGGTTCAAAGTCTTATATCCTATATAGGTTGTTTAGTCTAAGTGACGGCTTAGCTAAATAGTGATTAATAACTTAGGCATGGTGCTTAGGTTAAGAAATAATCTTTGATCATCTCGTAATCCATGGTTTGTAGAGGTAGGTAGTAGGTGGTGACAGCCCTATCTATTCATTGTACTCCTCCACGTTCGGTTGCGACGTGTGTGCAAGACGGAGTTGCCTTGTGTATGCCGGGCATGAATGCGTACATGAAGCAGTAATTAAAGCCTCAACATTATTTATTTAGGAGCTTATCCATTGATAAACCTCTCTGTCCTATACCAACATTTATCTCTTGTGTCCTTAGACTGACTAGAATTTAAGATTTTCCTATACTGTTCCTTGGATTGATAACCCTTGGAATACTCTATTGGGGAAGTGCTACAACTGTATATCCGTGCGCTTGCAGATTAGTCTATGATTGTTAAAAATACCAACTGCAACCAACCAATGCAAATGACGCAAGACATAGCAAGGAAAATGAACTATCCAATGTTGTTCAACAAACAAGTATAAACACCACGTTTACACCTAAATTTGATAGAGAGAATGCATGCAAAGCCAATTAAGTCCTCATTAGATAGTAAACAAGCTAAGCTAATATGAGTGGAAAGGTGAATATGAACATGTAGAGTCAGAGGCTTGTGTGAAATAAAACAAAAACATGTTATGAGATAGTGATGGAATGTTTACAAAGCATTTAGGCATTGTGCCGATTGGCAATGCAGGTGTGCCGATCAGCACTAGGGAGATTGGCTCTGTATGCCATGACATATGAAGGGTGGGAGGCTTAGGTGGGTGGAATCAATTGGTTAAATGCGTGCTGACGGAGAAAAATCATGCAAATACAAAAACAAAGAAAATGCATGCAATGGATGATTTTGTGAAATAAAGAAAATATGATGGTTGTGGAGGTCCAAAAATAAAAAGTTAATCTAAAGCTAATTAGCCACAAGTGAATCAATTGAGTTGGGTAATTCTCATATAAACACAGGTTTCCTCCCAAAAAGCGCTTCAATTATAGTCATGTAGCTAGACTTCTTACATACCTTGATGTCCTAAAGCCATGGTTCTTGGTGTAAGATCCCAAAGACGTCCATGCAGCTTGTACTATGCAAATTTGTAAGCTTCATGACCATTGATGGTTGGATCCCCGAGGTATGGATATTTTGGTGATAGATGACAACTATGGAATTGTGGGCTAATATATACATGAGTGATGTATATGTTGGAATCATCTCTTAACTCTATTGTAAATCATATGGATGATGGTTGCCCTTGGCGATTGATGACAATGACCGTAAGCATGGAGGCTTGTGAACTTGATGGAAGTCCAAGGGTTGATGGAGATGGATCAAAGCGGAGAACAAGCTATGGTGCAAGTGTTTGGAACACTTGAGTAGTTGTTAGGGCTTTGAGTCCATAGGAAAAACCGAACTATCAAGGGGGTTTAGGTCATTCTCTTAGGTCATGTCTAGTCGGTGATGTGCAAGGTTGCTCGGTGAAATCACATGCACTAGGTGACAGTGGAGAAGCCAAGGAGCTGTTTGGAGAAGCCGGGAAACAAAGTCAAGCGAGGACGACAAGTTTCAGCTTCTGGATATAGAGACCGGACAGAGGGGTCAGTGGAGACCGGATTGTACGGTCACTATGGGGAGTTTGTCTGGGACTTAGCCACAGCAAGGAAACTGTCTGTGCCTAAGAGCCGTAGAGACCGGACGGTCTGGTCTACAGACTGGACGGTCCGATCTGTATGGCTTGACACAGAGCAGCGTGGAAGCATTTGGTAAGGTCCGGACTAGAGAGAGAAAGTGGACCGGATGGTCCGGTCCAATGACCGGATAGTCCAGTCAGTTCAGAGGAATTGCCTGGGCAGAGAAGCCAACAGTTATGGGAACCGTTACCAGAGTGACCGGACGGTCCGGTCAGGCAGTGACCGGACAGTCTGGTCTGGATATCCAAAAAGGCAATTTCGTGGAGCAACGACTAGTTTGAGATTGGGAGCCTATATAACTTCGTTGCTGGGGTCTTGGAGACCTCTCTTGGCCAGTGGAATACATGAGAGCATTTGGTAAGGTCAAAGAGGAAAAGAGGAGAGCACTAGGAGGAGATATTGCATATCTTGAGAGTGCTAGAGAAGAGTAGCTTGAGCATCTTGCACATCTAAGGATAGGGTGTTCTTGAGGGTGTGATCTAGATTGTTACTCTTGGTCTATGGTGAGACCTAGACCGGTTAGGTGTCGGTGATCGAGCCTATCGTGATCGGTTATGAAGGCCGTCACACGTTTGTACACGGTTTGAGCCCGCCGTTGAAAGGGGCATCGCTAGTGAGCGCCCGTGTCGGCTCGGGGAGTCCGGCAAGTTCTTGAGGGAGACAAGCTTGTGCTTTGTGCAGCGGTGACGCACACCGTGTTTTCACTCTTGGAGTGATTGCGGGCTCGTGGGCGAGAACTCCACTTGGTGGCGGGAGGGACCGGGACTCCAGTGGGAGTGGTCCAACAAGGATTAGGGGAAGGCTCGCATCCTTCCGGGACCTCAGGAAAAAAATCATGAGCATTTCTTGACCCTCTCTTTACTATTCCATAATTGTGTGCTCTAGTGAGTAGGGTGACTTGTGGCTTGCATAGGCTAGTGTGATTGGCTTCCGCACTTTATCTTATCATGTACGCTAGCATGTGTAGGGTCTTGGCCTACTAGAATTGCTTAGGTTCCTTATCTTGTTAGACTCAAGTAGTGGAGCTTGAAGTAATTGGATTCATGAGCGGCTTACCGATTAACCCCCCCCCCCCTCTCAGTATGCCTTCGGTCCCTACAAAATTTCATCATGGTTGACTCATAGCCCATCTTCATTATGCTGCATAAAATGTTCAATGTGTGTAAATGATTTAATGCTCTTTAATATTTTATCTTGTTTAGTCTCTAGCCATTTGCTCTTGGGAGAATTGCTCAAGCTATCTTCATTGTTCTCATCTTCTTCTCCTTCAATTCCAAAGAATCTTGATGACTTCATCTTTTCAATCATTGGAGCATATGTTGACTTGTCCTATGACTTGTGAATCTTGATCAATGTTGTACCAGTGAGATATGATGCAACTCCTCAATGCTTGCTTAATGATCCACCAAATTGATGGTTGAAATATTCTTCTTGATGAATAATAGAGGCTCCCTTGAGTGTTTATCCCAATCAACCATCAAAAAACTGAACTTGCTTCATGAAGAACGTCATGATATCCAAGTAAATGATGTATAATTGTTGGTTGGTGAAAGGTACAAAAGCCCAACTGCTATCATGTTTTCATCATCAATCATCCTATATTTCCTTCAATCATCACATCCAATCCCCAACTGCTACAGGGAAAACAATTGGAGAGATCGGAGAGATATCTAATAATATGAAGTTGTGCCGATCGGCACTAGGAAGGTGCCGATCGGCATACCCTCAACTCCATAATCCTGTTGTATAATTGAGGTCTCTCATCCAACGATCTCCAATTCCTTTGCTCCTCTTTGGGTTGCTCTGAAGAAATCTGCTTTGTCTTCTTTCTGTACCAATACCTTGTTGATAATTCTGAGCCACGACCAGAGAGAATTAGAAGCTGAGACCTGTTCATTTTGTTGGTCATCAAATTATATTTCAAACGAGTACCCATGCGTCCTTATTGGACCCATATGAGGGAGATATGGCCTTTTACTGAAGGTATGCCAGGCTGTCTCACGACGAGTCCGAATTGAGTTCAAACTTTCCAAATATTCAAACTCTATGTTTGGAATGACTAGAATCCATGTCTAACATCAAAAGAAAGTCTTATAAATGTTTCAAACCCCATCGATCAGGTGCATATGATCCTCCAATTCCATATTTGCATCAAACTTCCAATTGGTTGCAATTTTCGCGAGATACTCAAACAGCCCGCGCGTTGCTTGTTTTTACCATAAATCCTTGTAGAAAGCTCCAAATAAGGTGAGATTTGAACCGTTGGAAACTAGACTTGATGCTATTTCAATATAGACATTGTAGGTTTTTCAATCCTCTGTATGGTCACGCACATCTTCTTGAAGTCAGCGGACAGAACATCAACTTTTGATCAAGTACGTATCCACCATGTCTTCAATATTTTTGAAATCTTTACTCTTCATGGAAAATACCCCTCAATATTATGTCCCAACATCTATTACTATGAATAATACAAAACCCTTGCAGAGCATTAGTTAAAGAAAGTATTGACAACGAGCATACCTTGGAGTGGTGTGGTGCCAATCGGCATGGGCGTTGCACCGATCGACTGATGTGGGATGCTTCATAGGTTGATGAAGAGGGACTCGATAGCAGATGATGGGGCCACTAACAGAGTTAGCACCTACTGTTAAAGAGCAAGAGAGTCGACGGGGAGCAGTGCCGATCAGCATGACCATCGTGGTGGTCGACATCAGTAGCAATGCCGCCATGGATGGTTATGTACCTAGATTTGTACCTATTTTTATCGGACACACAAATAAGAAAAATAGAGTTTGTGCAATACAAAAGATATAGGATTAGTTCGATAAACTAGATAGATCTCCCTAGGTTCGAGTTGCCAATCCCTGACAACGGCGCTAGAAAAACTTGTTGGTCATAGTTATGCACTCACTTATATACCGCAAGTGTATGATGTACATTGTAGCTTTTCCCTTAGAGTATTTCAAGGATCATATTGAATCCACAAGGATCAGCAAGAGAACCGTAGTTAGGGTCTTCTACTTTGCCTAAAAAAATCAATCTGAGCATGAAATGCATATTGCACATATGAGAGCATTAATAATGAAAGCTGGGGGATTTGTGTCGATCGACGCACGGATGTGCCTATCGGCATGAAGGCTTTTTGTCATGAAGGCTTTGTTGGGTCGAGAAGCATACACATGCGCCAAAGAGAACCTCTTGGAGTTAGCATGCATGCATCTAGTGGTTGGAGAAAGGACGTGCCAATTGGCACAACTGGTGTGCCGATCGGCATCGAAGTAGTAGCAATGTGACATCTATAATCCTAGATTACTTGACACTTTAAACAATTGATGAACATCAAAGATGAGTAACAAGAATGGCACTTTGTTTGGCGCTTTTAAGGTTCTGCTCGCTCTGGCCTCAGCAGGAGCTAATTGTTCCCCACACTTAGGTGGTTCTGCTCACTCTGGCTTTGACAGAAGCTAATTCTACACCATGCCTTGGTATTCAACCCTTACTCTAGTAAAGCTTAAACACGCAACCTACTAGCCCTGTCACAACTAATCATGTATATCTAGAAGCTAAAGTAATTATTGCTCATACAAGTTTTGAATCACTAACGTAATCACCATGATTAAGAAAGCAATGTAAATACTAGGCCTAGAACTAAGAAATTGGAATAAGCATATGTAAAACCACACAATCTAGACGAACACAATCGCAACCAAGGATAGAATCAAGACAAACACAAAGATAAATATATGAACAATACCTTTATTCATCACCGTTAGGGGGGGTGCTGATCGGCATAAAGATTGTGCTGATTAGGATCACCTTGATGCATACGGCTCCTAAGATACATGGATCTACTTTTACTAAGCCCCAGTATATCGCAACCACACAGAGCGGCTACCCGACTAAACTACATCTCTCAATTTGGTGGCTCTTCAACTTCGGTGGGCTCCCAGTGATGTGCAACAGCTTCTAGGGTTTGCTTGGGGTAAATACAAGTCTACACACGTCCTCCCACGTCCTTAGGGTGTTTATATAGGGTCTGGTCACATTCTCCTTTGCTTGGCCACGAAGTTAGCCCTTCGAGATAGAATCCAAGTCGGTTTTGTACCTTCCATATCAAGCACCGACTTCCAAAAACCATAAATCTCATGAACATAGTCAAAATAAGGTGAGTCTGGACTCTATCTCATAGCTTTCAAAAAATTCTACAACTTTGATATTCATTTGAAGTCCAAATTCAGCAGTCTTAGTTTACAAATATGCGATGCAAGAATATCTATTCTGATTCAGACTCCTCTTCACATGTCTCCTTGCGGGACATATATCTCCTAGCTCCAGAATCCAAATAATATGATCCACATTTGTTCCAGAAATTCCTCGACGAGATCTACAACTATCTAGTTTTATCTATTCCCATTAGAGCGAGTCTTGAGCTCCAAAACTGCCCTGTAGAGAAGCGCCAATTGCCATGTCATGTCGAGCCAACCATTTGGCCATCTATAGGTGTGCTGGGAATCGAGGTCCCCATTAACTGCCTTGGATTATGCCAAAATGGTCAGCCCGACACGACATGGATGTTGGCGCCTCTTAGCTACATATTTTATACGCCAAAAGCAGCTATTTTTCCATCATATTCTCATCATCAGTATGTGTTATTACCTCTAATGTTGACGAATTCCAAATATAGTGTTGTTTGAGTGTTATGTTGCACAACTAGGTGAAAAGACACTAAAAGGCTCAATGATGAGAAGTATCGATGTGAAGCCCGACTTGCCATGCAAGGAGGACTTCCTACAAGTCCATGGCGCCTACAAGACACCTCTGGATTGCATGGAGCCCAAGATGCAAGCCCAAGGTCATGGCTCAATGCTTAAGGACTTTTAGAAGGTATATCCGGAAGGAAAGTTCAATTTGCGCAGCCGAGAAACAATAATGCATTGCAACATAGTTTTGGAGCTCAAGACTCGCTCTAATGGGAACAGTTAAAACTAGACATTTGTAGATCTTGTCGAGGGTTTTCCAGAACAAATGTGGATCATATTATTTGGATTTTGCAGCTAGGAGATATAGGCCCCGCAATGAGATCTGCCCAGAGGAGTCCACTCGGAATAGATATTCTTGCGTCGCATATTTGAGAACCAAGATTGTAGAACTTCAAATGAACATCAAAGTTGTAGAACTTTTGGATAGATACAAGATAGAGTCTAGACTTGTCTTATTTGGACCATGAACACGGGACTTATGATCTCTAGAAGTCGGTGCTTGATATGGAAGGTACGAAACTGATTTGGATTCTATCCCTAAGGGCTAACTTCGTGGCCAAGCAAAGGAGAACGTGTCTAGAGCTTATATAAACACTCTAAAGACGTGGGAGGACGTGTGGACGTGTATTCACCCCAAGAAAATCCTAGAAGCCGCTGCACATCACCGGTATTCCGCTGGAGTTAAAGAGCCACCAAATTGAGAGATGTAGTCTAGTCGGGTAGCCGTCCTGCGTGGTTACGCTACACAGAGCTTAGGAGAAGTAGAGCCATGTATTTAGGAGTTATCAATGATGCATTAAGGCGGTTTCAATCGGCACAACCTCTATGTCGATCGGCACATCCTCTAACGATGATGAATAAAGGTATTGTTCATATATTTATCTCTGTGTTAGTCTTGATTCTATACTTGGTTATGATTGTGTTCATCTGGATTGCATGGTTTTACATATGCTTATTCCAATAGCTTAGTTCTAGGCTAAGTATTTAGATTGTATTCTTAATCATGGTAATTAGGTTAGTTATTCAGACCTTGTATGAGTCATAATTACTCTAGCTTCTAGATATGCATGAGTAGTCGTGACAGGGCTAGTAGGTTGCATGTTTAAGATTTAGTAGAGTAAGAGGTGGAGAACGAGGCGTGGTTGAAGATGCATCTAGGACCTTCTAGTGGGCTTTGGTGAACAATGACATAAGATTAAAAGTTGACTAACATGTATATGAACAAAATGTGCAGATTATCAAAAGAACATTCATGACCCACATTTGTAAGATAGTTCATCCATCTACAAAAATAAGAAAAGAGAATGGACTTAAATTTTTAGCTTTTATTAATTTATTGAGTCATAGATATGTCAAACTATTAAGAGGGGTAAACTAATCTTGCTTGCGGGGAATTTATGTGCTCGAGTCAACCAAAAAGCTTTGAGAGCCAACTAGCCACAAAAAGCCCCAAAAGAATGAACTCATTCTAAGCCAAAGCAGAGTTACGGAAGTTCCGTGAGCCTTTCATGGAAGTTCTGTCACTGTCAAAACACAGTGATCTTGTAACCCGAGAGTTACGGAAGTTCCATGATGCCCATCACGGAAGTTCCGCCATTCCTTGTCTCAATTGAAACCTATCCCACACAACGGCTCTTTTTGAACTGACAGAAGTTCCGTGGGTCTTCACGGAAGTTCCATCATCCACTGAAAACCTCCAATGGCTAGTTTCTCATACTCCTCTATAAATAGCTCACCCCTCTCCTCGTGGAAAGAGTTGGACACATTGCTATTCCACTTTATATTCAGCAAGAGCTCCCCCCTCTCACATATACATCTGTTCTTGACATTCCAAACATTTCTGAGAGAGATCCAACCACCAAAAGCTTCAATCCATCCATTCAAAAGCTTGAGCACATCGTTCCCTCCCCCAATAAGATTTGATTTACTTGTTACTCTTGGATACTTGGTCTCCTAGATGGCTAGGCAGTGCCCTTGAGCTCCCAATTTGTTGTGGTGAGACGGGGACATTTGTGAAGGTGTGATTTACCTCCGGAGGAAAAGAAATAAGTGAAAGAAGAAATCTAAGCTTGATCTTTGTAATTGCTTGGCAGAGAAAAGGGTTGAGAGAGACCTAGATACATTGTGTAGCTCCTCAACGAGGACGTAGGAACTACTTAGTGTGATTGCCGAACCTCGGTAAAAATTATTGTGTCTCTCTTTACTTTTCCCACACTTAATATTGAGATTGTTTGTTTCCTTTATATATATTGTTCTCGATCTACTTTTGTATTGTGTTGCTAGCTATCTTGATGTGAACAAGGGTTCCCAATCTTCCGAAAGGTTCTGGTAAACTTGATTTGGGCGGAGGTGAAACACAAATCGATCCGGATTCTAAACAACATGTTCAGAACCCCGTAATTGTAGCACAACGTCTCCTCTGGTTATCAACCGTTCAAGAACGATTGACCTCACCGAGAAGGCTAATCCTTGTCTGTGAATCAAGAATACAAGCAAGAACAAAGAAGAATGCAACCAAAATTGCTAGTGTATGATGATTCTCACAAGTTGGGGTCTCACAAACCGATTAAATAACAAAACTATTTTTAACAGAATAATCTAAGCAAACCCAAACCCTAATAAAGAGGCGACGGTTGTATATGAGGACCCTAGGGTTGTGCAAGACTCCCTGGACACATCCCTAAGTGGGCTTAGCTCGATACATGGCCTAAAGACCGATTACGGTGTCGTAGCACCAGGACAGATTCTAGAAGTCAACTTGTTTCGGCTATTGACGACATCTCGGGATGAATATTGACATGGGATTAGATGGGTTGGAAAGGTCTTTTTGTTACATTTCCAGGAATATGAGAATGTCCAAATCCGAGTCTGTATGCGTCCTGGCTACCCGTTTTAGTGCAGACTGGTCCTAGGCCCCGACACATATTCAAAGTCAGTTTTGATTGGGCCTCCACCTTGGCTTGAACGTCCTTGCTGGCCCATCACGCCTCTAATCACCTCCCCAGCTATCTCATCATGATCTCCATGGTTCCTAACAATAATGAATTCATTAGGTAGCAATCTATTCTTAAAACCACACAAACAAAACATTAGAAACAAGCTCACCTATAAATTCAGGTGATGCGTATGAACTTTTATCTTAGTTAGAGGAATGTTGTTTGTATCCATATGTATGATGTTCTCATCATTCTCCCCCTTTTGAATCAGAGTCGTCCTTGACTCAAGCTCATCTCTTTCTCCCATGTATGGTCTCAAATCTGAAATATTAACTGTGAAACTTTTCCCAAATTTAGGATGCAACTCATATTTATATGCATTATAAAATTTGTCATCACAATGTGAAACTATAGTAAAAGGCATGCCATGCAAATTAATGACCTCATTGAAAACTTTCTCAACAATATGAACATCATTCTCACTCTTATGACAAGATACAAAATGTGTGATCTTAAAGACACTAGAAAAATATGACATGACATGGTAATTGTTATTGCACTTTTCTAGTTGTTCATTTGGTTGTACAACATAAGAAGGATTCATGTTTGAGCAAATATAAACTTTGTGCACCATAAACACACCTCTATGATCATAGTTTTCTATAGCATGAAAATTGTTTCTTGTCAATAAAGGCAATTCAGTTTGACAAAAGATTTGCTTCTCCAAAGTACTTAGAGTACAAAGAACATTAAATTTAATATAATCCAAAGTATTTAGAGAAGACAACAATTTCTGCTCATCCCTTTCACATGTAACTAAAATCAAATATTTAATTTCAGCACTAGTGGGTAAATCATAAGCAAAAGCATCAAGCTCATTCATTTGTTGTGGCAAAGGTATAAGTGAAGCATTGGCACACAACTCCTCTTTATCAGAAGGACCACTAAATAAATCAACTTGTGACAAAGGAACATCATCATAAGGTTTGAATACAACAAGATTATTGAAACAATTCATCACATCAACAAAGCTCTTACCTGAAGCAACCACCTGTTCTTTATCTTTCCCACTATCATCATCTTTATGTATATGCTGAAATGTATTACTTGCAACTAGAGGCAAAGAAATATGTTCATCCTCTATTAATTCAGATTTTGATGAAAGTGTCGCAACATTTGAAATAGCTCATTCTATCCTAAACGGTTCATTCTTTCTTCTCTCAAATCTTTGTTGATCCTCTTCTAAAATTTCTGCAGCGGTCATAGGTTTAAGAGTAACCCTTCTACCATTGTATTTAAATGAGTAGCTATTAGCAATGATATTATGCAAAATATTATTTGTAGAAATCCAAAATTTACCCAATAACAAATGACATGCTTGCATAGATACTATATCAAATTCTGCACTATCCTTATAAGAATCAATAAAAAATTCAATGCATGCAATTTTATCTACCTTTATCTTACCACAAGAATTTACCCACTGGATGTAGTATGGACATGGGTGTGGCTGTGTGGTCAAGTCAAACTTCTCGACCAACTCTAAACTTGCTATGTTGTGGCTACTCTCTCCATCAATGATGACATGACAACGGCGATCCTTCACAACAAAGTGAGTCTAGAATAAGTTGTTCATTTGATTTTGTTCTACCTTCTCCATTTCAGAACTAAGCACTCGTTGTGCTACAACACTCGTATCAATCTCATTTGACACCATCGACTCATCACTATCGGTGTTGTAACCCGTCATTGTTAGTAACAAACAAGAAAACACACAATAGTATATTTTCCTATCACTACTATGTGATCACGGTGGAAACTCTCAACAAGCAAATGGTAGCACCTTACTAAGATCTTACAAGATTCTTAATAGCAAAACAAAGACTACCTTGGAGAGTGTGATCCGACGATTACGAGGGTCCAAAAATCTATGACTATTCAGAAGGATATATATAGAGCTTGGATAGGCAATATTAGGTAGCAAGAATTAGCAAAATTTCAATTCAGAAGTTGCAAAACTGAATGATAGTCCCAAGCTAGTCTATGCCATCGACCTAAACTTGTTTCAGACCTAGTTCAAGCAAGCAAGCAAATGACTCAACAAAGAACACAAAGGATACAAGCAATTCTGAATTTGTATCTTTCTTTTTTCTACTTCTTTTTTTTGTGTCTTTTTCTCTTGTGCACTTTTGTCTTTTTCTTTTCTTTTCTTTTCTTTTGAATTAGAACTGCAGCAAGGTCTTACAAGTTTTACAACCCAAAGGAACCCCTGAATTTTTTTGGGGGCAATTGCGAAACTGACCTCATTTGCACGGTTGACCCTACTTTTCTAAGTTTGCATGATTGCCCCTGGTTTTTGAATCTGAACGAAAGGATTGATCCTACTCCGTTTGAGGCACTTAACGGTGTTAACTATAGCGTAAAAAGACCCCTTTATCCTTGCATATTTGATCCTACTTTTCAGTATTTCTCTAGACAAATGACCCTACTTTATACATCATTTTAGTAGAAAAATTGCAGCAATATTTTGATGACATAAAACCTATTTCAAAAAATTTCAGCAGCAATTCCTTTTAAATTTGAAAATTTCAACAAATTTCATATAACAAAAAATATGACAGCTAATTTAAGTCTCAAAATAACATAATATTCATGTCACACAACATCAATACATCCATGTCTTAAATGACATCAGTACATGCAACAAAAGCTCGAAATAGTAAACATAGTCACTTAAACACCGAACCATTCCCCTAGCAGCGTCCTTCTCCTCCAGAAGGTGCTTTATTGCCTCCCATATTTCACAGCACATGAGAAGGAAAACTTAGGCGTCCTTGCATTTAGATCGAGAAGTGTTACTGCCGAAGGAGGACTCAAACCGTGCGCAGAGGCCGCCCGATGCGAGCGCCAAGCACCGTGTCGCATGCGCGAGGTTGCCCGCCGCTACGCTAGGCCGCCCGCCACGCTTGCCTCCCTGCTTCCACCGCGCGCGCGCTCAAGGCCGCCCGTCACCGCGTGAGACGAGCGCCGCGCTTGCCTCCCTACCTCCGCCGCGTGAGCCGAGCGCCACGCCCAAGTACCGCTGCTGCCATCTAGCTAGGGTCGCGGGCGTTCCCTTCTCGATCTGAATCGGGCACGGGAAGACCAGGGCTGAGGGTCTGGATGGATAAGCCAGGGGCAGTTTGGTCCTTCCTTCATTACCCTTTTTCATTTCTCAATTTTCTAAAATGAAAAACTATGACTTCTGGTAACGACATCCAAAGTAGGGTCAAATGGTATGTTCGATTTCAAAAGGCAAGGTCAATCGTGCAAAGTCGAAAAAATGAGGTCAGACATGAAGAATGGGGTTAGTGGTGCAATTGTCCCATATTTTTTCTTACTACAAGTGCAACAAAAAGATTCTTCTAACAGCACAACTCAAACAAACTTTTATAACAAGAGCAAGCACTAATTGGTTGGTCTTTGATCACAATGAGGTAGCAGCAGAATACTCTAATTTTCTTTTGCACACGAAAGTAGAAGGTTTGATGTTAAAGAAATATTTAGTGCGTATAATTCCAGCAGTACTATTATCTCAACGTGTGCAACACTGATTTTTTTTATTATCTATGACAAGGACATGCATGACTCAAACAAGACCAAAGTACAAGAACGAGACCTGCAACGCAATAACTTTGTAGGGACTAAAATTCAGAGAAGCAATCTGAAATAAAAATTTACAAGTCACAATAGGGTATAGGGCAGCGGAAACACGATGAACCGATATTTTTGCGGGGCAATTTTCTGGACTATAGGATAGAACAAATAAACAAGGATAAAAGCGAACTTAACGGTATACCTAAAGCTCTGATTATTACTTGATGTGAACAAGGGTTCCTGATCTTCCGAAAGGTTGTGGTAAACTTGATTTGGGCGGAGGCGAAACATAAATTGATCCGGCTTCTAAACAACATGATCAGAACCCCGCAATCACAGCACAACGTCTCCTCTAGTTATCGACCATCCAAGAATGATTGACCTTGCCACGAAGGCTAATCCCTGCCTGCAAATTAAGAACACAAGCAAGAACAAAGAAGAATACAACCAAATTTGCAAGTATTTGATGAATCTCACAAGTTGGAGATTCACAAACCGATCAAATGGCAAAACTGTTCTTATCAGAATAATCTAAGCAAACACAAACCCTATTGAAGAGGTGGCGGCTGTATATGAGGATCCTAGGGTCGTACAAGACCCCCTGGACGCAGTCCTAAGTGGACTCAACTTGATACATGGCCCAAAGACCAATTATGGTGTCATAGCACCAGGAAAGATTCTGGAAGTCAACTTGTTTTGGTGATTGTTGACTTCTCGGGACGAATTTTGACATGGGACCAGATGGGTTGGAGAGGTATTTTCATTATCTTTCCACGAATATATAGAACGTCCAACTCCGAGTCTGTATATGTTCTGGGCTTCTGTTTTAGTGCAGACTGGTCCTGAGCCCCAAAACAGACTCGAAGTTGGTTTTGATTGGGCCTCCACCTTGGCTTGAACATCCTTGCTGGCCCATCACGCCTCCAATCACCTCCCCAGCTATCTCATCATCTTCTTCATGGTTTATAACAATAATTAATTCATTAGGTAGCAATCTATTCTTAAAACCATACAAACAAAACATTAGAAACGAGCTCACCTATAAATTCAGGTGATGCGTATGAACTTTTATCTTAGTTGGAGGAGTAATTGTATATCCATAGGTGTGATGTCCTCATCATATCTATTGTAGGACTTGAGCCATTCGTTGCGTAGCTTCACTACTATTCAAGTATTGTATCTTTTCCCCTTTATTTTCCGCATTTCATTCAGTAATCAATTCATTTTGGAGGAACTTCTGTCGCCACAGAAGTTTTGTTAGAAACTAACAGAAGTTTTGTCAGTCTCTATCTAACTATTTTCAAGTGTTGTTTTCAGATTTAATTTTAGATTGCCTATTCACCCCCCCCCCCCCCCCCCCCCCTCCAGGCAACTTTCAGTGGTGTACGATTAGCTCATGCTAAAGCCAGAGTGAGCGGAACCATGAAAGCGTGGGGGATGATTAGCTCCTACTAAGGTTAGGGTGAGCGGAACCTCCAAAAAATGTCATTCTCTTTACTCATCTTTGATGTTCACCAATTGTTTAATGTGCCAAGTAAGCTAGGATTATATAAATGTCATATTGCTACACCAGTTGCACCAATCGGCACATCCTTTCTCCGAGCCACTAGATACATGCATGCTAACTCCAGTTGTTTCTCTTTGGTGTGTGTGTGTGTGTGTGCGCGCGCGCGCGCGCTTCTAGACCTAACTAAGCCTTCACGATAAAAAGCCTTCATGCCAATCGGCATATCCATGCGCCAATCGGCACAAACCCCCCAACTTTCATTATTAATGCTCTCGTATGTGCAACATGTACTTCATGCTAGGATTGATTCTTTAGACAAAATAGAAGACCCTAACTATGATTCTCTTGTTGATCTCTGTGGGTTCAGTTAAATCATGGAATATTCTAAGAGAACATATGTTACAATTGTATATCGTACACTTGCGGTATATAAGTGGATATGTAACTATGACTAACAATGGCATGGGCCTTAAAAGGTCCGACACGTTTAATTTCAGATCGACATGACATGCGGGCCTTTTGGGCCGTGCCTTGACAGTCCACATGCCTGGCTGCTAGCCTATGGCCCGGCATGAAATGGATGAAACATGCCGAGATGGCCCGTTAAGCTCATTAAAATGACCGCCCATTAACAAATTTGTAGTTCATTAGTTGTGTAAATGGTGAAAAATTAGAAAAACTAAAGGGTGAGGTGAGGTTTTGAATCTATGACCTCTTGGAAACAAAGGAATAGCATTACCATTGGACCACTCAAGCTTTTTTCAATGTGTATGAAATATTATTATATTTTAAAAAACAATTGGGCCGTGTCCGTGCCGTCCACCGGGCTGCACCTCCAGCCCAACCACAGCACGGTACCTTGGGCCATGCCTACCCGGGCACAAAATGATTCGAGTCATGTCGTGCCTGGGCTGGGCCTAAAACATCATACTTCAAACCGGCCTAGTTGACACGGCCCATTTGGTCATCTGCTGCACACACCGACAGTGCTGGCTTTGGGCCAACTCAACCAGACAAAGATGTTAGTTGCTTCAGGCAGAAAAAGGACATTACGTCCACTATACTTTCACATGCATGCATTACATACCAAACCAACTCAACCAGACAAAAGGCCACGTGCACGTGGCACAACAGCTTGAAATAGCAAAATGTGTGGGCTCACAAATAATGGCTCCAATAACTTTACTGGCGACAATCCAGAGATCAATATCATCGGTATAGATAACCATCATTAACAACCATAAGAGCAAAGCACATGAAATAACACATCTCAATCGCGCGAGCAGTAGAACGGGCGCGGGGACAGCGCGCCCATCTTCCTAGTTATTATATCTAACATGGAGAGATGACTCAATTGTTTGGGATACACATAGGATACATATACATACAATCCATATCTAACACTTATTTTCCATAGGACTAATAATTACTAAACTTTAACAGCCAATGTACCATGATTATTCTTACCGTGGTGGTTCTGGTTCATGTAGCAAACAGTGAGCCTAATCTTTATGCATTAGCAGGAGCAATGCGAGCAATGGGTTGAAGCATCAAGCTGGTTTTCTTAGTTGCAATCAGCCCTACCGACTCCCACACATCAACATCCTTGGGCTCCATCCCGTTGGGCAGCTTCCAGTCGAAGTGGTAGAGAAGGCTCGCGAGTGCAAGATCCATGTTGGACAACCCGAGGTTCGTGCCCGGGCACATACGTCGTCCGGCTCCGAACGGGAGGTACTCAAAGTTGGTCCCTTTGTAATCCAAGTTGTTCTTCTCGAACCGTTCGGGCCTGAACTCCTCGGCGTCATCCCAGTACTTGGGGTGCCTGGCAATCGCCCATGCGTTGACGAACACGGCTGTTCCCTGTGGAATGTCGTAGCCCATGACCCGGCACGTTTCGAGGGTTTGGCGAGGGAGAAGGAACGGAGCAGGCGGGTGCAGCCTCAGGGTTTCCTTGATCACCAGCCTGAAGTAGCTAAGATCTGCCCCGGCGATGTCGTCCTCATTGAGAGTGGTCCTTCCTTTGAATGCCTCTCTCACCTCGGCCTGCACCTTGGCCATGACAGCTGGATGCCGGACCAGCTCCGTCATGCACCAGTTCAGCGTGATCGACGAGGTGTCACTGCCCGCTCCAAACAGATCCTGGTAAAGGAAACAGAGTTTTTACATGTTTCTATATCAGCGCCGGCGTTGTGGAGTGGAGTGGAGTGGAACTTACAAACATTAGGGAGACGATGGTGTTGTTGGTGAGCGGGATGGGCGTGTCGCCGTCCTTCTGAAGCCTGAGCAGAACGCCGAGTATGCTCTTGTCACCACGGTCCATGGCCTCCGTCTTCTCCTGGATGACCTGCTCGAGGATGCGCTGGATCCTATCGCGGCACGCGAGCGCCTTACGCGGTGCCGTGCCGAGCAACTGCATCATCTTGGACGACGGGAACAGGTCAGCGAGGGAGAGCCCGGTCGTGAGCTGGACTGCCTGGTGGAAGGCGTGGAGGTACTCGTCCTGGTGCTGGCACCGGCTGCCCACGCATTCCCTCACGAATGTGTCGTTGATGAACTTGGCGACCCCCTTGGTCACGTCCATGACAGCTCCAGCAGCGGCGGAATCCGTGACGCTCCTCACGAACCGGGCCACCTCCTCCTCGCGGATGCTCCGGAACGACTGCACCCGGGCGGCGCTGAGCATCTCCAGCACGAAGATCTTGCGGAGATGGCGCCACCGCTCGCCGTAGGGTGCGAACACCATGTCCGTCTTGTCGTAGGTGAGCGTGGCAAGCGTGGGGTTGGCGAACCGGTCGGCGAACGAGATGTCGTGAGTCTTCATCACCGCCTGCGCCGCCTCGGGCGTGGACACCACCAGCATGGGGATCTCGCCGAAGCGGAACAGCATCAGCGGCCCGTGCTTCTCCGCGAGCCGGCGGAATGTGCGGTAGATCAATGGATTGGTGCCGAGGTGGTGGATGCTGCCGATCACCGGCAGCGTCCATGGCCCAGGCGGCAGGTTGAGCTTCGGCTTTCCCACGAGGAAAGACTTTAGCTTGTTGGAGATGACGACGAGCAGCACGGCCACAGCCACCGCGAGGATCGTCTTGTCTTCCATAGTGACTAGCTGTTTCAGTTGTGCGTGTCTGTGCTTGGTGTAGACATTGTACAGATATCCTTCATTTATAGCAAAGACGGCGGGAGTACCCAACGTTAGCGAATTATTAGTGGTGGAAATTGAGACGACGGTCTGGGTCAAAAACTCAAACATCGTGGCTTGACATCTGAATTGTCAGCCAGCTAAAATGACATCCACTCCCGCCATCCATTTCTCTGTAGGGTACTTCATATTAGGACGTATAGATGTGCACTAATTATTTCGTAGCAAATAAGGAAACAAATGGTAGGTTGTTAGCTGGCTAATGGTTAAGTAGCTAATTATTAGTCTTGGACTAACAATTAATCACTATGGGAAAATCGTTGTTTACCGAGTGTCCTCCTCTTTGCAACGGTTTTTACTCGGTCATTCGGCAAAGAATGTCTTTGTCGAGTGCCATAAAAATTACTTGGTAAAATAAATACACTCGGTAAAAAACGTTTTGCCATGTGGTAAAAAATACACTCGGCAAAAAAGAGTGTTTGTCATGTGTTTTCTCTGACGCTTGGCAAAGATAAGGTTTTGTCGAGTGTTTTTCTTTTACACTCAACAAAAAATTAAATTTTTTCATGTTCTACTCTCAAAACTTTTCATACTCTCCACATACAATATATGTTACTCTATGTTAAAATATGGCATTTTTTGTATTTATTTGCTATATTTAGTTAATTAATTACATTTTAAGCAATTTTTTGAATGAAGTCAAGTGACTCAACCAAAAAATGGCATGAATACAAAAATTATATTCATATTATTTAGCCCAATAAGAGACCTTGCTCATAAAATAAAAAGAAATTTTACATAAAGTTTAAAAATCATAACCATACTAATTGTGTCCAAATGATTTTTAAATTCTAAAAATCAAATAAAATCTAAAAATCATGAGAATTATCATGGTGATGGTATTACAAGTGGAAACTCTAACAAAAAAAGTAGAGAAGATTTCACACAAGTTATCATGTATGTTTCTTACAAAATGGAGAATCTCCAAAGAAAAATAACCTTAGAGTTGAGAATAAGCCGTTAAGATTTGAAATCATATTAATAGTTAAATTTAAATTTGACTTCAAATCATTTTGTATAGGTCATAGATTTATATTATTTCAAAATTTGATTAATTTTGAAATTTGTTTGATAATTTTATTTTTGAAGTACATAGTAAACTTTATTTGCCTAGTGTTTAAACTTAGCACTCGACAAAGAATCTCTTTGCCGAGTGTATTATTTTTTGCACTTGGCAAATAAAGACTTTGCCCGATGTTTGACATAAAACACTCGGCAGAAAGTATAATATAAGAAGATTAAAAATAGAGTCTAGACTCAAGTGACAAGATTTAAAGGGCGAAGGAGAGGTCACGGATTGGAATCCACCAGCCGCACTTAGCGCGTAGCGCGCGTAAAAATAGCGTGTAGCGCGCGTAAAAATGTCGTGACAGAGACGAGCGAACAGTGTTAGGTGTGAAATTTCTTTTTTGCTATTTTGTTGGGTTTTTTTATGCTATTTATATTTTGCCGAGTGTACGCTTTGCTGATTGTATTTTGATACTCAGCAAAGACTTTGTCAAAGTGTTTAACAGCCTTCGCCGAGTTCTTCTAGCACTCGCAAATAGCCGATTTTCCATAGTGAATCTAAATAGGGTCTTAGCAAATATTACCCCTTCAATGATCGGAAATTGAGGCGGTCGGGTTAAAACTCAATATCATCGTGGCTTGTCTTACAAAAAACAATGTTCTACCATCTAGTATTGATTGATTGCCACCAAGAAATGAGATTTTGAATGCTTTTGTTGTGGTTAAAAAAATGTGTTTTGTTTCGAGGAAAAAAATTATCTGCGACTTCTATCCCAACTCTTTTTCATTGTCATTCATCAAAATAGTACGTTCCACGCTGAATTCACCGCTCAGTATGATCCAAGACTGTCAGTTAGACGACACCACGCTGCACGTCCATCTGCATAAACCTTCCAAGAAGGTGACCAAGATGGTACGAACCCACGCGAGCAGACCTGTTAGGGGCTGAGGTGGGTAGCTTGTCGTCCCTTTGTTTCCTCTCTTTGTCAACCTGATCCCAATTGGTATTAAAAAAAAAAATGATCCCAATTCCCATCCTGTCCGCATGGCAGCATAGGCCCATCCTCATCGTCGGATACTTTCTTTTTCTTGTCCCTCGACCGAGACCAGCCAATGCTGCCACCGTCAGCAACGTACCTACTACAATGGATTCGCTGCCGCAGTTGAAGCTGGCCTCCTCATCGTCCTAGGCGTCGTCACCTAAGGATTTAAGTGGGTACCAATGGAGCATGGAAAGATGCCATGACCACGCCGAAGCACGCTTTGAACGAGAGTTCAGGAGCGTCGGGTAACAGATGCCGCTTTGTTATAAACGCATGAATTCTAAAAGAGTTTCATGTGAATCCACTCTGTCCAGCAGGACTTATAACAGAATGATAAAGAATTTAGTAACGATGGTTAATCGGGCGAGAGGGCCGTGATTGGGGTAAACATTCACTGCCTGCACGCGAAAGGTCTGAAACGTTTCAACAAGAATATGCGCCATTGTCAAAAGAGAGGAGGAAAAGAATTTCCCATCCAAAGACTAGACCGGCAACAGCCGGACGCACTTGCTTGTTCAGTTTTCCATACACATTGTTCGAACAAGCGCCGCACACTTGGTCTCTGCGCTCGTGCTGCTCCACGTGCTGCACGGATGTGCGACTTGAACCATGAGTCCATGACTCGAGAATTGAGATATCATTTGCCTACTAATTTTTAGTCTCATTTTATCAAATATTAGAATACTAATTAGAAATATCAAATACAGATTAATGATTAAAGTTAGTCCATAATTCACCTACTAAATGACGACATGAATATATTAAGACAAGTTAGATCTTGATTAGATAATGCAATGCTATAGTAAATATCTTCTAATAATAATTTAATTAAGTTTAATAAATTTATCTTGTAAATTAGCATCAATTATATAATTAATTTTATATTTATATTTAATCATTATATTTAACGTTCAAATGATTAATATAACAACACTAAAATTTAGACCCATGCCAATGCTACTCCCACACGTCACATAGTTGATGTCATCTTTATTTTTCATATTTTCTTCCTTATGTCAAAACTTTCAATCACTTATAAAACAGTGAAAGTGGTACGAAATTTACACTAGTATTTATTTTTATAAGATTATATATATTAATAAAAAGATAGAAAAAATCTGTTAATATAAATTATAGAAAAAAGTTGTCCAAACTTTCAAAGTCTTTTTTTTTTACCACGCTTCTAGGCAACGGGACAGAAAAATAGAAAACTTGCAATACGCCGCACATTTGTAAAGCAATCTCTTTCACGTATATCACTTCCAGGCATTGATAAAACTGTGACTTTATAAAGAATAATTCATGCACTCGAGCACTATCTAGCAAAAAGAAGCATACAATCTCCTTGAACACTCATCTGCAGAACAAACTATTTCAAAGTGAAACTACTACACAATTACAATGGACAAAAGATTCTTCTCCTCTTCCACAACGTAACCTGACTGGGAGTGAGCCTGGCACATGGTACTTTACGATGCCCATCAATCTATCATCAGTGAAGTAAAACTAGACCAACATTTTCCCTACCAACATAATGTACAAAACGCTCTTTACATGTAAAACTACCAGAAAGATGAGGAACAATAAACCAAATAGCTCATGCAGCACTAGTAACCATGATAAAGCCTAGTGTTCATGCTTGACACGCCCTTTGAGTATCCCTGGAATAGGAGCTGAAGGCGGCAGCCTAAGTCCCCTTGGCCTCAAAGGTGGCGGTGATTGATGCCAGCAATTGGCCGGGGTACTTGAGCACTGAACCTCATCTCCATTTGCCACTGGTACTTGGACGATATCAGGTTCTTCTTTACCAGAAAAACCCATTGCTTTCAAAACAAAGGAATCATCCTGCAACTCAAATGGAGTGCTGCATTTTCAGAAGAACATGTCAGCAAAGAATTTAGCATTCAGGAGCCTTTCATGCTAAGTAATGATGATTAAATGGCCTCATTGGAGGTAAGCACAAATTTCAATAGCAATCCATGTTTCACCATTGCCCTTATTTTTCTTCTATGTTTCTGTTCACGTTTTTTTTTTCATTGCAAGAAGTTTTCATTAAGCACAGGACCTTTTTTCCTGTTAATTTGTTTCTTTTGATCCACATGTAGTCTCCCCCCCCCCCCCCCCCCCCCCAAAAAAAAAAAAATTGGGGATTAGAGTACCTATGTTTCACATACTTGTACCTTAATCAATAGTTTACTAGGAGCCGGGTATGCTCCCATCAAACTTGACACCCTAATGTTGGATTGCATTAGTTGATATATGCGCTTTGTGGAAGTAGGAAAGAATGTATACACCAGAATTTGGAACAGAATTGCAGCAACAAGGATTAGAAGGTCATTCTAAAAACATTACTTCATAAATGCGCAGCACAATATAACATAGCTGTCCAAACGTGAAAGTTGTTGAATACAACAACTGGGCATAACTGAGACGCAATGGAACCCTATCAGATTATATCATATGTAGTATTTTGAGCACAATATGGACAGGGTTTACACAGGGAGAGCCAAGAAAAAGAATATTTGCTTTGCAGAAAAGAGCCAACTGGACAACCTCTGTGCACGTCACATGATGATTAGGTGTCAACTCATTGAAGGTTAGGAAATATGATTAATTAATCTTTCAGGAGCTATCCACTCAAACAAGATTTGGAAGTGTTGGCACAAGCACAATTGCCACTTTCTTTAGAAATTTGCCCCACTGCCAACTTTTTGTTCAAATTTGCACCCACCATTCATTGCTGCACATGAGAAAAATGCTCACAAGGCCGAAGCTGCAGCAAGTACTAGAAACAGTTGATCCGTGTTTGTTCTATCCCCAAGAGAATGGGCTACTATAAGATCACACAAGTCAGAGAATTCATCAAGCCCTCCATTTAGAAACAGACAGGTTTTTCAGCCAAGGCATTATTCGCAAATCATGAAAGATATGTTCACATAGTAATAGCAGAAAAAGTATGCAACAAACATTATGGAATGATCCAAAGTCAAAGGAACAAATATATCCTTGTCAACTCGTCTTTCACTGAAGATTCTAGGATAATAAGGAGATAAATATGTTACTGATTTCTAAGTTCATCTTCTGACTTACAAGATGCATAATTGGACATAGAACATAATAGAATTATAGTCTTACCTATTGAAATCAAAATGAACCAACTGCATGTCTTCTGATATCTCCACTTCTACAGTTGCATGAGGACGTGTCTGGTTAAACACAACAAATGGATATATTTGTCATAAATTTTGAGCCCTTAGCCAAGGAAAACAAGGTATAACGTATGTTTAATCAAAATGGCCTTGGAATTAGAGTATCAGAAGCACAAAAGTCAAAACTCTAACACGTTGACAGAATATTTACTATTTGTTTATTTGTTGTATCCAATATTATATGTTTTCTTCACTTTACACCGATTGGAATATTGCACACTTACATATTCAATCCATGTAAAAAACAGAAAAATGATACAATTCAGGAATATATTGTACAATTGTAGCATGCAACGCCCAGTAATAAAATAGGAACCTTCCCAGCATTTTCGGGAACCTGCTCTAAGTGCAGCTCCTCCTAGTCAGAATCTAATCCAAACCTCAACAGTGCATACACTCTTTGGGATCTGGCCATGTATAAAAACCCTCGCACATTTAATTACATACAAATGTTATTTAGCCTAAAAAGAGATAATTTCTTTATCCACATGGAGTAGTTGAAAGGAGAAATGTTTCCCCTCTCGGAAGAAGAATAGGAAGAATTACTACTATGAAGAAAGAAAAGAAAACTGGAGGCTGCTAAGAGATAAACAGGCACATGCATGGAATTGAAACTTTCAAGCTCATATTCATAGCATATCTGTTTGCTTGCTGCATAATCATATTATAAATAGCTGAAAATTTCAAAGAAACAAAGTGCAATGTAGCAAGATTATGAGCACTGAAATTTAAATATAATGATATAACTATGTCTATCTTCCAAATCTTAAGCAAAAGAAGTCTCTGTTTACCTGAACAAGTATAAATGGCAAAGCCACTCCACCAGAAGGTGCATCATCTCCTGATCCATACAGTTGCTCATTCCGTTGTACCAAGTTTTGAAGACTTACATACTTCATACAAAACAAAACAGATCACCATAAGATTCACTGAGCATAAGGCAACATAAAACATAAATGGCATGAAACAACAAATAGCTAAGGTTTAACTGTGGATATTAAATAGTTTCAAAACTTTCAATTCCAACATCAAACATGAAACATCATATAATTGCAAGTTTAATCTGCAATTGAAAATACGATTAGAGACATATGGCTTGTTCTGGTCAATGATTAGTTTTAAAACAGAGACAATCCTTAGAGGAAATCATGCAGCAATCTGTCATATATATCAAACACACATACACGAACCAAACTCACTTTTGCTTTAGCTACACAATCAGACATAAATTCAAAGGTCACTTCCTGCTTTGACATTCAATGCAGAATGGAACAGAAAAACAGAGAGGAAGCCTAGGTGTTCACGTACTCTATTATTCTATTTACCTGGTGGTGGTATGGCACCGCAGGATACACCAAGTGTTTCCTTATACTAGTATTGATGGCAGTTGAGATCAAGTTGAGTTTAAGTTTCCAATTTATTCTTTTAATAGTCTCACGGATACTACATTCCATTGCAATTAAACTATGAGTACAACAGCAATCAGCAACTGTGAATTTTTGAGAGATAGGTACTTCAAATCTTCAAGAGCATGAATCTTAAGTACCACATAACCACTCATAACACGAAATATATCAGTTGATGACATATCACATAAAAAAGTAAAAAATAGAACCTGCTATATCCTTACTTGATCTTGTAAGTCCTGCAAATATGCACTTTTCTTGTCAATCCGTCCTTTCATTCCCACAATGTCTGTCTGCAAAATATGCATAATTGAAATAAAGAGAAAGTAAAAAACTGCCAGTAATTACAGATTATTAGAGGCGAGGAGCAGAACCTTCAATTCTTCAACTTCATCCATACTCTTCCTAGGCAAGCCTTTCCACTGAATTTCCTTCTTGTCTTTAGAAATAATTTCCATAGCCATTAGGACATTAAGTGCATCATAAACTCTTCTTCGAATATTTTTCTCATCATATTGTTGCTGCATTTTTCACATAATCAGAATATATTTGCATTTAAATGCTTAGCAAATCTTGACCAAGGGTAGTAGCAATATTCTTACCGCATTGGGATTATCAGGATCCGGAGAATCAATATTATTAGGGTCTGAAAATTCAGCAACCAGTTCATCTGCCACCTGGAAAAAAGCAGGTCATGTAAATCAATTTGTGAAGCTGACTGCAACAGAGATAGAAAAAGATGCAAAAAAAAAAAGGATGCATTGCTTTCATATAAGTAAAATAAATTAAGTGGAGAGCCAAAAGTGGATTCATATCCCACATTTGTTGCATTATCATCAATTTTGGATATAGATCAGAATGGCAGAACCCCAAATCAGTGTGTTGGGGCCACGACTCATAAAAGTTGCTTACCAGAAATATGCACTGTTTGTATATTAGATAAGAGTTTTTAAAAAATAAAGAAAGTATAAACTACTACTCAATGCAAAGAATTAAGTGGAAGGCACAAAGTGGATATCTATCCACATTTGTTGCCATGATCAATTTTGATATTGATCAGAATCCAAATTATTGCAAAGTGGCCAAAAGGTGTAAAAGCTCTTATCAGAAGCACTGTGCAGTCTGTATATTGGTTAAAGGCTTTTTTTAGTAAAGAATAAACTATTGTTTGAACATGTATGTGCTAAGTAAGTTACGTCATAAGCAAACTATTTATTACTCTCTCTGTTCTTAAATTGTTGTCGCCGTTGACTTTTTTATTTAAATTTGACCATTCATCTTATTCAAAATATTATTTTAAATATAATTTTTTTTAAAATTATGCTTCAATTTCCTTTGACAATAAAACAAACTATGACAATATATATGATACTTCTAAAAAAAATCTGAATAAGACGAATGGTCAAAGTTAATTATAAAAGTCAATGGTGATAACAATTTAAGAACAGAGGGAGAAAAATGCACTCACTGAAAAATTAACAGATCCTCACACGCTAGTAACATCTAGAGATATAGTTCTTTTAATTGATGATTCATACAGCTGTAAAGCATATCAGTAACTTCTTAAAACACACATGGCAATATTTTGGAGGAACTCTGTATATTGTACTACTGAACGGCAGTACCTACTGGGCAATATTGTGAGCTGAATTCTGATTGTTACTTTGCAAAATGTCATCAATATTATACAATGCAACCATAGGACCATAAGGTGAGACAGATCTGACATAGAAAAGAAAAGTTAATACCTCGTTGTAAGTTGTTCTGCCTTTGCTTTCGACTTTCTCACAGACTGAAAAAGAACAAATGAAGAAATTCAATAGAATTTTTAAGGTTAGAAAGCTCAATAGCTCATCGCGTAATGCACTAAATGTCTGAAATCAAGAAAATAGAGTGAAAGACAAACAATGCCTTCAAGCCAGGCACACTTGAGACAGAAATAGGAAACTATTTATGTTAACTCCTTCCCACTTAAGCAATTATGCTCCACAAAGCAAAACAGAGTGAAAAATCATGATAGTACTAGTGTTAGAGAAACTGTTCAACCGACCCCTCATGCTGAATTGGCGCAAGCCACGGCCATTTTTGTCAGGAGCAACTGCCCGTGCACCTCTCTTTTTCTTTTTGCTGCACCACAAATATAGAAACAACAGTTTATCAGAAAAACATTAAGTTGATCATAGAAATAAGTGAAGAGATAAAGCTACCAAATATGAAACGGCTGCAAATTGTAATATAACTTAAACTTCCTTAAATGTCGTTAATTCTAATTCAATCAACATGCCAGAATATCCATCCTCAGATAGATACACACATAATGAAGTCAATCATGCAGCTCTAATCACTAAGAAATCAAAAAGTAGCAAAACCAGTGAATCCAGAAGTAATCTGCTGCCTTCAAAGGTGTGCATAAGCTGCTACAAGAGACGCATGCTAGAATTGTTATATGTTCCTTGATCCAAGGACCAGATTTGGTACCCACATGATTGGAATGCTACAGGCCAAGGCCATAGCTAGAATATCAATACTATAGGAAGTTCAGAAACTAGCACAAGAACAAAAATTGAAAACCAGGTAAATTTCATCAATAATGCTGTTGCACTAACATGGGATGGTACTATGACACTAACAACATGTCTGATGATCAATTTTAGCGTATAGAATACAAAAAATTCATGGCACTAATGCTCAATTCAACGTTATCATTCAGGCACGCTACTAGCTTCTTCCACCAATTCCCGCTCCAGGGCAAGCTAGCAACCACACATGAACCAAATCTAGCGCAAAAACAAATGTAGATCGATGAAACACCATCAAGCAGCCCAAACCTTCCAAAGTTCCAATCACATCCCGCAAAACACACTTAGCTCACGCAGCACAATACACAGCTCCCCAGAGCTAACAAGCGAGCTGAGTGGAGCGAACACACAGACTGAAGCAACAACGGAATCATACACCACATCGGGCTCACGAACCTCGCGGCGGGCTGTGAAGACGGGGCGTCGTCTCCCTGGAGGTCGAGGACGTTAAGGCGGCGCGCGACGGTGCTCTCGCTTACCGGCGTGGAGACCGATGCCGAGGCGCCGCCCCTGTCGGAGGCGGCGTGACCGGAGGGGGAACCGCCGCTAGTGGACGCGGAGTGGGCGGCTCCGCCGGAAAACAGGGCGCCGGAGAGCATCGCGTCGGGGATCGAACCAGAATTGGGGGTGGATGGGGTGGCGAGAAACCCTAGCAACGCGGCTAGAAGCGGGAGGGAATGGAGGGAGTGGCCGGTACCGGACGCGGGTGGCGGGTGGCGGCCTGGACAGAGAGGGCGCGGAGAAACGGGGGCTTGACAAAAAATTTCTTTTGTTTTTGTTTTTCCTTTTTCTCTGTTCGAGGTTCTTGTTCGGCGGGTTCGGTGTAGATAACTTTTTGTTCAGCTACAAATTTACCGAAACTTTCAAAAATAGTGATAAGTATGTTTCGAATTTTATAACTGACCCCTCAATCCAAACATGGACAAAGTATAAGGAAATAAATATAGTTGCATACAGTGGGAAATTAAGATCATGACAATTTCACCTCTAGCTGCCCTTGATTCTCTTGTACGAGGTGGGGTAAGATCATGATTTTTTTTAAACTATCATGAAATTCTCATGGTTGAAGAAGAGAATTTTAGTAGCCATTGTACTTACAACAAGAGTTTGGGCTTGGGGTATCATGCTAACTATACCTGGGCATTTGGGCTGCCCGGCCCGACAAGCTCTGGATCCAGGCCGGCACGGCACAACGGGTTGTTTGGGTCGTGTCGAGGCCATGCCCGTGCTCGGGGGTCAGCCCGAGGCACGACACAGAAGTGACTTCGTCGTGTAGGGCCGATCTAAATGGCACGAAAGCTCGGTGACCCGACGCACGGTGCTAGAGTCCGATGGACAACGGTGAGCCAGCATGATGACAGAGAGAGGGAGAAAGCGACGCGGGATGGGTGGCGGACAACGGGGTGATGGATGGAGAGAGGGAGAAGGCCGCGCGTGATGAGGATATCACACTTATGGATAGATCTAACACTTTGTCATCTAAAATGCTAGTTCATGTGAATTTACGGGTGAGCTCGTTCCTAATGATTTGTTTATGTGATTTTAAAAATATATGGCTACCTAATAAATTAATTATTGTTAAGAACTATAGAGATGATGATGAAATAGCTAAAGATGTGCTTGGAGCCATCATGGGCCAGCAAGGATGTCCAAATCAAGATGAAGGTCTAAATAATATCAATCTTGCCATCCACATCAGATAGATAGTGTTTTCCGAAGAAACCTACTAAGGATAAGAGACATAGGGCTAAAGAGAAAGTTAAAAAGAATCTTTGTGTATAATCATGCATAATTTTGAATGTTATCCGTTCCGGTATATAGACCAAATAATACAATGCAAGCAAAAGTTACTAGATTCATGGAGATGTAGAACATTATATAAGTTATCATGCTTGTGTATCCATCATTTGAATCTCCAACAATTATTTCAACAATTATAGAGTCTGACTCGAAGTTTAGGAGTAGGTACTAGGACACGTACGGATTGGATTGGAACATTATATATATGCCTGAAAAGGTACAAGACAACAGGGGCGGGCCTACTAAAGTCAAGGGTATTCAGGTATTCAGTTGAATACCCATTATTTTTGTCAAAAAAGTTGTATATGTAATATATACTATGAATTTTAATCAAAAGTAAAAAATAAGCAGACTCGATAGTCAATATGGGCTTCTACACGCCTCTGTAACAGCTGGCCCACTAGCCAAATTGCAAAATTGGCCCATACGGTGTCCTTTCCCATTCGATTTAACAGCACATGATGATTTTTCTTTCTGTACGATCAAGAAATTTGATCTATCGTTGTTTTTTCTCTACGACAGAACGATAGAATCGCCGCCGCCGCCCAAACCCTGGACTGCCACCCACGCCCAGGACTGAGACGACACGATCTCCAATGGCTAGTGCCTAGAAATTAATCATGTATCACGAGGATTTGTGCTTCTGATCGTCGGTAGCACTACAGCAGCGTGCCAGTTCATCCAGGTATTAGTTGTCGTTGGCACGATTCTTTATTTTCATTCATGCATTTGCACATAATTCTTGCATTAAATATTTTATTAGATTAATAGTATAAAGATAGTGTTGAATTTGATATAGTACCTATATAAGCATGTTATTTATTATTGAGTGAATCTTAGATTTTCACGAATAATGATTTATACAGTATAATTGCTAATAGTTATTTATTTAAATATAATAGTATAAGGGTTACTCTTAAACCTATAACCACTACTAAAATTTTAGAAGAGGATAAATAAAGGCTTGAGAGAAGAAAAAATGATCCGTTTAGAAAAGAATGAGCTATTCCAAATGTTACAACACTTTTATCAAAATATGAATTGAATTATTAGAGGATAAACATATTTCCTTACCTCTTGTTGCAACTAATACTTTTAGCATTTACACGAGGATAATGTGAAAGAAAAAAGAACAAGTTATTTTAAGTATGAGCTTTCTTGTTGTGATGAATTGTTCCAACAATCTTGCTATATTAGAACCTTATAATGATGTTCTTTTCTTACAAGTTGATTTATCTACTGGTCCTTTTGATAAAGAGGAGTAGTGTGTTAATGTTTCACTTATACCTTTGTCATAACAAATAAATGACCTTGATGCTTTTGCTTATGATTCACCCACTGGTGCTGAATTTAAACATTTGATTTTAGTTAATTTAAACATTTGATTTTAGTTATATGTGAAAAAGATGAACAAAAATTATTGTCTTCTCTAAATAATTTAGATTATATTAAATTTGATGTTCTTTGCAATTTTAGTACTTTGAAAAAGTAAATATTTTCTCAATTTGAATTGTCTTTATTGACAAGAAATAATTTTCATGCTATAGGCAATTATAATCATAGAGGTGTGTTTATGATACACTGAGTTTATATTTGTTCAAACTTAAAACCTCCTTGTGTTGTATAACCAAATAACCAAATAAAAAGGTAAATAATATGAAATACACTAACAAACTGTGGCTTCATCTTAAGCACACTAACAAAATCAAATTTAGCAGTAATACACTATAATTGTAGAGAAATTCGTCTGTGGCACATTATAACCATTTAATAATTATTTTTAACATTTCTATCTTTAAAATATTTTAGAATTTGAAACTTGACACAAATATATATTGCTGTATTCTCTATCATAAAAAAATAGAGTTAGATTTTTTTCAATTTATTATGTTGTTTGCTAATTATTTTAATCATTAATTTATAGAGCAAAGCATATAAACAATCAAAAAAATATATAGCTCTATTTTTTTATGATAGAAAATACAACAATGTATATTTGTGTCAAGTTTCAAATTCTAACCTATTTTTATATGTTGAGTAGAAAAGTTGAAAATAATTATTAAATAATTATAGTGTGTCACAGACGAATTTTTTCATAATCGTAGCATGTTACAACTAAATTCAATTTTGTTAGTGTGCACACGATGAAATCACAGTTTGTTAGTGTGTTCCAGATAATTTCTCTAATAAAAAACTATAATAACAATTATAATGTCATGTCATGGTTTTTTAGTGTTTTTAAGAACACATATTTTCTATCTTGTAATAAGAATGAAACTGATGTTTATATTGCTGATCAAGTTTTCAAAGATTGTTAATTTACATGGCATAGTTTTACATTATGATGATAAATTTTATAATGCATATAAATATGAGCTGCATCCCAAGTTTGGGAATAGTTCTACAGTTGAAGCATCTAGGCCCGCTTTTAGTGTTTTGGTAATTAATGACGACCCTTATTTTTGACTAACTACGTTGTTGAGATAATTGTGGTTGTAGTCATAATAAGGAATGGAATGATGGACGAAGTGATATACATATGGATGGCTCAAGGCAAAGGTATCTTGATAGGGTTTTTCTGTTTTGCCGGTCACAAGGAGATTAGAGTTGAGTGACCGGATTATAGGTTAAATGCCGTACTATCAAGAGGGGTCGATGAGATGACCTTGAGTATCCATGGTTGTCACAAATGCTCAATTCCTATCTTTATGAGTGGTTCTATGTGAGTTGAGTGTGCCCATATCTTTCAGGAAAGCAAAGAGTAAAAGAAGGGGGGCTGGCAGGTCACTCCTGGCGGTCAGACCGCCAGGACCCGCGGTCTGACCGCCGTGCACTTCAGAGACGGCCAGAGGAGTGGCCTCTCTGGTTGCTCGGGTAATGGCCCGACGGTCTGACCGCCCCAAGCCACGGTCTGACCGTCAGCACTTGTCTGGTGTCAACAGAGACTTTGTTCTCGGTTGGTGGCCCGACGGTCTGACCGTCCCAAGCTACGGTCTGACCGCCATCACTTGTCTGGTGTCAACAGAGAATTTGTTCTCGGGTGAAAGTTGAAAGTGTCCCGACGGTCTGACCGTGGGTAATTACGGTCTGACCGTCAGGCTCGTGTCAGAGCAAGTTTGAAAGTCAAACTAGCTGTTGGGTTGTACGTCGGTCCGACCGTGTGGAGTCACGGTCAGACCGTCCAGCGCACAGAAAGCTGTAACGGCTAGTTTTCAAAGAATGGGCTATTTATACCTCCTCCATCCCGTGCATAGGGTGCTCTTGGCCATTAGAAAAGCATTGTACACCCTTTGGAGCTCATTCCCATCTCACACAAAGCTTTAGTGGAAAGATTGCAAGTGTGTGAGTGTGAGTGCCCTAATCTAGAGTGTTTTGAGCATTGTGGCACTTGGGATCCTCAAGAAAGCGTCATCGACTTGTTACTCTTGGAGGTTGCCGCCTCCTAGACGGCTTGGAGGAGTCAAATCCGTGAGCCCTTCAAGAAGTGTGTGAAGGAGGCCCGGACTCTTGTGAGAGGTGCGGTGCTCGCCTCGCCGGAGTGGTGAAGAGCAACCCTAGTGGAATCGAGGTTTAGAGAGGTTCAAGGTATTGATTGTGTTATATCTCAAGTTGTTCTTTGTGAGCACTTCTTGGTGGTGGAGAAGTGGATACTTGAGGAGAGTAGCACATCATACGCTTGGATCCACCTCAACGTGGATTAGGGGTGATCGGCAAATCACCGAGACCACGGGAAAATATCCTTTGTCTCTTGACTTGTATTTTCATATATTGTGTACATACTAGAAATTGATTGATGTATGTCACCTAGGTTTGTTAACCTACTTTAGCTCAAACCTAGGTTTAGTTGTCAATTTCTTGCTTTTATCCAATTGTCTTTAAATTCCGCAATTAGTTGGATAGTTAGCTTTTAAATTTTTAATTCGGCTATTCACCCCCCCCCCTCTAGCCGGGGTCCTTCGATCCTACAATAGTTAATATTTTAGATTTGAGACCATATATAGGAGAAAGAGATAAGTTCGATTCGAGGATGACTCTAATTAAAAAGGAGGAGAATGATGAGGAAATCACACTTATGGATCCACGCAACACTCCGCCATCTAAAATGCTAGATCATGTTAATTTACGGGTGAGCTTATTCTTTATGATTTGTTTATGTGATTTTTAAAATATATGATTATCTAATGAATTAATTATTGTTAGGAACCATAAATATGATGATGAGATAGCTGGAGAGGTGCTTGGAGCCCTTATAGGCTAGCAAGGACGTTCAAATCAAGATGAATGCCTAAATAATATCAATCTAGAGTCTGACTCGGAGTTCAGGAGTAGGTCACACTAAAACGGACGTGCATAACGCATACGGACTTAGATTGAGACGTTATATATATGCCCTAGAAAGGTAACGAGACAATCTTTCCAATGCCGCTAATCTCATGTTAAAATTCGTCAGGAGTTGTCGAGAACCATCAAAACAATTCAGCATCTGGACTCTGTCCCGGTGCTACGACACCGTTTTTGGCCTTTGGTCCGTGTATCGAGTTGAGCCCACTTAGAGCTACGTCCAGGGGGTGGTGCATAATCCTAGGGTCTTTATAAATAGCCATCATTACTTTATTAGAATTTGAATTTTACTTAGATTATTCTGTTCATAACAGTTTCACCGTTGTATCAGTTTATGAGACCCAACTTTGTAAGATTTATAATACATCTGTAATTGTGTTGCATTTTATTTGTTCTTACTTGTGTTCTTGATTCATAGACAGGGATTAACCTTGTTGGTGAGGTCAATCGTTCTTTAACGGTTGATAACCAGAGATGACATTGTGCTATATTTACAGGGTTCTGAACATGTTGTTTAGAAGCCAGATCGAATTGTGTTTTGCCTCCGCCAAATTAAGATTATCAGAATATTTTGGAAGATCGAAAACCCTTGTTCATATCTGCGTGGGCTAGGCGGCGACTGACGGGGTGGGCAAGGGAGGGAGGGAAGAAGTCAGCGCGGGCTGAGCGACGTCTGGCGGGGTGGGCGAGGGAGTGAGGGAATAAGGCGGCACAAGGGACTGAGCGGCGGCCGACGGGGTGGGCGAGGGCGAGGGAGTGAGGGAAGAAGGCGGCGCGGGCGACCGTGATCGTCAAGGTGTGCGAGGAGGAAGTGTAGTCGGGTGGGAAGGAGGAAAAGGGAAGAAGACGGTGGGGTGGGCCATGGGCGAGGGAAGTGAGGCCGGGAGGTATGTTACTGGGCCGTTTTTTAGTGGGCCGCTAAACACTGTGAAGGAAATATAATGCTGGGCCTCATCTTATTGGGTCGTAATCGGGCCACTCCTCTTTTGGGTCATGCCCCTGTCATGCCCCGTGCGTTGGGGTCAGCCCAAGCATGACACGATGGATCGGATTGCGCCAGCATGGGCCCGCTAGTGAGGTATAATGCTAACTAACATTGGAGGCAGGTTGCGCGGTAAGGTGAGGATTGAGGAGATATGGAGATGTTATGGTTGTAAAAATAAGGTATCATTCTAACAATCAAGTCGTATAATGAAGATAACATTTGTTGTCATTCATTCATTTGATCTAATGTAAAAGTCCTCTCCTACAACTAGTTGAAAGGGCAACCTGTTGAGTGGTCAACTAAATTAAAGCAACAAGAAAAGATATAAAATATGGATAGAAAAAGGATTGAAAAGTTTAGATGGTCATTGGGGATGACTAATATGGTGATGGTGGAGCATGTTGATTGAAGTGGTGGTTTGGCATTTTATTTGAGGAAGGATATCAAATTGTCAGTGAAATAAATGTTCAAGTATCACATTGATGCCATTGTGAAGGAAAAAGACAAGTCATGCGATGTCCAAATCAATTGTTCACAAAAAGTCAAATTTTGTCTTTCTTCCTAAGTGAGAGATGAAGGCTAATAAGAAATATTTGGTTCTCCTAATTTATACATGAAATTCAGAGTGAAAACTTTTCAAATATTCGAAGCAAAATATATGTCCGAACGTTTCTAAGGTTGATAACAAAAGTTGTTACCGAAGATGCGTAAGGAGATACTAGTCTAAGTTGTGTGTGGCACAGACAATTCATATGTCGTGTCATGTTTTAATCTTATAAAAATATTTTTATATATAATTGTAGCATCTTATAATTGATTGGTACTGATAAAGCTAACAAGATAAAGACTAACAAAATTTATTTGAATCAATTGGGAGAAGCTAGATCGAAGAACGGTGGTGTGGGCTTTCGTGATTTATATTTTTTAACTAGAAGCTGTTGGCCCAACAAGATTTACTAGTAGTAGCAAAGGTGTGATAAACTATATGCTTTTTCTGTTCAGAAATATAAGGATTTGTTGACTTTCATATATATATATATATATATATATATATATATATATATATATATATATATATATATATATATATATATATATATATAAATGGCGCGCCGGTCAGTTTGACCAGTCAGCTGTTGCACCCGCGGTCCGTGAGTTCTCTGCCTGCCAACCAACACTCGCATGTGACTGGCTGTGCATCTACCCGCGTTCCACGACTCGTGAGATCTTTCCATGGACCCACCACTACAATCCGTCTCAGACCAGGCTAACATTTTAGAATATGGTAAGACGTACGGTAGTAGCTGTTGATAAGACAAGGTAGGCCCCATCAGAATACATGCGGAGAGGCAGCAGTTGCAAAAATAAAGTTCTTTATTTCCTATATACAATAGCACTACATGAAAAATATATTGTATTGCCTTGTTGTTGGCAATAACACTAGAACTGAACTATAATTATTGCTGCCTCACACAATGGTTTGACCACTAGCTTGTATATTTTAAATATTATTTAGTGCACTAGTCGGTTTGACTACTAGCTAGTCAAATCAACCTTCGCAATCGTATATATACTATATGAGTAGTATATTTTTTGGAGTAGTATATATACTATGGTCATATATACGTGTTTTCGAGATCATATATAACGACACAACTAAATAACGCGCTCGTTGGTCCATCCATAAGTAGTATATATACTACATTTATATATACGTGCTCTATAGATCGTATATGTATAACACCGCTAAATGACGTGCTGGTCAGTCTATCCCCCAGCTCATCAAACCCAACTCTAAGATAGTATATATACAACATGAGTAGTATATTTTTTTAAAGTAGTATATATACTATAACCATATAAAATTGTTTATTTGGTACTACAGTCATATAAAATGGTTTATTTTTAGGTATAGTATATATACTACAGTTGTATAAAACCAACCTCTATGGCCATATATACACTATAGAAGTAGTACAAAATGGTTTATTTTCTAAAATAGTATAAATATACTCTTGTTTTCACTTTAGTATATTTGTTTAGTGTATATACTTTTGCTTTCACTTTAGTAGTTTTATTTAGTGATTATATACTCATACTTTCACAAATAGTATATATACTCCTGCTTTTACAAATATTATGCATATTTGTACACTCTTTCACTTGCACAAGATATACACTCGAAGTCTCAAGGCTAGCCAAACACTCACAAAAGTCAAGAGAAAAATAAATTCTTTAGTATAAACATGTTGGAGCAGACTAACTTCTTGCTTTGCCTCTGCTCGCTAAAACACACATCTGTTTTGCTATTGTCTATATGCTAGTATATTTTAGGAGTAGTATATATACTACAGTCATATATATATATATATATATATATATATATATATATATATATATATATATATATATATATACGCTTTCAAGATCTATAATAGTTGATCAGGTAGATTTACTACGTTGTGATCGTATATATGCTACATGAATAGTATATTTTCAAGAGTAGCATATATACTATAGTCGTATATATGTGCTTTCGAGATCGACATAGTTTTCGGTCTATATTTTCTCATCACCAGTTGATCAAACCAACCTCCACGATTGTATATGTACTAAAGGAGTAGTATATTTTAAGAGTAGTATATATACTATAGTCATATATACATGCTTTCGAGATCGTATATCACGACACCATTAAATAACATGATCATATTTTTTCAGGTTAATAGTGGTATATTTTTAAAAATAGTATATATACTCGAGCTTTCACTTTAGTAGTTTTGTTTAGTGTATACGCTCATCAAATATTATCATGGCAAACAATGTATTATAGATTCAGATAGACAAAAGGTAAATATAAAATATTATTCTAAAATACTATCATGGTGCATACAATAATATAAATCTAGAGAGAACAAAAAATATTTCTATAATATATATACTATCATAATATATATTATAGTATAGATTCAGAGAGAACAATAGGTAGAATACTACACAAGTTGTATGGACATGGATAACAGCGTCAAGCAGGCATTCATACAGAAGTTGTATATATGTTACATAAATAGTATACTATAATAATATATTTATGTAGTATATATACTATCATAGTGCACATTGTAGTATAGATTCAGAGAGAATAAAAAGTAAAATACTATAAAAATTATATGGATATGGATAGCAGAGTCAAGCAGACATTCATATAGAAGTATATATAGTAGAAAAATAGTATATATACTAAAGAAATTATACATATACTCATGCTTCACATCATACGACCAGCAACCAAATGAGATAAAAATAAGATTTTTTTCTCCTCTCCCTCTGGCATGAAAACAATGTAGCAGCAGCAGCTTCCCTACTTGCGAGCAGGTGTTGCATCCCATCACCGCCTTGCTGCGCAACCAACTGTTGTTTGAATGACGACTCTAGATCTGCACACCCAACTGCCACACGATCTTCTACGGGGCTGGATCCCGCTACTGCCTACGGTTTAGATTCAGAGAGATAAGATATTTTTATGGTGCACAGTGTAGTATAAATTTAGAGAAAATAGAAGATAAAATACTATCACAGTGCACAGTAATATAGATTCAGAAAGAACCAAAGTTAAAATACTATATGATGCACACTGTAGTATAAATTCAGAGTAAATAAAAGGTAAAATATTATCCTAAAATACTATTATATTGTACACTATAGTATAGATTCAGAGAGAATATGGGATAAAATACTATCCTAAAATACTACCATGGTGCACATTATAGTATAGATTCAGAGAGAATAAAAGGTAAAATACTTTCCTAAAATACTATTATGATGCACAGAGTAGTATAGATTCAGAGAGAACAAAAGATAAAATACTATAGAAGTTGTATGAACAAAAGGTAAAATACTATAGGAGTAATATATTTTAAGAGTAGTATATATACTACAGTCATATATATGTGCTTTCCAGATCATATATCACGACACCACTAAATGACACGATCATATTTTTTCAGGTCAACAATGGTATATTTTTAAAAATAGTATATATACTCGTGCTTTCATATTAGTAGTTTTGTTTAGTGTATACACTCAAATATTATCATGACAAACAATGTATTATAGATTTAGAGAGACAAAAGATAAATATAAAATACTATCCTAAAATACAATCATGATGCACATAATAATATTGATTAAGAGAGAACAAAAAAATATTTCTATAGTATATATATTATCATAGTGTACAAGTAGGTAGAATACTGCACAAGTTGTATGGACATGGATAACAGAGTCAAGTAGGCATTTATACATAAGTTGTATATATACTATAGTAGTATATTTCTATAGTATATATACTATCATAGTGCACATTATGCACATGATATATACTCTTTTTATTTTTTCCAAAAAAAAGTCAACAACATCAAAAGAGAATTAGTTGTAGAATTTTCTTCATTTGAAGTATTAATAAATATATTTTTTAGAATTCTAGCCAGTTTCATGCTTAGAAAAATTCCAACAAAAATTGAAAAAACAGATGCACAAATACAACGAGATCTCAACAGTTGGCTTGGTCTGCTCCTCTGCATCGGCATCACCTCCAGCACCTCACAACAACAGGCGTCATCGTCATCCTCGCCAAGGAGCTCGGCACTCTTTCACGAGCACGCTTCCGGAACACAGCCACCAGCCGCATGTTGCCACACCTCCCGCACACGAGCATCAAAATCTAATAGAAAAAGTCAAAGAAAAATTAAATGATTTTATTCATATCATGAGATCAGCAGATAAAGAAAAAAAAATAATATTTGCTCCCCACTTCTCACAAGAGGTTCTCGGAAGGAAAGAGCAAATAAAGGAAAAGTTCTTGGAAAGAAAGAGCAAAAAAAAAAAGATTAAATGAAACACGCCAGGACACTTCAACGCGGGCACGCACAGGAGCAGCATCACCTCATCTCCTTTCCCACCTTACTTCACGAATCATCCTCTCACGGTCTGCAAGGAAAAAAGAAAGAAGATAAAAATCAGATCCAACGATGGGGAAGAAAAAAGAGAAAAATTTCTAACTTGAGGTGCTTTAGAAGGTCTGAGAACCAGGTCCAAATAAAGAGAAAATATGAGCAGGTAGATATCTCACCTTTCAGCACAGAGGTGGGCGGAGCTGGTGGAGGCTGCGCTCAGGCTAGGCGTCGGCAAAGAGGGCAAATCGAAGGCGAAGCCACAAAGAAGAACAAGGGAGGAGGTGGTCCACGACACTATAGGTGGAGCTCATGGATCTCGTCCCCAGCTTGCTCCTCTATCCGAATATGCTGTCTGCTTGTGGAGACAAACCCCGGAGCTCGAGCAGACGACAACGCTGTCGTGAGACCTGCCATCAATAAGCAACCAAGGATCTGTACGGGTGTGATCGGTGGATCTGGTCGTACGAGAGCAAACGAGGAGAGAGAAGATGAGATTCAAAATAAGGGTGGAGAGAGAGAAAGACACCGGATTACTTGAATATATATTGTGCTCATATACTACTTTGGAGCAATATATACTACCGCGGACTAAAATATACTATTATGGGTTGAGTTAGTTGGACTGGACTAACCGACCGGTGCGCTGAATATATATATATATATATATATATATATATATATATATATATATATATATATATATATATATATATATGGTAATTCCATTCTACTCCCAAGTGTAGTTACTCCCACTTTCAAAAAATCACCTTGGGTATGTGTTCATACCCATTTATCATTTTGAGTATGTACATATACTTAAAACATGATTTTTAAAAGTGATAACCATAAAATTTTTTAAAGAGTTTTTAAGTTATAAGCATATGAACATATATTGTATTTACTGTTATATTAAAGTGAATATGTCTCCATACTTCATGTATCCTAATAAAAATAAAATAAGTATGTTCACATATCCTCTAATATGACTACATACTTAATTTAGAAATCTGAAGTATGTAATGATACTCTCTAGATTATGAGATATACACGTGGGAGTAGCTACTCCTACTCCTAGGAGTAGGAAAAATGCATATATATATATATATATATATATATATATATATATATATATATATATATATATACTACACTTAAAAACATTAAGTATGTAATGATACTCTCTAGATTATGAGATATACATGTAGGAGTAGCTACTCCTGAGAGTAGAAAAAATATCTCCTATATATATATATATATATATATAGAGGAGTGATATAATATTCCACTCCCTAGCAACATTGCACACTAGTCCAACCAGCCCATGGTCCAATCAACCGACCAGAGGCGTCCACCGCTGATTTTAATTTTTCCAAAACGTCTCCTTGATTGTGGGTATTAATGTGCATAAAAGCATACAAAATTTAAGTATTTCTCTTCGCTACCAGGTTGCCATATTTAATTATTGTTTCTCTCCTTACCTACCTTCGCTCTCCTTTCTCCCCACTACGGCAGAACAAACAGGCTCCCCAGTAATACACGGATCTTGGAGGTCGTTCATGCCGCTAATCAAATTGGTGGCTGATCATGCAAATCCTCAAGGGCGGCAAATGGGTTCCTGCATGGCGCCCTGTTGTGTTGCGACAGACGATGGCAGGTCCTGGCGTGGCTGAGGATGACGTCTCATGGACAACGTGATGTTACATCCACAACATCATTGCCATCTTCCATTTTCATTCTCGCATATCATCTCTCTCAACCTTGATTAACCGGTGATTTTCTGGAAGCTAGCGATGTGCTCACGTTGCAAGATGATAGTTTCACCGCTGGTACAGAATTCTATCATGGTCAATTCCTCCCTAGTTTATTTCTCCTGCATATGGTCTATTAGTGTCTCGTGGATTTTATGTACAGCAGCATGGAGGATAACGATCCAACAAAGACTCCGCGGAAAGTCTGCCAGATTGGATTAGCATTTCTGTTCGACGCGACAGACAAACACAATATCGGCTACTAATGTTCATTGCACCTGTAGGCAGCTGAGAATGACCTACAGTATTTGCCTCAACAGGATTTCATGATATAGATACGATCCGATCTTCTGAGAGGTAAGCGGATAAACTTGAATTTGGGGAACTCGGCGTCGACGACCCGGCTTGAATCAGACACGATCCAACCCCGCAACCGTTACACCAAACACAACTTGATTGTTCCTGCAAGCGAAATCGAGAACACAAGCAAGAGAGGATAAACACACAATCTGAAATTGCAAATATGGATGAAGCGAATCACAAGAAAAGGTTCAAGCTCTGAACACAAAAGGACTAATCACCACAGTGGTGTAGAATAAGAACAGGGGCCCTGAATTATGTAAAAGGACTTGTCGCCACAGTTACAATAATTCGATCAAGTTTCTCTCTGGAAAACTGAACTAAATAAAACCTGAAACTAAAGACGACGGCTACTGAGTTTATGTAGGAACCAGGGACGTCCTAGGGTTAGGGGCGACTAGGGGGGCGCCCACAACATGGGTTTAAGGCCCGACACGATACATGGCCAAGTTGGCCTAAAGTAGGTGGCGCAGCACCTTGTCATGGTCACATATTATGACTCATGACCCTTCTGGAGCTAGGACCAGAAACAAAACAACGGCGTCGTCGTCCCCTTTCCAACGCATCAAAGAACGCCTCGTTTGGATGTCGGATGTGGGAGATATCATCAAAACCGTGAAGGGGTATCGGCTAAATTCGAGACGAACGCGGCAACCGAGTTGGTGACGACTTGTAACTTGGGGAAGGCCATGATATGCGCGTATCCAGCATGGTGATGTCCTCATCATCCTCCCCTTCTTGAATTGGAGTCGTCCTCGACTCCATCTCAGCATTAATCTCCTACAAAAGGTTAGTACTAGCAGAATGCAAAGTACAAGATACATGATCATCGATAGAAGATATATCACAACAAAATATAGTATAGCAAGGTACATCATGATTATCACAAAGTTCAGTAACAGTAGATGTTATAGTAAGAAAAGCATGTCCCTTTAACTGAATAGTCTTATGTTTAACATCAGAAAGTTGTTTGTTATCATGTTTATTCTTAGTATTTTCAGCAAGCAGTTTAAAATGATTTCTAATATCAGCAGGCAATAACGGACGCAAAGTAATATTTCTGTCCTTATACATGAATGTATATATATTAGTTCTACCATGGTGGGCAGCATCCGTATTATATTCCCATGGACGACCTAATAAAAGCGAACATGCTTGTATAGGTACAACATGAAAATCAGCAGAGTCTTGATAAGAACCTACTAAAAAATGTATGCATGCTGATCGAGTTACCTGTGTTGTACCACTATTGTTGAATCATTTGATGTGGTAGGGCTGATGTAGTGCATGCATGATCAAGCCAAGTTTGCTTACCAATCAGAACTTACCAAGTTGTTATAGCTCCCAGTATCAATGATGGTGAGAACATGGCGGTCCGCAACAATAAGGTACATATAGAATAAATTGTTGTATTATTGTTCTTTCTCTTGTCCCACCTGAGTGGTCAACACACGCTGTACAATGAGACTAGGAAAGCCTGCGGTGGCAGCAATGAAATCAATGGCGGTAGTCTCCTGCTCCTCCATCAAATCTGCAACAAGGTTAGGCATACGAGCAAATTCATCTTCAACATCACTAGAACTTTCATAGCCATTAGCAGTAGCGATGAAAGCATGACAACTAGGGCAATCCTTCATGACATGTCCCATGCCCTTGCAGCGGTGGCAAATAATGGTGGTGGAGCCACTCCTAGCACCGGAAGTAGCAACCTTCTTTTGGTGTTGGTGCTGCACACTAGACGATTACGCTTCAGAAATAGGCGCAAGTAGAAGAGTTGTTGTTGGTGGCTTAGCAACCTGACTCTTCAAGTTCTCTACTCTAGTGTGTTGCTGGAGAGATTGCTCAGTGTTGGATCTGTAAAATTATTGTGGAAGGCGTCCCTGTACTTCTCGTTCAGTCTTAAGAGCAATATAACATAATTGGCTGAACCTATTCCACTCTTTATAGTCAATAATATTCTGGATATCACGGTTCAAACCACCAAAAAATCTAGCACTAGTTTCAATATCATCTTCATGTATATCACAACGTGCTAAACTAATAAGCAATTCCTGATAATATTCCTCTACTGTTTTACTACCTTATGTTAAAGATTATAATTTCAAACGTAAATCACGTTGGTAATAAGGAGGAACAAAACGAGATTTCATGCATTGTTTCAAAATAGGCCAAGTGGCAGGTATAGCAACATTAATATTGCAAAGATCATTCCACCAAAAGAGAGCAAAACCTGTAAACTCACTAGTAGCAAGTCTAACTCTATGCTCAGCAGAAACTAAATGAGAAATAAATTTCTGTTCAACAGCAAGTTCCCAATCTAAGTATGCTTCAGGATCAGCACTACCAGTAAAAGGTGGTATGTTAAATTTGGGCTTAACAAAAGTATCAGTAGTACCACGATTGTTATTACCTCCCATACCGTGTCGATTACGGCGAAGACGGTCTGCATCACGGTCAAAATCATCATCATCAGAGCTCGTTGAGGTGGAGGTCGTCGTTCAACATCCTCAATTCGGTGGGCAACAGTGTTGATGTGATCCATCAACTCGGCAAACTTCGTTTCCATGAATGTACGCTGGTCTGCAAGAAGCTTTGTTAGCTCAACCTTGGACACGCAATCATTAAAGTCTGTAGGGGACTCCGACTCTCTAGGTGTCCCTTTCCCTTTCTCTGACATGGTTAGAAGCAAAAGACAAGACTAAACAAAAGGATTAGCCCTATCAACTAGCAGGCAGCAGAGGGTGTAGAAAGTGGAAACAATATTAAAAGCAATGTATCACAATCTTGCAAGTGTTTTTACCAAAGGCAAACAGGTCGACACAATCTGTAATCGAACTTGGGTGTAACAATTGCAAGGAAGAGACCTGTGCTGCAATATGTGTAGCTTGGAAGGCTAATATGTATGTCAGTGGAACATAATTCAATAATAGATAGTAGCACTGAATAAATATCTAAAATAGTGTCCTAATCGCTCACAAAAGAATCGTGTTCAAAAACAGTTGTGACAGCAAAAACAATAGCAAAGGCAGCACGTATCAAAACAGACTTCACAGACTTAGAATTTTCAGGGCGGGGGAGGGGGAGGGGGGGGTGCAAATCAAAATCTTGTTTTTTTATGGCTTTTCTACTATTTTTCTGTGATAGAGGAACACAAAGGAAGGAACCACAAGAAGTTTCAACTCAAACAGAGGGAAAACAAAGGGTAGGCAAAATCACAAAGTTTCACCAAAAGCGCTATTTTTGACTTGACAATTTTTTTCTATTTTTCCTGATTTTTTTGAATTTTTTGACGAGGACATACAGGGCAAAGTCCGTTGATCATATTATTCACTTTCACATCCTTTCTCCAATCTATTTGCTGCAATTTGATAGATTTTAAATACATATTGACATATATCTAACGTATCAGCGTATATTTATTTTTGGGCAGCCGATGTATCGACGTATTGCCATACCGTATCACCGTACCCATATCGGAAAATCTTATATGTAGGAACCTGAAACTAAAAGACGGCGGCTACTGAGTTTATGTAGGAACCAGGAACGTTCTAGGGTTTGGGGCGACCAGGGAGGGCGCTCACAACATAGGCTTAAGGCCCGACACAATACATGGCCAAGTTGGCCTAAAATAGGTGGTGCAACACCTTGTCATGGTCACATATTATGACTCATGACCCTTCTGGAGCTAGGACCAGAAACAAAACGACGGCGTCGTCGTCTTCTTTCCAACGCATCAAAGAACACCTCGTTTGGACGTCAGATGTGGGAGATATTATCAAAACCGTGAAGGGGTGTCGGCTGAATTCGAGACGAACGCGGCAACCGAGTTGGTGACGACTTGTAACTTGGGAAAGGCTATGATATACGCGTATCCAGTATGGTGATGTCCTCAGCTCCATCGTGTTTTAGTGTCTACATATACATATTTCATTTTCATTATTTCTAATTCTATTTTCTCAAACATGTATTTTATACAGTCAACCCATGGAGCTATGCATGGCAGTGGATAACCGAATTGCCATCATGACCCCCTGTTCATGATGGAGCTATAAATCACGATGCCAAGCACAGGTGGATCTTCTTATGCTGTTCCTGCATTGTGCCCTGCTCCGATGTAGCAGAGGACCGGCAGACTCTGCGCTCCACTGAGAACTAGCAAGGTCTCCCTCACAGCATGATGTTGCGTGCACAACATCAGTTTGGCCGAAAGAAACTCTTGATGTTAATAATAGAAACGTGTGACTTTGCTTTCTTCATCGTTATATTTTTATCATAAAAATTCTCATCTTTTTAAGAATATATGTGGTGTATAGCAATAGTATTGAACTTGTAAATTTGAAACATAATTTCACAGATTGTAAAATCATGTTTTCTTGGTTGTTACATGTATTTTTTTCAAACTCAACAGAGTTCAGGTAGCAAAATCTTATTTGCGGAGGTACGTGTGTGTCACCTGTTTGTGAGATGAAGCAACACAAAAACGGTCATCTCTTCAACAATATGTTTATAATACAATGAACCAAGTGGCTGATTGGCATCAATCGTCTTTTCAAAAAATAATAAAATGTGCCTACAATAAAACATAAACATTCACCTGGGAACAAAATCCCAACCCGTAGTCCCGCACGGCCGCACGAATGAGCATCTAACAAGCAAAACAATTAGACATGCATCATAAAATAGTTTTAACCATGATCTATGAGTAGGGAAAAATATAAGAGAAAGTTTAATTGCAGATTAGATTTGTATGTTCAACCATGTCACTATTCATGCATGAACACAAAAAAAAAAACAAAGAATTTTTATGCTTATGGCTGGCATTATCTAGGATCAGGTTACTCTTATTGCAAATAACTAGTAGAACGATTTTTTGGTTCATCATTTCAATTTCACCACACAGTATTTTCAAATAGTTTTTATATTTGCATATCTAATTATTTGCACCTATATGAGTAATAAATAAAATTCATGCATTTTAAATTATATATTATTTACGACTAGACTACTTTCTTTGTAAATAGTGTTGCATGCATATTTGCTACTAAGAAACAAGCTAGATGCTAAACTGTCAATAATATAATATTTTACATAACGTAGTCAGCATTGTTTGCCATCAGAAAGGGTAGTTTTTCCGATCTCAATTGCCTGGTTGCATCCAAGTCGCAAACATTGTCTAATTTTACAACCTCCACATGCCTACTTGCCGCAACAATGAGAAATACTTGCTTTATAAACACCAATTACTTTCTAAGCTATAAATTTCTCTGCTGTTGTAAAATATTTATAATTTTATGACTAGTATGTGGTCCATCATCGAATCATATCTGATGAACAGAGGATTTTACTGTTACAATAGACCAAGTAAAACCCTATAGTAAAACATCATTCCCTCATGTACAAACCATATGTTAGGTTTCTATATTGTTTTGATCTGAAAGAATAAAAAAAATCTTATTATGCAATATCAAATAGCTTGTGTGCTATGGGTCAACATGAAATTGATCTAGTTTTATGATCAAGAAGAATTTTTTTTATTGAACGTGTGTGTTGTTCTTGTGTCACCTGAGATTTTGCAGTTATGTGGGCTGAAATTAATCAGAGCTTCCCAACCAGCTGAGCTTGATAAAATAGAAATATCAAAGCAATTAACAATAACAATTAAGAGCTGAGCATGGATGATATCATGCAAGAAGTAATTAATGGGTTTCCAAATTCATGCATGCATGATTCTATAGATGCGTGCATGAATGTATAAACCGTTCCTAAATTTCCAGCATAAATCTTGTATATTCATGCAAGTTTGTTCACATAATACTTTTGTTAGTTTAGAAGTGTAAAAGTTTGTATGATGCCATTGTCAAATACTTTTTGCAATCAACCAGAAATGGTAATCAAGCAAAACTTGGCAAAGTACATTATATTTAAAAAACCTTGATAAAGTTTTATGATCATACGTGTGTGGTTCTCATGGCTGGAATTAATCTTAAGTTCGTCATCCATATGTGCAAGCTAATAAAATACTACTAGTAATTAAATAGAAATTAAGAGCTAAGCATGCATGTATGCAATTAACTGCACTAATTAACCGGTGGGTGTGCTTGCTCTAATTAAGCGGCTGGTGACTGCCTGCATGTATGTCTGGTTAATGGTTTCCTGAGTTGGGTCCGGAAGGTGGGCTAGGAAGTGATATAATATATCACACCCTGGGTGTGAATTATATATATATATATATATATATATATATATATGTATATATACTTTCGGATCCTCTAATGCCCATGGTCTGGCAGGTTCATGCTGTGAAATTTGTGCAAGCCCTGACCGATAGTGATTTAATGGCAGCTAGTGAGTAATGGAATATAATGTCATCCCACAATAGATAATTAAATAAGGTATAAATAAGGTTCTTTTTGTCCAATTGAAATTTTAAGAATCTAGATTTTAGAATATGTGAAAACTCTAAACAAGGCAAATTTTTTACTATATTCTAAAATATAGAATCTCAGATTTTAGTAATCTCATAATTTAGTTATACCCATATTTTATATGCTTTAAGAATCTAATCAGTATCCAAATGCTATCACTAAAATTTTATTTAAAATTTGATTCTAAAATCTTCAAAAATATCAGATTTTTCTGAAAGAAAAAGGACATTAGAGCAACTAATCGCAAACGAAACACAGGGTTACAATTACAATCTCCCGAGCATAAAGCATTCCTCGCTAGAATTAATAACATCAGCAATGAAATCATTTCTCCTTGAAGCGTAATGAAAGTTCTCTTTTACTTGTTAACAATGTGCACGCAAGCTATTTGCTGAGAGTTAACTCAAAGCAAATCACACTCTTAAACCGCAGGGAGACAACAAGAGTAAGATAGAGGCAAAAGAGCTCGGAAAAGCTGATTCAGCACGTAAAACTTTCGCTTGAATTTGTAGTTTCTATGAGGCATGGTCTCCCTTCTACCGCACACCGAGTTTTAAAGAAAACATCTGTCCTGTAATAACAATTTAAAATAGAGGGCCTAGTATTTTGTAATGTTCGTTATTGGAAGTGTCATCACCTATGAAATTCCGATACGCCGCACACCCAGCCTTATCTGTATCTAATACGGCGGGATACATTGATAATCCAGGATACGGCCGATACGCCATCGGAGCCGACAACCATGGTAACCTTCCGCTACCTCTTGCTTCCAGAGGAGCTCGTAGTACAGCCGTATATTATTGGTGCCAAAGTCCGTTGATCATATTATTCACTTTCACATCCTTTCTCCAATCTATTTGCTGCAATTTGATAGATTTTAAATACATATTGACATATATCTAACGTATCAGCGTATATTTATTTTTGGGCAGCCGATGTATCGACGTATTGCCATACCGTATCACCGTACCCATATCGGAAAATCTTAGGTCATCACCTGAAAGAGATCCAGATATTAAGCTTTTTCCGCAGCTTTTGCCAACAGAAGAGCAATATATACTCTTTCTTTTTCATATGCTCACTGGTTACAACTCGCGTTCAGAATTGAACACCAATCGTTGTGGCCTTCTGCCCTCTCGCTTGCAACTCGCCAGCACCGTTGGCCAGGTGGGCGAACTTGGTTGACGACATAAGATATCCCGCTATCGAAACTCCCTAGTTGATTGCATTTCAGATCCTGTTTGTATGAGTGATCTGGATCTGCTACTCTGTTCATGGGTAAATCTGTCGGTGCACGAAGCCGGGCACTAGCGTTGACAGTTAAATTTTCCGTACCGTTCTCCCGGTCAAACAAATCCGCGGTCTCCAATCCCGCACATCTCCCCCGTCTTCCCCACCCCACCACCCCCACCTTCCTCGGACTTTCGAAGCATCCCAAGACACCCGGAGCCGAGATCGCCGAGGCAACAGCGCCGCAACAATTAGGCGCCAGTGCCCGGAGCTGGGAGATTCTTTGCTGCTTGGTCGAGTACCCCGCGCCTCTCATACGCGGGGGTTCGTTCGCCCGTGCCGTATCAGACGGTCGCAGATCCAACAGACGCAGCTCCGGCTCGCTCCTCCCTTTCTCTATCCAAGGTTCGTTTCTTGTGCCTGTTGCTCTTCGGCGCGTTCTTGGTAGTATCCTTTTGTGAGTGTGCGTGCGTGGTTGTTTTCTCTTGTTAGGAAGATTTTGTCCGGTTAGCCCGAGGATAGCGTCCTGTCTCCCGGCTCCGGCTGCTGCCAGGGGTTACTGAGAGAGGAGCCTCTGGCTCTGATCCAGTCAGGCATTTCTTGAAATGGTGAGGATCTCGTGAGCTTCTTCTCTTTCGGATTCAGCCGTTTCCACTCGTATTGGTTGTTTGGAACCTATGCGTTAGGAACGGACAAAGCGAAGCCAAAATATGTAGTATTATTTTTAAAAACGTTGAGAATGCATCGTGCCTGGTGCTCATTAATGTCTGATTCTTGTATGCTCTCTCTGTTTCTTGTTAGTGCTGCCTCCGGTCATGAATACTTCACTTAGGATAAGGTCTGGCGTGCGTTCTTGTGGATAACTTGTTTCCAACGGATGCTGGAAGACGGGCTTGGACGTGTGTTGTTATGCGGTGATACATAGTAAGCTTGCCATTCTTTTGGATCTATTCGAGACCTTGATGTGTTGTATGATGGGTGGCTTTAGGGTTGTTGACTGCTGCATCTTTGTTACCTTGGGCAACCTATTTGCAGATAGTGCTATTCTGAACCTGCAAAAATGAAAACACACAAGGGAGCCGACTTTCCATTGACAGCTCCTGTAAGCTACAAATAAATTTAATCTGAGACATGAATAACATTTTGACCATTGCTTTGCAGATGGAGGAACAATCAGCTTCATATACCGTGGATGATGCCCTCCTGTTATCAGGTTTTGGGAGGTTCCAAATATCGATCCTGGCCTATGCTGGGATAGGCTTAATTGCCGAAGCGATGGAGATGATGCTGTTGTCGTTTGTTGGTCCATCAGTACAGCTAGAATGGAAACTTACTTCTCATCAGGAAAGCATGATTACAAGTGTAGTTTTTGTCGGAATGCTGATAGGAGCTTATTCGTGGGGTGTAGTTTCAGACAACTATGGAAGGAGGCAGGTCCAATCTTTTACTTTTACCATGTACCATATTGTGCAAAATTGCACAACACCGTTTCCTCTCTTGCTGAAGTCTTGTGTGGGGTTATAAAATCTTGTTCCATACATAGTTTCCAATTGGCAACTAGTACTGGGTCCTAGTTACAGCTAATTAATAATGAAGAATCATTTCTGGAACTGGCAAAGGTCAATGTATGGCCAAGTTCATTTCTAGGTTATGGCCTCTAGATCATTCTCAAAATTTTATTACCATGACTATACACTGACACCGACAGCAAAGTGCATTTCTATTTTACTTATCAAAAACCAGGTCTTAATGAATGATTTCCAAGGGTAACTCTTCTCATTTAAGAATAATAAATAGGAAAACTGTCTATGCATTTTTGAATGATTGCTTCCATTATTGAAAGCCTGACACTGTTCCATTTTGGTTTTACAGGAGAGGATTTCTCTTTACTGCCATTATGACAAGTAGCGCCGGATTCTTGAGTTCTTTTGCTCCTAACTATCTATCACTGATGTTTCTAAGATTTCTAGTTGGTATTGGCCTCGGTGGCGGACCTGTTCTCGGATCTTGGTTCTTGGAATTTGTTCCTGCTCCGACCAGAGGAACTTGGATGGTGGTATTTTCTGCATTTTGGACTGTTGGGACCATCTTTGAGGCTTCTCTTGCATGGGTACAATATTTTTCCCTGTATTTTGGAACTGACAAGGCTGCATTAGATATGATGGTAGATCAGATATTAAATCAGGAGTACCAATGTACCATTACCTACTATAGACCATTTATCGTGTGATAGATTCTCATCTCATTTTCCAGCTTATTCAGATGTTTATGATCACATGAACTCTCTAGCGGTTGATTTGCCAAAAGAGATGTTGATCATCATAATCTTCAATATCAGTGGGTCTTTTAGGGAATGTTTGGAAACAAAACGGTTGCTTAACTAATACGGAGTAATCTGGAACACCATTTTAGAAAGAGACTTCCATCATTAGGCACAGAAGCATTTTTGTAACAATTACTTTTGCGCTATCAGGTCCTTGCCACATTATGTGAAACTATATTTGTGCAACATCTATGTTTGATGTGAAAGCCTATGATTCACTTCCGTATCCTTGATAGGCAGCTCATTATTAGCAAGACATATACCCTTGCCTTAGAAATGTAAACATATTAGATTACCTTTTTTTCCATGGCTAATCACCTTTTTAATATATTATGGCAGGCAGTTATGCCCCATTTTGGCTGGAGGTGGTTGTTAGCATTTTCAGCTATTCCATCTTTCCTCCTACTCTTATTTTATGTTATTACGCCAGAGTCACCAAGGTTCTTAGTCATGAAAGGCAGAACAACCGAGGCTGTGGAGGTTTTGGAGAAAATGGCTAGATTAAACAATGTACAGTTACCTTCTGGTATGCTTGTTTCGGACAAAAACATTGAGCTAGATGAAGTTTCAGGATCTTCAGAATCCACAACACTTCTGTCTGGTGCGGAAGAATTTGACAACATAGAGAAAGATGAAGGCTCTGATTTTGGTGGTATGAAGTCCATAGGCAAGCTGCTTTCTCCAAATTTGATTAGAGCAACCCTGCTTCTCTGGATGGCTTTCTTTGGAAATGCCTTTGCCTACTACGGGATTGTTCTGCTGACATCAGAGCTAAGTCACGGAAGTAGGATATGTGCAAAAGAGGAGGTTGAATCTATACACTCGAATAAATCAAGCCTATATAAAAATGTTTTCATATCAAGTTTTGCCGGTTGGTCCTACTCTATATTTCTCTTATGATAATTATCTTCTAATGTTTGTGGTCATTTTTATTATTGATGCTCCATGTTTCCTTGAAACAGAGATTCCAGGGGCCCTTCTATCTGCCATGGTCGTGGATAGATTTGGTCGCAGGCTTTCGATGGCATCGATGCTCTTCAGTAGCTGTGTTTTCTTATTTCCACTAGTGTTCTCCCGGACAGAGTTACTAACAAGAATTTCCCTTTTTGGTGCCCGTCTTTGTATATCCGCAAGCTTCACTATTATATACATATATGCTCCAGAGGTCAGTACGGTTCTACAACACTTTCTTCATCCTAACTCATCTTGATAATCAGTTTGCTTTTGCATTAACGTTTTTTTTTCTCTGTTGTTCAGATCTACCCAACCACTGTCAGATCAACAGGCATTGGTATCGCGAGCTCAGTAGGCAGGATCGGGGGCATCCTCTGCCCTCTCGTCGCTGTCGCCATGGTGCACAGCTGCCATCAGACGACGGCGATCCTCCTCTTTGAGCTTGTAGTCTTCCTCTCGGGCTTGGCTGTCTCGTTTTTCCCTTTCGAGACGAAGGGGTGTAAACTCAACGATACCGAGGTGAATATGGGCTGATAGGGTGGTTACTTATACTGCAGGAAATTTTGTGACGAAAACGAGGTGCCTTATTATTGCATATTTTCAACACGATGTACACGATGATTTTTACCCATTGGAATAAATAAATCTGCCAATGAGCTCAGTTCCTCGCCGTGCCTTATTTCAGCGCGCTCTGCTCTAGTCAACCACCCAACTACTGAAACTGAAAACGGTCCTCTGCTCCTTTTATCTTAATAATTTGACACATAATTCGGATGGCATGATCGCCTTGAACGAAATAATTATTAGGGAGGAGAAATGGCCATGCACAGATTTTTTGCATTTTTTTTCATCAGGGGTGCCGTGGAACGACTTCAGTCCATTCTACTACTCTGAAGTATACTAAGAGTCCATTTAACACTTTAATCTTTTGTTTGATTTACTTAATCATCTTTAGATCTTTTGTTTGGTTTACTAAATCATCTTTAGGGTGTTTATTTATCAGAAACTGCAAGCCCTGACGGGTCGCGCTCTTGCGCGAGCGCACGATCCTGTCAGCTCGGCCCCCTTGAGTTTGCACGGTATGGCCTGTTTGTGAAGAAGGAAGGAGATCGAGACGCAAAACACAGCGGTGGCAGACACAGTGTGGCGGCGAGATCACCGCAAGAGATGGAGGGATGGTGAGCGTGTCCTAATTAGGGTTTTGGGGTTGGTGAGACCTCATCTTCCATATGGCCATAGAAGGGGGTTCCGGTGGGGGGTTCCTAGCCGCCATAGGTGGAGGTGGGGTTGTAAGCATGACTGTATTAGGGTTTTGGGGGTGGTGGGGCCTCATCTTCCCATCAGCCATAGAAGGGGAAAGGCGGTCGTGACCCGATGGTACGATAGTGCAGCAAGACGGTAGGGTTGACGGTGGGGGTGTCGTGTCCTGACATTTTAGCGTGGTAGTGGCTTGGTGACGATGACAGTGTGAGGGATTGCGGCGGCGAGTACGGGCAGGGCGGTGAGGCAGCACAACATCGCAAGGCCGTCAAAGGTGGTCACAGGCGGGGTAGGGGCTAATGTGACGGATGATGACAGAGGCGTGGTGGAGGTGGCGTGTCGGGGCGGGGAGGCGCTCGGCAACGAGGATCAAAGGTGATGAGACGAAGGTGTCAATTGCGTGCTTTGCCCTTTATTTATCCGAGGTTGATGATGTGTGTTGAAAAACTCTTATTAGACTAGGAGTCATATGGAAAGGTTCTAGAAGAACTAATTGTAAGCTTCATGACCATTAATAATGGGATCCCCAAGGTATGAATGTTTGGTGATAGATGTCAACTATGAAATTATGCATTAATATCTACACGAGTGTTGTCTATGCAGGAATCATCTCTAAACTCTATGACAAACCATATGGATGATTGTTGCTTTGGCGATTGATGACGATGACCACAAGCATGGAGGCTTGATGAGCTTGATGGAGTTCAAGGGTTGATGGAGATGGATCAAAGCTAAGGACAAGCTATGGAGCAAGTGTTAGGAACACTTGTCTAGTTGTTAGGGCTTTGAGTCCATAGGAAAAACCGGACTATCAAGGGGTTTAGGTCATTTCTCTTAGGTCATATCTAGTCGGTAATGTGCATGAATGCTCAGTAAAATCATAGGCACTAGGTGACAGTGGAGAAGCCAAGGAGCTGTTCGGAGAAGCTGGGAAACGAAGTCAAGCGAGGACGAGAAGTTTTAGTTTTTGGACGAAGTGATCGGACAAAGGTGTCAGAGGTGACTGGACTGTATGGTCAGTAAGAGGTTATGTATGGGACTTACAACGGGCAGTGAGGAATCTGTCTATGCTGGGAACTGTAGTGACCGGGCGGTTCGGTCTACAGATCGGACGGTCCGGTCTGTATGGTTCCACACAGGGCAGAGAGGAAGCAGCGTTGAGAATGTTTCTGGACTGGAGAGAGAAACATACCTGATGGTCCGGTCAAGAGTCAACAGAGGGGCAGAGCCGTTGGTGCTAAAGATTGTGGTGACCGGACAGTCCGCTCAGGTAGTGATCGGACAGTCCGGTCAGTAGGTCCAGAAAACTGATTTCGTGGAGCAATGGCTAGTTGGAGGTTGGAAGCCTATATAACTTTGTTGCTAGGGTCTTGGAGACCTCTCTTGACCAGTGGAATTGCTTGGAGCATTTGGTAAGAGCCAAGAAGAAAAGAGGAGAGCACTAGGAGGAGATATTGCATATCTTTAGTGTGCTAGTGAGAGTAACTTGAGAATTGATGCACATCTAAGGTTAGGGTGTCCTTGAGAGTGTGATCTAGGCTGTTACTCTTGGTCTATGGTGAGATCTAGACCGGTTAGGTGTCGGTGATCAAGCCTATCATGATCGATTGTGAAGGCCATCACACGTTTCTACATAGTTTGAGCCCGCCGGTGAAAGGGGCATCGCTAGTGAGCACCCGTGTCGGCTCAGGGAGTCCGGCAAGTTCTCAAGAGAGGCGAGCTTGTGCCTTGGTGGCAGCGGTGACATGCACCGTGTCTTTACTCCGGGAGTGATTACAGGCTCGTGGGCGAGAACTCCACATTGGTGACGGGAGGGACCGGAACTCCGGCGAGAGTGGTCCAACGAGGAGTAGGGGAAGGCGCCATCCTTCCGAGACCTCGGGAAAAAAATCATGAGCCATTCCTTGACCCTCTCTTTACTATTCTGCAATTGTGTGCTCTAGTAACTAGGTTGAATTGTGGCTTGCATAGGCTAGTGTGTGTCGTCCGCGCTTGCTATCATCATGAACACTAGCATGTGTAGGGTCTTGGCCTACTAGAATTGTCAGGTTGCAACGATTGCTAGGTTCTAGTAGTGTAAATTGAAGTATTCGAATTCGTGGTTGGCTTACCGATTCACCCTACCTCTCGGTACGCCTTCGGTCCTTACAAGTAGTATCAGAGCCATGTGCTCATCGTTGAGGCTTCACCGCCTTGAGTAAGGATGCTGGGACAGGTGGGGACTATTCCCATATTCAATGGGGAGGACTACGGGTATTGGAAGGCTCGCATGCAAGCCAACCTGGAGTCTCTTGATCCAGAGATATGGATGGTGAATCACGAGTCTGATGTGAATGTGAACCTACTTGAGCCTGATTTCATTAAGAACAATGCTAAGGTCAAGAATGCTCTATTTGCATGTATATCTAAGGATGTTTTTGCTAGATTGGATGCAAGTTCGACATCACATGGTATCTGGACTGAGATTTAGGGTCTCCATAAGGTACCAGTGATGTCAAAGAAGAACGATACTATGTGCTGAAGAACAGTATGATAACTTTACTAGATTGCCACATGAGAGAGCTAACACTGTTTATTCTCGCTTTTATGTACTAGTGGAGGAGATCAATGCTCTTGGAGATGACTTCAAGCTGAAGCCTGTTGAGATGATAAGAAGATTCTTGAGGCTATTCAAAGACCCCAAGTATGAGTCCATCATCACCTTCACCTTGCAAGGTGACGTTAACACCAAGACCATGAAGGATGTACTTGGCAAGATCACCGCTTTCGAAAGCTACCGGCTGGGTTTGGATGTCCTCAACCATCCAACTTTGCTCTTCGAGCCGAGAAGCAAGAGCCTATCAAGAGCAAGAAGAGCAAGAAGAAAGCTGTGAATGAAGATGATGATGATGAGGATGAAGATGACTTGAGTGAGGACTTGACTTTTCTCATGAAGAAGATGAGGACCTTCAATAACAAGTTTGCCTCCAAGTCTAAGGCCAAGTGCTTCAACTGTGGATCCAAGAACCACTTTGTTCGAGATTGCCCCAAGCAAAAGAAAGAAGCTCCAAGTCCCAAGACTCAAGTGATGAAGAAGAAGAAGAGGAAGACCCCAAAACCAAGTAAAAGAAGAAAATATACTTCAACAAGGACAAGAGCAAAGACAAAGGCAAAGCTCAAGACTACAAGAAGAAGTTCTGATGCAAGGCCCTTGTTGGAGAATGGACAAGTGACAACTCAAGTGACACATCCTCTTCCTCAAGCGATGATGAAGAAGTGGCCGACCTAGCCATAATCAAGACCACACTTCCATGAGCTCTTCCTCCACCTCCCACGTGCATCATGGTTGCGAGCCAACTTGGGGAGAGTGAGGATGAGAGCAACGATGACAACAATGATGAGAAGCTCTCATATGCCGAGCTTTGGAGTATGCTTGAGCAAGCCCGCAACATCGCCGTCAAGAAATCCAAAATGTTGGATGTAATAAGAAAAGAATGTAAGTTGGCTAAGAACCGTGTTGACGAGCTTGAGAGTGAGCTCAAGGACCTTGTCACATCTCATGAGGCCCTAAACAAGAGTTATGATAAACTCAAGAGTGATCATGTAGAGCTACATGAGAAGTACGAGGCCTTTGAACTTACTTTTGAGGCCATCAATATGGATGATCTTGCCTCTCCCTCCTCTGGTTCATCTAAGAGTGATGCTTCTACTATGTGTGATGAACTAACCATCTCGATCGAGGTTTCTTCTCTTGAGCCATTTGTTTTAGAGGAATATCACAAGCTCAAGGAAGAGAGGAAGATGGTGATGGACGGCTTCGAGAGGCTCACACGTGGTAGAGCCATCCACAAGGAGATTCTTGCGAGGAACCTTCTGAACAATGTCTTCCACCGGGGACTTGGCTCATATCCCGCCGTCATCGACATCATCGAGACGAGTGATTCCATCCCCGTATGAATCAAACCCCTACTCGCTGACGACTACTATTGTGAGAGGTGTTGTAACGTTGGCCACACCATCAAGGATTGTCCTATGGTGAGAAGTTCCATTGTTTTTCCTAATGCTAACTTGTTCCATGAGAACACACACTTCAAGATTTTTAGGAACAGGGATGGCAAGGTGAATACAAAGGCTTTGGGACCACCGAACAAGAAGATAAAGGTCAAGACCATATGGGTGTCTAAGTGCATTGTTGATCTTGAGAGGTCAACGAAGTACAAGTGGGTGACCAAGAACAAGACCTAGAAGATGGTGGTGGTGGTGGACTGGGAGCTTACTTGAAGATCAAGTGAAGTCCACCACAAGTGACATGGATCTCAACGATATATCTACTCATGAGGGAGGTATCCGTGTTTGTTCTTGGTAGTTGTAGTGTGTTTTTCCTTCTCTTGCATTGCATGGTAATTAGGACTCCTTTGTGAATAGTATGCTTTGCATCCATGCATGTGTAGATAACTAAAAGAAAAACACATAAAAATTAGTCAATGTCTAACCCACTCAAGATAGCTATAAGCAAGGAGGAGTGCTTGAGATGGTGGTTTGGCTTCTCTCAAGGCAAGGGTATGGCTTATAGTGAGTAAGCTTGAGAGGGATTCAAACTTGACATTGTTAGGTTTTCTTTGTGTCATGTTTAATATTGCTTGTATTCACATGACATGTTTACTTTCATTGCATATGTAAAATGCTTATTGCATGCATCATATAGGAAACACAAAGGAGGCTTGTCTCACTTGGAGATATCGTGCCTCATGATCTATATGAGATTGCCTCTCCGCAAGTGTGACCAAAGGAAAGGATTGTGCTTCATGCTCATTGAGCAAGCTCTTATGAACTCCGAGATTAAACCCACTCACGTGGTACATGGACTAAGGCTCATACATACCCAATTGGTTCTTAATTGCCTTGGTTCTTATTTTCTCGATTCTTAATTTGGCATTTGCAAAAGTTATAAGGCCATAGAGTGCCACTATTTGAAAAAGAGTGTTTGAGAGTCCCCTTCATGCTCCAAGTGTAGTGTTTATTTGTGTGTTTAGTGAGGGCACTTGGAAAATTGAAGAAATTCCTTGATTCAGCGAGTTCCTGGAAGTGACCGTATGGTCCGGTCATTGGACCGTACAGTCTAGTATGTGCCTTGTGCACAGTGCTTCGGGAGACTGAAAATAGAGACCAGACAAATCTCCCAATAAGGATCGTATAGTCCGGTCTATATAAATTCTGTTCACCCAGAATCTTAATTTTTAGAAACCACGAGCTGATCAGATGGTACGGTGATATGAGCGGACTGCCCGATCATTAGGTTAAAAACGCGTAATGGTTCCCAAATCCATACCGTTGATCTATCATTGTTTAGATCTCAGCCATCGATTCCTATTTGACCAAAGTCAAAATCCAGTCGGTTGTTTTCTTCCCTGTTTGACCCCCGACACCGAGAACGTTCTCCCGTCGCCCTCGCCTCACCCCGCCGACGCCAATGCCTCCGCTCATCGCCGACCCCGCCACCATTGTGCGTCACTCCTGCCGTGCGCTGCTCGCTCGCCCTCGCCGCTCTCACCTCGCATGCTCACCCACAAGAAACCCTAGCGCCGCCGCCACACGCAAAAGCCGCAGCCACCGCTTGCACATCGCTTACCGCCACGTGCCTTGCCGACGACTCCGCTGTCGCCCTGCTCTCCCTCGCTAGCGCACGCACCCAGCGTCCAGAGCCGAGCTCTCTGCATCGATTACTAGGGCAAAGTTGATCCTTTTCCCTCCACCTCCATTGCCTGCTAGCCAAAGCTTCAAGTTTTCAGCGATCGGTCATGAGTTTGTTGTGGTTCTCGACCTTGGATTCCCCAGGGTATTGAGGTAATCTTCTATTCATCAATTATGCCCAAATTTTGAGGAGTTAGCTTCAATTGATGCAATTAAATTTACTGCTCATGATTAGTTGCATTAATTAGCTAATTAACTCAACCTAGGTTGCAATTAATTCCCTGCTTATCTGTTAATTGCAATTCTAGGGTTTGTTTCTCATTTAGTCTGCAGTTAGATTTATTGCATATTGGTTGACTACACACTAGATGACTCGCACCAGCCACATAAAATCGATGATCACTGTTGTTACTTTGTTCATTTGTCTAGTGATCATGTCCTTCATCTCAGTGCTAGGATTTCTATTGCACATTCTTTCCTAGCAGTGCTATGCTTGTAGATTTATATAGCTTCTATGCTTATCCTTTTTATGCCTACGTGCATGCAGTGACACTTGTCAGCAACAGAGATGGCAGGTTCAGGTCAGGACAAGGGCAATGGCAAGATGCTAGAGAAGCCCAAGGGCAGGAAGAGGACTAGACTGGACCTAGAGTTGGAGAGAGCCAGGAGAGTTGCTCAGCACCTAGAGGCCATGGAGCAGTCACGCAAGACACCTGGATCACTGTTGATCATAAGTACTCAGACAGATGACCAGAGTTGCAGGAGGAGCACCAGGCAGAGAATCACATGGCTTGAGTTGTACACTGGGATCAGGTTGTCACCGTTGTCACAGAGTACTCCGACTTCTCGTCAGGAGAGGTCGTCAAGACCTCCGGAGCAGGGATTCTCCAGGCAGCAGGAGGAGTCAGAGTCAGAGGAGAGCTCAGAGTAGGAGTCTAAGGATCTTGAGGAGATAGAGGAGACTGAGCAGCTAGCACAACCATAGCAGACAGGACCCCAGAGGTCAACTCACCGGGCAGGGGACCCACAGTGCACCTATGCAGTGTGCATGAGGAGGCTACAGAGGATGATACAGGCAGCTGTAGAGATAGACATTCTTAAGGTTCCTGCAAAGTACCTTAAGTCGCTACGTCTTGTCTCCTTTGAGTAGTGGGTTCTAGTCCCTAGGGATCCCGCAATAGGAGAGAGGTACTGGACGGGCCTTTAGAGGAGGATTAGAGAGGGCCTGAGACGCTACCTTACCCTGAAGGGCAAGGATAAACTGTTTGTGCCACAACAGTACACATACCCGGCCATGAGGAGGGCCACAAGAACTGACATGGAGTAGTACTTCATGTACTTGCTAGAACTAGCAGAGCTAGTTACTGCTCCATACAGGTACAGAGAGGACATCATGATGGAGTTCTATGTGACACTATGGGTAGCCAGAGACCGCTCAGAGATCTGGTTCTAGTTCAGAGGGCAGCCACAGCGTGTGACCAGGGGGATCTCATAGCCAGCTTTGGACTTCTCGCTTCAAATTTTCAGCTATATAGGAGTGCCTATGGGACCCTCGCTCCACCCCGCAGATCACAGGGAGGGAAGCTACCTCTAGACGACATGGTGTCGATTGCCTTTCCACCACCGCACACCCTAGGCTTTGAGAGAGGCCCTGCGAGGCTCACCGTAGAGGCTAAGGTGGTTAGAGCGATAGTCACCAGGACTATCATTCCCAGGTCTGGATACAGAGAGGAGTTCACACTTCTACACCAGTGGGTAGTAGCAGCTATACTAAGGAGACAACCCATTGACTTGGCTGATTTGCTGATTGGTGAGATGGAGGAGGTTATCTCAGAGAGGGTAGGAGGACGTCACCTAGTCTATGCCCCTTACATGTGCTACCTTCTGAGGAGGATGGAACTAGTGACAGAGGAGCAGTACAACGCGTTCCCTGAGGTGACCACCAGCTACTCACCACGAGTTCCCAGGGGTTCGCAGTCAGCCTCTAGTCAACAGAAACAAATGATATCCAGATTCAACTAGAGCGTTGTTAAGCTTCAAAGATAACCGTACTAATGAGTTTCACGTAGAAACAAATGATGACAATGGCGAAGAACGTCTAATCATGACTTAAAAAGCACGATGATCAAAAGACTATTGTAGAAAGTTTCCCATCCATAAAAGAAAGCTTGTACTACACGTATGTTAAACCACAAAATGATATTGCTGTGTTTAAAACAATTTTTAGCAACCAAGAGTCATATGGAATATGGCATGATAGACTTGGACATCCTGGGATCAATATGATGCAGAGAATTATTAAGAATTCAAATGGATATAATTTAGAAACTAAAAAATTCCCAAATCAAGAAGATTTCTCGTGCATGCATGTGCATTAACACGACCCTCAAAACTTAAAATTCAAGCAGAATCCATGTCATTCCTTGAACGAATTCAAGGTGATATATGCAGACCAATTAGTCCCTGTCAGGACCATTTCTATACTTTATGGACTTGATAGATACTTCCTCGAAGTGGAGTCATGTATGTCTATTATCTACTAGAAACCACACATTTGCATGTTTTGTGTCACAAAACATACAATTGAAAAATTATTTCTCGATAATAGAAGTAAATCCATCAGAATGGATAATGCAGGACTGTTTACCTCCAAGGTATTCAATGATTATTGTATGACTTTGGGAATTAAAGTGGAACATTTTGTTCCACACATGCACACACAAAATGGTCTAGCAAAATCATTAATTAAGAGGATCAAGTTAATAGCACGACCATTACTTCAAAATTGCCTATTGCCTACCTCTTGTTGGGGCACATAGTGCTACACGCATCAGCACTGATTCAATTAAGACCATTTGCTACAAATGAACAATCACCATTAGCAAGGGTACGGTACAATACCAATTATTTCTCATTTAAGGAGATTTGGGTGTGCTGTATATGTCCTAATTCCTCCAACTCAGCATACTGCAATGAGAGCTCAATGAAAATTTGTAGTTTACGTAGGCTATGAAAGTCCATCAATAATTAAGTATTTAGAGACCTCCACTGGAGACTTGCATATGGCTCGGTTCGCTAACTGTATCTTCAATGAAGATCATTTCCCGGTATTAAGGGGAGGAAAGTACCTATCTAAGGAAGAATGCTGAGAAATAAATTGGGAAACTACTGAAATAAACGGATTGGATCCACGTACTCAAGAGACTGAATTAGAAGTTCAGAATATCCTACATTTACAAAGAATTGCTAATGAACTGCCAGAGGCACCAATATTAAAGAGATTATTAAATCTCATATACCAGCAATAAACACACCAGAAAGAGTAGAAATCCTATTTGAAGAGGATAATTTAAAGGAATTCCAAACTCTCACCTCAATAGCAAAGAATGGTAGGAAAAGGGGGAGTGAACCAGTTGCACGGGTATAGAAGAAACCTAGACTACAAGATAAGGCTAAAGCTCTAAGGAGACGTCCTTTGGAGAAGAAGTTAAGCAAACTACTCATGAGAAAAATATAGAAGGTGAAAGGTAACCACATGGAATTGATGTACGTGAAGTACCAACCCAAAGTGATAATGCGCACTTAATAGAAAATCTCAATGGGAGACCAGAAATTACTGATCTAAATGCACCTGTAAGTGATAAGGATCTATGACATGAATGAATAGAAGAAAACTCAACAAATTATGTTGAGACGGGAGTAGTATATAATAGAAAAATAATTAATGTTGACATATACTTTGCTGCACAGATTGCAGAAGTCATTGACTTGGATCGTGAACTAAAGTCAATGAAGGAATGCAAGAAGCGTCCTGATTGGCCAAATTGAATAGAAGTAATCTCAGTAGAATTAAATTTGCTGAAGAAAAAAACAAGTGTTTGGTTCTGTAAACCTTACACCTGACGATATCTATCTTGTAGGATACAAATGGGTATTTGTCCGGAAGAGAAATGCAAAAATTGAAATTGTCAGATACAAAGCAAGGCTTGTAGCACAAGATTTCACGCAGAGACCAGGAATTGACTACGACAAAACTTACTCTCCCATAATGGATGGAATAACTTTTCGGTACTTAATAGCATTGGCGGTAAACATGAATTTCTTGATGATACTAATGGATGTTGTGACTGCATATTTATATGGGTCATTAGATACATAAATCTATATGAAAGTCCCCGAAGGAATTAAGGTTCCACATGAAGAAGAACCAACATATGTAGTGTTAAACTGTAGAAATCACTATATGGTTTATAACAATCTAGTACAATGTGGTATAATAGACTTAGCTATTTTTTATTGGACAAAGGATTCTTGAAGAATGACAATTGTTCTTGTGTTTTTATTAAGAAATAAGAAAATGGTTATTGTATAATCTCTATATATGTTGATGATCTGAACATCATTGGCACTACACAAGACATCAAGGAAGCTAGCTCTTACCTAAAAAGTGAATTGGAAATGAAGGATTTAGGTAAGACTACATATTGTTTGGGCTTGCAGCTTGAGCACATCCCTAAAGGAATATTAGTACATCGGTCAAACTATACTCGAAAAGTATTAGAGAAGTTTAACATAAAAGATGCTTACCCACTCAAAACTCCAATGGTCATGAGGTGACTTGATGTAGAGAAAGAATCGTTTAGACCCAAAGAGGAAAATGAGAAATTGTTAGGACCTGAATATCCTTATCTTAGTGCTATTGGAGCATTAATGTACCTAGCAAATGGTACTAGGCCTAATATAGCATTTGCCATTAATCTATTAGCAAGATTTAGCTCAGATCTAACCAAATGGCATTGGAATGGCATTAAACAAATTCTTAGATACCTTAGAGGAACTAAAGACCTCGGTCTAGTTTTCAAGAAGAATGGAGATATAACCATAGTAGGTTATGTAGACGTTGGGTATTTATCTGATCCACACAAAGTTATCTCGCAGACTGGATATGTGTTTCTACTTGGTGGAACTTCAATTTCTTGGAGATCAATGAAGCAGTCTATCATCGTCACATCAATGAATTATTCAGAGATAATTGCATTTTTGAGGCATCGAAAGTATGCATGTGGCTTAGGAGAATGTCTAATCATGTACTAAATACATGTGGAATGACAATTGCTCCATCCCCTACAATTATTCATGAAGATATCAAGTTTGTATTGCAAAAATACAATTGGGATATATAAAGTCAAATATGACGAAACATATTTCACCTAAATTCTTCCATACACATGAATTACAAAAGAGAGAAGAAATTGTGGTGACTCATATTAGATCATGTGATAATGGTTCACTAAGGCTTTACCAACAAGATCTTTTGAAAAGCATCGGCATAACATAGGTATGACACGACTTAGAGAAGTGCTTAGAATAGGGGGATAACTTCCCTAAGTATAGCATATTTCCGATATTTACCAATTATCTAGAAGATAAAATAGTACGTTCATGAAGAATGATTGAATTGATCATAGAAGATTAAACATTGCATTCTTTTTCCCTTAACGAGTTTTTACTGATAGGTTTATCATACAAAGGTTTTTAATAAGGCGATGTATGCACTATAAGTACGATAGTATGTACTCTTTTCTTCATTTTCTCACCAGGTTTTTGAAGTTTTTAATGGGACATACATATCATGGTAAAGAGCCTAAGGAGGAGTGTTGAAAAACTCTTATTAGACTAGGAGTCATATGGAAAAGGTTCTAGAAGAACTAGTCCTAGTCTATTTGGGCAACTTTACCGAATGCGGAGTCGGACTTGGAGTCTAGATTTCCACCCTTTATATACGTATAGAGACTACCCCTTTGTAATCATCTGGATCATTATTTGCAATAAGGATTTCAGAAGTGTCCACTTTATTGTCTCTTGTTTACTTTGTTGCTTGTCATGATCTACTTGCTGATACGCTCGTGATTCCACCGATAACGTAGTTATACAACAATGTGATCCCGATTTAGGTGGTTTTGTTGATTTGACAGGACACATTTGACTCCATCTTAGTATCTTTACACATCAACTGTGCTCATATCTAGGAGGTATATTCAAGAACTCCTATAATAATAATAATATACTACAATCGTATATTACAAAAAGCACAACTTTATTGAATAGACTCAAAATGAGTCAACGGAATTTAATGAAAAATAAAAATTAATAGAAGATGCTCCAAACCATCTTAGCTACACTATACCACAACACAATAAGAGAACTCAAGCAATAGTAACAAACTAAACTTTTGTCCACGCACAAATACGAGAGAGGAACTTCCCATAGGTGAAGGATGGAACAGTTTATGGAATCCTAGGGATTATAAAGTACACAAAATAAAATATTACAAGGGCTAGAAGGAATGAGAGGGTGGCGATGAGGATGGCGGATGGTCCCGGTTGGTGAACTGCGCTGGCGGTGGGCGTCGAATCTGGCGGCAGAAGAAGACAATCATTGTGCTACAGGGAATCAAGGTGAGTGTTACGAAGGTGAGTCTGCTAAGGATGACGATATACTTGAGCTCGACGATGTATCTAGGGATTCACCTATGAAATCCCCATGTAACTCAACTGATCCATTGAACGGACAACGGCCTAATCGATTAAAAGCACATTTCTGGGATCATGGTGATGACCATCCATCATCTAATATCTCAAAATTGTCATCACCTTCAAGTGCGTCGTTTGTTGTAAAATGGCGGCTGTGGGTTTTACGGAAGAGCAGATCTATGTGGCGCTCGAAGTTTTTCAGTGAAGATCCAGATCATGATTTGGTGGTCATGAGTGCAATGCCGCCAATGATGAATAAAGAAACTTTTATGGCAAGAAAAATCATTAATTCCTTGTTTGATGAAAGTCTGCTGAAACGTGGGAATAAGGTCCACAATACGGTCGTTGATCTCGGCATTGGCATGAAAGGCGACATGAATCCAATGGTTTCTTCCAAAAGACCTCAATCTCATCCTAAGAAAGGTCTGAAGGTTAGACCATGGAAAGGTCCCTTGCCGCCACACCGAATCTTTGCCTCACATGACACTTGGTGATTGTGCCCAGTTCATGTAGATCACAAGTTGTCATCCGGAAACTGACGTTGATCGCCGGAAGCCAACGGACCTGAGGTTGAAGAAGATGTTCAAAATTCAAATTTGGAATCATAACATAAGATGGGCCAAAATTGTATTGGGCTTCAAAAACTGATATGGGTCTCCTAGAATGGCGTACGAGTCTGTTTCCACTTGAACCATGCTGTTGGTCGTATCGTGGCAAGGAAAGGGACTTTGGTGGCGCAACATTGCAAACCAAAAAAGCTTGACACCTCTGCACATCGATGATCCTACACTGAAGTTGTGAGGTCGCCTAGGATGGCTGGTAGGGGTGCTCGCCGGGTTCGCGGTACCTTTAACCAGGGAAACCAAGGTTTTAGCAGAGGTGGGCAGGCTAGTTTTAGAAAGGGATATCTACCTGGAAATCAAGAGGGCTTCAATTGCAATAATGTAAAATTTCACCTTGGTGGTTCATGCAGTGGTGTTGGTTTCCATGGCAACTTTCATAATCAAATGCCACAAACTGTATCGAGAGGTCAGATGAGTAGTTTTGGAAATAACCATATTGGTTTAACAATATCTGTTCAGGTTCGAGGCAGGTGGTGGTGCTAATGGCGATGAGTGGGGGAATTACCATGGTGGTTTTGAGGGCAACTTTAGGAAGGCAGAGGGCATAACTTTGGAGGAAGGGGCCATGATATTAATCACGGGCGTGGCAGGCAAAGGCAGAGGGCCAAGGGACATTGTTTTAATGAGAATAACCGGGCTTTGTTTAATAATCATGATGGGAATCCGAGAGGCAGGGCGGTGCACATGACCGGCTGTGGAGTGGGTACTCTACCAGCTAAGGAGCTTGTGGGTGCTATGATCCCAACCAACCCTAATCCATCTATTGCATAGCCACAACCGAATACTACGACTGGTGGTGGTTCAGTGTAGGTGCCTAGCAATTTGGGTTTTGTTGGGAACAAGGAGGGTGCAGTGGGGCAGTTGCATGATGATGCTAGTGGCAAAAGAACAGGACAGAAAACTGATGCCACTATGACTGGCTCCTCAAAAAATAAGAGCTACTGTCATCGATGCTGCACAAAGGTGAAAGGATCGAGTGACCAAGAAGGGGGGGGGGGGGGGGGGGGTTTGAATTGGGAACTCCAAGGAGTAATAAATTTGCTTCCACACTAGACTAAGCACTCAATCAATTCCTAAGCAATTCTAGTGAAGACATACTAGCAAATAAAGCAAACCCAAAGAGGGCTAACAATGACCTACACATGCTAGTGGATCACACACCAAACAACTCATATGCATGCTAGTGATAGCAATCAAGGGAAGATAAGGAACAAGCATAAGGAGAAGGCTTAGTTAAACTAGTGACACAACAAAACAACACAAGTTGCACAAGAACCAAAGCTAGCAATAAGCATTAAGAGCGTAGCTAAACAACTAATGAGCAAGCAGCCACAAATCAGCCCTATCTCTACTTACACACGCGTGCAGAAATAAGAACGACAAGTAAGGAGGGGGTTTAAAGAATGCTCATGGATTTTTAGCCTGAGGTATCGGAAGGATGGTGCCTCCCCCTAGTCCTTGTTGGATCGACTCCAGCCTGAGTATTGATCCCTCCCTCCACCTTCTGTGGAGTCCTTGCACACAAGCATGTATTACTCCCGGAGTGACGGCATGGTTCCATGACCACTGCTCATCGACCCCTTGGACCCTCGAGCATAATCTTGCCTCCCTCAAGGACTTTCTTCGCTCCCAGAGTGCAAGCACGGGCGCTCTCTCAATGATGCTCCTTTCAAAGGCGAGCTCAAACCTTGTACAAACTTGTAACAACCTTCACAACGCGCCATGATAATGAAAGACTTGATCACCAATGCCTAACTAGTCTAGGTCTTGCCATAGACCAAGAGTAACAACACCAGTCCTCTCTATAATCCCTCCTAGGCTAGAGACTCGGGATGCTCTTGTGTTGCTCACTCATGACACTCAAAGATATATCCAATATTTGCTCTTGTGTCTCCTCTTGGCTCTCTTGGTTCTCCCCAAGTTTGCCCAACTATCCAAATGGCCAAGAGAGGTCTGAAAGACCCAACCAACAACTATATGTAGTCTCCAACTACCCAACTAGCCATTGCTCCAAAGCTGGCAAAACTTGGACACGTCACTGTACAGTACCACTGTAGAGTACGGTGACCTCAGGAAGCAGTCACCATACAATACGATGGCCTCCCCTATCATCGTACGGTGACTCTAGATCTCCAGTGCCTCTCTGCACCAGTCTGCTCCACTAACCATATAGTACGACGACCACGCCATAGCTTCGCCAGTTTCATCCAAGTTCTAGCCTTCACATTTTTCCTTAGGTTGTCGTACAGTATGACGACCATGTGGTATCTCCAATAGAGAGTGCTGAAAAAATATTTCCTCGTGCTCCTACTATCGCCGTACAGTACGGTGACCCCCTCGAACTGTACGGTGACCTCTTGAGCACCATGTCTAGAGACTTTGCCTCTTTTGCACAACTCATGGCAGTCTCCGTACAGTACGGTGACCTAATCTCCCACTATATATAGCTGTTGGTTGGGTCTTTCAGACCTCTCTTGGCCATTTGGATAGCTTGGCAAACTTGGGGAGAACCAAGAGAGCCAAGAGGAGACACAAGAGCAAAGATTAGATCTATCTTTGAGTGTCGTGAGTGAGCAACACATGAGTATCCCGAGTATCTAGCCTAGGAGGGGTTGTAGAGAGGATTGGTGTTGTTACTCTTGGTCTATGGCAAGACCTAGACTGGTTAGGCGTTGGTGATCAAGCCTTTTGTTATCGTGGTGTGTTGTGAAGGCCGTCACAAGTTTGTACACGGTTTGAGCTCGCCTTTGAAAGGAGCATCGTTGAGAGCGGCCGTGCTTGCGCTCCGGGAGCGAAGCAAGTCCTTGAGGGAGGCAAGATTATGCTCGAGGGTCCAAGGGGCTGATGAGTAGTGGTCACGCAACCACGCCATCACTCCAGGAGTGATACGGGCTTGTGTGCAAGGACTCCATGGCAGGTGGTGGGAGGGATCAATACTCCGGTAGGAGTCGATCCAACGAGGAATAGGGGGAGGCGCCATCCTCCCCATACCTCAGGCTAAAAATCCATGAGCATTCTCTAAACCCCCTCTTTACTTACCGCCTTTAATTCCGCACTTGTGTGTAAGTAGTAGTAGGGCTGCCATGGGCTTGCTCGCTTATTGACTGGCTTGGCATCGCATTGCATTGCATCATTCAACTAGTATTGCTGGGATCTTGGCTTAAGTAGAATTGCTTAGGACTTGTCGTTAGCTAGGTGGTGTGAAATTGGTGGATATTTGGTTGAGTAGACTATCCAATTTCAAGGTCCAATCCCCCCCCCCCCCGTCTTGGCACTCCTTGATCCTTTCAAGTGGTATCAGAGCCAAGTGCTCAATATAAGGCTTAACCGCCTAGAGTAGGATGCCAGGAGAAATGGGGAACATTCACATCTTTGATGGTGAGGACTACTCTTATTGGAAGGCTCGTATGCAAGCCTATCTAGAGTCCATTGATCCACAAGTGTGGAGTGTGACCATTGGTGATGCTTGACCGGATGAAGCTAATGATCCCATCTTTGTTAAGAACAATGCAAAATCCAAGAATGCCATCTTTGCAAGCATAACAAAGGATGTGTTTGCTCTCCTTGATGTTAGTGCTAGTGCTAGGGGGATTTGGGCTCAAATTAAGAATATTCATGAGGGGACCCAAGATGCTAAGGAAGAGAAGTACTATGTGCTATAGAATAGATTTGACTCCTTCAAGATATTACCCAATGAGAAAGCTAATGTTGTTTATTCTCGATTTCATGTACTGTGGAGCAAATCAATGCACTTGGGGCGGACTTCAAGCTCAAGGATGATGATGTCAAGAGGAAGTTTTTGAGGCTCTTCCGTAGCAGCTATGAGACCATTGTCACTCTTCTCATTGTGGCGTATATGCATATGGGATACTTAACCACTCGGCAATATGATCGAGTGGGCCAAAAGGCTTGGTTACGAAGCATTGCAGATCAAGGCCCAGAAGATAACTATTCGGATATTCGTTTAGAGTAGGCTACAAGTTAGGTCAAGAGATATGGTGTATAGATAGAATCAAATGTAACCGAATCATAGATCACCATGTAAACCGCTGCCCTTCGGCTATATAAGGAGGGCAGGGGGTCTTTAGAGATCATTTGAACTCGTATTGGGAATTTTCTGCCCATTACGAATCCTAGAAATACAAGAACACCAACAGGACGTAGGGTTGTTATCCGCAAGGAGGCTCGAACCTATATAAACCCTGTGTCCTGTGTCCATCGACTTTCATACTCATACGCATACCTAATATAACTATCGAGATTATCTCTTGACAGTTGGTGTGCCAGGTAGGGGAACGCGTTGAGTTTGTTTTGTTGAAATCGATGGCTTTCCTCGATGTGAAGTTTCACCCGGGAGACAAGATCCGTTTTGGCACCCTCAGCTTCGTCGCCAATGAAAACGGGGACTTTGTCAAGCAATGCTCAATGGATCCTTTGGCAATCGCTACGACGCCAAGCCCCACGATCAACAATACTCCGTTTGCCAAACATAAGGTCAAACCGGCCTGCCGGTTCCCACTCGGCCTCAACAACGCGGCGGTGACCCTTCAGGCGGAAACCCTCTCGGGTTCCCTCTTGGCGTTCCCCATGATGGACCGACCAGCAATCTTGGCCAACTCGGGTCTGACTATGGTTGATCTCCTGGCTCCTCACACGAAAGAGCCGAATGAAGATCCCAATTTTTTCTATGGATCAAGATTAGTAGCTGTGATTGGCCTCAAAAATGAGTCAATCCTGGACTTGATCAAAGAGCCGAGTGATTTGGAAAGTTGCTCGTCGGATTACCACGAAGTCTTCATGGTAGCATCGACTGCCCCAGGAGGCACCGTCGGGGAAACATCTGCGGCAGCTACCGCACGAAGAAACGCGGAGCCTCAGGACGAGCAGGAGACTGAGCTTGAAGACGACGACCCAGATGCAGCCACTCCGTCGTTCCAATGACCGGATGCTCGGCAGGTATCCCGGATTGTGCACAACCTGAACATGGGCAATGTCACCTTAAGACTGGATGGTGAAGATGTTTTGAAGACCCCATAGCATAACATCACGGCTGCAGCTGCCCTACTGAACTCATTAGAGCCTATGCTCCAAGTTAGCCCAGAGTTGACACCACAAGTCAACAAACTAAAGGCGCACATGAAAGTGGCAGCTGTACTGGAGATGAACAACACGCGTTCAGCGTCGAGTAGGTCAGCATCAGGCGCGACTAGCTCGAGGCCCAGTCAAGAGAGGAGGGATCAACAATGTACCGATCGGCAGGCCACCCCCTGGCTGAGCCATGATGGCGGCCCATTGCAGACTAGCCATGATGGCGGCCCATTGCGGACTACCATGATCAGAACCCACACGTGGGTCTTCGTAGTGATATCCCACCGCGCGACGCCTGGGTCCGGCTGGACAACAAATATCAGGAGCTAGATGATTTGGCCCGTCGAGAGTATGAAGATGAATGATGCCACCGTGGTTTTGTGGATGACCAATATTACGAGCGTATCAACAGAAGACAGCCACCTCGCGATGATCGGTATTATGACCGACGGAATGACGGGTGGCACGAAGATAGATATCTCCAAGAAGCTGGTCATGAATGAGAGCAAACCCCCGTCTTCGATGATTATGATGATGAAGCCATCATTTGGGAATTCACTCGTGGATTGCAAACTGTTAGCTGGCCGGTTGGTTTCAAACCAATCGGCATTGAGAAATATGATGGCAAGACCGACCCGCGTGATTGGCTCCATGTCTACGCCACGTCTATCCGGGCACTCGGCGGAGACAACTTTGTTATGGCCAACTACTTACATGTATGCTTGGCTTCAGCAGCCAGGACCTGGCTCACCAATCTGCCCGCCAACTCCATTAGCTCTTGGATGGAGTTGTGCAAGCAGTTTACGACCAACTTCTAGGCGACATTCGATAGGCCTGGAAACCACTAGGAGCTCGCCAGGATCGAGCAGAGGGACCGAGAGTCACTACAAGAATACATTCAGCGCTTCTGCCGAGTGAAGAACACCATCCCCAATATCTCAGATGCTCAGGTTGTCGCCGCCTTCCAGGGCGGGCTTTGCGACGACGACTTGATTAAAAAGATTGGCAGACTAGACGCTGCAGGAAGCTTGACGGCCAAGGAGTTGCTCACCATGGCGTACAAATATGCAGCCTATAACTCGGCCCTATTTCAAGTTTGCTAGTACAAGGATGATGTACCTCGAAACCGTGGCCAGTCAGCCCCATCCAATTACAGCAAGGATGGTGATAAGAAGCGTAAGCAGGACAAAACGGTTGCAACGACCGAGCGTCCTAACAGGAAAAGATAGGTTACTCAAGATGACTTCGACGAGATGTTGGAAGGCCTGTGTCTGGTGCACGACAGTGCTCACAAGGCTAAGGAGTGCTTCAAACTGAAGAGCTTCACACATCACGCCTTGAAAGTCTGTAGAGAGCATCCCTGGATCCCCAAGGGAGGCAAAAAAGACACGGACAAGGAAGATGAGGATAAGGAGGAGTTGCAGGACCCGGAATGAGAAGTTAATTATATCTGCGACAGGTCCACGGCCCATTCGAAGCGCCAGCAGAAGATCCTCTACTGGGAAGTTCACTCGGTAACACCTATAGCCCCGCAATACTTGCGCTGGTCCGAAGTCCCAATAACCTTTGATCGGGCGGATCACACGGATCACATCCCCAGACCAGGCAGGTACCCACTAGTATTATCACCGACTGTTAACCAAGTTCGGCTCCATAGAGTGCTGGTGGATGGAGGTTGCAGCTTGGACATCCTCTGATGTGAACAAGGGTTCCCAATCTTCCGAAAGGTTTTGGATAATTTGATTTGGTCAAAGGCGACACACAAATCGACCCGGCTTCAGAACAACACATTCTAAACCCCACAATCGCAGCACGACGTCTCCTCTGGTTATCAACCGTCCTAATACAATTGACCTTGCCGAGATGGCTAATCGCTACCTGCGAATCAAGAGCACAAGCAAGAACAAAGAAGAATGCAACACAATTGTTGATGTATTGTGAACCTCACGAAGTTGGGGTCTCACAAACCGATCAAACAACAAAACTGTTATGAGCAGAATATTCTAAGCAAAACCCGAACCCTAAAGGTGTGGTGGTGGCTGTATATGAAGACTCTAGGGTCGTGTAAGACCCTCTAGACGCGCCCCTAATTGGGCTCAACTGTATACAAAGCCCAAAGGCCAAAAACGGGCGACGTAGCACCGATACAGATTCTGGACCCTCTCTTGTTTTGACAATTCCTGACGACTCCGGATGAATTTTGACATGAGACCGGTGGCATTGCAAAGGTCTTCTTCTTATATTTCCGTGCATATTTAGAACGTCCAAATCCGAGTCCGTATGCGTCTTGGGCGTCCGTTTCAGTGCAGACTGGTCCTGGGGCCCGAAACAGACTCAGTCGGTTTTGGTTGGGCCTCCACCTTGGATTCCACATCCTTGCTGGTCCTCCACATCTCGAAGTCTTTCTCCCATCATCTCCTGGTCCTATTCATGGTTCCTAACTACAATATAATTATTAGGTAGCAAACCATTCTCAAAAGTGATATATAATGAAGAACGTAGGAACGAGCTCTCCTCTAAATTTAGTCGCCGTGCATGAGCTCTAGTCATTGGATCTTGGAAGTCCAGAATTGGAGGAGTGTTGTGTGTATCCATAGGAGTGATGTCCTCATCATCCTCCCCCTCTTGAAGTGGAGTCGTCCTCGACTCAGGCTCATCGTCTTCTCCCAAGTATGGTTTCAAATCTGAAATGATAAAAGTAGGACTAATCCTGAATTCGGGAGGCAACTCAAGTTTGTATGCATTATCATGAATCTTCTCAATTATTTTGAATGGACCATCAGCTCTAGGCATTAATTTAGACTTTCTCAATTCTGGAAATCTATCCTTCCTTAAGTTTAACCACACTAAATATCTTATATCAAGCTTTACTTCCTTTCTACCTTTACTACCAGCAATTTTATACTTTTTATTCATCTTTTCAATGCTAAGTCTACTGGTCTCATGCATTTGCAAAATAAATTCAGCATGCTCCTTAGCATCAACATGAACTCTCTCATTAATAGGTAGGGGAAGTATATCAAGTGGAGTACGGGGATCAAAACCATACACTACCTTGAAGGGGCTTACCTTGGTAGTAGAATGTGTTGCCCGATTATAAGCAAACTCAACATGAGGCAAACATTCTTCTCATTACTTCAAAATTTTCTTCAAAATAGCTCTCAACATAGTGCCCAAAGTGCGGTTTACAACCTCAGTTTGTCCATCAGTTTGTGGGTGACAAGTTGTAGAAAACAACAACTTTGTACCCAACTTATTCCAAAGCATGCGCCAAAAGTGACTCAAGAATTTTGCATCACGATCTGAAACAATAGTAGAAGACATACCATGCAAACGTACAATTTCTTTGAAAAAGAGGTCAGTAATAGAACTAGCATTATCAGTTTTATGACATAGTATAAAGTGTGTCATCTTAGAAAATCTATCCACAACTATAAAAATACTATCACTCCCCCTCTTAGTCCTAGGCAGTCCTAAAACAAAGTCCATAGAAATATCCGCCCAAGGAATAGAAGGAACAGAAAGTGGCATGTATAACCCATGTGAATTCAAGCGAGACTTAGCTTTTGGGTATGTAGTGCAGTGAGCAACAAAGCGCTCAACATCTTTCCGCATCCTTGGCCAAAAGAAGTGTATGGCCAAAATATCCTCCGTCTTCTTAGCACCAAAATGACCCATCAATCTACCTCCATGCGCCTCCTGCAACAACAAAAGACGAATGGAACCAACTGGAATGCATAGACGGTTAGCTCTAAACAAGAAATCATCATTCAACACAAATTTGTTCTAAGCATGACCTTCTTTACAGTGTAGCAAGACATCTTTAAAATTAACATTAGCAACATATTGTTCTTTTTTTGCCTCAAGTCCAAAAATTCGATAATCAAGTTGAGACAACAAAGTATATCGCCTTGAAAAAGCATCATCAATCACACTGTCCTTCCCTTTCTTATGTTTAATAATATAAGGGAAAAACTCAATAAACTCAACCCATTTAGCATGTCTATGGTTCAAATTGCATTGAGAACGAATATACTTAAGTGATTCATGATCAGAATGAATAACAAATTCTTTGGGCAACAAATAATGATGCCATGTCTCTAAAGAACATACAAGTGCATACAATTCCTTATCATACGTGGAGTAATTCAAAATAGGCCCAGTAATTTTCTCACTAAAGTATACAACAGGTTTACCATCTTGCATCAAAACACCACCAATGCCTACCACTAGCATCGCATTCAAGCTCAAAAGTCTTATCAAAATTAGGTTATTACAGCAATGGTGCATGTGTATGTTTGTCCTTCAAAGCATCAAAAGACTCATGATGTACCTTACCCCTGTGGAAATCAACACCCTTTATTGTCAACTCATGCAAAGGTGCAGTAATGGTGCTGAAATCTTTGACAAAGCGGCGGTAGAAACCTGCAAGACCAAGAAAACTCCTCACCTGTGTGATAGTTTTTGGTACAGGCTAGCTCTTTATGGCTTCAATCTTCGCCTCATCCACCTCAATTCCCTGTGGAGTAACAACATAGCCAAGAAAAGAGACTCGATCTGTGCAAAAGGTGCACTTCTCAAGGTTACCAAATAAACGTGCATCTCATAAAGCATCAAAAACAGCATGCAAATGATTCATATGTTCATCTATGGATTTGCTATAAATCAAGATATCATGAAAGTATGCTATAAATCAAGATATCATCAAAGTAAACTACCACAAATTTGCCAATGAAAACTCTTAAAACCTCATTCATCAAGCACATGAAAGTACTAGGTGCATTAGTTAAACCAAAAGGCATTACTAACCACTCATATAATCCAAATTTGGTTTTGAAAGCTGTATTCCATTCATCTCCAAGTTTCATTCTAATTTGATGGTAGCCACTACACAAATCAATTTTAGTGAAAATTATAGCACCACATAACTCATCAAGCATGTCGTCTAGCCTAGGAATAGGATGATGATACCTAATAGTAATATTATTAATGCCTCTACAATCTACACACATACGCCAAGTACCATCTTTCTTAGGAACCAAAAGTACAGGAACAGCACAAGGACTAAGTGATTGACGAACATACCCACGATACAAAAGGTCTTGAACTTGTCGTTGTATCTCCTTAGTCTCCTCAGGGTTGGTCCTATAAGCAGCACGGTTTGGCAAAGTAGTACCCGTAATCAAATCAATTTGATGTTCAATCCCTCTCAAAGGTGGCAATCTCGGGGGTATCTCAACTGGGAAAACATCCTCATACTCCTGCAAAAGGTTAATGACAGTAGGAGGCAAAGTACTAGAAGCAATATCATCAAGCGAAAACAAAGCTTGTTTGCATATCAAAGCATAGCAAATATCATCATCAACAAAATTTTTAGCAAGCTCAGATTTTATTGCAAGACATGAATGACCTTGTAATTTAATTCCAGCACCCTTAGAACTTGAACAATCATTAACATTACTAGGTGTAGAATCACAATTAATAGGTTGCTGAATTTTAGGACCTTTATTTTTCAAACTAGCAGCTCTTTCTAAATCAGGTTGTATAATTTCAGCAAGGGTCATTGGTAACAAAGTAATTTTAGTTCCTTTACGTATAAAAGTGTACTTATTACTTTTACCATGGTGTACAACATCATTATCAAATTTGCAAGGTCTACCCAATAAAAGTGAACATGCTTGCATGGGTACGACATCGCAATCAACAAATCCACATAAGAACCAATGGAAAAAAGGAACTTTGGAAGTTTTTGTTACCTTAGCTTTTCCAGAGTCATTTAACCACTAAATGTAGTATGGATGTGGATGTGGGCGTGTGGTCAAAGCAAGCTTGTTGATCACATCAGAACTCACCAAGTTATTGCAGCTCCCTCCATCAATGATGACACATGCTCGACAGTTCTTGATGACGAAGAAAATCTGGAACAAGTTATAGCGCTGCATCGTCTCGAGCTGCTGAACTTGTGTGCTAAGGACACGCTGAACAATAATGTTCATATATCTCGTGGTGTCTCCGCCTCCAAGGGCGAGGTCACTGCTGGTGGCAGCGACATCCTCCTCCTCATCCTCCACATTGGAGGTGCTCATGTAACCGCCATCGTCTGTCGCCACATATGCCCGCCGACTTGGGCAATCTTTCTGTACATGACCAAGTCCATGGCAGCAGTGGTACTGAATCCCTGTAGTGCGTCCCGTTGAAGCAACAGAGGAGGCACTACTAGCTGGTACCTGCATAGAATTTTTACCTGAGCGGGTAGAAGGTGCAGGGGCTAACCTTGGTATTGCAGAAACAATACTGGTTCCCTGGGCAGCTGCTGGTGGGGGTGGCCGGAAAGATGGCTTGGGCAGCCCCGAAGTCCCCGTCGGCCGTGGAGGGTAGAAGTTCCTAGACTTGCTATACTCCTCAAAAGCCTGGAAAAGTCCCTACAATTCTTTCTCTGCAAGCATAGCATACTGGAAATACTGGTTGAGGATATAATATTCTTTATAATCAAGGATGTCCTAAATTTCTTTTCTCAAACCAGAATAAAAACGACAAATCTGATCCTCTACTTTTTCACTATAGCACAACGACTCAAACCCTTCTGAAGCTCACTAAAGTATTCCTGAACAGTTTTGTCTCCTTGTTCTAAACGCTGCAGTTTATTATAAATCTCTATATAAAAAGAAGGAGGAACAAAAGGATCACGCATTGCTACCTTAAGTTCTTCCCAAGTAGTAGGCAAATCAGTTTCAACAGCTAGACCACTCAACCAAACAATAGCAAAGTCCTTAAACTCACTAGTGGCTTATCTAATTCTATGTTGTTCAGGAACAAGATGGGCATTAAATTTTTGTTCTATAGTCATTTCCCAATCAAGATAAACATCACCATCATACTAACCCGAAAACGAAGGAATTGAAAACTTAATTTTAGCATACGGGTCATCTGGAGCATGGTTACCGTGTGGGCGACAGTTATAGTTGTGGAAACCACCCATACCTTGAGTGTTACATTGCAAACAACATCGTAATTTTGCGGTCCTTGTAACTGACCTATCTACGGTGCCATCAACCTTATACACCGTGTCTTCATCATGGTCATCTTCAACATCGTTGTTATTGTTGGTGGTGTTTGTATCATTGGTCTTGTGAGCAGTCTCCAACTCGACAATCGGATCGGTGAGCTTGGAGACCCACTTCTCCAACCGCTCGATGCTTTCTCCAATGTGAAGCATGCTGACCGCATCAGTAACGACTCTGGTGATCGTCTCTGCCAAATCACTCTGAGTAGCCTACAAAGCCTTTTGGAGCTGCTCTTGGCATAGTACTCAAAAACTTTGAGGGTGAAGACACCTCTCCATCATCACTTCCTGCCATCAGAAACACTAAAACAGGAAAGAAACAGTGAAGGTTATCCCTACAAAATAGCTAAGCAGTGGTGCCTCTCAACACAACAAAAGGGAGCTTCTTACAAAGCTCTTACAAAGTACTGAACAACAAATCAAAGGATACCAATGAGGTATGTTCCACGATTACAACCTGTGTGCTGTCTAGAAAAAATATATAGAGCTAGGAAGACCAAATATTTATATGTGAGTGGCACACAAATAAAAAACAGATAGTAAAGCTGAATAAGTGCCCAAGTAACTTGTCCCTAGTTGCTGGTCTAAGTATGTCCTAGAACAGTAGTGATAGCAAAGTAGAAACAAGGAGACAAAGGCACATAGGCGATAACAGGGGGCTAAGTACAAAACAGCCAAATCCAGAAATTCCAGGGGGACTAGATGTAGCACTAGTAGAAATCCCAAATTTATTTTTTTGATATTTTCTCCAAATCATAACAATGGGGGAGAATCCATTGAAAATTTCAACTCAAACAGAGCTAGGATATGGCCTACAGAAATTCTTGAGGTTTCAGAAAACGTCGGATTTAAACTTGAATAATTTTTTTCCTTATCTTCCTGGACTTTTTTGATTTTTAATGAGGGCACACAGAGCGTAGCCGAGTGTGGGTATGCTCAACTTTTTGTCAAGACTCTCCTATAAAAATTTCAGCCAAAACGGACACCGGAGCGAAAAGTTATGCCCGTTTTACCGAAGGGGTGTCAGAATCGGTTTTGAAGAAACCCGAGTCGGGTTTGAAATCGGATAGGATTTTTTTTGGCGGCGTGGATGCAGCAGAAAGTGGAATTGGTGGGGATTGGTCCAAGGTGTTGACGGTGGGTTTAGGATGGGATTGGGGTGGGAGTATCAATCAATCAATCCTAGCACACAAAGCCGACAAAACAGAGGATGGTGAAGGGGATGGCGGCTAGGGTTGCAAGGAAAACACTACTGATGATAAAAACACAAACTAAATCAGCGACTAAACAAAAACTAGGGCACAAACTCAACACTACGAACTCTGAAATTGAAATATGCAAAGGCTAAACACGTGGTTATGGGCCGGGGGGGGGGGGGAATTTTTTTTGGCTTTTCTGTGGACGATAGGATGAACACAAAATGAAATTAACTAAGGGTAGTGCGAACCTGATAGTGCACCTGAAGCTCTGATACTGATGCGAACAAGGGTTCTCAATCTTCTGAAAGGTTTTGGATAATTTGATTTGGTCAGAGGCGACACACAAATCGATCTGGCTTCAGAACAACACGTTCTAAACCCCGCAATCGCAGCACGATATCACCTCTGGCTATCAACCATCCTAAAATGATTGACCTTGCTAAGAAGGCTAATCCCTGCCTGCGAATCAAGAACACAAGCAAGAACAAAGAAGAATGCAACACAATTACAGATATATTATGAACCTCACGAAGTTGGGTCACACAAACCGATTAAACGGCAAAACTGTTGTGAACAAAATAATCTAAGAAAAATCCAAACCCTAATGGTGCGGCAGCAGCTATATATGAAGACTTTAGGGTGGTGCAAGACCCTCTGGACGCGCCCCTAATTGGGCTCAACTGGATACAAAGCCCCAAGGCCAAAAACGGGCGACACAGCACCAACACAGAATCTGGACCCTCTCTTGTTTTGACGATTCCAAATGACTCCAGATGAATTTTGACATGAGGCCGGCAGCATTTGAAAGGTCATCTTCTTATATTTTCGTTCACATGTAGAACGTCAAAATCCGAGTCCGTATGCGTCCTGGGCGTCCGTTTTAGTGCAGACTGGTCCTGGGGCCGAAACAGACTCAAAGTCAGTTTTGGTTGGGCCTTCACCTTGGCTTCCACGTACTTGCTGGTCCTCCATGTCTCCAAGTATTTCACCCATCATCTCCTGGTCCTCTCCATGGTTCCTAATTACAATATAATCATTAGGTAGCAATCCATTCTCAAAAGTGACATATAATGAAGAATGTAGGAACGAGCTCTCCTCTAAATTTAGGCGCCGTGCACGAGCTCTAGTCATTGGACCTTGGAAGTCCAGAATTGGAGGAGTGTTGTGTGTATCCATAGGAGTGATGTCCTCATCATCCTCCCCCTCTTGAAGTGGAGTTGTTCTCGACTCAGGCTCATCCTCTTCTCCCAAGTATGGTTTCAAATCTGAAATGTTAAAAGTAGGACTAACCCCAAACTCGGGAGGCAACTCAAGTTTGTACACCAAATAGGAAAGCGCGCTCATCCTTTTCCTTCATAATAATAAATATATATTTGCATGGAAACCTTCTGATATGCCAGGTGTTCCAAGGGAAAATGCTGAGCATAGATTACATGTTCGACCGAGTGGCAAACCTGTGCACCAACATCTTAGACGATTCTCACAGGATCGTACGGATGCGATTAGAAAAGAGATCGACCGATTATTGGCGGTTGGTTTTATTAAAGAAGCATCCCACCCCGACTGGTTGGCCAACCCAGTTTTAGTATGGAAAACGAACAAGGAGTGGCGAATGTGCGTGGATTACACTGGCCTTAACAAGGCGTGTCCCAAAGATCCATTCACCCTCCCTCGCATCGACCAAGTAGTCGACTCAATGGCTGGTTGCGCTTTACTATGCTTCTTAGATGCCTATTCAGGATACCATCAGATCCCTCTGCATGAGTCCGACCAGCTAAAAACATTGTTCATCATGCCTTTTGGAGCTTTTTGTTACACGATAATGCCCTTCAGGCTAAAGAATGCGGGCGCTACATACCAACAGACAATGCAACGTTGTTTAGGCAACCAGATCGGAAGAAACGCGGAGGCCTACGTAGACGATGTAGTGGTCAAAAGCTAGCTTGCGTCCGACTTAATCCAGGACCTGGTAGAGATGTTCGATAATCTTCACACATATAGCATGAAGCTCAATCCTGAGAAGTGCGTCTTCGGTGTCCCATCTAGGAAATTACTCAGTTTTTTTGGTCTCAAGTCATGGAATTGAGGCAAATCCTGAGAAGTTAAAGGCCATATTACGAATAGGGTGCCCTCACTCCTAGAAAGACGTCCAGAAGCTCACAGGCTGCATGGCGGCCCTCAGCCGATTCATTTCCCAACTCGGCGTCAGAGGACTCCCATTCTTCCGACTGCTAAAGAAGCAAGACTCATTTGTCTGGAATGACGAAGCCTAGAAAGCCTTGGACGACTTTAAGGCCTATATTACTAGCCCTTTGGTGTTGACACCTCCTGAACCAAAAGAAACTTTGCAGCTGTACATCTCCGCAACCACACACGTTGTCAGCAGTGCTAGCGGTCAAACGGGTGGAAGATGGCAAGGCTCAAAGGGTGCAGCGGCCGGTATACTACATCAGCGAAGTCTTGTCAGATTCTGAGGTACGTTACTTCCAGCTTTAGAAGATGGTGTATGCGTTACTGATGACATCTCGAAAGCTCAAACAGTATTTTGAGGATCATCCGATTGAGGTGCACACCTCCTTTGGTCTGGGCGAACTATTACATAATCGAGATGCCACTGGTAGAATTGCCAAGTGGGCCATTGAACTCGGATCATACGAGATCACCTTCAAGACCTGTGACACAATCAAAGGCTAGGATCTATCAGATTTCATCACCGAATGGACCGAGTCCAAATTACCACTGACTCCGCAGGAAACAAGCTACTGGACTATGTCCTTTGACGGTTCCTTACAACCGGAGGGAGCTGGTGATGGGGTAGTACTAATATTTCCAGAAGGAATCAGGATGCGTGATGTGGACAAGGGTTCCTGATCTTCTGAAAGGTTCTGGATACGTTGATTTGGTTGGAGGCGATACACAAATCGATCCGGCTTCAGAACAACACGTTCTAAACCCCACAATCACAGCACGATATCTCCTCTGGTTATCAACCGTCCTAAAACGATTGACCTCGCCGAGAAGGCTAATCCCTGCCTGCGAATCAAGAATATAAGCAAAAACAAAGAAGGATGTAACACAATTACAGATGTATTATGAATCTCACGAAGTTGGGGTCTCACAAACCGTGATGACGGCGAAACTATTATGAACAGAATAATCTAAGCAAAACCAGAATAATCTAGGATCATGCAACGCCCTCTAGACGTGCCCCTAATTGGGCTCAGCTAGATACAAAGCCCAAAGGCCAAAAACAGGCGACGCAGCACCGAAACAGATTCTGGACCCTCTCTTGTTTCGACGACTTCCGATGACTCCGGATGAATTTTGATATGAGACCGGCGGCATTGGAAAGGTCTTCTTCTTATCTTTCCGTGCATATGTAGAACATCCAAATCCGAGTCCGTATGAGTCCTGGGCCTCCGTTGTGCATACTGGTCCTGAGCCCCGAAATAGACTCGTAGTCGGTTTTGGTTAGGCCTCCACCTTGGCTTTCACGTCCTTGTTGGTCCTCCACGTCTCCAAGTCCTTCTCCCATCATCTCCTGGTCCTCTCCATGGTTTCTAATTACAATATAATCATTAGGTAGCAAACCATTCTCAAAAGTGACATATAATGAAGAATGTAGGAACGAGCTCACCTCTAAATTTAGTCGTCGTGCACGAGCTCTAGTCATTGGACCTTGCAAGTCCAGAATTGGAGGACTGTTGCATGTATCCTTAGGAGTGATGTCCTCATCATCCTCCCCCTCTTGAAGTGGAGTTGTCCGTGACTCAAGCTCATTCTCTTCTCCCAAGTATGGTTTCAAATCTGAAATGTTAAAAGTAGGACTAACCCCGAACTCGGGAGGCAACTCAAGTTTGTATGCGTTATCATTAATCTTCTCAATTATTTTGAAAGGACCATCAGCTCTAGGCATTAATTTAGACTTTCTCAAATTTGGAAATCGATCCTTTCTCAAGTGTAACCATACTAAATCTCCTACATCAAGTTTTACTTATTTTCTACCTTTACTACCAGCAATTTTATACTTTTCATTCATCTTTTCAATGCTAAGTCTAGTGGTCTCATGCATTTTCAAAATAAATTCAGCATGCTCCTTAGCATCAACATGAACTCTCTCATGAATAGGTAAAGAAAGTATATCAAGTGGAGTACGGGGATCAAAACCTTACACTACCTTGAAAGGACTTACCTTCGTAGTAGAATGTGTTGCTCTATTATGTGCAAACTCAACATGAGGCAAACATTCTTCCCATTGCTTCAAATTTTTCTTCAAAATAGCTCTCAACATAGTACCCAAAGTGCGGTTCACCACCTCAGTTTGTCCATCAGTTTGTGGGTAACAAGTTGTAGAAAATAACAACTTTGTACCCAACTTATTCCAAAGCGTGCGCCAAAATTGACTCAAGAATTTTGCATCACGATCTAAAACAATAGTAGAAGGCATACCATGCAAACATACAATTTCTTTGAAAAAGAGGTCAGCAATAAAACTAGCATTATCAGTCTTATGACATGGTATAAAGTGTGCCATCTTAGAAAATCTATCCACAACAACAAAAATAGTATCACTTCCCCTCTTAGTCCTATGCAGTTCTAAAACAAAGTCCATAGAAATATCCGCCCAAGGAATAGAAGGAACAGGAAGTGACATGTATAAACCATGTGGATTCAAGCGAGACTTAGCTTTTTGACATGTAGTGCAGTGAGCAACAAAGCGCTCAACATCTTTCCTCATCCTTGGCCAAAAGAAGTGTGTGGCCAAAATATCCTCCATCTTCTTGGCACCAAAATGACCCATCAATCCACCTCCATGCGCCTCCTGTAACAACAAAAGACAAACAGAACCAACTGGAATGCATAGGCGGTTAGCTCTAAACAAGAAGCCATCAGTCAACACAAATTTGTTCCATGCACGACCTTCTTTACAATGCAGCAATACATCTTTAAAATCAACATTAGCAGCATATTATTCTTTAATTGCCTCAAGTCCAAAAATTCTACAATCAAGTTGAGACAATAAAGTATAGCGCCTAGATAAAGCATCAGCGATCACATTATCCTTCCCTTTCTTATGTTTAATAATGTAAGGAAAAGACTCAATAAACTCAATCCATTTAGCATGTCTACGGTTCAAATTACATTGAGAACGATTATACTTAAGTGATTCATGATCAGAATGAATAATAAATTCTTTGGGCAACAAATAATGACGCCACGTCTCTAAACAACGTACAAGTGCATATAATTCCTTATCATACGTGGAGTAATTCAAAACAGGTCCAGTAATTTTCTCACTAAAGTATGCAACAGGTTTACTATCTTGCATCAAAACACCACCAATGTCTATACCACTAGCATCATATTCAAGCTCAAAAATCTTATCAAAATTAGGTAATTGCAGCAATGGTGCATGTGTAAGTTTATCCTTCAAAGCATCAAAAGACTCATGATGTACCTTACCCCAATGGAAATCAATGCCCTTCTTTGTCAACTCATACAAAGGTGCAACAATGGTGCTGAAATCTTTGATAAAGCGGCGGTAGAAACCTGCAAGACCAAGAAAACTCCTCACCTGTGTGATAGTTTTAGGTACAGGCCAGCTCTTTATAGCTTCAATCTTCGCCTCATCCACCTCAATTCCCTGTGGAGTCACAACATAGCCAAGAAAAGAGACTCGATCTGTGCAAAAGGTGCACTTCTCAAGGTTACCAAATAAACGTGCATCTCGTAAAGCATAAAAAACAGCACGCAAATGATTCATATGTTCATCTATGGATTTGCTATAAATCAATATATCATCAAAGTAAACTACCACAAATTTGCCAATAAAAGCACTTAAAACCTCATTCATCAAGCGCATGAAAGTACTAGATGCATTAGTTAAACCAAAAGGTATTACTAACCACTCATATAATCCAAATTTGGTTTTGAAAGCTGTTTTCCATTCGTCTCCAAGTTTCATTATAATTTGATGGTAGCCACTACATAAATCAATTTTAGTGAAAATTATAGCACCACATAACTCATCAAGCATGTCGTCTAGCCTAGGAATAGGATGACGATACCTAATAGTAATATTATTAATGGCTCTGCAATCTACACACATACGCCAAGTACCATCTTTCTTAGGAACCAAAAGTACAGGAACAACACAAGGACTAAGTGATTGACGAACATACCCACGATCCAAAAGGTCTTGAACTTGTCGGTGTATCTCCTTAGTTTCCTCAGGGTTGGTCCTATAAGCAGCACGGTTTGGCAAAGTAGCACCTGAAGCTCTGATTACCACTTGATGTGGACAAGGGTTCCCGATCTTCCAAAAGGTTCTGGATACGTTGTTTTGGTCGGAGGCGACACACAAATCGATCCGGCTTCAGAACAGCACGTTCTAAACCCCGCAATCGCAGCACGACGTCTCCTCTGGTTATCAACCGTCCTAAAATGATTGACCTCACCGAGAAGGCTAATCCCTGCCTACAAATCAAGAACACAAGTAAGAACAAAGAAGGATGCAACACAATTGCAGATGTATTATGAATGTCACAAAGTTGGGGTCTCACAAACCATGATGACGGCAAAACTGTTATGAACAGAATAATCTATGCAAAACCCAAACCCTAATGGTGTGGCGGCTGCTGTATATGAATACCCTAGGATCATGCAAGGCCCTCTGGACGTGCCCCTAATTGGGCTCAACTAGATACAAAGCCCAAAGGCCAAAAACAGGCGATGCAGCACCAAAACATATTCTGGATCCTCTCTTGTTTCAACGATTTCCGATGACTCCGGATGAATTTTGATATGACACCGGCGGCATTGGAAAGGTATTCTTCTTATCTTTCCGTGCATATGTAGAACGTCCAAATCCGAGTCCGTATGCGTCCTGGGCCTCCGTTTTAGTGCAGACTGGTTCTGAGCCCCGAAACAGACTCGAAGTCGGTTTTGGTTGGGCCTCCACATTGGCTTTCACGTCCTTGCTGGTCCTCCACATCTCCAAGTCCTTCTCCCATCATCTCCTGGTCCTCTCCATGGTTCCTAATTACAATATAATCATTAGGTAGCAAACCATTCTCAAAAGTGACATATAATGAAGAATGTAGGAACGAGCTCACCTCTAAATTTAGTCGTCGTGCACGAGCTCTAGTCATTGGACCTTGCAAGTCCAGAATTGGAGGAGTGTTGCATGTATCCTTAGGAGTGATGTCCTAATCAATGCGCCATGTCCTCCGGATGCATTTTCGCGCATCTAATAACGCGGCGGAGTATGAAGCCCTCTTGCATGGTTTAAGGACTGCTATATCACTTGGCGTCAAGCGGATTAGTATTTCAGGTAACTCGGCGCTTGTCATCAATCAGGTAACCAAGGAGTGGTGTTGTTCTGATGAAAACATGATAGCATACTGCGCTGAAGTTTGGAAGCTTGAAGACAAGTTTGATGGCATCGAGTATAAACATGTCCTTCGCAAGTTTAACGAGGACGCAGACGTATTGGCCAAACTTGGGTCCAACAAGAGCACAAATACCCGATGGGGTATTTCTCGATGATCTACACAAACCATCTATACTATCCTAGCAAACTGTGGCACAGGCTGTCAAACGAAAAGAAGCATCTCTACAGATCCTTGAACTGGAGACAGACTGGAGGGTCCCACTCGTCGAGGAATTGGACAGCAAAGTGTTGCCAGCCAACAAAGAAGAAGCCCTTCGAATAATTCGCAAGTCAAGGCTACATTGCACCGTGGATAATCAGTTATACAAGCACAACCCATATGGCGTACTTTTGAAGTGCTTGTCGTGGGAGGAGGGCATTGCTATCCTACAGGAAGTCCATGTTGGCATATGTGGCAACCATGCGGGTCCTTCGACTATAGCATCCAAAGCAATGCGACAGGGATTTTACTGGCCCACGGCCATCGCTGACGCAAAGGACATCGTCTAGAAGTGCGAGGGGTGCCAGTTTTTCGCTTGACAGATGCACGTACCTGCCACCAAACTACAAAATATCCCGATAACATGGCCTATTTCGGTTTGGGGTTTGGATATCGTTGGACCTTTTCAGAAGGCTCAAGGAGGTTTCACTCATCTATTCGTGGCCGTGGATAAGTTCTCCAAATGGATCGAGGTAAAATCAGTCAGAAAAATTTCTACAAAGAAGGCCGTTGAATTTATGACTGATATAGTGACTCGGTTTGGTGCCCCACACATGATTATCACCGATAACGGGAGTCAGTTCATGGCACAAGAGTTCAAGGACTTTGCAGACAGAATAGGATTCAAGATTGGATATGCTTTAACAGCTCATCCACAGAGTAATGGTCAAGTCGAGTGGGCAAACAGCCTAATATTGTCAGGAATTAAGTCTCGCATATTCAATAGATTGGAGAAATATGCCTGGCGTTGGGTCCAAGAGCCACCATCAGTACTATGAGGACTGAGAACTAATATCAGTCAGGCTATGGGGCACTCGCCTTTCATGTTGGTTTATGGCTCTGAAGCAATGTTGCTGACCGAAGAATTAATCGCCTCACCACGTGCGTCTGCATATGACAACAAACTTTCTAACGAACATAGGCGTGATGACCTTTTGTTGTTGGAGGAGAAACGTGACGCCACTTTAATTTGGTCGGCCAAGTACCAGCAGAGTTTGCTTCGATATCACGACAAAAATGTCAGATCATGTGATTTTGTGGTGGGTGATTTGTTCTTAAAGCAGGTTCAATCTACGGTCGGCAAGCATAAGCTGTCGGCTCCATTGGAAGGGCCTTTTATCGTGAAGGAAGTCACTCGGCTAGGCGTGTATCGGTTGATGCGCGAGGATGGATCGGACCTTCCTAGTTCCTGGAACATATCTCAGCTATGTTGTTTCTATGCCTAGCGTTAGTAGTTTGTTCTAGTTCATATACATTTGTATTTTTTGATATCATATATACATATGTTTTTGTGGTCATGATAATTGCTTGCATGATTCTGTGCGAACTAATTATTTTGTGATTATGAATAGTCATGACTCAAAATTTTGATTCTTGGTACCACCTTAACTCGCACATGTTGACCAAGTGGGTTCTTAGTCCCCAGGGTTCATGTCGTCTGTTGAGGACCAAGGCAACTTTCCTAATTCGCATATGTTTGACCGAGTGAGTCCTTAGTTTCCATGGTTCATGTCGGTTATTGGGAACATTGTTTAGAGTATTGACGTGCGTTGTGTATTGGTTGTGAGTGTTTAAAAAGAGTTCATATAGTACATAAACAAAGCAGTACGTCCTAGAGTTCATTGCAGTTCTACTGGACTAAACTTGATACATGATTGGTGATGATGCAGAAGTATTGAACAAAATTTTATAGTTTTGGCAATGGATCCAGTTCTATCTGGTTAGCTAACACATTGGCAATTTTTTATGTCTCTGTGACCAGAGCTTCGCACTGCTCATCTGAAAAGTCCTCATGGAAGCCTTCCACAACCACGTCTGTGTTGATTTCGGGAATATGGGACTTGGCAATGGCCAGTACCTGGGCACCCACTAGTTCTGGAATATGCCGGGTGTTGGCACTCCCCAAGTGCCCCTTTTATATGTGAATATTACCCCAATTAGAGCATAATTGATACCAATATAGGCCATTTACCTATGATATTGCCTATATATTTGTATATGCGTTGTTTTGGAGCTTTATTGTAGAAACAGGTAAAATTGGCGATTAAAGTGATGCTGGAGAGGACATGAATCCAGAACCAACGAAAAGCACTGAAGAAGCCCAGTGCATCGATCGACGCAGTCCATGAGCCGGTCGGCGTAAGGGTATTTTGGCCCATAGAAGTGATTGAGGCCCATTTCACATGTTTATGGAAGTTTATCTGCGCAAGACACTTGAAGATATTTACCTAGAAGATTTATGGAACTTCAAGATCTTGACTTGTAGTTCAAGACTTTATCTCGAAGGAAAAGACCCACATGGCAGCTGTGGAAGGTAGAAGAACCGACTCGGAAGAGAAACCCGAGAAGACACGGCTTGCGCTGATCGACACAATCCTACGCCGATCGGCGCAACCGCCTTATTTGCTAGAAACCGAGTCCTCTATGAGTAGAACCTCTATAAATATTTATAAACCCTGGTATCGGCAGAAGCAGAGGCAGAGGCGATAGAGGAACAACAGATCCTTGAGTTAGAGCCACCGAGGCTTGCCCCGTTAGAATAGATCTCTAGTTGAGTTTCAAAAACCATTGGTGTTAAGAGTTGATCCTTCAAGGTAGACCATCTCGACGGGGATGAATCTTACTCTATGTATCTCAAGGATGATTGAATATGTTGATGATGGATTTGGTGATTTGTCTATCTTGATTCTATAATCATGCATATGATTATTCCAATTGCTTAGTTCTAGGCTGAGCAAGTAGATATTATCTTAATCGTGGTGATTAGGATAGTATTCGGACATCGTATTGGTTATGGTTGCTTGATGATGCTAGTAGTGTGGCTTAGCGGTGATAGCACTAAGCCTGCGCAGCACTATTGGATAGTTGAGTAGGGTACGATACTCGCATGATTAAGGGTTTTCTCTTGGCAGCGATAAATTGGGAGCCACTCGGAAAGCAGGGTGGTCATATTCATCATAGGTTTTCACTTATCCATGTAATTATCCATTATGATGCTATTCGATTAGACTTTCTGGTTACGATCTCACTAGTAGATACTTGGCTACTCACTTAACAACTTAGGCTTACAAGGTATCTGACGCACTTGGCTTAGATCCACCAGTGTGCCGATCGGCTCAACACCTGCGCCGATCGGCGCAATGATAGATTCACTAGTGTGCCGATCGGCTCAACACCTGCGCCAATCGGCGCGACGATAGATTTTCTATCTGGGCACCTTTGTGCTGGCCAACCTCCCCTCATGCAACCTGAATTCGACAGTAGCTTTGATTAGATCTTTTACTGTTAACTTTGTTTAATTACCCCTAAGGTCCTAGTGGATTCAATAAACCTTGGAATACTCAATTCAACGGAAAAAGTGCTACAATCGTACACCGTCCTCTTGCAATATATAAGTGGGTGCGTAGTTACAACCAACAAGCTACTTTAGTCTGGCGCCGTTGCCGGGGACCATAGCAGGTTTTTAAACATTGTTTGATGTATTAGTGTTTAGTCATTGTGCTTTACATGTCTCTTTAGTACATATATTATGTTAAGTGAAACTAACAGGTATGGATGGTCCTAAGTCAAACAAACCCTCTAATTACACCGATGATCTAGAAAGACTCTTTCACAAGAAGAGAACAGTGGAGAAGAGAAGCCAGTCACTTGGAGATTTAGCCGGAGGAGCAGTCCACGCCACCCCTTGAGTATTGTTCACAACAGTAGAGGCCATAGTTCAAGATCAAAAAGAAGAGGAGATGGCAGAGTTACCTATGGTTAATCGTCTCAAGCCTCAATTGACTAATGTTGTCAAGATAGATTTCCAAGAAGCTCAAGATCAACTTCCGTATCAATTGGAAAGATATGTTGGAATAGTGGCGTAACAACCGTTCACAGGTTCGGAAGATCCCAATCATCATTTGCAACACTTCATTGAGGTTTGCAGTACATTCAAGATAGCGGGATTGATCAGAGACCAAGCATGTGTGCGGCTGTTCCCCTTCTCTCTAGTTGGTCGCTCCAAGTGATGGTACAATGGATTGGAAAACCCAGTAAAGACTGTGTGGGACATATTAGCAGCTGAATTCTTGGCCAAGTACTTCCTACCTGGTAAGACTCAAGCTTTAAAGAACAAGATTCTTGGGTTTACACAGAATGTTGATGAGAGCATTGGAGAAGCATGGGAGAGATACAATGAATATATGGATGCATGCCATCATCATGGTCTGACAGTTGGAGAAGTTGTTGAGAGGTTCTACACATGATTGAATCAACCATCTCATCAACACTTGGATGCTTCAGCTGCAGGTCCATTCATGTCAAAAACTCCCATCCAAGCTAAGGATTTGATCAAGTTGCTAGTTGAAAATCAATCATGGGATACTGAAAGAAGTTCAAGGAATTTGCAACCTTCAAAGGGATTGACAAAGAGTGTGATTGAGAGGACCCAGGAAGACTTTATTATAGATCGCCTCGATGCTATTCAAGGAAGGTTGGACAATAATCTTCATATCCCTGAGGAAGAGTCACTCAAGCTAGCAGAATCACGCTCCACTTGTGATGAGTGTGGGAAATTTGGCCATGTGAAGAAAAATTTCCCTGAAGAGATAAAGATGCTAGAATATATGAAGAATAGTGGATGGAAGCCCCAATATCAGTAGCAAAGGAGTTCTTTCTCTCCTAGTTCATCCATGCAAAATTCTATCCCACTTCGTCTCCAATGTCATGAGTTCTTCCAAGCTCAAGAGAAGATCAACAAGGACAATCAAGCTAAATTCAAGGAGATTGATCGTGCCCTTGAGGGAATTAATAACAAGGTGATAGAAATTGGGAGCTCCAATGAGCAAATTTTGAAGCATACCAAGATTATAGAGCAACAGATGGGACAGTTATCACAAGCCATTCAAGGCAACAAAGGAGCTATTCCTGGGAATATGAAATCTGCAGAGCAATTAAAGGCAATAACTACGAGGTCAGGAAAACAAATAGAAGATCTAGAGCACCCTGCAGGAGCAAAGATGCCCCGCACCGATCGGCGCACACCTAGCGCCGATCGTCATGACGGTCCTGACAGCACCGATCGGCTCCCTGAAAGCGCCGATCAGCGTGAGGAGGATGTTGACCTCTCTGGTCTGAAAATGAACATGGAGACAGAGGAGCATGGCCCTGCCATGTTCCTAGATACTCAACTGCTGACGAAGACAGAAAGAGCGTAACAACACGACGAGCAATTTGCAAGGTTCGTCGATATTATGAAGGAGATTTACATCAATGTCCCTTTTGTTGATGCTATTCAAGTACCCACCTACGCTAAGTACATCAAGGATATGATGCAAAACAAGAAGTTTCTAGCTTTTGAGGAGGTTGTGAAGGTTACTAAGGAGCTTACGACGGCAATCAATGATGTTGCACTTGAGAAGAAACCCGACCCTGGATCACCAAGCATCAAATGCATGATTGGAACAAGGATATTTGATAGGTGCTTGTGCGATCTTGGAGCAAGCATAAGTGTTATGCCCCGTCATATATTCACAAGTCTCAATTTGCCTGAATTGGAGCTTACTGGTATGTGTTTGGAGTTAGCCGATCAATTAGTACGCTTCCCTGATGGAATTGCTGAGGATGTGCCTGTTCAAATTGGAGATCATATCGTCCCTGTTGATTTTATTGTACTTGATATGGATAAGAGGATGAGGACCCTGTTGATCTTAGGTAGACCCTTCTTAAGGACAACAAAAGCAAGTATTGATGTTGGGAGTGGTGAGATAAGCTTTGATATAAGTGGGACTCCCTACTCTTTCAAATTTCGCCCGAAGATAGAAGAGTGTCGTACTGTTGATGAAGTGAAGAGATACAAGACACCGTGACAACTTTGCATCGAGAGTAATTGGAGGGGATGTATGGATAGGTTGTCCAAGCTATATGAGCCATGGAGATAAGAGAACGTTGTAGTGTCACGGCTTCACATCCCGTACCGTGACACTAAGGATTGATTGTTTGTGGGGAGGTCGAGCTCTTTGACCTGTAAATAACTAGAGCGCTCTTGGGAGGCAACCCAATGATCAGGGGATTTAGACGTTGCTTAGTGCTTATGGGAGGGCAACGCGTTTCATCTAGTTAACTAGTGCTGGCCGGGAGGGCAAGCCAGTGTTTTTAATTTGCTTGCTTATAATAAAAACAATCTCCCGAATAAATGAAATAGAGAAAGTGTGTGCTTGATTCTTGTGTGCTCTTGTGTTGTCTATTTATTTGTACAAAACTGTGTATATATATACTGTAAGACTAACAACACAAGAATAAAACAAAAAAAGATCAAAAACATGAAGGAACAGTGCTTGCGCCGATCAACGCATTATTGCCCAGGTTAGGACAGAAGGCTGGCGATGCCCAAAATTGAAGGAGTGCTAAGGATCAACCAGCATAGTAATTTTCAAAGATGGAGCTATTCTCAAGGTAATTAAAATCTTTTTGAATTAATTTTTGTGTGCAAAATGGTTGCTAAATGACACAGAAAAGGATGAAGAGTAACATCTAGCAAAGAAGCGAGGGGCCGGGAGCAAGAATGGACGTCACGTCGATTGGCGCGCGTTAGCACTGTTCGGTGCAGACACCAGATGGGCCCCGCTATGTATGTAGATGCTACAGGAACATTAGAAAAAGTGGAAAATTAGGTGAAGGAGATGAACATGAGGCATCAGGATCAGCACCGGATTAAAAGACCAGGTGCAAGGGACTTGTGCTATTCGGCGATGTACTGCACCCATCGGTGCATGTACCCATGCGGTTCCCAAATGGGCGACAAACATGGCAGGCATTGATTTTGAAGAACAGGTATGATTGCTATGTAGGTATGCAGTGCAGAGGGGACATGGAATTGACTGAAAGCTGAAAAAGAGACGGCGCACCGATCGGCGCTGTCAATCAAGACGTTCTGTGTTGTTCCCCTGTCAACCAACATGATTTACCGGGAAGCGACATAAAGGAGAGGAATCAAGAACCAAGTTGTTAGAGCATTCAAAATTTGAATTATGCCGATCGGCATAACTATGCGCCGATCAGCGCGTCCTCAAATTTTTGAAATTCCAAGGCGGGTCCTTCTCCTGGAAGTTTCCCAAACTATAAAAGGGAGGCCAGGCACCCCCAGTTTGGCACACCATCCCGGTAATCTCTCCACCTTCCCCACTACCCATGATCTCGCGCACGTTCCACATTTCTCGTAGATGGATCGTCTCCGCGCCTCCGTCGGCAAGTTGGGCAAGAGGCTGTGTCGGGGAAGCAGTTCCGACGGCAGCAGCGAGTCGAGTGGTGACTCCTCCGCGAGGGGGAGCATCGGCGCTCATGATGACATGTCGGTGGGTGATGCATCCACCGGCTCGGCGGTGGCGGCCTACGAGATCCGCGCCCGCCACTCCGTCTCCGGCGCGCCCCTTTCAACAGAGCGTGCTACGAGGAGCCAAACGTGCTACGATCTCACTAGTAGATACTTGACTACTCACTTAACATCTTAGGCTTACAAGGTATCTGGCACACTTGGGTTAGATCCACCAGTGTGCCGATCGGCTCAACACCTATGCTGATCGGCGCAACGATAGATTCACTAGTGTGTCGATCGGCTCAACACCAACGCTGATCGGTACAACGACAGATTTGCTGTCTGGCACACGTTTGCGCTGGCCAGCCTCCCCTCATGCAACCTGAATTTGACAATAGCTTTGATTAGATCTTTTACTGTTAACTTTGTTTAATTATCCCTAAGGTCCCAGTGGAATCGATAAACCTTGGAATACTCAATTCAAGGGAAAAAGTGCTACAATTGTACACCATCCTCTTGCGGTATATAAGTGGGTGCGTAGTTATGACCAACACCGGGCATGTTCTTTCACTCGGCTCGGAGCTTCTTGCAACTTAGTAAGGTGGTCTCGGCATTGGGGTGGTTTTTGTTCTGGCATGATGTACTGCGCCACCACCTCCGCGTCTTTTTGCAAAGCTGCAAGAGACCAGCGAAGATTTTCATCACCCTTGATAAATTTCTTTTGTAACAGCTCATAAGCCTTTTTTGATCCTACAGGAACACAATTGTCTTATAGTTCTTTTAAGTAAGGACTCAGCAGTGCAGGTAATGTAAGGATGGGATTTACCTCTAAGACATTTTTCGACGTCGGACTTTTCCAGTTCGAGAGCTACAACTTTGGCTTTGTATTCTTCCTTGAGCCTTTCTGTCCTGAAAGATTTTTTGAATTTGTTCAGTTTGGCTAGCCCGTTTTCCAGCTCCGCATTTCTTTCCCTTTGATCTTTAACTGTTCCTTCAGCATCTGGTATACAAAAGGCATAAGTCGGCAGCTGCATTTTTCAGATATAGAGATATGCAAATTTATACCTTCTGCTCTTTCCTTCCAGTGGGCCTGGGTCTCCTTCATTGTTGTGAAGCCATCCTTCATTTTCTCAAAAAATTTTCTGATTTCATCCGAAGATTGAAGTTGTTTTTTCAATTCCTTGTTTTCGCATTTTAATGTCTCAGCAGCATTGGAGGATGACTCCAGAGTCCTCACTCGGTCCTTCAACTCAGCAATCATTGTCGCCGAGTCTGCATCTTTCTTGCTCCTCGCAGCGAGTTCTTGTGCCAATTCCGAAACAGAGAAGTCTGATAAATGTGGCGTACAGGTTGTTGTGCTCATGTTATGCTTGATAACATACCTGATAGTTTAAATTGAAGTTAGTCAGCCTAAGATGAATGATTTTTCAACTCAAGAACCAGGCGCCCAACCTCAAGTCTTTCTTTGGCAAGCTGATCTTCAAGGTTCATGGCTTTGCCGCAAGTCCTTTCCACAAGTTGCAACAGCTTGCTTTTATTGGTCATATGGGACTTCAGGCGCTGCAAATGGAAGAATAGAACACGAGGATGTATCATTCTTCATGATAACTAATGGGAGTAATTTAAATATTTAGGGGAGAGTATACCTGAAATAAGTGGTAGGCTTTTTTTGGTAAAGCCTTCAAAAGTCTTTCATTCTTCTTGTTTGGCGGCTTCATCAAACCCAGCAATCGCAAATTTACCAATATGGTACACTGACCTAGCGGGAGGATTTTCTTCTACAGCTTCTTCCTTTACCACTCGGTGAATGGGAGTCAACGCAACGTCCTCCTCAGGGCCGATTGGATGATCATAAGCTGGCTCCAGCATCTTCTGAAAAGTAAGTGTTGGTTCTTTGGCGTCCATGGGTGGAGGAGTTTCAGGAGCTGTAGTTGTCCCAGGATCATTTAAATCTGGCATCTGAGGCCCCCAATGTCTTGGCATGCCTAAGGAGATGTGAGAGCAGCGCCAATTTTACTCAGTTTCTTTGCCGAGTGATCAGTAACACCATCTTTGGAGGGCTTACCCTTTAAATCAGATTGGTCTTTCTCGGGGATCGAGCTCTGGAGAGTCACGGGGCTAGAGGAAGTTTTGTCCGATCTATAGATTATGTGACATTAGACAAAGTTACTTAATAAATAATTAGATGCATTGTCAATGGGAACACTTACTTTGACCGACGCTTAAACTTTAGTCCTCATAGTTTCGGGAGCGGGTTGGTGTTTTCTGCATTCTCGGGAGTTTTTTCCGTTGCTGCACTTTCTGCATTTTTATCACTCAGGTGACTCTGTCCTTCCGAGGATTTAGCTCCTGCATGAGTTTGCCGAGTGGTTGGCGACTCGGTGGAAGTCTTCTTTTTTTTATTGCTCTTGTAATCTGGCAATCCTTTCCGCCAGTGATTCATCATCATCAGACTCCTCTATGCAAGCTTTGCGGCGCTTAGGGGCTGATGGCCGACTAGGTGATTTTTCTTGGCTCACAGGAGGCAATGTTGGGTTCGAGGAGTAGCCATCTTCTGCATAATGAATGATGTATTAGTTAGTCATTGAAGATAAAGAGTACATCACAATTTCAACAATGAGCAGGGATCACTTACTGGATTCCTGTCAATTTTTGAATGATGCCCAGCTTTTGCAGATCTTGGAGTCCAATCAAGCAGTAAAGAAAATATATTTTCCAGACGAAGTGTTAACTCTCTTTCTGACAACTCTTCAGGCACCTCCATGGTGGGAGTTGTATGAAGTTGAAATTTCCATCCAGGAACATGGCACTTTTTGATGGTTTGCACACGGAGATAAATGAAGCTAGAGGCAACATCTACACCGCTATAGCATTTGGATTTTAGCACGGCAATCTGATCCAGCATTGCATCAACCTGGGCCTTCTTGTTGGGGGTTGCCTTGGCGGACCACTTGGGTCGAGGCACAGGGGCCTCAGCTGTAAACTCTGACAATGGGGGTGCATGGTTTCCATGGTAAAACCAGTCCGCATGCCATCCTTTGTTTTTTGAGGGAAGGTGGACTTCAATATATTTGGATTTGTTACTCAACTGAAATCTAGCGCCTCCAATTACATTACTACTGTTTGATTTTAGGACAAAACAGTTCCTTGAAAGTGTTGAAATGAGGAGGGATCCCTAAGAATACTTCGCACAGATGGATAAAGATAGAAATGTGAAGGATCGAGTTCGGATTCAGATTCACAAGGTTTATCCCATAGAAAAATAGAAGACCTCAAAAAGAAATTGCTACAGGGGATCCCAAATCCATGGTAGAAAAATTAGGCGAAAACAGTAATCTGATCTACTGGGGGTTGCAAAAATTTTTGACCTATGGCTTCGATCCAACCCCCGGTTTGTTGATCAGTACTCCATCCATCACCAACCTATTGATTTTTTCTATATCCACAGCGGAAGCAGGGAACTCCCTGATTCCTGCGGGAATGTTGAAGGTTACCTCTTCTTTGGCCTTTCCAGGGGAAGCTTGCTTCCTAGATTGAGTCTTGGTGCTTTGGCGAGTTCATTTGGGCGCCATTGCAGTTGCCCTTTGGAAGGAATAGAGATGCGCGGACCTCTTCGGGCAGAAATGGAGATCTAAGATCTAGGGTTTGGGTGCACGAGTTGCCGGCGGCTGTGATTTGAGGTGGAGAAGGTGAAAGAAGGTGAAGGGGTGTGAGTTTGTTTATATACTGGATGGTTAACCTAACGGGTTGAATGGGTTGTGGTTTTCTGTCGTGATAAGTGGGAGTAATTTTGGGGCATTTATGGCGCCTTGTGGCTCATGTCTTAAGCAAGTTAACGGTATCACTCAGGTCATGACTGGAGGTCCCACAATTGGGGGCTATAATGTCTGTGTTTTATAAATTGATCGGGAATCACTCGGATAATTGACTTTCAAGCTTCAAAAATTGTCAGAACATTCAAGAAGAATGACAATATCAATATTGGATATTATTATGGATAGTTGTTATCAAAATCACTCGGATGTGGCATTTGTATGCATATCTTGGGGGCTATAAATCTTTTCCAATAGATTTTTGAGTGATTTTGCAAAATATTACATGGATATTTGATGGAGGATTAACTTTGATTATTTTGAACTCACAAGGTATTTTAACTTGATTTCAACACCTTCTGAGTTGGGGGCTATGCTTATGGAATACGCCTTTTTAATTAATTGTCAAGGAAGGAGATTTTTTGTATAGCAAGATAAGCACTTTTCAATTTTGACAAGTTGAAGATTCGTATTCAAAATTGAAATGTTCTTGGGGGATACTGTGGCATATATGCATATGGGATACTTAACCACTCGGCAATATGACCGAGTGGGCCAAAGGCTTGGTTACAAAGCATTGCAGATCAAGGCCCAGAAGATAACTATTCGGATATTCGTTTAGAGTAGGCTACAAATTAAGTCAAGAGATATGGTGTATAGATAGAATCAAATGTAACCGAATCATAGACCACCATGTAAACCGCTGCCCTTCGACTATATAAGGACGGCACGGGGTCTTTAGGCTATCTCCAACGGTGGAGACCAAAATTGAAGACCCAAAACACCTAATAGGTCTTCCCAAGCCTGAAGTAACAAGACTCAAAAAGCTTCATCTCCAACAGGCTCCCCATTTTACATCTCGAGCTCGCCGTCCACCGCCCCTACCTCACCCGGCCGCCGCCGACCCTGCCTCGAGCTTGCCCGACCACCGCCCCTACCTCACTCGGCCGCCGCTGATCCTGCCTCGAGCTTGCCCGGCTACCGCCAACCCTGCCTGGACCTCGCCCGGCCAGCCGCCGCCGCTCCGCACTCACGCGCGCTCGCCTGGCTGTGCCTCGAGCTTACCCGGCCGCCGCCGCCCCGGCCTCAAGCTCTCCCGACCGCCACCGATCTGCACTCGCGCGCCCTCGCTTGGCCGCGTCGCCCTTCCGCGCTCGCCCGCGCTGCTGCTCCGTGCTCACCTGGCGTTGGTGGAGGCGGAGCGCGCTGGGTCGCGGAGGTAAAATCCCCATTTGTGGGTCGTGACCCAGGCGTTTCCCAAAATGGGTCTCGGGTTTAGGTCCTCTGTTGGAGACCGTTTTTTAGAATTTTAGACCTATTTTAGGTTTGGGTCACCATATGGGTGACCTGTTGGAGTCAGCCTTAGAGATCATTAGAACTCGTATTGGGAACTTTCTGCCCATTATGAACCCTAGATATACAAGAACACCAACAAGACGTAGGGTTGTTATCCGCAAGGAGTCCCGAACCTATATAAACCTTGTGTTCTGTGTCTATCGGCTTTCATACTCATACGCATACCTAATATAACTATCGAGATTATCTCTCGACACTCATGAACTCCAAACTAAAGAAGACGTCAATGGATGATATCCTCGTCAAGCTTGTTGCATTTGAGAACTATAAGGAAGGCATGGATGATGGTCAACCTTCCAAGCTCGCACTTCAAGCTGAGAATGACCAATCAAGCAAGTGCAACAAGAAATAGATGTTGATACAACTCCTAGAAGATGAAGATGTCGAGCTTGATGAGGAGAATCTTGCCCTTGTCATGAGGAAGATGAGCTTCCGGAGAAACTCATCAAGAAGAAGTGGTGATTTCTTCAAGTGCGGCAAGAGTGGTCACTTTTCTAAAGAGTGCCCCAAGACCAAGATAGACAAGAAGAAGCAACACTACTCATCAAGTGAGGATGAGGATGAGAAGCCCAAGCCCAAGGTTGATAAGAAGAAGCACTTCAACAAGGGTGATGACAAGCACAAGGGTAAAGGCAAAGAGAAGAAGATGTATCACCGCAAAGCATTCATTGGTGAATGGGTGAGCGAAGATTCTTCAAGTGAAGAAGAAGAAGAAGAAGAACTGGTGATGGATGGCTTTGAGATGCTCACAAGAGGAAGGACCTTGCACAAGGAGATTCTTGGGAGGAGCCTAGTGAACAACTCCGCACAACATGGACTTGGCTCCTACCCGGCCGTGATTGACACCCTTGGATGGAAGGAGAACATGCCATCATGGGTCAAGCCTCTTCTAGCGAATGACTACCTTTGTGACTGGTGCTACAAGGATGGTCATACCAACAAAGAGTGTCCCATGGTGAGAAGTTTAAAAATTATGCCTAATGCTAACTTGTTTCATGAGAACACACATTCCAAGCTTTTTAGGGACAAGAATGGCAAGGTGATGGCAAAGCCATTGGGACCTCCGGACAAGAAGAGGAAGGCCAAGATGATATGGGTGCCCAAATGCATTATGGACCTTGAGTGGGACACAAAGCTCAAGTGGGTCCCAAAGAAGGTGACCTGGATGGATAGAGGTGGTGGACCAAGTACCTTCTTGAAGATCAAGAGAAGTCCACCACAAGTGTCATGTGCCTCAACTTCCATATCTACTCATGAAGGAGGTACCCCTTATCATTCTTGCAAGTACGAGATACAACTCCATCAACAGTTGTGCGTGGAATACACTTGGTTAGACTCAAAGCAAGGGGAAAGATGTCCATCTCTTTTCTGTCAACAAATGCAAGCTCTGATGGCACCTTCACATAGATCCATTTCTCATGCCACTTGTTATCCCATCGGTTGTGAGTGCAGTGCACAAACTGAATGCCTTTCTTAAAGCAAGGTGTAAAGGTGATACATCCAAAATCAGCCTCGTGGACCATGCCGTCAATCTGGACATTCTTCAATTGGTTGTGCGTAGCGTAATACTTGCAGAAGACCTCGATATCAGGCTGCCCCTGATAGCTAAGCATTCCCCATACAAACTTGCTCAGTAAAGCTATCCATCTAGGACTTATATGGAGTTACACGTTGAAACGCACAAGAACCTATTGCACAAATAGGCTGCATGAAAAAATGAAGGCCACTGGTAAAATGATCCTCAAACACCACCGCTTCGTCGGCTTTGGGTTGAGGAACAGTCCCATCCCCAGGGAGTCGAGCGCCACCTTTGGGATAACAACCAAGTTTCATAAACTTCTTCAACATTGACCCCTCAAAGCGGGATTTACCAAATGCAACAGTCCGAGGCTTTGGTTCGTCAGCATCCTTCTTCTTCCCTTTCCGACCCCTCCCTCTACCAAGCTCGACGACAGGTAGCAGATCACTGACTTCCATGTTGAAATTACTCAGATCCTCTTCAATAGCTTGGGGTCTTTGTACCATACGACATTTTCCTTGCTCCTATGCTTCGACGGTTACCTTTCTGCCCTCTTTCAGAGCGAATTCATCGTCATCCCCATCGCCTTCTTCGTCGTCATCCCCTCTTCCCTTGCCTCATCACCCTTCTTGTCATCCTCCATAGTAGCCAATTCACTTGTAGCCTTACCACCAGCCCACCATAGCCTTGAGGGTATCCTCCAGGCTTCGAGTGAAGGCCGCATCGCCTTCAGCTTGAAGGTTGCCCTCGTCAGCAACATAAGCGGGGCTCATAGCTTCGATAGTATCAGGACGAGCAGTCTGTGCTACACGAGTCATCTCCCTTGATCCTAAAAACACGAGAGAACATGTCACACCCCAAAATTTCAAATTTTGGTTTGTGACCCAACTCCACTAAAATTTCAACATTTTTCTAATAATAGATTAATTTTTTTATAAATTAATTAGATAATTAGAGCATTATAATTTATTTTAGGAAAAAGTGCTATTTTCTAAATTAAATAAATTAATTTAGGTTATTATTATTTTTGCTTGTTGCATTCATGCCGAATTAGATGCACTAGGTTTTAATGTGCGCAAAATGTATTTTAAAAGTCAAAATGATTTTTGGTTTGGATAGAAAATAGATTAGGAAATAGGAAGGAAAAAGAAAATAGAAAGAGAGAAAACAGAACCCAGGCCACTTTGAGCCAAAACCCCCCAAACAAAGCCCACCCGTTATTTCTCCCCTTCCCCCTCCCGGCCTGCCATGGCCGTGGCCTGGATTTCTTCCCTCCCGCGCGGCCCACTCCCTCTCTTCCCCTCCTTCTCTTTCCCCCTCCCGCCTGGGCCTTTCCCCCCGCAGCCCAGCCACCCTGGCCCATACCGTGCCCCGGCCCAGCTCGCCCCGGCCTCGCCCCCAAAAACCCTAGCATCACCATCGCTGTCTGGGCGTGCGTGCCCGGCCATCCTCGGGTCGCGCGCCTATAAAAGGACAAGACCGCTATGCCCACGCCGCCCTTGATTTCCACCCCTCCCTTCTTCGCGCTAGCGACGCCTCGGCTCCCCGTCGTTGACCGCATCGCCGCCGCGCCATGGCCGAGCCTTGGAGCTCGAGGCCAACTCGCTCGCAGCCGCACTGGAGGTCCTGTACCCGCTGCCGAGGTCTGCCATGCCGAGCCACCCCCTCCCGTCATTTCCGCGGCACGAATCGATGCCCGGAGCTCCTCGCCATCGCTGCCGAAGACCACACGCCACCGCCCCTCGTCGCGATGCCTCCCCGGCCTCTTCCTCCCGTGCGCGACCCCTTAGGTGAGATCGTCGTCTTCTCCTCTCTCTCCCCCCCCCTTCGCACCGAGATCCGGCCACCGAAGCCCGAGCTCCGGTGTTCTCTGGTGAGCTCCAGTCGCCGCCGCCTCTGTCCTCGCCGCCGGCAGGCACCAACCTCTCCCCTTTTGTCCTGGCCCTTGGATCTAATCAGGACGGTCCAGATTAGATCAGGCCGAAGGGGTATGAGCCAGGTCTATGGATCCCATAGACCCCTGGTCAACCCTGGTCAACAGAAACCACAGACCCGGTCCATAGATTTTAGGTTTTAATTTAATTCTGTAAATTCCCTGTAATTGGTAGATTTGCGCATAAGCCCCCTAAGCTTTAACCTAATTAGTTTCTTGTCCAAATTTTTAGCAAAACCTTTAGTTTAATTATGTTTTAGCCCTGATCTTTTCTTAAAATTTTGTTTTTGACCCTGGAAATTTATAGAGAAACCCCTGAGCTTAATTTTAATTATAATTTCAGCCCTATCTTTTTACACTTAGGCCCCTGTACTTAAATAAAATTATGTTTAAGTCCTAAAATTTTGTAAAAACAACCTTATACTTTTTGGTAATTATTTTTCAGTCCTAATATTTTATAATTTAGTCCCAATAATTTTATAGAATTGCAAATAGCCCCCTGAGTTTTATTAAAACTATATTTAAGACCTAATTTTTATCCAGAATCTTTATTTAATTATTTTTAGGCCCCTAAAATTGTTTTAGCATTGTAATTTTTTACAGAAATGTGACACCCAGGTGTCTCATTTCTTGCTTAGCACAACTTGCCAAAAATTTTGGACTCAAGTTTGAGCATGAAATAATAAGGAAAAGATAAAAATTGGAATTTCTCCAAGTTAAATTAAAACCCTACAAGCAAAAATTTAAAGCAAATTAAATATCTATAAAACATGGGCCAAATAATTACATCAGAATTATGGTAATCACAAGAATTTTGGACCAAAAACAAGAGTTTTATTTCATTAAGAAGTTAATCAATTAAATGGTTTAACCCTAGAATTGATTTAACTTTAATTAATAATTCCAATTAAATTATTTCTTTGCTGACCAAATATACCTCACAAATAAATTTCTCATATCTTAATTAACCCACAGTTCAAATTTCAGCTTAATTGGAATTAGGGAAGTAATTTAAATCAATTAAAACTAAACCAGGGACCTCTTTGCAATCTTTTTGAAACCTTGGGGTCCTCTCTGCAAAAATTCCTGTCTTCTTCCTCCCGTCGCCTCTCCCGCCCGCGCGCGCGCCACGCGATTCCTCTACTGCCGCTGCCACCTCGGAACTCGTCACCGCGCCTCCGCATTCGCCGTCGCCGCACCCCGCTGCTGTCCGGCCGCTAGCTGCCGCCGACGAGCGTCTCTTTTCTTCTGCCTAAGACTGTCATGTCCCTGTTCCCGGTCGAAGCCGATTTCCGCTGCACTCGCCTCTGCCACCTCGATTCCCAGCACCTAGCCGCTCTCACTCGCTCGTGACCGCCCCGTCCTCTCGTCTCTGCTCCCTTTTTCTCGTGCCGCCGCTTGCCGCCGAGAGCCTCGGTCTCTTTCGCCCTGTCCTAAGCCGACGCAATTCTGCTACCGGCTCAACCACGCCCATGCCGTCGCGCTCGCACTGCCGCCTTGGAGCTCGCGACCGAACCAGCGATGAGTCGCGTTGCCGCGTACTTCCTACTGCTCCCTCCGCCGTGGCACCCTGCAAGACGACACCCGCCTGAGTAGCTTTCGCCCCTGCCCGATGCCGCCATGGCCTCTGGCCGCCGTCCCGCGATTCCTGGCAGCCACGATCGGTCTCCTCGCGACCAGTCGCTCCACGCCCTCTGACCGCATGAAAAGCCGCGTGCGACCCTGCTGCCACCTCGCCGTTGCCAGTCGGCCACCCTGCACGCCGCAAGCCGACGCGCGCGCGAGTTACTTTCTGCTCTGCCCAAAGCCGACGTGACCTCTGCTGCGCCACGCTGCTTCCCGCGCACCAGCCACTCCCTGTCATCCCGACCGCACACCAATCCTTGCGCGGACCCCCTACGGACCCGTGACCACCCCGCCACCCAGCCCCGGCCTATAAGAACCCCTGCCCTCTGCCGTTTTTTTTCGCGCTTCCCCTCTCCTCCGCCATTACGACCTCGAGCTCAAAACTCTCAAACTCCCGGCCACTCACTCCCTCCCGAGCCAAGTCAAGAGCAGCAACGTACGCGCCTACTCCCTCGCTGCATTCCCACCCCATGGCTCGTACAACCTTCTGGTGAAGCTCGACCAACTTGGAGAATCTCTGGACTCTACTTCCCGTCAGCCGCCGTCAACGCAACCTAAAATTCCGGCAACCCTGGTGAACCCCGTCTCCCTTTCTTCTTCTCATTGATGCGCAAGCTTCTTACGATCACTCCTGACCCTTCGCTTCTTCGATTTCGGGATCAAGAACACCGGCATTGAACTTTTCCCCCGCCGACCCCTTCTGCGCCGCCGTGTCCGAGCCGCTTCCACGGTGAGCCCCCTCTTCCGGCATTCCCCGACGATCGCCAACCTGATGCCGATGATCGCCGCACCCCCGTGATGCTGTAGGAGCCAGCCGCAGTCGATTTGCTGCCCCTCGTCCACCCCGCGACATCGCCGAACCTCCTCTCTCCACCACCGCTCGTCGCCGACCCATCTCCGGTAAGTTTCTGACTTCGTGAACCCCTCTAGTCTCCTTGCCTCGTCGCGCACATCATTTTCCCCCTCCTGCGGTGAGCTTCCGCCACCTAGAGTCGCCTGCGGCGAGCCCTCCGGCAAGCCCCGGCCGCGCGCCGCCGTGCTCAGTGAAGCTGACAGGCAGCCTCGCTGGCAGCCCATGTGGCAGCCTACGTGGCGCTGACTTGTCACCCACGTGTCATTTAAATGAACCAGAAAATTTCCAGAAAGCTGATGGAACTTCAAAAATACATAGAAAATTCATTTTAAGTCCAAATGACCTCAAATCAATTTTGTTAGCTTCATAATAATGTGCCTTATTTTAATAAAATAATAATCAACTACCTCTGTTAATATAATTTAGTTAATTAAATAACTTGTCCAAACACCAAATAAATCCTTAATAATTTTAGGAATGGAAATTAATTCTGATTTTTTGCATGCACTGTTGTTTCATGTTAATGCATCACCCTGATTTTTGACTAAGTCAAATCTGCGGTATTTAATATTATATTAATTAAGTAATACTTTAACTTGAATAAATGATAATAAATAAAATAATACTGTCCAGAGGCTATAACTTGGTAAAAATGCACTTCATATATGTCTCTGTTCATGATAAATCACTCAAGTCTAGAATCATCTTGTTGCTATTTTAAATTGTTTAATTGTTCTCAAGCTATAACGATCCTAATTAAAATGATCCACCCACGTGAAATAATGAAAATCTAATTTGTTTCTTTGAAGCATATGGCTTCGAGAACTTAATAATAAGTTGTTGGCACCCACACTCTAATGCAATATACATCCATCATTTGTTGCATTCAGCATGTTATTGCATGTAACGGTATTTCAACACTACCGTTAACCCTTGTTCATCAATAGGTAACGACACTCAGGAGCAGGAGCCCGACGTCCAGCAGGGAGACTATAGTAGCTAACACTTGCGTGGATCCAGGCAAGCCCCGGTTTGCATTAGCCTCTTTATAAAGTTTTGCTAGTTTAATTCACTACTAGTGTCTATGCTTGAATTGTTGCATTAGGTCATAGGAGTTGATTGGAACCCAACTTGCATGTTTTCCCCAAATGACCTATGTTGTTGTTATTAGAAACTTGGTAGGTTCGATACTAAGATGCTATGCTTAGTGATTGATAAGTCCCGGTAGTTATCATGATTACTAGGGAATAAACTTAGTCACTAAAATGGAACTTATGTAAAAGAAGTTTATTTTGATGTTTGGCCGGACAGGGAATTTGCATGTGTAGGTTGGCAGCAACACATGGGTGTTGGCTGCGGTAGCCCTGTCTTGCCCACCCTAGGACCCGTCCGTGGTCGGCCCCTTGATCAAGTTTTGAACAGCACCGAATGCAGGCTAGTTTCATGGGCACTAGTAAACCGATGTAGCATTAAAGATTGCTTATATCAAGGACGGTTAAGGTGCGTTGGTCTTAGGACCCCTCGGCTGTGGGAGTGGGCGGTCCATACCACAAAGTACTGTTGGCAGGACGGCATGCCCACTCGACGTCACCACACCCGGGTCTGGATGTGGGTGGTTTTTCTTGTGAAAGGTTGCCATATACGACCTTAATTGGTGCATATGTGTCGTGTTATTCGGGTTTTCCCAGCTGGTGTAAATCAATTGCAATTGCTATCCCTCACAGTAATGAGTACCGCTTGTTCACCGCGCCAATCACGTAGTTGCACCTGATATCATGGATATGGATTTGTATTGGTTATTACTGGTATATTATATTGTTTGATTGTTGCACTTCTCTTTATGTATTGTTTTATTATCTTATCGTTGCAACCAAAGTTATATTCCGCACAACCCATTTAATCTAAAAATAAAACTTGATAGAACTAATAGGTTGTTTAGTGCGAGTCCTTTTAAAGAAGCCACCTATTAGAGCCATTGCATGTCTAGGTTTTTGACGGGTAAGTCTTGCTGAGTAATTAGTACTCAGGCTTTATGCTTATGTGGTTTTCAAGTACTGAAGAAATAGAAATGCCTGTAGATGTGTTGCCTTGGGACGTGCAAGTCCCTGAGGGTTGGACTGCCCATTGGGAGTCTGACCTGCCGCCGCAGTGTTTGTGAGTGCTGCTAGGGTGTTGATTCTTTGGGCATGAATCATCACCATGCTGTATCGTCGAGCTCGTAGATTTTATCGTTATTTTGCTTCCGCTATTTTCAAAACTTCATGAACTTGTAATTCCACTGCACTTTGATGTAATAATTGAACTTAAATTTGGATCATTGTTGTATTATCAAGTGTCTGCGTTATCAGCACCTTCGGGACCTCGATCCTCCGGGAAGGGGCGCCTCAGCTGGTATCAGAGCCGTGGTCCATGATAATACAACAATTAAAATGTATTTTCAAAAAAACTACGATGTTACATGTGAGGATACGTTAGTACTGCCCCTAGTAGTTATTAGGGTTAGTGACAATGCTAACGGGTTATGCTTGAGTTGGCTTTTAGTTGGTTCATCTTTTGGCATTTAAAGTTCGCTCGCAAGGACTGTGGCTTTGCGGGACGATTCCTTCCATGAATCATTGCCAACATTTTTCATTTTGGCTCCTTGACAAGTGTTGGAGCGTAGAGTTCACTCGCGAGGGCTATGGTTTTGCGAGACGGTTTCTTCCATAAACCGTGCCAACTTTTATTAGTAATGCTCATCAGAATAGGTTTATGAGCATTGGTTCGCTTGCGAGAACCGTGGTTTCGTAAGGCGGTTCGTTCCATGAATCGTTCTAGAGTTACCCTTATTTTTGTAGTTTCTTTTAATTTAATGTAATGTTTCTGCAATGAGTTTTTCTGCAGGTACACTAACACCGTTAGTACAACACTTAGTGATTACGTGATGAGTGCGGGTCGTCACCAATTTTTCATGCCGCTAAGTACCGGCAATATAGGTGTGTGTTGTGAGGAACGCTAGGTAAATAAATTGAATTTTGCATCATTGCATTCCTTATAACTTAACTAAAATTCTGTTCTCTCCTTACTTACCCACCTCTGAAATAAAAGTTTGCAAGTTTGATAAGTACAAAATTCGAAATACACGTTTGAATTATTAAGTTAACAACAATCTATCAACTCTCTGTTTTCAACGTCCCTGAACTTGCAAAAATCCTAAGTCCAGTTCTACTTGAAATTTTTGGGAATACAAACACCATCTGAAAGGCTATGAAAGTCTAGTATAGCGTGGTACCAAGAACCAGTTCTGTAGATTTCGTTTTCTAGGCACAATACTTGATTTCTAACTGCCGCACAGTCAAGACCGAATCTGTTAAAAATCCATCTCCGTATTAATTCCCCTTGAGGCTGAAAAATAGAAACTAAAAATTTGTTTCTGTATTTCATGATGTTGTACATGAAATGCACATCACTTTAAGGAAGATTCTGACTCATTCAGATTTCGCCCTTGTAGATGGCTGAAAACAATTTCCAAGCTCCACCGGGTTGGGAAATCACCGATGGTTTGGAGATCCCTGGGATGACTCAACTCTTTTGGAGTATCCTTCAGGGTTATGGACATGATATCCCTCCCACCTACGTTGGAAAGACCATTGAGGAAAATGGAACCACCGTCTGGATTTTGTCTTCGACCCACACCACCCACTGTATCGCCCAGCGCTACATGTGGCAGAGTGTTATGGACTCTCTCTATTTGGCATATGCAAGAACTTGTACCGTCAACTGGACATGTTTTGGGCCACACTTCGGCTTTCCGAAGCCGAAAGGCAAGCCAAGATTCTGGAAATTGCAGAATTTAACCAGCAAGTACATGCGAAGAATGAAGAGATGGATATGATCATCGAAGAGCGTGACCAAGCTATTGGAGATGCTGACATCATGGAGTCTGAACTGTAGGAGCTTCAAGTCGAATTTTACGCCTTCAAGGCTACCCACCTTCCCATCATAGATAATTGGGATGAGATCCCTATGGAGTATGGGAAACAAGTGGATGAAGAGATGGAGCAGACCGAAAATGTTGGTGTAGAGCTAATAGAACCGGGAGCGCCAGAAGAACCGTTGGGACCACCAGAACCCAACGAGCTGATAGTTATAGACCAGGAGTAGATGAGTTGGTTTTATATGAGCCATAGTGCGTCCGCAATACCATAGTTAGGCATCGAGGCACGTATGGATGAGTTAGTGTGATGATTATCCTTTTTAGTAACCATGTACCCAACTTTGATTTGTGAAAATGGTTGTCATTTCTTAACCCCTAGAGCACCCTTGCAAGTTTTTACACCTATGTCTTATGGAACACTTGGAATAATGACTAATGTGTAGGGTGTAAATTGCAGCATGGTGCGAACTCGGAATCAGGATGATCCTGAGAGCTCTCACAGGGAGCTAATGCTCAGCCCTCGCTAGCAGATGTTCTGGCTGCGGCACTCAGCCGACAGCAGAACGACTCCGAGTTGCTCCGCCGATTAGTTGATATCATGTCCCATTTGGCTGGACATGGGGGCAACCGCAACAACAACCAGCCCCGACAGTGCACTTACTCAGACTTTCTGGGTACGCACCCGCCGACCTTCGAGCGTGCCAGAGAGCCCCTGGACGCCGACCACTGGCTGCGTCAGACCGAGTCTAAGTTCGGTCTGCTTGAATGCACTGAGCACCAGAAGGTGCTATTCACCGCACAACAACTCCAGGGTCCTGCTGGTGCCAGGTGGGCGAACCACGTTGCTTCACTACCTGCCGGGACCCGTGTCGAGTGGAATGAGTTTTGAACTACCTTTCGAGCTCATTTCATACCAGCCGGTCTTGTGCAGAGGAAGTTTCAGGAGTTCATGGACCTAAAACAAGGAGGGAGAAATGTCCTCCAGTATTCTGAGGCGTTCAACCATCTTTCTTAGTATGCCACTGAGTATGTCAACACTGAGGAGAAGAAGAGGTATGCTTTCCTGCGTGGCATGAATGCCGCACTGAAGGAGCATCTGACCTGGCAGACAACCGGCACCTTCAACGACCTGGTCAATGCTGCTATTGTCCAAGAGGGTGCCATGCACCAAGTTGAGGAAGATGAGCGCAAGAGGAAGGCCCCTGCTAGTGCCTCTGCTGCCCCACAGGCGAAGCATCGCCTGGTGTATACTTCACCGTCTGGACAGCGGTACCGGACATCCCCGCAGTAGCAGTATCAGCGCTCGAGGCCACAGCAGCAGCAGTACTTTCCGCCCCAAGCACCACAGCAGCAGCAACAGCACACTCAGTACCGTGCACGCAACATGCAACAGGGAAGTCAGAATGCACGTGCTCCCCAGCCTGTCAGTCGTGGAGGTAACTACCCGTGCTACAACTGTGGTCGCACCGGCCACTTCGCCAGAGAATGTACAACACCTAAGCGCAACAACAACAACAACAATCAGCGCCCTCCGCAGAACAAGACTGTGAATGCACCGCCTCGTGGTGCCCAAGTGAACTACACCAGCGCTGACGATATTCCCCAGGGTGATCCCGTGCTGACCGGTATGCTCTCACTCTACCACTAGCCTGTCCTCACTCTTTTCGACTCTAGTGCTACTCATAATTTTATTAGTAGAACATGTGTGCAAAAACATAATCTCCACACCGCCACTATAAATCAGTGCTTTACTGTCTGTTACCCAGCTGGACAAATTCTAGCTAATGAAATAGTAAGCAAAGCTCCACTAGAAATCAATCAGAAAATCTACCCCGCCGATTTTATCATGCTCCATAACCAAGAGATTGACCTAATTGTTGGCATGGAGTGGATGAAAACCCATAGAGCCATGTTGGATATAGAGCCCCGTGTGGTCCATTTGAACTCTCCCCTACATGGTCCATACACCCTTTCTCTTAGCACCATCTCCTCGAGGGATCTGGTTGTCTATCATTTGGAAGGACCCTCACTTGAGAACATCCCTATTGTCTGTGAGTATCCCAACGTATTTCCGGAAGATATTTCTAGACTTCCACCTGATCGCGAAGTAGAATTCAAGATTGAGCTCCAGCCAGGAACTTCTCCAATATCCCGACGTCCCTATAAAATGGCTCCAAATGAGCTAGCTGAATTGAAGAAACAGTTGAATGAGTTGCTGGAAAAAGGATTTATTCGCCCAAGTACTTCACCGTGGGGCTGTCCTGCCATTTTTGTGAAGAAGAAGGACAAGTCTCTGCGTGTTGTTGTTGATTACCGGCATCTTAATGAAGTCACCATCAAGAATAAATACCCGCTGCCCCGTATTGATATTCTTTTTGATCAATTGGTTGGTGCCAAGGTCTTTTCCAAAATTGACCTTCGGTCGGGTTATCATCAGATCAAGATTAGAGTGGAAGATATTCCAAAGACTGCATTCTCTACTAGATACGGATTATTCGAATATCTAGTGATATCCTTTGGATTGACAAATGCGCCTGCCTATTTCATGTATCTTATGAATTCCGTCTTCATGCCAGAGCTAGACAAGTTCGTGGTAGTATTCATTGATGACATTCTTATCTATTCGAAGTCCAAGGAAGAACATGTCGAACATCTTCGTATTGTTCTTCAGCGTCTACGAGATCACAAGCTGTTTGCGAAATTCAGTAAGTGTGAATTTTGGTTTGACCGTGTGCCCTTCCTTGGTCACATAGTTTCTGCCGAAGATATCTCTATAGACCCAAGCAAGGTCCAAGATGTGCTAGAATGGATGCCACCAAAAACCGTCCATCAAGTTCGTAGCTTCCTCGGACTAGCTGGATACTATCGGAGGTTCATTCCTAATTTCTCTCAGTTGACCAAACCCATCACCGAGCTGCTGAAAAAGGATAGGAAGTTCAGTTGGAGCAACAATTGTGAAGAAGCTTTTCAGAAATTGAAGACATTGTTGACTACAGCCCCAGTATTGGCTCAACCAGACATCACCAAGCTGTTTGACGTATATTGTGATGCATCTGGGACCGGACTTGGATGTGTGCTTATGCAGGATGGTCGTGTTATTGCCTATGCATCTCGACAACTGCGGAAGCACAAAGAGCACTATCCTACCCATGATTTGGAACTAGCTGCCGTTGTCCTTGCCCTAAAAATATGGAGGCATTATTTGCTCAGTAATTTAGTACACCTCTATACAGATCACAAGAGCTTGAAGTACATATTTACTCAGACTGATCTGAACATGAGACAACGTCGATGGCTATAATTAATTACGGACTATGATCTAGAGATTCATTACCACCCAGGCAAGGCTAATGTGGTCGCCGACACTCTGAGTCGGAAGATACACTGCAATAATCTAGTGATAGACCGCAGCATTGAAGCGAGTACCACAGAACCCAGCCTACATATATTGCCTGCCCTAGTGATCAACAATCTCAATATTCATTCCACCATTCGTGATGAGGTCATTGCCGCACAGAAAAGAGATGTTGGAATGAAGTACATTCGGGAGAGCCTTAAGAATGGCAAGGCAAAATGCTTCACACAAGATTCGGATGGTACTCTGTGGTTCAATAACCGTCTAGTAGTACCCAAGGATTTTGAGCTTCGTCGCAAAATCTTTGATGAAGCACATCACTCTAAGTATTCCATTCATCCTGGAAGTAACAAGATGTACCAGGACCTGAAGAAAAATTTCTGGTGGACCAGAATGAAGCGAGAAGTTGCTCGATATGTCATGGAGTGCGACACCTGTCAGAGAATTAAGGCCGACCATTTGAAACAGGCGGGACTACTCCAGCCATTGAGTATCCCCGCCTGGAAATAGGAAGATATAAGTATGGATTTCATTGTTGGCCTCCCTCTTACATCTCGGAAGCATGATTCGATTTGGGTTGTTGTTGACAGACTCACAAAGTCTGCTCACTTTCTACCAGTAAACACCAGGTACAGCATACGGCAATATGCAGCACTATACATAGCAAGAATTTTGTGTCTCTATGGAGTACCCAAGACCATTGTTACAGATCATGGCTCACAGTTTGTTGCTCGGTTTTGGGAGCAACTGCATGCATCTCTGGGAACCAAGTTGATCCGAAGTTCTGCTTATCATGCCGCTACTGATGGACAAACTGAGCGTGTCAACCAAATCTTGGAAGATATGCTCAGAGCATGTGTCTTAACACATGGTGGTAACTGGGATGAGTATTTACCATATGCAGAATTCTCATACAACAACAGTTACCAAGAGAGTGTAAAAATGTCCCCTTTTGAAGCACTCTACGGTCGGAGTTGTAGAACACCGTTGAATTGGTCTGAATCAGGAGAATGAGTAACTTTTGGTCCTGACCTCGTCAAGGATGCAGAAGAAAAGGTTCGGACAATTCAAGCAAATCTCAAGGCTCTCCGAGTGTCACCAATGAAGGGCATTCAACGATTTGGGATCAAAGGAAAATTAGCACCCCGCTACATTGGCCCATTTAGAATCTTGGACAGATATGGTCAAGTCGCCTACAAGCTGGAGTTACCACCCAATCTGTCTGGAGTACATAGCACGTTTCATGTGTCTCAACTGAAACGATGTCTCAAACCTCCAATTGATGTTGTCTTGGAAGAGTATGATCATCTTCAACCGGACCTCACCTACTCCGAGCACCCAATAAGAATCCTTGATGAAAAAGAACGCACCACCCGCAAAAGAACCATTAAATTCTATAAAGTACAATGGAGTAATCACTCAGAAGATGAATCCACCTGGGAAGCGGAAGAATTTCTGAGTACTCATTACCCGGAATTCTGGTCTTCATTCACAGGTAAATTTTTGCCCCTCTCTAGTCTGCTTTGTTCTTAATCTCGGGACGAGATTTCTTTAAGGAGGGAGGGCTGTGACACCCAGGTGTCTCATTTCTTGCTTGGCACAACTTGCCAAAAATTTTGGACTCAAGTTTGAGCATGAAATAATAAGGACAAGATAAAAATTGGAATTTCTCCAAGTTAAATTAAAACCCTACAAGCAAAAATATAGAGCAAATTAAATATCTATAAAACATGGGCCAAATAATTACATCAGAATTATGGTAATCACAAAATAGAATTTCGAACCAAAAACAAGAGTTTTATTTCATTAAGAAGTTAATCAATGAAATGGTTTAACCCTAGAATTGATTTAACTTTAATTAATAATTTCAATTAAATTATTTCTTTGCTGACCAAATATACCTCACAAATAAATTTCTCATATCTTAATTAACCCACAGTTCAAATTTCAGATTAATTGGAATTAGGGAAGTAATTTAAATCAATTAAAACTAAACCAGGGACCTCTTTGCAATCTTTTTGAAACCTTGGGGTCCTCTCTGCAAAAAATCCTATCTTCTTCCTCCCGTCGCCTCTCCCGCCCGCGTGCGTGCTACGTGATTCCTCTGCCGCCGCTGCCGCCCCGGAACTCGTCGCCGCGCCTCCGCATTCGCCGTCGCCGCACCCCGCTGCCGTCCGGCCGCTAGCTGCCACCGACGAGCGTCTCTTTTCTTCTGCCTAAGACTGTCGTGCCCCTGTTCCCGGTCGAAGCCGATTTCCGCCGCACTCGCCTCTGCCACCTCGATTCCCGGCACCCAGCCGCTCTCGCCCACGCGTGACCGCCCACGCGTGACCGCCCCGTTCTCTCGCCTCTGCTCCCTTTTTCTCGTGCCGCCGCTAGCCGCCGAGAGCCTCGGTCTCTTTTGCCCTGTCCGAAGCCGACGCAGTTCTGCTACCGGCTCAACCACGCCCATGCCATCGCGCTTGCACTACCGCCTTGGAGCTCGTGACCGAACCAGCGATGAGTCGCGTTGCTGCGCACTTCCCACTGCTCCCTCCGCCACGGCACCCTGCAAGACGACACCCGCCCGAGTAGCTTTCACCCCTGCCCGATGCCGCCATGGCCTCTGGCCGCCGTCCCGCGATTCCTGGCAGTCGCGATCGGTCTCCTCGCGACCAGTCGGTCCCTGCCCTCCGACCGCATGAAAAGCCGCGCGCAACCCTACTACCACCTCGCCGTTGCCAGTTGGCCACCCTGCATGCCGCAAGCCGACGCGCGCGCGAGTTTCTTTTTGCTCTGCCCAAAGCCGATGTGACCTCTACTGCGCCACGCTGCTTCCCGCGCACCAGCCACTCCCTGTCGTCCCGACCGCACACCAATCCTTGCGCGGACACCCTACGGACCCGTGACCACCCCGCCACCCAGCCCCGGCCTATAAGAACCCCTGCCCTCTGCCTTTTTTTTTGCGCTTCCCCTCTCCTTCGCCATTACGACCTCGAGCTCAAAACTCTCAAACTCCCAGCCACTCACTCCCACCTGAGCCAAGTCAAGAGCAGCAATGTATGCGCCTACTCCCTCGCTGCATTCCCACCCCATGGCTCGCACAACCTTCTGGTGAAGCTCGACCAATTTGAAGAATCTCCGGACTCTGCTTCCCGTCGGCCGCCGTCAACGCAACCTGAAATTCCGGCAACCCTGGTGAACCTCGTCTCCCTTTCTTCTTCTCATTGATGCGCAAGATTCTTACGATCACTCCTGACCCTTCGCTTCTTCGATTTCGGGATCAAGAACACCGGCATTGAACTTTTCCCCCGCCGACCCCTTCTGCGCCACCGTGTCCGAGCCGCTTCCACGGTGAGCCCCCTCTTCCGGCATTCCCCGACGATCGCCGACCTGATGCCGATGATCGCCGCACCCCCGTGATGCTATAGGAGCCAGCCACAGTCGATTTGCTGCCCCGCGTCCACCCCGCGACATCGCCGAACCTCCTCTCTCCACCGCTGCTCGTCGCTGACCCATCTCTGGTAAGTTTCCGACTTCGTGAACCCCCCTAGTCTCCTCGCCTCGTCGCGCACAGCATTTTCCCCTTCCCGGGGTGAGCTTCCGCCACCTAGAGTCGCCTGCGGCGAGCCCTCCGGCAAGCCCCGGCCGCGCGCCGCCGCGCTCAGTGAAGCTGACTGGCAGCCTCGCTGGCAGCCCATGTGGCAGCCTACGTGGCGCTGATTTGTCACCCACGTGTCATTTAAATGAACCAGAAAATTTCCAGAAAGCTGATGGAACTTCAAAAATGCATAGAAAATTCATTTTAAGTCCAAATGATCTCAAATCAATTTTGTTAGCTTCATAATAATGTGCCTTATTTTAATAAAATAATAATCAACTGCCTCTGTTAATATAATTTAGTTAATTAAATAACTTGTACAAACACCAAATAAATCTTTAATAATTCTAGGAATGGAAATTAATTCTGATTTTTTGCATGCACTGTTGTTTCATGTTAATGCATCACCCTGATTTTTGGCTAAATCAAATTTGCGGTATTTAACATTCTATTAATTAAGTAATGCTTTAACTTGAATAAATGCTAGTAAATAAAATAATACTGTCCAGAGGCTATAACTTGGTAAAAATGCACTTCATAATGAAAATCTAATTTGTTTCTTTGAAGCATATGGTTTCGAGAACTTATTAATAAGTTGTTGGCACCCACACTCTAATGCAATATACATCCATCATTTATTGCATTCAGGATGTCATTGCATGTAACGGTATTTCAACACTACCGTTAACCCTTGTTCATCAATAGATAACGACACTCAGGAGCAGGAGCCCGACGTCCAGCAGGGCCAAGAGCCTGAGGACCAAGAGACTATAGTAGCTAACACTTGCGTGGATCCAGGCAAGCCCCGGTTTGCATTAGCCTCTTTATAAAGTTTTGCTAGTTTAATTCACTACTAGTGTCTATGCTTGAATTGTTGCATTAGGTCATAGGAGTTGATTGGAACCCAACTTGCATATTTTCCCCAAATGACCTATGTTGTTGTTATTAGAAACTTGGTAGGTTCGGTACTAAGATGCTATGCTTAGTGATTGATAAGTCTCGGTAGTTATCATGATTACTAGGGAATAAACTTAGTCACTAAAATGGAACTTATGTAAAAGAAGTTTATTTTGATGTTTGGCCGGACAGGGAATTTGCATGTGTAGGTTGGCAGCAACACATGGGTGTTGGCTGCGGTAGCCCTGTCTTGCCCACCCTAGGATCCGTCCGTGGTCGGCCCCTTGATCAAGTTTTGAACAGTACCGAATGCATGCTAGTTTCATGGGCACTAGTAAACCGATGTAGCATTAATGATCGCTTATATCAAGGACGGTTAAGGTGCGTTGGTCTTAGGACCCCTCGGCTGCGGGAGTGGGCGGTCCATACCATGAAGTACTGTTGGCAGGACGGCATGCCCACTCGACGTCACCACACCCGGGTCTGGATGTGGGTGGTTTTTCTTGTGAAAGATTGCCATATACGACCTTAATTGGTGCGTATGTGTCGTGTTATTCGGGTTTTCCCAGCTGGTGTAAATCAATTGCAATTGCTATCCCTCGCAGTAATGAGTACCGCTTGTTCACCGTGCCAATCACGTTGTTGCACATGATATCATGGATATGGATTTGTATTGGTTATTACTGGTATATTATATTGTTCGATTGTTGCACTTATCTTTATGTATTGTTTTATTATCTTATTGTTGCAACCAAAGTTATATTCCGCACAACCCATTTAATCTAAAAATAAAACTTGATAGAACTAATAGGTTGCTTAGTGTGAGTCCTTTTAAAGAAGCCACCTATTAGAGCCATTGCATGTCTAGGTTTTTGACGGGTAAGTCTTGTTGAGTAATTAGTACTCAGGCTTTATGCTTATGTGGTTTTCAGGTACTGAAGAAATAGAATTGCCTGTAGATGTGTTGCCTTGGGACGTGCAAGTCCCTGAGGGTTGGACTGCCCATTGGGAGTCTGACCTGCCGCCGCAGTGTTTGTGAGTGCTACTAGGGTGTTGATTCTTCGGGCATGAATCATCACCATGTTGTATTGTCGAGCTCGTAGATTTTATCGTTATTTCGCTTCCGCTATTTTTAAAACTTCATGAACTTGTAATTCCGCTGCACTTTGATGTCATAATTGAACTTAAATTTGGATCATTGTTGTATTATCAAGTGTCTGCGTTATCAGCACCTTCGGGACCTCGATCCTCCGGGAAGGGGCGCCTCAAGAAAAGCCCCTAACCTCTTCCTAAATTATATTTTAGCCCCTGAATTTTATTAAAACACCCCTGTACTTATTTTGAATTATATTCTAGCCCTGTCTTTTTACACTTTAGTCCCTGGACTTTTTATAAATTACATTTTAGTCCCTAAACTTTTTGTAAACTATATTTTCACCCTATTATTTTACAATTAAGTCCCTATACTTTTCTAAAATTACTTTTAGGTCCCTAAACCTACTTGTTTTTACCATTTTAGCCCTAAAACTTCAAACCTTCATACCTTTTCAACTGTAGCCCGGATTTAAGTAATTGTTGCGCCAATGTGATCATAGTGATTAATATTATTTATTTATATTGTCTTACAGTAATTTGCTAATTTTACTATTTTAACCTTGTACCTTCAAACCTTCGTAACTTTTTACTCATAATTCCGATTTAGATGATTCTTGCGCTCACGCGATCATAGAAATGCGTACCATCTTTTGAGATTGCTTTTATAGTATTTTATTACTGTTTGGTGTACTGTTTCTTAGTTTGTTTATATGATTGTGTGCATGTTGTGCCTGCATGACATTAATTAGGGAACGGGTTGTCCCTGGAATCGCAAGAGCACGACATGAAGACCTGAGCAGCAACATCCATTTCCAGGCAAGTGTCCTTGATGCATTTTGATCCCGTTATGAATATTATTGTAGAATTGCATACTTGTGTCAAATGAATGGGTACCTATTGTTAGGATTATCCTAGTATTGCTTTATCCTTTTCCTTGTCGCCTTGAACTAGTTGGTTGGTTATGGGTAGATAATGCTTAGGTTGCTTGTGGGATGTTGGGTTAATATTAATCTTGATTAATGAACTATGTCACTTTATGGGTGGAATGGTAATTTATGTTAGCAACATGGACTTAGGGATCTATGCAAGCCGGATGGAATGGATGTGATGCCGTGGGCACATGGTTGGTGGTGGTAGGCTTGTTGTAGATCCTAGGAACCGGTTCTTGGAGCGATAACCCAGGACAACAGTGCCATCATAAGGCTGCTATGGAACAGCTTGGCTGATTAATTAGGAGTTCTCCTAGTGTTGGTGCAACATTTTGGTGGAGCGGGGAATGGAAGTCAAGAGAGGACTGTCCTTGTATCCGAATGGCTCAAGAGGGGGCTCCTGGGGTGATGAGCTGCTTGTTGATGGGCTATCACTTATGGACGGGAGTGGAACCTTAGTGTCTAGCATGTACTGGGAGACCCTTTGTAAAAGCCTTGTAGTGATCTCCTGGCCGCACACCTAAGGAAGTGTGCTAGTGCTTGGCCGGCATGGCAACATGGAGACTCTAGTCCACCTGGCAACAGGGGACGAAATCACGACTTATGGGTAAAGTGGTACAAACTCTGCAGAGTATCAAAGTATCATGATAGCCGTGCTCACGGTCAAGAGCGCCCTGGAATCCTCACAAGATTAGTTGGTTATGGGTTGTGGTTTGGAATGGTTGGGAATGGTTGGTTGGTGGATGGGAATGGACTTGGTTTGGATACTACCCTATGGGTTAATGGTTGGGATGACCCCACTTAGTCATTAGGATGCATAGGAAATTAAAAGCTCATGCAACAAACCCCCTTTAAAGCCTTCCTTGTCTTTAGCCCCATGTGATCTTTTCCCCCACTTGCTGAGTAGGACACGTACTCACCCTTGCTATATACCACATTGCTGCTCAGCTACAGGAGAATGAAGGTACAACTATGAAGATGATGGAGGAGTCTAGGCATGCGGTCTTTCGGTTGACTTCCTGTGGGAGCTAAAGGACGCCAACACTTAGTTTATTCCGCTGCAATGTAATCTTTTACTTTTGACCTACGAGTCACCCTTGTAATAATATTATCAATTTAATAAAGATATTTGTTCTTTTATCACAGTAATTGTCCTGTGTGCGTGAAAATTTGTTCTTGGGCATGCATACAGATGCACTCGTTTTCGGTCGTTGGAACCGGGTGTGACAGAACATTAACAAGTAAAAGCAGACTCATCGAAAAGATGTTCAATCACGCCTAGTAAAGACATACCGCAATACTTCGAACAACAATAGAGTAGTCTATAGAATGCTTCAAAACAAACAAATTACGCACGCAACTTGCTACAAGCCTCAAAGTAAGTAGCTAACGAGCAATAGCCACCTCGTAGTCATTTTACCCCCCCCCCCCCACACACACGCCCCGTATATTTATAGTCGGGTGAAAATGACCAAACATTAGCTGTAGCGCCTCGAACCTCAAGGAAACAATAAATACAGGATAAGGCAAGAAGATGAACAACCACACTAATCAAAAAAGGAAAAATTTACCTTCATTGGAACTCGGAGAGCTACTGGAAGAAGACTCACTTCCCGAAGCCTCAACCCTTCGAACAAGAGTCATAGTAACAACCATCTCGAGGTCTTAATTTCACAAGAAGTAAAACTGTTTTTACCTCCAACCTGCTCTCTTTTTATGGACTGAAACCCTAGAAATATCGTTAGTTTGGCGCTCGCCTTAGATAATACCTCAATTTGCCCAACTTTGATGCTCAAGGGTGGCATTTTGAGAGGACTCCCATTTTTTGAACAAGGGTTAAGGCCCATCAAAGTTGGACCCACCTCTGGAGGGGCTACTGTTGGGAGGATCACCCAAAAGCCACCTCTCGAGGCTTACCAAACTTAGGTATCAACAAAGATTAAAGCTGATACCTAAACCATCAATGCATTTTCAATTACACAGATACTGGACGGGGCACCTCAGAGGAATCATGATGTCATCACGTACACCCCGAACGATCGTTGATCTACACTCCAAAGTAGGCTTTCCTTCGGAGTGTCCCAGTGGGCTTTCGGAGGATCCAGGAGGGCCAACAAAGGGTACAAGGACAAAAGTTTGGCTTCCGAAGAATGCGCAGTAGGAGGATACATGGTGTGACACACAGTTGCGAGAAACCCGGAGGGGTATGTTGACCCGAAAATCTTCATGTGTGACCTGGGAGATCTTGTAAGCTTCATGAACATTGGTGATTGGATCCCCAAGGTATAGATATTTTGGTGATAGATGAAAACTATGAAATTGTGGGATAATATCTACACGAGTGTTGTCTATATAGGAATCATCTCTTAACTCTATTGCAAATCATATGGATGATGGTTGCCTTGGCGATTGATGACAATGACCACAAGCATGAAGGCTTGTAAACTTGATGGAGTCCAAGGGTTGATGGAGATGGATCAAAGTGGAGGACAAGCTATGGTGCAAGTGTTTGGAACACTTGACTAGTTGTTAGGGCTTTGAGTCCATAGGAAAAACCGGACTATTAAGGGGGTCTAGGTCATTCTCTTAGGTCATGTCTAGTTGGTGATGTGCAAGGTTGCTCGGTGAAATCACAGGCACTAGGTGACAGTGGAGAAGCCAATGAGCTGTTCAGAGAAGCCGGGAAATGAAGTCAAGCGAGGACGGCAAGTTTTGGCTTCTGGACATAGAGACCGGACAGAGGGGTTAGTGGAGACTGGACTGTACGGTCACTATGGGATGTTGTCTGGGACTTTTAGCAGGAACGGAGGAATCTGTCTGTGCCAGAGCCTATACAGACCGAATGGTACAGTCTACTGACCAGACGGTTCGGTCAGTAGGACTTGCACAGGGCAGAGAGGAAGCAATTGCGCGAAGGCATGGTTTGAGCAAGCCGGTGAAAGGGGCATCGCTAGTGAGCACCCGTGTCATCTCGGGGAGTCCGACAAGTTCTCGAGGGAGGCGATATTGTGCTTTGTGCAGTGGTGACGCACACCGTGTCTTCGCTCTAGGAGTGATTGCGGGCTCGTGGGCGAGAACTCCACTTGGTGGTGGGAGGGACCGGGACTCCGACGGGAATGGTCCAACGAGGATTAGGGGAAGGCCATCCTTCTGAGACCTTGGGAAAAAATCATGAGCATTCCTTGACCCTCTCTTTACTATTCCGCAATTGTGTGCTCTAGTGACTAGGGTGAATTGTGGCTTGCATAGGCTAGTGTGTTTGGCTTCCGCACTTCATCTTATCATGAACACTAGCATGTGTAGGGTTTTGGCCTACTAGAATTGTTTAGGTTGCTTCTACTGTTAGACTCAAGTAGTGGAAGTTGAAGTAATTAAAATCATGAGCGGCTTACCGATTCACTCCCCCCCCCCTCTCGGTATGCCTTCGGTCCTTACAAGTGGTATCAGAGCCAAGTGCTCATCTTTGAGGCTTCACTGCCTTGAGTAAGGATGCCGGGACAGGCGGGGAGTGTTCCCATATTCAATGGTGAGGACTATGCTTATTGGAAGGCTCGCATGCAAGCCTACCTTCAATCCCTTGATCCAGAGATATGGACGGTCACTCACGAGTCCGATGCGAATGCGAACCTACTTGAGCCTGATTATGTTAAATGTAATGCTAAGGCCAAGAATGCTCTGTTTGCTTGCATCTCTAAGGATGTTTTTCCTCAGCTAGATGCTAGTTCCTCACCACATGGTCTCTGGACTAAGATTAAGGAGCTCTATGAGGGCACTAGTGATGTCAAAGAAGAGAGATACTATGTGCTGAAGAATAAGTATGATCACTTCACTAGATTGCTACATGAGAGAGCTAACACTGTTCATTCTTGTTTTCATGTTCTAGTGGAGGAGATCAATGCACTTGGGGATAATTTCAGGATGAAGCCCGTTGAGGTGATAAGAAGATTCTTGAGGCTATTCAAGGACCCCAAATATGAGTCCATCATCACCTTCATCTTGCCAGGTGACCTCAAGACCAAGACCATAAAGGATGTACTTGGCAAGATCATTGCCTTCGAGAGCTACCAATTGGGGTTGGTTGATCCTCAACCATCCAACCTTGCTCTACCGGCTAACAGGCAAGAATCTAGAAAGAGCAACAAGAACAAGAAGAAGGTGATCATTGAGGATGATGATGAAGGTGACTTCACCGAGGACTTAGGCTCTTCTCACAAAGAAGATGAAGAACTTCAAGAACAAGTTTGCTTCCAAGTCAAGGGGCAAGTGCTTCAACTGTGGCTCAAAGAATCACTTTGTACGAGAGTGCCCAAAGCCCAAGAAAGAAGAATTCAAGTCACAAGGCTCAAGTGAAGAAGAAGAAGAAGACCCCACGGCAAAGCACAAGAAGAAGAGTCACTTCAACAAGTACAAGAGCAAAGGCAAAGCTTAAGATTACAAGAAGAAATTCTCTCGCAAGGCCTTTGTTGGAGAGTGGACAAGTGATAACTCAAGTGATGAAGAAGTGGCCGGCCTAGCCATGGTCAAGACCACACCTCCATGAGCTCTTCCTCCACTTTCCACGTGCCTCATGGCCGTGAGCCAACTTGGGGAGAGTGAGGATGAGAGCAGCAATGATAGCGATGATGAGGAGCTTTCATGTGTTGAGCTTTGGAGTATGCTTGAGCAAGCCCACGACATCATCGTCAAGAAATCCAAAATGTTGGATGTGGTAAGAAAAGAGTGTAAGTTGGCTAAGGACCGTGTTGGTGAGCTTGAGAGTGAGCTCAAGGACCTTGTCACATCTCACGAGGCCCTAAACAAGAGTTATGACAAACTCAAGGATGGTCATGTAGAGCTTCATGAGAAGTACAAGGCCCATGAGATCACTTACAAGGCCATCAATGTTGAGAACCTTGCCTCTCCCTCCTCTAGTTCATCAAAGAGTGATGCTTCTACTATGTGTGATGAACTAACCACCTCGGTTGAGGTTTCTTCTCTTGAGCCATTTGTTTTGGAGGAATATCACAAGCTCAAGGAAGAGAGGAAGATGGTGATGGACGGCTTTGAGAGGCTCGCACGTGGTAGAGCCATCCACAAGGAGATTCTTGGGAGGAACCTTGTGAACAATATCTCCCACCAGGGACTTGGCTCATATCCCGCCGCCATTGACATCATAGGGACGAGTGATTCCTTCCCCGCATGGATCAAACCCCTTCTCGCCAATGACTACTATTACGAGAGGTGCTGTAAGGATGGCCATGCCACCAAGGATTGTCCCATGGTGAGAATTTTCATTGTTTTGCCTAACGCTAACTTGTTCCATGAGAACACACATTTCAAGCTTTTTAGGGACAAGTTTGGCAAGGTGAAAGCTAAGGCCTTGGGACCACCAAACAAGAAGAGGAAGGTAAAGAGCATATGGGTGCCTAAGTGCATTGTTGATCTTGAGAGACCGGCTACGTAAAAGTGGGTGCCCAAGAACAAGACCTAGATGGTTATGGTGGTTTACCGGGCGCTTTCATGAAGATCATGTGAAGTCCACCACAAGTGACATGGACCTCAACGCCCAATCTACTCATGAGGGAGGTAACCGTGTTTGTTCTTGGTAGTTATAGTGTGTTTTTCCTCTTTTGCATTGCATGGTAATTAGGACTCCTTTGTGACTAGTATGCTTTGCATCCATGCATGTGTAAATAACTAAAAGAAAAAACATATAAAAATTAGTCAATGTCTAACCCATCCAAGATAGCTATAAGCAAGGTGGAGTGCTTGGGATGGTGGTTTGACTTCTCTCAAGGCAAGGGCATGATTTATAGTGAGTAAGCTTGGGAGGGGTTCAAACTTGACATTGTGAGGTTTCCTTTGTGTCATGTTTTTAATATTGCTTGCATTCACATGCCATGTTTACTTTCATTGCATATGTAAAATGCTTGTTGCATGCATCATATAGGAAACACAAAGGAGGCTTGTCACATTTGGAGATAATTGTGCCTCATGCTCTATATGAGATTACATCTCTGTATGTGTGACCAAAGGAAAGGATTGTGCTTCGTGCCCATTGAGCAAGCTCTTATGAACTCCGAGGTTAAAACTACTCGCGCGGTTCATGGACTAAGGCTCATACATACCCTTTGGTTCTTTATTGCCTTGGTTCTTATTTGCTCGATTCTTCATTTGGCATTTGCGAAAAGTCTAAGGCCATAGAGTGCCACTATTTGAAAAGGAGTGCTTGAGAGTTCCCTCTATATTCCAAGCGCAGTGTTTATTTGAGTGTTTGGCAAGGGCGCTTGGAAAATGGAGAAAATCCTTGACTCAGCTATTTTCTGGAAGTGACCATACGGTCCGGTCATGTGACCATATAGTCCGGTCAGTAGCACTATTCATAGTGCTTAGGGGGAGTCTAGTCGAAGAGACCGGACAGAATAGTCCTAGAGATCGTACCATCCGGTCTGCACAGTGGCCAGCAGACCCCAGCCTGACCAGACAATCTGGTGTAGAGATCGGACCGACCGGTCAGTTCACTTCATTGCACGATGCATATCCTGATCTGAGCCATCGACTGATTCCCTTTTGATGCCTATTTGACCTAGGTCAAAATCGGTTGGACTCTTCCTTGTTCATCTTCTTCCACCAAGTCCACGTCGAGAGCACGACGACATTGCACCCGCCTCGCCTCGCCGACCTCACCGTCGCCTCCCCAGCGCCGTGCAGCTCCATCGAGCTGTTGCCACCTCGGCAGCGCCTTCACCACTCGCCCGCGACCTCACACCATGCCGCCTCGCCCCCTCGTGCGCAGCCACTGCCTTGCCTCGCCATTGCGCATCTCCAGCGCCACCACCGCCACTCTGTTCTCCACCCAGCGTGCGCAAGAGCAGCGCCCTCCCCTTGCCGATTAGGGTGAGTTCCCCCAATCCTGCATTACCGGTGACAAAAGCTTTGATTTTTTGAGCTTTTGAGAGATCGACTGCGAGTTCTTCTTAATCTTCGGCTTCGTGATCTCCTAGGATATTGATACTATCCTCCATTCATCGACATATGCCCTGATTTTTTAGCAATTTTCTTAATTGATGCAATTAGATTAAGTGCCTATGTTTAGTTGCATTAATTAGGTAATTTGGCTCAACCTAGGATGCAATTAATTACATGCCTATCTGTTAATTGCATATCTAGGGTTGTTTCCTATCCAGTCTGTAGTTAGATTTATTTCTCATTATTTGACTGCACATTAGATGACTCGCACCAGCCACTCATAGTCGTTGATCACTGTTGTTACTTTGCATATTTGCCTAGTGATCATGTCCTTCATTCGGTGCTACGATTTCTATTGCGCATTCTTTCCTAGAGGTGCTTTGCTTGTAGTTTTATATAGGATTCTATGCTTATCCTATCTACACCTACGTGCGTGCAGTGACAGCAGAGCAGTCAGCAGAGATGGCAGGTTCAGGTCAGGACAAGGGAAAGGGGAAGATGCTTGAGAAGCCCAAGAGCAAGAAGAGACAGAGGTTCGACCCAGAGTCTGAGAGAGCCAGGAGAGTTGCTAGGCACCTAGATGCCTTGGAGGAGTCACGGAGGACACCTGGTTCCTGTTTGATTCTTGAGCGGACAGCAGAGCAGCCTCATGACACACAGGGTCTCAGGAGGAGCACCAGATAGAGGACTGCACCTCTGGCCGTCGGAGTTATTCCACCGCCGTGGCCGTAGCGTACTCCGGCTTCTTGTCAGGAGAGGTCGTTGAGAACTACGGAGCAGGGATCTTCCAGGCAGCAGGAGGAGTCTGAGGGGAGTGAGTCAGAGGAGGAGACTGAGGAGACAGAGGAGGCTGAGCAGACTGTTCCCTAGAGGACAGCTCACCGGGCAGGAGACCTAAGGTGCACCTATCCAGTGTGCACTAAGAGGCTGCAGGGACAGGTACAGGCAGCCGGAGAGCCGGATATACTTAAGGTTCCTGCAAAGGACCTTAAGGTACTCCACTTGGTACCCTTCGAGCAGTGGATTCTAGTCCCTAGAGACCCCACTGCTGGAGAGAGGTACTGGACACCCCTTCAGAGGAGGATTGGAGAGGGTCTGAGATGCTACCTTAGCCTGAGGGGCAAGGACAGAGTCTTCGTGCCGCAGCAGTACACCACCTATGAGGCCATGAGGAGGGCTACCGGCATAGACATGGAGCAGTACTTTATGTACTTGCCAGGGCTAGCAGAGCTAGTTACTGCTCCACACAGGTTCAGAGAGGACGTGGTCCTCGAGTTCTACGCTACGCTTTGAGTTGCCAGGGATCATTCAGAGTTTTGGTTTTTATTCAGAGGGCAGCCCCAGCGAGTCACCAGGCAGGATTTGATCGCTAACCTAGGACTCCTAGCCTCAGACTTCCAGCTTTACAGGAGTGCCTATGGTACACTGGAGCCACCCCGCATACCTCAGGGAGGGAAGCTGTCTTCAGACGACCTTGTGTCGATTGCTTTCCCACCACCACACACCCCAGGATTTGAGAGAGGCTCTGCGAGACTCACTATAGAGGCCAAGGTGGTGAGAGCGATAGTCACCAGGACTATCATTCCCAGGTCTGGCTACAGAGAGGAGTTCACACTCTTACACCAGTTGGCTGTAGCAGCTATTCTGAGGAGGCAGACTTTCGACTTGGCAGACCTTCTCATTGGAGAGATGGAGGAGGTTATCTCTCAGAGGGTTGGAGGACGTCACTTGGTCTACGTTCCATACATCTACTATCTCTTGAGGAGGATGGGCCTAGTGACGGAGGAGTAGTATGAGGCATTCTCTGAGGCGACTACCAGCTACGCACCTTGTGTTCCCAGGGGATCGCAATTAGCCTCTAGCCAGTAGACAGGAGAGGAGGAGTAGGAGTCACCGCCAGTACCACACGAGCAGGCACCTCAGCCAGAGACGGTGATTCCTGAGTCAGCCAGTACAGAAGCTGCTCCCCAGCCGACAGGTTCATAGTCTGAGGACACTGTCACTATGGCAGCACTAGCAGGACGGCTGGGAGAGTTTATCCAGAGTGTCTCGGAGGACAGACATCAGATGATGGAGGCCATCAGAGGACAGCAGAGCTTCAGTGACAGTAGATGGCACTTGTTTCTGCTCTGATGACTCAGATGGTAGAGATGAGACAGGTAGGTCAGCAGCTAGGGCCTTCAGCACTACTTTAGTACCAGCAGTTGCCAACTCAGCCTGGACCCTTCACAGCCTTGATGACAGCACAGTCCAGTGGATTGTCACTTTCATGGGTTCTACTGACAGGGGGAGCAGGACAGACACATCCTTCAGCTCAGCTCTCCCCTGTGCTAGTGTTCTCTGTGTCTGCGTCGTTCATCTCATCTTCACACTCTTCGACCTTGCAGATGGCAGGACCCTCCAGCTGCCAGCATGTACCAGTCAGGAGTCTATTTTCAGACATTGTGCACACTTCTTGTGTGACTCCCAGGCCGCCCCAAAGACAGCTACGACTCCCCTTCCTACTGCTACAGTCAGCACGCTTACTCCTCATGTAGCAGAGGATCTAGTCCGTGGAGGTTTCACTCAGTAGGACGTGGTAGATCTCATACTTCTCTAGACTTTAGCTCAGGAGACTGCCACAGTCACTCCAGCAGCACAAGACAATGGGTCTGAGTCGCCTGTAGACCTTGGTTACTTTGAGCAGCTGGATGCTTAGGTGGCACAGGTTCAGGGAGCACAGCAGGATCCACCTCAGGAGCAGCCCAGAGCAGAGCCTACAGAGGACGTTGCTGCACCACTTCCTTCGACCACAAGCGCATAGATGTTCATCTTTTTCTCTTTTTGGTGCTTGTTGCCAAAGGGGGAGAAGACACTAGTTCTAGGGGGAGTGGGAGTGTGATCCTGTGCGATCGAGAGTAGCTTATATCTAGGGGGAGCTACGAGGTTTTGGGAGATCGATACATTTGGTTCTTATTTTGAAGGAGTTATTCGTTGTTCATGGATTTTGATGAGTCTGGCTTTCACTCACTTGTGTTTGACTTATTTTAATCTCACTTGATTTATTTTCTTATCATATGTAGTGTCTTGTATTCATTAATTATCTTGTATGCCTGTGTATGATATCTTGATGATGAATGCTTGTTCTTAATTCTTATGCTTTGCCATGCTAAACTTATTGCATCTTATCATTCATGTCTTGCATTGCATGTACTTATGCTTTCCTTCAATATATTGCCATGGCATGCATGCATATTTCATCTAGAGTATGTTTTTTACTCTTTTCCTTGTATCTCTAGATGATGCTTGATGGAGTAGGACCTTATGCGTTTCTCTTATATGTTGTTATGGTTCATCTCGATCTTTGTGTAGCTCTTTTAGCCTAGTTGTTTATTGATTAAAGTTTTTGATTAAGTAGTGGTTGTCATCAATCACCAAAAATGGGGAGATTGTAAGCTTCATGACAATTGGTGATTGGATCCCCAAGGTATGGATGTTTTGGTGATAGATGACAACTATGAAATTGTGGGCTAATATCTACACGAGTGTTGTCTATGTAGGAATCATCTCTTAACTCTATTGCAAATCATTTGGATGATGGTTGCCTTGGGGATTGATGATAATGACCACAAGCATGGAGGCTTGTGAACTTGATGGAGTCCAAGGGTTGATGGAGATGGATCAAAGCAGAGGACAAGCTATGGTGCAAGTGTTTGGAACACTTGACTAGTTGTTAGGGCTTTGAGTCCATAGGAAAAAACCAGACTATCAAGGGAGTCTAGGTCATTCTCTTAGTTCATGTCTAGTCGGTGATGTGCAAGGTTTCTCGGTGAAATCACAAGCACTAGGTGACAGTGGAGAAGCCAAGGAGCTGTTCAGAGAAGCCGTGAAACGAAGTCAAGCGAGGACGAGAAGTTACAGCTTCTGGACATAGAGACTGGATAGAGGGGTCAGTGGAGACCGGATTGTATGGTCACTATGGGAAGTTGTAAGCTTCATGACCATTTATGATTGGATCCCTGTGGTATGGATGTTTTGGTGATAGATGACAACTATGAAATTGTGGGCTAACATCTACACGAGTGTTGTCATTGTAGGAATCATATCTTAACTCTATTGCAAATCATATCAATGATGGTGTCCTTGGCAATGGATGACAATGACCGCAAGCATGGAGGCTTGTGAACTTGATGGAGTCCAAGGGTTGATGGAGATGGATGAAAGAGGAGAACAAGCCATGGTGCAAGTGTTTGGAACACCTGAGTAGTTGGTAGGGCTTTGAGTCCATAGGAAAAACCAGACTATCAAGGGTGTCTAGGTCATTCTCTTAGGTCATGTCTAGTCGGTGATGTGCAAGGTTGCTTGGTGAAATCACATGCACTAGGTGACAGTGGAGAAGCCAAGGAGTTGTTCGGAGAAGCCGAGAAACCAAGTCAAGCGAGGATGACAAGTTTTAGCTTCTGGACATAGAGACCGGACAGAGGGGTCAGTGGAGACCGGACTATACGATCACTATGGGAATTTTCCAGGACTTAGCACGAGGAGCAAGGACTCTGTCTACAGGAGACTCCATACAGACTGGACGGTATGGTCAGTAAGAGTGCAAGAATGGCAGAGAGGATGTAGTTTACGGACCTTCCTGGAATGGAGAGAGAAAGTGGACTGGACAGTCCAGTCCAGTGACTGGATAGTCCGGTCAATATAGGATCTTGCCTGGCAGGGGAGCCAATGGCTGGGAGAGCCGTTACCAGAGTGACTGGACAGTCCAGTCAGGCAGTGACCGGATAGTCCGGTCAGTGTGTCCAGAAAGGCAATTTCGTGGAGCAACGGCTAATTTGAGGTTGGGAGCCTATATAACTTTGTTGCTGGGGTCTTGGAGACCTCTCTTGGCCAGTGGAATACCTGAGAGCATTTGGTAAGGTCCAAGAGGAAAAGAGGAGAGCACTAGGAGGAGATATTGCATATCTTGAGAGTGCTAGAGAAGAGTAGCTTGAGCATGTTGCACATCTAAGGCTACTGTGTCCTAGAGGTTGTGATCTAGATTATTACTCTTGGTCTATGGTGAGACCTAGACCGGTTAGGTGTCGGTGATCGAGCCTATCATGATCGGTTGTGAAGGCCATCACAAGTTTGTATACGGTTTGAGCCCGCCGTTGGAAGGGGCATCGCTAGTGAGCACCCGTGCTGGCTCGGGGAGTCCGGCAAGTTCTCGAGGGAGGCGAGCTTGTGATTTGTGCAGCGATGATGCACACCGTGTCTTCGCTCGAGGAGTGATTGCGGGCTCGTGGGCGAGAAAACCCTAAACCCTACTTGGTGGCGGGAGGGACCGAGACTCCGGCGGGAGTGGTCCAACGAGGATTAGGGGAAGGCGCCATCCTTCTGAGACCTCAGGAAAAAATCATGAGCATTCCTTGACCCTCTCTTTACTATTCCGCAATTGTGTGCTCTAGTGACTAGGGTGAATTGTGGCTTGCATAGGCTAGTGTGTTTGGCTTCCGCACTTTATCTTATCATGAACACTAGCATGTGTTGGGTTTCGGCTTACTAGAATTGTTTAGGTTGCTTCTATTGTTAGACTCAAGTAGTGGAAGTTGAAGTAATTGGAATCATGAGCGGCTTACCGATTCACCCCCCCCCCCCTCCTCGGTATGCCTTCGGTCCTTACAAGTGGTATCAAAGCCAAGTGCTCATCTTTGAGGCTTCACTACCTTGAGTAAGGATGTCGGGACAGGCGGGGAGTGTTCCCATATTCGATGGTGAGGACTATGCTTATTGGAAGGCTCGCATGCAAGCCTACCTTCAGTCCCTTGATCCCGAGATATGGTCGGTCACTCACGAGTCCGATGCGGATGTGAACCTACTTGAGCTTAATTACGTTAAGTGTAATGCTAAGGCCAACAATGCTCTGTTTGCTTGCATTTCTAAGGATGTATTTGCTCAGCTAGATGCTAGTACTACAGCACACGGTATCTGGACTGAGATTCAGGGGCTCTATGAGGGCACCAGTGATGTCAAAGAGGAAAGATACTATGTGCTGAAGAACAAGTATGATCACTTCACTAGATTGCCAAATGAGAGAGCTAACACTGTTTATTCTCGTTTTTATGTACTTGTGGAGGAGATTAATGCACTTAGGGATGATTTCAAGATGAAGCCCGTCGAGGTGATAAGAATATTCTTGAGGCTATTTAAAGATCCCAAGTACGAGTCCATCATCACCTTCATCTTGCAAGGTGACCTCAAGACCAAGACCATGAAGGAAGTGGTTGGCAAGATCACCGCCTTCGAGAGCTATCAATTGGGGTTGGATGATCCTTAACCATCCAATCTTGCTCTACCGGCTGACAAGCAAGAATCTAGCAAGAGCAAGAAGAACAAGAAGAAGGTGACCATTGAGGATGATGATGAAGAAGATAATGATGAGGGTGACTTGACCGAAGACTTGGCTCTTCTCGTAAGGAAGATGAAGAACTTCAAGAACAAGTTTGCTTCCAAGTCAAGAGGCAAGTGCTTCAATTGTGGCTCAAATAATCACTTTGACCAAGAGTGCCCAAAGACCAAGAAAGAAACATTCAAGTCACAAGATTCAAGTGAAGAAGAAGAAGAAGAAGATTCCAAGGCCAAGCACAAGAAGAAGAGATACTTCAACAAAGACAAGAGCAAAGGCAAAGGCAAAGCTCAAGACTACAAGAAGAAGTTCTCTCGCAAGGCACTTGTTGGAGAGTGGACAAGCGACAATTCAAGTTATGAGTCCTCTTCCTCAAGTGATGAAGAAGTGGCCGGTCTAGCCATGATCAAGACTACACCTCCACGAGCTCTTCCTCCACCTCCCACGTGCCTCATGGCCGCGATCCAACTTGGGGAGAGTGAAGATGAGAGCAGCGATGATAGCGATGATGAGGAGCACACGTGTGCCGAGTTGTGGAGCATGCTTGAGCAAGCCCGTGACATCGCCATCAAGAAGTCCAAGATGTTGGAGGTGGTAAGGAAAGAGTGTAAGTTGGCTAAGGACTGTGTTGGTGAGCTTGAGAGTGAGCTTAAGGACCTTGTCACATCTCATGAGGCCCTAAACAAGAGTTATGAGAAACTCAAGGGTGATCATGTAGAGCTTCATAAGAAGTACAAGGCCCTTGAGATCACTTATGAGGCCATCAATATTGAGAACCTTGCCTCTCCCTCCTCTAGTTCATCTAAGAATGATGCTTCTACTATGTGTGATGAACTAACCACCTCAATTGAGGTTTCTTCTCTTGAGCCACTTGTTTTGAAGGAATATCACAAGCTCAAGGAAGAGAGGAAGATGGTGATGGACGGCTTTGAGAGGCTCACAAGAGGTAGAGCCATCCACAAGGAGATCCTTGGGAGGAACCTTGTGAACAATGTCTCCCACCATGGACTTGGCTCATATCCCGCCGCCATCAACATCATAGGGACGAGTGATTCCATCCCCGCATGGATCAAACCCCTTCTCGCCGATGACTACTAGTATGAGAGGTGTTGCAAGGATGGCCACACCACCAAGGATTGTCCCATGGTGAGAAATTCCATTGTTTTGCCTAATGCTAACTTGTTCCATGAGAACACACATTACAAGCTTTTTAGGAACAAGGATGGCAAGGTGAAAGCTAAGGCTTTGGGACCACCAAACAAGAAGAGGAAGGTCAAGAGCATATGGGTGACTAAGTGCATTGTTGATCTTGAGAGATCGGCTACGTAGAAGTGGGTGCCCAAGAACAAGACCTAGATGGTAGTGGTGGTGGACCGAGTGCTTTCATGAAGATCAAGTGAAGTCCACCACAAGTGACATGGACCTCAATGACCTATCTACTCATGAGGGAGGTAACCGTGTTAGTTCTTGGTAGTTGTAGTGTGTTTCTCTTTCTCTTGCATTGCATGGTAATTAGGACTCCTTTGTGACTAGTATGCTTTGCATCCATGCATGTGTAAATAACTAAAAGAAAAAACACATAAAAATTAGTCAGTGTCTAACCCATCCAAGATAGCTATAAGCAAGGGGGGTACTTGAGATGGTTGTTTGATTTCTCTCAAGGCAAGGGCATGGCTTATAGTAAGTAAGCTTGGGAGGGGATCAAACTTCATATTATTAGGTTTCCTTTGTGTATTGTTCTTAATATTGCTTGCGTTCACATGACATGTTTACTTTCATTGCATATGTAAATTGCTTGTTGCATGCATCATATAGGAAACACAAAGGAGGCTTGTCACATTTGGAGATATTTGTGCCTCATGCTCTATATGAGATTAAATCTCCGTAAATGTGACCAAAGGAAAGGATTGTGCCTCATGCCCATTGAGCAAGCTCTTATGAACTCCAAGGTTAAATCTACTCATGTGGTTCTTGGACTAAGGCTCATACATACCCTTTGGTTCTTCAATTGCCTTGGTTCTTATTTGCTCGATCTTTCATTTGGCATTTGCGAAAACTATGAGGCCATAGAGTGCCACTATTTGAAAAAGAGTGTTTGAGAGTTCCCTCTATATTCCAAGTGTGGTGTTTATTTGTGTGTTTAGCGAGGGCACTTGGAATTTGGACAAAATCCTTGACTCAACAAATTTCTGGAAGTGACTGTACGGTCCGGTCTTTAGACCGTACAGTCCGATCAGTGGCACTAGAAACAGTGCCTAGGGGGAGTCTGGTCGTAGAGACCAGACAGAACGGTCCTAGAGACCGGACCGTCCGGTGTAGAGACCGGACAGTTCGATCAGTTCGGTTGATCGCTCGAAGCGAGTCCTGATCTGAACCGTTGATTTAATACTTGATGAATCTCGGCCGTCGACGAAGGATTGACTTAGGTCAAAATTGTGTCAGTCCCTTTGGACCCTTCTTCGTTCCTCCCGATTTCTCCGAGTTCATGAACAGCGCCGTCGCCCTCGACTCTCCCCGACACCGCGTCTCCCTCTGCTGCACCGCGCCGCCACCGCCGTCGAACAGCAGCGCTGCCGTGCTCTCCCACCTTGCCACGCCCGCGCTTCTTTCTACAACACACCCGCTCGCCCCCGCTCTCCCACGCTCTCGCGTCGTCGCTCGCCCCGTGCCCCCGCTTGCCTCGCACAGAGCCGCCGCCTCTCCACTGAGCGCCGCCGCGAGTCACCACCTCTACTCGGGACAGAGCCGCCACCGCACGCCTCCAGTGCCACTGCCACCGCATCCGCAGAGCTGTTGCCTCTCCCTTCATGCTCTATGTTACCGACAAAGTTTGAGTCTAGATCTTTTTCCGGTGATCGGAGCAAGCCTCGCGGTGTTCTTTGATCTCGGTGTTTCGACTTCCCCCAGGGTATTGTGCCATTCACCTCTTTCATCAAGATATGCCCTGATTATCGAGCAATTCCCAAAATTAATGCAAGTAGATTAAATACCCATGTTTAGTTGCATTGATTAGGTAAATTGGCTCAACCTAGTCTACAATTAATTCATTGCTTATCTATTAATTGCCATTATTTGACTGTACACTAGATGACTCGCACCAGCCACATATAGTAGATGATCACCGTTGTTACTTTGCATAATTATCTAGTGATCATGTCCTTCATTCAGTGCTAGGGTTTCTATTACGCATTCTTTCCTAGCGGTGCTTTGCTTGTAGATGTATTAGGACTCTATACTTATTCTATCTACACCTATGTACGTGCAGTGATAGTAGCAGCAGATAGAGATGGCAGGGTCAGGACATGACAAGGGCAAGGGGAAGATGCCTGAGAAGCCAAAGACCAAGAAGAGACCGAGACTGGACCCAGAGTCAGAGAGAGCCCGAAGGTTGGCTCAGCACTTGGACGCCATGGAGTAGTCACGCAGGACACCTGGCTCCCGTCTGAGGATTAGCCAGCCAGCTAAGGACCAGGGCTTGATGAGGAGCACCAGGTAGAGGACTGCACCTCTAGCAGTCGGAGTTGTGCCACCGCCGCAGTCGCAGTGTACTCCGCTTTCCCGTCAGGGGAGATCATCGAGAACTACGGATCAGGGATCCTCCAGGCAGCAGGAGGAGTCTGAGGAGGAGGAGGAGACTGCAGAGGAGGAGACCTCAGAGTTAAGTTTGAGGAGCTGCTTGAGGAGGAGGAGTCAAAGGAGGAGGCAGAGCAGACTGTTCCCCAGAGGACAGCTCACCGGGTAGGAGACCCGAGGTGCACTTGTGAGGTGTGCACGAGGAGGCTGCAGAGACTGGTACAGGCAGCCGGAGAGCCACACATCCTCAAAGTTCCTACAAAGGACCTTAAGGTACTTCGGTTCGTGTCCTTTGAGCAGTGGGTGCCAGTTCCCCGAGATCTCGCTGCCGGAGAGAGGTACTGGATGGTAATCCAGAGGAGGATAGGAGAGGGCCTGAGATGTTGTGTGGCCTTGAGGACCAGAGACGGGGTGCTTCTACCACAGCAGTACACCACCTACCAGGCCATGAGGAGGGCTATGGGCATAGACATGGAGCAGTACTTCTCGTACCTATCAGGACTAGCTGACCTAGTCACTGCTCCACTTAGGTTCAGGGAGGATATAGTTCTGGACTCCTACGCTATGTTGTGGGTTGCCAGAGACTGCTCAGAGTTTTGGTTTCTGTTCAGAGGGCAGCCACAGCGAGGCACCAGGGAGGACCTGATCTCCCACCTAGGACTCCCGGCTTCAGACTTCCAGCTTTATAGGAGTGCCTACGGTACACTGGAGCCACCACGCAGACCTCAGGGAGGGAAGCTGCCTTTAGACGACCTTGTGTTGATTGCTGATGTGGACAAGGGTTCTCGATCTTCCAAAAGAATCTGGATACGTTGATTTGGTCGGAGGCGACACACAAATCGATCCGACTTCAGAACAACACGTTCTAAACCCCGCAATCGCAGCACGACGTCTCCTCTGGTTATCAACCGTCCTAAAACGATTGACCTCGCTGAGAAGGCTAATCCCTGCATAAGAATCAAGAACACAAGCAAGAACAAAGAAGAAAGCAACACAATTGCAGATGTATTATGAATCTCACAAAGTTGGGGTCTCACAAACCATGATGACGGTGAAACTGTTATGAACAGAATAATCTAAGCAAAACCTGAACCCTAATGGTGCGGCGGCGGCTGTATATGAAGACCCTAGGATCATGCAAGACCCTCTGGGCGCACCCCTACTTGGGCTCAACTAGATACAAAGCCCAAAGGCCAAAAACAGGCGACGCAGCACCGAAATAGATTCTGGACTCTCTCTTGTTTCGACGATTTCTGATGACTCCAGATGAATTTTGATATGAGACCAGCAGCATTGGAAAGTTCTTCTTCTTATCTTTCCGTGCATATGTAGAACATCCAAATCCGAGTCCGTATGCGTCTTGGGCATCCTTTTTAGTGCAGACTGGTCCTGAGCCCCGAAACAGACTCGAAGTCGGTTTTGGTTGGGCCTCCACCTTGGCTTCCACGTCCTTGCTAGGGTGTTGTTGGTCATGATTACGCGCCTACTTATATACCGCAAGAGGACAGTGTACGATTGTAGCACTTTTTCCCTTGAATTGAGTATTCCAAGGTTTATCGAATCCACAAGGACCTTAGGGCTAATTAAACAAAGTTAACAGTAAAAGATATAATCAAAGCTACTCTCAAGTTCAGGTTGCATGTGGGAAGACTGGCCAGCGCAAAGGTGCGCAAGACAGTAAATCTATCATTGTGCCGATCGGCATAGGTGTTGAGCCGATCGGCACACTGGTGAATCTATTATTGCGCCGATCGGCACAGATGTGGAGCCGATCGACAAACTGGTGAATCTATCATAGCGCCGATCAGCGCAGGTGTGGAGCCGATCGACACACTGGTGAATCTAAGCCAAAGTGCGCTAGATACCTTGTAAGCCTAAGCTGTTAAGTGAGTAACCAAGTATCTACTAGTGAGATCGTAACCAGAAAGTCTAATCGAATAGCATCATAATGGGTAATTAGATCAATGAAAACCTATAATAAGACCACCCTGCTTTCGGAGCGGCTCCCAATTTATCGCTGCCGAGAGGAAACCCTTAATCACGCAAGTATCTTACCCAACTCAACTATACAGTAGTGTTGCGCAGGCTTGGTGCTGTCACCGCTAAACCACACTACTGGCGTCATCAAGCAACCATAACCAATGCAATGTCCAAATACTATCCTAATCACCATGATCAAGATAATATCTACTTACTTAGCCAAGAACTAAGCAATTAGAATAAGCACTTGCATGATTATGGAATCAAGATAGGCCAATCACCAAAACCATCATCAACATATTCAATCATCCGTGAGATACATAGAGTAAGATTCATCCCCGTCGAGATGGTCTACCTTGACGGATCAACTCTTAACACTAATGGTTCTTGAAACTCAACTAGAGATCTATTCTAACGGGGCAAGCCCTGGTGGCTCTAAATCACGGATCTATTGTCCCTCTGTCGCCTCTGCCGAGACCAGGGTTTACAAGTATTTATAGAGGTTCGACTCGTAAAGGACTCAGTTTCTAGCAAATAAGGCGGTTGCGCCGATCGGCGCAGGATTGCACCGATCGGCGCAAACCGTGTCTTCTCTGGTTTCTCCTCAGAGTCAGTTCTTCTGCCGTCCACAGCTGCCATGTGGGCCTTTTCCTTCAAGATAAAGTCTTGTACTGCACATCAAGATCTTGAAGTTCCATAAATCTTCTAGGCAAATATCTTCAAGTGTCTTGCGCAGATAAACTTCCATAAATATGTGGAATGGGCCTCGGTCACTTCTATGGGCCAAAATACCCATGCGCCGACCAGCTCATGGACTGCGCCGATCGGTGCACTGGACTTCTTTAGTGCTTTTCATCGGTTGTGGATTCCTTTCCTCTCCAGCATCACTTTAATCACCAATTTTACCTGTTTGTGCAATAGAGCTCCAAAACAACGCATATACAAATATATAGGCAATATCATAGGTAAATGGCTTAAATTAGTACCAATTATACTCTAATTGGGATAATATTCACATATAAAAGGGGCACTTGGGGAGTACCAACAGTTACCCCACACTTAAATCTTTGCTCGTCCTAAGTAAAGTAAAAGAAAGTAAAATCAAAGACCATACTCTTTTTATCATAAAAGATATCACAAATCAGCAAATGTTGAGCATTGTTCTATTGTGGTGTATTTCATATTGGTATTCAGCAAAATAGTTCAAATATGGGCATAAAGCTTAAAGTTTCTCCCAAAGCAATAAATCATGTCCAACTCATAAATTATAACTTTTCCACTCATGTAAATCACTTAAAAGATTGTTGTGAACATAAAGAATCTATCTTCCAAATAATCCAAGGCAACAACTCATCTTTCAAATCACTCGACCTATATTGTACATCATAATGATCAAATAATATTTGTGTAAGGCTGAAGGACCGAGAAGGCGACCAGAGGGGGGGGGTGAATGGGAGCCAAATAAAATTCTCCAAGAGAACTTGGCCTATATCCCAAAAACAACCCAAGCTAACCTCCAAATTGACCACCAAGACTACACACACCAACTTGTGGTGTACTAGCCCTAGGAGTGATCAACCACACCAAAGAAACACAGCGGAAACAAAAAGGGAGGAAGCAACCCTCAACAGTTCAGAATTGAACTCCCATCGGCAGTGCCGGTGCGCGTCATCGGCAATGCCGGTCCCACCTATCGACAGTGCTGGGGCGGGATGCTGTCGCACTGGAGCCTACAGATCAGACCGATCGGCAGTGCCGGTCCTGGTCATCAGCAGTACCGGTCGACCCCCGACAGAACAGAAAATCTCTCGGGATCTTCGCAAAACTTCTCCAAAACTCAATCAAACGAACTCCAAATTATGCGATTTTTAGACCAGTGAATCCTCATCACATCACGACCCTTATCCTAGGAGATCAACTCAATTAGCTCAAGAAATAATCACGAATTTCAGATCTCATGCCAAGAACATCAAAAAGGGAAAACTTGAGAAATCCTTCAAATCGAAGGTGCTAGAGCCAATAATTCCATCAAGGATCCATAGAGGATTATCCTAGCTCATCCTAGCAACAAGTTTCTCATGAAATCCGGGCCAAAAACTCGTCCAAAAGTAAGATCGAAAATCACCATGAAAATGCTTCCAAAAATAGGAAAAAGGAAATTTCGGGATTCAAGTGAAGAGAGAAATCTTGAGCAGAAAAATACTTCTCATATCATAGAAAGGTGCTTACAAGATCCATAGGTACAAGGCTAGGAAGCCACCCTCTTCCTCCCACTATTTGGAAGAGCAAGAGATGTCTCTCACACACCCACTACCCTCCTCTCAAACATGAAGTCCTCTCCTAGCACTTTGAATAGAGTCCTAACACAAGGCTAATGGGAAGAGAGGCACCTCTCCCACTAGCCACACCTCTCCTTATATAGGCCTAGGGTCTATTGTCTACATGACCACTCTACCCTTAACCTACATAACACACCCACCTACCACCGGGGGCATAACCGTCTATCTTTTTCCTCATCGCCCGAATGCCATCGGACGCTTCACGTCTTTGCTTCATCTCGAAGCAAGCGCCGTGATGGTGCCACGTGCACCACCAACCACCGCCACCGGTTTTGAGGCCCAAACCGGAAAACCGCCTTGAATGCTTCTCAAAGCGTGACTTCTCGATGTCGACGTGTGTCACCTTGTCCCATGATCCTGACCACTAGCAAGTCTCTCCCAGTCCCTGTCCATCGAGCCCCCTTGTCACTTGCACCGGCATCCTATACGCCTTGACTTGGTCAACACGCCGTCTTCATCACCACCACGGTTTTGAGGCTCAACCGCGAAACCGTCCATGCTTCTTGCCTCTCCACATGTACGGTGTGGATCACCCTTGACTTCACCCGGCATCCCGATCGTCTGGCCCCAAGTCCCCTACTTGTGCCCGATCCTCTCGCTGTTGACCGCCAAGTCAACTCCAGTGGCCTACACATCATGAGACAAGCAAACACATTTCTCATCTCCTGCAACATCACAAATATCTCCACCAACTCCGGTTAGTCATAACCATGATATGCAAACCCATGCAATCCCTGGATTCCCGCATTTCAACTCAAGCACCAAATCCACTCAAGTCAATTACTCATCACAAATATAGCAAACCATGGCACATATCCACATGGTTTCTCGATCTCCCCCTTGATGAGTACATTGACAACACCAAATGCACAAAGATTAGAGATTGAAATGCGAAGCCGAATAAGCTCATCCAAATGGCCAAACCCAAAGAAAAGGTGAAAACAAGCCATCTAGCAAGTAGGGATCACAAAACCAAGAGTTGGCAAAGAAAGCGACTCGAGATGCAAAGAATGTGAAAAGCGCAAGAAAATGCTTAAGATCATGATATGCTCCCCCTCAACTTGTGGTAGGTCTCATGTAGAGCAAAATGGATCATTTTAAGTTTCTTAGCATTATTTGTGCATGACCCAACAATTCTTCCCCTCCCCTTAGGCACTTATTTCTCCCCCTTTGGCAATGAACTCATCAAAGAGGTAAAAGAACAAGCAAACATGCAATGCATGAAATGCAAAACTAAGGAGCTTCAATAATTATGCAAACAAGCATTTAACTTTGCTAACAATAACCAAAGTGCCATGAAGTGTAAAGGCAATAGCTCCCAATCATGCAAAGATCAAAAATAGATAGCAAGGCATAAACAACATGAGCTATACAGGCTAAGCAGAAAGATTGACTACCTTAGATAGAATCAAATTTTGCTCATTATGAGAAAATCTGCCACCACATGTGTAACTACTCTCATCCAAGACAAAACAAGCACCAAGTGAATCATAAGAATCTAGACAGTTTCAATCTCAATAAGGGCAACAAGCACTCGCAGAAAATGAGCTCTACAAACGCTCACATATGAAACAGAGACCCAGTTGATCAAGTGATTATAGTTTATCCTCATGTGTCCTCTTATCCATGCGGAGGGTCACACGACTGGGTACGGCAAACACCCCGAGGCTTCAAGTCATAATGTTTGGATTTAGCATTATTGAGTAGTTCTTGATCAAAGCACTTAGCAGATTTTTTAAGATTACGCACAAGACAAAAGGGCATGCCTTTGCGGCAAAAGGAACACACGTTCCCACATTGTTTCATTATGAGCTAAACATTTGCAAAGTCTTCCATTTCGCAAACACAAGGTGCCAAAGCCAAGACATCCTCTAGACTAGCCTCAATGCAAGTTTCAACAAGAATAAAAGCAATTATACACATGGTGAGCAAGTTTTAGCAAGATTAGGTCATAAGGTTCACAAGAAGCTCAGTTTACCTTTAAGATTAGCAAGTTGCTCACATGAGTTTATAACAAGCCATCTAGAAAATCTAGGCATGAGAGATTACCATCACATCCACACAACTTAGCTCAAGCTCAATTATAGCAAAGAGAAATGCAAGAAAGCATAAGAATCAAAGCTCATCTATCAATGCATATATTACATATGAGATGCAATGCAAAAATGGTAAGATACATATATACAAGAGAAAAACAACTCTCCCTCAAATGATGCCATAGGGATGTCAAACACCAAGTTCCCCCCGAAGAAAAGCATGTCTCGAAGCATCTAGAGGCTTGGTGAGGATGTCAGCTAGTTGATTTTTGGTATCAATGTATTGGAGCTCAACATCCCCCTTCTCAACATTGTCTCTCAGGAAGTAGAATCGCACATTGATGTGTTTGACCTTACCATGTTGGACTGGGTTTTTGGCTAAGCATATGGCACTGGAGCTATCACATATGAGTGGAATACCCTTAAAAGTCAACCCATAGTCTCTCATGGTAGATACAATCCATAGGATTTGTGAGCAGCAGCTAGCAACAGCTACATACTCAGCCTCTGTGGTGGATTGGGCAACACTCGACTGCTTACGAGAAGACCAACAGATCAAAGAAGTACCCAAGAAATGGCAAGTACCAGAAGTGCTCTTCCTATCAGTTCTACACCCAGCAAAGTCCACATCCGAATACCCAATGAGATCAAGAGATGAAGATGCAGAGTACCAAAGACCAAACTCAAGGGTGTATTTGAGATACCTGAAGATGCGCTTGACAGCCTTGCGATGAGTCACCCTTGGGGAAGCTTGAAAGCAAGCACAAAGACACACCGCAAAGTGTATGTCGGGTCTTGTCGCTGTCAGGTACAAGAGGGAGCCAATCATGCTCCTGTACTCCCTTTGATCCACCGCTTCACAGTCTTCATCAGGGTCAAGAGCCGTTGTAGTGGACATTGGTGTAGACAACGGCTTCACATTGACCATGTCGAACTTCTTCAGGAGATTCTTCATGTACTTGGCTTGATGTATAAAAGTGCCTTGCTTGCACTGCTTGATTTGAAGCCCAAGAAAGAAGGTGAGCTCTCCCATCATCGACATCTGAAATTCACTCTCCATAGCTTCCTGAAACCTGGACACAAGAGCATGAGAGGAACCACCAAAGATGATATCATCCAAATAAATCTAAACCATTAGAAAGTCATTGCCATGCTTGAGAGTGAACAAGGTTTTATCAACACACCCCATGACATACCCACGCTCTAGCAAGAAGGTATTAAGCCTAGCATACCATACCCTAGGTGCTTGCTTTAGCCCGTACAAAGCTTTCTGAAGCTTGTACACATAGTTTGGGTATTTTTGGTGCTCAAAGGCAGGGGTTGCCTCACATACACTTCTTCCTCTATGAAATCATTTAGGAAAGCACTCTTGACATCCATTTGATAAAGTCTAATGCCCTTGGAGGCAGCAAATGTAAGTAAGATCCTAATGGTTTCTATGCGAGCAACAGGAGCAAAGGTTTCACCATAATCTAAGCCCTCCACTTGGCTGAAACCTTGAGCAACTAGCCTAGCCTTGTTTCTCACAACCTCACCATCATCCCCATGTTTGTTTTTGAACACCCATTTGGTTCCTATGACATTGACATTTTTGGGAGGCTCTACAAGGGTCCAGACTTTGTTTCTCTCAAAGTTTTCCAACTCCTCATGCATGGCATTAACCCAATGTTCATCAATATAGTGCGTGTCCAACATCCCGGGGTTCAAAGGTTGCAACAAAGAGAGAATTGGTAAAGCAAGCAAGATGTGCAGACCTTGACCTTGTTGTCCTCTCATAGAGATTACCGATCATCTGTTGAGGTGGATGTTGACGCTGAATGTGGTGAGGAGCCTCTCTCTCAGAGTGTACCTCCCCCTCAACCACAGCTGGAGCTTGCTCGACAGCTGCTAAAGTCGATGTAGAAGCTTCTGGACCCTCTGCTGGAGTAGTGGTAGCAGCAGGAACAAGCTCGGATGTGGGATGGAATGACTCATCATCATCACCATCCAAGTCTTGTAGGTCCTCTTCTACAAAGATGCTCTCCTTCATCTCCTTGTCACCTGCAGACTCAATCACATTCCTTGCACAAGAGTTTGATTCATCAAAGGTTACATCGCAGGATTCTATGATGGTGTTAGTCTCCAAAATCAAAACTCTATAGGAATGACCATGAAGAGAGTAACCAAGAAAGATTCCATCGGAAGACCTTGACTCAAACTTATCAAGATTGCCGCGCTTAAGAATAAAGCACTTGCAACCAAAGGCACGCAAATGAGAAACCGAGGGCTTTCTCCCAAAATGCAGCTCATAAGAAGTCACATTAAGAATTGAGCACAAGAAAATCCGATTGAAAACATAGCAAGCAGTGCTAATGGCCTTAGCCCAGAACCGCCTCGGAGTCCTATGCTCATCGAGCATCGTCCGGGCCATCTCCACTAAGGTTCTGTTCTTTCTTTCAACCACACCGTTCTGCTGGGGAACCCGAGGTGCTGAAAACTGATGCTCAATACCATGCTCAAGACAGAAAGCATCAAGGGAGGAGTTCTTGAACTCGGTGCCATTATCACTGCGAATTGCTCGTAATGCACCAGGGAGTTCCTTGAACAACCTCAAAGCTAAGCTCTGAAAGTGATGAAACACTTCATCCTTGCTCTCAAGAAAGTAGACCCAAGAGTAGCGAGAGTAGTCGTCAACAATCACAAGAACATACCACTTCCCACCCGCTGAACAAACCCGAGAAGGACCAACAGTGTCCATAGAAGCAACTCTCCAGGGCGTTCAGTCATCACCAAATTGATTGGTGGATGAGAAGCGGCAATCATTTTCTCATGACGACAAGGAGCACAAACCAAATCCTTATCAAATTTGAGCTTAGGCAATCCTCGGATCAAACCTAGGCCACTCAAGCGACATAACAAGTCAAAGCTCATGTGATCCAGTCTCCTATACCATTTCTAGAGCTCAGAAGAAGATTGAGCAAACAAGCACTTGTGAGAACCAGGAGAAGCAGCAAAATCAGCCTAAAAAACTTTGCCAATGCGAGAAATCCCAAAAACCAAGGAACCACTCGAATCAAGAACACAAGAAGCATTCGACTTAAAGCGCACTTCCAAACCAACATCAAGAAGCTGAGAGACAGAGAGGAGATTGTACTTGAGAAACTCAACCAAACCAACATCATTGAGAGTGAAGTTCTCATTTACCTTTACCGCGCCCCTTCCCTTCACTCTTCCTCTCTTGTCATCTCCAAAGGTCACATACTCCCGTCGCTTCAAGGGAGTGAGGCTGGAGAACCACTTTGCATTTCCGGTCATGTGGCACGAACACCCGGAATCCATCAACCACTTGTTCTCCAAGCCTCCACCTGTTGCATATAAAGAACGAGAAGTGAAAGTCGATGGCTCAGTGCTGGGGTTAGTCAAAAAGCATTTGGGAATCCAGCACTTAACCATAGGACCGGTAGTAGTCATCACAGTTCTTTGCACTTTATCATTCGAATGCATGGGACGAGAACCACGATGGGGAAAGCGTGGCCTATCAAAGCGTCTCGACTCAAACCTTGAGTTGTGAGGATAGAAATCATCTATGTTAAAGCCAAGTCCACGCGAGTGACGCTCACCACGATGGAGAAAACATGGGGCGCCAAAGCGCTGCTGCACAAAGCCTCTGTTTCGTGAATCAAAGCCATATGAGGGATGACCCTGTCCATGATAGGCACGAGAAAAAGAGCGAGGCTGAAAGTCAACAAAATCATCATAAAAAGCATTCCTAGTCAACTCAGCTTGCTTCCTCTCAATCCTCGTACGCCTATAACAGAATTCATCCAAGTGGCCCTTGCGACCACAAAACATGCAAATGTAGACACCCTTAGGATTATGCTTGGTTTGCATTGCAGGTTTGGGTTTTGCTTCTCTATTTGCTTTGGGTTGAAGAAGGGTTTTGGATTGGGTGGATAGTATGTGTCAGTGGGTTTGATGGTGTTTTCCTCATCCTTGTAGCTGGAGCTAGGTACAAACTTACCCACATTCTCACTCTCCTTGTCACACCTCTCAAATCCCAAACCCAAGTTATAGGTTGATCTAGAAGCACTCTCCTTCACTCTTGCCAAATCACTCTCAATCTTCTCTTCACTCACTAGGGTTCTCTGGAGCCTAGACAGAAGATAGTCATTTTCCTGAACTAGGGCTTTATTTTCCTCCCTAGTGATTACAAGCTTGTCCTTAAGAGAGACACACACCTCACAAGGTGGTGGAAGGACCTTAGAGCGAGTCTCATGAAGCAACTTGAACTCAAGCTCTTTGACTTTGAGGGACTGAGCTTCCAACTCATCTATGAGCTTGGGGCACTTCTAGCATGCACCCAAAAGAGTTGGTCTAGCTTTGAACTCATCAAGCTCCTTGAGGGCACTCTTAAGCTGACTGGCAACTTGAGCATGCACACCCTCCCTCTGTGCAAGATCACTCATCACAACTTGACAAGACTCACACTCAACAACAATGTCCTCACGAGCAAGCTTGGACCTAAGCGAAGCAATTTCAAAATCAGCACTCTCCAACTTACACTTAAGCTCTCTACCCTCACGAACAGCACTGCAAAGCTTATCATCTTGCATGAGCAGAACATCGCGCAAATGACCAAGTTTAGAAGAGAGCTCATTGAGAGTGGGAGGTACCTCGCTTGTGTCGGAGTCGGATCCAGAGTCGGTGTCGTGGTCGTTCTTTGCCATGAAGCAAAGCCCGGTGAAGTCATCCTTCCTCTTGACTCGTGGCTTTTCAATCTCCTCCTCTGAGCTTGTAAGGCCTTCGCTTGATGTGAGGTCGACATCGCTCAAGGCGGCAACGCAGGCGTGTGCAATGGCCTTGGTGAACATCTTGGAGTTCTTGCCCTTCTTGTAGAAACGGTTCTTCTTCTACTTGAAATCTTCAGTGTTGTTGTCGTGGTACCCGGCCTTCTTCTTCTTCTTGGGACAATAAGCGATGAAGTGTCCCGGGTCACCGCACTCGATGCAGGTTCTTGAACCACCTCCTCTTCTCTCCTTCCGGTTGTTGTAGAACTTCCTAAACTTCCTTGTGAGTAAGGACAACTCCTCGTCAGGAATGCACTCCATCTGTTCATCGGAAGCTGCAACAAGAGAAGACAAAGCACACTCCAAGGAAGACTTGTCAAGTGAGGGGTTAGTTCCATGAGAAGCACAACTGTGATCACCCTTCTGAGAACTAGAAAGCAAAACCATGCTAGAAGCAGGAATAGCAAGATTAGGACAAGATTTCCTAGACGGTTCATGAGATTTCAGCTTGCTATACAGTTGCTCATAGTTCAGGGTATTGAATTCAGCAGTTTCTTCTAGAGCAACAATTTTAACCCCCCAAACATTTTCATCAAGTTAGTACAGCAGTTGCTTAGCTCTATCATTGTCCTTGTACACAAGGGTACCACAAGCCCGCAAGTTGCACACAATTGCCTCAAACCTACAAAAAGTGTCATCTAGTGACTCGCCCGGTTTTTGAGCAAAGGTTTGGTACTATCTATTGTAAGAATCCTTACGCATAGACTTGACCTGGTTGGTACCCTCATGGTAAGTGCAGAGCTTATCCCAAATAGCATGAGCAGTGTCAAGGTGTGCAACCCTATCATGTTCGCTCCTACCAAGTGCAGAAAGCAGAATATTGATAGCTTTGGAGTTGTTCTCATACCTGAGTAACTCACCTACAGAGGCAGTGTTCAAGTCTTGTGGTACAGCATACTCCTGATCAACAATCTCCCAAATTGCACGTCCTTGACTTAGCAGATACGCCTTGGTCCATGACTTCCAGTAGGGGAAGTCCTCTCTATCGAACATCCACAGCATCACGCTTCTCCATGTCGCCTTTGGATCACAAAGCCGATGAAGGTCAACTAGTGCTCAAACCAGCTCTGATACCAATTGAAGGACCGAGAAGGCGACCAGAGGGGGGAGTGAATGAGAGCCAAATAAAATTCTCCAAGAGAACTTGGCCTATATCCCAAAAACAACCCAAGCCAACCTCCAAATTGACCACCAAGACTACACACACCAACTTGTGGTGTACTAGCCCTAGGAGTGATCAACCACACCAAAGAAACACAGTGGAAACAAAAAGGGAGGAAGCAACCCTCAACAGTTCAGAACTGAACTCCCATCGGCAGTGCCGATCCCTGCCATCGGCAGTGCTGGTCCCACCTATTGGCAATGCCGGTGTGGGATGCTGTCGCACTGGAGCCTACAGGCCAGACCGATTGGCAGTGCCGGTCCTGGTCATCGGTAGTGCCGGTCGACCCCCGACAGAACAGAAAATCTCTCGGGATCTTCTCAAAACTTCTCCAAAACTGAATCAAACGAACTCTAAATGATGCGATTTTTGGACCAGTGAATCCTCATCACATCACGACCCTTATCCTAGGAGATCAACTCAATTGGCTCAAGAAATCATCACGAATTTCAGATCTCGTGCCAAGAACACCAAAAAAAGGAAACTTGAGAAATCCTTCAAATCGAAGGTGCTAGAGCCAATAATTCCATCAAGGATCCATAGAGTATTATCCTAGCTCATCCTAGCAACAAGTTTCTCAAGAAATCCGGGCCAAAAACTCATCCGAAAGTGAGATAAAAAATCACCACGAAAATACTTCCGAAAATAGGAAAAAGGGAATTTCGGGATTCAAGTGAAAAGGGAAATCTTGAGCACGAAAATACTTCTCATATCATAAAAAGGTGCTTACAACATCCGTAGGTACAAGACTAGGAAGCCACCCTCTTCCTCCCACTATTTGGAACAGCAAGAGATGTCTCTCACACACCCACTACCCTCCTCTCAAACATGAAGTCCTCTCCTAGCACTTTGAATAGAGTCCTAACACAAGGCTAATGGGAAGAGAGGCACCTCTCCCACTAGCCACACCTCTCCTTATATAGGCCTAGGGTCTATTGTCCAAATGACCACTCTACCCTTGACCTACATAACACACCCACCTACCACCGGGCGCATAACCGTCCATCTTTTTCCTCATTGCCCGAATGCCATCGGACGCTTCACGTCTTTGCTTCATCTCGAAGCAAGCTCCGTGATGGTGCCACGTGCACCACCAACCACCGCCACCGGTTTTGAGGCCCACCGGGAAACCGCCTTGCACGCTCTCAAAGCGCGACTTCTCGATGTTGACGCGTGTCACCTTGTCCCGCGATCCTGACCACTGGCAAGTCTCTCCCAGTCCCTGTCCATCGGGCCCCCTTGTCACTTGCACTGGCATCCCATTCGCCTTGACTGGGTCAACACTCCATCTTCATCACCACCACGGTTTTGAGGCTCAACCGTGAAACCGGCCATGCTTCTTGCCTCTCCACATGTATGGTGTGGATCACCCTTGACTTCACCCGGCATCCCGATCGTCTGGCCCCAAGTCCCCTACTTGTGCCCGATCCTCTCGCCGTTGACCACCAAGTCGACTCTAGTGACCTACACATCATGAGATAAGCAAACACATTTCCCATCTCCTGCAACATCACAAATATCTCCACCAACTCCGGTTAGTCATAACCATGATATGCAAACCCATGCAATCCTTGGATTCCCACATTTCAACTCAAGCACTAAATCTGCTCAAGTCAATTACTCATCACAAATATAGCAAACCATGGCACATATCCACATGGTTTCTCAAAGGCTTATATGAGTAGCTAGGTGAGGTAGTTCAAGGATTGTAAACATAAATCAACAATATATTATAAAGCTAGGAGATTATTCTTTGTTGGAATTATAGAAACTTTATCAGGATGGCCATTAAGAAAGAAAAATTTAAGAAAGGACTCACACTTTGGATATGTGGACATGTGCATAGTAAAAATTTGATCTTGGAAGAAAAAGAACTCCCATAATCAGATTGCACATGGTTGGAATGATTCATGACTATATTAGAATGAATTTCGAGAATAAGCATGTCATATACCATCCCCCCCACACTTAAAATTTTGCTAGTCCCCTTAGCAAACAATAGAGTTTTCCCCTTTTTTTTCTTCTTCTTCTTCTATTTCCTTTTTGTCACTTTTTTCTCCCTTTTTTTATTTTGCTCTCTGCTGTGCCAATCAGTTCAGGGTGCGCCGATTGGCTCTCAACCCGAAGTCACCAACATTTGTTGGTATTTGATTTGTCTGGCTTCAACATTTATTCAAGAATAATATATAGCTAGAAATATAGGATGTGGTCAAGGAATGATACTCAACAAGATATTTTGGGTTTATGATAGGATACTCAGCGGAATTGAATTTTTGCATGAGTAATTCAAGGCTAGAAAAAGATACACAAAGATTTGCCATCTTAGTAAAGTTCATACTAAAAAGAATTAAATCCTAACCGAACTCAACCATCAATTTAATGTTCATCTTCTTATCAAAGGTTCATGGGAATTGCTCAAAATATGGCATTGGTAGGTAAGGATCTTAAAAAGAATAATTCCAAAGTTCACAACATGAAAATTTATTTATGAAAAGATTGGTACTAAGTTATCATAATGAAGCACATGGGTACTCAAAATTGCTCCACATAAGACATATTTGTCAAATAATCGTTAAGTGTAAGTTCAAAATTTTTATTCAATGCTCAACATTATTTGGTCTTTATCGGTACTTTTCAAGAAAGAATAGATAATTTAATTCACGTAAAAGAGCATAACCACCACAATATATTAAGATCGAGACTCGAATACATGGTGATGATTTTTGCACATACTTGCATAGAAATAAAATTACTACTAACACACTTGCATGAAAGTAAATACACCCGATACATGGTTTCCCAACCCGCTCACACACACATAAGCAAATAAAGAAAAATATTGCAATAAATAAGAGAAAATGCAAACCGGGAAACCGATACATGTGCCAACTCCTAGGCACTCTAGTCAAACGGAGGTGGAGACGGTGGCTGATCGAAGCCATAGCACCGCACCTTGAGTCGGTCGAACTCCTCCACCATCGCCTTGTGGTTGTTCCTCATTTGGGATGTGGCGTCCTCCATGCGCTCGATGTAGTGCATGTTGTTGTCGATGTACCCCTGCATGGGCATGAAGAAGTCTGCACCGGGCACAGGAGGCACCACAAGTACACATCCTTGGTACCTGTAGTCAATACCTGTGCTGAAGTAGGTCACGCTGACCGGCGCGTCATCTGCGCCGACCGGCGCAGAGGGTTGTGAACTGCCCGCTGCGTTGCTCCACCCTGGCTGGTACTGCTGAGGCTCCTGGTGTGAATTCCAGGAGTCCCACTCGCTGCCGGCTGCTGTAGATGTCACCGGTTGTCTAACCCGCCCACGGCGGTCCTAGAGAGCTCGGTCCCCCTCTAGGAGACCTTTCTCAGGCCAATTTCCTCCCTCCAGCTTGTGATGGAGGAAAATTCCTAGCTCCGCACATGGGAGCCTGATGTTGGTGCCGCCGACATGGAAGCCGGCATGAACACATCCCGTGACACTATTGCCACAAGTCATATTCTCGCTAATCTCCGTCATGCACTCCCACTTGTTGTCGCACCCTCCTGGTCTATCACCGTCGCAGACGAGGGCTGCTAGGCGTTGAAGATAGGCCCCGAAGGCCAACTTCTTGCTCGCCTTGCCCCTCTTGTCGATCCAACCCCACACCATCACCGACATAGAGTTGCAATGAGACGGACTCACGATGGCGTTGTAGAGCCACCGCAAATCTACATCGGTGACGTTGCTGGAGTCGACCTTGTCGCTTGTGCGCGCTGCCAACCACCAATGGAAGACTTAAATGGTCGGGTTGCGGATGTTGCCGCGCTTCATCTCTTCTATGAGCAAGAGCCGCCTCCAAAAGGAGTCCAACTCCCCACGTCCCAAGATGCCGGAGACGTCGGCGTCGGCGTCAAAGCCGAAGGCTTGAACTACCGCCTCCATGGTCACCGTGTAGCTGCTGTCGCAGACGCGGAAGTTGACGGCCTTGTTGTCGTCTTTGATGGTGCCAAGCCTCATTGTAGAGGCAACCTCAGTGACAATATCGAGGTTGTAGTCCATGGGGAGGAGGTGGAAGTCCGCCCAGCCGAGATTGTTGAGCATCCTCCTTATGTCCTCCCACCTGCCGATCGTGGTGAGGAAGGTCTCGTCCAAGTCAAAGTTGGGGACAAACCTTCCCCTCACTGCGAGGTAGTGCTGTTGTTCCTCCGGAGGGTGAAGCCCTCCTCCACCGTGCACGGCACGAATCCCGGCGGTGGTGGTGATTTGGGAACCCCACAGCTTGCCGCCGTTTGGATCCTCATAGCACTCCCTGTTGGAAGGTGCGCGCCAGAGACAGAGTGGCGGGCGCGGATCTCTGCCCCCGAGTAGGTGGATGCATCACCCACCAACATGTCGTCGTGAGCGCCGAAGCTCCCCTCCCCCCCCCCCCCCCCCCCGTGGGGGAGTCACCGCTCGACTCGCCGCTGCCACCAGAACTGCTTCCCCGGTGCAGCCTCTTGCCCAACTTGCCGACGGAGGAGCTAAGACGATCCATCTATGAGGAATGTGGAACATGTGCAAGATCGTGGGTAGTAGGGAAGTTGGAGAGATTACCGTGATGGTATGCCAAACTTGGGGCGCATGGCCTCCCTTTTATAGTGTGGGAAACTTCCAGGAGAAAGACCCGCCTGAAATTTTCAAAACTCGAGAGCGCGCCGATCGGCGCGTAGGTGCGCCGATCGGCACAATTCAAATTTTGAATGCTCTGACAACTGTGGCACTTGATTCCTCCCCTTCATGTTGCTCCCCGGTACATCATGTTGGTTGGCAGGGGAACAACACGGAATCCCGACGTCTTGATTGACTGCGCCGATCGGCATGGGCCTATGCCGATCAGCTCGCCGTCTCTTTTTCAGCTATTGGTCAATTCCGTGTCTCCTCTGCACGACACACCTGCATAGCAATCATACCTATTATTCAAAATCAATGCCTGCCGCCTTTGTCACCCATTTGGGAACCGCATGGGTACTTGCGTCGATCAGCGTACTGGGGCGCCGATTAGCGCAAGTCCCTTGCACCTCGTCTTTAGTCCAGCGCTGATCCTAATGCCTTGTGTGCATCTCTTTCACCTAATTTTCCACTTTTTCCAATGTTCCTGTAGCATTGACATACGCAGCGGGGCCTATCTGGTGTCCACGCCGAACGGCGCTGACGCGCGCCGATCGGCGCGGCGTCCATTCTTGCTCCTGGCCCCTTGCTTCTTCGCTAGATGTTGCTCTTCATCCTTTCCTGCGTCATTTAGCAACCATTTTGCATACAAAAATTAATTCAAAAATATTTTTAATTACCTTGAAAATAGCTCCATCTCTGAAAATTACTATGCTGGTTGATTTTTAGCACTCCTTCAATTCTGGGCATCGTTAGCCTTCTGTACCGACCTGGGCAATAACGTCCCGATCGGCGTGGAAGCACGCCGATCGGCGCAAGCACTATTCTTTCCTGTTTTTGGTCCTTTTTTGTTTTATTCCTGTGTTGTTAGTCTTACAGTATGTATGTACATAGTTTTGCACATATAAACAGACAACGCAAGAGCACACAAGTATTAAGCACACACTTTTTCTATTTCTTTTATTTGGGAGATTGTTTTTATTATAAATAAGAAAATTAAAAACATCGGGTTGCCCTCCCGGCCAGCACTAATTATCTAGATGAAATGGGTTGCCCTCCCGCAAGCACTAAACAACTTCTAAATCCCCCGATCATTGGGTTGCCTCCCAAGAGCGCTCTAGTTATTTAGAGGTCAAAGAGCTTGACCTCCCCGCAATCAATCAATCCTTAATGTTGCTGTGCGGGATGTGGGGCCGTGACTCTACAAGGTTCTCTTATCTCCATGGTTCATATAGCTTGGACGACCTATCCATACATCCCCTCCAATTGCTCTCGATGCTACGTTGCCACGGTATCTTGTATCTTTTCACTTCATCAATAGTACGGCACTCTTCTACCTTCGGGCAAAGCTTGAAAGAGTAGGGAGTCCCACTTATATCGAAGCTTATCTCACCACTCCCAACATCAATACTTGCTTTTGCTGTCCTCAAGAATGGTCTGCCTAAGATCAACGGGGTCCTCGTCCTCTTATCCATATCAACCACAACAAAAATCAACAGGGACGATGTGATCTCCAATTTGAACAGGCACATCCTTAGTAATTCCATCAGGGAAGCGTACCGATTGATCGGCTAACTCTAAACACATACCCGTAGGCTCTAATTCAGGCAAATTGAGATTTGTGAATATATGACGGGGCATAACACTTACGCTTGCTCCAAGATCACACAAGAATCTATCAAATATCCTTGTTCCAATCATGCATTTGATGCTTGGTGATCCAGGGTTAGGTTTTCTCTCAAGTGCAACATCATTGATTACCGCCGTAAGCTCCTTAGTAACCTTCACAACCTCCTCAGAAGCTATAGACTTCTTGTTTTGCATCATGTCCTTAATGTACTTAGCGTAGGTGGGTGCTTGAATAGCATCAACAAAAGGGACATTGATGTAAAGCTTCTTCATAATATTGACGAACCTTGCAAATTGCTCATCGTGTTGCCGCGCTCTTTCTGTCTTCATCAGCACTTGAGTATCTAGGAACGTGGCAGGGCCATGCTCCTCTGTCTCCATGACCGTTTTCAGACTAGAGAGGTCAGCATCCTCCTCGCGCCGATCGGCGCTTTCTAGGAGCCGATCGGTGCCGTCAGGACCATCGTGCTGATCGGCGCCAGGTGTACACCAATCGGCGTAGGGCCTCTTTGCTCCCGTAGGGTGTTCTGGATCTTCTATTTGTTTTCCTGACCTCGTAGCTATTGCCTTCAATTGCTATGCAGACTTCGTATTGCCAAGAATAGCCCCCTTGTTGCCTTGAATGGCTTGTGATAACTGTCTCATCTGTTGCTCCATAATCTTGGTATGCTTCAAAATCTGCTCATTGGAGCTCCCAATTTCTATCACCTTGTCATTAATTCCCTCAAGGACACAATCAATCTCCTTGAATTTAGCTTGATTGTCCTTGTTGATCTTTTCTTGAGCTTGGAAGAACTCATGACATTGGAGACGAAGTGGGATAGAATTTTGCATGGACGAACTATGAGAGAAAGAACTCCTTTGCTACTGATATCAGGGCTTCCATCCACAATTCTTCATATATTCTAGCATCTTCATCTCTTCAGGGCAATCTTTCTGCACATGACCAAATTCTCCACACTCACACAAGTGGAGCGTGATTCTGCTAGCTTGAATGGATCTTCGTTAGGGATATGAAGATTATTGTCCAACCTCCTTTGAATAGCGTCGAGGCGATCGATAATCAAGTCTTCATGAGTCCTCTCAATCACACTCTTCGCCACTCCTTTTGAAGGTTGCAAATTCCTTGAACTTCCCTCACTATCCCACGATTGATTTTTCAACTAGCAACTTGATCAAATTCTTAGATTCGGTGGGAGTTTTTGACATGAATGAACCTACAGCTGAAGCATCCAAGTGTTGACAAGATAGTTGATTCAATCCTGTGTAGAACCTCTCAACAACTTCTCCAACCGTCAGACCATGATGAGGGCATGCATCCTGGTACTCAATGTATCTCTCCCATGCTTCTCCAATGCTCTCATCAACATTCTGTTTAAATCCAAGAATCTTATTCTTCAAAGCTTGAGTCTTACCAGGAGGGAAATATTTGGCCAGGAATTCAGCTGCTAACGTGCTCCACACCGTCTTTACTGGGTTTTCCAATCCATTGTACCATTGCTTGGGGCGTCCAACTAGAGAGAAGGGAAACAACCGCACACGTGCTTGGTTTCCATCCAATCCCGCTATCTTGAATATACTGCAAACCTCATTGAAGTGTTGCAAGTGATGATTGGGATCTTTCGAACCTGTCAATGGTTGATGCGCCACTATTCCAACATATCTCTCCAATTGATACGGAAGTTGATCTTGAGCTTCTTGGAAATCTGTCTTGACAATATTAGTCAATTGAGGCTTGAGACGATTAACCATAGGTAACTCAGCCATCTCGTCTTCTTCTTGGTCTTGAACTGGATCTTCTATTGTGAATAATGCTCAAGGGGTGGCGCGGACTGCTTCTCCAGTTAAATTTCCAGGACACTTGCTTCTCTTCTCCACTGTTCCCTTCTGGTGAAAGAGTCTTTTCTAGATCATCGGTGTAATTAGAGGGTTTGTTTGACTTAGGACCATCCATACCTGTTAGTTTCACTTAATAGAATATATGTAGTAAAGAGACGAGTAAAGCACAATGACTAAATACTAATACATCAAACATGTTTAAAAACCTGCTTTGGTCCCCAACAACAACGCCAGAAAAAGGAGCTTATTGGTCGTGATTACGCACCCACTTATATACCACAAGAGGACAGTATACGATTGTAGTACTTTTTCCCTTGAATTGAGTATTCCAAGGTTTATCGAATCCACAGACCTTAGGGGTAATTAAAAAAAGTAAACAGTAAAAGATCTAATCAAAGCTACTATCGAGTTCAGGTTGTATGAGGGAAGACTAGCCAGCACAAAGGTGCGCCAGACAGTAAATCTGTCGTTGCGCTGATCGGCACAGGTGTTAAGCCAATCGGCACATTGGTGAATCTATCATCACGCTGATCAGTGCAGGTGTGGAGCCGATCAGCACACTGGTGAATCTATCATAGCATCGATCCGCGCAGGTGTGGAGCCGATCGGCACACTGGTGAATCTAAGCCAAAGTGCGCCAGATACCTTGTAAGCCTAAGTTGTTAAGTGAGTAGCCAAGTATCTACTAGTGAGATCGTAACTAGAAAGTCTAAACAAATAGCATCATAAAGGGTAATTACATGGATCAATGAAAATCTATAATGAATAAAACCACCCTGCTTTCCGAGCGGCTCCCGATTTATCGCTGCCGAGAGGAAACCCTTAATCACGCAAGTATCTTACCCTACTCAACTATCCAGTAGTGCTACGCAGGCTTAGTGTTGTCACCGCTAAACCACACTATAGCATCATCAAGCAACCATAACTAATGCAATGTCCGAATACTATCCTAATCACCATGATCAAGATAATATCTTCTTACTTAGCCTAGAATGAAGCAATTGGAATAAGCACATGCATGCTTATAGAATCAAGATAGACAAATCACCAAAACCATCATCAACATATTCAATCATCCTTGAGATACATAGAGTAAGATTCATCCCCGTCGAGATGGCCTACCTTGACGGATCAACTCTTAACACCAATGGTTCTTGAAACTCAACTAGACATCTATTCAAACGGGGCAAGCCCCGGTGGCTCTAACTCATGGATCTGTTGTCCCTCTATCGCCTCTACCTCCTTCTCTGCCGAGACCAGGGTTTACAAGTATTTATAGAGGTTCTACTTGTAAAGGACTCGATTTCTAGAAAATAAGGCTGTTGCGCCAATTGGTGCAAGATTACATCGATCGGCGCAAACCGTGTCTTCTCTGGTTTCTCCTCTGAGTCGGTTCTTCTGCCTTCCATAGTTGCCATGTGGGCCTTTTCCTTTGAGATAAAGTCTTGTACTGCACGTCGAGATCTTGAAGTTCCATAAATCTTCTAGGCTAATATCTTCAAGTGCCTTGCACAGATAAACTTCCGTAAACATGTGGAATCGGCCTTGGTCACTTCTGTGGCCAAAATACCCGTGCGCCGACGAGCTCATGGACTGCACCAATCAGCGCACTGGGCTTCTTCAGTGCTTTTCACTGGTTGTGGATTCCTGTCCTCTCCAGCATCACTTTAATCACCAATTTTACTTGTTTCTGCAATAGAGCTCCAAAACAACGTATATACAAATATATAGGCAATATCATAGGTAAATGGCCTAAATTAGTATCAATTATGCTCTAATTGGGGTAATATTCACATATAAAAGGCTCACTTGGGGAGTGCCAACAGGTGTTCTTGAGGGTGTGATCTAGATTGTTACTCTTGGTCTATGGTGAGACCTAGACCGATTAAGTGTCGGTGATCGATCCTATCATGATCGGTTGTGAAGGCTGTCACATGTTTGTATACATGGTTTGAGCCTGCCGGTGAAAGGGGCATCGCTAGTGAGCTCCCATGTCGGCTCGGGGAGTCCGACAAGTTCTCAAGGGAGGCAAGCTTGTGCTTTGTGCTGCGGTGACACATACCGTGTCTTCACTCTAGGAGTGATTGCGGGCTCGTGGGCGAGAACTCCACTTGGTGGCGGGAGGGACCAAGACTCCGACGGGAGTGGTCCATCGAGGATTAGGGGAAGGCGCCATCCTTCTGAGACCTCAGAAAAAAATTATGAGCATTCCTTGATCCACTCTTTACTATTCCGCAATTGTGTGCTCTAGTGACTAGGGTGAATTGTGGCTTGCCTAGGCTAGTGTGTTTGGCTTCCGCACTTTATCTTATCATGAACACTAGCATGTGTAGGGTTTTGGCCTACTAGAATTTTTTAGGTTGCTTCTACTGTTAGACTCAAGTAGTGGAAGTGAAGTAATTGGAATCGTGAGCGGCTTACCGATTCAACCCCCCCCCCTCTCGGTATGCCTTCGGTCCTTACAGATCTGCTTGGCTCCAGTGCAGGCTCAAAACAAACCAAGGCATGCCAATTGATTTTCCCTGCAATTTGACAAGACAAGAAATAGTCAAATTCCCTGGGTCACCGACCCCAGTGAGACCGATGCAAAGTCGATGATCACAAGATGCGAAAATCAGCCGATGGTTAGTAGCTAATAATAAATAAAATAAAATCTAATTGGCTGATACTATCGGCTTATCGATGTTATCAATAAAGTTGATGTAATTAAGCAGAAAATCGATTCACGTAGAGTTGATAGACCTATTTAGTTGTTATTGCAAATATGCCTTCAAACACTAGACTTATGATTATTTAAGCAAGTAGGATTCAATCTATGATCAGGCAAAATACTGTATAAATCTATAGTGTAGAGATTGTCTATTGAACCGTGATAAACTATTGGCTAAACATCCCGATAGAACTATATCGACTCTACTCCCAAACATGCTAAAACTAACCCTATCGACTCAGTAGGAGGTCAAAGTCGATGCAGCCTTACTGGTCCAAGTAGATCGAACCTAATCGAGACAGTACTTAAGACAAGGTCGATTGAACTAGATCTAACTTTCTCAAAGATAAAGCAGATACGGTGATTCAAATAATAGATATAAACTAGATTTATTAAACCTACAACTAGCTATGATAGATCGGACCTAACTGAGACAGTATGCAGCAAGAAGTCAATAAAATATCCCTATTTTAGCCCTAATTGCTGGATAACTAGCAATCGCAAAGACCTAGATTAGAATATCAACTTAATGAGAAAGTACTAATCAGGGTCAATGAAATTACCGAAGGTGAATCCAAGCCTCTCACCAAGATCGGAGCCGATGCAGCCCGCTCGAGACTTGAATCCACCGAAAACAGAACCAGGGTCACGATGCGCTGAGAGTTGATTCAACGTGTGTTGTTTTTTCATACTGACCCTATTACATATTTATAGCCCCGTGCAAGGAGCCTTGATATGAGTCATACTAGGACTCTTCAACTTCCTAATACCGACTAGAATAATTCCTTATTACTAAAAAGGAAAAGATAAATTAAACCCTAGCGGGTCCATCTTCTTGCACTTTGACTCCTCGACTTCCACCGTCTTTGACCTAGTCAATCTTTAAGTCACTAGGAACTAGGTCCTGACAAATTCCGGTGCCAACACATGCCCCCGAGTCAAGGGTACAAAATCTTTGTGCACTGGATTCTCCTCCTCGTTAACCGTGCATATTTACTACATTTGGAAGCTATCCTTTCTCATAAATACTTTCTCCACCCTTCCTCCCATCTTCATCTTCCCCACTTCGCACACGCCTTTCTCTCTCCTACTACCACTGGCAAACTCCTTTGAGCTCAAGGCCGCACCTTCCTCTTGCACCCGCGACTTCAAGAAACCATTCCAATGGCGACCCCACAACACGTGCCTGAGGTAAACTCTCTTTTCACCGCTCCTCGCTTCTTCTACTGCTACCGCATTTACCTCGTTCTTGTTGTTCTTAGATCCATACTGTTCACATTCTTGAATATTGTAGTCACCTTCATGTTTATTGTAGCTTCCTTTTAATCTCTCGTAGCTCTAGTTTTGCTTCCTAATAGATTCACTTTCACGTCTCTAGGAACTTAGAAACCAAATTTGCATTCACTCCGCCATCAAATAAAATCATTACTATCTTGGTCCATCGAACAACCCTAATCCAATAGATTTCATCAACTATGAGACCAATAGAATTCCATTCAAATCTGGCATGGCTACCCCTGAACGGTGGAAGCATGTCTTTAGGTCTTGGCCATCAGAAATCAAAGGCTGGAGAAACTGGTACCGCGTATTCACAAAGTCCCGTGCTTCTATTTTCCAGGACACGCAAATAGACAAAGCACTACCACTTTCCTTGGTTGACATGCCCAAGAACGAGCCTATCTTAGTTGTTGCTTCTTATTTCTGGTCAGATGCTCTGAATGCTTTTCTGTTCCACCAAGGGCCCATGGCTACATCCCTTATGGACGTGATGATGCTCACAGGTCTAAACATCAAAAAATACTTTGACCCCTTCATTGTCTAGAACACCAAGAAATAGCACAAGTTGGATACCATAGGCGCAAACAACTGGTCCTTATACATTGTTGCGCACCAAAAGACCAGAACAGTAGATCACAAAGAACTCTCTGCTTTCTTGAACCTATGGCCGGAGCTTTTTGTCTTCTGTGGACCTTCTTGTATGCCAACAACCAATTTTCAAGTGATGGCCGAAATACTAGCAGATGGTTGTAAATTTCCACTAGGCCAGTTTCTCCTTGGGTCAGTATATCAACTCCTTCATCGCACGGCCATGAACCTTCAGCTTCATCATCCCGTACCAGCAGGTGGCCCATGGTGGTTCATTCAATTGTGGCTCAATGTTTACTGTTCCAAGTCCAAGGAACTGCCTCCTTTCATCAACGATCCCTTTCCATCGACAGATGCAGCAGAAGGTGATTCCATTCCAAATCGTCGATGCACATCATTAGGCGAGACTGCCATTGTAGTTCCTAGATGCAGAATGGCAGAAGATGACTTCAATGCTTATTTCACTCTGTTCTACAATTGCATCCAAACACAAAAGCAAGTTTAATTCCCTTATGAAGATCTGGAATTTAAAAAACCCTCTAGATTTCGCCCCGAAACTCCTTTGAAGGATGCAGAGTCGATCCAGATTCTAGAGGCATGCATAAGACCTGGAATCCTTCCCATCGACTTCCATGGTGGACAGCTCAAAACTCGCTCCTATGAGTTCTACAACCCATCATCAATATCCTGCCAACTTGGATTGAGTCAACTCCTTGTCGGCTCCTTTTATATTGATTGAGTTAGAGCCAGACAAGAGCTTAAAGATTCTTTGGAATACAAGAAGATCTATGACATGGCATCAGAGATTCCAATGGGAAACCTCACTGGCCTGAATATGTTTCCTTCCTGTTCTGCATTATTTAAAGCTTGGTGGAGGGAATGGAGAAAACACCTCTCCTGCAACCAATTGACCTCCCATCTCATCAGTGTTGAAGACACAGTAAGTCTCTATCAATACTTCTGGCTTCAATTTCTCACTTCTCAAATCATGACTAACTCATCTGCACTATCTATAGGTCCCAGCATAGATCCCCCCAACTATCAGCAATAGCAGAGTGTCGATCGAGTACTGTCGTATGGCAAACAACCCGAACATAGGTTGTGATGCACCAACTCCCACACAACTCATAAGTGGCAGAGGGCTGAAGCAAATTACCCACAAGACAACAAGAAAAATACTAGCAAAAAGAAAGGAAGCATCTGGCACTCAATCGACATCGACATTAGAAGCTGAGAGGCAAAAACAGGCCAGGGCCGCAACGGCTTCAGCGACTCCAACGGTAATTTAATCTGAAATAAGTTGCCTTCTGACATCTTCCTTTTGAACTCGTTAATTTATCTTTTGCCATCAGGCCAACCCACTGAAATCATCTCTTGATGAAGCAGGTAATACCAGGCTGGCCCAAACCGTCCAGGTAATATCTTATCTTTCACCCTGAACCCTTCTTAGCTACCTCTAGCTTAACCTTTCCTCCATTCAGATACCGTTATCGACATCCACCACTCCATCACCTTCTACGATTCATTGGCCACAACTACGCTTCCAGAGATTGACATATTATGGCCTATGGACCCCCCCAGAATCGATGAATCAACTTGCATCCTCAAAAGAAATAGTAATACAAATATTTTCTTATATAATTATGAGCCACCTTTTGTAGGAAATTGTTGCTAGCCCCACCAGATCGAGCAGTGCCACCATCTCCGACAACCATACTGGCAAATCTGCTCCAGCATCAGCCGAATCCCCTGGCATTGACACTGCCGCTTCTACCCCTACTACCGAGCCTTACGTCATCGACCAATCAGGAGTAGTTCAAGGCAGAGCATATGCACCAATTGATGACGAATTGACAGAGGTAACCACTTGATCTGTCTCATAATCTTCTAATTATTTCTAACACTGTCATTGCACCTTAGCCTGCAAACACAACCGATGCTTCTCAAAAATCAAAGAACATCTCTGTTCCAAGAACCCCAACCAATAAGCCAACGACTGACAACCAGACAAGCACAATTCAAGGAGCAACAACTAAACCAACCAACGCGGAGCTAACAGAGGTAATCAATTTTGAAACCAATTTTCATCCTTTGAATGTTCCTAACTCCCGCCTTGTTTCCTAGATAGCAGGTGCTTTCGATGCCACTTATCAAGATAACGCAAACATCGCATTGGCAAACACCCAAGACATCATCCCGAATGCTGCCCAAATTGAAGAACCGGTAAAAAAAATCCACCCTACATTGATACCTTCAGTTAATTATCAACTCCTCAACGACTTTGTCTTCTAGGCTCAGACTCAATCATACAAGCTGCCCCCCCCCCCCAACCATTCTTCACTCTAGAAGTTCTCAATCAACTCAGGAACATCCGGTGCCGCCTAAACAAAATCTCCATCCAGAATCTAGTGTTGAATGCAGGGCCCATTAGTGAGCAGTTCTTGGAAATCAAGCAGTTCCTACCAACTAGTTTGATGAGAGACCTCCACTTAGTTTCCTATATTGAATGCAAGCAGCTCAAAGTCTCTGAAGCTTCGGCCAGAATTGAGCGGCGGGCAGCACTGAAGTATCAAGAAGAAACAGCCACTCAAAAGGCCAAAGAGGAAACTGACAAGTACCTGGCTCTCACAAGCAAGTTTTCGGAGACAGAGGCCAAGCTCATCCGATATTGAAAACTTTAGCCTTATTTTCTTGAATCCTCTCCAGAGCCCTCATCCGATGTTGCACCACATCTTCCAAGTCATCAATCATAACCTGATAATATTCATTGGCATTTAACTGATCTTGTAATTCAATTCTCCTGGACCCCATATTTATCTCCCATGGCAGCACTCCTTCATGCCCATATACTAACTGATAAGGCAGCACCTTAATCGACCCATGACAAGCCATGTGATACACCCATAAAGACTCTGCTAACATAGTATGCTACTTTCTCGGCTGCTCATCTATCTTCCTCTTAATCAACTTGATCAAACTCTTGTTGGAAGCTTCAGCTTGGCCATTGGCTTGAGCATAATATGGCAAAGAATTTGACAACTTAATACCCATGCTATCAGCAAAGTTCTGAAATACCTCTGAAGTAAAAATAGAACCTTGATCGGTAGTGATAGTCTGTGGCACTCCAAATCGATATATTATATGCTCCTTCACAAAATAAATGACATCATTACTGGTGACATTCTTCAAGGGTACAGCTTCAACCCATTTGGTAAAATAATCATTGGCTGCCAGAATATATTTGTGACCTTTACTAGATGTTGGATAAATCTATCCAATCATATCCATCCCCCAACCTCTAAACAGCCACGGTTTTATGATAGGATTCATTGCCGATGTTGGTGCTCTTTGGACTGCCCCAAACTTCTGACAATCATGACATCCTTTTAATATCTGAAGCAATCTTCAAGCATGGTTGGCCAGTAGTACCCAATTCTCTTCAACAGCCACCTCATTTTATGAGCTGGTTGATGTGTCCCACAAACTCTATCATGAACCTCACACATAACAACTTTGGCTTCCTCTTGGTTCAAACATCTCAACAAGACACCATCAATCATTTTCTAATATAATTTATCTTCCAACAAAACATACCTCATTGCCATGTATCTAATGTTCCGAGGAGTGCGCTGAGTCGGATCCTTCAAATAATTAATAATTGTACCCTCTAATCATCTTGATCGACATCGGCTATATCGACAATCACCCCATCAAAGTTCTCTTGATAGCCAGATGCCTTCTGAGCCAGATCATTAGCCTCCATATTCTGTTCTCTAGGGACATGTTGAAATCTAACAGCTTTGAAATCTTGAATCAAGCTCTGGCATTCTGAATAAAATAACCTCAAGACACCATCTCTACATTCAAATTCACCTGATAGCTGACCAAGCACCAACAAAGAATCACCGAATACTTTAATAAATTCAGCACCCGCCTCCTTCAGAATTTGTAATCCTTTGATCGTTTCTCTATATTCAACTTGATTATTGGTCAGCATCCCAGTAATAAAAGCAAAACTATAACATGTCCCCCGAGGTGATATGATCATCAAACCGATATCGCATCTGTTCTTGCACATTGATCCCTCGAAGAACACAGTCCACGGCACAGGCTCCACCATCATTGTACTTTCTCCACAATGTTCCACCACCAGATCAGCAAGCACTTGCCCCTTGATAGCTTTTGGTGACTAATATCTAAGATCATATTCTGCTAGTGCCAACATCCACTTCCCGATCCTACCTTTCAATATAGGAGCCAATAGCATATACTTGATGACATCGGCTTGGCACACCACCATCCACTCGGTTGACAATAAATAGTGCCTCAACTTGACACATGAAAAGTATAAGCACAAACATAACTTCTCAATATCAGATTACCTAGTCTCGGCATCAACCAACCGTCAACTCAAATAGAAGACCACCCTTTCCTTGCCGTCTTGCTCCTTGATAAGTGTCGATCCGATCGACTTCTTGTCAGCCGCAAGATAAAGCTTGAACGCAACCCTTCTCTTGGAGGCACCAACACAGGAGGCAAAGTTAAATACTTCTTGATATCATCTAATGCCTTCTGATGCTCTGGCTCCCACACAAACTTCTGAACAGCCTTCAACTTCAACTACAGTGTGAAAACATCAATCCTTCCTAACAAATTTGAAATAAATATTCTAATAAAATTAATCTTGCCCATCAGTGACTGTAGCTCTGTCTTGTTAACTGGTGGCTTGATATCATTAACAACTTTAATATTCTTGGGGCCAATTTCAATGCCTCTTTCATGAACAATAAAACCAAAAAACTGGCTAGCCGATACACCGATAGCGCACTTCTTTGGATTCATTTTTAGTCCATATTTCCTGGTTCTCTCTAATGCTTCCCGCAAATCGGCAATATGACCTTTAATCTCCTTGGACTTCACCACGACATCATCAATAAAAATCTCCACCAGCTTGCCAATCAAATCATGGAAAATATAATTCATAGCTCTCTGATACATGGCTCTAGCATTTTCAGCCCAAATGTCATGACTACCCACTCATACAAGCCAATAACACCTAGACAGCTAAAAGTAGTCTTTGGTATGTCTTTCTCTACCATGAATATTTGATTATACCCGACATTGCCATCCATGAAACTCACAATCTTGTGCCCCACTGCTGCATGAACCAAAAGATCTGCTAGTGGCATTGGGTAATCATGTTTAGGTGTAGCTTTATTGAGAGGCCTAAAGTTGATGCAAACTCTTAACTGCCCACTCTTCTTGTAAACATAAACAATATTAGAAACCCAATCTAGATGTCGGCAAGGCCTAATAAACTTTGCATCATATAATCATGTGATATCTTCCTTAATCTCATTATACATTCTCGGGTCTATTCTCCTTGGTGGCTTCTTGTATGGTCAATATCCAGGTTTGATAGGAAGCCGATGTTCAACAATCGATCAGCTCAGTCTAGGCATCTTAGAATAATCCCAACCAAAACAATCCTGATACTCCTTCAATAGTTTTATTAATTCAACTTTAAAATCTTCATCTAATTTCTTACTAATAAACATCAGCCTTGGCTTACCACCATCATCTATATTGACTTCTTGCAACTCATCGGCCGACGTGAATCCTTTTCCTAACTTCCCCTCTTCATCAAGATCCATTGGGGCGCCTGTCAGAGAAACTGCTTCAAATTTGACTGGTCCACCACCTCAAGCCTTTGCATAGTGATCTTGATGTAGTCTCCATCCTAAATTCTCCCAGACAAACACTCCATCTCATTAGTCTACTATGGCGCTAAATCGGCTGATGCAACATTGACGGTTTCATCAGTCGGGACCACCACTACACGGTCATCAACCCATTGGATCAAGGACTAATGCATTGTCGATGGCACACAATAGTTAGCATGAATCCAGTCCCTTTCCAATAGTAGATTGTAGGTTTCCTTGCCTTCGATTACAAAAAATGTAACCGACAATGTCTTGCTACCGATCGTAAGTTTCACATTCATGACTCCCTTGGCTGCAGCTGCACAACCGCCATAATCTCTCAAAATCATTTTAGTACTGATCAGGTCATCATCAGTTTTACCTAGCTTTCTGAGAGTGGAACTCGGCATGATATTAACTACAACCCCTCCTTCAACCATCATCTTGCTCATCGGCATGCCATTAACAAACCCTCTCATGTACAAGGCCTTCAAATGCCGATGCTTGGACTCACCTGGTTTATCAAACACTACCTGTTATGGATCAAGTACCAACTGCGGAGTCTCTTCTTCATCAACAAACAATTCATCAATCTCCGCAGCCATGAACTCTTGCAGAAGAATCATAACCACCCCAACTATTGCCTTCGGAACTTGAACTTGAGATGATATCTTCGGCCTCCGGACTTTCTTGGGCAGTTGTTCTTCATCTCCATCATAATAGTATGGACCCCTTCTAACTTCCTGACAACGCATCCTTTGGACTCTACGCTTTTGACTCCTGGTAAAAATTCTAGACAGACACCATTGTGGATTCTACACCTGTTCCTTCTTTTCTTTCTTCTCATTGATTTGGAGCTCTTCATCGACTTCTTTGTCAAAGTTGTCTTCCCTAGATCTTTCCTATAGCTAAGTCGATCATGAAAAGATAGTCTATGCTGCTCCGTTGCTCTTGTTTTGAAAGTCGATGCTCTATTTTCTTGTCGATGCTATGGAGGTTCTTGATACATCTTGCTTGCTTGGCGACTGCACCCTGGACACCTCTCAACTGAAGGTAATTTAATATTGTGGTCCCAACAGTACTGAAAGAATGGATAACCCTAGTGCGGATTGACTTGTGCTATCCTACTCTCCCTCTCATACCTTCTATGGTATCGACTAATAAAGGCAGCTGAATTGTCGATACCAGCCATGTTGACTTTGACAGGGAACGGGTGTTCATCAATTCCCATGGTCCCCTTACTAATTTGATTCTTCCCTGCTCAATGGCCATCTGAATCTCCTGTTTGAACACTTTGCATTCATTGGTATGATGCGATGGAGAATTGTGCCACTTGCAATGCTTCCTCTTCTTTATCTCCTCCGCAGACGGTAACACGTGATTGAGAGGCAGCAGAATATGCTTCTCTTGCAGCAAAAAATCGAATATCTTATCGGCCTTGGTTATATCGAAGTCATACTTCTCATCAGGTTCATTTTGTTTGACCCATGGGCATAATAAAATATTCTTATTCCTGGTCCACTCAGCAATAGCCACATTCTCTGCTTCTTCCTCTTCATCATATTGCTGATAATCATTGTAGCTAACAACAGCCTGTCTGTTTTGTGCCCCTCGAGCCAGATTCTCCTAAATCGACACTCTCTGTACCATATGAGATAAATTGTCAAACTCAGGTGAAGGGAACTTCTTGCTAAGGGGTGCAACCAGCCCATTAAATGCAATTTCAGCAAGCCGTGGATCTAAAAAATGGTAGACTATAGCATCAGCTATGCACATCTCTGAATCTCTGCACATAATCATGAACTGACTCTCCAGCCTTCTAGCGAACAGCAATCAAGTTTGACAATCTTAACTCTCTAACCTCGGCCAGAAAATAATTGTGAAACTTCTGCTCTAGATCATACTAGCTGTGGATCGAGTTCAGAGGTAGTGCTGCAGGAAAAAGCAGATCCAGACAATGACAACGGGAATAGCCTGACTCTTAATGCTTCATTTGATGTGGCCTCTCTACACTGCACAGAGAATCTGCTAACATGCTCCATTGTCGTTGTATTGTCTTCTCCAGTAAACTTCGTGAACTCAGGCACTCTGTATCAGCTCAACAAAGGTACTGCATCAAAGCTAGCCGGATTCAGAGGCCAATAAGTATATATTTTCTGCTTTGGCTTCAAACCAAATTGATCTTTCATATTTCAGCAATTTTAGCAGCCCAATAATGGTACCGGACCAGTAAACTTTGGAATTATTGTTAAATATTGGTACCGGACCGGAAGCAAGCACTGCTGTATTTCGCGGAACCCCATAGTTAATCACCTCGTGTCTGCCTCTGGATTCCCCTGGAAGAGCCGCAGTAGCAGGCATCCCAAACATCTGTGGATAGCATTCAAAGAAATTTTGTTTGGCGTACTGAAACTTGCCGATCCACCCTGCTGCTTATACAAATGCGGATGTGTCTGTGGAGAAGTCCTCTGATGCACCACCATCATATTGTTGGAAGTTGGTGCTCCTCCTGATGGTGCACTTGCAGGTCTAATCAGCGTTGTCTCTGTTGGTATAGTGTTTCTTGCAGGTCCTAGCCCAGCGTCGACTGTTACTGCATGCATATCAGCAGTTGCCTGTTGTTGTGGACCAGATGACCAAATAGTACCCAGCTATGCATTTTTCTTCCGGATATTGAAATACATCGGTCCTCGTGAAGGAACCTCTAAAACTATCCCATCAAGCGTTTGAAGGATCAAAGATTGTAAAGTATTCACCCAGATAGGAGATTGGTTGATCAAAGCATGATGAATAGACGAGTGTATCATCCAATTTAATCTGTCTTCATCAATCTATCCGTTCTGGGCCACCAGATGCTTTTCTTCAGTCACTATGTATGGATCTGGCAGATTCCCCTTCTGGACAATCTTCCTAGTTCTGGTCTTGCTGAGAGTACTAAACAAAAGATTCTCATATTGATCCACCTGCTCCTTGATCTTCACTTTCATATCATCAGGCAAATCATCAAGAGTAACAGGCAAAAGATTTTCATTGGTGATTTTAGAACTCCCCACTGCCTTTGGAGGTGGCTGAGTGAGAGGTGGTTGCGACATGATTATGGTTTAGAAGTCCTTGGTCCCACCGAGCGTGCCAAAAAACGTATTGACCCAAAAATCTTCACACGTGACCTGGGAGATCTGCTTGGCTTCAATACAGGCTCAAAACAAACTAGGGTGTGCCAGTCGATTTTCCCTGCAAATCGACAAAGACAAGAAATGATCAAATTCCCTGGGTCACCGGCCCTAGACAGGCCAATGCAAAGCCGATGATTACAAGATGCGAAAATTAGTCGATGGTTAGTAGCTAATAATAAATAAAATAAAATTTAATCAGCTGATGCTATCTGCTTATCGGTGTTATCAATAAAGCTGACATAATTAAGCGAAAAGTCGATGTCGATAACCAAAAGTCGATATGCGCAGAGTCGATAGACCTATTTAGCTGGTATTGCAAATATTCCTTTAAACACTAGATCTATGATTATTTAAGCAAGTAGGATTTAATCTACGATCAGGCAAAATACTATATAAATCTATAGTGTAGAGATTGTCTATTGAACCATGATAAACTATCGGCTAAACGTCCCAGTAAAACTATATCAACTCTACCCCCAAACGTGCTAAAACTAACCCTATCGACTCCGCAAGAGGTCAAAGTCGATGCAGCCTTGTTGGTCCAAGTAGATCGAACCTAATCGAGATAGTACTTAAGACAAGGTCGATTGAACTAGATCTAACTTGCTCAAAGATAAAACAGATATAGTAATAGATCTAAACTAGATTTATTAAACCTACAACTCGCTATGATAGATCGGACCTAGTCGACATAGTATGCAGCAAGAAGTCGATAAAATATTCCTAATTTAGCGCTAATTACCGGATAACTAGCAATCAAAAAGACCTATATTAGAATATCAACTTAATAAGAAAGTACTAACCAGGGTCAATGAAATTACCGAAGGTGAATCCAAGCCTTTCGTCGAGATCGAAGCCGATGCGGCCCGTTCGAGACTAGAATCCGTCGAAAACGGAACGAGGGTGGCGATGCGCTGAGAGTTGATTGAATGTTTATTTTTTTTATACAGACCCTATTACATATTTATAGCCTCATATAAGGAGCCCTAACACGAGTCATACTAGGACTCTTTAACTTCCTAATACCGACTAGAATAATTCCTTATTACTAAAAAGGAAAAGATAAATTAAACCCTAGCGAGTCCATCTTCTGGCACTCCCACTCCTGGCCTTCCACCATCTTTTACCTAGTCAATCTTTAAGTCACTGTCAACTAGGTCCTGCCAAATTTCGAGGCCAACAGGGTACAACCTTGATGTAAAATGACCAATTTGCCTCTCATGACTATTTTGTATGGAATATTTATAGAATGTAGTAGTTAATTGGGGGTAAATTGGTTATTGGATTAGACTTACTGCCTAAAGCTTGGGGCTATAAATAGTTTGACCTCATCAACATATAAAGAGGAGGTTCCTAGAATATACAAAGTGGACGCATTGTCTACCCCGTACTTTTCAATGATCACGTCATTTTTTCTTCCTTTTCTGTTCGTGTCTTTGAGGCTTGTGCTTCGAGACACTAACAAATCAAACTTGAACCATACTCCCAACAAGAATGATGGGTATATGATGCATCCATTGTAGCTTTATCACACTGGTTCCATTCACCGGGAGTAGAATTATTAGGTTCTTCATCATCGTCATCTTCATCTTCATGTAACATATCTTGCACGTATAATGGATTACAGTCCACATTCTATACCTCTTCAATAATTCTCATTCTTCTCTCCCGCATCAGCTTGCCCCTCAGCCACCTCAGGATCATTCATACACATAAGTTGCACTGCATCCACCTCCCGATATCATCGCCATCCTTGTTGCCATCACACTATTTTTGTTTAACCACTAATGTTGCGCTACTACCGGAATCAACATTATTATCACAAATTTCTTTCGGACAGGCCTGCAGTAACAATGTTGTCTCCTACACCAGTTCAACCTACTCAACCACTTCTCTGTCTAAGATACTACCTTCAATTCTCAGCACAAAGGTTCAAAAGTAGTTCAACCTACTCAACCACTTCTCCGTCTAAGATACTACCTTCGATTCTCAGCACAAAGGGTCAAAAGTTTGTGTCCGCAAGCATTACACTTTCACTGAATTAACATCCGGATCTAGTTAAAAATAATGGCTAGCTAGGTCAGAGTCAACCACGTCTGCATCTCTTTTCATCCTGTAGTCAGCTAGGTCAGGGTGACCTACATCCAGGTACGGGAAATTGCTCAAATCAACACGAGATGGACCTATTTTTATTTCTGCTTTGCCATAGAAAATTCTAAGACTCGACATGTTTCACATCTCTGCGATCATGAAAATATATTTTTAATTTTTCTAATATATTTTTTTAATAAAATATTAACTTTATATTGAATGTCTAAATATTTTTAATTTTCTAATACATTCTTCTATTTTTCTACGGAATCACCTAACAAAAAAGAAAAAAGGACAACTCATTTTAAGCAATGGCTAAATGTTGACTTCATATTTCATTCCAATAATAAAATGAATCTACATAATAGAACGAATTACCTAATATAAATGTATTTAGCACACTCAAATGAAGGTAGCTAAGAACAACGGATATCAAGTGCAATTAAAACGAAAAAGTGCAATAACAAAAGAAAAATCACTTATGCCGGCAGCCCGGCATCGGAGCACCGCTGTTGAAGCCTGGCTGCCTCCGCTAAGCCCCGCAAGCTCGTCCCAGCGCGGTTGCCGCCGGCCCACCTCCTCTGAGCAACATGTCCGCCGCCATTCTGTAGCCCAACATGCCCGCCAATAGAGAGAGAGAGAGGGCACGCGAAGAGCGCATGCCATACACACAAAAACTCGATCAGATTCGAGCTAAAGGCGCACGACAATGGTTCTGTTTGGATCCATGAATTAGAGTTAGTTTGGGTTAGTTTGAGTACAACTAACTCTAAATTCTCTAAACAGGTAGTGTTAGTTCGGGTTAGTTACATCTAACCTATCTAAAAAACTAGCCCATCCAAGCTAGTTTGAGTAGGATTCATTGAAAAGTTACTTTTTTCTCTATTCTCAAACGAGACAAATAATTATATCAGTACTTTTATTATCAATATAATTCTTACATCCAAACACCTTATGAGTTAGAGTTAATTTAAAATTAGTTATGAGCTAGAAATTAACTCTAACCTCTAGTACGGTTAGGCTTCGTTAGGGAACTTAGGCTGGAAAGCCCAGGGCAGCAAATCCCTGGCGGGTTTTCCCTGTCACCCCTGCCCCCTGGATGGGATTTCTCGCTCTGGGCTTATATTCCCGGCGTCCATTTGGGAACCATGGGGGGAGAAATCCCGAGAGATAAAAAATAGTCTCAAACAATTCAGAAAAATCAAGAAAAATCACAAACAACTAACAAATACTATATATCACATGATCGGCTATGCATTCAAAATATAGCTCTCCATCTTAAAAAAAATTACTCAGCATTGATGTGGGTTATGCTGCTCAAACTTCAACTAAAGCAAATTACTCAGTAAATTACATATAGAACATTCACAAGCTATATAATGTATATATAGAAGCTTGGGCACATGATAAGTCTGATCAATTATTTGTTACATTTGGTTACCAGTATAATGGTATTGTACTAGCAAATAGTTCTTGCTAAATGGAGATACAAGCATACAGCAGTCAAATGTCATCTCACCCAAACAAACACAACCAATTAAACAACTACCAGTGATTGTTCAAGGAACACCATAGGACTTTACAGATTAACATGTCAAGATGTGAGCAAGATGTTGCAACTTCTTGAAAGCTGCAATCACAAGAGAATAGAACAAATCAGTTAGTAAGCATGCTATCTAAATTCATGAGCATATGAATTAGCTGACAGTTATGAAAAAATATTCGTACAAGCAAAAAAGTAAGCTAACAAGTTATCATTTTCTCCTTACATTGTTTGCAAAATAAAATATAATCAAGTAATTGCTAACTTATGCTTCTTCTTCATCACAGGTCACATAATATCTTATGATAGGTACTAAGTCATGGATATCTCGTTTTGGATATTTTCAGGTTCAAGAAGTACATTTGGCAACTAGTAGAGGCTTAAAATTCAGATTAATTACAACCAAAAAGACATAAAAAGGAGTCGCTCAGTAACAGAAAACCCTAAATCATTAACTTGGATATAGGAACAAATTCCTAACACTATGAACAAATCCCAAAACTAGAATTTATTAACTACCTAGTTATGACAGGAGAGGCCCAAATTATTTAACATCTCAAACATGGTGCTGGTGATACAAAAATGAAAGTGCTCACACATGGAGCTAAGAAAGATAATGATCAAATTATTCAGTCTCTAATAATCAAGCACACATGATGACAATAGGAAACAACAAAACAAATTTAATGGTTCAAGCAATTGGTATACAGGATATCGCTAATTCATCAATATATACTGCACATGTCCTAGACAAAGAAAATCCATTCTTGCGATGCTTCATTATTTTGGAAAACAAATGGCTTACTTCTCTGATGGCTTTATAGCTTCATTTTAGATCCTTCTCCTCTTGGATCTGCCCCTTTGTGAAGTGAGCCAAAGGAAGTTTTTCATTGAACTTGCAGGTAACACTCTCCCAACCTGGTGGAGTACAAACATTTTGCACGTTAAATCAGATGACTTGGTTCTGATGCAATAAGTTACCTGAATATCTATCTAATGAATATTGCTAACAGAACAGCACGAATAACCAGATAGTAAGAACAACTGAAATATACTAACTGATGCCGTTGCCAGCAGATTATACAGAGGACGTGCAGTCCAAAATTTCTAAAATAGCATATGTTGCATGAACATCCAGATCGAATCCAATTTTCTTATAGTCAAGGTCATGTTCCACATCAAGGAGGAAGAGAGACCATGTAGAAGAACATACCAAGATCATGAGCGCCTCATGTTCTTGCTTTCCTTGCACCTCGCATTATTGCCTTCGTCTCAGATCTACAGATAGAGCAAACCGTGATTTGTGCAATGAGAGAGAGAGAGAGAGAGAGGAAGGGAGGGAGGGAGGGAGAGAGAGCGCTCACGCTGTTGAGGCCGTGCGGAGGAGGCAGTGGTGTTCACGGCCAGAGCGGAGGAGCCGTCGGCAGGTGGTGAGCGAGTTGGGAGGAGCCGTCGGCGAGAGTCGGGGTGGCATCGAGAGGCGCCGTCAGCGCAAGGCGGGGTGGCGCCGGGAGTCGCTGTCGGAGCCTGAAGTCGGAGGCGCAGTCGAAGAGCGTGGCGGCGCGCGAGCGAGAAGGGGGAGCGTGGTGGCGTGCACGAGCAAGACAGGGAAGGGATTCTCGCCCGGTGTCCCGAGACGATTATTTCTTCCCCGGAGAAAATGGGTAAACCCGGGTCAGGCCTTCCCCTCGGAGTGGGCTTCCAAACTCGCCACTCGGCTTTCCCGGGCCGCTTTCTCGGTGGGGCGTCTTCCCCGGGAATAGGTCAGGATCCCCGCGGGGGTTACGGTTCCCAAACGAAGCCCTAGAGTATCAAACAGGGCCTGCCTTATCCAGCGACAAGCCGTCGTCGCGTGTCCACAGCGCGATTCTCCTGTTGTTGCACGTCCAGCGCGGGAAAACTGGTGGATTCGTCTGATTCCTCTGACGTCGAGCAGTCGGCACGCGAAAACTAATTGATGCTACTGACTTCGTGCAACCAGCACGCGATAATTTGTGCGGCCGCTGCTCCAAAACAATATTTTCGAGCGATTAACGACGGAGTATTATTTTCATAATTGGTCAATTTCGATATTAGTTCTTTTATTGGCGAATAAAGTAATATTATTTTAAAAAAATATGTGGTTCCAAGCGTTTAAGAACTTTTGGTTCGGAAAGTATACAGCCTACCGATTGGATGGATTTGGGAAGGGCCGAATTATATAAATCAATTCAGCCCGTTTCGTGGTGGGCTACCGTTCGTCAGAATGCTCCATTTTCATTAAAACAAATTTAGACCATAACATGGTATAGATGGTGCGATAGGTAGAGTGGGCCACGTGTGCATTTCGAGCAGCGATTAGTTTGCTAATAAGGAATTGAGCACTGACGTATAAATCAAAATACTACAAAGCACAAGTATAAATCCATGAGTGCTATTTAGTACTAATTTGGCAGCTCATTTGAAAAACTAAATAGCTCTAATGCATGGGAAACGATACGTATTCGTGCTACTTTATCACTTAAAGCATAGCACAATCAGCCAGGCCTAGATTGTCACCATTAAGCAATACGCTCTGCTGCAAAAATGAGTTCGAGTTACAACCAAATATTGAAGTTTAAATGGTTCTAAGCATAGCACATGCATCAAATATTTGAACAGCCGCCTCACATAAATCTAACAGTAACTCGTGGAGTTCAAATAGATTGCAATGCAAGACAAATGAGTTTGAGCTACAAGAGAAACACCAGTTAAAATGATAGAGTAAAACACATGCTACTGATTTATAATTAGGGATAAAAGCAGATCGGATATGATCGGATAATACCTTCTCCATATTCTACTCCATATTTGGATGCGGATGCGAATACAGATATTCGAAGATGGTACGGATTCGGACCCGAGGCGGATCAGAAGCAAACTTTAAATTATCGGATCATACCCCTTCACGTAGAGAAATATATGGTGATTAAAAATTAGAGTACATATATCATCGCAACAGCCACCAATAAGGACATCCAAAACACACAACCCAGTCTTTTAAGTGATTACTCATAGCAAATAAAAAATATATATTCTATATTTAAAAAATTATGCAAGTATGAAAAAATAAGATAAAATATCTAAAACAAACATTAAACATATCTTTATTTTCTTTATCGAATGACCAATTTATTATACAATAGGATATTGAGCGATACGATCAAGCCTCATCATCACTATTACTAGACATTTGAGCCAAAAAAATTATCGGATAATCCTATTATGAGCTTCAGATAATCCACTTCAAATGTTCTGATTATCCGTATCCATCAGATTTTATCAACACCATAACCTATCCTACATCCTCATGTCATCAGATTTGGATTATCCATATCCACTAAAAAACCTCAAATGCTCTCCCCCCACATCCTCAAAAATCGGATTTGAATCGGATCGGTTTCGAAAATTATCTACACTGCTTTCACCCATATTTATAATAATGTTCGACTGTCTCGCATAAATTTCAGCAAACACGTGGGAAATTAAGTACAGATAGCAGGCAGTGCAACTTTGAAGTAACATACAGGCCCACATGCTTAATGTTCCGGCAAAAACAAGCTTCAAATCCGATTTGCCATCCTCTCCTTCTCAAATGCCATTGCAACATATTCCGTCTGCAATAGAAAAAAGATTGCATCAGATGGTTACACAAAAAGGCCAGGACAATGCAATAGAAAAACAAATACCAAAATAACAAATTGAATTTTTGTGGGTTACACAAACAATGTGAGCCACCCTAGGAGGAACTAGGCAGTTCTCCAGTTCATGTGGCCTCCGTAACATAGGAAAAGGCCAGGATAATGATGATAAAATACAACAATATCATATATACAATTACTAGTAGGTGATTTGCAAATACCATCAATTACTTGAATTATCCAGCTGTGAAAAAAATCATTGCAATTCTTGAAACAATGGGAAATGAATTTTTGTTGCCATTAAAGGAGTAACACTAACAATAGAACAGTGAGCAGCAGCAGTGCTACAATTCAGCAACACTATTTCATACAATCGTTTGATCAACCAGTATCTCCAATAAATTATATTCAGTTAGCTAATTCCTGCTAAAAAAATATCTAGACCACTATACTTTCCTTATGTAAGAGACTCAATAGTTGGCAGTATTCTGATCAGTCATCTACTGACCTTGGAAGAAGGAAAGAAAGACATTTGCACTATGGTGGTCATAAGATCCAATGATCTGCTACGTATAAAATAGCTCCTCTCAAGACCATGAGGTGTGGATGTAATGGGGTAGATAATTAGGCCTTATGCTATGCCAAGAGCTTGAGAGTTAGGGTTTAGGCTATCCCCAAAGCTTGAGAGAATTAGACAAGATTGAGATTGTATTTCTGATTATTGCTTGCCTCTTTCGTTGATAGTGCCTAGCATATATAGCTGGCAGAATTACAACTGAAACCTACTCTGTTATGGAGTCCTAACCGACTCTGCCAAAGAATCCTAATAACTGTACTATTTCTTTATACTACTACTGCTCTTATCTGACTATGACTCTAACTCTAATACTACTCACGTATGTATTGTTCCCCCACATAACATCACTCCCCTCCTCGACAAGCAGCTTATCCCCAAGCTGACAATCAGGATAGCGAGCTTGAAATAACTTCAGATTGCTGAAGTAGGTACTAGTACACTTTTATGAATTTTGGCAAGTTGGGCTGCTAGCCTGGTGGTTGTCCTCCATATGTCTGCAGCGCTTTGTTGTACTCTCCTTCTTCTGGTTCCTTGGTTAGCTCCAGCAGGAAGAGGCGTTTGCAGGCCTAATTGTTGCCATGCACATATTTCTCATCACATAAAAGACTAGCTGCACCAACATCTTTTGTCTTGATTGAAGTACGGGCATCCATCCAACAGTCCACTACCTTGGCGTTATAGGAAGGCAATGTGCTCCTTGCGCTGAACAGGTCACGGGCACTAAAATAGCTAAACTGCATGCCTGGCCCAAGAAGCGATGATCCTTCCTCATTGATCAGGTGGTCACTGACGCCAATCTGATGGTCATCTTCTTCTTTGATGCGGTGGTCACCTACTGCAACCTGGTGGCCATCCTTATTGTTGACTTCAGGGTTGTCTTCTTCAATTTGGTGGCCATCACTTTTGATCAAGCAACCGCCATCATCTATCTGAAGCACATGAACGCCTTCTACGATCTGAAGCTCAGGAGTAAGCACTTCTTCAACTTCAATCTTGGATGCCTCTTCTGCACTCGGGTGTTGTTTGTCCCCTCTAACTTCGAGTCTTTCCTTAAGGAGCCGGACCAACTCTTGGAGTGTCAAGTCGTTGAGTGATTTTTGTTCCATGGTTGGCAAGGGTGGAGTTGGGGTAAATGAGAACAACAAGGTCGAAGGGGTAGGCGCTACAGGCACAACCATAACATCTTGGACAAGCACTCCTGCATGTTTGGCAGCCTCCTTCTTCTTTGCTGCTGCCAGGAACTTCCTCAACTTATGGCGTAATTCTTTCAGCTCCAGATCTGGTTGCCATGAAACTGCAGTAGAAGCCATGGGAAGGGATCGCTGACGAGTCTGATACCAGATGTAATAGGATAGATAATTAGGCCTTATGCTATGCCAAGAGCTTGCGAGTTAGGGTTTAGGCTATCCCCAAAGCTTGAGAGAATTAGACGAGATTGAGATTGTATTTCTGATTATTGCTTGCCTCTTTTGTTGATAGTGGCTAGCATATATAGCTGGCAGAATTACAACTGAAACCTACTCTGTTATGGAGTCCTAACCGACTCTGCCAAAGAATCCTAATAACTGAACTATTTCTTTATACTACTACTGCTCTTATCTGACTATGATTCTAACTCTAATACTACTCACGTGTGTATTGTTCCCCCACATAAAGTGGATGAACTGAAGCTAAGCTTCTTCTTCTGTTCCTTTAGCCAATCACACATCATTTCGGCCTCCTTCATAATACCCTTGAAGCCATCATTCAGTTAGGACCAATAAGTTTCATGTAGACATAATTAAAGCATACATTTGGGCAGAGGTATACAGGTGGGTACGTACCATCATGGCCGTAGCACCAAGAACAGATTGGTCACCTTTAAGGTTCAAAAGGCTCAAGGCACACAGGCGGATGAAACTGCTCTGCTCAATGATGTCATCAGTAGGCTTTGCGCCACACCTCAGCAACTCGGACATCAGGTCAGCCTCCATAGCAATACACTTGCGAAAGAACATTAACAAAATCAAACTACATTACATATACAAGCAAAAGAATGGCTACTACTTTACTGTGGGTGAAACGATACACATGCAAAAGCTCCGAGGCACAAAGCCACACTCAAATATCATGCAGTAATTCATACATGATAAAATAAATATGATGCTTGCAACAATTTATTCGATTACAGACAATGGATCAAGGGCACCTTTTCTAGCAAGAAGCGGATCACGACCACTTGTTCAGCGTAAACTGCTAGATATGTTTCTTGCCAATCAGACGTATGATAGGGGATATAAAGAAAACAACAAGTTGGGATTGGAATCATCAAAACATGAATGTAATTCGTATTGCAGGTCATGTTGTGGCCACTAGCCATTTGCAACATTTTAAATTTTAAATAGGTAAATCAGTAGTACTTTTCAGTATTTCACATGAATGATGATGAGAAACCAATGTTTTTCTAGACGTGGACAAAAGACAGGACACCCCCCTGTCTAGCCATTAATCATCACAAATCACCGTTTAAATGGTCTAAACGTGTCTTTTGATCGTCTAGACGCAACCTTCAAGTCTTACATCTAGACGACATCTAGATGCTCTAGACGCACATCTAGAAAAACAGTGAGGAGCTATGCAATAATATTAAGACAGGAAGCCCACAGCTTCTTTCCACTGCCCCTTTCTAGTATTTCTCAATGGCGGCACACATTTAGTCACTAATACTAAATAAGAGGAATAGCATTCCTGTGATACAACAAAACACAAAGGTTTTTGGTCTGCTAGGGCGAAATAAGAGACATACAAGAAAAGCAATGGCAGAAGCAATAGAAAATTCCTCCTCTGTTGCGTAGAGGCTTGAATGTGCACGATCCCGAATGAGGCTACTTTCAGTGATAATGTTGACAGGTAAAACATAATCCAGGGCAGATGCCAACCAATTCCTCCACTGAGACAGGAGATAATCCTCCATCTTTAGGCACTAATTAAAATCAGTCAGTCAGTCAAACTCCCCATTATTGTTTTGCAAGTTTAAAAGTGGCAAGCAAGCCAAGCAAGAAATTCTGCCCCATGGTATAATAGAGAAGCAGGAGGTACTTACAAAATCAGCTGCAGGACAAAAGTTTGCTGCTCCGTCAGCAAGATACACAGAAAATCAACAAATGAACTCAGGAGATAATCTCTTGTAATACTCGCAAAGATAATCCATCCAATCAAACCACTCGACCGAACTCTCCAACGGGAGGAGCCTACGGAATCCCCATGTTTTCTCCACACGAGCCCCTTAAGTAAAGAAAAAGAATTGTTAAAAATAAGCAAGGAATGTAAGACTAGATTCATGTTTTTATCAATCAAATGAGAACTAGTACTCCCTCCGTCCTAGAATATTTGGCATTCTAGCCTCATCTAGTTTTCCCAAAATATTTGGCATTCTCACTTCCTGAGACACCTTTCTCTTTTCCCAATACACCTCTATCTCTATCTCTCTCCTCCTCGTTTCCGATGCACCTACATTATTCCTTCTCTTCTTAATCTCTGTGCCCAGGGCTAGAATGCCAATTATATTGGGACAGAGGGAGTAGCCAATAACCATTGGACTAGTTGTATAAAAACAAGGATGGTGGAGGAAAGACACAGGAGTCTAGCAGGTGGCAACAAGAAATTAATTAAGCAAGCAAGGGGGGGGGGGGGGGGGGGGGGGGGGGGGGAAGCAGAGTACATCAATTAAGTACCACATGTCTTCCCTATGACAATGAATAGTGGAGTTTTGGAAGATCCCTCAATCAAATGCAGTGATAATAGGGATCCAAGAAGCACAATAAAGTGGTTTACCTGGGCACTTAGCTGGCCACATCGGCGGTACTGTATTTTCACCCTGAACCCAAGTGAGGGCATTGGTCCATGGTGGCCAAGTCCAAAGCCTTCACCAAGGAAATCGGCAGGCTGGAAAGGCACACCGTGTTCACCAAGCCCGACATGGAGGCACCTGCTTCCTCCATCTTGCTCTCTGACTTGATTCAGGAGCAATATGAGCAGTGTAGAACACTATCATGTTGTGACTGTTTTGTTAACCAGAAAGACCTGCAACCCTGAGCATATATTTTTCATTCAGCCAAGGACCCTAATAATTGTGCAGGCACTAAAAATGTATGTCGAGAGAGTGGCAATTCGCTAAGCTCAGATGATAAATAGTCTCAGAGTACAAGATGCATGCAGCCAAAAGAATTCCAACATTGACAGCATTCTGCTCAGCCTTAAGATAAACCTTGGTCCTTAATAGGAACACTTAATTTTCTCTAGAGAGCTGCTACTTTTCATTTTAAGAAAAATGTTTAAAAAAGGAAAATATTAGTCTTACAGTTACCAGAACTCACAGCTACCCAAACTGTGGTACCCAGTACTTGCCCCATGTGACTAGTCACTTGATTAAAGCCTGAAAGGTAAGATAGACTTGTTACCTCACTAATTTCCTTTGTTTCCTCAACCCTCTTCCTCGTCTTACTAATAAAGTCTGCAACAATGGTCTTTTCCTGATCTCGACGGTTCAATTTATCTGAAGCATCATCCCTGATGATTCCAACAGAATGATTACCCCAATGCTAACTCATGTGAACATATAATTCTTTCACAGCATGAACCAAAAAAAAAAAAAGAAGTATGTATCCATACCCACTAGTGCCTCCAGCTTCAATAACAGGTTTAATCCCAGCAGCAGGAGTGTAAGGCATAGTCAGTATGCTGGTCATGAATAGCAAAGTTCTGCATCGGATCATGTCGCTCTCCAAGATGTAATCAGGTAGGGAAGAGCATAAAATGTCAAGAAGCTTCTCATTGTCATGCATCCACTGACACATGGTACTGGTTTCCTTTGCGATACCCTTGAAGTGAAGTCATCCATCACATCAGAGTAAATGCCCATAAGTGCAAAGCGCAAACTAAAAGAAGTGGCTGGACAATTGATAAAAATGGGTTTTGGCAGAGGAGGCGCACATACCAGCATGGCACTAGCAGCAATCTCAGAATGGTCCATAAGCCTGTCAGAATGGCCGATAAGGCACAAGGCACACATGCGGATCTCACTGCTCCCTTCAATTAATTCATCATCGAAATGTGCACCACGCCTCAGCAACTCAAGTATCAGGTCAGCCTCCTTCTCGAGACACTTGAAACATTGTTTTGCAATAGTGGAAGAACCATAAATAAATCAAACAGCAAAATATACAAGTTACCTATAGAATTAACACTAGTTCACTGAAGGGGTATGTGCGGAGTTAGATAGCCAGTTTAGTTATCCAAGTGGATGACAAGTTAAACATCAAGTATGTTAAGGTCGGGGCCACATTGATCTCTTGAAACAACAACAGTACACAGGAAATAGATAGTAAATGATATATTGTGTTTAATTCGAATAAAAACAAACGTCAGATCACGGGCAGCCTTTTTTGGCACTAAACAGATCAGGAGCATAGTTGACAATGCAGTGCTAACATGCATACCTAAATTGATCACCGAATGTACAAAACCAAGGATTTTCTTTTTATTTAGAAACTGTGGGAGCAAAACCAGAAGCCTAAACATACACCAATTTGTAGTTTGAACAGCTGCCAAAATAACGATGTCAACATGATCACAATATGCCAAACAAAAATAATGTTTAATAGCTGAGAAAGATGAATCCTCTGTAAAAAAGGATTATCCCGTTCTGCTTCAGCTAATCGTCCATGCCATGCATATTTGCTCATGAGAAAAAGAGAGGATGATGTGGAAAAATGCAAGTCAAATTGTTTTGTTTGGTTTGTTAGGGCAGAGATGAGGCATATACCATGAAAGCAGCAATGAAAACATCACAAGTAAGATCACATCCGCAAGTCACCCCTTCCTTGAGGATAACTGAATCTGCACACTCCTTGACCAGGCTACTCAACATGATATATTTTCTGAGTAAGATCACATCTGCATGAGATTCCAGCTGATTCTTCCACATAGAAGCTAGTTGATTCTCCTTCTCAAGACACTAATTGAAAACATCAGTCAGTCATCCACATAGCGATTGTGGTTTCACAATTGGTTGGTGCGAATCGTATCAAAATAGCAAACAGGATAAGCAGGAAGAATTAGCAGGGCAGACTCTGATGGATGGTTTATAATAGGAACAGGAGGTTACTTACACTTTTGGCCATAGCAACCAAAGTAGCCACATTGGTACCAGCATTATGTTCAGGAGCATTGTTCTTGTGATACGCCTGAAGGTATTTGACATAATCAGACCATTCAATGCCTGCACTTATAGGCAGCAACCTTCCCCATCCCCATGCTTTCACAACGAGATCTTTAAATGAGAGTAAAACAGAAAAAAAACAATAAACATTGTTTCTATGTGTCGATACAAATCCAATCCAAACAGAACAACAAATATATATATGCAGTACGAAATTTACAACATGAGCACGTAGTGCAAATAATGGAAGGCAGGAATTATCAGTCAACTAAGGAACAACCAGTTGTTCCTAACCCGCGCGCCTCGCTAAACTACACGGGCATGATAACCCTGTCCCGACGCTGGCCCACTGGGCGTCTCCCACACAGCCTATGCTCGGTCGCGCCCCTGCCGCCTCGTTGTCAAGCCGGCCTCTCAGGGTCCTTTCTACGCCCGGCTGTGATGAAGCCCTAGAACTCCCAAACCCTAAAATCACTTGAGCATCCACGGAAACCGCTCGATTCACGTGTAGTAAATTTGATAGACACCAAATCACTTGATGGAATCCCATGACCACAAACTACCAATAGTAGTCTACCTGGGAACATGACGATCCGAAGAGGCGGCATTTCCCTTGGTTCGTCCTTGTCCTGAATATTGACCAATGCCTCCAAGAACCTCTTTTCTTCCTCCTTGATCTTGTCGGAAATCGGCTTCCTCCCAAAGAAACATCTACCGCAGAGTAACAGATCCATGATAGTTCCGAGCTCGAAGTTGCGCCGCCTGCCTCAGCCATCTTGCTCTCCGACTAGGACAAATATATATCCGATCTAAGGTTCAGCTGCCGGTCTAATTTGGTTTGTGTAGCCGGGTGGTCTAGGGTTCTTCTTGCCCGCCTACACACGACTGAAGAACGGAAAGGATACGGATACTAGGCTTGTGTTTGTTTCGTCATGTTTTTCTTGATAGGATCATCTAAGTTATATGTTTCACTAGTAAAGTGTCCGTCACTAGTAAAGTGTCCGTGCGTTGTTACAGACTTAAAAAAATAATATTTTTTTATAATTTAAATATAAATTATTTACAAAATATAATTATTAGATATATATAATATTATTGACATTTTTTACATAAAAGATTAGTGCTTTTTAGTATATTATTTTATATGTTAAAAATAATAATTTTATCACCATTATTTACCATATTCTAGAAGCTTTATCCGGAAGGAAAAATTAGTTCACGTAGTCTAGAAATAGCAGTGCATTGCAACGAAATTTTAAAATTGAATACTTGCTCTAATGGATAAAGTTAAAACATGAAAGTTGTAGATCTCGTTGAGACCTTTTTGAAACATATATAGATTATATTATTTGGACTATGGAGCTAGGAGATATATGCCCCGCATAGGGACCTGCGCAGAAGAGTCCGAATCAAAACAAATATTTTTGCATCGCATATTTGAAAACCAAAACAGCAGAATCTGAACTTATATTAAATACCAAAGTTATAGAACGTTTTGAGTGTGTTTGTTTCGTCATGTTTTTTTGATGGGATGATCTAAGTTATATGTTTGATTGAGTGGATGAGATGATTTAATTTCGTGTTTGGTTAGATGAATAAAAATGGATAGGATAAGATCATATAATCAAATTATAGATCTTTATTATTAAGTAATAATAATTAACTATACACTAATTAGTATAATTTATATATATATATATATATATATATATATATATATATATATATATATATATATTATAAAGATTAAACTTTAACCCATCTAAACATACTCTGTGACCTATGTTCTTAACAAATCTAGACCTTTGATTTCACTCCTTTTTCAATTGTAGTCATCTAATCAATTCCGGATCCATTGACAAGTATAACATGACAAACTATTTTAGCGAAAACCTCCCTTGTCTGCCACTATTTTTCATGCTTTTCTCACGCGGCGTTGCCTACCCGCCCGCACGCCCCTTCTGCCGCAAATAACGCATGCGCGTGCTCGATCTCGCACGCAATCAAAGGATTGCTTTACTTTTTTCGGTAAATTGTCGCTTCCTTCTTTCGAAGCCCTCGATTCAAATCCACTTCTTTTCCTTTTCTATAATCCGCGACCTAGAGCGGGAGGGCGGAGAGAAGCTCGAGATCTAGAGTGGATGGTGAGGAAGGGGGCTACCGGCACGGCGACGGTGGATTTGTGGCTTCGGTCTCAGCGACGTCCTCCCCATCGCCTGGCGTGACGACACAAGCACGAAAGGCCATCGAGTTGTGTTGATGCCTCCATGATTCGGGATGCCCAAGCCACGAGCGCCCAACTTCGATGACGAGCTTGTCCTGCGTGTGCCGGCCGGCTGCATGCGTGACTGGGAGTGGGGGTTCCTGGTTCGCTGCTACCTTTATGCCGTCTTCACCGCCAACTGTCCTCCCACCTCCGTCCGTCGTCACCGCTCGCCCGGTACGCCCCCATCGGTTCTTCTTTTTCTAGCTGATTTCAGAAAGTTTCGTGGGGATAAATCACAGTCGAGAGTTTCAGAAATCAGAATTCAGAGTGCCTTGCAGCAGGTCCACCAGCGCGTCGAGGTCCACCAGCCTCCTCGCCCTCGGCGCCGGTGCGTCTACTTTTGCTTCTGCTTGGGCCGGCGCTCCAGTCACCCGCATTGTCTTGGTATGTGCACAATCTCCCTGCCTTTGGAGTTTCTGGACAAGATTTAAATGCCTTGAATGTTCAACCTCCGGCACCGCACAAGAGATGTTTGCCGAGGAGAACGAGGAAGAAGGAGAGAGGACAAACCCGTTGAAGCCGTGGGCACAGGCAAGGCGTTGTGGCCTGAATCAATTTGTCCCTTTCTTTGTCACTCTGATCGACCCTGTGGTGCAGATCGAACTTATGGCAAATGATTTGAGTTTGTCTGTTTCAGCTGGGGATACCTGTTCTGTATTGTGCCTCCAGAGCCCAAAGGTATGTTTTTGTTTTTCCAATTCTTCATTCGGATCGCTGATAGACCTAACCTAATGAGATGATAACAAACTAACCGCATGTTGTAGAAGAACATGATGCATGGCATGATACTCATGGCCGACCATGCAGTACAGAGTGTTCATAAATCACAAAGCATTGCTAGAGGGTGACCCAACATATGATATTTTTATTTGTTTCTGAATTCGATCATTTGATACATAACATCATTTCTGAACAAGCTCTTAAGCTGTGATTTTTCTTATTGTAGTACTATTAGGATATCTCTTTCAGAATTAAGAATTTACATGAACTATTTCCAATCTATCAACAAGCAACATGATTGGACAAATTCCTGTAACACAAAACTTGAGCATAGATAAATTTCTTGTGAGCTGATTGAGTTCTCTCTGTATGGGTGTTGTCACTTTTGTTATCCAAGGATACTCGCATGACATGTTATACAACTCAGATATCCTTTTTCTTCATGGATTAACTTGACCTATAGTAGAATTGTGATGTTCTGTATTGATATTCACAATAAAGCAGCTGTGTGCATTTTTTATTTTCTTTATGTGAGTATTAAATCTATCTCATGCTATGTTTGAGTACCAAACATATATCACCTTTTTGTTGCCAATGTTGGTCATTTCATTCTACCATTGTAGACTAAATGGCTACTTGCTGGAAGTTGACGTTGGATTTAAAAATATATATCAAAGAAACATTCTGTGATTTATAAATAAAGTATTAGAATTATTTTTTGCTCTATTATTAGTCTACCCCACAAGGAACCATGGTTTTTATTGATTCTAAAAACTCAGTTGAATTTTACTATAATACTAACTGCATTGTTCTTAGTGACTTCAATGTAACTGCACTGATGAACTTCTGGAAATCGAATCGGGGACAAGCACAGGTTTGGTGGTGGCTGCATTGGTTAATGGTTAAATTTATGCCCTTGTTGAAACCTACATTAATTTGAAGACAATAAGCTATTACTTTACTTTTTGTGTCACTATTATAACTGAACTGAAAACTAATTTGTTCTTTGTGCAGGGTAAGAGTAATAGTACTACAATGTTTGTAAATAAAATTTTAGAGCATTCTTACTTGTGTTTATAATTTTATTACTCTTCATTGTCAAGCAGGACAAGTGATTATGTGAACTGCTGCTACTTTTTAGTGCATTCAAAATAATTGATATTTTTATTTTATAACTCTCTAAAGCATCGAAAAGAAAAGAAATATTTGTGAACAGCTAAGACATTGTTGGATCTCTATGCTTCGCTCTGATTCCTGACAGCAGCTGACTGGGAACTTCCATGGCTGCCTTCACCCACAAGACCTCCGACCAGTTCAATTACGTATAAGTGCAATAGAGTGGATAGTATATTAAGTTGAGTTATTGATAAACTCTTCATGACATGTTGTCAGTTTTATTTTTTCTTGATCCCTAACTGAATGTCATCTTGTGTCATCACACAATTTTTGTTATTGTATTAAAACACAATATTGATTTATACGCATTATCTTTACTTATAAGTATGGCAATTAGTCTTATAGATTATTCAGTTAATTATGAACTGAATATTACTAAATCCAAATAGAGTTTAACTATATATTATCACAATTGCTATCTTTTATGCTTGTAACTTTTAACGTATGCTTTTATTTAGTATATGATATCTTTATAGAACAGTGGCAACATGCGTGTCGCACGTGCAAAAAACTAGTAGTAATAATGATTTTAATCTTGTCATAATAATTTATGATTAATAATAAATATGTTAATTATTATTAATCCTAGTATGATCAAGCTCTCATCATATACTAATCAATATCTTATTGCTTATCAATTATAATATCACAGTAAAAAATATTATTTATTATTAAATCACACTAATAATATCTAATTACTTCATTATCGTTATACAACTTGGACAGGCTCATCCGGTCATTTTCGCCTGACAGACTCATCCAACATATTAAGGGAATATTCCTCTTCCAGTCCATCCCCATCCAGCCTGACCGTAAAAAAAACACTGGACTGGATGATCCTGTTCAAGCCTATCAAGTCCAATCCAGCGAAACGAACACACCCTAGGTTAGGATGGGCTGGGCTGGCAGAAGCTGAGTCGTCCGGTCGGCGCAACCATGACATGATACTACGCCACCACCCACGGACCAACTACTTCAGCAGTTTCTCAATTTTCATCTCCATAGCAAAAAAAAAACCTACTACATTTGAGAATATACTCCCTCCATCCCAAAATATAAGCATTTGAAGGTATGAGAGAGGATATCCAGATTCATAGCATCTTTAATGAATCTGGACCATATTCATTAAAGATGCTATAAATTTGCACTATGGCTTCAAATGCTTATATTTTGAAATAGAGGGAGTAACTAGTTCTGGATTTGTCATAAGGCTGGCAAGTAGTCCGATCGGCCCAACCATGACATGACATGACGCCACAACCAGCGGACCAACTACTTCAGGAGTTCTCAATTTTCATCTCCATAGCAAAAAGAAAAAACAACTCCCTGCGTCTCAGAATATAGCTAGTTCTATATTTTGTCATAAATCAAACTTTATAAATTTGACCATACATAGCAAAAAAGTACATAAAGATTGACTACAAAGAGTTATATATTATGAAAGTTTGATTCATAATCAATCTAATAGTAACATCTATGTATTATCAATCTTTATAATTTTTGTTATATATGTGTCAGTGTTTAGATCACCGGCGAGTAGAATTTGTTCTAGGGGTGCGCATTTCAGTTTTAGTGATGACTATGCTAGAGGACACAAGGGTTATACTACTTCGGAGAAGCCTCCTTCGTCCAGTTTATTGATCTGCTCATGTTACTTGCACCAGGGTGTACAATGGTGGCGAGAGAGGAGTCTCCAAGTCTCTGATGGCTCGTGAGTGTACGAATCGGTGTGCGAGTGATCGCCTATGTTCCGAGGAAGAGGGGCCTCCCCGTTTATATTTCAAGGGGTTGGGCCCATGTTATAGAGAGGGAGAGAGATTGAGAGAGAGGCAGGTTTCTACACGTGTGGAGTTGGTGAAGCTGTGCTGGGGAAGGCGAAGACTTCGGTCGATGGCGTGGTCTTCGGTCCTTGTAGGCTTCATCGTCCTGGTCTTTCGTCAGAGGGTATTGTGCTCTGGCGTGCCTCTGATTTCCGTCGTTGGATCGAGCTCACTCGTTCCTGTAGATGGCATGCTCTGCCATACATGGAGTGGTGCAGCATGGGCGTTGTCACGTCATCTAGGTGAAGTTCAATCTGCCTATCCATCAGATCATCCTGCATCATTGCTATTAGAGGTGTCATCAGGCGATTGCAACGCAGTGAGCCTTGCCATGTCTGCCATCGTCAGCAGATGTTGGTGATGACGAGAGAAGCTAGTATTAGAGTGATTTGACCATCGTCAGCGTTCGAGCAGGGTTCGGCATTTAGGATGGGATGATTGGTAGTTGTTGACCATCGTCCCGCTTGACCCCCTCGTTGGGGGTGGGGGTCGACGCGTTTGGTTGCGCTTGTTTGGACCCGCTCAGAGTTAGAATCCATCCCGTCCAGCGGAGTGATCGAGTTTCTCCACCTCGCCATTCTTAGCTCGGTCAGTGAGTCGCCAGGCCATCCCGTCTCGGTGCGGGTTCCATTGATAGGAGTTGATGGAGGTAGAGCTTATCCGGAGGTCTGGGGGTCCACTCACTGTTCTCACGGTCGTGGTGGAGGTGAACCATTTGTCCTTATCCTGGAGATAATGAGACTGGGCGAGTGGTCGAGTTACCAGCTCAGAAGGACGAGTTGCATCTGAGCCCCTGTGGGCAGACCGATTTCACCTCGACCCCTCGAAAGGGTCGAGCAAGGCGTTACGGGCCCTCGACCCCTAGAGGGTCGATCGGAGCGCGACCGGCCTTCGACTCCCAAAGGGTCGAGAGAATCGGGAGTGGCACAACCTTTGCTCCCAAGATTTTGACAGGCATGGGGATTTCCTTTGCGGGGCCCATGCAGGTGACACCTCAGTGGTGTTTCGGCGGATCTATTGCCTTGAATATTGATGGGCCTCTGAGTGGTGCCATGTGGCACCCCTAGTTTCTGCCCCGACAAGATGGTCAAAATTAAAAAAGTTTGACTTAGAACAAATTTAGAACTAGCTATATTCTGGATGAAGGGAGTATCATATTAACGATGGAAGAACCATAAAAACTGCTCTAGGAGTTTCTAAATTTCATACCCTCTTTTTTTCCATCCCTAAAACTGCTTTCAAAATAGTCGCATGCACGAGGTTGATGTCGGGGTCGTCCTCAAGCGTGTCGATTTGGGTCCGTTACTGTCACGAGTAAAAGCTGGTGGTGCCACATGGCATAGATTAAAGCGTGTTAATCACAAAAATAATAAATCCACGAGACATGACATACATCTTTTGGCCGACTCTGACAAACGCGGCCACACGGCAGCGTGGGATCCCCCCCCCTTTGGGGAATCGCCACCACGAGGAAAGGGACCACTCCTGCTTCGCTCGACCCAACGAGGGTCAAGGCCGTCAACCCATCAAGGGTCGAGGCCGCCAGGCTGCGCTCAAGTCCTTCCGACCAGGTGGAACTCATTCCGCCTTGTTCAACCCTCTCGGCTCAGAGTCGAGCAGGAATGGATAAGATCATTGACTCTATCCTAGAGATAAATCTGCCCGCACGCATGGGCATAGTATCCCTAACAAAACCTCCCCCTCTGCCAACTCTTGTCAGTGGGTCCCAACACTAAGATGGGACAATGCTTCAAACCACTGTCCGCATAGAAATGATGGGTGGGGGGAAATCGATTACCCTGCGAAGATGGGACAAGTTCCCACTCCAAACAGGCCCGACCAGACGCAACACAACAAATCGACCCTTCGCTAGAGGATCGAGCAGGACAAAGTCAACAACCACCCACCGCCCGCCTTGAATAGTCATACTACATACACAGACACAATGTCACAGAGTCAAATCACCCCTAAACAGGGCCACGACATCATCATCGTCCTGGCAGACGGGACGGGGCTGACGCCGTGAGGCACCCCATGCTGCATACCTAAGAAAGCCCCATGATGACCACTCTAACAATGGAGATATAGGCCAACAAGACTAGACGGTGCCTTGCACCTCCATGCTGTCGTACTCCACTGCCCTGTTCTTATGGAGCACGCTGTCCACAGGAACGATGCCACTCGACCCACCGACATATATGGAGGAAGCAAATCAACACTATGCTTGCTAACACAAAAACTAGGCGACAGGATCCACGGAGGACAGAGCCCACACCATCGACCGGAGTCAAAGCCTCCATCTACAAGATTTCACCAATTCTCGTTCGTGTAGATTTTCTCTCTCTTTCTCTCTTTCTGTAAATGGGCCTATCCCCTTGAGGTATAAAAGGAGGGCTTCATCTTTTTCATAGAGACAATTGAGAACTCACGCAGTTCAGATCATCCAGAATACACAACACACGCACACTTGAGCGCTTCTCTGCTCAAGAACATCACACACCAAAGACTTGGAGAACTCTCCTCTCTCGCCTCCATTGTACACCCCGATGCGAGTAACACGAACAGCCTCACACACACTGAACGTAGGGGACATTCCTTGAACTAGTATACTTCCTTGTGTCCTCTCGTATGGCCATTACTGAGCCAAGCGCACATCCCCGGATTAAATTCTACTAGCCGGTGAACAAAACACCGACAGTTGGCGCGCTAGGAAGGGGTATTTGCGCGCTTCGATCGTCATTTCCCTTCTAGTTCGGATGGCTAGCTTCACCACCTTCTAGGTTCCCGGCACCATCGTGCGCTTCGGAACCCTGGAGTTTGTCACCACCGTGGAGCAGACGATGGAGCGCATCACTACGCCCATGCCGCCACCGCCGCTTCAAGTCACCACGACCGCCACCGAGGCGCCACGGGCTTGGTGGCTAGAGGACTTGGGAGACACACTGGACTTCACGGTCGCAGCTGTCACACCTCAAAATTTCAAAATTTGGTTTGTGACCCAATTCCACTAAATTTCAACATTTTTTTTATAATAGATTAAAATTTTATTTTAAATTAATTAGATAATTAGATAATTATAATTTATTTTAGGTAAAAGTGCTATTTTCTAAATTAAATAAATTAATTTAGGTTATTATTATTTTTGTTTGTTGCACTCATGCTGGAGTAGTATGCATTAGGTTTTTATTATGTGTAAAGTGTTTTTTATAATTCGAGTAGTTTTCGATTTAGAAAGCAATAGAAATAGAAAATAGAAATTAAGAAAAAAAACAAAAAAAGGAGAGTCTCAGGTGGCCTATTAGGCCAATTTCCCACCAGGAGCCCATTGTTCTTTTCCCCCCTCCTTCTCTCGTTTGGCCCAGCTAGCACAGCTCGGCCCAACACAGCGCCCAGCCCAGCCGCCCCTGCCCTTTTGCCCTCCTGGCATGTTTTGGCCCAGCACGCCCACGTGGCCCAGCTCACCTGCAGCAGCCCACGCTCGCCTATCTTCTTCCTTTCTCATTGTTTCTGCTCGAGCATCGCCACCAGAACACTGAACGTCGCCACCGCTCTGCATCTCGCCTCTCTAATCCAGAAACCGACGAAACGAGCATACAAATGGACGCGTCGTGTTTCCCTCTCCACTTCCTAGCCATAAACGGTCTTAACCGCACAGTCAGGCGCACTAGCCAACATCAACGGCCACGATGGCCATTAATGGTCAGCGAGCTCCAGTCCACTCGGCTCCCCCTCTCTTTTCCCTAAAAAAATGAAGCCTAGATGCCCCTTCTCTGGTACTCCGACGGGCCCTGCCTTCCCTCTTTCTTTTCCAACCGTTGGAGTCCAAGTTTCCTCGCCGTATCCTCTGCTCTAGTCGCGCTCACCTCGCAGCTCTATACTGGCTTCAACGTTCCCGGTGATCCGCTGAACCAATAGATGCGCAAATCCACTAGGACGTGTTCCAGGTTTCCCTCTCCAACATATCCAAGAATCAGAGAGAGAAGAGACACGGTGAGACCTGAATCAAGTTCGCCATGGTCGCTGCTTCGTGTCCATTCACAGTCTGCGCGCGGCATGGTACTTTCGAACCACCCTGGGATCAATTCCTAGCGCTATAAGCTTTCAAATTTGATTCTTATCGTGTTCCAGGAAGTCCTCTTCGCGATCCCAGAAGCCCTCATCGAGATCTTGCAGGATGACTCCAGGAACGCATTTGGCCTGCCATATATCCTATCGCAACCGTGCCATTTTTCAACATCTCGATCTCCAGATCAGGTGAGAAAATATCTAAACCACTTTGCTAGTATTGTGTTCCACAACCCACGCGATGTGTAGGTTTAAGTTGTAGATAAATTGGTATACCCAATCCTCAGGAACGCACTTGTCTGTTCCCAGCAGCAGTCGAGCTGCCTACCAACCTCGCGTCCATTCCGATGACCCGTGGCCCCTATAAAACCCAGGGTGAGCACCCCTCCACCATCGCTAATATTTCCTAAGATTTTCGTCCTTGATCCCGTACGGAAGTGCCGCCCTACCCGTCATCCTCCACCTCAGGCCATTGCCGCGCCGCCACCGAAAGCTGATGTTGACCGCCCGCGCCGCCGCCTCCCGCCGTCGCGCTCTGCCCCGCCATAGGAGCTCGGTGAGATCCACACCGGCGAGCGAGGACACCATCACGAGCCCCAGCGACCAGCCGCCGAGGTCATCGACTCGAAGCCGCGCCCACCGGATCTCCTCGTGCCAAGAATGAAGCCCCGAGCCACCTCCCTGGAGCTGCCGAACATCATCGCCGCCACCACGTCGCCACGAACCCCTCTGCAACCTTCAATCTCCCTACACGAAGTAGTAGGTGACACCCACAACTCTCCCTCCCTCATTTAGCAGCTCTCGGCCGAGCTCCGCCCACCGGTGCTCCGTCCCCGGCGAGCTCCGACGAGCCCGCACCGCTGCGCCGCCGCCAATGGCCGCCGGTCCATCATGGACCAGTGGACCGTGGGTCCATAAATCCTTAGACCCGGTCCACAGATTTTTGTAAGATTGTCAGTTTAAAATTAATTTTATTAATTCCTAGTTAATGCTGCACTTTTGCATTTAGGCCCCTGAGTTTTAATTCAATTAGATTTCAAACCTAGTATTTCAGCAGAACTTTATTTAATTATATTTAGGCCTCTGAGTTTGTTTTTAATTATTTTTGTATCTGTATTTTTATAGAAAAGCACCTATACCTTTCAGAATTAATATTTTAACCATGTACCTTCAAACCTTCGTAACTTTTTACTCGTAACTCCGATTTAGATGATTCTTGCGCTCACGCGATCGTAGAAATGCGTACTATCTTTTGAGATTGATTTTAAAATATTTATTTATTGTTTGGTGTACTGTTTCTTTGTTTGTTTATATGATTGTGTGCCTGTTGTGCCTGCGTGACATTAATTAGAGAACGGGTTGTTCCTGGAATTGCAAGAGCATGACTTGAAGACCTGAGTAGCAACACCTATTTCCAGGCAAGTGTCCTTGATGCATCTTGTACCTATTATAATGTTTACTGTAGAATTGCAAGCTTGTGTCAATTGATTGGGAACCTATTGTTAGGGTTTTCCTAGTATTGTTTTATCCCTTTTCCTTTTCGCCTTGAACTAGTTGGTTGGTTATGGGTAGATAATGCTTAGGTTGCTTGTGGGATGTTGGGTTAATACTTGATTAATGAACTATGTCACTTCATGAGTGGAATGATAATTGATGTTAGCAACATGGGCTTAGGGATCTATGCAAGCCGGATGGAATGGATATGGTGTCGTGGGCACATGTTTGGTGGTGGTAGGCTTGTTGTAGATTCTACGACCCGGTTCTTAGAGCGGTAACCCAGGACAACAGTGCCATCATAAGGCTGCTATAGAACAGTTTGGCTGATTAATTAGGAGTTCTCCCAGTGTTGGTGCAGTATTTTGGTGGAGCGGGGAATGGAAGTCAAGAGGACTGTCCTTGTATCCGAATGGCTCAAGAGGGGGCTCCTGGGGTGATGAGCTGCTTGTTGATGGGCTATCACTTATGGACGGGAGTGGAACCTTAGTGGCTAGCATGTACTGGGAGACCCTTTGTAAAAGCCTCATAGTGATCTCCTGGCCGCACACCTAAGGAAGTGTGCTAGTGCTTGGCCGGCATGGCAACATGGAGACTCTAGTCCACCTGGCAACAGGGGACAAAATCACGACTTGTGAGTAAAGTGGTACAAACTCTGCAGAGTATCAAACTGTCATGACAGCCGTGCTCATGGTCAAGAGCGGTCTGGAATCCTCACAAGATTAGTTGGTTATCGGTTGTGGTTTGGAATGGTTGGGAATGGTTGGTTGGTGGATGGGATTGGACTTGGTTTGGATACTACCCTATGGGTTAATGGTTGGGATGACCCCACTTAGTAATTAGGATGCATAGGAAATTAAAAGCTCATGCAACAAACCGCTTTAAAGCCTTCCTTGTCTTTAGCCCCATGTCATCTTTTTCCCCACTTGCTTAGTACGACACGTACTCACCCTTGCTATATACCACATTACTGCTCAGCTATAGGAGAAGGATGGTACACTATAAAGACGATAGAGGAGACTAGGCATGCGGTCTTCCGATCGACTTTCTGTGGGAGCTGAAGGACGCCAACGCTTAGTTTATTCCGCTACAATGTAATCTTTTCTTTTTAACCTATGGGTCACTGTTGTAATAATATTATCATTTTAATAAAGATATTGTTCTTTTATCACAATAATTGTCATGTGTGCGTGAAAACTTGATCTTGGGCACGCATACAGATGCATTTAGTTTTGGTCGTTGGAATCGGGTGTGACAGCAGCAGATGGGACACTTAGGCTCATTGATGAGTCGCTCCTAGACCCTATCTCAGTTGCCACCGCCATTGTCACCGAGGCTGTGCGCTCCATGCGGCTGGAACCGCCAAGGCCGAGGGTCTCGGACAACCACGCACCCCTGGCGAGCTAAAGTGACCAGCAATGGCTTTACCTGGATCGTTACCTGGGACCCACGCCTTCCCAGGACGATCTCCAGGGCATCTCGTTCGCCTTGGTGAACATTCATGGCCAGCTCCTTGGGGGCGAGCCGCTTACCCTAGTCTACTTGATGAGAACCCTAGGAAAACCTTCCCTTGCGACCTTCACAATGCCACAGGAACCTTCCAGGGCCACGTGGTTTAGGCTAGCATCGTGATTACCATAGATTGTGCATTCATGGATGTGATCGAGCGCCCCATCGAGTCATTCTTCGACCTACTTGACCAGGGGTCTCATGACAACTCCAAATCTAAGAGCAGCACGAGGAGTCATGACTCCCTGTGCGAATGTCACATGGTGCAGCTCACACCCATGCCCACCACATGGGCTACGAGGGTTGCAGCAGCCGGTGCCACCGCTAGCCTAGGAGCGGGCACGCCCGCGAACCCGGCATCTATCACCGCCGCAGACCAACCAGTGAACGTTCTCGTGCATCATGCAGACGGATCATGGGCCGGGCCATAGTCTGATGATGCCCTGTAGTGGTACAGGGCGCGTCAGCTGGAGCTCAAGGAGACAAAGCGCCAGTGTTGGTGGTTTCTAGCTACCTATTTTATCTACCAAAAAGGGATGTTTAGGTTGTTATTTGGTGGTTTAGCCTAACAATTAACCCCATATTTGCATATATTTGTAGTTGTTCTATTTTGGATATAATTGCAGAAAACAGGTGTAAAACAGGGCAATTATGGATAAGGAACCAAAGAGCAACGAAGTTGGCCCAGATGCAGGGTCGCGCCGATCGGCTCCAGTGCCGCGCCGATCAGCGCAGAGAAAAAGATGATGAAGACAAGCCCAAGCCCGACAAAGACGAAGGCCCAACCCAATATGAGTCAGAGTCGATGGAAATTGACCAAATCCCATCGAGTATAAAAGGAAGATAACTATCAAGAGCCAAGGGGGCAACCAGAGAAACGGTAAACGCAACATTGAGTTGTTAGAGCTAGGGTTCCAGGATATTGGCGGCGGAGGTGGGTCAACACCAACGAGAACCACCAGAAGGGAGGTCACGCCGATTGGCGCAACGCTTGCGCCGATCGGCTCGTGCGCGTTCTAGCGCTATCTCTCATCCCTCTGCTATGTCTAGCGGAAGGATGAGTGAGTAGTCTCATATTCTCTTCTCAGGTGCGGGGATCTGGTCATGTAACTCTCATACTCATTGATACTCTCTTGATGAATTTAATCTATGTGATGAACTTAATTACGCATCTTTTTCCATTAGTGTATAGGCCAATACACTTCTGCCCATTGCATAGTGCAAGAAACCAGTGGGGAGCTAATAGCCTCTGTAGTGATAGCCGGGGTGAACGAAACCACCATGTCTTGTAGAATATTATAGTCATCACTCGAGGCGATGAAATAAGGTTGCATGCTAGTGAACCAATCCGAAGGAGAGAATCCTTCATTATCCTGTTACATCTTCAATAACATTCATCCACCACTCTCTCACCGTCACCATTCACACCAACCCAATCATTGCGATGTGTTAGTAATCCTTTAGTAGTAATAGTTCCGCTCGTTCCTTGTGGATTCGATAACCTTGAAATACTCTGAGGGAAAAAGAGCTACAACTATACACCGTCCTCTTGCGATATATAAGTGGGTGCGTAACTACGACCAACAAGCTCAATTTTCTGGCGCCGTTGCCGAGGAACAAGCCAGTTCTTTTACTATCAATATTTTACTAACATCTAATCCTTTCTTTTCTAATTGTTTTTGTTTTTGTGTTTCATGTGAATTTTCAGGATGAGTACGACAGGATCTTCTCTGACGCTCAGGGAGCTTTCTTTGCCATCTCCAGACGTGCTGGTGCCTCAATCCTCAGACGAGAAGGCCATGGCCCCTTCGTATGTGTTGAACCCCATTATCATTAGCATGGCTGAAGCAAATAAGTTTTTTGGAGCAAAAGAGGAGAACTTGTATACTCACTTACAAGACTTGGAGGCACTTTGCCAGACATTCCATCATGAAGGAGTGCCCCAGGATCTTTACAGATGGTTGCTTTTCCCATTCTCTTTGGGAGGGAAAGCCAAAGAGTGGCACAAGGCAACATCTCAAGAAGCGAAAGGTAAGTGGAGTGAATTAGTAGGAAATTTTTGTCTCCACTATTTTCCTTTACCAAAGGTGCAGAAGTTGAGAAGAGAAGTGGTGAACTTCTTACAAGAAGATGAAGAATCTCTCACGGAAGCTTGGACGCGTTTTCAAACATTGTTGAAACAAGGACCTGACCTTAGCATTGATGAGAATATGTGTGCTCAAACCTTCTACATGGCCATAAACAAAGAATCGAGGATGCATTTGGATGGATCAGCTGGAGGAAGTTTTCTGAGATTGACGGCCAAGGTAGGGATCGAATTGTTAGGCAAAATTGCCAAGAATGAAGCATTGCACAAGTATTGGGAAGAATACCTAGAACCCAGCCGGCAATGCCCAGAAGTTATGCAAAGGGAAGAGTCGCCGACTGAACAGATCTTTATGTCCGAGAGTAGAGCAATGATTACTTCAGAGCATGAATTCGAAGAGATAGAGCTTGTTAGACCCGCCTCTATGGACCTGACGTGCACGTCGATCGGCTCGAAGAGATAGAGCCGAGAATGAATTCTGGACAGTCACCTAAAGGAATTTGAAGGTAACTTTGCTAAACCCAAGGGGGATAGGACATTGGCAAATGCTAAACCACTCGACAAATTTGAACCAATAGACCGGATTCCTATTGATTTTTCGCAAGAGTTGATCAATATGAGAAGATCCTTCAGCCCGCAAGATGCTTCTAAAGCTGGAATTGAATACAATATCCCGAGTAATCGCCTTAAGTCCGAAGTTTTCGACCAAGAGATTATTGGGAGAGTTTTAGGGAAGCTTTACAAGGATGATATAGATCTTGATGGAACAGAGGTGAAACAAGCAAAGAGATTACTAGACAGTTGCTTTGAGCCATCCCCCTATGAAGGATTGTGTGGTGTGTATGTTGTAGGAGTCACCAACGAAGAAGAAGAAGAACCATACATACCATGCGAGATATCAGGGAAGAAATTTCCGAAAGCTTTGTGTGACTTTGGTTCCCGTGTCAGCTTGATGACTTATGATGCATTTATGAGCATGCCTTATGGAACTCAACAGCAGCTGATAGGGACTGAACTTGAACTCATCATGGTGGATGGAAGGAAGACCAAGCCTCTGGGGGTGATAAAAAATGTTGAAGTTGAGATCAGCTCAAAAACAATACCGGTGGATTTCCTCGTTCTAAGTAATGAAGAAACCGGGGTTGAAGACATCATTCTAGGAAGGCCGTTCTTGAGATTAGTACAAGCTATTCTGGATGCTGGGAAAGGTCAAATTACGCTGCACCTAGGAGGTGAAGAAGTGCAATTTCAATTTAATGATCCGTCTCATCAAGATCCTTCTTGCTATCAGGAATTCTATCCAGAGGAAGACGAGAAGATAGGGATGGATATAGGAGACCCACTTGACCACATCATGCACGAAACTGACAAGGATACTGCTGGCGTCGATCGACATGATACTTGCGCCGATCGGCTCAACCAGGAGAATCCTGATTTTGAACCTCTGGGGGAGCTGGATCTAGATGAAGCACCAGAAGTGGAACAGAAGGAACTTCCAAAGGAGCTATGCTATGAATATCTAGGGAAGAATAAAACATATCCAGTTATCGTGAATGACGCCCTAACGAAGGAAGAAACAAAGAAGCTGCTTACTATGCTCAAAAGGTATAAGAAGGCTATTGGTTACACATTGGACGACATCAAGGGAATTAGCCCCGCATTCTGCACTCACAAGATTAACCTGGAGGAGAATGCTAAACCGGTGGTTGAAGGGATGCGAAGGTTGAAGGAGTCAATGAAGCCAGTGGTTAAAAAGGAGATTCTGAAGCTGCTTAATGCAGGTATGATCTATCCTGTTGCTGATAGTGAATGGGTTAGTCCAGTACATTATGTGCCCAAGAAAGGAGGGTTGATGGTAGTGCCTAATGAGAACAATGAGTTGATCCCTCAAAGGACTGTAACTGGATGGAGAATGTACATAGATTATAGAAGTTTGAACAAGGTGACGAAGAAAGCTCACTATCCTCATCCGTTGATTGACGAGATGCTTGAAAGACTCGCAAGGAATTCATACTTTTGTTATTTGGATGGATTTAGTGGTTTCTTTCAAATACCGGTAAGACTAGAGGATTAGCAAAAAACTACTTTTACTTGCCCTTTCGGGACATATGCATATAGCAGGGTGCCGTTTGGTCTTTGCAATGTGCCTGCCACATTTCAAAGATGCATGAATGCAATATTCACTGAATTCATAGAAGATATTATGGAAGTATTTATGGATAACTTCTCCGTACATGATACTGATTTTGATAGTTGCCTGGAGAATTTGGAGAAGGTTTTGAAAAGGTGCGTTGAATGCGACTTAGTTCTTAATTGGGAGAAGTGCCATTTCATGGTAACAGAAGGGATAGTACTTGGTCATGTCATATCTAATAGAGGGATAGAGGTTGATAAAGCAATGGTATCTACAGTTGAGAAATTACCTTCCCCTACTGATCTTACAACCTTGAGGAGTTTTCTTGGACATGCCAACTTCTATCGCAGATTTGTTAAGAATTATTCAAAGATTGCTAAGCCTCTGACAGAATTGTTGAAGCAAGGTACAAAATTTGTCATGGATGATGAACGACTCTTTGCCTTCGGGAGATTAAAGGAAGCTCTATGCTCTGCACCCATTATGCAGCCACCTGATTGGAGTCTACCTTTTGAAGTTATGTGTGATGCAAGTGACTATGCAGTTGGAGCTGTTCTTGGACAACGAAAGGGAGGTAAAGTGCATGCTATTTATTACGCTAGCAAAACTTTGAATGAGACACAGATCAATTCTACAACATGAGAAAGAGATTTTAGTGTTATATTTGCTTTTGAGAAGTTTAGATCCTACATTCTGAATTCTAAGGTGATTGTATATACTGATCATGCTGCTATAAGATACCTGGTTTCAAAGAAAGAGTCTAAGCCTCGGTTAATACGATAGGTATTGATGCTGCAAGAATTTGATTTGGAGATAAGAGGTAACAAAGGGGTAGAAAATTATGTAGCAGATCATTTGTCCCGTCTTGAATCATCATCAACTGAGCCAATAAAAGATGAAATGCAACAAAAGCAGTTGTTTGCCATATTTGATCGTAGAGAGAGTTGGATGATGGATATTATCAAAGGTTTCAAGGGACAGACTGATATGATGAACACAAACACAAAGAAAAGAGTTAGGAGTGAAATGAGAAAATTTATATGGGCCGACCTATACTTGTATAGGTATTGTCAGGATGGAGCAGTGCAAAGATGTGTACCCAGAGAAGAAAGAGCAAGCATTTTGGCAAAATGTCACTCTTTGGATTATGGGGGACATTATGGCTACTTCAAAACATAGGCAAAGGTATGGGCGTGTGGTTTCTATTGGCCTACTATGCATGAAGATACAAAAAGGTATGTTGCAACATGTGCTCAATGCCAACGAATAGGAAATATTAATAGTAGGAATGCAATGCCTCTTAAGTATAATCTTCAAGTTGATATCTTTGATGTTTGGGGTATGGACTTCATGGGACGATTTGTGAATTCTCATGGTTGCGAGTATATATTGGTTGCCATTGATTATGTCTCCGAGTGGGTCAAAGCCATGGCATGCAAGGCCAATACCACAAGAGAATCGAGGAGTATACTTCAAGAGCAGATATTCCTTAGGTATGGAGTACCAAGGATAATAATTACCGATGGAGGATCCCATTTTTACAGGAGGAGACTTTACTAGGTTTTTGGCTAAATTTGGAGTTGAACATAGAATTGGGACAGTCTATCATCCCTAAACAAATGGACAAGCAGAAATATCAAATAAGCAATTAAAAGGGATTTTGTAGAAGATTGTTACAAAGGAAGGAAAAGATTGGGCCACAAAGCTTAATAGAGTATTATGGGCATATAGGATGGCATTCAAGACACCGATTGGCATGACACCATATCAATTTGTCTATGGAAAATCATGTCACCTACCAATGGAATTAGAACATAAGGCTTATTGGGCAATAAAAGAGATGAGCTTGGATCTCGATGCCGCCAACATGAAAAGGAAAATACAAATAAGTGAATTAGAAGAGATGTGATTGCGTGCATATGAAAATGCAGCAATAGATAAGGAAAGGCCAAAGAAGTGGTATGATAAGAAGCTTTTGAAGAAGGAATTCAAGGAAGGAGATTGGGTACTCTTATTTAATTCACGGTTCGGATTATTTGGTAAAGGCAAACTGCGAAGTAAATGGGAAGGGCCTTATCTTGTGAACACAGTGTTACCTTCGGGAGCTATAATCATAATGGATGGCAAAAGAAACAAGTACACGATGAATGGACAATGTCTAAAGGTATATCTAGAACCCGACACATTTGAATTAAAATCTTTTGATGTGTACTTCACTGCTTAGTGCCATGTATGGTCGAGCTTAACGACATAAAACAAAAGCTCTGTATGTGTTTTTGATTTTCATGATTTTTCTATTTTTGATTGGGTAAATTAGTGTACCGCGCCGATCGGCGTGACGCTGCGTCGATCGGCGCAGTTCTGCACTGATCGGCGCGGCAGAGTCTTTTTGGTTTTTGAGTCAATTTCGGACCTTGCCTTGTTAAGACTTGTTGAATTCCGCAATTAAGAGATAGAGTCCTAGTCCAAAAGGAAATCAAGGGATATAAATATGTGAGGGCGGCAATACCATGGATTATCTCGTATCACAAGTAGTCATCGGAACAAACCCTAAGGGTAGAAGCAATGGAAGGCGGCACGTCGGGAAGCAACCAAGGCGGCGCCGATCGGCGTGACTCTGGAGCCGATCGGCTCGGCGATGGTTTTCTGCAGATCTCTGCCGTTTGGTCCTAGGACAAAGTAGATGAGGTGTTGACACCAACACAAGATGATCCTATCATCTGGTCGAATCTGAGGAAGAGATTCATGACAAAAGTGAAGATGACACGTGGAACGCAGAAAAGGTGAAGATGGACAACGAACTTTGGTAGATGATGAAGAGAGTATTGGTGCGCAAGGAAAAATCTATAGCACCTATTGAAAGTGAAGTTGTTTCTCAAAGGTACAACATGGAAGGCCTTCTTGATCTTGCTAAGCCCTTGTCATATGAAGATTTCCTATCTTTCAAAAATTCATTGACTGAGCAAGAGAAGGAGGAACTAGATGAAGAGAGCGCTCTCACAATCCATAAGTGTCGGCTTTACAGTGAACATGATATTGCCGCCAAGTATGAACTCAAGCTGTAGGAGGAAGCCGAAGAAGCCATGCATCAGCTGGATGTGGAAAAGGATCTTCAGGCTAGAAAGGATGGGGCCTCTCCCAGGGTTCTTTCCGATTGGGAGGGTTTTCAAGAAAACAAGATTCATAGGAACAGTTGCATCAAAGGCTGCAAGTGTTTCTTTTGTGCTAACGATCTACAACATAAGATTGAACTCCAATTGGTGGAAGACCCAACCTTCATACCTAGGGATGTTTTATATGATGATGGCTATCGCGCAGTCCCTGGAGGAAAGATGCCTAAGGAAATTAATGATGAGATTTTGTGAAGGCAGCAGAAGAAGGCGATGCATGAGCGTAATTTGGAACAGTTGGCTGCGTATATGGAGGAAGCCGCCGGCTGTGCCAATCGGTGCAACGTTGGAGCCGATCGGCGTGACATCAGAGCCGATCGGCACGACACAGAGGCCCATCGGCGAGATCTGAGGATGGCTGAATTCATTGATCTAACAGCTCTGCCAAGTGACGATGAAGAACCTACTACAAAGAAGCGTAAGACTACACCAGAGGTTCGACGATCCGCTAGACTATTGGGTAAGCCAATTCGAAAGTATTCTGAATGGGATATCGACTTTGATTCATTATATTGTTTGGAAACTTTGGAAAGTGACCCTAGTATGTCTGGATATTTTGGGGATGATTCTGATATGCGAAGAAGCTTTGGTAGTCCTAAGATTGAGAGTTGGGGAACACCTGCAGAATGTAACAATGATGGGGTAGCAGGAACTTCAACAAGAATTAATGGTTACAGAGAGGAATGGAGGCAGTCGCAGTGATGAAAGAACACCACCGCGCCGATTGGCTCAGCCATTGCGCCGATCGGCTCAGAGGAGTTTGAATAGTGTCTCTCCCTACAGTGTTGAAACTCATAATCTGCAACCACCCGTTTGCTGCCCTGTCTACCGAAGGAATATTGAGCGCTTGTATCTAGACAGGGATCATGCCTACAGGCATCAAAGGGATGTGGATCGGAGAATCCAGGATGGAATCGAGATGAATAAAGCGGACTACTCTTTTCTCATACGGAATATAAGACGGATTTTCTGAGTCTTGAACATGCATGGTTTGAATGATTAGTGTGTTGAGTTTCTTCTCTTGCAATGAGGACATTGCAAATTTTGAGTGTGGGGGAAGGGCTTTGCCATTAGTCATAGTTTTTAAAGTTTTTAAGTGTTTTTGAGTCTAGTTTCTTGTTTGTTTTTCATATGAGTGCTTATTTTCAGTTTGTGTGTGCTTAAGAGAGTCATGAGTCAATTGAGAGTTGCTTCAAGGTCTTTTATGTAGTTTGAATTATTGCATTGTCTTTAATAAAGTTAGTGTCGATTGTCAAATTGAAAGTGCCCCATACTATTTATCTTGTCTTTTTGATGATCGGTTGGTTGATTACTTGAATTAGTTGGTTACCACTTAACTTTTGAGCTTTGTATTTATGAAAAATTCTTTCGACTCATCATAAGCTAAAGCAAAAGCAAGGTCTAAATATGCCTACAATAGCCGAGTGAATGAGAACAAGCTACATATTTGAACTAGTGAAATTGTAAGTAACTTTGTCAACCTTTGGCTCATGATTTTGACCAAGTTAGGAAAGGATGATCTATTTGTTTATCTCTGTATTTCTAGCCATTCTCATCCATTTATATTCCTTGCTATCATGGAAACCATACATCTTTGTTTCTCCCTCCTTCTTGATACAACCTATATTCTCAATAAAGGGGAATTCAAAAAACTTTTGCTGCTGGTACAAGACAGAAATTGTTGATTATATCAGGAATAGAAAAAGTGAGAAAGAAAGAAAAAAAAATAATAGACCACACTGATTGGCGTGATGCTTGCGCCGATCGGCATCGTAAAAAAAGAGAAAAAGAGAAAAAGAAAAAAATATTCTCTGAGAAGTAGTAAGGTCATTAAAGAGAGCAGCTTTCTGATTATTTCCAATTCTTTATCATTGTTCTCATTGAAACATCTTCCTATAACTCCTCTTCTCCATTAAAGTTCTTTTCCAAGAAAATTCTTTCTTAGCAGGCATGATTGAGCACATTGTTAACATGGTTAACCTTATAGTTTAATATAGTTATATAGCCCTCCAAGATCCACATATAATCCTTGATTAGATAGGAGATGGAAGGAAATACACTTGAGAGATCTAGAGAAGACCAAATGCTTAATGTTTGATGCTAAAGATGGGTCAAGGAGAACTAAAATTGTTTTTGAAAAGGTTTTGTGGTAATTTGATCAAATTCAAGTATGAAATGCTGATTGGTTAAAAAGAAGATGAGAGATCTTTGTGGTGGAATAACAAGTAAAAATGATGATTGAGATTGATTGCATGAGAGATGATGTGAAGATTCTTGCTATATATTTGATTTTGTATTGCTCGAGGGCTAGCAATGATTTGAGCGTGGGGGAACTGTTGGTGGTTTCTAGCTACCCATTTTATCTACCAAAAAGGGTTGTTTTACGTCGTTATTTGGTGGTTTAGACTAATAATTAACCCCATATTTGCATATATTTGTAGTTGTACTATTTTGGATGTAATTGCAGAAAACAGGTGTAAAACAGGGCAATTATGGATAAGGAACCAAAGAGCAACGAAGTTGGGCCAGATGCAGGGTCGAGCCGATCGACTTCAGTGCCGCACCGATCGGCACAGGGGGAAAAGATGATGAAGACAAGCCCAAGACCGGTAAAGACGAAGGCCCAGCCCAATATGAGTCAGAGTCGGTGGAAGTTATCCTAATCCCATCGAGTATAAAAAGAAGATAACTATCAAGAGCCAAGGGGGCAACCAGAGAGACGACAATCGCAACATTGAGTTGTTAGAGAAAGGGTTCCAGGATATAGGTGGCGGAGGTGGGTCAACACCGACGAGAACCACCAGAAGGGAGGTCGTGCCGATTGGCGTGATGCTGGCGCTGATCGGCTCATGCGCGTTCCAGCACTATCTCTCATCCCTCTGCTATGTCTAGCGGAAGGATGAGTGAGTAGTCTCATATTCTCTTCTCTGGTGCGGGGATCTGGTCATGTAACTCTCATACTCATTGATACTCTCTTGATGAATTTAATCTATGTGATGAACTTAATTGCGCATCTATTTCCATTAGTGTATAGGCCAATACACTTCTGCCCATTGCATAGTGAAAGAAACCAGTGGGGAGATAATAGCCTCTGTAGTGACAGCCGGGGTGAACGAAACCATCTTGTCTTGCAGAATATTAGAGTCATCACTCGAGGCGATGAGAATAAGGTTGCATGCTAGTGAACCAATCTGAAGGAGAGAATCCATCATTTTCCTGTTACATCTTCAATAACATTCATCCACCACTCTCTCACCATCACCATTCACACCAACCCAATTATTGCAATCTGTTAGTAATCCTTTAATAGTAATAGTTCTGCTCATTCCTTGTGTATTCGATAACCTTGGAATACTCTGAGGGAAAAAGAGCTACAACTGTACACCGTCCTCTTGTGGTATATAAGTGGGTGTGTAACTACGACCAACAGCCAGCTCGCACGTGAAGAGGCCGCGATTGATCGCAAGCTGGTGCGGCACCCTGCTGGTGGATGCACTCGGGCTGACGCCCGCGACGTCTATCCATGCATCATCAATGCTCCAAACTCTCCCCAACCCTGCAACGCCTGAGGTGTAGCGGGCCCAGCGGGAAGTCGCTGCCTTGCTTGCCAAGGCCGCCGAGCTACAGGCCGAGAGCTCGAAGTGGCGCGCCACCCAGTCTGGCTAGCGCATCACTTCCTCGCGTCAGGCGGGTGGAGATAACACCGCGAGCTTACAACAACGGTTGGTGCAGCAGCCGCCTCATGACAAGGGCGCTCAAAAGAGGGCCTCAGTTCATGAGAGGGTCGATCCTACTCGGGACGTGCGCCCAACCGTCAAGGCACAACACCACGAGAGGGAATGGCTGAAGAAGAAGCAGGGTCGCCAACCATGCCACGACGGCCTATACAATGACACCAATGACGAGGATAGCTGGAGCCCGAGCTCGCCAGGGCCATGGGTCTTCAACAGGCGCAACCGCACTATAGAGTTCCAACAACACTTCAAAGCGCCGGCCACCATCACCAAGGACGCGGGTGAGACTGACCCCGGGCTCTGGCTCGAGGACTACCACCTCACGTGTCAGACGGGGGGAGCCATCGATGGCCTCACCATCATCCGCAACCTGCCACTCTACCTTGCCGAGTCAGCTCAGGCTTGGCTCGAGCACCTTCTCGAGGGCTAGATCTACAATTGGTCCAATTTGAGGGAGGTCTACGTCGGCAACTTTCAGGGGACCTACGTCCGACTAGGTAACCCCTGGGACCTTAAGAGTTGCTGGCAAAAACCCGGCAAGTCCATCTGGGACTACATCCGGCACTTCAACAAGAAGAGCAACGAGTTGCCCAACATGGGCGACACAGACATCGTCAGAGCCTTCCTCTCAGGCACAACATTCGAGCTGCTCATCCACGAGCTGGGCTGAAAGGGCCCATGCACGGCTCACGAACACCTAGACATCGCCACAAGCTTTGCCTCTGGGGAAGAATGCATGGGGGCAATCCTAAACCGTACCTCGGGGGAGAAGAACAAGGGCAAGCGGAGCGAGGCTGCCGGTGAAGGTGCCTCAGACCGCCCAAAGAAGAAGAAGAACATGTCTCACCAAGGGCAGGACTAAGTCGTGGATGCTGTCGAGCGCAAGGCAGCAAAGCCACCGACTAGGGAGACGTCGAACCACTTCGAGAAGAAGTGGAACGGCATCTGCCCCAAACATGGTTTCCCAGTCAAGCATCTCCTCAAGGACTGCTCCTTGATGAAGAAGTTTCTCCGTGAAGGGGACAAGAAGGGGGACCCGAAGAAAGCGCCAGACCCAGGGTCGCAAGACCCCAAGAACGACGACGAAGACCAGGGGAGAGGCTTTTCCTCACACCAAGGCATGCCACATGATTTTCACGGGTCCCAAAGCCCATGGGAGTCAAGGCACCGCCAAGGTCGAGCGTAGCGTTGTCTTCACGGTCGAGCAGACCACTCCGACATTCTTGAAGTGGTCCGAGCTGCCGATAACCTTCGACCACTCGGACCACCCAAGCCACGTGCCACGACCGAGTTGGTACCCTCTCGTGGTCGACTATATCAACGCTGAGGTGTGCCTCACCAAAGTGCTGATGGACAGAGGCAGCTGCCTCAACATCCTCTACGCCGAGACCCTAGATCTCATGGGGATCGACCGGTCGCGTCTTTGACCGGCGAGCGCACCTTTCTATGGGATTGTTTTGGGGAAGCAGGCCATTCCTCTCGGGCTGATCAACCTGCCCGTAACCTTCGGGACTCCGTCCAACTTCAGGACTGAGACCCCCACCTTTGAGGTCATCTACTTCTCAGGTGCCTACCACGCCATCCACGGGCGGCCATGCTATGCCAAGTTCATGGCAGTGCCCAACTAGACCTACCTGAAGCTCAAGATGCTAGGGCCAAAGGGGGTCATCATTGTGAGCGCATCTCTCCAGTGTGCTTACTAGTGCGACACGGAGAACAGCGAGCTTGCCGCCACTACTGTGGCGTCGACTTAGGAGCTCAGACTCATCCGTGCCCACGTCATCGAAGACGCCCCCGAGGCCAGCCACAAGAATGCCTTGTTCGAGCCTATAGAGGACACCAAGGAGGTGCAGATTGACCCTGAGGGTGACAATAGCAAGACCGTGAGGGTTGGCACCACCCTCACGGCCAAATAGGAATGTGCGCTCATCGACTTTCTCCACGCGAATGCTGATGTGTTTGTGTGGAAACCCTTGGACATGCCTGGCATATCGAGGAAAGTCGACAAGCACTCCTTGAACATTAGGCCGGGTTCCAAACCGGTGAAGCAATGCTTGCGCCACTTCGACGAGGAGAAGCGCAAGGCAATCGACAAGGAGATCGCAAAGCTTTTGGCGGCCGGATTCATCAAGGAGGTGCTTCACCCTGGGTGGTTAGCTAATCTTGTTCTTGTATGAAAAAAGAATGGGAAATGGAGAATGTGTGTTGATTATACCAACCGGAATAAGGTATGTCCAAAGGATCCTTTACCTTTACCGCGCATTGACTAGATAGTTGACTCGACCGCAGGGTGCAAAACCCTATGCTTTCTTGATGCATACTCCGGGTATCATCAGATTGCGATGAAAGAGTTTGACCAGCTCACGACCTCCTTTATTACTCCGTTCGGCTCGTACTGCTACGTTACCATGCTATTCGGGCTCAAAAACACCGGCGCGACCTTCTAGCACTGCATGTAGAAGTGTTTTGATTACCTAATTGGAAACACTATCAAGGCTTACATGGACGACATCATGGTCAAGTCCAAGAAAGATGACTCACTCGTGACAGATTTGAAGCGCACCTTTGCCATGCTGCGTGAAAATGACGTCAAACTTAACCCTGAGAAGTGCGTCTTCGGGGAGCCAAAAGGCATGCTCTTGGGGTTCATCGTTTCGGAGTGCAGCATCGAAGCCAACCCTAAAAAGATATCCATGATCGAGCGGATGGGGCATATTCAGAACCTGAAAGGGTTGCAACGACTCACATGATGCTTAGCGGTGCTGAGCTGTTTCATCTCACACCTTGGCGAGAGAGTGTTGCCACTCTATAGGATCTTGAAGAAGTCCGACCAATTCGAGTGGACGCTCGAAGCATAATCCGCACTCGAAGAGGTCAAGTGCATCTTGAGCAACGCGCCCGTACTCACGCCGCCCCTTCCCGGTGAAATCTTGTTGCTCTATATCGCCGTAATGACTCAGGTTGTTAGCGCCGCACTCATGGTTGAGCGCGAGAAGGAAGGGCACGTACTCAAGGTCCAGCACGCTTTATATTATGTCAACGAGGTGTTGTCCAACTCCAAGACCTGCTACCCACAGATCCTCAAGATCCACTATGTTGTGATGATTGCAAGGCGGAAACTACAACATTACTTTGACTCCCACACAATCCATGTGGTAAGTTCATTGCCCCTTTGTGAAATCATCCAGAATGGGATTCAATGGGAAAGGTGGCAAAGTGGGCGCTGGAGCTCATGGGACACGACATCACGTATCTCCCACAAATGGCGATCAAGTCCAAGGTGCTCGTCGACCTCATGGTGGAGTGGATGGAAACATAGCTTCCCCCCGCACCAGTGGACCAGGAGTACTGGGTCATGTACTTCAACGGATTGTTGATGCGTAAAGAGGCCGGCGTCAGCCTCATCTTCGTCTCTCCACTTGGGGTACATATGAAATATAGTATATGCTTACATTTCCCCACATCAAATAATATGGCCGAGTATGAGGTACTTGTGAATGGGCTAAAGATTGCAATCGAGCTTGGCATTTGACGGCTTGAAATCCATGGTGACTCGCAGCTCATGATCGACCAGATCATGAACGAGTCAAGCTACCGAAACGACATCACGGCACTCTACTACCAAGAAGTTCATAAGCTCGAGGGTAAATTTGATGGCCTCAAACTTAAACACATTCTGAGGCGCCTCAATGTGGCAGCTGACTCGTTGGCAAAAATGGCATCTAACCGGGAAATGATCCCTTTAGGGATCTTTTCCAATGATCAGTTCAAACCTTCTATTCGACCCAAAGAATCCACTGAACTTTGTGAGGGGTTGAACGAGGTCGAGGAAATCAGAAAGGGGTCAAGCGAATCGTACGCGGGGCTCCTCAAGTCACAACCCCACAGGAAGTGGAAGTCATGGAGATCGACCGACCGGACGCGCCGATCAACCCGACGGTCAAGCGAAATGAGCCCCGCGACAAGCAGGATGATACCATGGTCGAGTGAATCGACCCTCTAATCGAATGAGCCGACATCTTGATCAACTAGAGGGTTTTGTATATCGATCACCTGACTCAAGGTAAGCTCCCCGCTGATGGGCTCGAAGCGAAGCGTCTTTACTGACATGCCAAGTCTTTTGTCATGGTTGGCGGAGAGCTCTATAAGAGAAGCATCACCAAGATCATGCAGCACTGCATTTCCACCGAGGAAGGGATCAAACTCCTTATCGACATTCACGGAGGGGTTTGCGGTCACCACACCGCCCCTCAAATTCTTGTGGGCAATGCATTCCACCAAGGATTTTACTAGCCGATGACTGTGGGTGACGCTACACACATTGTCAGAACCTACAAAGGTTGCCAATTCTATGCGTGGCAAACGCACCTGCCCGCTCAGGCTCTCCAGACGACCCCCTTATTCTTGTTTGGCTTCACTTGGTCCATTGAGTTCCTTCTCGAAACTGAGCTATGATGATTTGTTGTGAAGGATCGGAACACCACGGGCCTTTCTTTTTAACTAGAACTCGCTGCAAGGTCAAGGCGACTTTGTCATGTTTGTTCTATACCCAAACAAAATAGGGGTGATCCCGCTAAGGCTAGCAGTGAATTAGCTCAATAGTCAATCTATGTTAGTCTCAAAATCTTACCCATTACTTCCCCGGCAACGACGCCAGAAATGCTTGTTGACACTTCTTAACATCGCACCAGGAATATTACTATCCCCAGCAACGTCGGCAGAAATGCTTGTTGGCGTTTGCTATGCCTTAAGAATAAAATCAATTAATCCGTAAGTGTATGGAATACCATCATAACATTTCACCCGGTATCGTATCTATTTCCACAGCGAAGCTAGGCATAAGATTATCTTGGTTTAACAAAGGTATGAATATAAGAATAATTCCAACCAACCAAAGACAGGGGTAAGGCCATACAACAATAGAGTGGGATAGTAATACAGGAGAAATCCACACTAAGATAAATAATAAGAATAGTTGAGCTAACTGGGAGGACAACGAGTCTAAGTCTAAGATTCCTAAATATATCTTCCTAAAATATCTAAGTCAAGCATCAAATCTAGTTACTCGGATTGAGTTCTTACACCATTCCTGGTATAGCCTTGAGTCTTTCACCTATTAGTTTACTTCAGGACACGAAAGCAATCCACTAATATAGGTTGGTAACTAACCTCCTTACTAATTGGTATGCTATCGCTAGACAACCCTGCTTGAGACTTCCCGAACATGGTGGACTTCTAAATGGACGGATAGGTGCTGTCACCGCCTACCGCCTACCACACATCCCATGGGGACGAATGCAAATCCAGCTAGCGTTTACTTAGGCACCATGCCTATGCATTAACAAGATATCCTTCCATTGATCAAGCGGAAGAACAGCCGAGAAATAACCAAGTCTAAGTCCTAAAAGAACTAAAACTTAATTAAATCCTAGCCGGGAAACCGGTGAACTATGCATCAAAGTTTCTTCCCGATGATTGTAACTTGAAGAAATGACTAAGTTAAAATAAGTACTTGACAAAATATAAAAGAGAAAAGATAATCATATTGATAAATGATAAGTCATATAAAAGGAGAAAAGATACAAGAGAGCTCATACCAAGACTCCAAGTTATTTCTGAAATCCTGAGCAAAGCTCCCGACTAGATTCTAACTCCCGACTAACTAACCTATTCTACATGGTGGCACAAGTAGTGGGAAAGTGGTCTTCTTGATGTTTTTCCTTTCTTTCTGCCGACTTCCCCCACTATTTATAGGTGGAAATGGGCTAGAGGGCACTTGTAGGTGACCTTGGAGTCGATTGGCCGAAGTCGATCCGTCGGGCGGCCACATGATTTTGTCGGTTCGGCATCGACTTATTTTGGACGCTTCAGATGGTCATGTGGAGCCGGTGCCTTGGTCGGTTTGTGTCGTTTTCCATGGATTTGGGCCATTAGGCCTAGTGCACTGGGTGGCCTTGGATTAAGTCCATTTCCAACCGACCATGCATTGGACCTCTTGGATTGCCACGCGGAGTCGTTTGGTGGGTTAGTTCTCACCTCCTTCTTTTGTTTGGAGGCGGTAGGCCTCATGCACCGGCCGGCAACCTGGGCCATGTGGCAGTCCACGGTCGGGAGGCGAGATTGTCCTGAAAATCATAAGCCGAGCAACCTGTTTCTGCCGGGTGGTCAGATCTACTGGGCCACAACATTTGCCTAAAAATCAGTGGTCGAGCAACCTGTTTTCACCGACCGACAAAACAGTTTTTGCCCTTTGTTCCTGGTTGGTCCAAATTGTCCATAAGGCCAAGATATGATCGGCTCAACTCATCTTGAATGTTGGTGATGTCCTTGGCACATTTTGGCGAGTCGGGTGACAAGCTAGGTATTGCCGGGTGATGGTCCCGATCGATTGGTCGGGTGGTCATCCGAGTATCCGATCTGGCCTCCGGCGTTCGTTTGAGTGATGGTTCTGGTCACCCGGCCGGGTGATAATGCCACTTGGAATTGACCCGTCCGAGGATGATCCAGATGACCGACTACCCTGTCGGCCCATGATCTATCACAATGACACAGTCAGGTGTTGATTTCAGCCATAAACGACCCTGTCGGCCATCGAAAAAGACTGTTTTACAGTCGTGATTGGCCGATGGGGTGTTTCATCATATTTTTGCATATTTTGGTTTATATGACCTGCAAGCACATATTTTACCAAAACTTGTGGAACTTTTTTAGTTTAAGTAAATATTTATTGAACTTTGGTCTTTACCTTGCATTTCCCAATCGGTTAGTGGCCGGATATGGGTTTTATTGGCCGCCACCAGCGATATTGAGGAAATGAAAAACCCCTAAAATTGTAGGGAGATCGCGGAACATAGACAGGAACATACTACGAACGTCGGGACGAGAGGAGTGCGGAGGTCGCGATTGCCAGCGGCCTACCTCGAGTTCCCCGTGGACGCCATGGCAGTTGAGCATGGCGAGGGGCGAGCGAGGGTTTGAGCATGGCGAAAAAGATAAAGCAGGTGGAGTGATGGAGGAAATGGGAGTGCGCCCCTAACATGGGCGTGAGGTCAAGAGGCGCCTTTTCTCTTACTAGCACGCTTGGTGTCTGATATGCTAACACACTGAAACAAGGGACCGTGAAATTCGGGCCCACCTGTCATTGAAACTTTAGTAGAACTTTAGCATATGTCGTAAAAAATGGAAGACAGAAAGTTTTCTTTTGTCTACAAAAGTGAAAAGCGTAGAGGCCGGAGGTATAATGACAAGTTCAAACATGGTCACTAATAGCCAAACTCAAGGTGAAATATAACAGATTTCCTAGATTTCAGGCGCCTGAAAGCTTTCAGTCAATGCTTTGTTCCTTTGTGTTTTATTTTGTTTTTTGTATGATTTTTTGTATTGAAACCGTTGGATATAGAATCTATGGCTCAAAGTGGTGACTGAAAGTTCCAGAAACTTTCAGGCGCCTGAAAATTAGCAACCCCCAAAATATAATGACTGATCTTAGAATCTGATTTTCTGGCACATGACATACATGTGCTATATCATTTTTGTTCTATGGAGGTGCATGTTTTCATTCTAATAATGGTCCAAATGTACGTTCATCACTGGTGTAGCATATTTTTCTTTTACAACTCCCCTGTCTAGTTGTTGTGATTAGGACAGATGCAACACTAGATATTAGATCAACATATTTTCATCATTACCTTTCCTATTTCTCTCTCTAAAAATCAAAGGATGTGATTGAACTGAAGTCTTACCTCTTATTAGGAGGTGATAGAGGTACCTAACATGGCCCAATCTAAGATCAAATCAAGAGGATAGAACATACTATCTCTCTGCTTTGAGAAAGTAATAAGTGCTCATATGGAAGAGCTCCAGGATCGAGATGGGGATTGTGCATTGTGTTAGATCTCAGAATGTGTTTGTGCACATCCAAACACCTTCTAGGAGAAATCCTATATTTTTACATTCCATAGGATTTGAAAACATGTCCAACTCCATTCCTCTCTCTCTCTCTCTCTCTCTCTCTCTCTAAACAATGCAAAAGAAGATAGCTAGGGGACCACAAGACATGCAAAATGAGGGTCATCCACTATGTAGCCGGATCCACTGATGCATGTCAGCAGGACTGCTGCTGCTACGTGTGGGCTATGAGCACCTTCTGGCCCACTATCTATTCACTGTCCTGGGTAGCCATTATGGTCAAGATGGCACATGAGTGCCAGAGAATGCACAATATGTTGCGATAGGAGGCCGTGGTAGCTCTAGATGGTATCCACGCTAGCCAAAATTCTCTCATGCATGGAAATCATTCTAATTAAGTTGGCTGGAGAAATCACGTCACTTGGGTACCATAACAGAAATATACACAAGTTCATAGGCTGGCGAGAATCCATTCCAACGCATGGCGAGGGGAGCCAACCAATTTTGACGTGGGTGGTGTCGCTCACCTCGATTTAAGTCAAGCGATGTAACCATCCACAGCTGCTACTACTACTTGCTGTTATTCCACACAGGGCCATGAGACCAGAATTGACCAAAGTCAAGCGATGGGACCGGAATTGACCAAAGTCATGCTATGGGACCGGATTCAACTCGTTTTAGGTAATTGATGAGGTTTGGACGTGTTTGCCCCTAGATTTAGTTTGCTCCCGAGGCATAATTAAAACGGTCGCCGACTCAATTTGGGAGGTAAATAGGATTTTTTTCCTTTTGCTTAATACTAGCATGGGGCCCCCAGTCTGTGTAGGCTCCAACATCATCCATCCACTAGTTGTAGGTGTCTCCATCCTCAGCTCCAATGTCGTCAGTCAGTGTCGGGCTGGTGATGTGGCAAAGGCATTCGGTGGTGGGAAGACTGCAGCTTAGGCAACCCGACCTATTGGTGATCTTCTAGTATGCTCGCCGGGGATGCGCGTGCGGCCAGGATTGTGGACGCTGGCCTTGTCCCACACCCCGCCTCCTGGAACAGGTGCCCTCTATGATAAGGTCGAGATCCTCTAATACTTTTTGTGATTGGGGCTTATTGGTAGATTAGTTAATCTGAGTAGTTTCATTTTTTAGGAGAGTAGTTTTGATTGTTTGTTTATTAGTCCGTGATTAGTAACCTTTTCTCCTGTTTCAGGAATTTGTTAATTAGTTCCTTTGATTTGGCTTTAATTTCACTGATGGCAGCCGAGAATGATCAGAGTTGGATGTTGTTGCCACAAAGAGATGAGGCTTGGCAGGACGAAGTTAAAAAATTTATTGAAAACACCTTTGATGGCACTTTTCCAGGACAGAGTATGAAATCCATGTACTAGGTGTGGTGGCATGGCATTCAGAACAAAGATTGAGGTTGAACAACACCTACTTAATAGAGGGTTTCATAAGGATTTCATAGCATGGAAACATCATTTTGATCATCGTGCTGTTGAGCCTATGGTTCTGGATGATAATCGGGATTTTACTAATGAAGGCAAACCTGCTCTTGATGGCTCCTCCGCTAAAAATCTGATTGACTCACTAATCATTGGTGCTATACATAGAGAGCTTAGCGGAAGCTGCAATAATACAGAGGAACCAAATGATTCATCAAAGACTTTTTTTCAAATTAATGCAAGAAGCATGGAAAGAATTGTACCCAGGTTATAAGGAGGCTACAAAAGTATCTTTAATTGTGAGGCTATTTCGGATTAAGAGCATATTCAACATTAGCAACAATACCATAGAGCAGATCCTTTGGTTAACATGTCTTCTGCTCCCTGAAGGACATTGTGTCCCAGATACATTGGAAAAGGTTTGAACTGTAGTTTGAGAACTTGGCCTTGACTATGTGAAGATTCATGCTTGTGTCAACGACGGTGTGTTATTTCGTGGAAAATACCAGGATCTTCATAAGTGTCCAACATGCAGAGAAAGTAGGTGGAAAAATGCTAATACAGAGGGGCATGCAGTGGGTGGTGCCACTAATGATGGTGGAGCAAAGAAGAAGAAGCTCTTTCCTCAAAAAATATTTAGGTACTTTTCACTTATTCCTCAGCTTCAAAGATTATATATGACGCGACCACATCGAAGCAAATGCTTTGGCATGATGAAGAATTGGTTGAAGATCGGAAAGTTCGGCACCCGACCAACTCATTTGCACGGAAGCACGTACATGACAAGTATAAGGACTTTGCATCGGATCCATGTAATGTTAGGCTAGGACTTGCATCAGATGGCTTCAATCCATTTAGGATGTTCAATGTGAATTACACTATATGATCGGTGCTTCTAATTCCTTATAACCTGCCTCCATGGTTGTGCTTGAAATGGTCTTATTGGATGATGTCGATACTAATTCTAGGGCCTAGATCTCCAGGAATTAACATTGATGTGTATTTGCAGCCTCTAATCATTGAGTTGAAAGATCTCTGGATTAAAGGAGTTGTGACTTTGGATGCAAAAGCAAAGAAGAATTTTAATCCACATGCAGTTCTACTTTGGACAATAAATGATTTTCCTGTATATGCAATGTTATCTAGTTAGAGCACAAAAGTAAAGTTTGCTTGTCCTCATTGTCACAAGGATACTGATCTTGTGATCACAACATGGTAAAAAGCATTGCTATATGGGGCATCGCTGTTTTTTGCTTTCAGGCCACATGAGGCGAAGGAACACGGTGAGCTTCAATGATAAGGTTGAAGAGAGGGAGCCTCCAGTGCTGCTAACTAGTGAACAAGTTTTGTAGCATTACCCGAGTTTTGAGCAAGTATGTTTTGGAAAGACTACCGTAGGGAAGAGGAAGCAGCGAGATGAAGATATTAGGTGGCACAATTGTAGGAAGAAGAGTGTTTTTTTTTAGCTTCCTTACTGGAAAACATTGCTGATACGCCATAATCTAGATGTCATGCACATTGAGAAGAATATTTGCAAGAGACTAATAGCGACTTTGCTTGGTTTAGCTGGTAAATGTAAGGATGGTGAGAAGGCTCGACTTGATCTACAAGAATTAAGTATAAGGAAGGATCAACATCCATTGCAAGAGAAAGGTAAATACACTTTGCCACTAGCATTGTACATGTTAGGAAAAGATGAGAAGGATTTTATTTTGCAATTTTCTACAACATATTCAGATGCTAGATGGGTGAGCCTCCCATATCACGAGGTGTGTTGATGTCAGTGGCTGCAAGGTAACTGGACTTAAAAGTCATGACTACCATGTTTTATTACATAAACTTCTACCCTTGGTGGTATGCGACATATTGCCTGAGGATGTAGTGGTCGGGATCATTTAACTTAGTAGGTTTTATAATGCAATATGTTCAAAGGAGCTTGAGGATGCTGAACTTGAAAAACTTGATAAATATATTGGAGAGACCCTTTGTTGCCTTGAGATGCTTTTCCACCTGTGTTTTTTGATATTATGGTGCACTTACCAGTTCATCTTGCTTGGGAGGCTAAGTACGGTGGCCCAGTTTGCTATAGATGGATGTATCCAGTTGAGAGGTACCTGCATACCCTCAAGGGCTACATGAGGAACAAAGCGTGTCCTGAAGGTTCAATAGCAGAGGGATATCTCTCGGAGGAGTGCCTTACATTTTGTTCTCGCTTCTTTGAAGATGTTAGTATAAAGCTCAACCGGACAGAGCGTCAAGAAAAGAACACTGTTAGTGAACCACCTTCTGATGGTATGAGCAAATTTGGCATCAAGGACTACAGTAAAAATAATTCTTTTCAGCTCGAGAAACCTGAGCCTCAAGAATTTCAGAAGATGAGGCACTACATATTATCCAACAGTGATGAGTGCATTGAATGGATATAGTAAGTTGTTTCATGTCACATATGATTGTTTTTTTTAAACATGCATTGTCTTCTAGGTGCCTAATCATTTGCCTACTGTTATAGTGAGCATAAGAAGGAATTGAGAATTTTTGACTCGCGAAATATTGAATAAATGCACAAACAATAATTTGTAGGATGGTTTGAGCGAAAAGTGAGACATATTCTTCTACTTCTTAAATACATGATATTTAAATTTACAATATGTTCCTAGCATATTCTCTAATATATTTTGAGGCAGATAACGAAACTATGGGCACATGGACAAGTAGATGACATGATATATGCTCTATCTCGTGGTGCAAATCCTCCTATTTGTGTGGTTAACAGGTGCTCCATCAATGGATTTCTCTTTTGGACAAAAGAAGTAGAGAAAAACTTAACCACACAAAACAACGGTGTTGTCATCTAGGGGGGTGGCATGGAATGGTACAAAGTGATTATTAGAAGAATCATCATGCTAGAATATCCTAAAAAGAAGGAAGTCATTTTGTTCGAGTATGATTGGTTTGATGTTCCAACACCGGACAAAAACAAATCCAGAGGGTACAGTAAGGATAAATATGACATTATCGACATTGATACTAGTCGAACTCAATATTCAGAGGAGCCGTACATCCTGGCGATCTAAGAAGAGCAGGTGTGTTATGTGAAAAGTGCCAAGAGAACAAATTGGTGCACTGTCCTTAGAATGAAACCTAGGAACCTGTTTGCCATGCCTAAAGGAGAGGAGAATGAAAATAACTTTGCTGATATCGATGTTGACTCGGTCTTCATAGGAGTGGAACATATGAATGTTGAAGGCCGACATGAGGAATTGACAAATTGGAGCAGGACTGACATGGAAGGGTTAAGTGTCGATGTTGCTATACTCAAAGAGGCACGTGCTGCCTCCATGCCAGAACCAGATGATGAGGACATACTAGATTTTTTAATGTAAATTTGAGTTGCACTCTGGCTCCTCCAACTTTGTTACTGCATTATGTTTTCTATCATCCCCTTGCATCTAGACATCAATGGTGCACATAACTTGATAGCCAACGAGATAACCAACGTACATCTAACACATGAACTTAGTTCAGAGACATAACGAGCATACATGCAGCTGAAGCTACTTAATTAAAACACAACACTAACTGGTTATACATGCACCTAATGATTGCCAATCCACATGAACCACACAACATCAACAAAGAGCATACATAATGCCTTCAGCACGATCTTCTCCACCTCTAGCTTCCTGAATTCTGCCTTGAGGTCCTCTGTTTCAGATTTCAGAGCACCCACCTTGTCCTATTCCTTCTTCACCGCCGCTAGCTGCTTCTCCAATGAATCCACCCTAGCGGTTGTCTCACCAAGAGCTTCATTGAGTGCCATTTTCTCCTTCTTGAGAGAGCACACAATATTGCGCAGATCAACGAGCAGCGTGTGCATGAATGCATCATGCAGGCGCACATACCAACACATGCAGGCGCACATACCAACACATGAACCCGTAACCTCCAACCTGAAGAACAAATAGGGAGGCCAAATGAAGCAACTGTGAATCCAAAATCAATCGAATGGGAACAAAACTATACTCACCCGAGCTCTGCAGCACTTGAGGTAGCGTCATCCGGGGTGGTCGTCGCTCCCACATCGCTGCCTTCTGCTGGCAGTGACAGTACACTGGGGAGTGGTAGTCCAACGACCCGACACGGTAATGGATGGGGGAAGGGTGCTTCTCCTCAGGCTCGCCCGAGGGTTGGGTCTTGGCGGTGGTCCGCGACATGCTCGAACTACCGGCCATGACGCATGCTCAAGCTAGGGTGACTCGCTCCAAACCACCTCTGCAAGCTCCTCTGTTTATCCGGCCCTACCCATATTTCAAGTAGCCACCCCCCTTTATTGTTAATCTTTGATGTTCAGTTTAAGTTTTGTTGGATCATTGGAACAGCTGTAATGATGTATGCATTGTACTTTAACTTGTTTTAATGATGTTCTCAATTATTTTTGCAATAATTTTGTCCATGTGCACACATCATATTATACTTATCACTAAAATACAAATTAAATTGACACACATTAGCCAAAAGTTATCAAAAATTAAATAAAATACTGAATCAATATATTTTGGAAGATAAAAAAGAAATAATAATTATGAAACAGGTAAGTTATTTTAACACAAACTGAACTAAACATATATTCAATGATATTGATATTAATTACTTTATGTACATGCGCACAAAGGCGCTACAAACACAGCACACACCACACATATGCGCACGTATTGGTCATAGTTACGCACCCACTTATATACCGCAGGAGGACGATGTACAGTTGTAGCTCTTTTTCCCTCAGAGTATTCCAAGGTTACCGAATCCATAAGGAACGAGCGTAACTATTACTATTAAAGGATTATTAACAGATTGCAATTGTTGGGTTGGTGTGAATGATGACGGTGAGAGAGTGGTGGATGAATGTTATTGGAGATGTAACAGGATAATGAAGGATTCTCTCCTTCGGATTGGTTTACTAGCATGCAACCTTATTCTTATCGCCTCGAGTGATGACTCTAACATTCTACAAGACATGGTGGTTTCGTTTACCCCAGTTGTCACTACAGAGGCTATTAGCTCCCCACTGGTTTCTTGCACTATGCAATGGGCAGAAGTGTATTGGCCTATACACTAATGGAAATAGATGCGCAATTAAGTTCATCACATAGATTAAATTCATCAAGAGAGTATCAATAAGTATGAGAGTTACATGACTAGATCCCCGCACCAGAGAAGAGAATATGACACTACTCACTCATCCTTCCGCTAGACATAGCAGAGGGGTGAGAAATAGCGCTGGAACGCACACGAGCCGATCGGTGCAAGCATCACGCGGATCGGCGCGACCTCCCTTCTGGTGGTTCCCGTCGGTGTTGACCAACCGTCGCCGCCAATATCCTAGAACCCTAGTTCGAACAACTCAATGTTGCGATTGCCGTCTCTCTGGTTGCCCCTTGGTTCTTGATAGTCATCTTCCTTTTATACTCGACGAGATTAGGTCAACTTCCACCGACTCTGACTCATATTGGGCTGGGCCTTTGTTTTTACCGGACTTGGGCTCGTCTTCGTCATCGTTTCCTCCTGCGCCGATCGGTGCGGCATTGGAGCCGATCGGCGCAACCCTGCATCTGGCCCAACTTCGTTGCTCTTTGGTTCCTTATCCATAATTGCCCTATTTTATACCTGTTTTCTGCAATTACATCCAAAACAGGACAACTACAAATATATGCAAATATGGGGTTAATTGTTAGTCTAAACCACCAAATAACGACGTAAAATGTCCCTTTTTGGTAGATAAAATGGGTAGCTAGAAACCAACAATAGTTCTCCCACACTCAAATCATTGCTAATCCTCGAGCAATACAAAATCAAATATGTAGCAAGAATCTTCACATCATCTCTCATGCAATCAATCTCAATCATCATTTTTACTTGTTATTCCACCTCAAAGATTTTTCTCTCATCTTCTTTTTAACCAATTAGCATTTCATACTTGAACTTAATCAAATTACCATAAAACCTTTTCAAAAACTGATTTTAATTCTCCTCAACTCATCTTTAGCATCAAACATCAAGCATTTGGTCTTCTCTAGATCTCTCAAGTGTATTTCCTTCCCTCTCCTATCTAATCAAGGATTATATGTGGATCTTGGAGGGCTATATAACTATATGAAACCATAAGATTAACCATGTCAACAATGTGCTCAACCATGCTCGCTTACAATCCAACTAGTTCAAATATGTAGCTTGTTCTGGTTCACTCGGCTATGTAGGCATATTTAGACCTTACTTTTGCTTTAGCTTATGATGAGTCAAAAGAATTTTTCATAAATGCAAAGCTCAAAAGTTAAGTGGTAACCAACTAATTCAAGTAATCCACCAACCAATCATCAAAAAGACAAGATAAATAGTATGGGGCACTTTCAATTTGACAATCGACACTAACTTTATTAAAGACAATGCAATAATTCAAACTACATAAAAGACCTTGAAGCAACTCTCAATTGACTCATGACTCTTTTAAGCACACACAAACTAAATATAAGCACTCATATGAAAAACAAACAAGAAACTAGACTAAAAACACTTAAAACTATGACACTTCCCCCACACTCAAAATTTGCAGTGTCCTCATTGCAAGAGAAGAAACTCAACACACTAATCTTTCAAACCATGCCTGTTCAAGACTCGGAAAATCCGTCTTATATTCCTTATGAGAAAAGTGTAGTCCGCTTCATTCATCTCGATTGCATCCTGGATTCTCTAATCCATGTCCCTTTGATGCCTGTTGATGAGGACATCACTCCTAAGGATACATGCAACACTCCTCCAATTTTGGACTTACAAGGTCCAAGGACTAGAGCTCGTGCACGACGACTAAATTTAGAGGTGAGCTCGTTCCTACGTTCTTCATTATATGTCACTTTTGAGAATAGTTTGCTACCTAATGATTATATTGTAATTAGGAACCATGGAGAGAACCAGGAGATGATGGGAGAAGGACTTGGAGACGTGGAGGACCAGCAAGGACGTGGAAGCCAAGGTGGAGGCCCAACCAAAACCGACTTCGAGTCTGTTTTGGGGCTCAGGACCAGTTTGCACTAAAATAGATGCCCAAGGCGCATACGGACTCGGATTTGGACGTTCTACATATGCACGGAAAGATAAGAAGAAGACCTTTCCAATGCCGCCGGTCTCATATCAAAATTCATCCGGAGTCATCGGGAATCGTCGAAACAAGAGAGAGTCCAGAATCTGTTTCGGTGCTGCGTCGCCTGTTTTTGGCCTTTGGGCTTTGTATCTAGTTGAGCCCAAGTAGAGGTGTGTCCAGAGGGTCTTGCATGACCCTAGGGTCTTCATATACAGCCGCCACCGCACCATTAGGGTTCGGGTTTGCTTAGATTATTCTATTCATAATAGTTTCACCGTCATCATGGTTTGTGAGACCCCAACTTCGTGAGATTCATAATACATCTGCAATTGTGTTGCTTTCTTCTTTGTTCTTGCTTGTGTTCTTGATTCGTGGGCAGGGATTAGCCTTCTCGGCGAGGTCAATCATTTTAGGATGGTTGATAACCAGAGGAGACGTCGTGTTGCGATCGCCGGGTTTAGAACGTGCTGTTCTGACGCCGGATCGATTTGTGTGTCGCCTCTGACCAAATCAACGTATCCAGAACCTTTCGGAAGATCGGGAACCCTTGTCCACATCACCTGTAGGCACGATCCCTGTCTAGATACAAGCGCTCAATATTCCTTTGGCAGATAGGACAATAAACGGGTGGTTGCAAATTATGATATTCAACACTGTAGGGAGAGACACTGTTCAAACTCCTCTGAGCCGATCGGCGTAGTGGTTGAGCCGATTGGCGTGGTGGTGTTCTTTCATCACTGCGACTGCCTCCACTTCTCTCTGCATTACCATGAACTCCTGTTGAACTTCCTGCTGCCTTGTCATTGTTACATTCTACAGGTGTTCCCCAATTCTCAATCTTAGGACTACCAAAGCTTCTTCGCAAATCAGAATCATCCCCGAAATATCCAGAAAAACTAGGGTCACCACTTTCAAAAGTTTCCAAACAATATAATGAATCAAAGTCGCTATCCCATTCAGAATAATTTCGAATTGGCTTATCAATAGTCTAGCGGATCTTCGAACCTCTGGTGTAGTCTTACACTTCTTTGAAGTAGGCTCTTTGTCATCACTTGGCAGAGCTGTTGGATCAATAAATTCAGCCATCTTCAGATCACGCTGATTGGCCTCTGTGTCACGCCTATCGGCTCTAATGTTGCACCGATCGGCACAGCTGGCGGCTTCCTCCATATACACAGCCAACTGTTCTAGATTACGCTCACGCATCACCTTGTTGTGCTGCCTTCGTAAAATCTCATCATTAATTTCCTTAGGCGTCTTTCCTCCGGGAACTGCGCGATAGCCATCATCATATAAAACATCTCTAGGTATGAAGGTTGGGTCTTCCGTCAATTGGAGTTCAATCTTATATTGTAGATCTTTAGCACAAAAGAAACACTTGCAGCCTTCGATGCAACTGTTCCTATGAATCTTGTTTTCTTGAAAACCCTCCCAATCGGAAAGAACCCTGGGAGAGGCCCCATCATTTTTAGCCTGAAGATCCTTTTCCGCATGCAGCTGGTTCATGGCTTCTTCGGCTTCCTCTTGTAGCTTGAGTTCATACTTGGCAGCAATATCATGTTCACTATAAAGCCGACATTTATGGATTGTGAGAGCGCTCTCTTCATCTAGTTCCTCCTTCTCTTGCTCAGTCAATGAATTTTCGAAAGATAGGAAATCTTCATATGACAAGGGCTTAACAAGATCAAGAAGGCCTTCTATGGTATACCTTTGAGAAACAACTTCACTTTCAATAGGTGCTATAGATTTTCCCTTGCGCACCAATACTCTCTTCATCATCTGCCGAAGTTCATTGTCCATCTTCACCTTTTCTACGTTCCACGCGTCATCTTCACTTTTCCTCATGAATCTCTTCCCCAGATTTGACCATACGACAGGATCATCTCGTGTTGGTGTCAACATCTCGTCTACTTCATCCCAGGACCAAATGGCAGAGATCTGCGGAAATCCGTCGCCGAGCCGATCGGCTCCAGAGTTGCGCCGAACGGTGCTAGTGTCACGCCGACCGGCACCGCCTTGGTTGCTTCCCGACACGCCGTCTTCCATTGCTTCTGCCCTTAGGGTTTGTTCTGGTGACTACTTGATGCAAGATGATCCGTGGTATTGCCGCCCTCTCATATTTATATCCCTTGATTTCCAATTGGACTAGGACTCTATCTCTTATTTGCAGAATTTAACAAGTCTTAACAAGGCAAGGTCCGAAACCAACTCAAAAACCAAAAAGACCCTGCTGCGCCAAACGGTGCAGGACTGCGCCAAACGGCGCAGCATCGCGCTGATCAGCGCGATACACAAATTTAACCAAATTAGAAATAAAAAAATCATGAAAATAAAAAACACATACAAAGCTTTTGTTTTACGTCGTTAAGCTCGGCCACACATGGCACTAAGCAGTGAAGTACATATCAAAAGATTTTAATTCCAATGTGTTGGGTTCTAGATATACCTTCAGACGTTGTCCATTCATCGTGTACTTGTTTCTTTTGCCATCCATTATGATTACAGCTCCCGAAGGTAACACCGTGTTCACAAGATAAGGCCCTTCCCATTTACTTTGTAGTTTGCCTTTACCAAATAATCTGAATCGCAAATTAAATAAGAGTACCCGATCTCCTTCCTTGAATTCCTTCTTCAAAAGCTTCTTATCATACCACTTCTTTGTCCTTTCCTTGTATATTGCTACATTTTCATATGCACGCAATTGCATATCTTCTAATTCACTTATTTGTATTTTCCTTTTCACACCGGCGGCATCAAGATCCAAACTTATCTCTTTTATTGCCCAATAAGCCTTATATTCCAATTCCACCGGTAGGTGACATGATTTCCCATAGACAAATTGATATGGTGTCATGCCAATTGGTGTCTTGAATGCCGTACTATATGCCCATAATGCTCCATTAAGCTTTGTGGCCCAATCTTTTCTTTCCTTTGTAACAATCTTCTGCAGAATCCCTTTTAATTGCTTATTTGATGTTTCTGCTTGTCCATTTGTTTGGGGATGATAGGCTGTCCCAATTCTATGTTCAGCCCTAGATTTAGCCAAAAACCTAGTGAAGTCTCCTCCTTTAGAGTGGGATCCTCCATCTGTAATTATTATCCTTGGTACTCCATACCTAGGGAATATCTGCTCTTGAAGTATACTCCTTGATTCTCTTGTGGTATTGGCCTTGCATGCCATTGCTTCGACCCACTTGGAGACATAATCAACGGCAACCAATATATACTCGCAACCATGAGAATTCACAAATGGTCCCATAAAGTCCATACCCCAAGCATCAAAGATATCAACTTGAAGATTATACTTAAGAGGCATTGCATTCCTATTGTTAACATTCCCTATTCGTTGGCATTGAGCACATGTTGCAACATACCTTTTTGCATCTTCATGCATAGTGGGCCAATAGAAACCACTCGCCCATACCTTTGCCTGTGTTCTGAAGTAGCCATAATGTCCCCCATAATCCAAAGAGTGACATTTTGCCAAAATACTTGCTCATTCTTCTCTGGGTTCATATCTTCGCACTGCTCCGTCTTGGCAATACCTATATAGTTATGGGTTGGCCTATATAAATTTTCTCATTTCACTCCTAACTCTTTTCTTTGTGTTCTTGTTCATCATATCAGTTTGTCCCTTGAAACCTTTGATAATATCCATCATCCAACTCTCTCTATGATCAAATGTGGCAAACAACTGCTCTTGTTGCATTTCATCTTTTATCGGCTCAGTTGATGATGATTCAAGACGGGACAAATGATCTGCTGTAGAATTTTCTACCCTTTTCTTATCTCTTATATCCAAATCAAATTCTTGCAGCATCAATACCCATCGCATTAACCGAGGCTTAGACTCTTTCTTTGAAACCAAGTATCTTATAGTAGCATGATCAGTATATACAATAACCTTAGAATTTAGAATGTAGGATCTAAATTTCTCAAAAGCAAATATAACAGCTAACATCTTTTTCTTAGTTGTTGTATAATTGATCTGTGCCTTATTCAAAGTTTTACTAGCGTAATAAATAGCATGCACTTTACCTCCCTTTCATTGTCCAAGAATAGCACCAACTGCATAGTTGTTGACGGCTGTTAAGTACCATTTTTTACCGTCAACTATACTCAAATAAAGGAGAATTTGGCATTTCATACACGCATGCTTTAGCACAATAATATAGTTCCACTTGTACTTGGAGAACTTTGTGCATGCAGGAGGAAATGTGAAGGAAACACCTCAAAAGGCAAGAAAACACACTTTCGACCAATCAGAGAGTGCCACATGGACGTCACACGGATTGAAGGGCCCATTTTCAGCACTTAACCGACGTAACTCCCTGTAATACCGCGCAACCCGACGTCAGGGCCCACAGGACAGCCACCTGGAGAAAGCACAGGCCAGGAGGGGCCACCCCCAGGTCGGCCGACCCGGCCGGGCGCCCTCTCCGCCTGGGCTTCCACGTGTTGGCTCCTCCGCGACTCCTGATGACGGTTTGAGATGCCTTCCGTGGCGGTTACTCTCCCTTGCCGACCTATTGAGGCTATAAATAGGAGGGTGTGCCTTCACACTCAACACACACCACAAGAAGCATTTCTCTCTTGCTAGTAGTAGTTCTTGGAGTTTTAGTGGAGTTAGGCTGAGTCTAGAGCTCTCTAGTCCCAAGTCTTCACTTGGAATTGGTATGGCTCTTGTATCTTTTCCCTTTTGTAAGACTTTGCTCTTGTCAATATATATATCTTTTCTATATAGTTGTGCTTGGGTCATGAGTTTCTTGTTTGATATTGTGATCCATATATGTGATAGTATAGTCTACTTGTGTGATAGTAGTTTATATTTATTATACTACTATTGTCATACTAGTTATATACCATCACTATAGTCTATTTTATATGTTATAGTCCCTATGCTTAGTTTTAGCTGATAAAGTATAGCATGGGTTTGGTGATTGTATTCGTACGGTAGCTCTGCCTTGTTAATAGTAATCGCGGAGGGGCAGAGTGCTCTTTGGTCATGCAAGTATGGTACTTGGGTGACTGATTTGCATCAATTATTCGTTAGTCTACTGGTTCATTGAGGTAGGCGGCAGGTGGTGACAGCCCTGTCCGTCCTTTGAAATCCTCCCCGCTAGGCTAGTGCGTAGGCTCGTGGCGGAAGTCGCCTGTGGATGCAGGGGTAAGTCCGTGCCTGAAGTGCTATACTATTGACTGCTGAACCTGAGTGTGGGTCTGTATGTATTCTACTTAGGCTATGCGACTGTATAGGAATGTATAGTAGGAGTAGCTTAGCCTAGTCTTTCCTCCACTAGACTTTATTTATTTAGTAGAAATCTTCTGTGTGTGTCACACTACCCGGTTATTATCATGTACCCGCCTGTCTTGGTTAGATATCCTTGCTAATTGTTAACATGATCTTATATGTTAGTAACGCTTCTTGATCATACCCTTCCTTTGGGATAAACAAATACGATACCCTGAATACTTCCGGGTGAAATGTTACAGCGGTATTCTCCGTGCGCTTGCGGATTTTACCTACTTGACTCTGGGACATATTAGTGAACCGTTTCTGGCCCCGTGCCGGGAATGATTTATTAATATGGCTTAGCAAAAGTCAACAAGCATTTCTGGCGCCGTTGCCGGGGAAGGCGTATGATTTAAGAAAAATTACTAATGTATATAGTAGTGTTGCAATTATTAAGGCTATCTCCTAGGCAGGCTAACCTTGCTTTGTTTTCTGCATTTTGTATGAAAACAGGGTAGTGTATGACTGGTTTCGACTTGCCGACAAACTTCACTGAAGATCTTGAGTCACTCCTGAGAAGGACACGAGCTAGGCTCACCCCTCCTCGTAAGGAGACTCGGCCAATCGAACCTGTCATTCCCGCACCATCAAGCTCTGAGCAAATGGCCGACAAGACCCTCCGCGAGTTCTCCGCTCCCTCCGCTGCCAACATCCCTACAGGACCAGCTGGCAATGTGGGAGATGCGAACTTCGAGATCAAGACCGGTCTCATCACCATGGTGCAGGCTAGCCCATTCTGTGGGAAAGCCAATGAGGACGCTAGTGCTCATCTCCAGCAATTCCTGGAGATTTGCAACACGTTCAAAATGAAGGACGTCACCTCCGACGCTGTTCGCCTTCGACTGTTCCCGTTCTCTCTCCTTGGGAGAGCGAGACAGTGGTTCTACGCAAACCCTGAAGCTGTGAACACTTGGGAGAAGTGTTCAGCTGCGTTCCTTGCAAAGTTCTTCCCGCTGGGCAAGACCAATGCCCTCCGCGGAAAGATCTCAAGCTTCCAGCAGGAGTCGAAGGAGTCGATTCCTGAGGCATGGGAGAGGCTCCAGGAGTACATCCTGGCATGTCCCCACCACGGGATGGATGATTGGCTGATCATCCAGAACTTCTACAACGGGCTTACTCCGTCGGCCCACGACCACCTCGACGCTGCTGCTGGTGGAGCCTTCTTCTCGCTCACTATGAGCAAGGCAAAAGATTTGATCGAGAAGATGGTGTCCAACCAAGGTTGGAATGAAGAGCGCCTCCAACCTCGCCAGCGAGGCATGCACTCCGTCAAGGAGGTTGACATGCTCGCCGCCAAGATTGACCTTCTCATGAAGAAGATGGACGAACAAGCCAATGGAGAAGTGAAAGCCCTAGACGCTCATATGACTTGCGAGGTCTGTGGCAACACGGGACACTCGGGCAATGACTGCCCTGAGACCCGTGAGGACGCAATGTTCATGGGCAACAACAACAACAACGGCTACCGTCCACAAGGAGGTCAAAGTTGGGGTCCACCACGTCCCAACTACCACAGAGGTAACTCTGGCAACTTCTCTGGTTTTAATTCCGGTTATAATCAGCCCTCCTTGAAAGATCTTGTGCTTGGTCAAGCTAAGGTTAATGATAACATCAGTAAAAAGCTTGCCACCACTGATAGGACTCTTGAGAGCATCCACACTAAGATAGAGGGTGTTTCCTCTGCTCTCAAGAATCAGCTGAGCTTTAATAAAATGATAGAAACCCAATTAGCTCAGTTAGCTGCTGCTGTTCCTACTGCTGAGTCGGGGAAAATCCCGGGGCAACCCGAGACCCCCTTAGAAAATATTAATGCGGTTACCACGAGAGGAGGTAAGTCCACTCGGGATCCGCCATACCCTAACCATGCAGGAAAGGACACATCAGCTGAGAAGCCGACAGAAGAAGAAGAACTGCCGCCCAGGAAAACGGCCCCACATGAGTTCTATGACACGAACCTCATGCCGTTTCCTAAAAGAAGAAGGAAGCCCACCGTGGACGAGCAGTTCACACGCTTCGTTGAGGTGATCCAGAAGCTGCACATCAACGTGCCCTTGCTGGATGCGATACAAGTACCCACGTACGCTCGCTACCTCAAGGATCTTATCAGCAACAAGCGCCCACTACCGACCACAGAAATTGTCAAGCTGACGGAAGAGTGTAGCGCTGCTATACTCAACCGGCTTCCTGAGAAGAAGAAAGATCCGGGGTGTCCCACGATCACCTGCTCGATCGGGACACAGAACTTCGACCATGCCTTATGTGATCTTGGGGCAAGTGTGAGCGTCATGCCGAAGGATGTCTTCGACAAGCTCAACTACACCACACTATCCCCCACGCCGATGTAGCTGCAGCTGGCCGATTCAACGGTCCGCTATCCGGCAGGGATCGCCGAAGATATTCCGGTGAAAATCCAGGATTGCTTCATCCCCGTCGACTTCGTAGTGCTTGACATGGACGTCGGGAAGAGCACACCGCTCATCCTGGGACGCCCATTTCTCAGCACTGCGGATGCTCGCATCGATGTAGGAGCCAGAGAAATCCGCTTCCACATCAATGGCAAGGAGGAGAAGTTTGACTTTCGGCCACGGAAAGAACAGTGCAACAAGATCCGTATCAAGTACGGGCCGAACCCAAGCAACATCAAGGAAGTGGAGGTCACTCCGCCAAAGAAGGACAACCTCATCACATTCATGAAGAACTTCCTTGAGAAGGAAAAGGTTGCACAGCAACAACTGATGAAGGCAAGGGGGCAAAGGTCACACATTAAGCAACAGCCTCCGAAGTCCACAAGGCAGCAACCTCCGAGGTCTGCAAAGAAACAGGCTGTGAAGCCTGCAAAACCGCAGCCTTCGAAGCCCGAGAAGCCACCGGCCGCAACAAAGACCAAGAAGGTGTGGCGAGTGAAACAAGAAGCATCATCCGTGTCTTCATCTCCGGGACCGGACAACGCTTCATCGAGCTGAACGCCGGAGAAAAGTCCCGCTCGTCGGACTTTAAAAGGTGAGTCCTCGCCGGGAGGTTAAACCGGTAGTTATCCATATTTGCTCTTTTAATTGCATATTTGCTTTCCACCACATTTTGATTTTTTCCGACCACTGCATTTCTGCATTTTTGAATTTTTCCAGCCACCTTGAAATTTTTCAAAACTCATTTGCATTTCTGAAAATAGGTTTTTGGGCTTTCCATTTTGAAAAGATTTTTTGTCGAGCTTTTTGAGCAAAAAGGCAGCAGGGGACAAATCCCCTAGCCGTTGGGGAACACATAGGAAAAAGGGGGCTGCCAGGAGGCCCACCTGCCAGGTCGGCCGACCTGGTGAGGTCGGCCGACCCCCTGGCCCCACCTTTTCCTGTGCTCCTTTCTCCAAACGGCTATATGGCCGTTGCTCTGTCCCTTTCTAACAGCCATCTTGCTATAAAAACCGCCCAGGAGGAGGAGCTTCACCATTCCAAGCTCATCTTTGACTCCCCTCCTTTGCTCACTTGTTGCTCTCCCAAAATTTCGTGTTCTTCAACTTTACTACAGCCCCAAAAACCCAAAAAAATATTTCCCCTCTATTTTAGTGCATTTGCAAGTTGTTGTGAGAAGAAAACCAATTTCGGAGAAGCTCGGGTTTGTCGTTTTCACTAACGCTCACCCGAACACTTGTTCGATCTTGTTTTTGTTCTTGTCTTGTGTTTGTTCTTGTGTGCAGCCATGTTCAAACGAATGAAGCAAGTCTCCGGAATCAAGCGGAGAAAAAGCACTCGTGCAAGCACGAGTCAAGCATCCTCCGTCGAGCTCACACCAAGTCCGGGGCATGGTGACCCCGAAGCTGAAATTCCGGAGGAAAGGCCGGCCTTGCTCATCACCGAGGAGCATCTCGACATCAAGGATGACCGCGAGGGCCAAGCCATCGCGCTCATGAGAGAACGGCCATTCGCCCACACCCGACGCTTCGATCCGGACTTCCTCGAGAAAATAGGTATGAGAGAAGAATTTGCCTCTATTTTTCGCACTATGGGTTGGCTAAATTTCGTAGAAGTAGATGAGCCGGGTTCTCGTTTGCTTACTATGCAGTTTTTATGCACCCTTAGAAAGTATGATGAAGGCATTTCTTTTCGCTTGTTTGGGCAAAAGCGCTTGGTCACATGGGGTGATCTTCATGCTATGCTAGGTCTAAATCCTAAATGTAGGCTAGACTTAGATAAAGCGCTAAAGGGGTTCCATAAAGAAAGTTTTTGGAAAAAGATTTCCGGAAACGAGTGGGGTCCCAAGCCTAGAACAAGTGCCATCCATAATCCTACACTTAGATTTATGCATGTGTGGTTGGCTATGACCTTGTTTCCTCGAGGTGACATTAGGGTTGTCCGGCAAGATGAATTGAAAATACTTTATGCCATGGTTAAGAAAATTAGGGTGTCACCCACGGAATGCATGATTGATCAATGGTTAGACAATATAAAGTTGACAGGACCAATTGAGTGCACCTCTTTAGTTACTCGCATTGCGCAGAAGTGTGGTCTGCTTGAGAATGTTCATGTTGAATATTTGACGGTAGATAGAGAATTTCTAGGCGAGGACTATTTTGTGCAAGGACATACTTTGAAACATGGTCCAAATAATACCTTGATCTATCACTTTCCCGGGTATACAAATGAATTCCCGTTACCTAACCCGGGTCTTCGTTTGTATCACTATCGGGCACTAACCCTCCCACTTGAGCCAATGGGAGAAGTTCGCAGGCATAGTGTTTCAGGGCGACCGACACATTCCCGTAGGCATATGGAGCCTACACCGGAGTTTCACACTCCGACCGGAGATCCGGTATGGGAGCAGCCCCCGCCACAGGACGAGGCGGGTGCATCAACATGGCAGGCCGGAGCATGGGAATCTCAGTACGATTACCCCATGCAGACGTCATCAAGTTCAAGCGGACCGCCATCCTTTGCCACTCGGTCATTCTCATCCCGTGGGTTCCGTGAACTCAACTATGGGATGGCCGAGTTGACAAGGAGGGTGAACGACATTGATTTGTGCACCGAGAGCATGCAACAAACTCTCACGCAACATGTCACCGACACCCAGCAATGGCAGAATTTCAGCGACAACCAATTCCGCCAGCTGAACGCGATGATGGCTCAGAATCAGAACAATTGGGATGCCTTCTTCCGCTCCCAAGGCTACGACCCGAACCAGCAGATATGAGCAAGAACAAGCTTGGGGGAGGAGCCCCCTTCTCACGGTAACTTGTATCTTTCCCCTTCCCTTTATTTCTTGCATTTGCTAAATCTGAAAATCCATAAAAATTTGCAAAACATAAAAAGAACAAAAATATTTCCCTTTTTCATGCGCGGTATGAATGTGTATAATTTTCCTATGTTGAGATGATGAATAGTTGCTCTGTCCTTTATTCCTCTCTAATGCTAGTTTACAACTTAGTACTCTCTCAAGAGTTAGGTTTGTTGGTAAATCTTGCCTTGAACTTGAATCTTGTGGGTAGCATATGCATTCTCTAGTTCTAAGTTGTTGAGAGGTATGATATGATAGATAGGGCTGCTATGATCTTGCTCAACGTAAAGCTTGAATTTCGGAGTTTTATTTTTCAAAATGACAAATTGACAAGTTCCTTAATGATGAAATTCCCACCACAGCCATATGTAGTGTTTACATTTGAAAACCTTTACACATATGCTGCTTGTTTCACATTGAGCTTAGTCAAAATTGATGTGACCCTAGTAGAACTCTTTTCATGCTTTCTTGATCAAGATCATATACACACATCCACCGCCATGAGCTATCCTTCTAAATCAAGAAGATAGCATCCACCATATCCACCATATCCACCGTGAGCTATTCTTCTACACCGGAAGAAAGTCACTATCCATCCATCCATCCAAAGAAACACTCCATATATCCATTACAAAATTCCTCTCTCAAAGTATTCATTGCAAACTAGGACTATGGCTATGCAAAAAGAAAAGAAAAAAAAATGCTCAAAAAAGAGAGCAAGCAAAAGATAGCCATAGCCTAGAAACTCCAAAAGAGAGAAGAAAAATTCAAAAAGGAGTTATTTCTTCCCATCCACCATTCCTCCGTTCTCCCACACACTTGCACATCTTGATCAAGATTGTTTGAATTGATGTTTTTCTTGGATCCGGTCTTTTGACATAGCAATATTATGTGAACATGAGTGCCTCATATATCCCTACCTTGAGCTCCACATAAAGCCTTATTTAGAAATAGGTGATTATAGGCAACACTTTGCCTTGGTGAGGAATCATACACATATTGAGTGATCCGAGAGAATCATTTGAGGAACTTGGTTTTTATTTTCAAAATCTTTTGAAAACCTCCGGAATAACATAGCGAAATCTAGAGCAAGTGATTGGTGCCCTGCAATTGTTCTATCTCTCAACCGCCCAAGACAATGAGGTGTAAAAGCCCCATGGATCGAGGTAAATGGGTAAGTTATGTGCCAACATATTTAATTCTAGGAAGAGTACTTTGTTATGCGCATAGTATTATTGAGGAGTAGGACATTGTAGCAACTCCTGATCAACAACTTAAGTTTATCTTTGCTTCGGGACGAGCAAAGGGTAAGCTTGGGGGAGTTTGTTGACGGCTGTTAAGTACCATTTTTTACCGTCAACTATACTCAAATAAAGGAGAATTTGGCATTTCATACACGCATGCTTTAGCACAATAATATAGTTCCACTTGTACTTGGAGAACTTTGTGCATGCAGGAGGAAATGTGAAGGAAACACCTCAAAAGGCAAGAAAACACACTTTCGACCAATCAGAGAGTGCCACATGGACGTCACACGGATTGAAGGGCCCATTTTCAGCACTTAACCGACGTAACTCCCTGTAATACCGCGCAACCCGACGTCAGGGCCCACAGGACAGCCACCTGGAGAAAGCACAGGCCAGGAGGGGCCACCCCCAGGTCGGCCGACCCGGCCGGGCGCCCTCTCCGCCTGGGCTTCCACGTGTTGGCTCCTCCGCGACTCCTGATGACGGTTTGAGATGCCTTCCGTGGCGGTTACTCTCCCTTGCCGACCTATTGAGGCTATAAATAGGAGGGTGTGCCTTCACACTCAACACACACCACAAGAAGCATTTCTCTCTTGCTAGTAGTAGTTCTTGGAGTTTTAGTGGAGTTAGGCTGAGTCTAGAGCTCTCTAGTCCCAAGTCTTCACTTGGAATTGGTATGGCTCTTGTATCTTTTCCCTTTTGTAAGACTTTGCTCTTGTCAATATATATATCTTTTCTATATAGTTGTGCTTGGGTCATGAGTTTCTTGTTTGATATTGTGATCCATATATGTGATAGTATAGTCTACTTGTGTGATAGTAGTTTATATTTATTATACTACTATTGTCATACTAGTTATATACCATCACTATAGTCTATTTTATATGTTATAGTCCCTATGCTTAGTTTTAGCTGATAAAGTATAGCATGGGTTTGGTGATTGTATTCGTACGGTAGCTCTGCCTTGTTAATAGTAATCGCGGAGGGGCAGAGTGCTCTTTGGTCATGCAAGTATGGTACTTGGGTGACTGATTTGCATCAATTATTCGTTAGTCTACTGGTTCATTGAGGTAGGCGGCAGGTGGTGACAGCCCTGTCCGTCCTTTGAAATCCTCCCCGCTAGGCTAGTGCGTAGGCTCGTGGCGGAAGTCGCCTGTGGATGCAGGGGTAAGTCCGTGCCTGAAGTGCTATACTATTGACTGCTGAACCTGAGTGTGGGTCTGTATGTATTCTACTTAGGCTATGCGACTGTATAGGAATGTATAGTAGGAGTAGCTTAGCCTAGTCTTTCCTCCACTAGACTTTATTTATTTAGTAGAAATCTTCTGTGTGTGTCACACTACCCGGTTATTATCATGTACCCGCCTGTCTTGGTTAGATATCCTTGCTAATTGTTAACATGATCTTATATGTTAGTAACGCTTCTTGATCATACCCTTCCTTTGGGATAAACAAATACGATACCCTGAATACTTCCGGGTGAAATGCTACAGCGGTATTCTCCGTGCGCTTGCGGATTTTACCTACTTGACTCTGGGACATAATAGTGAACCGTTTCTGGCCCCGTGCCGGGAATGATTTATTAATATGGCTTAGCAAAAGTCAACAATAGTCACTTATATCACACATAATTTCAAAAGGTAAACTCCAATCATGTGGCTGCATAATGGGTGCAGAGCATAAACTTCCTTTAATCTTCTGAAGGCAAAGAGTCTTTCATCATCCATGACAAATTTTGTACCTTGTTTCAACAATTCTGTCAGGGGCTTAGCAATCTTCGAATAATTCTTAACAAACCTGCGATAGAAGTTGGCATGTCCAAGAAAACTCCTCAAGGTTGTAAGATCAGTACGAGGAGGTAATTTCTCAACTGTAGATACCTTTGCCTTATCAACCTCTATCTCTCTGTTAGATATGACATGACCAATTACTATCCCTTCTGTTACCATGAAATGACACTTCTCCCAATTAAGAACTAAGTCGCATTCAACACACCTTTTCAAAACCTTCTCCAATTTCTCGAGGCAACTATCAAAATCAGTACCATGTACGGAGAAGTCATCCATAAATACCTCCTTAATATCTTCTATGAATTCAGCGAATATTGCATTCATGCATCTTTGAAATGTGGCGGGCGTATTGCAAAGACCAAATGGCATCCTTCTATATGCATATGTCCCGAAAGGGCAAGTAAAAGTAGTTTTCTCCTGATCCTCTAGTCTTACCGGTTTTTGAAAGAAACCACTAAATCCATCCAAATAACAAAAGTATGAATTCTTTGCGAGTCTTTCAAGCATCTCGTCAATCAACGGACGAGGATAGTGAGCTTTCTTCGTCACCTTGTTCAAACTTCTATAATCTATGTATATTCTCCATCCAGTTACAGTCCTTTGAGGGATCAACTCATTGTTCTCATTAGGCACTACCGTCAACCCTCCTTTCTTGGGCACATAATGTGCTGGACTAACCCATTAACTATCAGCAACAGGATAGATCATACCTGCATTAAGCAGCTTCAGAATCTCCTTTTTAACCACTGGCTTCATTGACTCCTTCAACCTTCGCATCCCTTCAACCACCGGTTTAGCATTCTCCTCCAGGTTAATCTTGTGAGTGCAGAATGTGGGGCTAATTCCCTTAATGTCGTCCAGTGTGTAACCAATAGCCTTCTTATACCTTTTGAGCATAGTAAGCAGCTTCTTTGTTTCTTCCTTCGTTAGGGTGTCGTTCATAATAACTGGATATGTTTTATTCTTCCCTAGATATTCATAGCGTAGCTCCTTTGGAAGTTCCTTCTGTTCCACTTCTGGTGCTTCATCTGGATCCAGCTCCCCCAGAGGTTCAAAATCAAAATTTTCCTGGTTGAGCCGATCGATGCAAGCATCACGCTGAGCGGCGCCAGCAGTATCCTTGTCAGTTTCGCGCATGATGTGGTCAAGTAGGTCTCCCATATCCATCCCTATCTTCTCATCTTTCTCTGGGTAGAATTCCTGATAGCAAAAAGGGTCTTGATGAGATGGATCATTAAATTGAAATTGCACTTCTTCACCTCCTAGGTGTAGCGTAATTTGACCTTTCCCAGCATCCAGAACAGCTTGTACTAATCTTAAGAACGGCCTTTCTAGAATGATGTCTTCAATCCCAGTTTCTTCATTACTTAGAACGAAGAAATCCACCGGTATTGTTTTCGAGCTGACCTCAACTGCAACATTTTTTATCACCCCCAGTGGCTTGGTCTTCCTTCCATCCGCCATGATGAGTTCAAGTTCAGTCCCTATCAGCTGCTGTTGAGTTCCATAAGGCATGCTCATAAATGCATAACAAGTCATCAAGCTGACACGGGAACCAAACTCACACAAAGCTTTTGGAAATTTCTTCCCAGATATCTCGCATGGTATGTATGGTTCTTCTTCTTCTTCATCGATGACTCCTACAGCATACACACCACACAATCCTTCGTAGGGGGATGGCTCAAAGCAACTGTCTAGTAATCTCTTTGCTTGTTTCACCTTTGTTCCATCAAGCTCTATATCATCCTTGTAAAGCTTCCCTCAAACTCTCCCAATAATATCTTGATCGAAAACTTCTGACTTAAGGCGATTACTCAGGAAATTGTATTCAATTCTGGCTTCAGAAGCATCTTACGGGCTGAAGGATCTTCTCATATTGATCAACTCTTGCAAAAAATCAATAGGAATCCAGTCCATTGGTTCAAATTTGTCAAGTGGGTTAGCATTCGCCAATGTCCTATCCCCCTTTGGTTTAGCAAAGTTACCTTCAAATTCCTTCAGGTGGCTGTCCAGAATTGCAGCTTCTATCTTGGTATATTCCTTGTAACTTCTCGAAGTCGTTAGGGTGATCTGTTGTCCTGTTGTTGCAACTATGCCGATTGGCTCAGAGACTGCGCTGATCAGCGCACGTCAGATCCATAGAGGCGGGTCGGATGGGCTCTATCTCTTCGAATTTATGCTCTAAAGTAATCATTGCTCTACTCTCGGACATAAAGATCTGTTCAGCCAGCGACTCTTCCTTTTGCATAACTTCTGAGGATTGTCGTCTTGGTTCTAGGTATTCTTCCCAATGCTTGTGCAAAGCTTCATTCTCGGCAATTTTGCCTAACAATTCAATCCCTGCCTTGGCTGTCAATCTCAGAAAACTTCCTCCAGCTGATCCATCCAAATGCATTCTCGATGCCTTGTTTATGGCCATGTACATGGTTTGAGCACACATATTCTCATCAATGCCAAGGTCAGGTCCTTATTTCAACAATGTTTGATAACGCGTCCAGGCTTCCGCGAGAGATTCTTCATCTTCTTGTAAGAAGTTAACCACTTCTCTTCTCAACTTCTGCATCTTTGGCAAAGGAAAATAGTGGAGACAAAAATTTCCAACTAATTCACTACACTTACCTTTCACTTCGCCAGATGCTGCCTTGTGCCACTCTTTGGCTTTCCCTCCCAAAGAGAATAGGAAAAGCAGCCATCTGTAAAGATCCTGAGGCACTCCTTCATGATGGAATGTTTGGCAAAGTGCCTCCAAGTCTTATGAGTGAGTATACAGGTTCTCCTCTTTTGCGCCAAAGAACTTATTTGCTTCAGCCATGCTAATGATAATGGGATTCAACACATACGAGGGGCCGTGGCCTTCTCGTCTAAGGATTGAGGCACCAGCACGTCTGGAGATGGCAAAGAAAGCTCCCTAAGCATCGGAGAAGGTCCTATCGTACTCATCCTGAAAATTCACACAAAACACAAAAACAAAAACAATTAGAAAAGAAAGGATTAAACGTTAGTAAAATATTAATAGTAAAAGAACTGGCTTGTTCCCCGGCAACGGCGCTAGAAAATTGAGCTTGTTGGTCGTAGTTACGCACCCACTTATATACCGCAAGAGGACAGAGTACAGTTGTAGCTCTTTTTCCCTCAGAGTATTCCAAGGTTATCGAATCCACAAGGAACGAGAGGAACTATTACTATTAAAGGATTACTAACAGATTGCAATGGTTGGGTTGGTGTGAATGGTGACGGTGAGAGAGTGGTGGATGAATGTTATTGGAGATGTAACAGGATAATGAAGGATTCTCTCCTTCGGATTGGTTTACTAGCATGCAACCTTATTCTTACCGCCTCGAGTGATGACCCTAATATTCTACAAGACATGGTGGTTTCGTTCACCCCGGTTGACACTATAGAGGCTATTAGCTCCCCACTGATTTCTTGCACTATGCAATGGGCAGAAGTGTATTGGCCTATACACTAATAGAAATAGATGCGCAATTAAGTTCATCACATAGATTAAATTCATCAAGAGAGTATCAATAAGTATGAGAGTTATATGATCGGATCCCCGCACCAGAGAAGAGAATATGAGATTACTCACTCATCCTTCCGCTAGACATAGCAGAGGGGTGAGCAATAGCGCTAGAACGCGCACGAGCCGATCGACGCAAGTGTTGCGCCGATAGGCGCAACCTCCCTTGTGGTGGTTCTCGTCGGTGTTGACCAACCGTTGCCGCCAATATCCTGGAACCCTAGTTCTAACAACTCAATGTTGTGATCGTCGTCTCTCTAGTTGCCCCTTGGTTCTTGATAGTTGTCTTCCGTTTATACTCGATGGGATTAGGTCAACTTCCACCGACTCTGACTCATATTGGGCTGGGCCTTCGTTTTTGCCAGACTTGGGCTTGTCTTCGTCATCTTTTCCTCCTGCGCCGATCGGTGTGGCATTGGAGCCGATCGGCGCGACCCTGCATCTGGCCCAACTTCATTGCTCTTTGGTTCCTTATCCATAATTGCCCTATTTTACACCTGTTTTCTGCACTTATATCCAAAACAAGACAACTACAAATATATGCAAATATGGGGTTAATTGTTAGTCGAAACCACTAAATAACAACGTAAAACGTCCCTTTTTGGTAGATAAAATGGGTAGCTAGAAACCACCAACAGCACGCAGGCACTACACACACACACACACACACACACACACACACACACACACACGTGTACACTTCTTCTATGGCTTGATGTTAAAGCTCTACAAGCATGTAGGAGACGCAGGGGTCTATAGCGGCGTACAGTTGGTCATAGTTACGCACCCACTTATATACCATAAGAGGACGGTGTACAGTTATAGCTCTTTTTTCCTCAGAGTATTCAAAGGTTATCGAATCCACAGGGAACGAGCGGGACTATTACTATTGAAGGCTTACGAACAGATTGCAATGGTTGAGTTGGTGTGAATGATGACGGTAAGAGAGTGGTGGATGAATATTATTAGAGATGTAACATGATAATGAAGGATTCTCTCCTTAGCATTGGTTCACTAGCATGCAACCTTATCCTTATTAACTCGGATGATGATTCCAATATTCTATAAGACATGGTGGTTTCGTTCGCCCCGGTTGTCACTATAGAGATTATTAGCTCCCCACTGATTTCTTGCACTATGCAATGGGCAGAAGTATACCGTCTGATACACTAACGAAATAGATGCACAATTGAGTTCACTACATAGATTGAATTCATCAAGAGAGTATCAATAAGTATGAGAGTTACATGACCAGATCCCCACATCAGAGAAGAGAATATGAGACTACTCGCTCATCCTCCTGCTAAGCATAGCAGAAGGGCGAGAAATAGCGCTAAAACGCGCATGTGCCGATTGGCACAACTATCGCGCCGATCAGCGTGACCTCCCTTCTGGTGGTTCTCGTCGGTGTTGTCCAACCGTCGCCGCCAATATCCTAAAACCCTAGTTCTAACAACTGAATATTATGATTGCTGTCTCTCCCCTTTTCTTTTTTGGCTCTTGATAGATGTCTTTCTTTTATATCCGGTGAGATTAGGTCAACTTCCACCGACTTTGATTTATATTGGGCTGGGCCTCTGTCCTTGGACCGAATTATGCTTTTCATTGTCTTTTACCCTCCTGCTCCGCGCTGATCTGCGCGGCTCTGTACCTGGCCCATCCTTGTTGCTCTTTGATTCCTTATCCATAACTACCCTGTTTTATACCTGTTTCCTACAATTACATCCAAAATAGAACAACTAAAAATATATGCAAATATGGGGTGAATTGTTAGTCAAGACCACCAAATTAAGACGTAAAACATCTCTTTTTGGTAGATAAAATGGGTAGCTAGAAACCACCAACAGCTCCCCCACACTCAGATCATTGCTAGTCCTCGAGCAATATAAAATCAAATATGTAGCAAGAATCTTCACATCACCTCTCCTTCAATCAATATCAATTATCATTTTTACTTTCCCCACAAAGATTTTCTCACACCTTCTTTCAAACCGATCGGTACTTCATACTTGAATTTAATCAAATTACTACAAAACCTTTTCAAAAATGATTTTAATTTTCTTTACTCATCCTTAGCATTGAGCATCATGCAATTGGTCTTCTCTAAATCTCTCAAGTGGATTTTCTTCCCTCTCCTATCTAATCAATGATTGTATATGGATCTTGGAGGGCGATATAACTAAGTAAACCATAAAGTTAACCATGTCAACAATGTGCTCAATCATGCCTACTAAGAAAGGATTTTCTAGGAAAAGAAATTTTAATGACGGAGAAGAGGAACAAATGAGATCTAAAGAAAAAGGTTTCAATGAGAACAATGGCAAAGAGTAAGAGATAATTAGAAAGCCGCTTTCTTTGATAATCTTACTGCATCTCAGGGAATAATTTTTCTCTTTGTCTCTTTTTTTCTTCTTTTTTTTTATCTGCGCCAATCGGTTCCACAGCTGCGCCGATCGGCGCAGTCTATATATTTATTTTTCTTTCTTCTTTTTCTTCCTCTTTATTCTATTCCCAACATGATCGGCAATTTCTGTCTTGTACAAGCAGCAACTGTTTTCTGAATCCTCTCTTTATTGAGAATATAGGTTATATCAAGGAGGAGGGAGAAGCAAAGACGTATGGTTTTCATGATAGCAAGGAATTTATATGGATAAGAATGGCTAGAAATACAGAGGTAAACAAATAGATCATCCTTTCCTAATTTGGTCAAAATCATGAGCAAAGAGTTGACAACTTACTTACAATTCAATTAATTCAAAAGTGTAGCTTGCTCTCATTCACTTGGCTTATGTAGGCATATCAGACCTTGCTTTTGCTTTGGCTTCGGATGAGTCAAAAGAAGTTTCCACAAATTCAAAGCTTAAAAGTATAGTGGTAACCAACTAATTCATGTAATCAACCGATCAATCATCAAAAAGATAAAATAAATAATATGGGGCACTTTCAATTTGACAATCGACACTAATGTTATTAAAGACAATGCAATGATTCAAACTACATAAAGACTTTTAAAGCAACTCTCAATATCACTCATGACTCTCTTAAGCACACTTAATAAGAAAAACAAACAAAACTAAACTTAAAAACACTTAAAGACCATGACTAATGGAAGCCCTTCCCCCACACTCAAAATTTGCAATGTCCTCATTGCAAGAGAAGAAACTCAACTAATCATGGAGACCATGCCTGTTCAAGACTCAGAAAATCCATCTTATGTTTCTTATGAGAAAAGTGTAATCCGCTTCATTCATCTCGATTGCATCATGGATTCTCCGATCCACATCCCTTTGATGCCTGTAGGCACGATCCCTATCTTGATACAATTTTTCAATATTCTGGCGGCAGACAGGACAGCAAACTAGTGGTTGCAGACTATGATTTTCAACACTATAGAGGGAGACACTATTTAAACCACTCTGAGCCGATCGGCGCAATGGCTGAGCCGATCGGCGCGGTGGTGTTCTTTCTTCACTACGATTGTCTCCTCTTCCCTTTGCATTACCATTAACTCTTGCTGAAGTTCCTGCCGCCCTGTCATTGTTACATTCTACAAATGTTCCCCAATTTTCAAACTTAGGACTTCCAGAGCTTCTCTGCATATCAGAATCATCTCCCGCATATCCAGACATACTAGGATGACCACTCTCCAAATTTTCCAAACAATCTAACGTGTCAAAGTCGCTATCCCATTCAAAATACCTTTGAATTGGCTTACCTGATAGTCTAGCAGATTTGTGAACCTCTGGTGTAGTCTTACACTTCTTTATAGCAGGCTCTTCGTCTTCACTTGGCAGAGCCGTCAGATCAATAAATTCAGCCATCTTCAGTTCGCGCCGATTGGCTCCATCATTGCACCGATCTGCGTAGCTGGTGGCTTTTGCTAATTGTTCCAGGTTACAGTCACAAATCCCCTTGTTTTGCTATCTTTGTAAAATTTCATCATTAATCTCCTTAGGTGTCTTCCCTCTAGGAACTGCGCGATAGCCATCATCATATACAACCTCTCTGGGTATGAAGGTTGGATCTTCTGCCAATTGGAGTTCAACCTTATGTTGAAGATCTTTAGCACAAAAGAGACACTTGCAACCTTCGATGCAACTATCCCTATGAATCTTGTTTTCTTGAAAACTCTCCCAATCGGTAAGAACCCTAGGAGAGGCTTTATCTTGTCTAGCTTGAAGATCCTTTTCCGCCTCCAACTGGTATATGGCTTCTTCGGCTTCCTTGTGCAGCTGGAGTTCATACTTGGCAGCAATATCATGTTTGCTATAAAGCCGACAATTATGGATTGTGAGAGCGCTCTCTTCATCTAGTTCCTCTTTCTCTTGCTTAGTTAATAATCTTTCAAAAGACAAGAAATCTTCATACGACAAAGGCTTAGCAAGATCAAGAAGACCTTCCATGGTGTACCTTTGAGAAACGTCCTCACCTCCAATAGGTCCTATAGATTTTCGTTTGCACACCAAAACTCTCCTCATAATCTGCCGAAGTTTATTGTCCATCTTTACCTTGTCGGCGTTCCATGCGTCAGCTTCGCTTTCCTTCATGAACTTCTTCCTCAGATCTGACCAGACCACTAGATCATCTCATGTTGGCGTCAATACTTTGTCAACTTCATCCCAGGACCAAATTTCAGAAAGCTACGGAAATTCGCCGCTGAGCCGATCGGCTCCATTGTCGCGTCGATCGGCACTGCCTTCATTGCTTCCCGACGCGCCGCCTTCCATAGCTTCTGCCTTTAGGGCTTTGTTCTGGTGAGTATGTAATGCGAGTTGATCCATGGGGTTATTGCCCTCTCATATTTATATCCCTTGATATCTAATTGGACTAGAACTCTATCTCTTATTTACGGAATTCAACTGTCTTAACAAGGCAAGGTCCAAAACTGACTCAAAAACCAAAAAGACACTGCCGCGCCAATCGATTCAGGGTTGCGTTGATCGGTGCAACACCACGCCGACTGGTGCTGTACACTATTTTTACCCAATCAAAACAGAAAAATCATGAAAATCAAAAACATATACAGGGCTTTTGTTTTACGTTGTTAAGCTCGACCACACAGGGCACTAAGCAGTGAAGTACATATCAAAAGATTTTTAATTCAAAAGTGTCAGGTTCTAGATATACCTTTACATGTTGTCCATTCACCGTGTACTTGTACCTTTTGCCATCCATTATAATCACAGCTCCCGAAGGTAATACCGTATTCACAAGATAAGGTCCTTCCCATTTACTTCGCAGTTTGCCTTTACCAAATAATCTGAATCGTGAATTAAATAGGAGTACCCGATCTCCTTCCTTGAATTCCTTCTTCAAAAGCTTCTTATCATACCACTTCTTTGTCTTTTCCTTATATATTGTCGTATTTTCATATGCACGTAATTGCATCTCTTCCAATTTTCTTATTTGAATTTTCCTTTTCATACTAGCGGCATTAAGATCCAAATTCATTTCCTTTATAGCCCAATAATCCATATGTTCCAATTTCACCGATAGGTGACATGATTTCCCATAGACGAATTGATATGGCGTCATACCAATTGGTGTCTTGAATGCCGTCCTATATGCCCATAATGCTCCGTTAAGCTTTATAGCCCAATCTTTTCCTTCCTTCGTAACTATCTTCTGCAGAATCCCCTTTAATTGCTTATTTGACGTCTCTGCTTGTCCATTTGTCTGAGGATGATAAGTTGTTCCAATTATGTGTTCAACCCCAGATCTTGCTAAAAACCTAGTAAATTCTCCTCCTGTGAAATGCGATCCTCCATCTGTAATTATTATCCTTGGTATTCCATACCTTGAGAAAACTTGCTCCTGAAGTATATTCCTTAATTCTTTTGTAGTATTGAACTTACATGCCATTGCTTCAACCCACTTGGAAACATAATCAACGGCAACCAATATATATTCGCAACCATGAGAATTCACAAATGGTCCCATAAAATCCATACCCCATACATCAAAGATATCGACTTGAAGATTGTACTTATGAGGCATTGCATTCCTACTGTTAACATTTCCTATTTGTTGGCATTGAGCACATGTTGCAACATACCTTTTTGCATCTTCATGCATAGTAGGCCAATAGAATCTACTTACCCATACTTTCGCCTGTGTTCTGAAATAGCAGTAATGTCCCCCATAATCCGAAGAATGACATTTTGACAAAATGCTCGCTCTTTCTTCTCTGGGTACACATCTTCTCACTGCTCCATCCTGACAATACCTATACAAGTATGGGTCGGCCCATATGATTTTTCTCATTCGCTCTTAACTCTTATCCTTGTATTCTTGTTCATCATATCAGTTTGTCCCTTGAAACCTTTGATAATATTCGTCATCCAACTCTCTCTACGATCAAATACGGTGAACAGCTGCTCTTGTTGCATTTCATCTTTTATTGGCTCAGTTGATAATGACTCAAGACAAGACAAATGATCTACTACAGAATTTTCCACTCCTTTCTTATCTCTTATTTCCAAATCAAATTCTTGCAGCATCAATACCCACCGCATTAACCGAGGCTTAGATTCCTTTTTTGAAACCAAATATCTAATAGTAGCATGATCAGTATATACAATCACTTTAGAATTTAGAATGTAAGATCTAAACTTCTCAAAAGCAAATATAACAGCTAACATCTCGTTCTCAGTTTTTGTATAATTGATCTGCGCCTCATTCAAAGTCTTGCTAGCATAATAAATAGCATGCACTTTACCTTCTTTCCGTTCTCCAAGAACAGCTCCAACTGCATAATCACTTGCATCACATATAATTTTAAAAGGTAAACTCCAATCAGGTGGCTGCATGATGGGTGCAGAGCATAGAGCTTCCTTTAACTTTCTGAAGGCAAAGAGTCTTTCATCATCCATAATGAATTATGTATCTTGCTTCAACAATTCTGTCAAGGGTTTAGCAATCCTCGAATAATCCTTAACAAATCTGCGATAGAAGTTGGCATGTCCAAGAAAACTCCTCAAAGTTGTAAGATCAGTAGGGGGAGGCAATTTCTCAACTCTAGATACCTTTGTCTTATCAACCTCTATCCCCCTATTTGATATGACATGACCAAGTACTATTCCTTCTGTCACCATGAAGTGACACTTCTCTCAATTAAGAGCCAAGTCACATTCAACACACCTTTTCAAAACCTTCCCTAAATTCTCCAAACAACTATCAAAATCAGCACCATGTACGGAGAAGTCATCCATGAACACCTCCATAATATCTTCTATGAATTCAGCGAATATTGCATTCATGCATCTCTGAAATGTGGTAGGTGCGTTGCAAAGACCAAAAGGCATCCTTCTATATGCATATGTCCCGAAAAGGCAAGTAAAAGTAGTTTTTTGCTGATCTTCTGGTCTTACCGGTATCTGAAAGAAACCACTATATCCATCCAAATAACAAAAGTATGTATTCCTTGCTAACCTTTCAAGCATCTTGTCAATGAACGGAAGAGGATAATGATCTTTCTTCGTCACCTTGTTCAAACTTCTGTAATCTATGCACATTCTCCATCCAGTTACAGTCCTTTGAGGAATCAACTCATTATTCTCATTAGGCACTATTGTCAACCCTCCTTTCTTGGGCACACAATGTACTGGACTAACCCATTCACTATCAGCAATAGGGTAGATTATACCTGCATTAAGCAGCTTCAAAATCTCCTTTTTGACCACTAGCTTCATTGATTCTTTCAACCTTCACATTCCTTCAACCACTGGCTTAGTATTCTCTTCCAAGTTAATCTTGTGGGTACAAAATGCGGGGCTGATTCCCTTGATGTCATCCAATGTGTAACCAATGGCCTTCTTATACCTTTCGAGCATAGCAAGCAGCTTTTCTGTTTCTTCTTTCGTTAGGGCGTTATTCACAATAACTGGATATATTATATTTTTCCCCAGATATTCATAGTGTAGTTCTTTTGGAAGTTCCTTCTGTTCTACTTCTGGTGCTTTATCTGGATCCAGCTTAGCCACAGGTTCAAAATAAGAATTTTCCTGGTTGAGCCGATCGGCGCAAGCATCGCGCCGATCGGCGCTGGTAGTATCCTTGTCAGCTCCGCGCATGAGGTGGTCTAGTGGGTCACCCACATCCATCCCTATCTTCTCATCCTCCTTTGGGTAGAATTCTTGATAGCAAGAAGGGTCTTGATGAGACGGATCATTAAATTGAAATTGCACTTCTTCACCTCCTAGGTGTAGCGTAATTTGACCTTTCCCAGCATCCAGAACAGCTTGTACTAATCTCAAAAATGGCCTCCTAGAATGATGTCTTCAACTCCAGTTTCCTCGTTATTTAGAACGAGGAAGTCCACTGGTATTGTTTTTGAACTAATCTCTACCTCAACATCCTTGATCACTCGCAGTGGCTTGGTCTTCCTTCCATCTGCCATGACGAGCTCAAGTTCAGTCCCCATCAGCCGCTGTTGAGTTTCATAAGGCATGCTCATGAATGTATCGTAGGTCATCAAGCTAACACGGGAACCAAAGTCACACAAGGCTTTCAGAAATTTCTTCCCCGATATCTCACATGGTATGTACGGCTCCTCTTCTTGCTCTTCAGTGAGACCTATAGCATACACACCACATAATCCTTTGTAGGGAGATGGCTCAAAGCAACTGTCTAGTAATCTCTTTGCTTGTTTCACCTCTGTTCCATCAAGCTCTATATCATCCTTGTAAAGCTTCCCTAAGACTCTTCCAATAATTTCTTGATCAAAAACTTCCGACTTGAGGCGATTACTTGGGAAATTATACTCAATTCCAGCTTTAGAGGCGTCTTGCGGACTGAAGGATCTCCTCATATTGAGCAACTCTTGCAAAAAATCAATAGGAATCCAGTCCATTAGCTCAAATTCATCAAGTTGTTTAGCATTCGCCAATGTCCTATCCCCCTTTGGTTTAGCAAAGTTACCTTCGAATTCCTTCAGGTGGTTGTCCAGAATTGCAGCTTCTATCTTGGTATATTCCTTGCAGCTTGGCAGAGTTGTCAGGGCGATCAGTTCCCCCGTTGTTGCAACTGCGCCGATTGGCTCAGAGACTACGCCAATCGGCGCACGCATCAGATCCATGGAAGTGGGTCTGACGGGCCCTATCTCTTCAAATTTATGCTCTGGAGTACTCATTGCCCTACTCTCGGACATACAGATCTGTTCAGCCGACGACTCTTCCTTCTGCATAACTTCTGGGCATTGCTAATTTGGTTCTAGATATTCTTCCTAGTGCTTATGCAAAGCTTCATTCTCAGCAATTTTGCCTATCAATTCGATCCCCACCTTGGCTGTCAACCTCAGAAAACTTCCTTCGGCCGATCCGTCCAAATGCATCCTCGATGCCTTATTTATGGCCATGTAGAAGGTTTGAGCGCACATATTCTCATCAATGCCGAGGTCAAGTCCTTGTTTCAACAATGTTTTAAAACATGTCTAGGCTTCCGCGAGAGATTCTTCATCTTTTTGTAAGAAGTTCACCACTTCTCTTCTCAATTTCTGCACCTTTGGCAAAGGAAAATAGTGGAGACAAAAATTTCCAACTAATTCACTCCACTTACCTTTCGCATCTCGAGATGCTGCCTTGTGCCACTCTTTGGCTTTTCCTCCCAAAGAGAATGGGAAAAGCAGCCATCTGTAAAGATCCTGAGGCACTTCTTCATGATGGAATATTTGGCAAAGTGCCTCCAAATCTTGTAGATGAGTATATGGATTCTCCTCCTTCGCTCCAAAGAATTTGTTTGCTTCAGCCATGCTAATGATAATGGGGTTCAACACATACGAGGAGGCCATGGCCTTCTCATCTGAGGATGGCAAAGAAGGTTCCGTCGTACTCATCCTAAAAATTCACACAAAACACAAAATAAAAACAACTAGAAAATAAAAGGATTAGATGTTAGTAAAATATTAATAGTAAAACAACTGGCTTGCTCCCCACAATGGCGCCAGAAAATGATGCTTGTTGGTCGTAGTTACGCAACCACTTATATACCGCAAGAGGACGGTGTACAGTTGTAGCTCTTTTTCCCTCAGAGTATTCCATGGTTATCGAATCCACAGGAAACGAGCGGGACTATTACTATTGAAGGCTTACTAACATATTGCAATGGTTGAGTTGGTGTGAATGATGACGGTGAGAGAGTGGTGAATGAATGTTATTGGAGATGTAACAGGATAATGAAGGATTCTCTCCTTCGGATTGGTTTACTAGCATGCAACCTTATTCTTACCGCCTCGAGTGATGACCCTAATATTCTACAAGACATGGTGGTTTCGTTCACCCCGGTTGTCACTACAGAGGTTATTAGCTCCCCACTGGTTTTTTGCACTATGCAATGGGCAGAAGTATACCGGCCGATACACTAATGAAATTGATGCACAATTGAGTTTACTACATAGATTGAATTCATCAAGAGAGTATCAATAAGTATGAGAGTTACATGACCAGATCCCCGCACCAGAGAAGAGAATATGAGACTACTCGCTCATCCTCCTGCTAAGCATAGCAGAAGGGCGAGAAATAGCGCTAGAATGTGCATGTGCCGATCGGTGCAACCGTCGCGCCGATCGGCGCGACCTCCCTTCTGGTGGTTCTCGTCGGTGTTGTCCAACCGTCGCCGTCAATGTCCTGAAATCCTAGTTCTAACAACTGGATATCATGATTTTTGTCTCTCCCTGTTTCTTTTTTGGCTCTTGATAGATGTCTTCCTTTTATATCCGTCGAGATTAGGTCAACTTCCACCGACTTCGATTTGTATTGGGCTGGGCCTCTGTCCTTGGACCGAATTATGCTTTTCATTGTCTTTTACCCTCCTACGCCGCACTGATCGGCGCGGCTCTGTACCTGGCCCATCCTTGTTGCTCTTTGATTCCTTATCCATAACTGCCCTATTTTATACCTGTTTCTTGCAATTACATCCAAAATAGAACAACTACAAATATATACAAATATAGAGTGAATTGTTAGTCAATACCACCAAATTAAGGCGTAAAACATCCTTTTTTAGTAGATAAAATGGGTAGCTAGAAACCACCAACACGTACTCGATGTGCTGCTCAGTCAGGCGCTTATTCCCCTATTTGTGGTGAAACTTTTTGTCATCCTTGGGTTCCTTGGGCATTTTTAGACCCAGCTCGAGCTCACACACGTTCTGTAGTCCAAGTCCGCATCGTGAGATTCGGCCGAAGCGAACCTTCGCGACGTCCTGCATCTCTGACATCCTGGCTTCACGAATGTTGTGATCAATGGCCAGCCAACGGACGTCACCGCCAATATTTGAGCCGATCAACATGCACCAACGGCTCTCCGGGAAATGATTTAGTTTCTCTGGAACTCTGTCGGTGTGGCACACCTGGAACAGGAGACACCGATATTGATCGTCGTGGTCTGGTATGCCCATGCAGATCTGAATAAGGGCTGTCTTGATTGGCTCGTTATTCACACGATTGGCATATGGAATCATGAGCCACTCCGTACAAAACAAACAAGGAGTAGCATTTCATTCGGCCAGACCTCCTCAAGGAACTTGACCACGACGCTGCTATCAAAGGTGACAATTGTGTCGATGTTGTAGAGGTACAACTTGACAACGACGATGCGCCACGGCATCGACGGCAGGTGGCGGGTCGATAGGGCTTAAGAACGCAAGGCGGGAGTCTGAGGCGGCGTGCGAGAGCACGAGGCGGTGCTCTTAGGGTGCTCCGGAGTAGGCCACGGCGCCCAGCCTGTGGGAACGCGAGGCGGCGAGCGGGAGTGGCAGGCAGCGCTATCATGGTGCACCAGAGGGTAGCCTATGGGAGCGTGAGATGGCAAGCGGGAGTGCGAAGCTACACTCTCAGGGTGCACCGGAGAAGGCCACGATGCCCAGCCTGTGGGAACGCGAGGCGATGAGCGGGAGCGTCAGATAGAACTATCACGGTGCACCAGAGGGTAGCCTATGGGAGCGTGAGATGGCGAGCAGGAGCACGAGGCAGCGCTCTCAGGGTGCACTAGAGTAGGCCACGATGCCTAGCCTGCAGGAATGCTAGGCGGTGACCAGGTTTGCCAGGCGGCACTATCATGGTGTACCGGAGGGCGGCCTGCGGGAGCGTGAGACGGCAAGCGGGAGTGCGAGGCAGCGCTGCCGCTGGTTGGCGTGCGGGAGCGTTTGAACCATGAGGCGGCGTCGCCGTAGGGCGGGCGGGTGGATGCCATGAACGGGGTGAGGAGCATGGCAGTTCATGAACTAAACTGTGCGGGTGTGTGGCACAGTTCCCAAAGCACCCCCCCCCCCCGCCGCCCCCATCCGATTGTGGAATAAGTCAAACATGTGAACACAATCAAGTGGGAACTGAACAGCCACATTGACTCCGCCTTCCATGACCCCTCGCCTTCCATGACCATTGTGTCCGCCTTCGCATTCCTTGAATAACATATGGGCCCGGCTCCAAGAAGGTCCCATCCGCAAGGGAGTCTGCCTTGGAGGAGAGTGCGGGCCCACCGAACACGTGGGCTTTGTCCGCATTGCTGTGCTTAACCGCGCATTGACCTCATCCATTCCACCACCACGCTGTGCCTCTGCACGCATGTCCATCATCAATCGATCCTTTCACATACACTCGCCTCGCTCCCCCATTCACTGAACAATGGGCCCGACCTCACTGATGGACCCAACAATCATTGAGTGAACAGTCCTCTCCTATTGACCGACTCGCATCGCCTTCCTCGCCAATAAACTACTCCCATCAGCTTCCTCGCCTCTACTACCATCGCCATTCCTCGCCGTCTCACCTTCATCGTTGTCGCCTTCCTTGCCTCCTCTTCCTCGTCGTCACAGTATCCATGGCCCAGGGGCGATCTCCTCTGCTATCATCGTCCTCAATGAGTTATCATCAATGCCACTCATAATCCATACATAGGGGTTTTGTGTGTTCTTTAGCCTCTTACTATGGAGTATAGGATTAGGCAAGATTTGCTTCATTTTGGTTAAATGGTATCCGTTGGGAAGATCTAGGGTAGGATTTCATCTAGTATTGCAGTAGATCTGTTTATTTGTGACTGAAGTGTTCTTGGGGATCTTTCATACTGTTCATCATTCCTGCACGCGGGACTCCAATATATATATATATATATAGTTTTGGCGCTATAGGGATAACATTTTCTCGGTAGATTTGCTTTAGTTGAGCTTTTTCCTAATGTTGGATTTGATATATATATATATATATATATGTATATATATGCCGATGGTGGTCTCCGCCGTAGTAGACCGTCGCCGTTGTCCTGCTCCTCGTCACCTCTGCCTCCACCGGCGGACCACCACTGGAGAATTGGAATTGGCCTGATGTTGTCCCCACCAGGTGCCGGGGTGGTGATGCTCCCGGTTGCGAGGCAGGGCATTGGCCGCTGGCATGGCGTGCTCGCCATTTCCGGCACCACCCTCCTGGACCAGTTCACCGTCTCTCATAGTGTACCCCATCCATGCCCGTTCCCCTCCTCCGGCTCCGGCAGCGCCCCTCATCCACACTGGTCATTCGTCGTATCCGGCATCGTCGCTTGCCCGCGCTGGCCATTCGCCATCTCAGACGCAGAGTTCCCGCTCCCGCTCCACATTGTCAGAGTGGTCTTCCGACTCCGACGACCCCCTCGCCGGCAAGATCGCAAAGGGTGACAAACTGCACCTCAAGTTCGTCTACACGGTGGAAGATGGCAGGGACATCTTCCAGTGCCCCATCTGCATCAGCAAGATACAGTGGAAGACGGACTATGCCAGAATGCAGGCGTATGTCCTCGGCATCATGAGTTCCAGCTCACTGAAACACGATGCGAAGAAGCGCAGCCGCCATCGTGTTCTCGCCCAGAACAAAGGCTGGATGTGAAGTGCATGGTCGTGGTGTCCATCGCTCGTTCTCTCCATGGTGGTGGTGTCACTTACTTATTCTGCTGTTGTTTTTAATTAATTTCCTTCTATGTTTGTGTTGAACTATGTGTGTTGAACTATGGTCGTTTAATAATGGTAAACTATGTTTATCTTGGTGAATTATGTCTAATTTATATCTCTTGTGTATTATTTTTTTTTCAATTTCATGTGTTGTTGTGTTGTAAAATGGTCAATCTCATGTCCTCAACATTGAGGGTGTGTTTGGCAGGGCTTATGCTTATATTGAAAATAACTTATATTTTGGCTTATATGTGAAAGGTGCTTATTTGGCTTATATCTAGCTTATTGTGTGGGCTCGAAACAATTGCCATTGTGGGCTGCATTTCACTACTGGGCCGCATGGCCATTGTGGCCAAAATTGCATTAAGGCCTTCCTCGGCCCAGTCAAAATGTCCCTTGTACCCTTAAAGACGATGGCAAAAAGGACCGGATCCACCGGTCCATTTAGAGGCCCATAAAACGCGCCCCTCACCATGCATGAGACGCCTCCCAGGCCCCATTCGTATCATGCTCTAAAAACCCCTCGACGTCTCGTCTCCCTCCCCAACCGTCATGTCTCTCACCCCTCCTCTCTCATCGTCTTTCAACCACTCCTCTCTCGTCATCTTCATATCCGCTTCCATCTTCTGCAGAGGCCAGAAATAAGGGAAAGGAGAGATCCTGAGATCTGATCATGGCCGAGCACGGAGATCCTCCTATGGCAAAACACTGAAAATTGGCTTCGAGCGGCCTCGGTGTAGAGGAGTCTGAAGCAGAAAGATCTGGTCATAACTCGCAGAAATTGTATGTTACGTTTTCCACCCCCTTTTCCATTGGGTTGATTTAGTGCATGTAATCTCGTTCCTATGCCCTCCTAGACAACGGGTAGCTTGAATGTGATTCGTGTGACATTTTTCTAGGGTCAGCCGGTGGCATTCGCTGCCTCTTCCTATATCAGAGAGTATTGTCAGATTGGTGGATGGGATTGCAGCCATCAGGCTGATGACTATTGGAGCACAAGAACTCAAACAAGTGAAAGATCAACATGGCTTGATACCTGGTGTCCCTATGCTTCTAACGTCGGCATCCACACTAGAAGGCCAGATAGAAGAGTCTGATGTTATTTCTGGATCTTTTGAGCTGCATATCATCGGACAGTCAGTTCTTGAGGTGCTGAAAGGAAGCAGTTGGTTGGCTGCAAAGGATGACTGGCTCATCACTATTGATTAGGAGTTCTCCCTGAGCCTGGTCAACCCAATCACTGGCAATTGTATCCCACTGCCACCGTTATCGTCAAACAACGATGGAAATGAGGAGTTGCTATCTGCTATCATGAAGGATGCTGGTGGTCATGGACGTATGTACCTCGAGCGCGTAGTCCTATGCAAGACACCCAGGCAAGATGTACCATGAGAAGACAAATGTCATATGGATGACGTTACCACTTCCAGAAGGATATCCAGTGAAATGATTTGTGGATGCTACTTACTGGGAAGGGCAATACATGGTGGCACTCGGTCAGTATGGAGACATGATGGTTTGGGACATGTACTGGAACCCCATATCTCTTGAATGGGCCCAGGGTCCCCCTTTTGCTCATCCACTGCATTGCTGATGTGACCTTGAGGCGATGATGTTTCTTGCACGGTCAGCTCGTAACAAGCCTATGGTCATCTAGCTGTGGGGAGACTTTTAGGGAAGACAAACCGATACGCAACTACAAAGCCACCAGTCAATGTGCCTGATAGTGGATGGTGTGGCATTATATGAGAGAGTAGACGGTCGATGGACAGAGTTGAGAGGTTTGCAAAGTGAACACTCTCTTTTTCTAGGAGCAAATTATCCATTTTGGTGGGCTCTACCAGAGGGAGATAAGAAAGTGGGTCCGTCACGTCTGTATGTTTTGGGCCATATGATTAGAGAAATGGTGAAGATCCCTGCTGATGATCGCCACGGTAGTGTCAGGCACTATGACCGGTTTGGTTTCACCCGACGTCGTTCCGAACCACCTCTGCAAGCCCCGTTGTTTATCTGCCCCTACCCATCTTTCAAGTAGCCACCCCGCCCCCCCCCCCCCCCTTTTATTGTTAGTCTTTGATGTTTAGTTTAATTTTTTTTGGGTCACTAGAACACTTGTAGTGATGTATGCACTCAGATATTGTATTTTGACTTGTGAACGCTCCATGTTTTTCGTTGCTTTAATGATGTTCTCAATTATTATGAGCAAAGTTGGCTGAGTGATCACTGCTCCTTCCCTTTGACTATAGTTTAATGTGTTTAGGAAGAATGCCCCGTTCGGTGACTTTAGTTTAATTTTCATTGCAATCCCATGATAATTCAATGACAGGCATTTTTGTTGCAATAAGTAAGACGCATTCGTGACCACATCGACTCTCGTTGCTATATCTATGTATTGTTGCAACAACAGACATTGTCGTTGCAGTTGTTGCAATGTGTAAGACGCAGTTGCAACCACATCAACTTTCATTGCTATATCTATGCATACATGCAATGACAAACATTTGCATTGCAATATGTAAGACGCAGTCGCAATCGAGATGTTGCATCATTGCTATATCTATGCATGGTTGCAATGACTAACAATTTTGTTGCAATATGTAAGATGCAGTCGCAACCACATAGATTTTTGTTGCTATACCTATGCCTCTTATTGCAACACCTCATTCTGTTATTGCCATATGACCTTATTACAACAATTACTGAAAATTATGGCAAAAACATCATCCTAATTACAACACACATGCAAGCGTGGTGATATATCCAGTCTATCACAACAAAAATCACTTTTCATTGCACTTACCCATATCTATTGCAATGAAAAATCACATTGTTGCAATTACAGCGTTGCAAAAGACCTGAAACCTTGTAGTGAAACCATACAGTACCTTGAAAGGACTTACCTTGGTAGTAGAATGCATTGCCCGATTATAAGCAAACTCATCATGAGGCAAACATTCTTCCCACTACTTCAAATTCTTCTTCAAAATAGCTCTCAACATGGTGCCCAAAGTGCGATTCACCACATCTGTTTGGTCATCCGTTTGTGGGTGACAAGTCATAGAAAATGGCAACTTTGTACCCAACTTATTCCAAAGTGTGCGCCAAAAGTGACTCAAGAATTTAGCATCATAATCTAAAACAATAGTAGAAGGCATACCATGCAAACGTACAATCTCTTTGAAAAAGGGGTCAGCAATATGAATAGCATCATCGATCTTATGACATGGTATAAAGTGCGCCATCTTAGAAAAATGATCCACAACTACAAAAAATGCTATCACTACCCCTCTTTGTCCTAGGCAATCCTAAAATAAACTCCATAGAAATATCCGCTCAAGGAATTGAAGGAACTGGAAGTGGCATGTATAAACCATGTGGATGCAAGCAACATTTAGCTTTTTGACATGTTGTGCAGTGAGCAATGAACTGCTCCACATATCTTCTCATACAAGGCCAAAAGAAGTGTGTGGCCAATATATCCTTCATTTTCGTAGCAGTAAAATCACCCATCAATCCACCTCCATGCGCCTCCTGAAACAAGAAAAGAGAACGGAACTAACTGGAATATATAGGTCGTTAGCTCTAAAGAAGAACCCATCATTCAACACATATTTGTTCCATTCATGACCCTCTTTACAATGCATCAACACATTCGTAAAATCAACATCAGGAGCATATTGCTCTTTAATTGCCTCAAGTCCAAATATTTTACAATCAAGTTGAGAACACAAAGTATAGCGTCTAGACAAAGCATCAGCAATCACATTATCCTTCCCTTTTTTATGTTTGATAATATAAGGAAAAGACCCAATAAACTCAATCCATTTAGGATGCCTACGGTTCAGAATATGTTGTGAGCGAATATATTTCAAGGACTCATGATCAGAATGAACGATAAATTCTTTAGGCAACAAATAATGACACCACGTTTCTAAGGAGCCAACAAGGGCATACAATTCCTTATCATACGTAGAGTAATTCAAAACAGGTCTTGTTATTTTCTCACTAGAATAGGCAACGGGTTTAGCATATTGCATTAAAACACCACGTATACCAACTCCACTAGCATCACATTCAAGCTCGAAAGTCCTGCCGAAATTAGGAAGTTGCAGCAATGGTGCATGTGTAAGCTTGTCCTTCAAAGCATCAAAGGACTCATGTTGTTTCTTCTTCCAAACAAACTCAACACCCTTCTTTTTCAACTCGTGCAAAGGTGCAACAATGGTGCTGAAATCTTTGACAACGCGGTGATAGAAACCAGCAAGACCAAGAAAACTCTGGACTTGAGTGATAGATTTTGGAATTGGCCATCTCTTTATAGCTTCAATCTTTGCTTCAGCCACCTCAATTCCCTGTGGCGTGACAACATAACCAAGAAAAGAGACTCGATCCATGCAAAAGGTACACTTCTCATGGTTACCAAATAAATGTGCAACTCAAAAAGCATTAAAAACAGCACGCAAATGATCCAAATGTTAAGCCATAGACTTGTTGTAAATCAAGATATCATCAAAGTATACTATCACAAATTTTCCAATGAAAGATCTTAAAACCTCATTCATCAAACGCATGAAAGACTAGGTGCATTAGTCAAACCAAAAGGCGTTACTAACCACTCATACAACCCGAATTTGTTTTGAAAGTAGTTTTCCATTCATCTCCAAATTTTATTCTAATTTGATAGTAGTCACTATGTGTAACACCCTTATTTTCAATTTTTTAGGTATTTTAAAATTTTGAATGTTGCACTCATGCTGGTTAGCCGCACTAGGGTTTTATTGCTTGAAAAATCTATTTAAAATCCCGAGTAGGAATCGTGTTGGTTTGATTTTAGGAATTTAGGAAAAGAGAAAGAAAATAAAAAGAGAAAAGAGAACCAGGCTTGGCTCTTGGGCCGAATCTCCCTCTCCCTTGGCCCACTCTCTTTTCTTCCCCTCCCCCTCCTCTCTCTTCCCCGCCTGGGCCAGCCTCCCCGCGGCCCAGCTCACCCCTCTCTCCCTCTTGGCCTGCCAGCCGTCACGGCCCAGCCAGCCCCGCGCCTCGCTCGGCCCACCCGCGCCCCAGCCCATGCACGCGCCCGCGCCCGCCCCCGCGAACCCTAGCTCGAGCCGCGCCGCCCGCGCTGCCGCCTCCCCATCTTGGTATGCGCGCCACAACAACCTTGGCCCCCGCGCCTCTTAAATACTGGACCCCACCCTCCTCTGCTCCGTTTTTTTTCCAAGCCTCGCCGCCTCTCGCGCCCCCGCGAACCCTAGCACCGCCGCCGGATTCTGCCATCGAGCGCCGCCGCCACCGTCGCTTCGAGCTGCCGCCTCCGGCCACCTCGCCGCGCCGCGCTTGCTCCGGTGAGCTCCCCTCCCCTCGCTGCCTTGTTGCCCCACCTCCGCACCACCCCGCGCGCCGCTGCCGCGAGCTCCGGGAGCCGGCAATGGCCACCGCCATCGGTGGTCCACGGTGGACCCATGGACCATGGGTCAACGGCCGGTTCACGACCCCGTGGACCTAGTCCACTGGTTTTTAGTTAATTAGTTAATAAATAAATAAATAAATTTTTGAATAATAGTATGTTCTGTTTCATTTATGATTAGGCCCCTAATCTTTTTGGAAATTAGGTTCAGGTCCTAATAATTTTTCAGAAACCCCCTAAACTCATTTCATTTTATATTTTAGTATTTTATATTTTATAAAGAATATATCTTTTCTGTTATTTTACATTTTAACCCCTGAATTTATTTTTAATTATATTTTGGTCCTGTAATTTTTCACTTACACCCCTCAACTTTTTATTAATTACAATTTAGTCCTTAACTTTTTACACTTTAGTCCCTAAACTTTTTCATAATTACAAATAAGTCCTTGAACATGCTATTTAGGTTATTTTTGCAGTTTAGCCCCTAGAACTTCAAATGCTCATCACTTTTTACTCGTAACTCGGATTGAGACGTTCTTGCGCTCACGCGATCGTAGCAACGCGTACGTTTTCTTAGTATAGTTTTCATTGTAGTTGTTACTATGTGGTCTGTTGTTTCTTAGTATGTTTGTATGCTTGTCTTTCTGGTGTGATGTTAGTAGACGACCAGCAGTTGGAGAACTTTTAGGACCTCCAGCCAGAAGACTTTGAGCAGCAGCAGCAAGGGGAACCAGACAAGTGTCCTTGATGCATTTTGAACCTATGTTTTACATTCTCTCTATCTCTATGCATGCTTGTTAATATTGAATCCCATGTGTCATATCCTGTTCCATATTATTCCTCGTCGCCTGGGTTGTGGTGTAGCTTATTAGTAAGGGTACGTCATGCTTAGTTTGCTATGTCGGGAATGGAAGTGTCTAATGTTAATCTTGACTAATGGTTCACTTTAACATAATGATCATGAGGGATGGTTAATCCTTTTTAGCAACATGGAACCTAGGTGATCCAAGTAGGAGGATGGCAAGGATGGTGTGGGTATGCACGTGTACTCGGTATAGTAATGTGGGATTGTGGTGGTACCTACTTGGGATCACAAGAGTAGTTTGTGGAGCGGCCACCCAGGAAAACAGCGCAAAGCACATGGCTGATATGGGTAGGCTTGGTTTAGTATCGAGATGTCTTCCCAATTTTGTGAGCAGTCGAGGAAGGAGGACGAGACGGTTTACTCTCGGACTCAGGCGATGGACGATTTACTCCTAGCCACGGCGCCAGAGGGGGCTTCTGTAGGAACGGTTTAATTCCGCAGTGATGAAACCTTAGCGTGGATAGTTTGCAAGCTGGGAAACGCTCTGAACAAACTTGTGGTGATCTCTTGGCCTCACACCTACGGTAGTGTGATTTGGGCAACAGGGAGACTTTAGTCACTGACGGGTGACGGAATCACCAACCTGTGGTAAAGTTGTGCAACCTCTACAGAGTGTCAAACTGTTAAAACAGCCATGCTCACGGTCATGAGCGGCCTGGATCCTCACATATTTAGGAAGGTGGTTTATGGGTGGACTTGGTGGGTAGCCAAGTTTGATTTGGGCGGTGTAACCCTTGGTTTGCTACAGGCGGTGTAACCTGTAGTGTGGTTTCCTATGGGCGGTTTAACCCATGGTTTGCTACAGGCGGTGTAACCTGTAGTGTGGTTTCCTATGGGCGGTTTAACCCATGGTTGGCTACAGGTGGTTTAACCTGTAGTGTTGGACAGATGAGATAACTGATGGGAACTTTTCACCTAGTAAGTAGGAGTGCTTTTCAAATGGTCTTAAGTGTAGTGCTCATTTATGCAAATGAACCATTGTGTTAGCCTTTCTTCTATTAAACTTGCATGTCATGTTTTCCCCCACTTGCTGAGTATGGCATGTGCTCACCCTTGCTATTTCCCTTTGTTGTTGTACTATAAACTGCTGCTCAGAAGATGGAGATATGGACTACATTGATGAAGACTACTACTAGGCGTGCATGCCCCCGGTCGATTGCCTGTGGAGTTATGGTGTTTTCCGCTGCTATTTAGTATGAGAGTCGTTTCAGTCTTTAAAGACAATTATTTATGTAATAATGGTACGCTTCATTAATAACCTTGGTTATATTGTTATTCACTTTACTGTCGATATGTGTGAAACTTGTTCCTGGGCACACATATGATAAGCACTTGGTTTTGTCCTTAAAACCGGGTGTGACACTATGCAAATCAATTTTAGTGAAAATTATAGCACCACATAACTCATCAAGCATGACGTCTAGCCTAGGAATAGGATGACCATACCTTATAGTAATATTATTAATGGCTCTACAATCTACACACATACGCCAAGTGTCATCTTTCTTAGGAACAAAAAGTACAGGAACAACACAAGGACTAAGTGATTCACGAACACACCCACAACCCAAAAGGTCTTCTCAGGGTTTGTCCTATATACAACACGGTTTGGCAAAGTAGCACCTAAAATCAAATCAACTTGATGCTCAATCTCTCTTAAAGGTGGAAATCCTGGGGTTATCTCAGCTGGAAAAACATCCTCATACTCCTGCAAAATGTTAGTGACGGCAGGAGGCAAAGCACTACAAGCAATATTATCAAGTAAAAACAAAGTTTGTTTGCATATCACAAATATGATCATCAGAAATTTCAGCAAGGTCGGATTTTGTTGTAAAACATGGATGACCATGTAATTTAATTTCAGCACCCTTAGGACTTGAAGAATCATTAGCAATACTAGGTGTAGAAACAGAATTAACAGGCTGCTGAATTTCAGGACCTTTATTTTTCTAACTAGTAGCTCTTTTTAAATCAGCTTCTATAATTTTAGCAGGTGTTAATGGCAACAAAGTAATTTTAGTTCTTTTATGCATAAAAGTGTACTTATTACTTTTACCATGATGTACATCATCATTATCAAATTCCCAAGGTCTACCCAATAAAAGTGAACATGCTTGCATGGGTACAATATCACAATCAATACACTCAACATAAGAACCAATGGAAAAAGGAACTCTGCAAGTTTGTTTTACCTTAGTGTTGACGGTCGTTAAGTACCAATTTCGACCATCAATATACCAATAAAAGTAAAAAGACTTGGTATTTCATACCTACATGTTAGTTAGGAATAATAAGATTCCACATGTCTTTGGAGATTTATGTGCATGCAGGGATTTGATATAAAAGAAGTGGAGAAATAGAGCATAATCTAGGGAAACGCCGTTTCGACCAATGAGACGATGTCAACTAGACTTCCATGGATTGCATACGTGGCTACACAGGATTCCTCTGGAGAAAACCGACTTAATTCACAAGAGGACCCACTTGTCTGCCACCTCAAAGAAGAATAGGACCAGGGGGCCAAAGCCCAGGTCGGCCGACCTGGCCTTCTGGTTGGCCGACCCGGCTTTGAGGCGGTTTGACCTCCCCTTCCACGTGTCACTCCCTCAGCTCTTTGGTAATGTTGGTGCATGGCGGTTCCGTGGCGGTTACTCTCCAGTACCGACTTATGGACCCTATAAATAGAAGGAGAGAGCTCCACTCTAACACACACACACACACTCAAGAGTTATTCATTTCCCTCTTTCACTTATGTGACACCCAGGTATCTCATTTACCTAACCTTGCACAGTTGTTCACTGATGTGTAGCTATGAGAGAACCATTAACAAAGTTTGGACTAGAATTGATTTAAATAAGAATTTATTTAAACCCTACAAAAACCATCCTTGTGAAGCAACTTAAATAATTTCAGCACAACGTATGCCAAATAATTCTACCATCAGCAACATAACGGTAAAATGGAATTTTTGAAATTAATTGAGCATTTTATCTTATTTGCAAATGTGCCAAATAATTAATTTAAGCTTAAAAACCTATTTAATATAAATATTAATTTTTAAATATTTATAATGAAAATTAGAAATTTCTCTTCACTAGATGGTTACACGCCTCATAAATAGCCAGTGTACCAAATTTCGTGATTTTTGAATGCCTCTAGCTATTTTATTTTGATTAAAATCAAACCGAGGACTGAAGTGCAAATTCAGCATTTCTTGAGGGGCGCAATGCAAGTCACTGCTTTCTTCTCCATTGGCGTAGGTGCAACCCGTGGCGCACGCCATGGCTGGCATTCACTCTTCCCAGGGACTCGGAGCGCAATAGTGTGTGGACGTCGTCCCGTCCCGCCCGCCACCCTTCGTTTCCCCGATTCTCCACCACGACACGCCACAAGACGATGGCAGTTCCCTTCAAGCTTGACATGACTCGCCATGGCCGCCTGCAAAATTTCAATGCCACCGTGCCCCTGCTGCTCCCGCCGCCCCGACAGCACGCAACCGAAGCGCTGACCTTGTGTGCTTCCTCTTGTGCGACACCTCCCACTGGGCCTTTAAACCTCCCCCTCCCTGCCTCACTTCTTTCTCCCCAACCACCACCAGCCGCCATTACTGAGCCGAGCTTGAGCTCAAATTGTCAATGCTCCACTGTCTCCCCTCGCAAGCTAAACCTCAAATCCTTGCACCTAGACCCCTTCTACCTCCCTGCGCCCTTGCTTGGCCACATCCTCGCGCACCTTAGCTGAATCAAAGAAAATCAAAGGCTACCATCTCCGGCGCCCCCGCCTCTGCGGGCCAAAATTCTTGGGCTCTAGTGTGCCTCGTCATGTCCTTCCTCTTCGCTCATGTGCGCAACTCACTGCTAAACACTCCTAACCATCTCTCCTCTTGTTTTCATACATGAGGTCGTCAGCATTTTCGCTCTTCCCTGACCAATTCTCCCATGATGCCGCTGGCCGTGCCGCTCCACGACGAGCTTCAACTTCCAGCCTTCCTCGACACAAGATAACTAGAGGCTGCTTCTCTCCATGTCGTCGTGAAGCCTCAGCAACAAACGGCACTCAATTTGGTGGCTCGTATCATTTTCGCGTGACCGCTGAACAACCGCCGCCTCTCATCGCCGACCACCTCCGGTGAGCCTCTGTCCTCGAGGACCCCACCAACGGGTGCGCTCCGACGCGTAGCTTGCCATGCTGAGCATGAAGTCATGCTTTGCCGATCGCCAAACCCCGTGGCAAGCTCCTCGCCGCGCTCTGGTGTGCCCTGGCGGCGCCACACCATGGACCACGTGGAGTGGATCTCGTATGACAACGCAGGATCAGCCCCAGAAACTTTGTAGCCCAGCGTGTTGCCGTGTTTGTATTGGTCCATTTAACACTGTTTTGGCAGATTAATTAAATCCTAAAATTGCAAAAAATGCTAAAACTTGCAAAACTCATATTAAATAAACTACAAACTCAATGAGGTCCAAAAAAAGTCTGTTAGTTTCATATTGATGTGCTTTATTGTAGTAAAATCATAAAATGTTGCCTCTGTACATGTATTTTTAATAATGCATTTTACTTATCAAAACACCAAATAAATCACCATAAATTCTAGGAACATAACTAAATCTTGATTTTTGGCATGCTTAGTAAACACACGATTATATACCACTATAAATATTGGTTTGGCAAAATATGAAATATTTTATTCTCTAGAATTTATTTTGTACTTTTATTTACAAAAATGCTAGTAAATAATTTATAATTTTTTTGCCCATGAAACTTGGTGAAAACATCTCTCATATGTGCCTATGTTCACAGTGAATCACCCATGTCCAGAACCATATATTTTATTTGTCAATTAATTTAACACACAACTTTGTACTAAAATCTTAAATAAATGCTTCATGGGAGTCAATGAAAATAATTTGTGATAACAAAATTTATCTCTCTGAAGCATATGTCTTCTAGAATACGTTACGAAGTTTAATCATCATTTAACATCATCGCATCATTGCATGAGCATACCGAGCATGTTACGGTGTTATGTTAATATCGTTAACGCATTTTTTATCATGTAGGTAACGACAACCAGGAGCCAGAGGAGGATTTTCAAAAGGATATTGATACTCAGGAGCCAGAGACTGTAGTTGCTAACATTAGTGTTGATCCAGGCAAGCTCGGTTTGCTAACATATGTATTCTTATATGATGCGTATATCGTGTATCTCGGGTTTTCCTAGCTGGTGTAAATCAATTGCAATTGTTATCGCTCGCAGTAATGAGCACCACTTGTTCACTGAGTCTTCACGTAGCACACTTGTTATGATTATGGAATTGTTATATTTCCATCGTTGATTATTATTGCTACTGTTCTTATATTGTATTTGCTTCGTGCTATGTTTTTTTACTATTCTTGAATTGCTCTACTAAATTTACATTTCTACTCTATACAATAAAACTTGGCTAAATAAGATTAATAGAATTAATAGGATACTTAGTGCAAGTCTTTCAAAAATAGCCATCCTATTAGAGCCAATACATGTCTAGGTTGTGACGGGTAAGTCTTAGTGAGTAATTAGTAGTCAGGCTTTATGCCATTTTTGTTTTATTTCAAGTAATAAAGAAATAGAGTTCTCTATAGATGTGATGCCTTGGGACGTGCAAGTCCCTGATGGTTGGACTGCCCACTCGGAGCTGACCTGCCATGCAGTGATGATGTGTGCTGCTAGAGTGATAGTTCTCTAGGCAAGGAATCATTACTACTGCTGTATCATCGAGAGCTCGTAGTATCTTATCATTATTTTCTTCCGTTGTTTTTGAACTATCTTAAACTTGTATTATTCCGCTGTATTTTCATGACTCTGATGTTGTAATAATCAACTTAAGTTGGACTTGTGCTTGTATTATCTTGTGTCTATATTATCAGCACCTTCGGGAACTCAATTCCTGGGGAGGGATCTCACAGCTGGTATCAGAGTTGTGTTCCAAGATAATACAACACAATAATTCAGAACTACGACGTATTACGAGTGAGGAATAAGTTAGTATGGCCCATATAAGGATGGTTAAGTTTGGTGATAAGACTAACCCTGGGTTATGTTTGTTTAAATATTATATCTACGACTTCTTCAAATGAAGGTACGTGTATGCTTAGCCGTCACGCGGGATATTGGTGTCTATGCCCGCAGACGGATACGGAACACTGTTGGCTCGTTACTTACCATGTGGCGATCCTTTTTCATAGATTGTTACTTGTAGAATTATGCTTATTTTTGTAGTTTCTTTTGAATTTTATATATTATTTCTACAATAGATTTTCTATAGGTACGCTAATACTGTTAGTTTGAATATTAGACTAACTTACATGTTGAGTGCGGGTTGTCACCAAATATTCGTGCCGCTAAGTATCGGTAAAACTAGGTGTTGTGTTGTCAGGAATAGGTAAAGTAGTAAAAATTTGTTGCATCATGCATTCCTTATAAATCTAAGTAAAAATTTGTTCTTATCTTGATTACAACCTCCGAATAAAAATTGAAGCATGCCAACATAAGAATTTAAAAATGCAAGTCAATTTCTAGTGCTAGTGTAATCAGTCCAGATTCTATCCCTTAACTTTAAAAATTCATATCTCCTAATTTACTTAACCAATGAAGGTGTGTAAATACTTTATGGAATGGTGTAAAATTTATCTTTCTAACCATGTCCATCTCGAAAATATCTAATGACAGGGGCCTCATTGAAAACAGAGAACCAACAGAACATGTCGACTCACTGTTTTTGACATAACCCTGAACTCCAAAATTCATAACTAGAGTTATACTTGGATTCCATAGGTGTACAAATACAATCTGTATAGATTTAGAAGTCTACTTTCACCTCCAAATTGTTTCACAAATTTATCGTTTTTACTCTGATCTGTAGAGCCACAACACTGAACCCTGCCACCCAGAAAATAAAATCTGCCAACCTGAACTTGTAAAATTCATAAGTCCAGTTTTACTTGGAATGTTTGGGAGTATAAATACAATCTAGAAAGCTATAAAAGTCTTATGTAACATGGAGCCAAGCCCTAGTTCTGATGTTTTCATTTTCTGGTCAAAATATTTAGTTTTCTGACTGCTGTACAGTCAAGACAGATTCTGTTTTAGAACACCACCTTGTTTTATTGCTGCTTGAAGTTGGAAAATGTAAAATTAAAAATTTTATTATGTTCCTATATTTCATAACAGTTATATGAAATACATTTTTACTGTAAGAAATATTCGACTCAATCAAATTAATTTCCTTGCATACGGCTAAAAAAATGGTCATTAACTATCTGGTTGGGAGGTCACCGATGGCTTGGAATTCACTGGATGACCCTGCTGTTTTGGAGGATTCTCCATGGTTTTGGATATGATACTCTCACCTATGTTGGCAAGCAATTCCAGGAGCATGGAGATAGTTCTTGTATCATACATGTTGCAGTTCCGGCCAACTACTCGGTTACTCCAGAATGGGAGTCTTGGACCATTAGTGTTACTGGAGCTGATTTGCACTCTTCTTGGAGTGTTGCTGCCTTCAAGGCACTTACTTGGTTCTGTGACGAGCACAAGCAGGATGTTGCTGGAACACCCGTTGCCTTACTGCCCATTCATGATGTGTCGGATTTTGAATGGCGTAGGCGTTTGGACTTTGTCTTTGATCCGAGGCATCTACACCATATTCCAATATTGCTTGTCATAGAGTATCATGGTCTCTCCACATTCTTGATCTGCACTAATTTCTACATGAAGTTGAGTGTGTGCCAGGCTGCACCTAAGTCACCGAGAACGTGGAACTTGATCATGTTCCTCGTCCCAGAAACTTCGTTAGAAAACCTGGAACGGGAATGACGTGGGTCACCGTCCGGTTTCCTCCTGGTGAAAAAGAAAGATTCTAGGGGAGAAAAAGATATTTCACAGGAGAGGAGGATGAGAGCTATCCATTTTCCTAGTCCCTATGCGAGAAGGTGGACACCTGCGAGCCATCTGTACCTAGTTGTTCCAATAGCTCGTGTTACCTCATTCTCTTTTCTTTTTTATTTCTTTTTTCTAATATAAGCATGAATATTTGTTATATATTTGTTGTACCTTCCCATTTATCATTCTAAAATTTTTTGGTTCATGTTCCATGTTCTCAAATTCACGTTCTAAAGATGTATACCCCTAAATATATCAGTTTTTAATAAGTTGCGTACCACGTCCCACGTTCCAATTCGTCGACCCTACCGTTCTGGGAACTTTGTGACATAGGCGCCCCCCCCCCCCCCCCCCGCCGTCATCCTGAAGATGGACCTACACTGCAAGGCCTGCGCAAGGAAGATCATGCTCGCCATGATGGATGTCCTAGATATGTATACGAGTGGAGGGCAAGGCCATTCTTTTGCTGTCTTCTTCCAAGAATGTGCATGCACGTCGTTTCGAACCTTGCTCACATGCTTCGTCTACTTCGTTTGTTGACTCTAGTGCAGGTGTGAAGAAGGTCACGAGAGATGAGGCGGCGAACCTAGTTAGAGCATCTCTAGCAGTGGCTCTCAAATAAAGCCCCATATTCTTCATTTTGAGAGGTGGGTCCTTTTTTTAGCTCTGAAATTTTATCCTCCTCTCCAGCATTTCTTCTCAAATTGCTGCTCCTATTTTTGTGTGAGACGTGGGACCCGTCTGGCAATGAGAACAGGCAACCCATCTCCACCGAGCAGAGAAACAGAGGCACAGAGCCGCTGTCGGCGCTGCCCAACGCCTGCCTCGCCAGTGCCGCTAGCCACCTGCCCGGTCGTTTTCCGACGAGCCCGCATCCTGCCGCCCCCAGCCTGCCACCGCTTCATCATTTGAGAGCCAGCTCAACAGAGCAGGGAGCCCGTGGCCGTCGTCCATTCCCTTCGCCGGCACCACCCGCTCCCCATCCCCTTCCCTCGGTATCCACCTCACCGTCGCTCGCCGCCCCACCCTCTACCCGTCGCCCGCCCTTGGGCCGCCGCCCCCAATCGCCCATCCATTGCCCACTACCCTTGGGGGCGCGCCGAGGCCGCGGGCTCCCATCACCATCGAGGACTAGCGCCGCCGACCGGGGTGGCCGCCCGCCGCCGTAGATGGCACGGGGTGGCCGCGCTGTCGTGCCATGCCAAGATTGGAGGGGGAGGCGATGTGGGGTGGATTCGGACATGGGGAGGCGGCGGGGAGGCGATGTGGAGGTCCGGCGGGCTAGGAGACCGAGATTGGAGGGGAGGGAGGCGAGGCGGCGGCCGAGGTTGGAGGCGAGTTGTGGAGGTCTGGCGGCGGCGGGCAGGCGGGTCGGGTGAGCGTGTCCGATTGGGAGAGAAGAGGAAAAAGAGGAAGAAAAAAAAAGAAAAAAGGAAAAAAACAATGGGCTCACTGTTTGAGAGGCCTCCAGAAACTAAGAGTCCAGTGGGGGATTTGAGAACCCTCTAAAAATAAAAGCTCAAACGAGAGCCCTATTAAAGTTCGAATTTTAAGTTAGGCTCTTAAAATATAGTATAGGAGGTCTGTTTGAGAGGCCTGTTAGAAATACGCTCTTAGAATCACGGAACGGCTGACATGATGGTGGTAACGATGAGCATCCATGTCAGGATGAGGAAGCTTGTCACGATCATCAGAATCGGGCTCTATGACCGCTGGTAGGAAGGCCACGCACATTATTAGGCTCAACTGCAATAGAGCACTCTGGCCGATTATTTAAGCATATACACCCCCGGTCTTGAAATATTGTTACCGGTGACAACAAAATAAAAACGGATAAGTATACCATTAGTATAACATCAAACGAACAAAAGGGTAACAAAGAAAATGATAAGGCGTAACATATGGTTATGTACATCTCATGCATCATCCTCATGCATCATCCCAAAGAATGTTCTAATAACCTAATTCTTTGCATATACGCCTAATATTTAAATTTCATAGAATTTTTTTTGAAGTAAACTCGAACTTGTAACGGGGACAAACCTACATTTAGGTAGCAAATTTCCAATTCAAAATAGCTCGTACAGCGTACACGAGCGCAATCATATAATAACTACTAAAATATTATGACCATGCATATTTTTAAGAAAAAAATAAAATGTTTTAATTACGATTTTCAAAAGTTGTGTCTTGTGACCTCGGATATCTATATGTATCATTGTTTAAAGTTTATCTAGATTATAGATTTGTCCTATTAATTGTAGAAAATGCATATAATTTCAGTTCTAAAAGATAAAAAATGATTCCTTCAACAAAAGTTGAAGCTTACTCTATCCAGGTTTATGGTAATTATGTTGAGCATATTAATTATAGATAATATATATATTTTATTAAGGCCATAATTGTCCTTCCTCTCAAAAGTATTATCACAATGTATTTTGTATGTGGTGCAACAATGCATAACATAGCTGAAATGGTTGAAAGGACCGAGTGACCGAGGGGTGGGGGGGGGGGGGGGGAGGGGGTTGAATCGGGCACTCACACTATATACCAAATTCGTCAAATCCTAAAACCGACCACTCAAAACAACTCCTACATAATCCTAGTGACGATCACACTAGCAAGATAATGAACCTATGAAGGGAACAACAATCTAAGCATACTAGTGGATGACACAAAGGTAATATAACTCCTATGCAAGCTAGTAATAAAGAAATGCGGAAGCACACCATAAGCTAGCAAGGGAGTCTACTCATTCAATTCTACAAGATAAGAAACTAGTGCATACGAGCATGAGTAGTACAACATACAAAGATAAGCAATCACGCTAATGCAACTCCTATACATGCTAGTGATCAAATGCGGAAGCTCAAATACTACTAGCAAGCAAGAAGCCTATTCATACAAGTCTATAAGATAATCAACAAGAACAAGGCAAGCACACAAGCATGAATAGCAAGGTATGTAAGTACGGAAAGTAATGCATCATAGTAAGAAGTAGAGTAAGAGATGGCTCATAATTTTTTTCCCGAGGTCTCAAAAGGATGGCGCCTTCCCCTACTCCTCGTAGGACCACTCCCGCCGGAGTTTCGGTCCCTCCCGCAATAAGTGGAGTTCTCGCCCATGAGCCCGCAATCACTCCCCGAGTAAAGACACGATGTGCGTCACCACTGCACAAAGCACAAACTCGCCTCCCTCGAGAACTTGCCTACTCCCCGAGCCGACACGGGCGCTCACTATTGATGCCCCTTTCACCAGCGGGCTCAAATCGTGTACAAACGTGTGACGGCCTTCACAACCAATCACGATAGGCTCGATCACCAACACCTAACCGGTCTAGGTATCACCATAGACCAAGAGTAACAATCTAGATCACACCCTCAAGGACAACCTAGCCTTAGATGTGCAAGATGCTCAAGTTACTCTCCACTAGCACTCTCAAGATATGCAATAGCTCCTCCTAGTGCTCTCTTCTTTTCCTCTTGGACCTTACCAAATGCTCTCAGGTATTCCACTGGCCAAGAGATATCACAAAGACCCCAGCAACGAAGTTATATAGGCTCCCATCCTCAAACTAGTCGCTGCTCCACGAAATCAGCTTTCTGGGCCTACTGACCGTACGGTCCGGTCACTCCCTGACCGGACAGTCTGGTCACTGTAACACAGTGCACCAACGGCTCTGACCTCTGCTGATTCCTCTGCTGACTGGACCGTCCGGTCCGTTGCTCTCTCCAGTCTAGAAACATTTCGTGTTGTAGCTTCCTCGCTGCCCAAATTTCTCCATAGTGATCGGACCATCCGGTCACTAGACCGAACTGTCCGGTCTCTATGAGACTAACTCTGGCAGTTTCCTCACTTCTTCGCTGTAGCTTCCGGAAAAAACCGCATAGTGACCGTATAATCCGGTCACCTCTGACCCCTCTGTCCGGTCTCTATGTCCAGAAGCCAAAACTCCTCGTCCTCGCTTGACTTCGTTTCCTGGCTTCTTCGAACAGCTCCTTGGTTTCTCCACTGTCACCTAGTGCCTGTGATTTCATCGAGCAACCTTGCTCATCATCGACTAGACATGACCTAAGAGAATGACCTAGACCCCTTGATAGTCTGATTTTTCCTATGGATTCAAAGCCCTAACAACTAGACAAGTGTACCCAACACTTGCACCATAGCTTGTTCTCCACTTTGATCCATCTTCATCAACCCTTGGACTCCATCAAGTTCACAAGCCTCCATGCTTGTGGTCATTGTCATCAATCGTCAAGGCCGTCGTTGACAATCATCATAAGGTAGAAGAGATTTCCTATATGAACAACACTCGTGTAGATATTAGTCACATTTCATGTTTGTCATTCATCACCAAAACATCATACCTTAGGGTGACCTCAATGGTCATGAACCTTACAATCTCCCCCCTTTTTGGTGATGGATGACAACCACTACTTATGATGATCCAAAACGGACGAGCAAGAATGAACCAAAAGAAAAGAAAGGATTTAAAGGCATACCTTGGTCCTTACCTTGGAAGTAGTCTCCCCCTTAAGATGTGTTAGGTGTTGAGGGAGAACTACCCATTTGTTTAGCGCACTTGGATGTTAATCTTGAGCTGAAATTTATGCATGTCTTGGTGTCATGGTTGATGATCTTATTGAAGTAAACACGCACCAAGGACGTAGATGTTCATGTCAGTGTAGATGTACATTGTCGCCGTAGACATGCACTATCATTGTTCTTCTCCATGTTCATGTAGATGTTCATCTTGATGTGATCTTCATGTGTACTTCAAGTGAACACTCACTATTTGCTTCGTCTTCTCCTCTTGTCACCTCGTAGCTTGCTTGTATCTTCATGTTCTTTTTTCCCTTTTTGTGTTCTCAACCTAAGCTTGGCTTTTAGATCTTCATGTTCCTTCTCCCCCTAATGCTTAGCTTTTGGATCTTCATGTTCGTTCTTCCCCTTTGTCACCTATCACCAAAACCACACCAAAACATAATGGAACCAAGAGGGATAAGATAGTTGGCCAAAGTTAGGATAACTCCCCCTTTCATGGCGCTCCTCCTTGGTCGCAATGGTGTTCCACCGTAGCTCCCCCTACACTTATGACTCAACAAAATATTTTCTCAAATATGCAAGGGTTAGTCATTTGTGAGGTGGGAATGTATGAACCACTTGTCTTTGAGCCACGCGAGTATATTTAACCTCAGAGCTCAGTTGAACATGGCTCAATGGGCATGAAGCATAAATATCACTATTTGATCATCTAGAGAGTCATGTACTCACATTGTAAATGAGCAACTCCCCCTAGACACATGCTTGGGAGCATGTATGGTATTACATGCAAAGATGCACGAATGCAAAGGATGCAAATGCAACAAGTATACAATGCATAATGTGATGCTAAAGAAAAGAGAGAGAATCGCTACAAACTAAAGTGTCAACAACGAGTTGTTCTCTCCTCAAGCTTGCTCACAATGGACCATTCTTCAAAGCCTTGGGTACACCATGAACCACCTTCCCAAGCTTAACCCATGTTCATTGTTACATCAAGAAGGTCCGAAGTCAACCTACAAAAGAAGAGAAACAAGCACAAACAAAGGCACAAACAACAAAACAAGCAAACACTATACATATTTACAAAGGACAAGCTCAAGGGTTGCTCATGTGAAGTTGGAGAGGTCGAGAACATTGAGTTCTCCCCTTAGCTTGTTGTAGGTTTTCTCATCGAGTGGCTTGGTGAAGATATCCGCTAATTGTTCATGAGTTCGCACACTCACCAACTCGATGTCCTTCTTCTCAACATGATCCCTTATGAAGTGATGCCTCACTTGAATGTGCTTTGCATGACCATGATCTCCAGTTTTGAGAGCCATCTTGATTGCCGCCTCACTATCACAATATAGTGGCATTTGAGTGTAGTTGAGGCCATAATCCGAGAGAGTTTGTCTCATGTAGAGAAGTTGGGCACAACACGCTCCCGCCACCATGTATTCCGCATCCTCTGTGGATAGAGCCATCGAGTTTTGCTTCTTTGAGCTCCAAGATACTAGAGATCTTCCAAGAAATCGGCAACCTCTCGATGTACTCTTCCTATTCACTTTGCAATCTGCGAAGTCCAAATCCGAATACCCAAGTAACTCAAAGCTTGTTCCTCTTGGATATCATAAGCCCATGGTAGGTGTGTACTTGAGGTATCTCATTATCCTCTTTACGACCTTCAAGTGTGACTCTTTTGGATTTTCTTGGCAGCATGCACACAAGCACACACTAGACATGATGTCCGGTCTCTAAGTGGTGAGATAGAGCAAAGAACCAATCATAGATCTATAGAGCTTGGGGTTCATCGGTTTCCCTTTCATATCGTCATCCAAGTGTTTGCTTGTTGCCATAGGTGTGTGCAAGGGCTTGCAATTTTCCATGTTGAATCTTTGAGAAGGTCCTTGGTATACTTCTCTTGATAGATGAAGTTTCCTTCTCTCAATTGCTTGACTTGAAAACCAAGGAATACATGCAAATCTCCAATCATTGACATTTGGAATTCATTAGCCATCATCTCTCAAAACTCTTCATTGAACTTCCTATTGGTTGACCCATAGATGATATGATCTATATAGATTTGGCACATAAATAGATCCTTCCCAACATGCCTTGTGAACAAGGTTCTATCAATGCTTCCAATCTTGAAACCATTCTTGAGAAGGAAGTTCCTCAAGTGTTCATACCATGCACTTGGTGCTTGCTTGAGGCCATAGAGAGCTTTCTTCAATTTGTATACATGTCTTGGATGTTTTGGGTCCTCAAACCCCGGAGGTTGTTCCACATAGACTTTATCATTAATCTCTCCATTCAAGAAGGCACTTTTGACATCCATTTGAAAGAGCTTGAAGCCATTGTGTGATGCATAGGCAAGCAATATCTGAATAGCTTCAAGACGGCCACGGGAGCAAAGATTTCTTCAACGTCAATCCCCACCACTTGAGAATATCCCTTAGCCACTAGGCGAGCCTTATTTTTGACAATTGCTCCATTCTCATCTTGCTTGTTCTTGAAGACCCACTTGGTGCCAACCACATTATGATTCTTGGGCCTCTCAACCAATTTCCATACTTTGCACCCCTTGAAGTTGTTCAACTCTTCTTGCATGGCTATAACCCTTTTGTGATCATCCATAGCTTCATCAATGGTAGTGGGCTCAATCATAGAGACAAAAGAGAAGTTCTCAATTACAACATTGGCATCATCATCATCATTCTCTTCACTCACATAGTTGGGCTTATATTGATTTCTCTTTTTCTTTACTCCTTGAGATGGACTCCCAATGATCAAGTCACGAGAATGATCCTTGTTGATAGCCTTGGGTCTAGGATGGTGTTTTTCTTGAGTGGGAGGAGCTCTTGGTGAGGTATCTTGTGCATCATAGGTTGTTCGCTCTCTTGATATATGAGTGTCTTGGATCCTAAGAAAGGTGGTAGAGTCACTCTTATGCTTTCTTGTTTTGGACTTGGAGCTCGAGGTGGATGGGAGAGTATCTTGTGAAGATCTAGGAGAAGTGGCTTGTGGTGAAGTATGTGGGGAGGCTTGTGGCTCAGTTCTCACTTGTGTTTCCTCATCATTTGGTGGGTGAAGTCTCAATGAATCTTGGGAGGAGCTAGTGGGTGTATTAGTGGCATTTTGGGTTGGTTCTTGCACCTCGAAGGAGGAGATTGGTTGAGGTGGTGGAGTAGAGGGCTCATCAATATCACCATCATTGGCCTCGTGGGGTAAAACCTTGCCCACGAGCATGTTTCTAAAAGCTTCTCTCATAGGCTCATCCTTAATGTTCACTTCATGAAATTCATCTTCCTTTTGAGAACCATTTGACTCATAAAATTGCACATTATAGGATTCTTCCACACAACATGTGGCTGAGTTGTAGACCCTATATGCTTTAGAAGTTCCTGAGTACCCAACAAGAATGCCTTCATTAGTTCTGCTCTCAAACTTCCCGGGCTTTCTCCTCTTCTTGAGAATGTAACACTTGCAGCCAAAGACTTGGAAATAGGAAACATTTGGTTTCCGTCCCACCAATAGCTCATATGGTGTCTTCTTTAACAACTGATGGAGATTGACATGGTTGGAGGTGTAGCAAGCCGTGTTAATTGCATCCGTCCAAAACCTCTCATGAGTTCCATACTCATCCAACATGGCACCAGCAAGAGTGATGAGCATCTTGTTCTTCCTCTCCACTACTCCATTCTGCTCAGGAGTATATGTAGCAAAGAATTCATGCTTGATCCCTTTCTTGTCACAATATTCCTCTACTGTGGTGCTCTTGAACTCAGTCCCATTTGTAAGCTTCATGACCATTGATGATTGGATCCCCAAGGTATGAATGTTTTGGTGATAGATGACAACTATGAAATTATGGGCTATACATGAGTGTTTTCTATGTAGGGATCATCTCTAAACTCTATTATAAATCATATGGATGATGGTTGCCTTGGCGATAGATGACAATGACCACAAGCATGGAGGCTTTGTGAACTTGATGGAGTCCAAGGGTTGATGAAGATGGATCAAAGCGGAGAACAAGCTATAGTGCAAGTATTGGGTACACTTGTCTAGTTGTTAGGGCTTTGAGTCCATAAGAAAAATCGGACTATCAAGGGGGTCTAGGACATTCTTTTAGGTCATGTCTAGTCGGTGATGTGCAAGGTTGCTCGGTGAAATCACATGCACTAGGTGATAGTGGAGGAGCCAAGGAGCTGTTCAGATAAGCCGGGAAATGAAGTCAAGCGAGGATGACAAGTTTTAGTTTCTGGACATAGAGACCGGACAGAGGGGTCCGTAGAGACCGGACTGTACGATCACTATGTGGTGTTGTCTGAGACTTCCAGTGAGGAGCGAGGAAGCTGACTGTGCAGGAGCTATAGAGATCGGACGGTACAGTCAGGTGAACGGACCGTACGGTTAGTTCAGCTGAGGAACAGTGCAGAGAGGAAGCCAATGTTCTGGAGTCCGACGACAATGTCCGATGTGTCGGACATGTCTGACAGTTGTACAGACCAGATGGTCCAGTCTACTGACCAGACAGTCCCGTGAGTATGAGGAAATTGCCTACGCACAGTGAAGCCAACGGCTAGGAGAGCCGTTAGAGGAGTGACCGAACGGTCCTGTCAGGCAGAGACTGGATAGTCCGGTCATTGCGTCCAAAAAGGTGATTTCATAGAGCAACGACTAGTTTGAGGTTAGGAGCCTATATAACTTCGTTGCTGGGGTCTTGAAGACCTCTCTTGACCGGTGGAATACCTGAGAGCATTTGGTAAGGTCCAAGAGGAAAGGAGGAGAGCACTAGGAGGAGATATTGCATATCTTAAGAGTGCCAGTGGAGGGTAACTTGAGCATCTTTCACATCTAAGGCTAGAGTGTCCTTGAGGGTGTGATCTAGATTGTTACTTTTGGTCTATGGTGAGACCTAGACCGGTTACGTGTCGGTGATCAAGCCTATCATGATCGGTTGTGAAGGCCGTCACACGTTTGTACACGGTTTGATCCTGCTGGTGAAAGGGGCATCGCTAGTGAGCGCCTGTGTCGGCTCGGGAAGTCCGGCAAGTTCTCGAGGGAGGCGAGCTTGTGCTTTGTGCAGCGGTGACGCACACCGTATCTTCAGTCTAGGAGTGATTGTGGTCTCATGGGCGAGAACTCCACTTGGTGGCGGGAGGGACCGGAACTCCGGTGGGAGTGGTCTAACGAGAATTAGGGGAAGGCGCCATCCTTCCGAGACATTGGGAAAAATCATGAGCATTCCTTGACCCTCTCTTTACAATTCCGCAATTGTATGCTCTAGTGACTAGGGTGAATTGTGGCTTGCATAGGCTAGTATGTTTGGCTTCCGCGCTTTCTCTTATCATGAACACTAGCATGTGTAGGGTCTTGGCCTACTAGAATTGTTTAGGTTGCTTCTCTTGTTGGACTCAAGTAGTGAAATTGAAGTAATTGGATTCGTGAGCGGCTTACCGATTCACCCCCCCCCCCCTCTCGGTGTGCCTTCGGTCTTTAAAAGTGGTATCAGAGCCAAGTGCTCATCTTTGAGGCTTCACCGCCTTAAGTAAGGATGTCGGGACAGGAGGGGAATATTACCATATTCAATGGGGAGGACTATGCTTATTGGAAGGCTCGCATGCAAGCCTACCTTCAGTCCCTTGATCCAGAGATAAGGTCGGTCACTCACGAGTCTAATGTGGATGTGAACCTACTTGAGCCTGATTTTATCAAGTGCAATGCTAAGGCTAAGAATGCTCTGTTTGCTTGTATCTCTAAGGATGTTTTTGCTCAGTTGGATGCTAGTTCCATAGCACATGATATCTGGACTAAGATTCAGGGGCTCCATGAGGGCACCAATGATATCAAAGAGGAAAGATACTATGTGCTGAAGAACAAGTATGATAACTTTACTAGATTGCCACATGAGAGAGCTAACACTGTTTATTCTTGTTTTCATGTACTAGTGGAGGAGATCAATGCTCTTGGGAATGACTTCAAGATGAAGCCTGTTGAGGTGATAAGAAGATTCTTGAGGCTATTCAAGGACCCCAAGTATGAGTCCATCATCACCTTCATCTTGCAAGGTGACCTCAAGACCAAGACCATGAAGGATGTACTTGGCAAGATCACTGCCTTCGAGAGCTACCAGTTGGGGATGGATGATCCTCAACCATCCAACCTCGCTCTACCGACTAACAAGCAAGAATCTAGAAAGAGCAAGAAGAACAAGAAGGTGATCATTGAGGATGATGATGAAGAAGATGATGATGAAGGTGACTTGATTGAGGACTTGGCTCTTCTCATGAAGAAGATTAAGAATTTCAGGAACAAGTTTGCTTCCAAGTCAAGGAGTAAGTGCTTTAATTGTGGCTCAAAGAATCACTTTATCCGAGAGTGCCCAAAGCCCAAGAAAGAAGCATTCAAGTCACAAGATTCAAGTGAAGAAGAAGAAGAAGACCCCAAGGCCAAGCAAAAGAAGAAGAGGTACTTCAACAAGGACAAGAGCAAAGGCAAAGGCAAAGCTCAAGACTACAAGAAGAAGTTCTCTCGCAAGGCCCTTGTTGGAGAGTGGACAAGTGATAACTCAAGTGATGAGTCCTCTTCCTCAAGTGATGAAGAAGTGGTCGGTCTAGCCATGATCAAGACCACACCTCCACGAGCTCTTCCTCCACCTCCCACGTGCCTCATGGCCATGAGCCAACTTTGGGAGAGTGAGGATGAGAGCAGCGATGATAGCGATGATGAGCAGCACACGTGTGCCGAGTTGTGGAGTATGCTTGAGCAAGCCCGTGACATCACCGTCAAGAAATCTCAAATGTTGGATATGGTAAGAAAAGAGTGTATGTTGGCTAAGGACCGTGTTGGTGACCTTGAGAGTGAGCTCAAGGACCTTGTCATATTTCATGAGGCCCTAAACAAGAGTTATGACAAACTCATGGGTGATCATGTAGAGCTTCATGAGAAGTACAAGGCCCTTGAGATCACTTACGAGGCCATCAACATTGAGAACCTTGCCTCTCCCTCCTCTAGTTCATCTAAGAATGATGCTTCTACTATGTGTGATGAACTAAAAACCTCGGTTGAGGTTTCTTCTCTTGAGCCATTTATTTTAGAGGAATATCACAAGCTCAAGGAAGAGAGGAAGATGGTGATGGATGGCTTTGAGAGGCTCACACGTGGTAGAGCCATTCACAAGGAGATTCTTGGGAGGAACCTTATGAACAATGTCTCCAACCAGGGACTTGGCTTATATCTCACCGCCATCGACATCATAGGGACGTGTGATTCCGTCCCCACATAGATCAAACCCCTTCTCGCTGATGACTACTATTGCAAGAGGTGTTGCAAGGATGGCCACGCCACGAAGGATTGTCCCATGGTGAGAAGATCTATTGTTTTGCCTAACGCTAACTTGTTCCATGAGAACACACATTTCAAGCTTTTTAGGAAAGGATGGCAAGGTGAAAGCTAAGGCCTTGGGACCACCAAACAAGAAGAGGAAGGTCAAGAGCATATGGGTCCCTAAGTGCATTGTTGATCCTGAGAGATCGGCTACGTACAAGTGGGTGCCCAAGAACAAGACCTAGATGGTGGTGGTGGTGGATCGAGCACTTTAATGAAGATCATGTGATGTCCACCACAAGTGATATGGACCTCAACGACCTATCTACTCATGAGGGAGGTAACCGTGTTTGTTCTTGGTAGTTGTAGTGTATTTTTCTTTCTCTTGCATTGCATTTTAATTAGGACTCCTTTGTGACTAGTATGCTTTGCATCCATGCATGTGTAAATAACTAAAAGAAAAACACATAAAAATTAGTCAATGTCTAACCCATCCAAGATAGCTATAAGCAAGGGGGAGTGCTTGAGATGGTGCTTTGACTTCTCTCAAGGCAAGGGTATGGCTTATAGTGAGTAAGCTTAGGAAGGGTTCAAACTTGATATTGTTAGGTTCCTTTGTGTCTTGTTATTAATATTGCTTGCATCCACATGACATGTTTACTTTCATTGCATATGTAAAATGCTTGTTGCATGCATCATATAGGAAACACAAAGGAGGTTTGTCCCACTTGAAGATATTTGTGCCTCATGCTCTATATGAGATTACATCTCCACAAGTGTGACCAAAGGAAAGGATTGTGCTTCATGCCCATTGAGCAAGCTCTTATGAACTACAAGGTTAAATCTACTCGCGTGGTTCATGGACTAAGGCTCATACATACCCATTTGGTTCTTAACTGCCTTGCTTCTTATTTGCTCGATTCTACATTTGGCATTTACAAAAATTCTAAGGCCATAGAGTGCCACTATTTCGAAAATGAGTGTTTGAGAGTTCCCTCTATATTCCAAGTGTAGTTTTTATTTGTGTGTTTAGCAAGGGCTTTTAGAAAATGGAGAAATTCCTTGTTTTAGCAAAATTCTAAAAGTGACCGTACGTTCCGGTCATTAGACCGTACAGTCCGGTCAGTGGCACTGTGCACAATGCCTAGGGGGAGTCTGGTCGTAGAGACCGGATAGAATGGTCCTAGAGACCGTACCATTCGGTCTTCTCAATGGCCAACAGACCCCAACCTGACCGGACAGTCCGGTGTAGAGAGCAGACCGTCCGGTCAATTCATTTGATCGCGCGAAGCAAATCCGATTAGTGACCATTGATTGCATCCTCGTGTAATCTCAGCCGTTCGTCGATCTTTTGACCTAGGTCAAATAGGGAAGACCTTGTCTTCTTCCCTGTTCTTCTCCCGACGCGCCGACTTCACCGTTGCCGACCCAAGCCGCTACGCTGCCGCTCGCCCCCACTCCCACGCGTAGCAGCTCGCTGCAGCGCCGCACCCGCACCACCATGCTGCCTCGCCCTCACATGCAGCGCCTCCACCGCCGCCGCAGCCGCCGTGCAGCACCGCTGCCGTCATTCCAGCGCTGCAGCTCTGTTCCCCGCGCACGCGCACGCCACCCCAGTCTGAGCTAGCTGAGCTCCACCCCTCTGATTGCTAGCGAAAATCTTGCCCCTCCACCTCCATTGTCGGCATTCTCAAAATTGCCATCTTTTGGTAATTGGAGTGCGTTCCTTGGTGTTCATCTTCTCGGTGTTTGTCGACTTCCCCGGGCTATTGCTAATATTCTCCCATTCATCGATTATGCCCTAAATTTCGAGTAGGTAGCTTCAATTGATGCAATCAAATTAATTGTCCATGATTAGTTGCATTGATTAGCTAATTAACTCAACCAAGGATGCAATTAATCCATTGCCTATCTGTTAATTGCATGTCTAGGGATGTCTCCTGTCTAGTCTACAGTTAGATTTTATTACCATCATTTGACTGTACACTAAATGACTCGCACCAGTCACTCGTAGTCGATGATCATTGTTGTTTCTTTGCATATTTGCCTAGTGATCATGTCCTTCATTCAGTTCTAGGATTTCTATTGTGCATTCTTTCCTAGCGATACTTTGCTTATAGATGTATTAGGGTCTATGCTTATCCTGTCTATACCCACGTGCGTGCAGTGACAGTAGATTGTAGCAGTAGAGATGGAAGGGTCAAGACAGGACAAGGGGAAGGGAAAGATACCTGAGAAGCCAAAGAGCAAGAAGAGACCGAGGTTGGATCCAGAGTCAGAGAGAACCAGGAGGTTGGCTCAGCACTTGGATGCCATGGAGCAGTCACGTAGGACACCTCGCTCACGCTTGAGGATCAGCCAGCCAGCTGAGGACCAGGGTCTCAGGAGGAGTACCAGGTAGAGGACTGCACCTCTGGCAGTTGGAGTTGTACCACCACCGTGGGTGCAGCGTACTCCAACTTCTCATCAGGAGAGGTTGTCGAGGACTGCGGAGCTGGGATCCTCTAGGCAGCAGGAGGAGTCAGAGGAGGAGACCTTAGAGTCTGGGTCAGAGGAGGTGGAGCTTGACGAGACTAAGCAGACTGTTCCCCGGAGGACAGCTTACCGGGCAGGAGACCCTAGGTGCATCTGTGCAGTGTGTACGAGGAGGCTGCAGAGTCTGGCACAGGCAGCCGGAGAGCCAGATATACTTAAGGTTCCTACGAAGGACCTTAAGGTGCTTCTCTTGGTGCCTTTCGAGTAGTGGGTTCCTGTCCCTAGAGACCCTGTTGTTGGAGAGAGGTACTGGACTGGCCTCCAGAGAAGGATTGGAGAGGGTCTGAGACGTTACCTTAGTCTGAGGGGCAAGGACAAACTTTTCGTGCTACAGTAGTACATGACCTACGAGGCTATGAGGAGGGCCACTGGCACAGAGATGGAGCAGTACTTCACGTACTTACCAGGGCTAGCAGAGCTAGTTACTGCTCCACATAGGTTCAGAGAAGACGTGGTGCTAGAGTTCTATGCCACACTGTGGGTTGCCAGGGATCGCTCAGAGTTCTGGTTTCTATTCAGAGAGCAGCCACAACGTGTCATGAGGTAGGATCTGATAGCTAACCTAGGACTCCTGGCTTCAGACTTCTAGCTTTACAAGAGTGCCTACGGTACACTTGCACCACCCCGTAGACCTCAAGGAGGGAAGCTACCTTCACACAACATGGTGTTGATTGCTTTCCCATCCCCTCACATACCAGGCTTTGAGAGAGGCCCTGCAAGACTCACTGCAGAGGCCAAAGTGGTGAGAGCGATAGTCACCAGGACTATCATCCCTAGGTCGGGCTACAGGGAGGAGTTTACACTTTAGCATCAGTGGGCAGTCATAACGATTCTAAGTAGATAGCACTTTGACTTGGCAGATCTTCTGATTGGAGAGATGGAGGAGGTCATTTCTGAGAGAGTGGGAGGATGTCACTTGGTCTACGGCCCTTATATTTGCTATCTTTTGCGGAGGATGGGCCTAGTGACGGAGGAGCAGTACGAGGCTTTCCCTAAGGGTGACCACCAGCTACGCACCTCGAGTCCCCAGGGGATCACAGTCAACCTCCAACCAGTAGACAGGGGGGGAGGAGCAGGAGTCACCACGAGTACTTCACAAGCAGGCAGCTCAGCCAGAGAAGGTGGTTCCTGAGTCGGCCAGTACAGGAGCACCTCCCCCACCGATGGGTTCATAGTCAGAGGACACTGTCACTATGACAGCGCTTGCAAGATGCCTGGGTGAGTTCATCCAGAGTGTAGCTGAGGATAGACGTTAGATGATGGACATCATCAAGAGCCAGGAAGAGATTCAGAGGCAGCAGACTGCACTTCTTACGGCCCTGATGACACAGATGAAGGAGTTGACCCAGAGGTAGGCCGGTCAGCAGCCAAGACCTTCAGTGTTTCCACAGTACCAGCAGCTGCAGACTCAGCCAGGACCCTTCACTACTTTGATGATAGCTCAGTCCAGTGGACTGTCACTTTCAGGGGTCTTACTGATAGCGGGAGCAGGACAGACTTTCTTTTCAGCTCAGCTCTCCCCTGTGTCAGCTTTCTCAGTGTCTGTGTTGTTTGTCTCTCCTTCACACTCCTCGACATCACAGATGGCAGGACCCTCCACTACTTAGCACTTACCTGTTAGGAGCTTATTCTCAGAGATTGTTCACACCACTCGTGCAGACTCCCAGACAGCTCCAGAGTCAGTTACAGTTACAGCTCCACCTCTTACTTCCATAGTTACCACTCTTACTCCTCAGGCAGCAGAGGATCTTGTCTGTGGAGGCTTCTCACAGCAGGACATGGTAGATCTCATCCTTCTCCAGACTTCAGCTCAGGAGACTGCCACAGTCACACCAGCAGCATAGGACAGAGGGTCTAAATCGCCTGTAGACCTTGACTTCTTCGAGTAGATGGATGCTCAAGCGGCACAGGCTCAGGGAGCATAGCAAGATCCACCACAGGAGCAGCTCGGAGCAGAGCCTTCAGAGGTCGTTGTTGCACCACCTCCTTCGATCACGAGCACGTAGATGTTCATCTTTTCCACTTTTTGGTGCTTGTTGCCAAAGGGGGAGAAGATCCTAGGTCTAGGGGAGCAGGAGTGTGATCCTGTGCAATCGAGAGTAGCTTGTATCCAGGGGGAGCATACGAGGTTTTTGGAAGTTAGATACATTTGGATCTTATTTTGATGGAGTTATTCGATGTTTGTGGATTTTGATGAGTCATGATTTTCTTTCGCTTGTGTTTGACTCATTTTAAATCTCACTTGGTTTATTCATTAATTATCTTGTATGCATGTGTATGATATCATGATGATGATTGCTTGTTCTTGACTCATATGCCATATGCTAACTTGTTGCATTTCATCATTCATGTCTTTCATTGCATGTCTTTATGCTTTGCTTTAATATATTGCCATGACATGCATGTATATTTCACCTAGAGTATGCTTTTCACTCTTTTTCTTGTATCTCTAGATGATGTTTGATAGAGTAGGACCTTATGTTTTTCTGTCATATGATGTTATGGTTCCTCTTGATCTTTGTGTAGCTTTTTTAGCCCGGATATGTATTGATCAAATTTTTGATTAAGTAGTGGTTGTCATCAATCACCAAAAAGGGGGAGATTATAAGCTTCATGACCATTGATGATTGGATCCCCAAGGTATGAATGTTTGGTGATAGATGACAACTATGAAATTGTGGGCTAATATCTACATGAGTGTTGTCTATGTAGGAATCATCTCTAAACTCTATTATAAATCATATGGATTATGGTTGTCTTAGCAATAGATGACCACAAGCATGGAGGCTTGTGAACTTGATGGAGTCCAAGGGTTGATGAAGATGGATCAAAGAGAAGAACAAGCTATGGTGCAAGTGTTGGGTACACTTGCCTAGTTGTTAGGGCTTTGAGTCCATAGGAAAATCCAGACTATCAAGGAGGTCTAAGTCATTCTCTTAGGTCATGTCTAGTCGGTGATGTGCAAGGTTGCTCAGTGAAATCACAGGCACTAGGTGACAGTGGAGGAGCCAAGGAGCTATTCGAAGAAGCCGAGAAACGAAGTCGAGCGAGGACGACAAGTTTCAGCTTCTGGACATAGAGACCGGACAGAGGGGTCAGTGGAGACCGTGACTGTACGGTCACTATGTGGTGTGATCTAGGACTTCCAGCGAGGAGCGAGGAATCTGACTGTGCAGAAGCTATAGAGACCGGACCGTACGGTCAGTTCAGCTGAGAAACAGTGCAGAGAGGAAGCCAACGTTTTGGAGTCCGATGATGATGTCCGATGTGTCAGACATGTGCGATAGTTGTATAGACCAGACGGTCTGGTCTACAGATCGGACAGTCCAGTCAGTATGAGGAAATCGCCTATGCATAGTGAAGCCAATGGCTAGGAGAGCCGTTACAGGAGTGATCGGACAGTCCGGTCAGGCAGAGACCAAAAAGTCCGGTCAGTGCGTCTAGAAAGGTGATTTCGTGGAGCAATGACTAATTTGAGATTGGGAGCCTATATAACTTCGCTGCTGGGGTCTTTGGGACCTCTCTTGGCCAGTGGAATAACTGAGAGCATTTGGTCAGGTCCAAGAGGAAAAGAGGAGAGCACTAGGAGGAGATATTGCATATCTTGAGAGTGCTAGTGGAGAGTAACTTGAGCATCTTGCACATCTGAGGCTAGGGTGTCCTTGAGGGTGTGATCTAGATTGTTACTCTTGGTCTATGGTGAGACCTAAACCGGTTAGGTGTCGGTGATCAAGCCTATCATGATCGGTTGTGAAGGCCGTCACATGTTTGTACACGGTTTGAGCCCGCCAGTGAAAGGGGCATCACTAGTGAGCGCCCGTGTCGGCTCGGGGAGTCCGGCAAGTTCTCGAGGGAGGCGAACTTGTGCTTTGTGCAGCGATGACGCACACCATGTCTTCACTCTAGGAGTGTTGATACTATTATCAGCAGTGGATCATAGGGCTACCCATGATCCTTGTTTATTGGTAGAGGCATGCGCGAGACCGAGAGTCGATGGACACACAAGACGCAAGGTTTAGACAGGTTCGGGCCTCCCGAAGGATAACAACCCTACGTCTTGTGTTCTGTGGTCTATTGTGTCGTTTCTATCAAAGAACCCCTGCCCCTCCTTATATATCTGGGGGGGGCAAGATTACATGGCAAATATCCTAGTCGGTTACAACAGGATTTCCGACTAGGATTCTGTATCTAACTTTCTATCTCTAGTATTGACTTGTCGTCTACTCCAAGTAATAATCCGAGTAGTTATCCTTATGGGCTTTATCTTCATTGGACCCCGGCCCACTCAGCCATATATCCGAGTGGTGAGGTATCCCCGGTATATATATCCCACAATAGTCCCCGAGAGATTTGCAAGTTAGTTGTTGATCTTCAATTGATTGACTAATGCTTCGCCATGAATATGATTAAGCTTTTTCGTACATCAACAAACATGTAAAGGTCTCCAAGAATCTTCAAAAAGGATTAGGTGCCAAATAATATCCATATGCGGGAAAAATCCACCTACTAGGTGTCGGTATAGCCCCCGACTCAGAAGGTATTTAGATCACAAAATATCTTGTGAGTCAAAAATAATAACACCGTATGTAAATCTGGATTTACCACTTTCCCCGACTGATTCGATGAGGAGTTTTAATACGGTAGCCCCCAAGATTGGTTCTACTACTCCCCCCAACAAAAGGAACCATTGGTACTAATGAATCCGAGTGATACTTGATCAGATATATCAAGCATAGCAGTCATCAAAATATTCGGGTGATACTTGATCCAATATAACAAGTATAAGAGCCATCAAAAATATCCAAGCAATACTTGATTAAATATAACAAGTATAGCACCCCCCCCCTCCCCGGACGTGATTCCGAGTAAAAAATAACAACTCTTACTGGGCTCTCCAATATTAAGTAAGATCATAAGTAATCAATAATGGCCGAGTGATCCAATAATATAGCCGAATGATCCAATGACTCAGGATAACAAAACCGAGTGATGTCAATGAAGCAGCTCCAGCTGATATAGTTACTATAATTCATACAACTAATGTATTCAATAAACAATACATTAACAAAATGTATTGAACAAACAATGTACTCATGAGATAATACATTGATAAATCAAACAATGTATTCAATAGGTAATACACTGATAAAACAAACAATGTATTCAAAAGATAATACACTGATAAAACAAACAATGTATTCAATAGGTAATACACTGATAAAGCAAACAATGTATTCAAGAGATAATACATTGATAAAACAAATAATGTACTCAAGAGACAATACATTAACGAAATGTATTCAACAAACAATGTACTCAAGAGATAATACATTGATAAAACAAACAATGTATTCAATAGGTAATAGACTGATAAAACAAACAATGTATTCAAAAGATAATACACTGATAAAACAAACAATGTATTCAATAGGTAATAAACTGTTAAAGCAAACAATGTATTCAAGGGATAATACATTGATAAAACAAACAATGTATTCAATAGGTAATACATATATAAAATAACAAACTTGATCCATTGCCAGAAATGCAGTAGATGCTTGGGTTGTATTGGGTGATTAAATACTATATGAACTCGAGCTTAACTCTCACAACCAGTAAATATTAGGTACCAATACTACTAAACGACTTCCTTAATGTTCAACATGAAGCATGGAGACTAAGAACTCACTCGGTCAAACATGTGAGTCAAGGTAAAAAGTCTCCTCGCTCCTCAACAAACGACATGAACTATGGAGACTAAGAACTCACTTGGTCAAGCATATACGAGTTAAGGTAATACCGAGAGTCTAATGCATCAAGATTATGCAAAAAGAAATCATCCCTAAGTTAAAGAACCTACGACCTTTTACTGGATGAATAAAATTGAAATTATAAAAATACTTAGCTGCTTAATATCCAGCGAGCCAAAGACGAGCCCCCGATATAACAGCTCAAAAGGTCTGAGGGATCAAAACTCCAGAAATCATGAGTAGTTGATCATGGTCGAGTGATCCAATGAGCTCAGCGCTCCGTGACCGAGTGATATCGATGAGATAATGGTAATACAAGAACAAAAATAATATACTTATATGTAAAATTTAAGATAAAGTCTTGACAAAACAAGGCCTTTAATATCTAAGTCTCTTGCATTTCTGTTATTCTTCTAAGGCTTATTTGCTTAGAGTACTGGCAGAAATAATTGATCATTCAACCAACAGACATAAAAAACAAACAAGGTTCATTAGAAGAATGATGTGCACGACGATTTCGACAGATGACATGAGCCATGGAGCTAGACTGACCAACTTGGGTAATGGGAGTCAGACGTGCAACTAAGCAAAACAGCTGAATTCCCCCTAATACCACTTATGTATTGCTAAAACTCAGTCGGCCAAACATGTACGAGTCAAAATCAATTGAGAAAAGTTATTGACCAATGTTATAAGGTAAAAAGATGAGTTCAAAAGAACTCAAAACTATCACCATAAGATGAAGAATCTACGGCCTTTAAATCGAGCTTGTATGTATAAAAAACTATAAATTTTACTTAGCTTTGATATTCGATGAATTGTAGACGAGTCATATGCAAGCCCCCAAGTGTGTGGCTTGATTGTCAATGCGAGTATCCCAATTGCCGTGTTGCCTTGCCAAGTGATTAATCACGTCGCCGAGTGGCTGGCAAGTCTCGAAATTGTAAGCCGCCAAGTCGTCGTGTTGCCGACATAATACCGAGTCACCAAGTACTCAGCCGAGTAGTCGGGATGACATGCATGGACATGAAAAGTGTAGCGACTCGTACATGTAAAAAGATCAATCATGTAATGAGTAGATTTACAAATCAGGCAAATTAGCATGCATATATTTGTGTATAGGCTAAAAAGAAAGATAAGGAATCAAAACTTCCCTGAAGGATAATCACTTAATTAACTCGCCGAGTCAATACTAATCAAATTGATTCTAGCATATCTACAGAAAAGGTGGAATAAAATAAGAAGGAAAAAAATCTTCCCTTGCTTATGCACGACTTGGACTCTAGGCAACAAAACTAGGTCGTTACTTGCCGAGTCAAACGAATCTGGAGTGGCCTCCAAGTTGCAAGAGGCCAGGAGTTCCATCCATGAGATGCGGCAGATTGTAAAACGGACAAAGCAAGCGCGATGGCTAGCGAGAATATCACCATCAACTATGCTAGACGATCTCGATGAAAATGCTAACGCTCCTATGCGGCATCCTCGACTCGACGCCGGTCTACTGATGGTTGAATTCTGATATTGTTGATTGAAGATCGATGCAAAACTTGGCCATCGAACTCGACAAACCGATCTTTGCGCCGCCCCTACCTGGCGCGCCAACTATCAATACTATTATCGGCAGTGGATCATAGGGCTACCCATGATCCTTGTTTATCGGTAGAGGCATGTGTGGGACCGAGAGTCGATGAACACACAAGAGGCATGGTTTAGACAGGTTCGGGCCTCCTGAAGGATAACAACCCTACATCCTGTGTTCTGTGGTGTATTGTGTCGAGTCTATGAAAGAACACCTGCCGCTTCTTATATATCCGAGAGGCAGGGTTACATGGCAAATGTCCTATTCGATTACAACATGATTTCCGACTAGGATTCTATCTCTAACTTTCTATCTCTAGTATTGACTTGTCGTCTACTCCAAGTAATAATCCGAGTAGTTATCCTTATGGGCTTTATCTTCATTGGACCCCGGCCCACTCAGCCATATATCTGAGTGGTGAGGTATCCCTGGTATATATATATATATATATATTATATATATATATATATATATATATATATATATATATATATATATATATATATGATTGTGGGCTCGTGGGCGAGAACTCCACTTGATGGCGGGAGGGACCGGGACTCCAACGCGAGTGGTCCAACAAGCATTAGGGGAAGACGCCATCCTTCCGAGACCTCAGGAAAAATCATGAGCATTCCTTGACCCTGTCTTTACTATTCCACAATTGTGTGCTCTAGTGACTAGGGTGAATTGTGGCTTGCATAGGCTGGTATGTTTGGCTTCCGCATTTCTCTTATCATAAACACTAGCATGTGTAGGGTCTTGGCCTACTAGAATTGTTTAGGTTGCTTCTCTTGTTGGACTCATGTAGTGAAATTGAAGTAATTGGATTCGTGAGCGGCTTACCAATTTACCCCCCCCCCCTCTCGGTACGCCTTCGGTCCTTACACCATTGTCACTCCTTATCTTCAAAATGGTAGTATTGAATTCATTCTTTGCTCTCCTTGCAAACTTTCTGAAGATACCACTGGCTTGAGATTTATCCACAAGAAAGAAGGTCCAAGTGTATCTCATGAAATCATCAACAATCACCAAGCAATATAGATTACCTCCCAGACTCTTGTAATGTATTGGCCCAAACAAGTTCATATGCAAGAGCTCTAGAGGACTACATGTAGATATGAATGACTTGGTGGGATGTGAAGATGCAACTTGTTTTCCTGCCTGACAAGCGCTGCATAGTCTGTTCTTCTCAAAGGTCACATCCTTGATTCCTTCAACTAGATTCTTCTTGACAATCTTCTTGAGCTGATTCATTCCAACATGTGCCAGCCTTCTATGCCACAACCATGCCTTGGATGCCTTAGTGAATAGGCAAGTGTTTGGTGGCATATTGCTTGATTTGAAGTCTGTGACATACAAGTTCTCATGCCTTACTCCATGAAATACTAGCCCTCTCTTAGCATTCTCAATCGTTGCACCATCCTCATCAAATGTGCACTTGAAACCCATGTCACAGAGTTGACCAATAGACAAAAGGTTGAAGTTGAGGGTTTCCAAAAGAAAGATATTGGAGAGATGGAGGTCATTTGTGATGGCCAACTTGCCCGAGCCTCTAACTCTCCCCTTTGAGTTATCCCCAAAAGTCACCTTTTCACTGTCTTCATCTTCATCAATGGTGGTTAACATGGTTGGCTTCCCGATCATATGTTGAGTGCACTCACTATCAAGAATCCAATGAGTACCTCCACTCTTGTAGTTGACCCTGGCGGTAGCCATAAGACAAGCACTAGAGAAAGAAAGGTTAGTATCCAAAGCATTACTTGATTGACTAGCACCAACGTCATTGTGTCAAGCAGTAAGACCATCCTCATAGATAGGGATTCTTGCAATCCCGTCCTGAAGTCTTCTCCTGATGGGATAGTGAGGAGCACGATACCTCCAATGTCCATGACCATCCCCCATGTGCACACTGTCAAGGTCGATGTAGTAATAGGGAGGATCATGGAGGCCAGTGATGTGCTTAAGCACATATCCCACTTGTGAGTGGAGCACACGTATCATCTCCATTGCCCTCTCAATTAAGAGCTCATGCCTCCGATTGACAACCTCCTCAAGTAGAAAGCCCCTCCCAGGAGCTGTGATCAGTCGGAGGAGCTCGTCAGTTATTTTAATTGATGTTATCTTCTGAAGGCCCCTGAAAGTCTCACAAAGGTCAACATTTGAGTTTCTCACTATTTCATCAAATTCAAAGAAAAACTCCTGTTGTCGAGCTCGACGCATGTGCCAAAGTCGATCTTGTGGTGGAGGAGGTGGGGTTGCTGGAGACGAAGCCGAAAGATTGATCATCTCAAATGATCGAGTGAGCATTGTTGTTTGCGCTCCCCCTACACCAATGCGTAGTCCACCCGAAGTGCTTGGAGTAAAACTTGAAATGGCACTTGAGGTAGAGCTTGACGAAGCACTTGATGATGATCTTGGTGAATGTCATGCTCTGAAGGGGTTGTAGAAGCTGTTGCAACGCAGTCTTGTGGAGGGATCAAAGAAGTTTCAGCTCGAAGCTACTTCTTTCCCTTTGCTTGAAGTTGCTTTATTGTTTGCCATGGGTGAGTTCTTCCGTGTCATACTTGTGGTGATCTCCTCATCCTTGAAGAGCAGCTCAATCACGTCCTCGACGGAGAGATTCTTCTCCATGAGAAGGTCAAGGGTAACGTAGAAGAGCTTGCTACTCGGGAGCAAGGAGAGGATCTTCTAATCTATCACAATCTTGGGGAGCTCGAAAGAAGTTACTGCAATTCTGTCCACAATACCTCGCAAGCGAATAAGAGAATCAAGTAAGTCCTCATTGTCATTAGCATGAAAAGCAAAGAACTCCTCAACAAGAGAACTACTAGCATGATCAACAATAGGCTGACAATCATCATCAATACTAGTCATGCTAGTGGAGCACGTAAGATCAAGAGACACATCATTATCACTCAACACATTAGGCACACTAGTAGAGCAACCTATCAAGTGAACATTAGTAGAATCAAGGCACTCACTAGTACTAGGCACATCCACACAATCATCACAATCATCATACACATGATCGTCAGTAAAGGTATTTGCAAAGTCCACAAGAGTATCCATCAACTCATCTGGAATCATGGCATTTAGGTAGGTCTTAAAGCGATCCTTCCATGAGCCATGACCCGGCCCCGAATGGGATGACATCCCAACTCAATACGGTCACTACTCAAGGCGGTTAAGCCTTATGATGAGCACTTGGCACTGATTCCACTTGAAACGACCGAGTGACCGAGAGGGGGGGGGGGAGTGAATCGGGAACTCGCACTATGTACCAAATTCGCCAATTCCTAAAACCGACCACTCAAAACAACTCCTACACAATCCTTGTGGTGATCACACTAGCAACATAATGAACCTATGAAAGGAACAACAACCTAAGCATACTAGTGGATCACACAAAGGCAATACAACTCCTATGAAAGCTAGTAATAAAGAAATATGAAAGCACACCACAAGGTAGCAAGGGAGCCTACTCATGCAATTCTACAAGATAAGGAACTAGTGCACATGAGCATGAGTAGTACAACACATACAAGAATAAGCAATCACGCCAATGCAACTCCTGTACATGCTAGTGATCAAATGCGGAAGCTCAAACACTACTAGCAAGCAAGAAGCCTATTCATGCAAGTCTACAAGATAATCAACTAGAACAAGGCAAGCACACAAGCATGAATAGCGTGGTATGTAAGTGCACAAAGTAAAGCATCATAGTAAGAAGTAGAGTAAGAGATGGCTCATAATTTTTTTCCCGAGGTCTCAGAAGGATGGCGCCTTGCCCTACTCCTCATTGGACCACTCTCGCCAGAGTTCTGGTCCCTCCCACCACCAAGTGGAGTTCTCGCCCACGAGCCCGTAATCACTCCCCGAGTGAAGATATGGTGTGCATTACTACTGCACAAAGCACAAGCTCACCTCCCTCGAGAACCTGCCGGACTCCCCGAGCCGACACGGGCCCTCACTATTGATGCCCCTTTCACCGGCGGGCTCAAACAGTGTACAAATGTGTGACGGCCTTCACAACCAATCATGATAAGCTTGATCACTGACACCTAACCGGTCTAGGTCTCATCATAGACCAAGAGTAACAATCTAGATCACACCGTCAAGTACACCCTAGCCTTATATGTGCAAGATGCTCAAGTTACTCTCCACTAGCACTCTCAAGATATGCAATCTCTCCTCCTAGTGTTCTCCTCTCTTCCTCTTGGACCTTACCAAATGCTCTCAGGTATGCCACTGGCCAAGAGAGGTCACAAAGACCCCAATAACGAAGTTATATAGGCTCCCAACCTCAAACTAGTTGTTGCTCTACGAAATCAGCTTTCTGGGCCTACTGACCGTATGGTCTAGTCACTCCCTGACCGGACAATCCAGTCACTGTAACACAGTGCACCAACGGCTCTGACCTCTGTTGATTCATCTGCTGACCGTATCGTATGGTCAGCTGACCGGACCATTCGGTCTGTTTCTCTCTCCAGTCCAGAAACATTTCACGTTGTAGCTTCCTCGCTGCCTAGATTTCTCCATAGTGACCATACCGTCCGGTCACTAGACCTGACCGTCCAATCTCTGTGAGACCGACTCTGGCAGCTCCCTCACTTCTTCGTTGTAGCCTCCGGACAAAACCACATAGTGACCGTACAGTCCGGTCACCTCTAACCCCTCTGTCTGGTCTCTGTCCAGAAGCCGAAACTCCTCGTCCTCGCTTGACTTTGTTTCCCGGTTTCTCCGAATTGCTCCTTGGCTTCTCCACTGTCACCTAGTGCATGTGATTTCACCGAGCAACCTTGCACATCACCGACTAGACATGACCTAAGAGAATGACCTAGACCCCCTTGATATTTCGGTTTTTTCTATGGACTCAAAGCCCTAACAACTAAACAAGTGTACCCAACACTTGCACCATAGCTTGTTCTCCACTTTGATCCATCTTCATCAACCCTTGGACTCCATGAAGTTCACAAGCCTCCATGCTTGTGGTCTTTGTCATCAATTCCCAAGGCTGCCATTGACAATCATCATAAGGTAGAAGAGGTTTCCTATATGAACAACACTCGTGTAGATATTATTCACATTTCATGTTTGTCATTCATCACCAAAACATCATACCTTGTGGTGACCTCAATGGTCATGAACCTTACAATGGTCTTCACCACTTTTAACTCCACATGTTTCATTGCACCACGCTGACAAGGAAACATGTTGCTTCTATGACAGGCCGGAATGCATTGCTGCACAGTTCCATAAGAGGTGTCATCACAAATTGAGAATAAAAATCAGGTTTATTGACACAAGTTTGTCTAAATTTCAAACTTTTCCCTACAAAGAACTCATCATGATCCTCTTGATAACAGTAAAGATAGGAACACAACACTTAATTATGCCACAAATATAAAAAGAAATTTGATGAGTATCATAAATACATGCACAACCTAGGGGATTTGAGCAAATGTTCAGAAGGTCATGTACTTACATTTCAGAAAAACATCAACAATGTTCTCTGTTAGGCCCCCAACTAAATGATAAATTGACACAAACAAATTAAGTAGATTTACTTCGAATCACTGGTATGCACTAGAACGTTGTAATGGAATAGTTGAGAGCCAACTCAACATATGGGATTCACTATATTGGGTACCCTGTTGTACTAGAAGGGTATCAATTGGATCTCGGATGCTGACGAGATCAAAGCTACATGTGGATACATATTCACTACTAGTAGCGCTGCAGTTTCTTGAAGGTCTCACAAGCAGCCTATTCTTATTACAACGTCCACTATAGGGGCTGAAGTTGTAGCAATTGAGATAGCCACTAGTGAGACAGAGTGGCTGTGTGAGCTACACTACAGGTGTCGAGCTCCGATCAATGGGTCTCATTGAGGCACCCGCATCCCCTTCCTTCAGCACTCGACTTAAGTGCACATGTATGAGTGCAAGTATATGTACTTCTATATTCGTATCCTGCTGAAAAAAGAAAAGGATATATCCGAGATGTAATAGCAATCGATTAGCAGGTAGATTTGGTGAATCAATCGATCCTGGTGATTGATTCTTTTGATCATTCCTTAATTTTTGTTTTCTAAAATAGTAACCACCAATAATCACTATTTAATTTCGTGAATCCATGTTGCTAGCTCGGCCACTCTGTGCCGCTTATAATAATCACTATAAAAGAACCTCAGCATGCACATCATAGGAGGCGACGATCGAGCCACACTGATACATATTAGAGAACCTCCAATTGGTGGCCGCGTGCCCGAGATGGCGCGGGTGATCCTTGCCACGATCATGCACTGCAAGAAATGCACGAAGAAGATTAAGAAAGTCATCAAGAAAGTGACTGGTATGTATACGTAACTCAATCAGTATTTAGAGGTGTGCGTTGCGTGCATGACACAATGTAGTGCGGTCCCTCCTTTAATTTTATGCGTGCAGGGGTAAAGCGCGTGAAAGTGTCCGTTGAGTCTGGGCTCATGGGGATGGAGGGCACGGCCGACGCAGAGGCTCTCCAGGCGCGGCTCCAGGGCAGGGTGGTGGACATGCCTATCACCATCGTGAGCGACGGCACGCGGGAGCAAGGGGAGCCGGTTGGCGCCAACGCTGCTGGCAATAATAATGTGTTAGCAATAGTCGCAGAAGCAACTAGATCGGGAGAGGAGCAGGAGGAAGATACAAGAGATAAGCAGACTTGGGGAGGAAGAAGATGGATTCACGAATGGTTCTTATCTTGTTGATTGATTTATTACTCTCCTTCTCTCCCACTCTCCTTATATTACAAGTCCATGAGTCACGCAACACACTCCAGGTTTACCCAGTCTGGGCCAGACAAGTTGGGGTTGGGCCGCCTGGGCCGAGTGCTCCGTCTTAGGCTCATTGCTACCTTGCCAGTTCCTGGCCAAGTATCAGGGGCGGTGACATCTCCCCCTCCATTTGACCCTGCTTGTCCCCAAGCAGGCACTGCTGGAAACTCTTGTTGAATGGCCTCAGCGTCTTCCTAGGTAGCTAGCGAAACTGGTAGCGAAGACCACTTGATCAACAGCTGAGGCACCGACCGGATACCTCGAGTGATCACCCTTTTCTGAAGAACTTCCTCTGGAACCTGAAATACCATAGAACTATCAGGAATAATTGGTGATACCTAATCTGGTGAGCCGATGGCCTTCTTGAGCTGTGAGACATGAAAAACCGGGTGAATGGATGACGACGGACACAGGTCAAGCTTGTAAGCGGCTCCTCCAATTTTGGACAGGACACGGTAAGGACCGAAAAATTTGAAGGCGAGCTTTTGGTTGGACCTTGGAGCCAAAGACATCTGCACATAAGGCTGTAGCTTCAGAAAAACCATGTCTCCTTCCTGAAACTCACGCTCAAAACGCTTCTTGTCTGCTTGCTGCTTCATTCTATTCTTGGCACGAAGCAAATGCTCCTGCAGCAGAAGGTTCATTGTTTCTTTCTCCTCAATAAAAGAAGCCAGTTCAGAAGAGGAGCAATTGTTAGTCGACACACCGAAATGCCGAGGAGAATAACCGTATAGTGCTTCAAATGGTGAACAGCCAATGGCAGAGTGGTCAGAAACATTGTACCAGAATTCAGCTAGAGGTAACCACTCTATCCAACGTGAAGGGCAAGCATTCACAAAGCAGCGTAAATATGTCTCCATACACTGGTTAACCCTCTCTGTTTACCCATCGATCTGCGGTGATATGCTGAGCTCATCTTTAACTATACATCTGCTAGCTTAAAAAGTTCCCTCCACAATGCACTCGTGAAGATTTTATCGCGATCAGAGATAATAAAGGTAGGAAGGCCATGGAGCTTATAAATATTGGCTATGAAGACTTTTGCTACCACTGCTGCAATGAATGGGTGAGTAAGAGGGATGAAATGGGCATACTTGGTAAACAAATCAACCACTACCATAATGCAATTAGCCTTGTCGAGACTTAATCTCGGCATCAGACATAGGGTAGTTCATGTATGAGGATTTATATGTAGGACAGGGGTATGCGCAAGATCGAGAGACGATGGTAACACAAGACGTCGATTTAGACAGGTGATGTAAATATGGCCCGATCTTTCGAGAGGTAAGGGGATAAACTTGAATTTGGGGAACTCGGCGTCGACGACCCGGCTTGAATCAGACAAGATCCAACCCCGCAACAGTTACACCAAGCACAACTTGATTGTTCCTGCAAGCGAAATCGAGAACACAAGCAAGAGAGGATAAACACGCAATCTGAAATTGCAAATATGGATGAAGCAAATCACAAGAAAAGGTTCAAGCTCTGAACACAAAAGGACTAATCGCCACAGTGGTGTAGAACAAGAACAGGGGCCCTGGATTACTGTAAAAGGACTTGTCGTCACAGTTACAATAATTCGATCAAGTTTCTCTCTGGAAAACTGAACTAAACAAAACCCGAAACTAAAAGACGGTGGCTACTGAGTTTATATAGGAAACAAATACGTCCTAGGGTTGGGGGCGACCAGGGGGGGCGCCCACAACATGGGCTTAAGGCCCGACACGATACATGGCCAAGTTGGCCCAAAATAGGTGGCACAGCACCTTGTGATGGTCACATATTATGACTCACGACCCTTCTGGAGCTAGGATCAGAACCAAAATGACGGCGTCGTCGTCCTCCTTCCAACGCATCAAAGAACGCCTCGTTTGGACGTCGGATGTGGGAGATATCATCAAAACCGTGAAGGGGTGTCGGTTGAATCCAAGACGAATGCGGCGACCGAATTGGTGACGACTTGTAACTTGGGGAAGGCCATGACATGCGCATATCCAGCATGGTGATGTCCTCATCAACAGGTTCGGGCCTCCCGGAGGATAATAACCCTACGTCCTATGTTCTGTGGTATTTGTATTGATGTGTCTAGATCATAGATCTAGACGAAGAGGGTAGACCAAGATGATGATGTCTAGTTGTGTCTAATCTATGTCCCGTGTGGGATCTATCTAATTCAGCTTGTCCCTTGAGGAAGACCCCTGCCCCTCCTTATATATCCGAGGGGACAGGGTTACATGACGGAGTCCTAGTCGGTCTACTGCTCTTATCCTAGTAGGAGTCTACCTCCACTTTCTTTCTATGTGAGGTACCCCGGGTACAGGTCATCGACAGACACCCCCGAGAGTCTTGCAAGCTTGATGATAGTCTTAAGTAGCTTCTCGACTAGTTTATGCCATGTAGAATGCTTCAGCTTTGTATGAGCGAGCTTGTGAGAATCCCAAAGATCCAAAAATGTCTTCAAGAAATCAACAGGTGCACCGATTAGGTGCACCTAATTAGGTGTAGCCCCTGACTCTTGTATCATTTGGAAACTGCAAATAATGCAAGAGTCCGTATCAAGAATAGTCATGTTGGCTCTCTTTAAGGAAAAATCACTCAAATCATCAAATCCGAGTGATAAATAACTCAGTAGAGTGACGTCAATCACACCGAGTGATATATAATTCAAACAAGTGACTTCAATCACCGCTGAGTGGTTGATGACTCAAACCAATGACTTCAATCATTGCCGAGTGCTATATTATATATTCGGGTGACATCAATCACAGCCGAGTGAACGTAAGTTTATGACATCAATCATAGCCAAATGACATAGTCTTTGGCCGAGTGGCCTATGAGTGATTTATGAATAAAACGGGTGACTTCAATGATTATGTTCTAATCATAGCCAAGTACTAAGTTACCATGACTTCAATCATGATTAAGTAACCTTTCCTTAAGAATTGTAATCACTCATATCTTTGAGCTTTATTTTCACTATTATATACTGACTTCAATCAGTCAAGTGATGCTCGATATTTCACGTATATGACCATCAAGTCATAGCGACGTGATCATCAAATCATGTTTGAATGATTATGGCATCAACCATTTTTTATAATACACTTCTCATCAAAGAAGCACATTTGATAGAGTGACCATCAAGCCACTGTCATAAGATCATCAAATCATATATTTATATATTATGGCATCAACCATAAATTTGATATAAAGTGCTTCTCTTCAAAGAAGCCCCTGAGACAATCGTCATTATGAGTGTCGGTCGCGCTCAACTCAGAATATCATGTCTGAGTGGCAGCGGTACTTAACTCATGATGATAAGGTCGAGCGAAGAAGACAGTCAAGGTTGTTGTAGCTGCCGACCGCTGATGAAGTAGGAATCACTCGAAGTCGCGATGACCGAGTGAAGCTGACAGTCTGACATGTGGCCGACCGATGGTGGCGGTCAGATATGATGTGGCAGACCGATGTCGGCAGTCGGAGCTGGTGTAGCCGGCCGATGAAAGCGATGAGAGCTGTAAACCGACCGTTGAAGACAGTCCATGTTAGCATGGCCGATCGATGAAAGTGGTCGGAGCTGGCATTGTCGACCGATGAAGACGAGAAAATCACTCTATATCGAGTGGTGTATCCGCTTATCCATAAAAAATGTTCCTGACAATAAAGGAAATTAGGATAATTAGTTATAATTAACAGTGTTTGCTTGAAAACTTATTTTTATAAGCCAAACAAATCAATCGACTGAAAAGTCAAGTGTGTATCCATTTTTTTCCTATAGGTAGACCGACTGGCGCATAGCAGCGTATTCGCGCGTTAGCAACCGGATCGATCTATTGTAGGATACTTAGGACAAATATAAAGAGCTCAGAGCTCGGTCTGCCGCTACAATATCGGTCATAATTTACTCTTGCGTAGCAATCAGAACCAATTGACACATGACCTCTCGCAACTGGCTCTGAGTTTAGTGTAGTGGCAGTCTGTCGCGTAGCAAAGAAGTTTTATCCCTTAGTTGCTTGTCGGCGTAAGACCAAAAAATAAGACCAAATCGTAAAATAAAATGCAATATATCAGTCGAGGCTATAGCCAAAAAAGAGTGAAACAAGAATAGATGACATGGGTCATATGGTGTCAAGGCTGATGCACTACTGAAAGGTCACCGACCGACATGTGTACTGCTAGATTCACAAAAAAGTGAGAGAATACGTGTATAGATACACAAATAGCCCCCGAGCTCGATTGTTTATTGAAAAAGATTAAAGAACGGAGGCAATGAAAAGATGAATAAAGTCACAAATAAAAGCACTGATTAAAAAGCCCAACTTTACTCATCAAAAAAACTACGACCTTCTGCTTAGAAAATAGAGATAAATGACCGTAGGAAAAAAGAATGAAGGACATGAGCCCAAAATCTCGAAAAATAAATCGAGAAAGTATAAAGATACTTAGCTTTGTTATTCAACGAGTTGAAGATGAGCCCCCGAGCGTGTCGATGCGGTTTGCGAGTGGTCGAATGTCGAAGTCGAGCCATCATGTCACTGAAACATCGAAGCTCAGAGTGGTTGACCGAGACGCTAAATCATCGAAGGTGTCACCGAGTGACCGAGTTGTCAAGTGACCGAAGCGTCATGTCATCGCAGGCATCATCGAGTAGCCAAGTGGATGAAAACCCAAAGCGTCAAGTAATTGGCAGCGTTGCTGAGTAGCTGAGTAGCCGTTGAGTTGTAGTGTTACAGCGATGTCGCCGAGTGACCGAGTCGAGACAATATTGCCGAGTGACCGAGTCGCGGTGATTGCCGATGCACTGAGTCATCGAAGACGTCTTCGAGCGGCCGATGGCCAGGTGAAGGCAGAGTAGCCCTCGGGCATGTCTATGTGGCCGCTGAGCGGTCAAACCGTCGAGTCGCGGTGATGCCGCCGAGTGGCGGTCACCCTCGTCGAAGATGTCGTCGAAGTGAATGGCGTTGCCGAGTGACCGGAGTCGTTAGGTTGATGTTGAGCCCCCAAACGTGTCCATGTAGTCGTCAAGTAATTAAACCGTTGAGTGGACAAATCTAGGGTGCCAATGGCATCAACCTTACTGAAGCAGGTATCCTAACCTTGATGTAGATGGCGAACGGTTGAATGTTACACCGACACCGATCTCTTGTGAGCTGCAGCAGCCCATAAGGTGTGCGAAAAGATGCTTTAGAACCGCAGCTTCTCTATGTGTTGTTTGATTTGTTGAGCGAGCGAGTGTCTGGCAGAGTTGTTGTGCTGATGAAGCAAACCTCGGCGTGGTCGAAGCACCGTGTACTCGAAGACGGGTGACAAAATTGGCTGTCCAATCAGTCAGATTACCGACTGTCCAACTGTTGCCGTGTCCGTGAGTTGTTGAGTGATATAGTTGCTATCATGCTGGTGACGTAAAGATGACGGTGTGTAGAAGCTGAACGGATCACCAGCCATGTATGCATGGTCCATGTCTATCAGGCCGTCCAGTGATTGAATCTATATCTGGCTTGGAACAGACCGCCTCGTGTGGGTACATGGTTGAGCGTGAAGGAGGATGAAGTCAACTTCAAGTCTCCGACACAACCTGGTCATGATGCCATGTCCTCACGTCCATGTAAAAGAAAGTAGCATGATTAGTTTTCATTAATCAAGTTGATTAGTATATTTGGAATAAAATAATATGGCACAAATAAAGAAAGGAAAGGAACTTCCTTGTTACTTCTGTGTAGTTCTTGCAGTAGTCGCCTCGGACTAGCTCCCGAGCACAACAACAACTCGATGTCGGTGGTTTGCTTTATCGGGGAACTCGTCGACTCCTTATGTCTTGATTCAAGCGGCAACCTTGTGCGGCGCATGCACGTCTCCGAGTTTTAAGTAACTCAACAAGTCGACGAGTCGGCGCATGCATGTATTTAGCTGCCACCACCACGACGAAATGTGAAGATCTCGTTGTTAACCTTGTTGGATGTCGTCTTGACGAAGACGTGATAACTTGTGCGATGACACGATGTTTCAACATCGGTCTGCTCGCGATTAGATCTTGAAGAAGAAATCTTTCGAAAACGTGGCGACTCGTGCGCTTCAATGCCGGTCTGCTCGCGATGAAATCTTGAAGTAGTAGATTGAAACCACCGATCTCGACGAGCCGATCGTCACGCTGACCCCTTCCTGGCGCGCCAAATGTCGAGACTTAATCTCGGCAATAGACATAGGGTTGTTCATCTATGAGGATTTATATGTAGGATAGGGGTATGCGCGAGATCGAGAGATGATGGTAACACAAGACGCCGATTTAGACAGGTTCGGGCCTCCCGGAGGATAATAACCCTACGTCCTGTGTTCTATGGTATTTGTATTGATATATCTAGATCATAGATCTAGACGAAGAGGATAGACCTAGATGATGATGTCTAGTTGTGTCTAATCTATGTCCCGTATGGGATCTATCTAATTCAGCTTGTCCCTTGAGGAAGACGCCTGCCCCTCCTTAATATCTTGGGGGACAGGGTTACATGGCGGAGTCCTAGTTGGTCTACTGCTCTTATCCTAGTAGGAGTCTACCTCCACTTTCCTTCTATGTGAGGTACCCCGGGTACAGGTCATCGACACGCCTTCTTTGACTAAGGAAGTCCATCGACAAAGTCCATGGAGATGGTACTCCAAGCAGAAGTAGGTACAGGAAGAGGTTGAAGAAGACCAGGTAACCTTGGCCTATCAGGTTTAGCTTGTTGGCAAATAAGATAGGATTTAACATACTCATGCACAACTGACTTCATACCTTTCCATGCAAAGATATGTTTGATTCTGCGGTATGTAACTGGCACCCCAGAGTCACCCCCAAGAGCATTGTTGTGCATTGCCACCATGATTTTCATTTGTAAAGCGTTGTTGTTGCCAATCCAGAGCTTACCCTTGTACTTAAGAATACCATCATGAAAGGTAAAATGTGGTACAGAAGAGGGTCCAGAGTAAGTTTGGCAATTGTGTTTTGAACAAACACATCATCACTATAAGATTCTACCACTTCATCCAGCCAAGGAGTGGTGCAAGTAGATAGTGCAGAACATTGAGAGTCATGTGTTACCTTTCGAGACAGGGCATCAACAACTCTATTATCAGATCCTTTCTTGTAAACAAACTGATATTGGAGATCAAGCAGCTTAGTGAAGACTTTTTGCTGCCAATAAGTGTGTAGCCTTTGTTCATTAAGATGAGAGAGACTCTGCTGGTCAGTGTGTATGAGGAACTCTCCATGCTGTAAATAGGGACGCCATTGCTCCACTGCAATAAATATTGCTAGATATTCTTTTTCATAAGTTGAGAGGCCATTGGTTCTAGGACCCAAAGCTTTGCTTATATTGGCCAAAGGATGCCCAGACTGCATAAGAACTGCTCCAACACCACCATCACTAGCATCAGTTTCAATGCAAAACTGTTTAGAGAAGTCAGGGAGTGCCAGAACAGGGGCTTGACTAAGAGCTTTTTTTAGGGTATCAAAAGCAATATTGTGTTCTTCGGACCAGATAAACAAATACTGTTTTTGGAGTACCTGTTTTAAAGGCTTGGAAATAACACCAAAATGCCAGATAAATTTCCTGTAGTAACCTGCTAGACCTAGGAAGCTTCTCAGTTCTTTAGTATTAGCTGGTTGAGGCGAATTGACAATTGCAACAATCATGCCAGGGTCAGTAGCTACATTGAAGGACCAAGAAGGTGACCAGAGGGGGGTGAATAGGAGCCAATTAAAATTCTTCTAAAAAACTTGGCCTATGTCCCAACTACAACCCAAACCAACCTCTAACCGAGTCACCAAGATTACACACACCAACTTGTGATGTGCCAACCCTAGGAATGACTCAAAATAAAAAGACACATAACGGAAGCACAAGAGGAACAAAAAGGAAAACAAGGAAGATCCGAGAGATCACAAAACTGAGCCTGACGGAAGTTTCATGGTGCCCGACAAAAGTTCCGAAGCCCCCGATGGAAGTTCTGTCAATCACAGAAGTTCCGATGGACGGGAGAACTGACACTCACATAAGTTCCGTGGTTTTTTACGGAAGTTCCATCATGGTCACAGAAGTTCTATCCTAGCCACGGAAGTTCTGTCCTGGGCAAAACAGCAGCTCCGTTCAGGAAAGAAAATTACCAAAACCCTATTAAACGAACTCCAAAAATCACAAAATTTGGACCAGATCATCCTCAATACATCATGACAATCCTCTAAAGAGATCCACTCAAAAAGCACAAGGAATCATTATGAATTTCAGATCTTGTGCCAAGAACACCAAAAAGGGGAAACTTGAGAAATCTTTCAAATCGATGGTGCTAGTGCCTTTGATTCGGTGAAGGACCCATATAGGGTTGTTCTAGCACATCATAGCACCAAGATCCCCCACAAAATCCATCTCAAAACTCACTCAAAATCGAGATCGAAAATCACCACAAAAATAGCTCCGAAAATAGGGGAAAAGAGATATTCGGGATTTAGGGAGAGAGGAAGAACTTGAGCATGAATTTGAATCTCATATCATTGATTCATCAAGTCAAGATACATGGATACATGGCTAGGAAGCCACCCTCTTCCTCCCCCTATTTGGAAGAGCAAGAGATGTCTCTCACACACCCACTACTCTCCTCTAAAACATGAAGACCTCTCCTAGCACTTTGAATGAAGACCTAAGGCAAGGCTAAGGGAAAGAGAGGCACCTCTTCCACCAGCCCTATCTCTCCTTATATAGGCCCAAGGTCTATTGCCCACATGACAACACTACCCTTGGTCTACATAACACACCCACCTTCCACCGGGGGCATAATCATCCATCTTTCGCCTCATCGCCCGAATGCCATCGGACGCTTCATGTCTTTGCTTCGTCTCGAAGCAAGCTCCGTGATGGTGCGACGTGCACCACCAACCACCGCCACCGGTTTTGAGGCCCAAACCGGGAAACCGCCTTGCACGCTTCTCAAAGCATGACTTCTCGATGTCGACGCTTGTCACCTTGTCCCGCAATCCTGACCACCGGCAAGTCTCTCCTAGTCCCTGTCCATCGGGCGCCCTTGTCACTTGTATCGGCATCCCGATCATTCGCCTTGACTTGGTCAAGACATCGTCTTCATCACCACCACGGTTTTGAGGCTCAACCGCAAAACCGTCCGTGCTTCTTGCCTCTCCACGTGTACGGTGTGGATTACCCATGACTTCACCCAGCATCCCGATAGTCTGGCCCCAAGTCCCCTACTTGTGCCCGATCCTCTTGTTGTTGACCGCCAAGTCGACTCCAGTGACCTACACATCATGAGACAAGCAAACACATTTTCCAACTCCTGCAACATCACCAATACCTCCACCAACTCCGATTAGTCGAAACCATAATCATGCACACACACATGCAATCCCCGGATTCCCGCATTTCAACTCAAACACCAAATCCGCACAAGTCAATTACTCATCACATATATTGCAAACCATGGCACATATCCACATTGTTTCTCAATCTCCCCCTTGATGAGTACATTGACAACCTCAAATGCATAAAGATTAGAGAGTGAAATGCGAAACCGAATAAATGCTTCTAAATGGCCAAACCCAAAGAAAAGGTGAAAACAAGCCATCTAACAAAGTAGGGATCACAAAACCGAGAATTGGCAAAGAAAGCGACTTGAGACACAAAGAATGTGAAAAGCGCAAGAAAACGCTCAAAATCATGAAATGCTCATCATGAAATGCTCCCCCTCAAGTTGTGGTAGGTCTCATGTAATGCAAAATGGATCGTTTTAAGTTTCTTAGCATTATTTGTGCATGACCCACTATTTTCTCCCACTTTGGCAATGAACTCATCAAAGAGGCAAAGGAACAAGAAAACATGCAATGCATGAAAATGCAAACCAAAGAAGCTTCAACAATTATGCAAACAAGCATTTAACTGTGCTAATCACAAGCATAGAGCTATGAAGTTTAAAAGCAATGCCGCACAACCATACAAAGATCAAAAATAGATAGCAATGCATAAACACCAAGAGCTACACAAGCTAAGAAGAAAGATTGACTAGCTTAGATAGAATCAAATTTGCTTAGCATGAAAAATCTGCCACCACATGTGTAAGTACTCCCATCCAAGGCAAAACAAGAATCAAGTGAATCATAAGAATCTAGCCAGTTTCAATCTCAACTAGGGCAACAAGCATTCATAGAAAATGGGCTCTACAAACGCTCACAAATGCAACAGAGACTCAGTTGATCAGGTGATTATTGTTTATCCTCATGTGTCCTCTTATCCATGCGGAGGGTCACACGACTGGGTACGGCAAACACCCCGAGGCCTCAAGTCATAGTGTTTGGATTTAGCAGTTTTAGAATTATTCTTGATCAATTGCACTTAGCAGATTATCCAAGGTTTATTCACAAGACAAAAGAGCATGCCTTTGCGGTAAAAGGAACACACATCCCACAATGTCCCATCATGAGCTAAACATTTACAAAGCCTTCCATTTCGCAAACACAAGGTGCCAAAGCCAAGACATCCTCTAGACTAGCCTCAATGCAAGTTTCAACAAGGATAAAAGCAATTATACACATGGTGAGCAAGTTTTAGCAAGATTAGTTCATGAGGTTCACAAAAAGCTTAGTTTACCTTTAAGATTAGGAAGTTGCTCACATTAGTCTATAACAGGCCATCTAGAAAATCTAAGCATGAGAGATTACCATCACATCCACACAACTTAGCTCAAGCTCAATCATAGAAAAGAGAAATGCAAGAAGGCATAAGAATCAAAGCTTATCTACCAATGCATATATTACATATGAGATGCGATGCATAAAAGGTAAGATATATATATACAAGAGAACACCAACTCCCCCTCAAATGATACCATAAGGATGACACACACCATGTTCCCCTTGAAGAAAAGCATGTCTAGAAGCATCTAGGGGCTTGGTGAGGATATCAGCTAGTTGGTTTCTGGTGTCGATGTATTTGAGCTCAACATCCCCCTTCTTAACATTGTCTCTTAGGAAGTGGAATCGCACATTGATGTGTTTAATCTTACCATGTTGGATTGGGTTTTTGGCTAAGCATATGGCACTGGAGTTATCACACATGAGTAGAACACTCTTAAAGGTTAATCCATAGTCCCTCATGGTAGATACAACCCATAGGATTTGTGAGCAGCAGCTAGCGGCAGCTACATACTCAGCCTCTATGGTGGATTGGCTACACTCGTCTGCTTACGAGAAGACCAATAGATCAAAGAAGTTCCCAAGAAATGGCAAGTACCAGAAGTGCTCTTCCTATCAATTCTACACCCAGCAAAGTCCACTTCCGAATACCCAATGAGATCCAGAGATGAAGATGCAGAGTACCAAAGACCAAACTTAAGGGTGTATTTTAGATATCTGAAGATGCGCTTGATAGCCTTGTGATGAGTCACCCTTGGGGAAGCCTAAAAGCGAGCACAAAGACACACCACAAAGTGTATGTCGGGTCTTAACGCTGTTAGGTACAAGAGGGAGCCAATCATGCTCTTGTACTCCCTTTGGTCCACTGCTTCACAGTCTTCATCAGGGTCAAGTGCAGTTGTAGTGGACATTGGTGTAGACAACGGCTTCACATTGACCATGTCGAACTTCTTCAGGAGATCTTTCGTGTATTTGGCTTGATGTATGAAAGTGCCTTGCTTGCAGTGCTTGATTTGAAGCCCAAGAAAGAAGGTGAGCTCGCCCATCATCGACATCTGAAATTCACTTTCCATGGCTTCCTGAAATCTGGACACAAGAACATGAGAGGAATCACCAAAGATGATCCACGTAAATTTTAACCATTAGAAAGTCATTGCCATGCTTGAGAGTGAACAAGGTTTTATCAACACACCCCATGACATACCCGCGCTCTAGCAAGAAGTTCTTAAGCCTAGCATACCATGCCCTAGGTGCTTGCTTTAGCCCGTACAAAGCCTTCTGAAGCTTGTACACACGGTTTGGGTATTTGTGATGCTCAAAGCCAGGTGGTTGTTTTACATAAACCTCTTCCTCTATGAAACCATTTAGGAAAGCACTCTTGACATCCATTTCATAAAGTATAATGCCCTTAGAGGCAGCAAATGCAAGCAAGATCCCAATAGCTTCTATGTGTGCAACAAGAGCAAATATTTCCCCATAGTCTAAGCCCTCCACTTGACTGAAACCCTGGGAAACAAGCCTAGCCTTGTTTCTAACAACCTCACCATCTTCCCCATGCTTGTTTTTACACACCCATTTGTTTCCTATGACATTGACACCAATAGGAGGCTCTACTAGGGTCCATACTTTGTTTCTCTCAAAGTTCTCCAACTCCTCATGCATGGCATTAACACAATGTTCATCAGATAGTGCGTGTCCAACATCTCGAGGTTCAAAGGTTGCAACAAAGAGAGAATTGGTAAAGCAGGCGAGATGTGTAGACCTTGACCTTGTTGTCCTCTCATAGATATTACCGATCATTTGTTGAAGTGGATGTTGACGCTGAATGTGGTGAGGAGCCTCTTTCTCTCAGAGCGTACCTCCCCCTAAACCATAGCTAGAGCTTGCTCGACAACTGCTGAAGTAGATGTAGAAGCTTCTGGACCCTCTGCTGGAGTGGTGGTAGCAGCATGAACAAGCTCGGATGTGGGATTGGATGACTCATCATCGTCATCATCCAAGCTCTGTAGGTCCTCTTCTACAAAAATGCTCTCCTCCATCTCCTTGGTACCTATAGTCTCAATCATATTGCTTGCACAAGAATTTGATTCATCAAAGGTTACATCGCAGGACTCTATGATGGTGTTAGTTTCCAAATTCAAAACTCTACAGGAATGACCAAGAAGGGTGTAACCAAAAAAGATGCCATCAGAAGATCTCAACTCAAACTTATCAATATTACCACGCTTGAGAATGAAGCATTTGCAACCAAAGGCACGCAAATGAGAAACAGATGGATTCCTCCCAAAACGTAGCTCATAAGAAGTCACAGTAAGAATTGAGTGTAAGAAAACCCAATTGGAAACATAGCAAGCAGTGTTACTGGCCTCAGCCCAGAACCGCCTCGGAGTCCCATGCTCATCGAGCATCGTCCGGGCCATCTCCACCAAGGTTCTATTCTTTCTTTCGACCACACCATTCTGCTGAGGAACATGAGGTGCTAAAACCTGATGCTCAATACCATGCTCAAGATAGAAGGCATCAAAGGAGGAGTTCTTGAACTTGGTGCCATTATCACTGCGGATTGCTCGTAATGCACCAGGGAGTTCCTTGAACAACCTCAAAGCTAAGCTCCAAAAGTGATGAAACACTTCATCCTTGCTCTCAAGAAAGTAAACCCAAGAGTAGTGAGAGTAGTCGTCAAAAATCACAAGAGCATACCACTTCCCACCCACCGAACGAACCCGAGAAGGACCAACAGTGTCCATATGAAGCAACTCTCCAGGGCGTTCAGTCATCACCAAATTGATTGGTGGATGAGAAGTGGCAATCATTTTCCTATGATGACAAAAAGCACAAACCAAATCCTTATCAAATTTGAGCTTAGGCAATCCTTGGATCAAGCCTGGTCCACTCAAGCGACATAACAAGTCAAAGCTCATGTGACCCAGTCTCCTATGCCATTTTCAGAGCTCAGAAGAAGATTGGGCAAACAAACACTTGTGAGAACCAGGAGAACTAGCAAAATCTGCCTGAAAAGCTTTCCCAATGCTAGAAATCCCACAAACCAAAGAGCCATTCGAATCAAAAACACAAGAAGCATATTTCTTAAAGCGCACTTCCAAACCAATATCAAGCAGCTAAGAAACAGAGAGGAGATTGTACTTGATATGCTTAACCAAACCAACATCCTTGAGAGTGAATTTTTCATTTACCTTTACCGTGCCTCTTGCCTGCACTCTCCCTCTCTTGTCATCTCCAAAGGTCATATACTCCCGCCGCTTCAAGAGAGTGAGGCTGGAGAACCACTTTGCATCTCCGGTCATGTGGCGTGAACACCCGGAGTGCATCAACCATTTGTTCTCCAAGATTCCACCTGCTGCCTACAAAGAACAAGGAAAAGTCGATGGCTCAGTGCTGGGGTTAGTCAAAAAGCATTTGGGAATCCAACACTCAACCATACAACCGGTAGTAGTCATCATAGTTCTTTGCACATTATCATTTGAATGCATGGGACGAGAACCATGATGGGGAAAGCGTCACCTATCAAAGCGTCTCGACTTGAACCTTGGGTTGTGAGGATAGAAATCATCTGGGTGAAAACCATATCCACGCGAGTGACGCTCACCACAATGGGGAAAACGTGGGGCGCCAAAGCATTGCTGCGCAAAGCCTTTGTTTCATGAATCAAAGCCATATGAGGGATGACTCTGTCCATGATAGGCACGAGAAAAAGAGCGAGGCTAAAAACCATCAAAATCATCATGATGCACATTTCTAGTTAACTCAGCTTGCATCCTCTCAATCCTCTTACGCCTATAACAGTACTCATCCAAGTCACCCTTACGCCCACAGAACATGCAAATATAAACACTCTCATGTTTAGGCTTTGTTTGCACAGGAGGTTTGGGTTTTGGACCCTCTGTTTGCTTTGGGTTCAAGGAGGTTTGGGGTTTGGTGGATAGTATGTGTCAATGGGTTTGATGGATTATTCCTCATCCTTGTAGCTAGATCTAGGCACAAATTTTCCCATATTTTCACTCTCTTTGTCAACCCTCTCAAATCCCAAATCCAAGTTATAGGTTGACCTACTAGAACTCTCTTTGACTTTTGCTAGGTCACTCTCAATTTTCTCCTCACTCACTAAGGTTCTTTGGAGCCTAGAAACAAGATAGTCATTTTCTTGGACTAGGACTTTGTTTTCCTCCCTAGTGATTACAAGCTTGTCCTTAAGAGAGACACACACCTCACAGGGTGGTGGAAGGACCTTAGAGCGAGTCTCAATAAGCAGCTTGGACTCAAGCTCTTTGACTTTGAGGGTTTGAGCTTCCATCTCACTTGTGAGCTTGGGGCACTTCTGACATGCACCCAAAAGAGTTGGCCTAGTTTTGAATTCATCAAGCTCCTTGAGGGCACTCTCAAGCTGACTGGCCACTTGAGTATGCACACTCTCCCTCTGACTCAGATCATTCATCACAACTTGACATGACTCACACTCTACAACAGTGACATCACAAGCAAGCTTAGACCTAAGTGAAGCAATTTCAAAATCAGCACTCTCCAACTTAGACTTAAGCTCTCTACTCTCACGAATAGCATTGTGAAGCTTATCATCTTGCAAGAGCAGAGCATCGCGCAAATGATCATGTTCAGAAGAGAGCTCATCAAGAGTGGGAAGTACCTCGCTTGTGTTGGAGTCAGATCCAGAGTCGGTGTCGTGGTCGTTCTTTGCCATGAAGCAAAGCCCAGTGAAGTCATCCTTCCTCTTGACTCATGGCTTTTCAACCTCCTCCTCTGAGCTTGTAATACCTTCGCTTGATGTGAGGTCGACATCGCTCAAGGCGGCAACGCAGGCGTGTGCAATGGCCTTGGCGAACTTCTTGGAGTTCTTGCCCTTCTTGTAGAAGCGGTTCTTCTTCTGCTTGAAGTCATAAGTGTTGTTGTCGCGGTACCCAGCCTTCTTCTTGTTCTTGGGACAGTCCACAATGAAGTGTCCTGGGTCACTGCACTCGAAGCAGGTTCTTGAACCACCTCCTCTTCTCTCCTTCTGGTTGTTGTAGGACTTCCTGAACTTCCTTGTGAGCAAGGACAGCTCCTCGTCAGGAATGCACTCCATCTGTTCATCGGAAGCTGCAACATGAGAAGGCAGAGCAAACTCTAAGGAAGACTTGTCAAGTGAGGGGTTAGTACTATAAGAAGCATCACTGTGACTACCTTCTGAGAGCTAGAAAGAAAAGCCATGCTTGAAGCAGGATTAACATGACTAGGACGAGATTTCCTAGACAGTTTATGAGATTTTAGCTTGCTATACAGTTGCTCACAGTTCAAGGTATTGAAGTCAGCAGTTTTTTCTAGAGCAGCAATATTAACCCCCTGAACATTTTTATCAAGAGAGTACAGCAGTTGCTTAGCTCTATCATTATCACTGTACACAAGGTTACCACAAGCCCGCAAGTTGCACACAATTGCCTCAAACCTACGAAAGGTGACATCTAGTGACTCACCAGGTTTTTGTGCAAAGGTTTGGTACTGTCTATTGTAAGAATCCTTACGCATAGACTTAACTTGATTGCTACTCTCATGGTACGTGCAAAGCTTAACCCAAATAACATGAGCAGTGTCAAGGTGTGCAACGCAATCATGTTCACTTCTACCAAGTGCAGAGAGCAGAATGTTGACAGCTTTGGAGTTTTGTTCATACCTGTTCAACTCACCAATAGGAGCGGTGTTGAGGTTGGCAGGTATGTTGTATTCTTGCTCGACGATATCCTAGATAGCACGTCCTTGACTCAGGAGTTAAGCCTTGGTCCACGACTTCCAGTAGGTGAATTCCTCTCCATCAAACATCCAGAGCTTGACCGTACGCTTCTCTATGTCACCTTCGGATCACAAAACCGGAGAAGGTCAACTAGTGATCAAATTGGCTCTGATACCAATTGAAGGACCAAGAAGGCGACTAGAGGGGTGGGGCGTGAATGGGAGCCAATTAAAAATTTTCTCACGAACTTGGCCTATGTCCCAACTACAATCCAAACCAACCTCTAACTGAGTCACCAAGATTACACACACCAACTTGTGATGTGCTAACCCTAGGAATGACTCAAACTAAAAGGATGCATAGCGGAAGCACAAGAGGAAAAAAAAGGGAAACAAGGAAGATCCGAGAGATCACAAGACTGAGCCTGACGGAAGTTCCGGGCAACGGGAGAACTGTCACTCATGGAAGTTCCATGGTTTTTGATAGAATTTCCATCAGGGTCACGGAAGTTCTGTCCTGGCCATGGAAGTTCTGTCCTGGGCAAAACAGCAACTCCGTTCGGGAAAGAAAATTGCCAAAAACCCTATTAAACGAACTCCAAAAATCACGAAATTTGGACAATGGTCATCCTCAATACATCACGACACTCCTGTAAAGAGATCCACTCAAAAATCACAAGGAATCATCATGAATTTCAGATCTTGTGCCAAGAACACCAAAAAGGGGAAACTTGAGAAATATTTCAAATCGATGGTGCTAGTGCCTTTGATTCGGTCAAGAACCTATATAGGGGTTGTTCTAGCACATCATAGCACCAAGATCCCCCACAAAATCCATCCCAAAACTCACTCAAAATCGAGATCGAAAATCACCACGAAAATAGCTCCATAAATAGGAAAAAAGAGAAATTCGGGATTTAGGGAGAGAGGAAGAACTTGAGCACAAATTGGAATCTCATATCATTGATTTATCAAGTCAAGATACATGGATACATGGCTAGGAAACCACCCTCTTCCTCCCACTATTTGGAAGAGCAAGAGATGTCTCTCACACACCCACTACTCTCCTCTAAAACATGAAGACCTCTCCTAGCACTTTGAATGAAGACCTAAGGCAAGGCTAAAGAAAAGAGAGGCACCTCTTCCACCAGCCCTAACTCTCCTTATATAGGCCCAAGGTCTATTGCCCACATGACAACACTACCCTTGGTCTACATAACACACCCACCAACCACCGGGGGCATAATCGTCCATCTTTTGCCTCATCGCCCGAATGCCATCGGACGCTTCATGTCTTTGCTTCGTCTCGAAGCAAGCTCCGTGATGGTGCTACGTGCACCACCAACCACCGCCACCAGTTTTGAGGCCCAAACCGGGAAACCACCTTGCACACTTCTCAAAGCACGACTTCTCGATGTTGACGTGTGTCACCTTGTCCCACGATCCTGACCACCGACAAGTCTCTCCTAGTCCCTATCCATCGGGCCCCCTTGTCACTTGTATCGGCATCCCGATCGTTCACCTTGACTTGGTCAACATGCCGTCTTCATCACCACCACGGTTTTGAGGCTCAACCGCAAAATTGTTCGCGCTTCTTACCTCTCCACGTGTACAGTGTGGATCACCCATGACTTCACCCGGCATCCTGATCGTCCGGACCCAAGTCCCCTACTTATGCCCGATCCTCTTGATGTTGACCGCCAAGTCGACTCCAGTGACCTACACATCATGAGACAAGCAAACACATTTCCCAACTCCTGTAACATCACCAATACCTCCACCAACTCTGGTTAGTCGAAACCATAATCATGCACACACACATGCAATCCCCGGATTCCCGCATTTCAACTCAAACACCAAATCCGCTCAAGTCAATTACTCATCACATATATTGCAAACCATGGCACATATCCATATGGTTTCTCATACACCACTACCATTGATAATATGACCCAAGTAGGTAACTTCTCTTTTTACAAAAGTGCACTTGGATAACTTGACTTTCCACTGTTTCTTTCTCAACAACTAAAGAACCCATTTGATATGCAACATATGGTCATCATAGGTTCTACGATAAATCTATATGTCATCGAAGAAGACCAAGACACACCTCCTGAGCAGTAGGGCTAGGGTAGAGTTCATTGCACCTTGGAAGGTACCTGGAGCACCAGTAAGGCCAATGGCCATAACCCTGAACTCATAATGACCAGAATGTGTCTGGAAGGTTGTCTTATATTCTTCCCTCTGTTTGAGCCTGATCTGATGGAACCCTGCTCTGAGGTCTAAGCTAGTGAACCAACTAGAATTACTCAACTCATCCAGAAATTCATTCATTATGGGTACTGGGTATTTCCCTTTCAAGGTGAGTGCATTCAGATGTCTGAAATCGACACTAAACTGCCAGGTGTTGTCCTTCTTTTTAACCAAGAGTACTGGAGAAGAAAAAGGGCTAGAACTCGGCTGGATGACACTAGTTTGTAACATTTCTGCCACCTGTTTCTCTATCTCATCCTTCATAGCAGGAGCATACCAATATGGTCTGATGAACACTAGTTTGGCACCAGGAATAAGAGGAATAATGTGATCACATGACCTAGAAGGAGGCAGGTCAGTTGGCTGTTCAAAGACTTCAGTAAATTCATTTATCAGGATTATGATATCATCGGGCATGTCTTCCTCTTGATCCTTTTCTTGCTCCATTGAGTAAACCACATGCACCACATCTTGGGAAGCATTCAGAGCTTGCAAAAAAGTTGTTGAACCTCGATAAGGAATAGATAGCCATTTCTCTTTCTAGTGTACTTTCATTGGACAGTGGACCTCCAGCCAATCCATACCAATTATCAAATCATAAGAACATAGAGGCAGCACTTTAAGGTCAGTATGAAATTCATAACCATTGGCAGACCACAAAGCCGCTATCAACTGTTGAGAACAAGATAACTTTCCACCATCAGCCACCTTCACCAGAATTGACTTATGCAAAGCTGAAATCCTAGACAACAATTTGGCCAACTTTGTGCTCACAAAGGAATGTGAACTCCGAGAATCAATGAGAACCAACACTTGATGACCCTGAATATCAGCTGGTAGTTGCATGGTCTTAGGGGCAGGAATACCAGAGATAGCAGCAACTGAAATCGACCAGCAAGAGGTAGCCTTCTCTTCCACAGCCATTGCGTTTGGTTCTGGGTCAGAGTCAACATCGGCCTGAAACAACTCCCACATTTCCTCAAGAACGTGCAATTGAACTGTATTGCCACATTTATGACCAAATACCCACTTCTCTGCACATTTTTCACATAATCCTCGTGCCCGGCAATAAGCTCAAAGAGAAGCCATTTTATCATCTATTGAACGAGTTCAAGTGTCCTCTTGATGTTTTTTGTCCTCCAACATTGGGCCCTTATCCGACTTCACCGATGGAGGCAGCAGCAAAGAGTACGCTGCACGTTGAAACGGACGAGAAATAGCTCCCTGAGAGGAATCCAGCTTCCGGTACTCCTTCTTGCGGTATGGTTCTGCCACCTCATCCTACAATTGAGCCAAAGCACAAGCAACATCCAAATCCGAGGGACGGTCAACAAGCACAGTAGCTTTGATATTATCTCGAAGACCATCAATGAAACGCATAGTATAATATAGAGGGTCGGTTTTGGATTCATAGGCTCCTAATTGGTCAACTAACTCAACAAATCTCCCAATGTACTCCTCGATAGATGAGGTTTGCTTGATGTGGAAAAGCTGACGAATCAGTTGCTCTTGCTGATCACGCCCAAAGCGGTCTAGGATGTGCTTGCGGAAATCAGACCAGGAGCAAGACTTGATGCGCTTCTCCACTGATTGCAGCCATCGAGTGGTTGGACTAGTGAAGTGCATACCTGCCACCCAGATCCACATACTAGGACCAACTTCATATAGATCAAAATAATCTTTACTCCTACTAATCCACAACCTACGATTATCCCCCTCAAATGTAGGGAAGTGCATTTTAGGTAGTTTGCCCATGCCCCCAGAACTATGACTGCCATAGCTATGACTAGCACCATGATCAAAAGGGGAATCAAACCTAAAGGGGAATCAAACGGGTGAAAAGGTTTTGGGGCTTCGAGATCAAACGTACCATTGGGTGGGAGGTGGGTTTGGGTGCACACACGCCCAAACCCAGACTCCCGACGTAAGTGTTCAACGCGATGCCCAAAGTTGGGGCCGTCGGTGTTTGCTCCGGCAGATGGGCGCTCGGATGCTGACTCATGTTCACCTAAGATCATGGGTTTGTAGTAGGGATCCTAGTTCTTGTGGAGCTTGGTCAGCTCTGATTTGATCCCGTCGATGGACGACTTGACCTCTGTGACCGCCAATTCCACGTACAGCCACCAGGACTCGAACACCGTCACCGCCGACACGAGCACGAAGACGCGGGTGGCCGACAAAGCTTCGATTTGGTTCATTCGGTCCGTCGCGGCCATCTCCAAGGACTCCAGATGGCCGTAGACCACCTTGTCGATGTTGGAGCAGAGCACGTCGGGGTCGAAGGCCGCAGAAGGCACGACCGACTCGAGGGCGGAGATGCGCGCCTCCCACTTCTGATCCTGGGCCTCGAACCACTTGTGCAGGGTGGTGAGGAACGACATCGCCTACGCATCGAGTGCGAGCTGGAGGTTGGGGTCGATGGCGCCCAACATCTTTGCTCGCCGCGTGTAGTGCTTCACCTCCTCCAGATCCGAGGACCGAAGTCTCTGATACCAATTTGTTAGCAACAATCACAGAAGCAACTAGATCAGGAGAGGAGGAGGAAGATACAGTAGAAAAGCAGACTTGGGGAGGAAGAAGATGGATTAACCCAATGGTTCTTATCTTGTTGATTGATTGATTACTCCCCTTCTCTCCCACTCTCCTTATATTACAAGTCCACGACTCACGCAACGCACGCCAGGTTTACCCAGTCTAGGCCAGACAAGTTGGGGTTGGGACGCATGGGCCGAGTGCTCCATCTTGGGCTCATTGCTACCTTGCCAGTTCCTGCCCAAGTATCAGGGGCGGTGACATAATGCCGTCAAAGAAGCAGCAGCTTCTTCCCCGCCGTGCCGCCCCGCTCTGGCCCCGCCCCTCGTCCTAGGGATGAAGCTGCACTACGAATCCTGCGCCGGGAAGGTCGTGGCGCTCACGATGAAAATCCCAAGTGTGTGCGCGGTATGTGAAGGCGAGCGGGGCATGGGGCATGCGGCATGTTAACTTGTCCGACTACAGGAAGAGAGACTTCATTCTCTGCTTGTTAACTTGCTGACCTTTATTATGCATGTGCGTTTCAGTGCATGGGGCATGTCACTGTAGACGTGGAGGCAGTCACGACGGACGTGAAGGCGCGCCGGGTGGAGGTGATCAGGACGGCCGACGCGTCGATGGTGGCCACCACCATCGGGGTCGACACGAAGAGGTCCGTCAAGGTCATCAGTGACCCCAGGGGACAGGCTTCACCGGGTACAAACAGCCCAAAAAGAAGAAGAAGAAGCCCACGGCACAACCAACAGCAGAGCAGGAGGAGCCAAAGGAGATGGCGGCCGCCGCTACCGAAGATGGCAACGCCTCGCCGGTGCTGACTCCCATCAAGCTGGACCCGCGGCAACCACTGCCGGCTCTGGGCCTAGGCCATAAGTGCGACGGCCTAGGGCCCATGCCAAGAAGGGCCCATTTTTTTCTGTGTTTGTATATATTGTTCTATCTCAAATTCTCCGCCCAAGGTCCAACGTCTCTGGAAAGTCCCAAGTCCAATAGCAGCCAGCAACAGTGCAACCAAGGCCTGAAGGCCCCCACGTACGTGTGTGTTTGGCTTCCACTAGAAGGCTCCCCAATCCCCATGTACGTGTATTTGGCTTCCACTAGAAGGAACACATTAGCGTATTGCTGCTCGCCACAGTGCCGCACCGCACGCTAAATGCAGCACGGCGTCCAGCACTGGATGGCGTCGGTGCCGTACACGCCATTTGGTGGTGGCTACTACGACTACCGTGGGGAAGGGCATGTATACGGCGGTGATCATCAGTCTTTGCGGCCAACAATGCCCTACCCGATGCCGGCGAGCTGCTACTATTCCTATTCGGATGGACCGCCAGGAGTACGTGTGCGTGGTCAGGAGAACGGTGACGATGATGAGAACAACGCCGGCTCGAAATGCACCATTCAGTAGGAATGAAACACTGCCCAAGCAAACCACCAAAACAATAACAATGAAATAAACAGCAGCTATAGATAGCCTTAGATTTGCATAGGCAGCCATTGCCATCTACAATAAGTTTTTCGACAATAACAGGGGCTATGGCTTGCAAAACATCCTTTATTTGACCTGGAGGATAGGATATAAACTCTTTATTACACAACAACAAAAAGACACTGTAGCGACGGTTAGAAAGGGCCTATAGCGGCGGGCAGGCCACCCCACCGCTACGCAAACGCCGCTACAAATATACGTTTGTAGTGGCGGGTGATCTATCGCCCATACAAACCGCCACTACAGACATATTAGTAGCGACGGTTAAAGATGTCAACCGCCGCTATTGTCAGCCATCAGTAGCAGCGGTTGACATCTTCAACTTCCGGTATTATTGGCAATTAGTAGCAGCGGTTGACAACATCAACCGCCGCTACTTGTTATTTTCCAAAAAAAAATAAAATTTAGCAAATATACATAAATCACAGATTCTGCATATACAAAAATTTACAAATCTCATCACAGATATTTACAACATCTCATCACAGGTATTTACAATCTCATCACAGATATTTACCTCTCATCATAGAATATATGCAACATTGTCATCAAAATGTTTAATCGAGCTTACAAAATATTTTATATGAACCCTAATGCATAGTCATTATTTTTTTATACATTGGGCTCATATAGTGCTCTTGATCCAGCACACTCACAAAGGGACCTATGTTTTGTTGCTAGTTCACTATTTGAGTCAAAGCACTTCCCTTCTGGACTAATTACCTCTCTCAACATAAAACGACAAAGAGAAGCTAGAACTAGATACATGTTATTTGTACTCAAGTGAATGCGTGATTGAGGAATCATACCCTTTCTGATCTCGGTGTTCCTCTTCATCTTTGCAGTCCATTATGCCTTTTCCCTTATGGCCCTCTGTGTCACATGAGTAGAGTATGTTAATATGAGATCTCAAAACTTAACTATTTGAGTAAAGTAAAATGGACATAAATAAAATCAACTTACCTCTTTATTAGACTCCTCAACGATATGATCTAGGTAAGATGAAGAGATAGATGCGAACATACACGTGTAGTAGCCGCAATGCACACTACCTTTTTGTTGCTTAAAGCACTATGTAGTAGAGAACACAAGTTAGTTACACTTTATATGATAGATACTACGATAAAGACATGTATGTTAGGCATATAAATCTTACCCAAAACTGATGACGGAAGTACATCTTCTTTTTCCGTTTTGGATGACATTTCCCTCCCGCTATGACATATATTTCATAAGCACTAAACGGTCGACAAAAGCATCATTAGATGATATTAACATTATCAATTCATATACACAAAGTAATTTGTTACCTATCTATGACTTCCACCATGTCGGTGTACAACTTCTTGTCATAGTCAAAACTGTCTAGCACGAGAACGTACTCATTTTTGGTAATTATCATAAAACAGATCCAATGATCGCTACAAGAATATTGACAACAAGTTACATACGATTGGAATTATCTTCAACATATGATAGATGACGAAGGCAGTAGTGGTCCAACTTACTTGAAGTTGTAGGGGGTTAAGATGCATTGTCTATCTTGCCACTTCAGGGCATAAATAATTTATAACCCGAGTCCTTGCTTCATTTCTCATGACCGCCTTTATTTCACCTATCTCTGTTGGTGTCTTATCCAGATAGTGATCCGGATTTACCATTGGGTTTATACTGCTTTGGTTGATGCGGTTCGGGTTGACGTAGGCCACCTTCCAATCTTTTCTATCAACACTCTTTCTTTGATAAAAAAAGAGTTCATGCTACAAAAAAAAGATATAAGGTAATATATTGAATTGTGCTTGTAATTTGAAGTAGATCGAACGTGAAACTTACATGCACCACAAGGTGATGAAGGTGATGTCGATCCTGCCTAGACGAAACATTAAGTGGACATCCTCCCATAATAGGCCTAAGGTTTGTTCATCGTCCTCTTCATTGAACACCTTAGTTGGAATCCTACAAGTGATTACGGTGACCTCTTCCTTCGACGCCATCATGTACTAGTCTTGCAACTTTCACATCTCCCACGGCAGGTTCTTGTACATGTTGTTTGATATAAGGAGCTTACCCAATTTGAATGTTGGGTAGTCCACATCGTCCGCAGGATTGTCCAAAATGTGATCGTTGTACGATACTTCATCCCGAGGATCTTGTTCTTGGATGACGAGCTTACCGGTGCTTGCTAGATGTTTTTTCAATCCAGCCAAGTACTTATCAACATCATTTCTTGCTTTTGGGTCCTTTGGCTCTTTGTCAAAACCGGTAAGCATCATTGGGATTACCGAAGCCTTGACGACAACTGGCACAAGCTGGACTTGGATTACCGGAGCCTGAACTTGAACCGCCGCAGCAGCTATTGATGGAGGCTCGACTTGAATTGTTTCCCGAGACTGAACACTCTGCGAAAGAGGCTCATTGTTACTATAGATTATAGGACTGTGAGTCGAGTCGACTTCCGCATGAGGAGATTGAGGCTTGTTTCCCGAGGCTACCGCAGACATAGGAGACGGCTGTCCACCTGTATTGGCTGGTTGGCTCGCATGAAAGGACCCGTGCCTAGACAATGAGGGTGGAGAAACTCGTGGTGAGAGGACAACTTCACGATGTTTCCAAATAATGAAAGAGCCAAGGGCATCTTGGAGAGTTTCTATACCCGCCTCAGGTATCGAGCATTCGATCTTGTTGCCCTCATAGCTAGGTACTATTTCTGACACGATGACATGCATGTAACCTGGGGGGATATCCCTGTTATGGAGCGCCTCTCCTAGAAATGTCGTGCCCGATGCAGCCTTCATCGTCTTGCCCTTGTAATCAAATGGTACATGCAACTTGCAAGGAGTATCCTCAGTGATGTCATCCGTTTTTTATTGCATGGAGACTGATGGTTGAGCGGAGACTGATGGTTGTGTGGAGACGGATGGCTGCATGGATGTGGACAAACCACGTAAGAAGGCATCCACCGCAGCTTTCAGGTTGGGGTCCAAACAACCGCTTTCTTTGTCGATAGCAAACATAAGAAGTTGTCACCTCCAATCCTCCTTGGCTTTATCTTCTTGCTCTTTCTTATGCAACGTATGCTTCTTGTAGAGGTGTGAGGATGTTTTAGAGAAACCTTCTTTCCATGTTGCCGATGATAACACTCCTCGTACCCGACCACCATGTTCTTTGGTCCCAATAGCCTTCGCTAGCTCATCCTTGTGATACTCCAGTGTACACATGCCAGCCTCCATCTGCGTCGTGATAGGGCCTTTCAAGGCTTGCACGACTTCACTTGTCGTGTGATCCTTCACAATGATCTCTCCTTCTTCGGTTAACTCAGAGCGACCATACACCCAGTTCCTGGTACGCCCATTGGTATTATGGATCAGGTTTTCATTCCGCGCGGAGCTTGGCTTCCTGCTCTCTCCAAATTAGAATCTTCTTTTTATATCCACCTGGACCTAACCGTGCCTTGAACTTGTTTCGCTTGTTTAGCTCAACCATCTTTTCACTAAGCTCCTTCGAAGCACTACTCGTCTTCTGCTCAACAAACTCATCCCATTCCTGCTGACTAATATTTCCATGCTTGTCGAATGGGGTTTGATTTTTCTTGATGTATTGGCAGTTGAGCTTGGACTTGTAATCTTGAAAGATGTGATTGAGAGTGGACATTGTAGCCTTCTTGGCGCTCTCGAGATCTGTTGGCTAGAACCGGATGGTTGCCGTGACATCAGCCCACATATCATCTTTTCTGCCATCCGGGACTTGGCGCCAATCTTGCCACGAGATTTTGCAATGGTCCCTCACCACTTTGCCGCAACGGTTCCGTCATTTGGCATTGACACCAGCGGGTTCAATCGGTTCTCCATCTTTAGGGTCTAGTGTAGTAACCTCGTAGATGCCCTCTGCCTTGTTCGCGGAGCGCTGACCGCGCTTGCGTTTCTGTGTGGCAACTTGGGCAAGCACCTCTTCCACTTGCTGCTCGAGGGCCTCATCTGTCACAACCTCAGCTGCAAATAGCCAACAGACACTTTGTCGGGGGCCCTAGGATATAAGTAGTAGATTTTAATTTACAAATTAGCTGAATAAATTAGAGAATTATCTTTGACAAGATACCTCATCTTGAGGCATGAAATCAGGATCCGGGCTCCCCAATTGATGTTCCTTTGGTAGTGGAGGATGCGGATCTTCTGGTTCTTCCCAATGTTCGCTTGATCCTTCATCGTCTGAAGATGACCTCGCTTGTGAGTGTGCCTTGAGGGCGTCTTCCTCTTGAGAGGGCATATTGTCCATCATGACGAGAAGACTTTGACAGCTAATGTTAGATATGACGACTAAGTTAGAAAACAAGGAGTATGCACATTTCATCATTGAGCATAGAGACAAAGAAAACAAAAGAAAATAAGAGACAAAGAAAACAAAAGAAATTAATAGAAAAATCAAAATTTGCTCTCAGTGCGGGTTGCCGAATCAATGGCCTTCCAACGCTTTAAGATCCTTGACTCATACAACAACATATATCCGATTCCTAGGATATGGTCCATGTTGTTGGACTAGCCTCACTTAGCCCGCTTTCATCATTGAGCATGGGTCGATTGCCTACATAGAATAGATAAGTAGTACAGAGAGACAAGGAGAAGAATAGAAAAATCAAAATTTGCTCTCAGTGCGGGTTATCGAATCAATGGCCTTCAACCACTCTAAGATCCTTGACCTGTACAGCAGCATGTATTCAATATCCTAGGATATGGTCCATGTTGCCACATTAGCCTCACTTAGCCCCCTTTCATCATTGAGCATCAATCACCTACATAGAATAGATAAGTAGTAAAGAGAGACTAAGAGAAGAATAGAAGTAAATAATAAGTACAGAGAGACTATAGGGCAGTAAGTAATATGACATATATATGGCCACAAGTAAATAATAAGTATAGAGAGACTATGGCACCCAGTACACACAAACATTCTCTCCAGACTTTTTATATGTAATTTACTGAATAGAAAGCCTAGAGAGAATGCTTGTGTGCACCAGTTCTCCAGACTTTTTATACACTAAGTACAAGCAACAGATTCAGATACGGCAGCAAAAGAAGTACCACATTCAGCAAATAAGCAACTATAGTGAGCATGACAGTGAGCAAAAAAGCAAGCATATAGGACAGCTAGCACATTTAGATATGGCAGCAAAAGAAATACCACATGCAGCAAATAAGCAACTATAGTGAGCATGACAGTGAGCAAAAAAGCAAGCATATAGGACAGCTAGCACATTCAGATATGGCAGCAAAAGAAATACCACAGGCAGCAAATAAGCAACCATAGTGAGCATGAATGTGCTATAAATGTAGCATATGGCAGCAAAATAAATACCACAGGTAGCAGCTCGCTCTTAGTATTGAGTATATAAGGCAATGAGCATCAACCTAGTATACAAGGCAGTGAGCATCAACCTAGCTCAGTATAGCGACAAGTAAATAACACTACGGATTATTCAGAAATGGCAGCAATGACAATAACACACCGATTCTCAGAATTTTTTGAACCGTGACACACCAATTTTCAAAAATTACCTATGCACAAATAAAGATAATCATACTATGATCATTTCAGAGCATATGAGTATATGACATATACATGTAGAATTGATGAAAAATAGAGTAAATATGGCAGTGAGCATTTAACTACAGTACTAGAAATCATGAGGCGCATAGCATATCAGTGAGCATAGTGAGCGCAAATACCAATTTTCAGTGAGCATAGTGACACACCAATTTTCAGTGAGCATAATAATGAGCATAGTGACACACCAATTTTCAGTGAGCATAACAGTGAGCATAGCGACACCAATTTTCAGAAATTACCTAAGCACAAATGAAGATCATCACTTTTGCTCAAATCCTAGCATAACAGTGAGCATAGTCAGCACAACAAGTTTGGCCGAAAAAAATACCATTTCTCAAACAGTGAGCATAGTGATCACAGTAAGCTATTGCCGTATTTCATCGAACAAGAACAAAGGGTGAGACAGGGAGGGAGGAGGGTTGAGGAAAAGGGTGCACCTGGTCGTCGATGGGCAGGAGGGCGTCGGAGAGGAGGGGAGAGGGGAGGAAAACGAGGTTGCAGTGCATACTAGAGAGAAGGAGCAGGCCGTCGAAGAGGGGGAGGTGACGATGCTCAAGGATGACGAGGAGCCCGATGTGGTGGCGCAAGGGGACGGAGGGGAGACTGATGCTACGGCGCTCGGGGACGAGGGCGCCCGCGGCAGCGGCGCTTGGGGACGGAGGAGCCGTGCGCTCATCATCGATGAGGGGGAGGAGGTGGCGATGCTCGGGGACAAGGAGGACGCCCACGGTGGTGCAAGGGGATGGAGGGAAGCCTGATATGGCAGCGCTCGGGAACGAGGGGCCCACGGCGGCGGTGCTTGGGGATGAGGGGGCCCGCGGCGGTGGCGCTCGGGGACGGAGGAGCCTGTGCGCTCGTCGTCGATGAGGGGGAGGAGGCGGTGACGCTTGGGGACAGAAGAGCCCGTGCACTCGTCGTCGATGAGGGGGAGGAGGCGGCGACGCTCGGGGACGGAGGATGGTGCCCGTGTGCTCGTTGTTGATGAGGGGGAGGAGGCGGCGGCGCTCGAGGACGAGGAGGGGGCCGCGGCAGCAGTGCTCGGGGACAGATGAGGGGGAACGCGCAGTGGCCGTTGACGAGTAGAGGAGGAAGAGGCATGACGATGGCTGTGCTCGGAGAAGAGGGGAGGCGGTGCTCGGGGAGGTGGAAGGGCAGCCTGACGGCGCCGTCTCTTCTACACCCGGTTAGGGTTTGGGCCCCACCGCGCCCCGTGTTTATATAAGGCAATGCTCTTTAGTGGCGGCTCACAAAGGCAACCACCGCTACAAAGGGATAGCGTGGTTGCCTTTGTGAGCCGCCGCTAAAAACATGTCGATTTAAAAAAAAAGATAGTGTTATTCATTTTCCAATAATTGTATTATTCATTTTAGCACCTAATTTTTTTATAAATAATATATTAGCCCTGGAATTTTACAAAAAACCCCATAAGTTCATTGTAAGCTATATTTTAGTCCTATCTTCTATAGTTAGGCCCTTGTACTTAATAAAAATTAATATTAGGTCCTAACATTTTGTAGAAACAACCCTATACTTTTTATTAATTACATTTTAGTCCTAATATTTTTTGCACTTTCATTCTTGTCATTTTATAAAATTACAATATTTATATTCAAATAAGCATAAATTATATAGAATATAAAACAAGGTTCGAATAATAAAAGGTACTTAACAAAATAAAATTACATGATGCTTGAGTTATCCTTGAACGACTTTTCCTTGGCAGTGATCAGTGCGTATGTAGGGCATTCCGCCAGCAAAGGAGAGTCTTGCTTCCAAGACTTTAAAATTTTTAGGATCTATGAAACATGGCACCTCGTCATATTGATTGTAGTCATCTCGATCCTCCATATTCTCCACTTCGACGATTCTTTGTTTACCTGGAACAACAATGTATTTATTTTCATCCTTTGGATCAAGTACATAAAACACTTGTTCCACGGCCTTGGCAAGTATCCAAGGCTCATCTTTGTAACCAACATTGTTAAGATCAACAATTGTGAAACCATATTCATCTACCTCGATGTCATTAGGATGCTTCACCCATTTGCATTTAAATATGGGAACCTGTAAATTTGCACCGTAGTCTAGTTCCCATATTTCCTCAATGTACCCGTAATACGAGGTCGTCTGGTCCTCTTCATCAATGGATTCTACTCGTACACTGCTGTTTTGACACTTGCTCTTCTTATCCTACTGTTGTGTGTAGAAGGTAAAACCATTGATGTCGTATGCCTGAAAGGTAACCATGGTTCTTCTTGGGCGGTTAGCTAACTTTCTCAACATTTTCTCTTCCACAGACTCGCCACTTGGAAGGTTTAGGGACCTAAACCATGATGTGAAAGAGTGCTTGTGCTCGTCTATGATACATTTATTTGTTGCATCCTTGTTGTTCTGGCGGAGCTCTAACAGATGTTTCTCAAAGTACGGTCCCACAATCTGCGTCTGTTACAATACGCTGAAATATGCTTGGTCCACTCGTTTGAAGTCATGGTCAATGAACGATCTACGTCCTTTCGTACCTTTTCTAGATAATCTACCCTCATGACAAGACACAGGGAGACCAATTGATCTGCTACCATTATTAATGTAATCTGAGCAACATTCGATGATCTCCTCAGTTGTGTAGCCCTCGAGCATAGAACCCTCTAGATGTGAACGAGTACGTACATAGCGTTTCAATACATACATGAACCTCTCAAATAGAAACATCTGATGTAGGTAGACGGGGCCCAATGCAGAGATCTGGTCAACAATATGAATCATGAAGTGTTCCATTGTATCAAAAAAGGATGGAGGGAAGACCATCTCAAGTATGCACATTGTTTCTTTCATGTGGGTCCGTAGGTCATTTAACTCATCTTCAATTATCACCTTCTTTGATACCGCGTTAAAGAAGTAGCAAAGGCGAGTTACAGCCAACTTCAGCCATGGTGATTTAACATCTCTGATAGCAATAGGGAGAAACACCAAAAGCATTATGTGGCAATCATGAGTGTTGTACCCACTTATCTTTAACTCTTTCATGTCTACAAGATTCTTGACATTCGATGAGAAACCCATCGGTACTTTAATCCCCCTGAGTCACTTGCAGAATGCTTTTTTCTCCTCAATCGTAAGTGTGTAGGCTGTCGGCGGGAGAAAGTACATTCCATTTGCTCTTTCTTGCGGATGGAGCTCTAGTCTTATTCCCATCACTACAAGATCTCTATGTGCGCTGAGTCCATCCTTTGTCTTACCGGGTTGGTCGAGTATAAGTCCGCTACTACTATCAAATACACCCTTCCCAATATGCATCCAGTCGAATGCATGATTCACTTCCAAATCTTTCCAATAATTGAAATACTCGAAGAAAATGGATTTCTTCTTAAATGGTGTGAGACCTTTTGCCTTTTTGACTCCCTTCACCGACTTTCCAAAAACAAAACTGATGTTTTTAACAAGGTCAAACACGACCCTGCCAGTACAACGGTGAGATTCTTTGTCATTCTCAACTTTGCCATCAAAGTATCTAGCCATCGTGCGATACTTGTGTTTTGTTGGTAAGAATCGGCGGCTTCGCATATACACTAGCTTCTATGATGCTGGAAGGTACACATGGGATGTATCATCAACGCATACAAAACATGCTGCCTTTCCTTTGACCTGTCCTGATAACGCCCTTAGTGTCGGGGAATCACTTACCGTGCAAAAAGTAATTCCTCTGAGTGTGAAATACTCTCTTAGATACTCATCCCATATACAAACCCCCTCCAACCATAGTTTCTGCAGGACTTCGAACAATGGTACTAAGAACACGTCTATGTCGTTACTAGGTTCTTTGGGCCCAGATATAAGAGTGCTCAGTAGTAGGTACTTACGCTTATGGCATAACCATGGTGGAATGATGTACATTGCTAGTATCCCTGGCCAAGTGCTATACGGATTCCTCATTTGACCGAATGGGTTCATCCCATCTGTACTCAATGCAAACCGTAGGTTCCTTTTCTCATTAGAGAAGTCTCGATGATCCTCATCGAACTTTTTCCACTATGTTCCATCTGCGGGATGCCTGAGCTTACCATCTCCCTCGCGTGCATGCCATGTCATCATTGCCGCATCCCTAGGGTTGGCGAACAAGCGTCTGATGCGATCGACCACGGATTAGTACCACATGACTAAGGCAGGAACCTTACTGTCATCACTATCATCGATGATAGAACTCCTTTTCTTCTTTCTCCCCTTAGTTGTGTTCTTCATGATGAGGACATCACTCCTAAGGATATATGCAACACTCCACCAATTCTGGACTTGCAAGGTCCAATGACTAGAGCTCGTGCACGACGACTAAATTTAGAGGTGAGCTCGTTTCTACGTTCTTCATTATATGTCACTTTTGAGAATGGTTTGCTATCTAATGATTATATTGTAATTAGGAACCATGGAGAGGACCAGGAGATAATGGGAGAAGGACTTGGAGATGTGGAGGACCAGCAAGGACGTGGAAGCCAAGCTGGAGGCCCAACCAAAACCGACTTCGAGTCTATTTCGGGGCTCAGGACCAGTCTGCACTAAAACGGATGCCCAGGACGCATACGGACTCGGATTTGGAAGTTCTACATATGAACGGAAAGATAAGAAGAAGACCTTTCAAATTCCGCCGGTCTTATATCAAAATTCATCCAGAGTCATCGTAAATCATTGAAACAAGAGAGGGTCCAGAATCTATTTCGGTGCTGCGTCGCCTGTTTTTGGCCTTTGAGCTTTGTATCTAGTTGAGCCCAATTAGGGGCGCGTCCAGAGGGTCTTGTATGACCCTAGGGTCTTCATATACAGCCACCACCACACCATTAGGGTTTGGGTTTTGCTTAGATTATTCTGTTCATAACAGTTTCGCCGTCATCACGGTTTGTGAGGCCCTAACTTCGTGAGATTCATAATACATCTGCAATTGTGTTACATTCTTCTTTGTTCTTGCTTGTTTTCTTGATCCACACACAGGGATTAGCCTTCTCGGCAAGGTCAATCATTTTAGGACGGTTGATAACCAGAGGAGACGTCGTGCTACGATTGCGAGGTTTAGAACGTATTGTTTTGAAGCCGGATCGATTTGTGTGTCGCCTCCGACCAAATCAACGTATCCAGAACCTTTCGGAAGATCGGGAACCCTTGTCCACATCAAATGGTAATCAGAGCTTCAGGTGCACCGTCAGGTTCGCAATACCCTTAGTTAATTTTGTTTTATGTTCATCCTATCGTCCACAGAAAAGCCCAAAAAAAATTTCCCTCCGCCCAAAACCACGTGTTTAGCCTCTGCATATTTCAATTTCAGAGTCCGTAGTGTTGAGTTTGTGCCCTAGTTCTTGTTTAGTCACTAGTTTAGTTTGTGTTTTTGTCGTCAGTAGTGTTTCCCTTGCAATCCTAGCCACCATCCCCTTCACCATCCTCTGTTTTGTTGGCTTTTTGTGCTAGGGTTGATTGATCGACACACCTAGCCTAGTCCCACCCTAAACACATCGTCAACACCCCAGACCAATCCCCATAAATTCCACTTTCCGCTGCCTCCATACCGCAAAAAAAAATCCTACCCGATTCCAAACCCGACCCCAAACCCGACTCGGGTTTCGCCTCAGGTTTCTAGAAAACCGACTCCGACCCCCCTTCGGTAAACGGGCATAACTTTTCGCTCGGTTATCCGTTTTGGCTGAAATTTTTACAGGAGATTCTTGACTCAAAGTTGAGCATACACACACTTGGCTATTCCTTGTGTGCCCTCGTCAAAAAATTCAAAAAAAATCGGCAAGATAAAGAAAAAATTGATTTAAGTTCCAACCCGACGTTTTCTGCAACTTCAAGATTTTCTGTAGGCCACATCCTACGTCTGTTTGAGCTGAAATTTTCTGTGGATTCTCCCCCATTGTTAGTGAGTTGGAGAAAAATATCAAAAAATAAAATAAAAAAAAAGAGATTTGAGATTTCTACTAGTGCTACATCTAGCCCCCTGAAATTTCTGGATTTGGCTATTTTGCACTTAGCCCCCTGTTATCGCCAGTGTGCCTTTGTCTCCTTGTTTCTACTTTGCTATTACTACTGTTCTAGGATATATTTAGACTAGCGACTAGGGACAAGTTACTTGGGCACTTATTCAACTTTACTCTCTGTTTTTGATTTGTGTGTCACTCACATATATATATTTGGCCTTCCTAGCTCTACATATTTCTTCTGAACAGCACATAGGTTCTTTTGTGACCCTTGCAATCGTGGAACACACGTCCCTGGTATCCTTTGTTTTGCTTTCCAAAACTTTGTAAGAGCTTTGTAAGGAGTTTCCTTTTGCTGTGTTGAGAGGCACCACTGCTTAGCTGTTTTGTAGGGATAACCTTCACTGTTTGTTTCCTATTTTGGTGTTTGTGATGGCAGGAAGTGATGACGGAGAGATGGCTTCACCCTCACAATTTGCTGAGTGTGTGAGCCAAGAGCAGCTCCAGAAGGCTTTACAGGCTGCTCAGAGTGATTTGGCAGAGACGATCACCAGAGTCGTTACTAATGCGGTCAGCAAGCTTCACATTGGAGAAAGCATCAAGCGGTTGGAGAAGCGGGTCTCTAAGTTAACCGATCAGGTTGTCGCGTTGGAGACCGCTCCCAAAACCAACAATACGAACACCAATAACAACAACGACGACGTTGAAGACATCCATGATGAAGACACGGTGTATAAGGCTGATGGCACCGTGGATAGGTCAGCTACAAGGACCGCACGATTACGACATCGTTTGTAACATAATACTCAAGGTATGGGTGGTTTCCATATCTACAATCGTCGTCCACACGGTAACTATGCTCTAGATGACCCGTATGCTAAAATTAAGTTTTCACTTCCTTCGTTTTTGGGTCAGTATGATGGTGATGTTTATCTTGATTGGGAGATGACTGTAGAACAAAAATTTAATGTCCACCTTGTTCCTAAACAACATAGAGTTAGACAAGCCACTAGTGAGTTTAAGGACTTTGCTATTGTTTGGTGGAGTGGTCTAGCTGTTGAAACTGATTTGCCTACTACTTGGGAAGAACTTAAGGTAGCAATGCATGATCGTTCTGTTCCTCCTTCTTTTTGTAGAGAGATTCGTAATAAACTGCAGCGTTTAGAACAAGGAGATAAGACTGTTCAGGAGTATTTTAGTGAGCTTCAGAAGGGTTTGATTCGTTGTGCTCTAGTTGAAAAAGTAGAGGATCAGATTTATCGCTTTTATTCTGGTTTAAGAAAAGAAATTCAGAACATCCTTGATTATAAAGAATATTATACCCTCACTCAGTGTTTCTAGTATGCTATGCTTGTAGAGAAAGAATCACAGGGACTTTTTCAGGCTTTTGAGGAGTACAGCAAGTCAAGGAACTCCTACCCCCCACGCTCGACGGGGACTTTGGGGCTGCCCAGGCCATCTTTCCAGCCGCCCCCACCAACAGCTATGAAGGGAACCGGTGTTGTTTCTGCAGCCCCAAGATCAGCCCCTGCACCTTCTATGTGTTTAGGTAAAACTTCTGTGCAGGTACCAGCTAGTAGAGCCTCCTCTGTTGCTTCGACGGGGCGCACTACAGGGATTCAGTGCCACCGTTGCCATGGACTTGGTCATGTGCAGAAAGATTGTCCAAGTAGGCGGGCATATGTGGCGACAGACGATGGCGGTTACCTGAGCACCTCCGATGTGGAGGATGAGGAGGAGGACGTCACTGCCACCAGCAGTGACCTCGTCCTTGGAGGCAGAGACACCACAGGATACATGAACATTATTGTTCAACGTGTCCTTAGCACACAAGTTCAGCCTGACACGATGCAGCGCCACAACTTATTCCAGATTTTCTTCGTCATCAAGAACCGTCGAGCACGTGTCATCATTGATGGAGGGAGCTGCAATAACTTGGTGAGTTCTGATGTGGTCAATAATCTTGCTTTAACCACACGTCCACATCCACATCCATACTACATTCAGTGGTTAAACGACTCTGGAAAACCTAAGGTAACACAAACTTACAGAGTTCTTTTTTCCATTGGTTCTTATGCGGATTCTGTTGATTGTGATGTCGTACCCATGCAAGCATGTTCACTTTTATTGGGTAGACCTTGGGAATTTGATAATGATGTTGTACACCATGGTAGAAGTAATAAGTACACTTTTATGCATAAAGGATCTAAAATTACTTTGTTACCAATGACCCCTGCTGAAATTATACAAGCTGATTTAGAAAGAGCTGCAAGTTTGAAAAATAAAGGTCCTGAAATTCAACAACATGTTAATTCTAATTCTACACCTAGTAATGTTAATGATTCTTCAAGTTCTAAGGGTGCTGGAATTAAATTACAAGGTCGTTCATGTCTTGCAACAAAATCTGAGCTTGCTGAAATTTCTGATAATGATGATATTTGCTATGCTTTGATATGCAAAGAAGCTTTGTTTTCGCTTGATGATATTGCTTCTAGTGCTTTGCCTCCTGCTGTCACTAACCTTTTGCAGGAGTATGAGGATGTTTTTCCAGCTGAGATACCCCCGGGATTGCCACCTTTGAGAGGGATTGAGCATCAAATTGATTTGATTTCGGGTCTACTTTTCCACATCGTGCTACTTATAGAACCAACCCTGAGGAGACTAAGGAGATACAACGACAAGTTCAAGACCTTTTGGATCGTGGGTATGTTCATCAATCACTTAGTCCTTGTGCTATTCCTGTACTTTTGGTTCCTAAGAAAGATGGTACTTGGCGTATGTGTGTAGATTATAGAGCCATTAATAATATTACTATTAGGTATCGTCATCCTATTCCTAGTCTAGACGACATGCTTGATGAGTTATGTGGTGCTATAATTTTCACTAAAATTGATTTGCGTAGTGGCTACCATCAAATTAGAATGAAACTTGGAGATGAATGGAAAACAGCTTTCAAAACCAAATTCAGATTATATGAGTGGTTAGTAATGCCTTTCGGTTTAACTAATGCACCTAGTACTTTCATGCGCTTGATGAATGAGGTTTTAAGAGCTTTCATTGGCAAATTTGTGGTAGTTTACTTTGATGATATCTTGATTTATAGCAAATCCATAGATGAACATATGAATCATTTGCATGCTATTTTTGATGCTTTACGAGATGCACGTTTATTTGGTAACCTTGAGAAGTGCACCTTTTGCACAGATCGAGTCTCTTTTCTTGGCTATGTTGTTACTCCACAGGGAATTGAGGTGGATGAGGCGAAGATTGAAGCCATAAAGAGCTAGCCTGTACCAAAAACTATCACACAGGTGAGGAGTTTTCTTGGTCTTGCAGGTTTCTACCGCCGCTTTGTCAAAGATTTCAACACCACTACTGCACCTTTGCATGAGTTGACAAAGAAGGGCGTTGTTTTCCATTGGGGTAAGGTACATCATGAGTCTTTTGATGTTTTGAAGGATAAACTTACACATGCACCATTGTTGCAATTACCTAATTTTGATAAGATTTTTGAGCTTGAATGTGATGCTAGTGGTATAGGTATTGGTCGTGTTTTGATGCAAGATAGTAAACCTGTTGCATACTTTAGTGAGAAAATTACTGGGCCTGTTTTGAATTACTCCACGTATGATAAGAAATTGTATGCACTTGTACGTTGTTTAGAGACGTGGTGTCATTATTTGTTGCCCAAAGAATTTGTTATTCATTCTGATCCTGAATCACTTAAGTATATTCGTTCTCAATATAATTTGAACCGTAGACATGCTAAATGGATTGAGTTTATTGAGTCTTTTTCTTACATTATTAAACATAAGAAAGGGAAGGATAATGTGATCGCTGATGCTTTATCTAGGTGCTATACTTTATTGTCTCAACTTGATTGTAGAATTTTTGGACTTGAGGCAATTAAAGAACAATATATTGCTGATGTTGATTTTAAGGATGTATTGCTGCATTGTAAAGAAGGTCGTGCATGAAATAAATTTGCGTTGAATGATGAATTCTTGTTTAGAGCTAACCGCCTATGTATTCCAGTTGGTTCCGTTCGTCTTTTGTTGTTACAGAGGCGCATGGAGGTGGATTGATGGGTCATTTTGGTGCCAAGAAGATGGAGGATATTTTGGCCACACACTTCTATTGGCCAAGGATGAGGAAAGATGTTGAGCGCTTTGTTGCTCACTGCACTACATGTCAAAAAGCTAAGTCTCGCTTGAATCCACATGGTTTGTACATGCCACTTCCTATTCCTTCTATTCCTTGGGCGGATATTTCTCTGGACTTTGTTTTAGGACTGTCTAGGACTAAGAGGGGGAGTGATAGTATTTTTATTGTTGTGGATAGATTTTCTAAGATGGCACACTTTATACCATGTCATAAGACTGATGATGCTAGTTATATTGCTGATCTCTTTTTCAAAGAAATTATACGTTTGCATGGTATGCCTTCTACTATTGTTTCAGATCGTGATGCAAAATTCTTGAGTCACTTTTGGCGCACGCTTTAGAATAAGTTAGGTACAAAGTTGTTGTTTTCTACAACTTGTCACCAACAAACTGATGGACAAACTGAGATGGTGAACCGCACTTTGGGTACTATGTTGAGAGCTATTTTGAAGAAAAATTTAAAGCAATGGGAAGAATGTTTGCCTCATGTTGAGTTTGCATATAATCGGGCAACACATTTTACTACCAAGGTAAGTCCTTTCAAGGTAGTGTATGGTTTTGATCCCTGTACTCCACTTGATATACTTTCTCTACCTATTTATGAGAGAGTTCATGTTGATGCTAAGGAACATGCTGAATTTATTTTGAAAATGCATGAGACTACTAGACTTAGCATTGAAAAGATGAATGACAAGTATAAAATTGCTGGTAGTAAAGGTAGAAAAGAAGTAAAACTTGATGTAGGAGATTTAGTATGGTTACACTTGAGAAAAGATAGATTTCCAGATTTGAGAAAGTCTAAATTAATGCCTAGAATTGATGGTTCTTTCAAAATAATTGAGAAGATTAATGATAATACATACAAACTTGAGTTGACTCCCGAGTTCGGGGTTAGTCCTACTTTTAACATTTCGGATTTGAAACCATACTTGGGAGAAGAGAATGAGCTTGAGTCGAGGACAACTCCACTTCAAGAGGGGGAGGATGATGAGGACATCACTCCTAAGGATACATGCAACACTCCTCCAATTCTGGACTTGCAAGGTCCAATGACTAGAGCTCGTGCACGACGACTAAATTTAGAGGTGAGCTCGTTCCTACGTTCTTCATTATATGTCACTTTTGAGAATGGTTTGCTACCTAACGATTATATTGTAATTAGAAACCAAGGAGAGGACCAGGAGATGATGGGAGAAGGACTTGGAGACGTGGAGGACCAGCAAGGACGTGGAAGCCAATGTGGAGGCCCAACCAAAACCGACTTCGAGTCTGTTTCGGGGCTCAGGACCAGTCTGCACTAAAATGGATGCCCAGTACGCATACGGACTCGGATTTGGACGTTCTACATATGCACGGAAAGATAAGAAGAAGACCTTTCCAATGCCACTAGTCGCATATCAAAATTCATCCGGTGTCATCAGAAATCGTCAAAACAAGAGAGGGTCCAGAATCTGTTTCGGTGTTGCATCGCCTGTTTTTGGCCTTTGGGCTTCGTAACTAGTTGAGCCCAATTAGGGGCGCGTCTAGAGGGTCTTGCACGACCCTAGGGTATTCATATACAGCCGCCACCGCACCATTAGGGTTCGGGTTTTGCTTAGATTATTTTGTTCATAACAGTTTCACCGTCATCACGGTTTGTGAGACCCCAACTTTGTGAGATTCATAATACATCTGCAATTGTGTTGCATTCTTCTTTGTTCTTGCTTGTGTTCTTGATTTGCAGGCAGGGATTAGCCTTCTCGGCGAGGTCAATCGTTTTAGGACGGTTGATAACCAGAGGAGACGTCGTGCTGCGATTGCGGGGTTTAGAACGTGTTGTTCTGAAGCCGGATCGATTAGTGTGTCACCTCCGACCAAATCAACGTATCCAGAACCTTTCGGAAGATCGGGAACCCTTGTCCACATCACTTCACGCCTCCATCGGCGCCACAATCGTTGTTCCTCTTGTAATGACTACGTTTGCACCTTGGGCATCTTACAGCGTCCTTATGCTCCTTTCGATACAATATGCAATGATTTGGACTCGTGTGAATTTTTTGAACGCCCAACAAAAGTGGGGAAATCAGCTTCTTAGCAAGGTATGTTGTCCTTGGCAACAAGTTGGGCTTCAGCAGCGCATCGGAAATAAGTTCCAACAAATCCGTGAAACTAGCGTCCGACCAACCATGCATGGCCTTCAGCTTCATCAGCTCAAGTACAGTACGCAACACGGTGAACTCTTTACCACATCCCTTAGATTCATCATATAATGGATCCTTTGATGCCTTCTCTATTCTATGAAAATTATCAAGCCCTTTAGTTGTACTAGCATTGATCAACACCTATGGCTCAATATGATAAAACAACTCCTCAACATCAAAATCAGCTTCACCAGGTGAATCCATCACATCTGCATGAGGCGAATTGATAGCCTCGACTTCAACTTCAATATGCTCATCAAATTCCATATCGACAACACTGTTCTCACCATGTTTTGTCCATCTTGTGTACCCCTCAACAAAACCCCTCCGCACCAAGTGTGACTTTATTACTTCTATATCATTTCACAGCTTCTGATTCTTGCAATCAAAACATAGACAATATATATCAGTCATTCTTTCACGTCGAGCATGTTCTATGGACGCTTTGATGAATTTAGAAACTTCTCATAAAAATATTGGACCCGGTCTAGGTGCCTCATACATCCAAGATCTATCCATCGCGAACGACCTTAAACGGAAACCCAAAAATTAATTAATAACATAAAATTTAAATATTCACTAAATATTGAAATATAATATACATTAAGTGAGAAATATTATGCAAGGTAAAATCAAACAAGCATCAAATTATTTTATTTATTATTTAACTTTTATCACAATCTATCCAAAATATTAGAAATTAATTAATTAATTATGTGTAACAAAAAATTTAAATATTCACTAAATATTTAAACATTAAAATATAATATACATCAAGTGAGAAATATTATGCAAGGTAAAATCAAACAAGCATCAAATTATGTTATATATTATCTAATTTTTATCAAGAAATATTAAAATAATTAGCATCCCTCTTGCCCTAATACTACCTTCTCTCTCTTCTAAAAACCAAACTAGATCTAGATTCCCATTGACATAAAACAAGCTAGATATAATATTTTTTGTGTAGTGATGAAGAGAGATGATGTATGCCTTCATAAACTTCAACTATATCCAAATAGAACCATCCAAATCAAACGAATTTAGCTAAAATTTAATGAAAACCTAACAAACTTAAACCCCAAAATTCTACTTGATTTCAAAACGAGAACACAAAAAAACCAATGGGATGAGTTCCCCTTACCTCAAAGATCAGATTTCTACAAAAAAAAAATAAACTCAAAACCTTCCCCCCTTAATTTTCGTGATTTGCCCAAATTTTCGGCCGCCACTGTTCAAATGAACAGAGGAGCTGTCGGAACGCGGTATTTATAGGCTGGGCAGTTTATAGCGACGGTTGGCATTTTCAACCGTCGCTATTATGCCCTAAATAGCGGCGGTTGACATTATCAACCGCCGCTATAAAGTTGGGCCATTTATAGGGGCGGTTGACAGTGTCAACCACCACTATAGGGGCCTCTGTAGTGGCGGCTTAAACCGCGGCAGGCCCCCTAGGCTCTGTAGCGGTGGCTCACTTTGGGTCGTGCCGTTGCGGCCTTTGGACTGCCGCCGCTATAGAGCCTATTTGTGGTAGTGTTATCTGCAAGAGAAGAATATGCTATAAAATATTAGGTAACTAATAAAAGTATTTTTGGCCCCTGTGTGCACCTCGAGAATATCGATTCTGATCACGAATGAATGATTATGTACTATTAGTTCAGATCGATCACATTGAGCTTTTAGATCTATTGAGGTGCGGTGTGAAAAAATACAATGTTTAATCAAAATCCAACCTTATGATATCATTTGCTCACATTCATGCAGATTAGAAAAGATATCATGATATTCTAATAATTTTCTAATCTACTTGATTCTCCTTGTCACACGCTTACCTATTTACCAAGTTTCGTCACTGGCTGTGGGATACTTGCTTTACAGGTATCCTCATACAAGACTAAGTCGGTAGCCGACCGGGTACTTCATCAACAAGGAAGCTGACCGACTCGGCTTGGAGCACAAGGCATTTAGAGATAGACTTTCTATGTAAATCCTTGCGCAGTACGACTAGGACTATTCATGTACCCTCCTGCCGACCGGATATATAAGGCGGCAGGGTACTCCCCATCGAGGGAGAGAGACGATACACCAGATTACAATCAATACACAGAACACAGGACGTAGGATTTTTACTCTCAAACGAGAGGGCCCGAACCTGTATAACTCGTTGTCTTGTGTTACCATCATAGTTCTTAGTCTCGACGTAGCCCTATATATTTACTACCGATCTCAAGCTTCGACAGTTGGCGCGCTAGGTAGGGGACAAGGCTCGCTGGGATTCTCCGTTGACTACGATGGCCAAAATTCCCATCATTTAGTACTCACCGGACTTCAAGATCTCCTTTGGATCGCTCGACTTCACGGTCGGCGACAACGGAGCCCTAGGTTTGGAAAACTACATATCCGACTTAGCCGCAGCCGTCTCCATGGTGTGATCACCGAGTTCGTCTGACATGATCCCCGCATTGGTTCCACTCAGATCTGAGGAAGAAGGTCCTTCCTTTGGGAACGATTCAAAATCGGATCGGTCCATTGATGAGGACTCGGTCGGATCCACTTACCCATATCCCCATACTGTCCCCATACTGTCAACAGTGGCTCATCCTCAAAGCAATGGGCAGGTCGAACAGGCCAATGGTATGATTCTTCAAGGATTGAAACCGCGGATATTCGATAGACTTAAGCCTTATGCCAGTCGGTGGGTCAAAGAATTGCCTTCAGTTCTTTGGGGGCTTCGCACAAACACCAGTCAGGCAACTGGTCAGTCACCTTTCTCATTGGTCTATGGCTTAGAGGCTTTGCTGCCGACTGAGGTCAGTCTTGTTTTGGCACGGGTTCAGGCGTATGATGAATAGCTTTCGAAGAAGAACCGAGAGATTGATTTGATTATAGCAGAGGAGTTGCGTGATCGCGTTCTGTTTCAGTCGGCACTTTACCAGCAAGGCTTGCATCGATATTATGATAAAAACATACATAATTGCCACTTCCAAGTTAGAGATTTAGTGCTTCGCCGAGTGCAGTCAACGAAGAACCAGCATAAGCTTTCTCCAAAGTGGGAAGGACCATATGTGATGAAGAAAGTCACTCGCCCAGGGGCTTACCGATTGATGTACGAAGACGGCGATGATATACCAAATTTCTGGAACATAAATAAGCTATGTTGTTTCTATACTTAATTATTCTTTTGTATACTTATACAATATTTATGAATGAAACTTCAGTCTTTTTGATGAAAGATTTTTTGATGATTTTCATTCTATATTGTCTTGATTCCTTAATTCATTTTATTAAACAATCGAGCCAGGGGGCTAGTAATAATGTCCCACCTTGGTCTAACCTTATTTTGGTTTTGGACTATTTTTCGATCGATTTCTTCTCTTTGAATACGGTCTTCATTTTCTTGGTCTAACGTCTATATATTATGGTTATACACTTTATACTACACATCAGACTACCACTACACTAAACCCAGAGCCAAAGTGTGAGAGGTCATGTGTCGATTGGTCGACTCTACTTGTTACGCGGTGTCACACCCGGTTTTAAGGACAAAACCAAGTGCTTATCATATGTGTGCCTAGGAACAAGTTTCACATATATCGACAGTAAAGTGAATAACAGTATAACCAATGTCATTAATAAAGCATATCATTATTACATAAATAATTGTCTTTGAAGACTAAATCGACTCTCTCGACAAATAACAGTGGAAGACACCATAACACCACAGGCAATCGACCGGGGGCACACACGCCTAGTAGTAGTCTTCATCAATGTAGTCCATATCTCCATCTTCTGAGTAGCAGTTTATAGTACAACAACAAAGGGAAATAGCAAGGGTGAGCACATGCCCTACTCAGCAAGTGGGGGAAAAATATGACATGCAAGCTCAATAAAAGAAAGGCTAACACAATGGTTCATTTGCATAAAATAAGCACCTACACCTAGTAGAAAAGCCATCCTATTTACTAGGTGAAAAGTTCTCCCAAGTTATCTCATCTATCCAACACTACAGGTTAAACCACCTGTAACCAACCATGGGTTAAACCGCCCATAGAAAACCACACTACAGGTTACACCACCTGTAGCAAACCATGGGTTAAACCGCCCATATGAAACCACACTACAGGTTACACCGCCTGTAGCAAACCAAACTTGGCTACCCACCATGTCCACCCATAGACCACTTTCCTAAATGTGTGAGGATCCAGGCCGCTCATGACCGTGAGCACGGCTGTTATAACAGTTTGACACTCTGTAGAGGTTGCACAACCTTACCCACATGTTGGTGATTTCATCACTATGCAATGACTAGAGACAATCTATGTTGCCCAAATCACACTACCATAGGTGTGAGGCCAAGAGATCACCACAAGGTCTTTCAGAGTGCTTCCTAGCTTGCTAACAATCCACGCTAAGGTTTCACCGCTGCGGAATTAAACTGTTCCTACAGAAGCCCCCTCTGGCACCGTGGCTAGGAGTAAACCGTCCATCGCCTGAGTCCGAGAGTAAACCCTCCCGTCCTCCTTCCTCGACTGCTCACAGAACTGGGAAGACATCTCGATACTAAACCAAGCCTACCCATATCAGCCCTGTGCTTTGCGCTGTTTTCCTGGGTGGCCGCTCCATAAACTACTCTTGTGATCCCAAGCAGGTACCACCACAATCCCACAGTACTATACTGAGTACACGTGCATACCCGTACCATCCTTGCCATCCTCCTGCTTGGATCACCTAGGTTCCATGTTGCTAAAAGGATTAACCATCCCTCATGATCATTATGTTAAAGTGAACCATTAGTCAAGATTAACATTAGACACTTCTATCCCTGACATAGCAAACTAAGCATGACGTACCCTTACTAATAAGCTACACCAGAACCCAGGCGACAAGGAATAATATGGAACAGGATATGACACATGGGATTCAATATTAATAAGCATGCATAGAGATAGAGAGAATATTATAAAACATAGGATCAAAATGCATCAAGGACACTTGCCTGGTTCCCTTTGCTGCTGCTCAAAGTCATCAAGATGGAGATCCTGGAAGTTCTCTAACAGCGGTTCGTCCACTTAACGTCACACCGAAAACACAAGCATACAAACACACTAAGAAACAACACACCACATAGTAACAAACTACAAAGAAAACAATAATATGAAAAAGTACGCGTTGCTATGATCGCGTGAGCGCAAGAATCGCCTCAATCCGAGTTACTAGTAAAAAGTTATGAAGGTTTAAAGTTCTAGGGTTAAAATAATAAATTAGTAAAATATTATCAAATAGTATGAATAATTAATATTAAACACTAAGATCGCTCTGGTGAAAGAATTTCTTAAATCGGAGCTACGATTGAAAAGTTATGAAGATTTGAAGTTTTAAGAGTTAAAATGTCAAAACAGACAAGTTAAATAGCTTAAAAGTAATTCTAAAAAAATATAAGGGCTAAACCATAAAATATACATATGAAATATAATTTATAAAAATTTAAGGGTTCAAAATGTAATTTATAAAAAGTATAGGGACTAAACTATAAAAGATACATATAAAAATATAATTTATAAATAATTGAAGGACTAAAATGTAATTTTGGAAAAGTTCAGGGCTTAATTGTAAAATTTATAGGGCTAAAATATAATTATTTATAAGTTCAGGGGCTTAACTGTAAAATTTATAGAGCTAAAATATAATTATTTATAAGTTCAGGGGCCTAGGTGTAAAAAGATAGGACTAAAACATAGTTAGAAATAAGTACAGGGGCCTAAGTGTAAAATGCCCAACCTAAATTATCACTTACAAAAATTTAGGGCTAAAATAAAATTACTAGAAGGTACAGGGTTGTTTATGTAAAATTACAAAACTAAAGTATAATTTAAGATATATACAGTGGTGTTTTTGTAAAATTATAGGATTAAAAATAATTAATTAATAACTTAGGGGCCTAAATATAAGTTCTGCAGAAAATTAGTGTAAAACCTAATTTCATTACATCCCAAGGGCCTAAGTGCAAGAAAGGGACATTATCAGGAATTAACGAATTAATTTTAATTCTAAAACCCTAAAATACCCGTGGACTGGGTCTATGGCCCCCGTGGACCGGGGTTGACCCCATGGACCATGGTCCACGATGGACCACGGCGACGGCGGCCATTAATGGCGGCCGGAGCTCGACAGCGAGCCGCTCTGGCGCGCGCGCGACGACTGGGAGGGGTCTAGGGGAGGCGGTGGCAAGAGGTGGGCTCACCTGAGGGGGCGCACGGGCATGGGGAGGTGCGGCGGCGTCAGCGACGGCTTGGCTCGCGACGGTGACAGCAAGCAGCGGCGGCTCGCGATTGGCAGGCGAAGCGCGAAAGGCGGCGGCGTGGGGAAAAGGCAGCACAGGGCTGCGGTCCCCGCCCTTTTATAGGGCGCAGTGCCCTAGGGGGCCGCGCACGCATACCGAGGGCAGCGACGATGGCGGCTAGGGTTCAGGGGGGCTGGGGCGAAGCGGTGAGGGGTGGGCTGGGCCGAGCAGGTGCGGGCGTTGCTGGGCCGAGGCGCGGGGTAAGGCCCAAGGCGGGAGGGGAAGAGAAGGAGGGGAGAGAGGGGGGAGTGGGCCGCACGGGAGGGAATTTCGGCCCGAGGCCAGAAAGGGAGAGGGAAAGAGGAGAGAAGGAGAGGGAGAGCTGGGCCTTGAGGGGAGCTCGGCCCGAACCGAAAGAGAAGAGGGTAGGGGAGAAACGAAGCGGGCCAAGGGGACGGCAATTCGGTCCAAAAAGGGTGAGGGAGATTTTCTTTTGCCTTTTCTATTTCTACTCTATTTTTTCTAAGTTTAAATTGAAACAAATCGACTTCTAACGAGTTTTGAAACCTTTTTCCACCCAATAAAAATCAAATGCATTTAATCACAGCATGAATGCAACTAATCAAAACAAAAGGCAACAATCAAAAATTTAAAATAACCTATATTCAATTATTTTCTTTTAGAAAATAATGAAAATAATTCTTTTTCTTAATAAACTATTAATATCCTAACTAATTCAAGAAAAATTTTAAAATATTTCAAATTTTGAAAATCAGGGTGTTACACGCGGTTACGAGTCACAACCTCATATGTTAAGGCAGACCGATGCAATTTGAGTTTCTCAGTGACAGAAACATACTTATGATATTTTTATCAATCTTTTAAAGCTATTAAGCATGAAACTAATTTACATACAGGTAACATTGTTTCATTACATAAATATTACTAATGTTCTCTAGCATTGCAGGATTTATAGCTCCTTTGAAGGAGAGGAAGAGTCAGCTCGTAGCTCAACTTCTGGAGTTGCTGGAGGAGTAGGCACGGTCGGATTGATCTCTATGTTGTCGACCAAGGCTCGGGAAGTCTCCAGCATGGAATCCAAGAGCAGCTGGCATTGGTCGTCAGTCAAGTCTGGGTTGAAGCCCTCCTTGATCTTGTCCAATGGCAGAGCAGGAGACCAAGATTGGCAAATCGCCAGAACTTGACTCCCGGCCTCGGTCGCTACTCGCCGAGTGTTATAAGCGATAGCTTCCGATGCATGCTCCAGCAAGTATTCCAAGGAGTGGCCAGTCTGCTCCACTCGGTCGGCATGAACATAGTTCATTGCCTTTCGAGCGGCGTAAGATAGAGCTACGAGAGATGATTTTTGGTCAGTATGATCAAAAGAGGATTCAAGCAGATGTGAGAAATAATGAAGGGCTTACTGGCAAGTTTATATTTGAAGGATTTGGAGATGCTCTTGGAATCCTCTATCTTGGCGTCAGCCTCCTTCAGCTCCTTCTGCAGCCGAGTGATCTCGGCCTTCTGGTCCTCGACCGACTTGGAGAGGTTTTCCTTCTTAGCATTCAAGGCGTTAACAAACCTTTGCTGCTTGGAGGTCAACTTCTCCAGGTCGGCAATCTTCTGATCACGAGCTAAAGACAGATTTCTGAACTTTTAGCGCTAGAGTGATTAGTTGATAATTCAAACACAGATGGTAAGTGATCTTACCAGCTATATCTGCACGGCCTTGGTCTAAGGCCTTGGTCAACTCTCTTTGGTCGGTCTGTAGCTTATCAATCTCCTTCTGTGTTTTGGAGAGCTGCTGACCGGTGACTAGCATAACACTAGCAATGTGTCAGTCTTAAACTTAAAGATATGAAGACCGAAGAGTTTAGGGCATACCAAAAGTTTCGGCTTCAAGGTATTTCACCCTAGCCTGTTTCCTCTCTACAAGAGCATATATTTTCTATATACAAAAAGGGGTTAAGCTCAAGGATGAGATTGAGACAAAGCTAAAGCAGGGTATTGAAATACCTTGCTGGCTTCTCGATGTTGGTACATAATTTCCACATCCTCCACTTCAGGCCGACCGAGTGTATCTGCAGACAATGTCGTCTTACTTTTGTCAAGAGGTGAAGGGACGACGGCTAGAGCAGGTTGGAGTGCAGGTGCCGGAATGGAGGTAGGAATTGTCTTATCAGATGGCTTATCCACCTCGGTCAGCGTGCTTGATGACTTGCCGACCGGTTTGGGCAGATCAGTCAGACGAGGAGAGGGTCCTGATCGAGTGGCTTTAGACTCTTGGGCACTTTGCGAATCACTCGTCCGACTACTATCAAAACAAAAATACAGGAGATTAAAATGTGTTATGGATGGCAATGAGAGACAAGGAGTATAAGGTTAAATAATTAACCTCGAGGCCTTCTTAAGCTTGATTCGGCACATCCTCTTCTTCGAAGAAGTCGACTGAGAATCAGTCTCCTTTCTCTTCTGGGAAGATTTGTCTGCCTTGCCGATCTGTTCCACCACCCCAGCATCACTCTGAGTTTGGCTTGGGGGCTCTGACTGGCTTGAAGGTTGGTCGGGGGGAGTAGGGGTGGGATGACCGGCATTAGCAGACGGCATTTCTTCATCATCACCTTGATCCCCAATATATTGCCGTCGGCGCCCAACAGTCTGCTTCACTAGTCGACTGGGGGGAGGCAGGATGACAACTGGATTAGCACGTTCAAGTTGAGCACATGCAGAAGAGCTTGAGCCTCCAGGGCCGGTCTGCTGCGGCTTCTCAACATAATCCGGTCCCTCGGTATTGGTCGGAGGGAGTGCAGGATGGGATATATAAGTATCCAGAACCTACGCAAGAATCAAGATATCAAGCAGGACATCAAGACAAGAAAATAAGGGATTGCTCAAAGTAGACTGAGGCTTACTCAGGCTCGCATAGTGCCCTTCTTATATGCCTTTTTGATTAATGAGTGATCCTAAAGGATATCCCCTTCAAACATCTTCGATAGGCATTTCTGACGAAGTTCACTATTCGGCGGGTTGGGCACCTCCCTGGTTTCGTCATCATAAACATAATTCCACGCCGAGTGACTTTGAAGCTTCAGGGGCTGCACTCTGCATACTATGAAGCTTTTAGCGACGGTGATTCTGTCAACACCTTCAGCCTTCAAGTCAGCTATCTTCTTCAGCAGAGCGACCACCTGAGTGTCGGTCGGATCAGGCTTCTCAATCCATTGCGCCAGGGGAATTGCCTTGGCACCAGTGAAGTCAGCAAGAACAGGGGGAGGGTTGTCATAGTAGAACCACTTATCCTTCCAGTTCTTGTTCCAGTCTTCATTGGCACATTCATGTAGGCTTCCTTCTTGCGCAACTGAAAGCCAACACCGCCTATAGCTACTTGATTGTCCTTAGTTGGCAGCGGTCGGAGAACGAACAGATGGCGAAATAGATTGAAGTGGGGGAGAATGCCCAAGAATGCTTCGCACATATGCACGAAGATGGTGATGTGAAGAATAGGATTGAGGTTGACAAGCTCAATCCCACAAAAGAATAGGAGCCCGCGCAAGAAGCTGCAACAGGGGACTCCAAAACCGTGCTCGAAGAACGAGCAGAACATGACAATCTATTTATGAATGGGGATGGGGCAAGATTCATAGGGTACCTTCCAGTTGATCCAAACTTGTTCTGGAAGGATGTCATCGACCACCATCTGGTTCATATCAGCTTAGGAGAGGCTGCTCTTTGAGAACTCCCAAAGCTGCTCCAGAATGTCGATCTCCGATAAAGAGGACGCGACAGCGGCAGTGGAAGTTGCTGGAATCGAAGTGGAAACCTTCTTGTGACCCATGGCAATGGTTGTTTTGGGCGCGGCGGATCAAGTGTTGAACCCTAGCAGAAGCTTGGGGGCTAAGTGCAGCGAGATCTACGGCGGCTGGAAGCAAAAGCACTAACCCTAGCCGGAGAAGCAGAGGCGTTGCTGAGAGCAGAGGAGGCGTGAGGAAGACGAGGAGTTCATGTGCAAATACGGCGTGGACTAGAGTCAACCTGATACTGCCCTTTTATACTCCCGCTTTTTGACCTAAGGGTCCCATGGGCCGGGATGGGCCGTATAGTGACGCAATTTTTTGATTAAGTAGCAAATTAATTAAGGGCCTTAAACATGTTTAGGGTCTAAGACCTTGAGAAGTAAAACTCGGGGGCTTCTTTAATGAGAAGCATTTAAAAATGTTTAACCATATCTATATGATTTGATGATCATATAGCAAAGGACTTGATGGTCATATGAATATAAGTTCAAAGGTTATAGTATTGATTGAAGTCAATAACTAAATTGCCAAAATTGGACTTATGAATAGATAGAGTGACTAATTATTAGGGAAAAACTATATTATGATTGATGTCATTTAGCTTAATACCATTATATGATTGATATCATATTGGTTCACATGAATTGAATATGATTGATATCATAAAATTTAGACCGACCAGACACTCGGACATAGTGTATATCACTCGACCTTTTTAATAATCGGTCGGCAAGGTTGAAGCCTTGCAAGTTGGCTTACTGGTTTGATGACCAGAGGTCTGTTAGACTCAGACTTGATGGTTTGAGTAAAATACCCACAAAATAATAAGAGCTAATATAATTAGACTCTTGTATTATTTGTTAGTCTCCAAATTATACAAGAGTCGAGGGCTAAACCTGATCAGGTGCACCTGACCGGTGCACCAGATCTATCAGGAACTTTGATAAAGAGGTCTTCCTAATTTATGATCTATATTGAAGATCACTCGGAGAATCAAAACTCAAAATCAGAAAGCACTCAGGAGCTGTTGTGGGATACTTGCTTTACGGGTATCCTCATACAAGACTAAGTCGGTAGCTGACCGGGTACTTCATCAACAAGGAAGCCGATCGACTCGGCTTGGAGCACAAGGCATTTAGAGATAGACTTTCTATGTAAATCCTTATGCAGTACGACTAGGACTCTTCATGTACCCCCCTACCGACCGGATATATAAGACGGCAGGGTACTCCCCATCGAGGGAGAGAGGCGATACACCAGATTATAATCAATACACAGAATACAGGACGTAGGATTTTTACTCTTAAACGAGAGGGCCCGAACCTGTATAACTCGACGTCTTGTGTTACCATCATAGTTCTTAGTCTCGACGTAACCCTATATATTTACAGCCGATCTCAAGCTTCGACACTGATTTCAATTTTAATTTCAGGGGCCATATATGGTGAGGGCGCACTTTGTAATAGACATGTTAAAGCTTGAAAGAAATGAATATGCCACCAACATTCCAAAAGATGTAAAAAAAAGTAACAAACAACGTTAAACAGTATTGGAGATATACGTTTTACATTTGTGTCAATGGTCATTGTCAAATGAGTGATGCCAATTCTATTGTAACTAAATTATGTAACAAGAAAAATTTGGATGTGTTTGGTTTAAATTCCCATTTGAGAATTCTAATGTGCATGTCACACGTGCATCACTACTAGTTATGTGGATGAGAAGAATATGATAAAATAAAAGGTAACTAAATTATTTGACCCATGTATGCACCTCAAAAATAATTATTCTGATCACGAATGAATGGCTAGACAATTAGTTCAGATCGATCATAAGCGAATGGAGAATCTATACATTGAGCTTTCAGATCGGTTGAGGTCATTTGCATTCACATTCATGCAGATTAGGAAAGATATCATGATACGCTAATAAATTTCTGATCTACTTGATTCTCCTTGTCTATGTAACACTGCAATGCAGTATGCCATCTGTACAACCTCAACCGACTTTTATAAGACTCAAACTTTGAAATGTTAAATCTCTTAAGTCTTTTTTATCAACATTAAACAAATTATATGTATCTTAATGCACAGTGCTTTTGATATGATTCTCATTTTGTAGGAAATTGACAGAAATTTGAAGGAATTGTTTGATGCCAAAATGTTTTTATAGAAAATTGATGCATCATGTTAGGAGGCCCTTCGAAGAAAATCCTATACTTTGAATGCTAAATGTATTTACATGGTAAAAAGTACCAGTCAAATCTCTATCTCTTCTCTATTTCTATCTCTACTCCTAAAAAGTACCAGTCAAATCTTTTCTATATCCACACTGTTAATTACCCGGTTAACATCCCACAGTCTAGAGTAATCTAAGTACACCCCACCAATTGTACACAAAATATTATCCCTATTACAAATCTAACGGACAAAAATTCTCATTAAATGATTACATTTAATCTGACGTCTAAAAACGCTGGGATCTCTCGTCTCCCTTCAGCCTACGCCGGCTGCTCCCCTCCCCATGATTTCCTCGATCCGTAACTGCCCATCGCACAACCGGCAAGGCGCCGTGACCCTGTTGTTCACAACCACAAGCCACTGTCTTCCTCCTGTGGCAGATCGTCGCCGCTCACGTTCAGATCGCTGCTGCCATGGAAAAGATCAGGGAGCACTTTGAGCAATCGGACCTTTGCTCAAGTCTCTGCGGCGGACTTCAACAGCGATGACGAGACCGAGATTAGGAAAGCCGTGTAGGGACACCCTACCTATGTGGACTCCTCACCTCGCAACTTCCAGGACTATGATAGATTGATAGGGAGAGTTACGATGGGGCAAAAATCTTGCCAGATTCGCTTCTGGGTGATCAATTACATTGAGGGAGGCCATTGTAAAAAAAAAAACTCGACCTGCGAGGGGTATGACGGCCCCTGGGTTTTTTTTAAGAAGAATACCTTCTCACGCAGGTCGAGAAAATCCCTAAACCCCACTTCCAAGTCATACACCAGGACTCAGCTGGTCTGTGAGTTGTGGCGCGAGTTTTTACCGTGTGCTTTGGCACTGGGAGGACGAAGGGATTTTTTTAACCTCAAATCCTGAAATTCGCTTCCAACGGGAATCGAACTCGAGACTTGAGGAGATGCTACTCAGAGCCTCAACCATTAGACTAAAGCCCCTTTCGCGAGGGAGACCATTGTGACGGCTGACAAGAAGAAGATGATGCTCCTGTCATGTTCCATAGGGAAACCTTCCCCTTGCGATGTGCTATATATATTGTCAGTGAATGACTCAATTAATAAGTTTGTGCTAATTTCAAATATCAGATTCTAATGCAATACGTGGTGTTTCTGCTATCGGACGGCTAGAACGGCAGCAAGTTGGAATGCAAGCGAGTCAAATCGAGACCATCGGAGGCCATGCTCAGGTTTTATTTTAATTAATATTTTTACCAAAATTTTCATTAAATAATTTGATTACTTGATTAGCGTCCGGCCGTCTTCGTCATCGATCAGGAAAGGGCGCACCAAGATACAGCTATCAAATCATTCCATTCAATTCACTAGGATTAAACTTGTGATTTTATCATTGATGGCATTATGCCTTGTAATGGACCCGTGAATTCTCTGGTCCAATTTTTCTTACGATGGACGGTAGGGATACTGACCTCGTGGTTTTGCAACTAATACTTATTACTATCACAGATCTACTATATCATTTGAAGTGGGTATTATTTAGTACTTGTCCGATCATCTTGATTAAGTAGCAACAACAATGTCACAATTTTCCTTTTTACTAAATTGTCGAACTTATCTTTACATTCGGTACAGTTTGAGAAATGAAGTAATTCAGGAGATAAATCCAAGAAAGGTGAATGAATAATGGATCACATATCTATACTAATTAGATTTTTAATGTGTCATTGCGGATGTAAATTGTTTGATGAGTAGTGTAGGTGATAAATCTTTATACTCTTATCATGTGTCGTTATGATTTTTCTTTTCATATTTCTTGCCAGTTTGGAGTCTCCAGGAGTTTATTTAGATAATTCCTTTCAGTCTTATCAACAATAATTTATAGACACGTACATAGCTCATGTCACTAATTAGATACTTATGTTCTATAACAGTAAAACTTTGGTTGAGAAAATTACTCTTTTTTGTATCAGCCAGAATATCAGGCACACAGGAAGTCGATAACTAATGAACATGCTCATGAATACTGAGGCTGGCACACAGCATAATTTAGGTGTTGGGGAGGCCATGGATCTCGACCTATGAATCCCCTGATGCAAGGTATCTGACAAAAAAAATTGATCTTTTTGCCAATCGCACACATAAATGGCATGTAAACTGAGGACTCGACGACACATAGACTTACCCCTCCTGTTGATTTCGTAATTTTTCGCTCCTAGGCGGGAAAGAACGCTGATCCTATAGGAAGGAGATCGATGGTAGTGGTGGTTACTAGTCTGTGATGTCCCAAGTGAGGAAGGTTTAGCTCAACGGAGCTACCGGATCAAACATTGCATTTCTAAGAAGGAATGGCCATACATTTTTCCATTTCTGTACCCATGGTTTCCCGCGTAGCAATAGCCTCCCTTGTGTATAAATACCAAGCAAGACCCACGGCGAGAAGCACAACAAGCGCAGCCGGAGCCAGCGTGCAATCTGAAACTTGCTCGCACATCCATCGCAGTTTTGAGCTTCGCCGAGCATCATCATCAGCAATGGCTCCCGTCACCCTCCAGATGGACGTGCACTGCTACGGCTGCCGCGATAAGATTAGAAAGGCTATCAAGAAAGCTGATCCAGATTGTAAGACATGCTTATTAGTTTGCATGGATCGATACAACACATAATCTGACTTCATATGTTATTGCTTATTTTTCTTGTCTTTTCGTATAATTGGTGCGTTCACAGGGAATGGCGAGGTGTTGTTCCTGGACAACGGGAATGTGGTGGTGACTGGCAACCCTGACGGCCCAGTGATCAGGAGGGCAGTCGAAGCAAAGTTGAAGAAGAGCGTCAAAATTGTCCAAAACCCTGTGGCGGCCATCTCTCAGCCCGATTGGTCGGACCAGCCGGTCTCGGAACCGCGATACTATTAAACCATGTTCGAAAATAGAACCGAGCAAGGGGTATCAACCTCAACCATCGTGATTTGGCTTTGGAAGTTGGAACTTAAAGCTAGGTAGTTAGAGTTGCTGCTCGTTATAAGTCTTATTATTATGAGTGTTACCTTTATCTTTTATTAGCAAACATTATCACTATACGTGCGTGATATATACATGTCCGATGGAATGATATGCATACGTTATTTTGCCTGAATTATACAATTGCTTTTGGTTCTGATTTAAAAGCTTTCAGTCTGATGTTATTATTAGTCCATCAATCCGTGTGCCTGCACCAGGTAGTTATGAATTAGAGTCTTTTTACAGTCCACCAAGAGGTACTATCACAAAGAGGTACCAAACATATCTAACCGTCCATTTATACAAGGGTAGGATTGACATTCTAACAGACATAAACATGAACCTTGCTTACCTCGCCTGTCTGTTTCCTCCGTAGGAGGGAATCAGGGAGCAAACGTTGTCCACATCTGTTTCCTCGCCGATCAGGAATCTCTGCAACCTATAATCGACACACCTCTTCAAGGCGCTACAAAGAAGCAACTAGCTGATTGCCTGATTCTCCTACGCTGACACTTCCGGATTCAGTCATGAACTTGTTAACTGAAACAACGTCCGCTAAACAACCGGCTACAGAATAAACAATACTTGGGTAGCTAATTGTTCGTAAAATAATTTTGGTGCTATTTGGTTAAATTGACTGTCATTTTCCTCTACATTTTTGGTACAAACACACCAGGCTGACAATACCACGAATAACGGGTGTGCATCAAAATGGAGGCAACTAATCAACAATGAATGGATACAAATCATTGAACTGTGTCGCCTGCAGGCTGCAGTGAAGAACTCCACGGTTTAAGCAAAGCGCACACAGGCTTGCCGGCCTTGGGTGCTAACCTGCAGAGACGAATGAGAAGCTTGGACGAAGAGCTGTGTCGCTTGCTGGACGACCGGGAAATAAGCGCACACCATGAAGAACTGTGTCGCTTGCCGGACGAAGAGGCCGAGATCCCGGCCATGGCAAAAGCTCGACCTCGCCCTTATTTCCCTAGGGTCGGTCCCTCGACGAGCTCGGGCCAACCTCCTCATGGCGCCCAGGAGCTGTGGCCTCCATCCCCGTGCGCTCAGGCGCCGCAGCTTGCTGCCGTCGAGCACGACACTGCCATCTCCCCTGTTCCATGGACAGCCGAACGCCGTTGCGGCTGTGCCGCATGAGAGATCGACAACCGAACGCCGTTGTGGCTGTGCCGGATGAGAGATCGACGCAGCCTGAGGAGATGCGTCAGGTGGGCCGTCGACGAAAGTTTTGTAACCTCAAATTACCACGGTAGCCTTTTTGCATGAAGGATTCGTGTGGTACCTCTCGGACGACAGTTGGTACCGGAATTTTTACACCATTAGATGCACACGATCCAACGGGTTAAACGTGGTACCTCTGGTATCTGTTACCTTTCGGAGTACTGTAAAAAAGGTTTATGAATTATTATATACTCCCTTCGTTTTTAAATTATTGTCATCATTTACTTTTTTAGTCAACTTTGACTATTTGTTTTATTCAATATATTATTTCAAATATACAAAATTTTAAATTATACTTCAATTTTATTTGATAATATAACAAACTATGATAACATATAAATGATATTAATTATTTTTTAAAAAAAATAAGATAAATGATCAAAATTTACTTAAAAAAGTCAATGGCGATAACAATTTAAAAATAGAAAGAGTAACATTAATAATAGAATCTCAAAAGGACTGATTTTCAAGTTTTATGCTATGATAATGATGCATTTTTATATATAAAAGAAAATAGTTTGCAGTTAGAAATTAAAGCACAAATTATATCCTGAAATTATAAAGATAATGTTTATGTAAATAGCAGATGGCCATATTTCTATCTTATCTGTGTCGTCCCTCATACTTCGATTAAAATACAACAAAGATATCCATTTTCTTTGACTAGTTACAATGCACGCACGAATAATTCTGAAGACGATGTCATTGTGAGAGACACAACTTTAATAGTGTATATTATAGGGGGTAAATACTAACATGCTATGGCACGTTTAAATACTAACTCAAAATGTCTGTCGGACCGGCCTGGCCTCGCCCGACAGCCATGAGTAGGGTCGAGCACCTTTGTGCCTCGCCCGACCCCCGCGAGCAAGATCTATCGCGCTCGTAATAAAATAAATCCACTTGCTCTGTGCCAGCCATGATGATGCACGAGCGAGCGCGCACAGTGTCGTTAACATCAGGCAACAGGCCTCGCCGCCTGACTCTGTAAGTGGTCCAACTCACCTTGATGCAAACAAGACGATGAGACGTTGCTTTTCTCCAGGAGTAATAGGAAAGAAAATCAAGATTCGACCGTAATGATTGACCAGAGCCCATACCAACAACTACTCGCCAGGCGCTAAACAACGCAACACCAGATCCCTAGTTGGGGGTCGAATTTCGCTTGCCCCGCTCGACAGCAGGTGACGATGGTCGAACGAGACGGAAAGTCAACAACAACCCTCAACCACCTACTGATGCGCCTGCTACAACAGCCATGCGACAGTAATGTCGTAAGCCAAATCGCCTTGTAAACCCGTAGGGTGTGATGAGGGACGGCACCATGGTGCCCCCATGCCTCCTAGGATCAATTTGGAAGGGAAGCACACCATGCCTGTGACACAACCCACAATGTCGAGTATACACAGCTGATCGACGGGATCCACAGGATGCATCGAACATATAGCATTGAAGCCACCCCAACAACGTGATTTGAGGGGTCTGTAGGACCCACGACGACCGAAGATCACGTCGCCAGCATCCTCCTCGACCAACTTTTGTTTAAAGCTCTCTCTCTCTCTCTTTCTCTCTCTCTCTCTATATATATATATATCCACCCCTTGGAGTATAAAAGGAGCGACTTCTTCTTCCATGCACAAGTCTTCTCCATTCTCACACCTGCGTACATAGAGAAGCACACATTCATAAAACCAGGCTCACTAGAGACTTAGAGCCTCACTCCTCTCTCGTCATTACTGTACTTCCCCTATACACTAAACCCAAATAACACGAGCAGCCTGAAGGTGAATGTAGGTGTTATCCCCGAATCAGTATAAATCCTTATGTTCTCTTAGTAACCATTCTAAGCGTAAACATGCAACATATAGAATTTACTAACCGGTGATACTAAACACTGACATATATACATTGTTGTTCGATATAAAATATTTAAAGATGACGCAATATTTTTAAACTAACACATCAAAATAATATGTTAATAAATTGTTGAAAATAATTATTCATACACTCTTAAAAAACAACAACATCTAGTGATGATGTGATAGAGAATGTTTGAAGAAAATATGAGCATTTCTCTCCAATACATCTGTATGCTATTAACGAATTTTTTTGACATGTTCTGGTATGTTGTCGTTGCATTCACTACATTCCATCATTCAAATCATTTGGAGTTTAAATTTCATTTTTCTTGAGAAAATGCATTTCATGAAATAAATTGAATAAATATAACAGACTTATTAATAAAAATACCAAATTCAAACATCAAGTACCTTGAACTATGTGTGGGCTCCAAAAAAAACTATGGCAAGAAAATTAAAAAAAAATCTTTGCCGACTGCCTTCTACGAGCACTCGGCAAAGACAAAGCTTTGTCGAGTACCGGCTACATGCACTCGGCAAAAAGTAAGGTTTGTCGAGTGTGCCTAGAAAACACTCTGTCGAGTGCCTATTATCAGCACTTGGCAAAAAGAGCTAACGGACGGTTAAAAACTTGACGGCGCTCTGGTTTGTCGAGTGTTACTACAGCAGACACTCTGCAAATTTATTGTTTTATGCTTCCTTTTTGCCGCGTGTCACCCTTAAGGATTTACACTCCGCAAACCCTTATGCACTCCCCATTATGCGCCCTGATTAGGGGCGCACAACCATTCTGGATAGCGGGCCCATAACACCAAATAAATAGGAGAGGGGGTGTGGCACACGAACCAACGTTCATAGTTCACATGATCTCCCGACAAACCCTAGCTGATCCGATCTACAAGCATTGTGGTGACGGAAAGCACCACCACTGACATCATCACCGACTGATGATCTACACCGTGTGTCGAGACTTAATCTCGGCAATAGACATAGGGTAGTTCACCTATGATGATTTATATGTAGAACAGGGGTATGCGCGAGACCGAGAGACGATGGTAACACAAGACGCCGATTTATATAGGTTCAAACCTCTCGGAGGATAATAACCCTACGTCCTACGTCCTATGTTTTATGGTATTTGTATTGATATGTCTAGATCATAGATCTAGACAAGGAGGATAGACCTAGACGATAATGTCTAGTTGTGTCTAATTGTGGGATGCTCTATTGCTTCTCTACTTGAGGACTTGTCTATTTGGCTACTTGTCTAATGCTATGGCTTGTCCCTTGAGGAGGACCCCTGTCCCTCCTTATATATCCTTGGGGACAGAGTTACATAGCGGAGTTCTAGTCGGTCTATTGTTCTTATCCTAGTAGGAGTCTTCTTTGCTTTCCTTATCTATGAGGTACCCCGATGGTATATATCATCGACAAGCCCCCTAGAGTCTTGCAACCTGGATGATAATCTTCAGTAGCTTCTCGATTGGTTCGTGCCATATATAATGCTTCAGCTTTATATCAGCGAGCTTGTAAGAATACCAAAGATCTGAAAATGTCTTCGAGAAATTAACTGGTGCGCCGAATAGGTGCACCTAATTAGGTGTAGCTCCCGACTCTTGTATCATTGGAAACTACAAATAATGCAAGAGTCCAAATCAAGAATAGTCGTGTTGGCTCTCTCCTTAAAGAAAAATTACTCAAATCATCAAATCCGAGTGATAAGTAACTCAGTAGAGTGACATCAATCACTACCGAGTGATAAATAATTCAAATGAGTGACTTCATTCACCGCCGACTAGTAGATGACTCAAACTAATGACCGAGTGGCAGACGCGCTCAACTCAGAATATCATGTTCGAGTGGCAGTGGCGCTCAACTCACGATGATAAGGTCGAGTGAAGAAGGAAGTCGAGGTTGTTGTAGCCGCCAACCGCTGATGTAGTAGAAATCATCGTGATGACCGAATGACACTGATGGTCTGATATATGACCGACCGATGGCGGTGACCAGATGCGATGTAGCAGACCGATGGTGACAGTCAGAACTGGTGTAGTTGATCGATGGTGGTAGTCGGAGCTATAAACCGACCGATGAAGATAGTTGACGCTAGCATGGCCGACCGATGGAAGCGGTCGAAGCTGTAAGCCGACCGATAGAGGCAGTCGGAACTGGCACAGTCGACCAACAAAAGTGGTTGGAGCTGTAAGTCAACCGTTGAAGGCAGTCGGAACTATCGTGGCCGACTGATGAGAGCGAGGAAATCACTCTATGTCTAGTGACGTATCTGCCTATCTATCATCGATGTTCCTGACAATAAAGGAAATTAGAATGATTAGTTATAATTAACATTGTTTGCTTGAAAACTTACTTTTTTATAAGTCAAACAAATCAGTCAACTAAAAAGTCAAGTGTATCCATTTTTCTTCTTTAAGTAGACCGACCGGTGCATAGCAACGTATTCGTGCGTTAGCAACCAGACTGACCCACCATAGGATACTTAGGACAAAATATAAAAGAGCTCGAAAGTCGATCTGCCGCAACAATATCGGTCATAATTACTCTTGTGTAGCAATCAGAACCAATCGACATATGACCTCTCGCAACTTTGCCTCTGGGTTTAGTTTATTGACAATCTATCACGTAGCAAAGAAGTTTTATGCCTTAGTCGCTAGTCGGTGTAAGACCAAAAAATAAGACCAAATCGTAAATAAAATGCAACGTATTGATCGAAGGCAAAAGCCAAAAAAGAGTGAAACTAGAACAAATGACATGGTTCATATGGTGTCAGGGTTGAAGCACTACTGAAAGGTCACGGACCGACATGTGTACTGCTAGATTCACAAAAAAAATGGAAGAATATATGTATAAATACACAAATAGCCCCCTGGCTCGATTGTTTAATGCAAAAGATTAAAAAATCAAAGCAATAAAAAGACGAATAAAGCAATAAAAAGAGCACTGATTAAAAAGCCCAACTTTACTCATCATAAAATTCTACAATCTTCTGCTTATAAAACAGAATTAAACGGTCGTGGGGGGAAGAATGAAGGACATGAGCCCAAAACCTCAAAAGTAAATCGAGAAAGTATAAAGATACTTAGCTTTGTTATTCGGCGAGTTGAAGAGGAGCCCCCGAGCGTGCTGATGTTGTTGGCGAGTGGTCGAATGTCGAAGTCGAGTCATCATATTACCGGATCATTGAAGCTTAGAGTGGTTGACCGAGACACCGAATCGTTGAAGGTGTGGCCGAGTGACCAAAGCGCCATATCATTGCAGACGTTGTCGAGTAAACGAGTGGCCACGTGAATGGCAGAGTAGCCCCCGGGCATGTACATGTGGCCGTGAGCGGTTGAACCGTCGAGTCGCGGCGATGTCACCGAGTCGTCAGAATCCGCCGAAGCATCGAGTTGTCGGAAGCATCATCGTAATGGACGATACCAAATAGCAGTCGTCCTCGTTGAAGGTGTTGTCGTAGTGCGACAATGTCATCGGAGGCGTAATAACAGTGTTGCCATGTGACCGGAGTCGTTAGATTGATGACGAGCCCCCGAGCGTGTCCATATAGTTGCTGAGAGCCGTCGAGTCATGGCGATGTCACCGAGTCGTTAGAGGCGTCATGTCACGACGATATTGCCTGAGTGGGATGCCGCCTTGACGAAGACGCAATGACTCGTGCACTTCAACGCTGGTCAGATCGTGATCAAATCTTGAAGTAGATTGAGATCATCAAACTCAACATGCCGACCGTCGCACTGCCCCTTTCTGGCGCGCCAACTGTCGAGACTTAATCATGGCAATAGACATAGGGTAGTACACCTATGATGATTTATATGTAGGATAGGGGTATGCACGAGACCGAGAGACGATGGTAACACAAGACGCTGATTTATACAGGTTCGGGCCTCCCGGAGGATAATAACCCTACGTCCTGTGTTTTATGTTATTTGTATTGATATGTCTAGATCATAGATCTAGACGAGAAGAGTAGACCTAGACAATAATGTCTAGTTGTGTCTAATTGTGGGATACCTTATTGCTTCTCTACTTGAGGACTTGTCTACTTGGCTAATGCTATGACTTGTCTCTTGAGGAGAACCCTTACCTCTCCTTATATATCTTTGGATACAGGGTTACATCACGGAGTCCTAGTCGATCTACTGTTCTTATCCTAGTAGGAGTCTAATTTGCTTTCCTTATTTATGAGATACCTCAATGGTATATATCATCGACACCGCGCTCTTCCTCAGAGATCCCATGCCCGACCTCTTCTCCGACCTCACCGCTGGCGCCGCTTCCATGAAGAGCTGTTCGTCCAAGCCCGAACGTATACTCCATTCCTCCCCTTCTCTCCCTCTTGTCTTCTCTCTTCATAATTATGTTGTCATAACATTTCTTATAAATCATTTTTTTTGGAAAAGGAGAGAGGATATATCTTGCCTGGACGCTAGATCGGTTTGGTCGGGGCTGGCTAAACAAGACTACAGGGCTGTGTGTGTCTGGCCTCAGGCTGGGTCACACATTCATCCCAGGCTCCCAGCTCGGTCCAGTGCCAACCCAATCCGGAAACAAAGATTATGTTTGGCCACTGCACACCGGTAGCGCGCATGCACTGCTGGCTCACAATGGAAATAATAAACGGCGAAAGATAGATATACAAATCTGCACACATAAATGGCACGTAAACTGAGGACTCGACGACACATAGACTTACCCCTCCTGTTGATTTCGTAATTTTTCGCTCCTAGGCGGGAAAGAACGCTGATCCTATAGGAAGGAGATCGATGGTGGTGGTGGTTACTAGTCTGTGATGTCCCAAGTGAGGAAGGTTTAGCTCGACGGAGCCACCGGATCAAACATATTGCATTTCTAAGAAGGAATGGCCATAAGTTTTTCCATTTCTGCACCCATGGTTTCCCCCCGTAGCAATAGCCTCCCTTGTGTATAAATACCAAGCAAGACCCACGGCGAGAAGCACAACAAGCGCAGCCGGAGCCAGCGTGCAATCTGAAACTTCTCGTACATCCATTGCAGTTTTGAGCTTCGCCGAGCATCATCATCAGCAATGGCTCCCGTCACCCTCCAGATGGACGTGCACTGCTACGGCTGCCGCAACAAGATTAGAAAGGCCATCAAGAAAGCCGATCCAGATTGTAAGACATGCTTATTAATTTGCATGGATCTATACAACACTCAATCTGACTTCATGTGTTGTTATTGCTAATTTTTCTTGTCTTTTCGTATACTTGGTGCGTTCACAGGGAATGGCGAGGTGTTGTTCCTGACAACGGGAATGTGGTGGTGACTCGCAACCCTAACGGCCCAGTGATCAGGAGGGCAGTCGAAGCAAAGTTGAAGACGAGCGTCAAAATCGTCCAAAACCCTGTGGCGGCCATCTCTCAGCCCGATTGGTCGGACCAGCCGGTCTCGGAACCGCGATACTATTAAACCATGTTCGAAAATAGAACCGAGCGAGGGGTTGGTGATTTTGGCTTTGGAACTTAAGCAGAGAGTTAGAGTTGCTGTTTCGTTGTGGGTCGTATTACTATCACATGAGTTTTATTAGCGTTACCCTGTCCTTGTAGGTCTTTTGGCGTTATCATTATACGTGAGTGAGAGACATGTCAATGGAGTGATTTGCTTACTTTATTTTTCTATAAAACATATTTGCGTGAGCTCACTGGGAATAAAAGTTTTCAATCAGTCTCATGTTACCATAATTGAGAACTGGTAGTGGAATAAGAGAAGAACCTATGCATGCATAACCTACGAAATTGCTCATTTGAATTTTTATTTTTTTTGACGTTTTCTTCTATATTTAGCATTAGAATTTAGTGAGCTGGAAGAAGCGTGCTGTACGTACGGGTCCCCGACGCCTGGAAGCAACTGCCAGGAAAGGCATTGTGCATTGGACACTTACAATACAACCCTGTAGCTCTTGAAAGCCTAATTTAATTTTACAATGCCTATATTATTAGTACATACCTCTTTTACTGAAATCTTTCATTACATTGGAAAGAAATTAAAATTGTTCAATAAAACTACTGGATGCAAAACATCTAAATCGAGACTTCCTTAATTCATGTGTTGCATTTCTCTCACTACAGCACGGCAGGGTTTTAAAGGCATTTCTTAGTGGCGTTTTAAGATAATGCCTTTTATTGTACTCTTTAAAGGCGTTTTCAAAGAATTGCCTTAGATTACTTATAAATTTGAGGCGTGTTCAAGAAAAGGCCGTTGAATCATTTGGTTTGACGGCGGATAAAAAAAATGCCTCAAAATAATTAGAAGATTAAAGGCAATATCAGAAAAACGCATCAAATAAGAGAGAGATAACAGCGTACTGGGAAAATGCCTTCAAATCATGTGATATATGCAAATAAGGACCCGACATTTAAACTACCGACATTTAAACTATTGTCTAAACCAACCTTCCACCTTCAGATCAGAGGAGCCCTCACATCGGTCAACGCAAAAAGAAAAAATCCCCACCGATCACAACTCTCGTCTTCACGACAGTGCCTGCTTCCGCTCATCCGCTCGAAAAAAAAATCCCCATCGCTGCTGCTCCGCTCGAGCTCGCCTTCCCCTCCACCATACTTGAGATCGCGGTCGTCGGAGTCGCGGTGTGCTGGAAGTTGCGGCCCCTGCAGCCTGCTGCCGCTCGAGATTGCGGTTCCTGTCGCCGTAGTCCCTGCTGCCACTCGAGGTCCTTGAAGGTTGTGAAGCTCGTCTGCAGGCTCATCGTCCATGTGCATCAGGTACTAATTACCATCTCAGTGCACCTCTCATCACTGTGAGGATCAAGCCTCGGCGGCAACAGGAGTTGATTTGTTGATGCTTCCACACCTAGGGTTTGCTAGGTCGTCGTCATCTCCGAGCTCACGCCCGTATCTGATTCTCCTCTCCAGCAACGCTAGCCCGCTTAGCATCAACGATCAGTGAGAACTATTCCCCTCTCAATTCTCTCTATTCCATTCCAACTGGATGCTTGCATATGCTTTATTTGGTTCGAATATACATATTGCTCTCCTCTGTTGTATACATATTGCCACATATGGGTGCCTCAGCTTAATATTTGTTGCTTGGTTTAATAAGCACATGTCAATTCTGATTGTAGTCTCATCTGGGTTGGGCGTAGGTTATTGTAGTCATGGACAAAAGTTGGATGACAGCACCTAGGTAATACCAGTTAGATATTGTTTAGGATGTCGTTCATAAGTCAAACTTGTAGCTAATTAATTTTTCAATCTATTCTAGGTCCACATACGAGTATGAGAAAGGTGTTAATATTTTCCTTGAGTTTGCCTTTTCCAAGTCTGCTAAGCACAATAGGGTCCTCTATCCTTGTATGGTTTGCGGAAATTCTTATTGGTTAGGGAGACCAGAAGTCTACGATCATTTAATTTCAGTGGGTTTATGGCTAGGTACACATCATGGATTCATCACGGAGAGGGCATGTGGTCATCATCCCAAACAAGTGCTGCCTTACTCTCAGAGTATGAAGATTTGGATGCCAGCACAGATGAGATGGATAAAATGCTTATCGAGGGGTTTGGTATGTATGACACTCGAGCTCTTGGGGAAGACGAGGGGCTAGATGATGAATTAGATGTTGATGCTGAAACTTATTGAGGGGTTTGGTATGTATGACACTCGAGCTCTTGGGGATAGACGAGGCAGTCAAGAGTTGTATCCGGGCTGTCAAAAGTTCTCAAAGCTGCAGTTCCTTGTTAGAATCGTTAACATAAAGAATCTACAGGGGATGTCTGATGAACTTCTTTCATTAACTAAGGAAGCACTTCCAAACGGTGAATCCTTGCCTAGAAACTTTCATGATGCCAAGAAATTTGTGAAGGCCATTGGCATTGCTTATGAGTGCATTGACGCATGCAAAAATGACTGCGTATTATTTAGGAAAGAGCATGCCCAAGCCACATCCTGTCCTGTGTGTCTTACAAGTAGATGGAAGTCTGAGAAAATTGGAAGTGATGGAGGACGTGTCCATAGAGTTTATGATCCAAGTGAATTTCAACCATTTACTTCATCATCATCCATGTGCATCTGTTGTCTTATTCAAGTGTGATTGGGTTGACACTGTACAAGGTAGAGGAGTTCGAAAGGACAAATATGGGATAATCCAAGTGAATTTCAACCATTTACTTAACAGTGTCTCTAGTGCCTTTCATGATCCGTTTATCCTAGCAACACAGGCTTCCCAAGTTTATTATGTTCAAGATCCTATAGAGAAGGACTGGAATAATGTGGTGCATTCAAGTCCAAGAGATTTTTTTGATATGGGAGATAGGTCTGATGAGAATGAAGATGAGTATTCTACCTATCATATAGAAACAAAGAACTTTTGTGTAGAACAAGTTGGATCTATTATTCATGGACTTTATGGAGAGGATGAAAATTGGGCTAGAAATGAATTTGATGACAATACAATTTCTACTCAAAGATAAAAGTTATTGACTGAGTGTTGCAAATTACCTCATTCATGTGATTTTTATGTATCTTTTGACTCATCCAAGATCATTTCTATTGCATGTTCTATTTTGATGATATGCCTCCCAATCCATATTGCAGGAAAAATGGACAAAAGAGGAGTAAGAAGAGACGGCTATGAGATGACTAAAAAATGTCTCACTACAAGTTCATCTGGCTTGAAAGGTGTCTTAGCAAGCTCATCAATGGCAGAGTTTTTTCTAAAGGTGAGCTTCGGATGTGGATATCATACTAATTCTTTGACTATCATGCAACTGTAGATGGACAAGATACTCAAAGCATCACAAGGAGGAAGGAGTACCTTTCTGCAACTCGATTCTACAATCAGGTATAATTCTTTTTTCTAGCATAGATTTTTTGATGTATTATTCCTATTTAATTGATGAAGAGAAAACAATTTGGTAAGGACATAATTGAGGATGAAAGGGATGATGACTATGATAACTATGATGATTATGATGATGGGGATGATGATGATGATGATGAGAATGACTATGAAGAATGACTATGATAACTATGATGATTATGATAACTTTTTTGAGTAAAGTCGGGCTTTTAAATCAGTGCTCTTATTTATGACTTTATTCATCTTTGTATTGCCTCGGTTCTTTAATTCTTCGCATTAAACAATCGAGCCAGGGGCTATTATGTATCTATATACGTGTTCCTCCACTTTTTTGTGAATCTAGCAGTACACATGTCGGTCGGTGACCTTTCAGTAGTGCCTTGGCCCTGACACCACCCATGTCGGTCGGTGACCTTTCAGTAGTGCATCAGCCCTGACACCATATGACCCATGTCGTTTGTTCTAGTTTCACCTTTTTGGCTTCTGCCTCGACCGATACATTGCATTTTATTCGCGATTTGGTCTTATTTTTGGTCTTACACTGACTAGCGACTAAGTCATACACTTTTTTACTACGCGACAGACTGCCACTACACTAAATCCAGAGCCAAAGTTGCGAGAGGTCATGTGTCGATTGGTTCTGATTGCTACGCAAGAGTAAGTTATGACTGATATTGTAGCGGCAGATCGAGCTTCGAGCTCTTTATATTTGTCCTAAGTATCCTACGGTAGATCGATCCGGTTGCTAACACACGAATACGCTGCTATGCGCCAATCGGTCTACCTACAGGAGAAAAATGGATACACACTTGACTTTTCAGTCGATTGATTTATTTGGCTTATAAAAATAAGTTTTCAAGCAAACAATGTTAATTATAACTAATTATCCTAATTTTCTTTATTGTCAGGAACATTTTTGATGGATAAGCGGATACACCACTCGATATAGAGTGATTTCCTCGTCTTCATCGGTTGACAATGCCAGCTCCGACCGCTTTTATCGGTCGGCCATGCTAACATGGACTGTCTTCAATGGTTGGTTTACAGCTCTGACCGCTTTCATCGGCCGGCTACACCAGCTCCGACTGCCGCCATCGGTCTGCCACATCATATCTGATCTCCACCATCGGTCGGCCACATGTCAGACTATCGGCTTCACTCGGTCATCACGACTTCGAGTGATTCCTACTTTATCAGCGGTCGACAACTACAACAACCTTGACTATCTTCTTCACTTGACCTTATCATCACGAGTTAAGTACCGCTACCACTCAGACATATTCTGAGTTGAGCGCGACCGACACTCATAATGACGATTGTCTCGGGGGCTTCTTTGTAAAGAAGCTCTTTATATTAAATTTATGGTTGATGCCATAATATATAAATATATGGTTTGATGATCTTATGACAGTGGCTTGATGGTCACTCTATCAAATATGCTTCTTTGATGAGAATTGCATTATCAAAAATGGTTGATGCCATAATCATTTAAAGCATGATTTGATGATCATGTCGCTATGACTTGATGGTCATATACGCAAAATAACGAGCATCACTCGCTGATTGAAGTCAATCTTACGCAAAATAACGAGCATCACTCGCTGATTGAAGTCAATCTATAATAGTGAAAATAAAGCTCAAAGATATGAGTGATTACAATTCTTAAGGAAAGGTTACTTAATCATGATTGAAGTCATGGTAACTTAGTACTTAGCTACGATTGATGTCATAAAGCCTCGTTCATTCGGTTGTGATTGAAGTCACCCGTTTAGAACATAATCATTCGACTGTGATTGAAGTCACCCGTTTGATTCATAAATCACTCATAGGCCACTCGGTCAAAAACTATGTCATTTGGCTATGATTGATGTCATAAGCTTATGTTCACTTGGATGTGATTGATGTCGCTCGAGTATATCATATAACACTCGACAATGATTGAAGTCATTGGTTTGAGTCATCTACCACTCAGCGGTGATTGAAGTCACTCGACTAAGTCATTTATCACTCGGTAATGATTGATGTCACTCTACTGAGTTATTTATCGCTCAGATTTGATGATTTGAGTGATTTCTCCTTAAAGAGAGCCAACACGACTATTCTTGTTTTGGACTCTTGCATTATTTGTAGTTTCCAAATGATACAAGAGTCGGGGGCTACACCTAATTAGGTGCACCTACTTGGTGCACCAGTTGATTTCTTGAGAACATTTTCAGATCTTTGAGATTCTTACAAGCTCGCTGATATAAAGTTGAAGCATTATATATGGCACGAACCAATCGGGAAGCTACTGAAGATTATCATCCAGCTTGCAAGACTCTCGGGGGCTTGTCGATGATACATAACTTCGGGGTACCTCACATAGAAGGAAAGCAAGATAGACTCCTACTTGGATATGTATAGTAGATCGACTAGGACTCCGCCATGTAATCCTGTCTCCCCGGATATATAAGGAGGGGCAGGGGTCTCCCTCAAGGGACAAGTTCAATTAGACAAGCCATAGCATTGGACAAGTCAACAATTAGACAAGTTCAATTAGATAGATCCCACACGGAACATAGATTAGACACAACTAGACATCATCGTCTAGGTCTACCCTTCTCGTCTAGATCTTTAGATCTAGACATATCAATATAAATACCACAGAACACAGGACGTAGGGTTATTATCCTCCGGGAGAGATCTAGACATATCAATATAAATACCACAGAACACAGGACGTAGGGTTATTATCCTCCGGGAGACCCGAACCTGTATAAATCGGTGTCTTGTGTTACCATCGTCTCTCGATCTCGCGCATACCCATGTCCCATATATAAATCCACATAGATGAACTACCCTATGTCTATTGCCGAGATTAAGTCTCGACAATGGTGATGTGTTCTCTGGGCTCTTCCCAAAAGAAAGGAGTGGAACATGGCGTGGACTTGGTCTGTTAGTTGGTGGCTCTAATTCCAAAAAATCTAGCTGAAATTAAGGCTGAATTGCAGGAAGCTAGAAATGAAAATATTAAGCTTTGAAGTGTTGTAGAGACGCTAATGAAGAATCAGTCTGAGTTACAACAACAACACAATGCATTGCAACAAAAACACAATGAATTGAATGATATGTGGTTAGCATCTCAAGGGCACAAACCTGCAACTAGTTGTCCAAAAGAAAAACAATCCAAAGACCTTATAAAGGTAATTTTTCCTGCATTTTACTTTTCGTTTAGTCCACAAATATATGTATTGCAAT